>OX422210.1:90710773-91964106 GCA_949130495.1 Sambucus nigra | reverse complement strand
GGTTGGTGCACCACCATGGAGGGTTTGTATGAGTTGACACATAGTTTCTTGCATGACGGTCTGGCCCTGAGCCAGATTTGTCATTATTCCAGCCATATCTGGAATATTTGGCGGAGCAGATGGATTTGGAGGGCTTCCAGCGTTTCGATTGCTAGATTCTAGAATATCAACCATTTGTGATGGATTGTTTTTGATGGAAAAACGATATTACCAGTCGTTCCCACAGACGACGCCAATCTGTTGATGTAAAAAATTAGATTATATCTAATTATTCAATCACAGATAAATAAATGAGACAAAGAATTTTTAAAGTGGTTCAGCCTTATAAGAATGACCTACGTCCACTGTTATGTTATTAATCTGTTGATGTAAAAAATTAGATTATATCTAATTATTCAATCACAGATAAATAAATGAGACAAAGAATTTTTAAAGTGGCTCAGCCTTATAAGAATGGCCTACATCCACTGTTATGTTATTGCTGAGTGTTTGGGAATTCTCGATTACAAGTTCTATCAAGAAATTTCGGTTCCTTTACAATGAGGATTGTACAATGTATTTATAGACCTGGGGCTGTAATGTGAAAGGGTAATACATTAAATGATGTACATATGAAAGGGTGATACATTCATTGCTTCTTAAACGTATGCGTCTGAATGATAAGCATTTAATGAACAGTCAGACTGTTGGTTATCCAGTTATTAATGCTTTATTCGAGGTGCAGCTCGGACCGCCTGAGTTTCTCGGACCGCCTAAGATTCTCGACCCTCAAGAGTTCCTCGGAGAGTTCTCGTACCTCGGAGCGTATGAGTTCCTCAGGGAAACAGTGTTCCTCGTTGTAGTATGGTTCCTCGGAGCGTGTGAGTTCCTCGAAAGTGTTTGTTGTTGCCACGTAGACTGCCACGTGTCTTCACTTTATTAATCCATGTCAGTAGACTAAATTTGGTATCAACAGTCATCTTCAGGTCTTCATTAGCTTCGATGAGTTGTTTCTTCAGGGAGTCGTTCTTAGTTTGAAAAAGTGCATCTACGTCACTAAAATCTTTGGATTCGGCAAGTTGTCTCTTTAAAAGAGTTCATTTCATCTTACATAAGTATACCAATGTCGTCGAGATCCTTCACATCATCCTTCAGTTTGGCTATTAAGGAAAACTTCCCCTTGTAAGCCTTGGTCATATTTTTAAGAGCTTTTCGAGTAGAGACAAAATCATGACGATCTTGAGCACTATCCCCATGACCAAGAATGTAATTTAAGTCACCGACAAATGAGAACATAACTAAGCTACAAGAATAAATAGAACATTATTCAGCAATAGTAAAAAATAAAGTTAAATACTAAAAAATGCTTTCATTAAACATCAAAGTATGGTAAGGCCTTTACAAACGGACATGAATGAAATTATTCCTAACTAGTTCTAAGGTTCCTTTTCCTTCACTTTCTCTAACGTTTCGAGTGGATGTTCTTTGTTCATCCTCCTTAGATTTTAAAGGGGAACCTAAATTGTGCTCTCCAAAGAAATCTGAATCGATTGGGACATTATCCTTCGTCAAGGCAACGTCCCAACCTTTTTAAAAGTTACACTTCCTGATGAAGGCTAACTAACGTTGGCATCATCAAAGGCCTCTTCGTACCCGGTCTGATAGCCCTCATACTTGGTGGAAAAAATGGCCTTACGTTGGTCCTCTTTTAGTTGATCACATTTGACTAACACTTGGTCGAGATCGGACTTTAGCTCATCGTGTTTGGCTTTCAACTCGGCAAGCTCATCCTTCCGGCAGTCTAATATTAAGCTGGTGGACTTTTTCTCTGCCTAATAGGCCTTCTGAGAAGTGACCAGGAAAATTTATAAATCTTCAAGGTTGTAGTCAAATCATTCATGACCTTTGATTTCTCAAAGCGCTTTTCCTGAATGACGATGAATTCAGCCAAAAATTACATAAAGAAAGAAACTAGATGAGTATCAAAACTTGAGAAAAACATCAATATGGAATAAAAATGTCATTCTTATCAAAGAAATAACCTAAACAATATGAGAAGATAGTTGATCACGTGTCAGCCTATTGACCTGCTTGTGGTCAGGTGGGAGCATATAAACCTTTAGCTTGCTTGGGGATAAGGAGGGGGTTTTATCCATCGACATCACCTGGTGGCCCTTCCCAGGATTTTAGGCATCACTCTTCTTTGAGGGCATTACAAAAAAAATGAGTCTTATCCTTTATATATTTCTCTGGGACTGGTGAGTTCGATGTAGTTATGGGACAGAGGAACCCCCAATCTCGGTTCTCTTAGAACCTTATCCTTAAGGAAGATAGGCATCATGTCATTATCATCGACTAATAAAATTCTCCTCGTGGAAACCATTATCTCGTCCGCATCTGGGGGGATGGACTCAACGTTCAAAGACTCAAAGGAGGAAATGGAAGATCCCTCTTTTATTGAAGGGAAATTGACATTAGGTATTGTATCGACTAGGCGAGCTGTAAAGATGCTGGTAGAGTTTTTATACTCAAGAAGAAAGTAGGAAGATCATGGATGTTAACCACTTGGAACAAGAAGCCTCATCATCTCCCAAACCTTGATTAACTCCTCTCTGTTAAAATGAAAGGGAGAGGGCTCCTTCTTCTTTGTTCGAGCTAGATAAAAGAAAAGAAAAATTCATTAGTAACGATATTATCGAATAAAGTTCAAGGAAAGGGAAATAAAGGTTGATCTATTTCCTTTCCCCTATTAGGACTAAAAAAACCTTGGTACTGCTTGCCCTCAAGAAGAGGAGGATATTGCCAATTTTTGCCAATAAAACCTTGATTTCAATAATCCTTATTGGAATCAAGAAGGTTGACAACTTAAACCCCATCAACCTTCTTCGCTTTCAGATAGAGATCCCTGATTGTTGTGTGTGATCAGGAGTAGAAATATCTAGTCTCTAGAATCCCTATATATGTATCATATAACTTATTGATCCTATGTATTCCATTGACAATCCGCCATGTATTTAGGACACATTATGAGGGAACCACCTCAAAGAACTCGCAGAACTCTAGAAATAGTTGATTTTGGAGAAAGGATATCCCCCCCTTAAGCCATTGAGAGGGTGTGTATCCAATGTCCAACCTCAGTGGTGGTGCATCCTTCAAGGACATGCAAACAATCAATTATATCCAAGGAGGAATTAAATAGACCCTCCTAAATTCCTCTACAGTCTTCTCATTTAGAGAGTACACCATTTTTACGAAAATAAATTTTGAGAAAGGGAATACTCAATAGAAATAGAAATGATCAAAAGGAGTAACGAATCTTAAAGTGACTGGAAGAAAAAGAAATAAGAGACAAAGATAAAAGGAACATACAGGAGAAATTTGAAAAATAGTATCAATGTTCGTTTTAAATGAAGAGAAGTGTGCAAACGATGATGCAGATTTTTGATTAAACACATAAAAAATGCCAAAAGTGTGATCATAATGGAATAGAGTCCATCAATTCAATTGGCAATTCATTTTGGAACTATCACCAGCATACCCTTGTTATGACTATATAATTATGAAGCATGCCCCCTGTAAGACTGAAAGCTGAATCACGTGGGCCAAGCAACTAATTGGGCCAGGCCGACTGTAAAAACTCTTCGACCTATTCATGCCAAACAATTTTGAGGGAAATTGTGGGGTGAAAATGGAACATCCCTAACATAAAGGCTCAAGTGGGTCCAGTACGAAAATAAAAACATCCCAGTAGATAATAATTAATGTCACGTGGGATAATTACGAAGAGGTCAATCCAACTGCTAAGAATCTCAAAGGAGATCAATAAAAATCAAGAGATGTCCTAATCAATAACTAGGAGAAGTACAAAATGATTCGCCCGCCTCCAATGCTATAAATTTAACCCTTGCCCCAGGGGAAAAGGGCATGTAACTTCTTATTCACGAGTTTTAAAGAAGTAATAAAAGAGAGAAACACCCTGTGGACATACGCAATTGCCAAACAACGTAAATCCCTTTGTTGTGAGATTGATTCGTTTCTTGTTTGGTTTTAATTGATTTAGTTTATTTAATTGTTATTAATTTCACTCACAGTTGTTAATAGAAGGAATTTTATTGCTTCAAATGCTAATGTGTGGTTTTATTTTGATATAATCAATTATATTATGAACTTATTATTTTAGACTAGTCTTATGTGGGATTTAACTAAATTTAATTAATTCTGACGTAAGCATTAATTTCAGTGATTTTGAGTTGAGAACCAACATGATACATTAATTTGAAACTTTAAGAACCTTTATATTGGTTAATGATCCAAGTTTATTCCTATGCATGAATTTTTTTGGAAGTATAATCACCAAATCTCATAGCACATGCTAGAACTTCCAAATCATGATTTTGGCTGCCAAAATGGATAATAAATTAAAATATGAACAACTTTTCTGATTTTGTTTTAGCCAATGCGTTTGGCTTGTCTTGGGACAGTCACCATCTTATTTTTGGTCATTGTTAAAATAAAACCAATCATGAGAAAATGTGGGACTACGTAGCTGCCAAACATGCTATATATGTCCCCATTCCTCCATAACTCTACTTTTGGAGGGAGATTTTTATAAAGTCATGTGTTGAGGCTCAGTTAGCTCAAATTTTCATTTCAAATGTTTTTAAGATATAAAGTTCGTTTCTTTTTCATTATTTCTTTTCACCACTCATTTTTCCTAAGAAAAAACCTTAATCTTCCAATATAGTCTCATATTCCAATCCTTTCACCAAAAATGGTGTCCAACTCTGTAGAAGTTAATAAGTATCTCTCATTTGATGAAGATGTCATTTGAATCATGGTTAATAATTCCATTGTTATTGGGATTATCATTTATCCCATTAAATCCCCAAACGTGATACCACTCACCATTATGGGGACTTATTTCGCCCAAGAACTTCCAATACTTATTTCTCTTCATTACCCATTATTTGGGAACTATAATCTTCATGTTCAAAGACTTAATTAAGTGGAACCACCTCCTACTTTAAAGTTTAGGTTTTGGCCCAGAGTGCTAAACAAAGTTTGGAAATCATGGGTGAATAGGGTTATCTCCCTCAAAGGCAGTGTTATGGAGAAGTCCGTCGTCCTTGACGTCGTGAAGCTAAGCATGTGCAATATTAAATTCTACCCCTTTACTATTCAAGTACCATTTTATTTTGGTATTAGGGATTCAAATGCTTCAAATTCAATATTGGAATGGCTTGTCCCACTATTTAGACATTTGTCACCCGATTAGCTTTGAATATTTCGGTGGAGAAGTTCACTCGTTCATACCACTAGTTGATGCCCTTTAGAATTTCAAGCATAAGAATTCTAACTTATCTTATTCCACTTTTATGTATGTCCCTAGGAAAAATACTCCTACCATAGTTAATTTGGACTATTATTACTTTCTTTTGTTCTAGTTATCAATGCACGTCTTTTTATTTAAATCTCAAAGAGTAATTTTTGAATACTCTTTTTTGGATGCTAATCTCATGGTTGATAAGGATGTTGCTCTTGATCCTTATCAATTGGGATCCATTTACAAGAGTTGCGTTGATCTTGTGGATGATCCCTTCAATACCAAACAAGACGGGCCATTATGGGTTCCACAAATGTGGTTCCACGCATACTTTTTAGAGATTGGCAATATTAAATATGACTCTATTCTCAGTCATTAATGTGATTATTATTGCACCAGGGGAACAAAAGCCTCAGATATATTATCATTATATATGTAAGTTTGTCTACTGATAGACTAAGATCTCTTTTCTATCAACTACCGGAACCAATAATGTCATCGCTTTGGTTGGTCTTAATTCTACGAGATCATCACAAAGTACCCGAGGTTAATCTCTATTGAGGAAGTTGTTTAATCCCACGAGATTTATATTATGGGACCTCACCTACCACTCTACCTAATTCCAAATCTTTTGGGAAAATATACTTTCCTGTACAATTTGTAAGGAAATTTAGCTTTTGCCCATCCATTTTAATTCCTATGAGAAGTCAAGTCAATCTTTATTTGTTTCGAAGGACTTTCCATCTTTCTAAGGTAGTAATTTTTCATGGCCTGGATGAGTAACATAGGCTTCGAAGTACCTTCAACATCACAAATGTCGATTTTAATGACGAAGTGACTCAAGCTTTTAAGGATTGGTGGTTTAGGGACCTTAAATTCTTCCTCAGACCATTACCAGAAGCCATTGAACCTTTGAAGCCTTCTTCTTCCGGTAAGGATTTAATGATAACATATAACTCTATTTTTCTACATACATTATCTTTATTAATCCATTTGATTTCCTCATAAAATCTCCTCTTATTGATGACTATTTATCTCCTAAGAAGAGGCAACTCGCTCCTGAGGTGAATGGAGATTTAAAAGAGGAGACTTATAGAGAAGCTAGGGACGTGAAAGTGGAATAACATGTTCCTCTTATTAGGATAAATAAGGAAAAACCCTCTTCTAATAATCCTATTAGCGACTCTTCGAGGGTAGATGAGCCTCCTATTCCTGCCATGTTTGTTATCCCAATAAGGAAATAAAAGAAAAGCAAAGACAAGAGGACTATCCTTATAACATTGTCAGTAGGTAAGTCAATAGATGCTTAGCCTTTTTGTGTTGATATCACCACCAAACTTGACTTTAAATTTATTTTCCATTTATTATAGGCTCCAATGATTATTTGGTATAGTAAAGGATGAAGACCCTCATAGATATCTTATACTACCATCATCAACATCCCCAAATGATGAGCCTATGGTTAAACCCATTGGTATTTTTGTTTCTCCAATTGGTCTATCTTCGAATCCTAGTTTGGACGAGGATACATAATATAAGGCATTGGATGTTTCCAAATCTCTACTTTTTACCCAAGGGGAGGAAAGTGAAGCCTTAGTCTCAAAAGAGACATAATTGTTGAAGGATCCCCAACCAACTGCCATTGATTCTATAAATTGTATCAAACCTTTCTATCACGGAGTTATTACTTCTTTGAAAACTTCTCCATTGAGAAATGCATCCCCTATGGTAGAGGAATATCCCATAGTTTTGGAAATCCTAATCCCGGTGAGGCCAAATGAGGTGTTTATTTTTCATAAGCAGCTGGCGAAGATTATAGCTAAAGCTGTAATCCACACTTTGGAAATTGAGGATAGCAATGTGAGACATTAATTAAAAAGCGTCATTCAAGCTCATGCTTTTCCTCCTTTTTATCAATTAGAAACCCCACAAGCCTTAAATTTTCTTCGAAACTTTGTTAGGCTGCCATTTGAAGAGCTGGTTGATCTCACTTTTGCTAGCGGTCTTAGAGAATCTTGTTCTTGTAATACTCAGATAGAAGGATTGAGGGTAGATGTTATGAATGTTATACCAATTTGGATTCATTCACTTACTTATCACCTTTCAACTATGGCTCAGGTAGAGGCCAAAGAGAATACTCTATCTGTAGATAAAGATCACTTTTCAAACCAAAAAACTGAATCTCCAAGGGGCGTGCAAGACTTGGAATCTAGTTAAAGCAATAAGTCTGCCCTTTAATATGAGAAGGAGGAGGTGCCAAAATATTTCTTATAGAAAATTTTGGACTGACTTTAAGTCTTTTATATTTGAACATTTCCATAATATGTAATTTTATCAATATCTTAATGAAATTATGCAATTTGTTCCTGTTGCCTTGCTTTCCAAATAGTTAATGGCTTTAAGAATATGGTATTTTTCTTTCTCATGCGAACATAACGATTAATATTGCTTAAATGTTATGAACTACTTTAAATACTATGTGAATCTGGAATGGTCCTTCCCATTTTGGGGACCATTTTCCATCGACAGGATCCTTCAAACGTATAGGAAGGATAATTTTCCAAACTAAATACCCATCTTTAAATGTTCTTTGTTTCACTTTCTTATTATAGTTTCCAGCTACTTTCTTATTTTGGATTAAGATATTGTTCAAGGCTCTCACCCTATCCTGATCTACATTTTCTAATTCCATGTAAATTGCTTGATCATAACCTTCAACTGTTAGATCATTTTGGGCTACCACTTGTAGTGAATTCGGAGTGATTTCTACTAGTAACATAATATCGTGCCCGTAAGTTAAGCATGTGAAGTTATTCCGGTGCTAAACCTGTTACAAGTCCTATAAGCCTATGAAACTCCTGACAAAAAAGTAAGCCAATCTCTTGGAATCTTCTCAATCGCATTGCTCAAGTGTTTTTAATTACTTTGTTAGTGGACTCAACTTGACCATTTGATTGATAATAGGATGTTGCTAACTTTATTAGGGTTATTCTTAACCTTGGAGTGAATTCAAACACCATTTTTAATTTGAAGATAACTGCATTCTCTGAGGTTATGGTTTTCAAAATCCCAAACCTATATAAAATGTCTTATAAGAAGTCCACTAGTTCACTTTAGGTGACTGAATTCAAAGCTTTAGCCTCTACCCACTTAATGGCGTAATTAGTTTCCATCAAGACAAAACTATGTAGCTTGGAAGATGGGGAATAAACTTTGCCAATCATATTAATTTCCCATCTTCTAAGTAGCCAAGGTTTGACCATATATTGTATGTCAAGGACATAAATATATTTTAAAGGAGAATGAGTTTAACATCTTTGGCATATTTAAAAAAATTTAATAAGACGGATAGCTAGTAAAACCCATATCTCCTTAACAACCATCTCACCATTGGGCCAACTTCATGAGCTTCACAAAGGCTTTCATGGACATGTGCTATGGTTGTTAAGCTTTCACTTTTAGTTAGGCATTCTAGGATTATTCCATTATCTCCTCTTTTGAATAATTTATTAGCATACATAACATAGTCAGTTTTTCTCCACTTTACAGCCCTTTCAGTTTTAATAGTTGAATTTGAGATATTTCATAATTAGTTTTCTCCAATCTTCTTGAACATCAATGTTTCCAATTTTCACTATGATCCATCTGTTTTTTAGATTCAACTTCGAAGTCATCATCAAGTTTCAATCCTGATGCATTTTGAGCCATTTCATTAGCTTCTTTATTTAAATACCTGGGAATATGATTTAAAGTCACTTCATGAAACTTGAATAACAAATCCAATGCCACTTGGATATATTGATTTAAACCATGATGGGAACATTTATATTCATCGATTAACTATCTTATAACTAGTTGGGAATCATCGAAGACTTCTATAACTGAGTCCTTACAGCTTCGAAGGATTTTAACCCCATTATTATGGGCTCATATTCCAATTGGTTATTCAAACAAGAGTTTTTTTCTTGTCTGTAACCATGTTTTGTTTTGATGCATTCATGGGATTCAATAACTATCCCAATGTTTGACATAATTTTAGTCTCTTAATCATCAAACCATAACTTCCAAGGGATAAGAGATACATAACCTATATCACATTCCCTATATAATTCATCTTCACATGGATGGTCTACTAGTAAATCTCTTAAGGCTTGGCCTTTGACTGCCTTTTGAGGCATATAATTCAAACAAAATTCAGACAAAGCTAACACACACATATCAATTATATTTCTTATAATAGGTTTGGTTAGTATGTGTTTAACCAGATTAAAATTTTAAATAAAAAAAACTTCTTTAGGAAACAAATTGTACCTTAGTTTCATAATAGTGACGTTCAAAGTTAAATATAACTTTTCCATTATAGAATATCTACATTCAGAGTCATTTGAAAACCTACTAACGTAATAAACAACATGTTCTTTCTTTAGTTCATAGTTTTGAAAGAGTAATAAATCAATGGATGAATCACAGGATGAAATGTATAATTTAAGTGGCTTATCTTCTCTCAGAGGATCCAAAATAGGTGGCTTGACTAGGTACCTCTTGAGTGTTTGAAATCTTATTTATGTTCACCCTTCCAATACAACTCATCTTGGTCTTTTAGCTTCAAGAAAGGAGAAAATACTTTAGTCTTTACTATAGAATTAGTAATAAATATTCTAAGGAAATTAAGTTGGTCCCAAAACCTTTGTAATTTCCTTTTGTTTCTGGGGAGTTTGCTATTGATGATAGCTTAGCCTTGTTCTGATCAACTTGAATCCTTTTATTATGCACCATATATCCAAGAGAAATCCTTGTAGAAACTCAAAAGGCACATTTCAAGGGGTTCATTTTTAATTGATAAAACATCATCCTTTCGAAGGATTTTTAAGTGTGTTAGATAATCAACTGTTGAATTTGACTTCATAATAACGTCATCAATATAGCACTTTAAAAAGGTACCAACCATGTCATCAATCAATTGTTCCCCTTTAGTATGTGGCCTCAATATTCATCAACTTAAATGACATCTTAATGCATTTGAAGGTCTCCAAATTACCAGGACACCATCTTATGAAAATATTCATGAACTATGTATGTCTGATTATAACCAGATTAACCATCCATGATAGACATGATATCATAACATCCAGGCATATCAACTAATAGATCCACAACTAGAATTGGATATTCATCATCAGGAGTAGTTGAATTTAGGTTTCCAAAATCAATGCACACTCTCAATTTTCCTTTCTTTTTAACTATTACAACTATATTGGAGAGCCTTTCTACATACCTAATGAATCCAACCTTTATTAGCCTTCCTATTTCCTCTTTGATCTTAGCTATGACCTCTGGGTCATTTACCTTCCCAGCTACTTCATAGGTTTGCAGCTTTCCTTAATTGGCAGTCAGTGTTCCACCAGTTTTTTGTCTAAGCCAGGCATCTGATTGTACTCCCAAGTGAAGCAGTCTTTATACTCATGCCGAAGGTTTATGACAAATTGTCAGTGTTCTTTTCTGAGGTTTGCACTAAAACTATAATATGAGCAATCCTAGGAAAAAATTTCTTACACATTGGTCTCATTTTGTTAAGGCCTAGTCCTCCTACCTCTAGAATAGATGTTCTCCCCATTAGGTTGTTGTAAGCCACTTACTGGTAGGTCATGGATGCTCCTACTATTTTCATTAGATAACTTACATTTGAATCACGAATATTAGCATATCAACATGTCCTAATGTTAATTTTAAAATTGGTTTCACCGTTATTTGGTCTACAATGGACAAGGTGATAGGGATTTGGTTAGGTCGTGGTTTTTCTCCAAATTGAAGTGCATAAACCCGAGTCTTAGTTGTCATTCGATCAGGTAAGGAAAATCTACTTGTCACCGCGGTGATCATGTTGTTTAGATTTTGAACCATATTTCCAATATGATTAAAATTTGGGTTTAGTTGGTTGATTAATTGATCCTGGATGTTTGTAGGAACATTAACTGTTGGCCATGTTTGAATATTGTTGGCTCTGGGAGAGATTAGAATATTTAGTTCTTGACTATGAGTCGTTGGTCCCAACTCTTAAGTTGTTTCAACCAATAATCGTTATGAAGTGGCAATATGCTGAATAGTGGATCCATTTTTGGCAACATTGTTAGTTATATCTTTGCTTCGACGTGTCCTATTCATACCTTTACACAATACTTATGTCTCACCGGGTGTGCCATAAATATGTTTGATTATTTTTCACCGGCTTGATAGTTAATTAGGATTGTGAGCATTTTATATAATATTTGTGATCTTGCCAATCAAAGATTTTGTCATAGTGATAATTATCTGGCGATTGTATTACATTAGATGCTTCAATTAAGAGAACATATGATTCCCTTAGGGAATACTTTGAAATGAGTGCTAAATGATTAACTAGGCCAAAAACAGTAAATTTCATGAATTAAAGAAAAGTAAAGCTTTGTATATAAAAGAAGTGATGATACGATTAAAGTAAAGATTTGCAAGACATTAGATTGCAAGTAAAGTAAAGATTTATAGGAAAGTAAACAAGAAAAAATGAAAATGCAATAAACTTTGAAAGAAAAAGGTTACAACTACCTTATAATCTACTTGTGGAATTAAAAGAAATGCAGGAAATGAAAAGAAAGAGAAAAAGAAAAGGAAAAGGAAAAGGAAAAGGAAAATAAAAGAGGAAAAAAGTAATATAAATGTGTTTTTGGTGAAGGTGTACCCTCTTCCTTTTTGAGTTCGTTGCTTAGTTATAGTGTTTCTTACCCATGCAACATAACCACTCATTTAATCACTGGATGGTTATTCACCCATTTGTGTTTCCGTCTTTGGTTCTCTACTCACCCCCCCCCCCCCCCCACACACACACAACACCCCCAAAAAATTTAAATTGAAGTTATTTCCCACGTCCATTAACACGTCCCAAATAATGTCAAGTGTCATGCATGCATATTTCCCATCACTTTGTAATTACACATAATAACTCGATTTTTTTTATTGATTTTAATTATTATGTGAAAACATCTCACTGGGTGGTGTTAATATAGTGTGAAAATTATTTCGGTCTAGATAGCATATTATCCAACTTTTGAGATCTATCGGCCAAATTTACCTTTAGAGTGGACCCGAATGATAACTCAATCTTAAGTAAAAAGATTTTGTTTCTAAAGTCTTCACTCTCGTATAAGGATATTTTTAGGAACTCTACCTCAAGACGAAGAAAGTTATTAACACTTGCCTCTTAATGTGGTTTTCTACTCATCACATGTTGAGAATAAAAAATCTCAAACTACTCTCACTCACAAGAGCACTTTCGTTTTCATCCTTATAAATCATGTTGGAGAGTTCAATGTTTCGCCTTTCAAGGTTTATGGATGCCTCATAATGATAAACGTAATTAGATTGAACACCATCTTCCTCTTACTCAATAGTATTATAAGATTTGTTAAAAGTAATTATTTATTCAATAATCGAGCGAGGAACATCAATATATTCTAAATAGCCCAACTCATCAAGCTTCTCTCATTCCACAAAAGTGGTATATACACTTCCTTAAAGTTGTATTCCGAGTCTGAGTCATTATAACTAAGAGTGGCTTGATATACATTTTTGTCACCATCTTGACTCCAATCCAAGGGACATTTCTTAGAAATATGCCCTCGACCATCACAAGTGAAACATGTAATGGGTTTGAGAGAATCAAACTTTTTTTCTCTAATTTCTTAACGAACTTCAAACCTAGCGGATAGTATTTTGGAGTTCCTTTTGATTGCAATCTCTTTTTCCAAGTCTTTTCAATTTTTCTAGTAATGGAGACCATATCTTCATTACTAACATCAAGAGGAAAAACTAGGAGATGGCCAACCACAAGGATTACCAATTGAGTTAAAAAATTCTCGGTTTTATAAGAATGTGATTATACATATATGCACCATTACTTTTCATCACCCAGGTGATGTGGGATGTACATGTAAGTCTATAAAATCAAACATGACATTACAATATACTCCACGCTCTCGTTTGGATGAAATCAACAACCATGTAATACATTAGCACAATTATCCTACCTGAATTTTAACTCTTAAAACCATTGTCTAATACCCAATTATACCAACACTGAAATTTTCCTCTCTTTAACAAACGCACACAATCGTATGAGAATTTATTTCGGCTCATTTCCATAAACTGGTACTAATGAGTTTTCATTCCCTAACAGCTGGTATCACCAAACACATGACTTAGTAATTGAGTTGGAAATGCCTCGATGTGAAAATAGTGCAAATATATATATATATAAACCATTACTTTCACTCACCTTGGCATTGTGGGACGTATTTATTGGGCAACCCAATCAACCATGGTACTGGTCAATTACAAAAACAAAAAATCCTAGCCTTAAAACTAATTCTACAAAATATTTTTTTCAATAATAACATCTAATTAATTTGAATTCCAAATGTAAAAAGTTTATGAACGTCTATTCTAATGCCGCAATAGTTCCCAATTTTTGTACATCGTCTGAAAAATATTTCCCAACATTTAATTAGTAATGCAAAATTATTTTCCCCGCGTATCAATCAATGTTGGTGAAGGTTTTTCCATGCATTTTTATAAATGCAGCACAAAGATGTTACCATCACTAACCTAACTATTATAAGGGTCTTGATAACATGTGTCATAAGGGCACACATTAAGATCCCAAAAATAGTAGGGACAGAGTTTCGAGATGCATTTAATAGGGAACATATACTCATGTGAAGCTCTAAAACTTACTATTTTGAGGCTGATAACATGTGCCCTAAGGGCACAAGTTATCATTTTCCATATTGTAAAGTAGTTACTTTCATGACATTTTCGTAATCAAGACCAATTAATGAAGGTAACTTTTCCTAAAATTTGTACAATGGCATGGAAAATTTACTACTTTGGCTATGTCTGTAAAAATCTTCCCGGTAATCAGCCATTGAAGACAATTTATATTTTTCAGAAAATGTCTTGTACCGAGACAACATGGTTTAAATTTTCACATGGTTTGCCACAATAATGAGGGTACCGTGGGGGTGATTTTTGTATTGATTAGCATACTTTGTGTCGTTTTGTGCAATAAAATTATTTTTGGAAGAGATTACAAATGGTTTGACTAAATTTAACTTACTAATAAAAGTTATAAAAAAACTTAACGCATTAGAATTTATTTATTGAACAACAAATACATGAAACATGGCGTATTTTACAAGTATTTCACCATATGAAATGGTAAGAACAATGAAACGACATAATTCGCTGACATGATTTTATTTATGTCATATATAGCATCATGGAGAAACATTTTGAGATTGGGTAGCAATGGGACTAGAAACAGCACAACAACGACAACAGGAGCCTGGAGGTGGTGGCGTGCAACATACACATGCAGGACATATGGGGCGCCTTTGAAGAAGTTCTACACACATATAAGAAAAATATAAATTAGCATATGGCTAAAACAACAAATGTATATTTAACTATTTTTTTTAAATGTGGAACTTGTATATATGTAAAAAATTTACTCCCTCCATTCGTTGTTTGAACAAGCATTTTTAGAAAAGTTTTTACCTTCCAAATTTATCCTCCTATAATTTTGTTATCTTACCTAATTTTACCTTCCAAATTTATCCTCCTACTAATTTGGGACGTACTAAAATAAAAATCTTGACTTTTGATTTTGGATGGAGAAAATATTTTAATGACTTTTTTGAAAAGTTTTTCATTGGGTGTGTAGGGGGAACCTGTGCCAAATCCTAAGTGCGTGCGCACTCACACACGCGCGCATATATATATATGTGTGTGTGTGTGTGTGTGTGTGATGCTCCTCAACATGTCTCATTTAATATACTTAAGAAAATTCTATTTTAAACTAAATAAAAAAAAATGGAAAAAAATTGGTAGAGATGATGTAGTCGGTACAAGGATCATCAACATGTAATTTAAAAAAAAAACACAATCAATCATTTATTGGTGAGATTATCCAAACTTTCAAAAGTTAAAAAAAAAACAAGAACATTATATTTGATTTTCATTTCCCCTACTAAATGATTGAATCTTTTCTTGAGACTTAGTTATGACTATCATCCTGATAAACTAGTCAGGTTTTTCATGGTTTCATAATTTAATAACTCAATAGTTTAATTTATAATGGCGGTCCATTTTAAATCAAAATTATTAGGAGATTGAATGGTTCCTTATTGATATTGCATGCCTTAAGCTAAAATTATGTCGCTATCATCACTAAGAAAAATGTAATCATAATAATTAGACATGTTTTTTGTACATCTTCTATTTATCGGATGGCTTGATCAGTATTTGAGCCGTATCAATACAATATCATATAATCTATGTATTTGTTTGTGCGTTATATCATATTTATCAATTAACTACTTAGACACAACTTTCTCAAAAAATAATTGAAAACAAATCATGTGAGAGACAACATACAAATAAGAACATATTCTTAATTTGAAAAATTACTATATGTACTTTGTTAAAAACTAAATATGTTTAAAACCAAATAATAGAGACAATTCTTGTATGAGAAAGAAAAGTGACGTATGGTATCACTTTTAAAATTTAAAATTGTGATAAATAAGTAATAATATAAATGTACACACATATATAATAATAATAAATTTCATATTTTAGGCTTGATAAGTTGGTACTTTGGGGTGATAGTTTCAGTATTTTACTTGGTACGGTCATTTCGGTAAATCGATTTTTGAAATGTCAAAATCAAAATCAATCACAAAATGTTTATTAATTTTGATTTTGATAAATTTTGTTTGCGATAATGAAAAGTAGAGAACACAAACCTTATTTTTTCGAACCAAATTTTGATAAATTCTGTTTGTGATAATGAAAAGTACTGAACACAAACCTTATTTTTTCAGACCAAAACTGTATGATAAAAAAATGTATGTTAAGTTTTGTGTCTTTAATTTGGGCAAGAAGTATGTCAAATTCAACCCATAAATCATTAATTTATGTGGGAAACAAATATTGTTATGAAATATGCGTATAAAACTTTTTTATTATTATTAAGATCATTGTCATGATGTCAAAAGTTTATGAAGATGGTGATTCATGGAATATGCTTACCTCGATGAGTGAAACGAGCTGCTTCACATGGTAGCGCAGGAGAGAGAACTATGGCAAAAATAATTATAGTGACCATAATAGACTTTGGAGAAAAACTTGCCATGGCTAATTTATGGATATTTGTTATTTGAAGATGATACAATGTATATTCTGTATACAGTTGAAGCATCTTTATATAGGCTACTATGAGGGTATTTGAGTAAAAAAATATAATACATTATGCATTTACGTACACTTGCCGCAAGTCCCCTTTATTTGAATGGAAAGTTTGAAACTGTTTAGTTGATTGCAACTTGCCAGGACGAGGACTTTCAATTCCTTTGACTCGCCTGTTTCAAAATGTAAAAGCTCTTACTTAGTCGTAGTTTCATTTTGCTTGGATAAAGATGTTAATGGATAAAACAGGTTGAAAATGAGTGTGCCTAATAAGCATAAATTGAAAGTTGCTGGTCCTGATTTACTATGGATTAAGAAAAACCATCTTTGGCAATAAACTGAAATATTCATAATTATACAGTGATCTCTCAATTTTTAATTAATTGATTAATATGTGTGCTACCGCTGGTCAATGAATATATATTCATTTAAATTTAATAAACTTGGAACATTTTAAGCCCTTGTGTAAAAAATAGATGTTGACATGGTTATAACACGGTATCAAAAAGTAAATATTTCTCACGCTCAAATGGTAAAAAAAAGTAAAAAATAAAATAAAAATTTGGAACAAGGAGACGTAATTAAATAACTAAAAGAACGTTGTTTAATTAATTTGAACCTGGCATGGAAAGAGAATTCCTTTTGAGAATAATGATTTTGTTATTAATTCAATCATCATTCGGAAAAAAATACTACCATCCCAAATATAAGACACTAGGGTTTAGCCCCACGCGATGCGCGGGCTAGTAAACAATTTAGTGTATAAAATGTAGGATGTAACTTAGTATATATAATCAATCAGTCATTAGAAATAGACAATGTTTTTTGACATTTCTGTTGTAAAATTATGGTATAAAGGGATGTATGAAGACATTTAAAGTTTAAATTATAAATGCGAAGATAAATAAGTAACATGAAATGAAATATAGGGGTAAACAATAAAAGTATGTGTAATAATAAATGATGGAGTTGAATAAGATAATCTGCTATAGGAATGTTATTATATTTATAGTTTAAGGTGTGTATTTGAAATTAAAATAAAGTAGTTCCGTCAAAGAAATCATTAAAACTAGTTACAATCAAGGATGTAATATTCAATGAAAAAGTATTACTTTTTCTCTCTATATCTAAAACATTGTATCCACTGTAATTCAATAATACCCAACGAAAATTCAAACTACATCAGTAAATATATCTATGGCTATACTACTATAAAAATCATGTAAAATACAAGGAGTTATGTAGTTGTCCTTTTTACACCTATTATTCTCAATGATACCCTCTTATCTCGTCTTTAGTCTCTAAAGCTTAGGTAATTTAGTAAAAAAAAACTATTTATTAATGTACTATCCATGCCTTTGCAAAAGGATTACTTGAATATCTTTGCAGATGTAAATTAGTAGTGTGAAGGTATACGCACACATAAACTGTTAAAAAATAGCTTTATAATGGGGGCAGAAGATTGGGCCAATCTTTCTCTCATACATTTCAGCAAACATCTGGCATACCATTCACATATGAATATACACATAACAGAGAATACAATTTACCAAATCCAAAATAGACCATTAAGAATTCATAGTTATAAATAGAGAGAATACAAATTACGAAGATAATGTTTTTGCTAAATTAAAACGTTAAACCATAATATTTCCAGCAAACATTTTCTATAAATATGTGGCATAACATTCACATATGAATATACGCATAACATAGAATATAATTGTAACACCCCGTAAATTCAAGGACATTTAATAAAATAATATTTTGGGAGGAAAAGAATTTATTTTATTTGGAGAATTAAATTCATGATTTGAGAAATTTTTAAATTGAGGAATTTATTAATTTGGCGAATTGAGGATTAATTATTTTGGATTATTTTATGTCGTATTTTGAGGTCGTAAATTTGGAAGATGTTATAAATTAATCCAGATGTCGATTTTGAGAGCACGTTTGAGTCCGGTAGGGTCGAAATAGTCTAAAATGAGTGGTCGAATGTATATATTAGATTTCGGGACTTAATTATACATAATTGAGCTCCAAATTAAGAGATTGGACCCTTTTTATAAAGCCCATAAACCCAAAAACGGGATTTGAGTTTTTAACTCTAATGGTGAAAGGGTAAGGCAACTTAAAGTCATTTTAGAAGACAAAAATTGGGGAGAGCTTAACGGAGAACTCTTAGAAGAGAATTTGGGGATTTTGGAAGATTACTTCAAGAACAAGAGGAGATCCTTGATTCGAATCCATCATCTTCATCAAAGGACTTGGTTCTACAAATCTAAGGCAAGTGATTTAACTTGCATTTTTTAACTTGCATTTTTCCTATTCATATTAAAGAAGGTGTGAATTAATTAATTAAAGAATGTTCTACATCTTAATTTGGGAAACCCACCCTGGTTCGTCCCAGCGGTTAGTGGCTTACTCAGGGCTGTGTGGTTAGGCGCACGGTCGTGGGTTCGATTCCTCGCAAGGGTATGTCAGTATTTAAAGCGGGACTCATGTGTGAGGTGGGTCATGCACAGTGTCCTCCCTGTTTAGCAAGCACGAGGGAGTCCAAAGGGCTCGTTTGTGTGGAGGTTCAGGGTCGTAAAAAAAATGAGAATTTCATATTTGGGATTTATAAATCTATAGAGATGATAAAATCATATGGTTTTGATGCCCCAATCTGTGTAGATGATGTAGTTAAATTGAGTGAATTTAGAACAAGTCTTGGAGGGCTTTGTGGGTAAAATATGGGCAAAAAGTGAGGTTCTAAAGCTTTAATGGCGATTATGTTCGCATTGCCCTGTAAACAATCGTGTTTTCTACATTTTGTTCTCTAATGCGTTTTCTCAAAAAATGGCTCAAAAATGCCTCAAAACGGTATTTTAAAAATCTGGATAGATTCGTGGGGAAGATTTTTAAGAAATGTTATTTTTAGTTATTATTTCGTGACGAACAGTTCTTGTATAGGTTGAATATGAAATTATGTTTATAATTCAGGGTTTGAATTTGTGAATAATCACCCTTGGATAAATTAGAGGATTAATTAAATTGGAGAATTAAGATTTATGATTGAGTGATTTGAAACCTCGTTAATTGAGTGGGTAGACTTAATTGAATGAAATCGAATGATGGATTGGGAATTTTGAATTTCGGGCTAAGAGAGAGAGAGTCCGGGTATAATTGGTAGGACGACACTAAGTTAATGAAATTAATTAGTGTATGATTAATTGAAATTAAGTCGGGTTGTAGACCTGCATGATTTAGGCTTATGTAGGGATGTATTACACCGGTAGCCTGGAAATAATATATATACAGTGATGTGTAGTATATATATGATTTATAAATATTTGTGTGAATAATATTTATAGTATAGCATAAGGCTTGTGTGAGGACCTAGTACACCGATAGCCTGGATTCAACATATATATACGGTGTTGTGTAGTATATATATGATTTATAAATATTTGTGTGAATAATATTTATAGTAAATCATACCAATACTAATGCTATCTTAGGAGGTTGCGCGATGTGGGTGAGTCCCCTGGCTAGTGAATGCAGGGTGAGTATCATCCCCAGGTCATATCGTCTGTTTATAGGGGTGGGTCGTTATGGTATGGAACGGGCACTTACGGGGGTAACTATGACCACCTCCTATGTGTGGGTGATAGCATTTATATTCGACATGAGTGTGAATGCTAAGATATATGATACGTATATATGGTGCAGATTTATATACGGGTATATATATATATATGTGGTGTGAAATGTATAAATGATATAACTTGGGAGATCGTTATATGGTAACAAATGAGAATTGATTTGCTTAAGTTAGTGTGAATATTAACTTATAACTCATATACATAATGTGAATCGTATGAGTGATATAAATCGTGAGAATGTTATATGGTATTAATTGAGAGATGATTTAAATAAGTTAGTGTGATTAAAAACTTACAAAGTATACTAAACCCACTAGGGTTAGAGTAGTGGGAAATCGTGGGACATATGTGACAAGACTAGTTACAGGGTAGTTAGCTAGATGGGTCTTGTGTATTTTTGTTAGGTGTGCACATTAGTTGAGGGGTGAGGTGTCCTCAAGAGAGTGCGCGACACTAAGTTAAATATGAAGAGCATTCATGCATTTTAATTTCTTGCATTTAAATTCACTTGCTAAATATTTTCAAATGTTTTGGGTTCTAACCCTTGGTATAAAATATTTTCAAAACTTTTTAGGTGTCCAGCCATGGGGACGCCAAAATTGTTCTATTTCAGGGTTACATAGCTGCAGAATATGTGGATGATGCGGGATATTTGCTTAGACGCCTATCTCATTCTCTCTAGATAAGGACATTTCAGTTGTACCATTGGGCTTGTACATTTATACTCAGTTTGGCATGTATCAGTATTCTCTTTTATATTTTGGACTTTGTTGGTTTGCTTGTAGTCGATGTTATTCGGCTAATACTTATAGTAGACTTGTGGTATGATTAGTTTCTTTTTATGTGTTGGTTATTTGAAATTGTATTGCATTGTTGGTTTGGGCTTCAATAAAAAGATAAAATTTGACACTATGTCTTTTGAATACTAGGTGGTTAGAAAGATTTAGAAAGTTTTCGACAGTGATGCTAAGAATGAACAAGATGAGATTACGGTTTAATTTGATATAGGACTGATCACCCGGTATTTTATTAGGCGGGGTGTCACAATAACTGAAGAAGAGCAGTGCTAGTCGTTTTTTTCCTTCTTTTTAAAAAAAAAATAATTATGTTTTTTTTCTTTTTTTTTCTAAAATATTTATTTCTTATGTTGGAGAACCTTGTAATTGCTAGAAGATCGTCCACACAATCTAAATCTTTCTTAACCTCTCCCTCTTAAGCTATGTGAACACTAAAACTGAATAGTGTCACACCATCTGCGCAATTTAGTCTTTAAATTTTTGCAACTTAGTTTGGATTTGAGTCTTCATTGGCAATCATGTGTAATATCACCTGGTACATAAATTTATATTTCTAGAATTTGTCTGTTCGGTATTCAGTATCCTCTAGAAAATGTACATAACAAAATTTAAGTTTTAACAAATATGCTCAAGTACTCGTGAAGTGGTAATGGAATTCAACTTCCAGTGGGAGCTACGGATTTGCTTTCCCAACTGAGAGGGTCCACAAACCGTGGAAGTTGGCTTTCCAATTGTTGGTAAGCCACGTACTAGGTCCTTTTTATCTAATCGCGTCAACTCTCTAACGTTCACATGACCTAGACGTTGGTGCCACAGATCTATAGGAGTGATCGTGGCGCTGTTGCAGACAAGTGAGGACTTGGATACAGTCCCATAGAAATTATCCTTTATCCTCACCCCTTGCACTAAAAGTTTACCATCTTGATTATAGACATTACACGCATCCCAGTCAAACTTTACGGCAAAGTCAGCGTCGCACAGCTGGCTAATGGTGAGAAGGTTTGCTTTCAAACCTTTGACGTACAAAACATTCTCTACCTTAGGAAATCCTGGTAAGTCTACAGTACCTCGTCCTAAGATGATAGACTTTCTCCCGTATCCAAAGGTGACTCTACCTTCCTTATACTCCTCTAGGTAGGTAAAAAATGAGACATCACCTGTCATATATCTGGAGCACCCACTATCAAAATACCAATGTGAGGTATTATGTGTTTTGAGAGCGACATGAACAACAAGGTCCTTTTCATCTTTCTTAGGTACCCAAGAAGTGGTAACCTTTTATTTACCCTTGTTGTTGTTGGTTTTAGCCGGGATGCGGGAAGCATTCACTGATGGCAAAGACATCCGTCGAAATTCCTCCATCAAAATCTGTGATGTGGCAGCTAAAAACTCAGCACGCTCTCTCAGACTGGTAAAATCATCAGCACGATGTGGTGGAGCAGTAGTACGTTGTGTCCAACCCAAACTATAGCAAAACTCCCTGAGGTGGCCTTTTCTTTTGCAGTACGTACAAAAGAACACAGTCTTAGGCAGACCTTGGTTTGCTTTTCTTGGTCGAACTCTTCTTTGTGGTTTTTGACGATGGCCATATGGAGTTGTAGTAAAATCAGGAACTGGTCCAGGTGCATTTTGGGATGTGGACGCACCATCAAAACCTATTCCCTTCATATCACCAAAACCTAAAGGGGGACCGAGGAGCATCTTTCCTGATCTGTCCTCGATTTGAACCTTGACTTCCTGTGCTCTCTCAAGATCATGAGTAAGCTGGGCTTTAAGTTTCTTTAGAGTCTCCAGGGAGAAATGGAGCTCACTCGTAACACTAGCCATTTGTTTAGTCAAATCCCCTTTCTCTTTCTCAAAACAGCTCTCTCTCTCTCTCTCTCTCTTTCTCTCTCTCTCCAAACAGTCTCTCTCTTTCTCCAAACAAACTTTCTTTCTCAACATAGTCATACTCTCTCTCTCTGAAGATAGTGCAGGTGGATGACTCTCTCTCTCTTCTTCTAAATCTTCCTCTAAAGATGTGATCCTAAGAACTAATGCTTTGTTACGTTTTTTGGTTTTAAATGACTCATTATATAACTCATCGTAAGCGCGTTGAAGATTACTCTCTCTCTCACTTGCATCATCCTCCCCCTCACTCACTTCATTCTCACTGTAGAGGTGTCCCTGTGAAGCAGCATCCTCATCATCGTGAGGAGCACTAGAGGTACTCACATGACTAGGCATGAATGCGGTGAAGTTACACTCATGCGGTGACTCGTCTCCAGAGTCCACCGACTCGACCTCACTGTCGTCACTAAGGGTAGCATTAAGGATAACTTTGCCCTTTTCTTTGGCAAGTATGTTCAGCCTAGTGGCACACTCAAAAGCTCTATGACCCTTACCATCGCACTCATAGCATCTCTCAATGTCTTTCTTAGGAGGGTCTTTAAAATATTTTTCATTTTTCTTTTCAAACTTATTTTTCTCAAAACTCTTTTTATCTTTGAAATTTCCATTTTTCTTGAATTTGAGAATTTTCTTGAAATGTTTTGCAAATAAGGCCAAATCATCTAAATCAAAGTCACACTCGAAATCTGACATTTCTATCTCCCTTTTTCTAGATGACTCTACCCTCTTTCTTGCCGACCCCTCACTCTTCCTATCCTGGGCATTAAGTGCAATTCCCTTATCTTTAGGCTTGATAGATTTAGGAAACATATCAATTTCATACGTTTGTAAGTCTCCTACAAGTTCCTCTAATCTAAGCGTGTTTAAATTACCCATAGAATTTAGCACAGTGACTTTAGGGATAAAACGCTTAGGCAGTGATCTAAGAATCTTTTTAACAACTTTAGCATTAGGAATGTGTTCACAAAGATTAAAGCTAGTGTTTACAATATCAAACAACCTACCATAAAATTCATCAAAACATTCAGTCTCAAGCATGGTGATAGTTTCAAATCGAGTTGTTAATTTTTGCAGTTTAGAGTCTTTTACATCATTAGTTCCTTCATGGGTAAGTTGTAAAACATCCCATGCCTCTTTTGACGTGGTACACGTCATTATCCATCAGAACTCGTTAGGTGTGGCGGATCCAGAAATAGCACTTAAACCCTTAGAATTACAAGATGACCATTTAAATTCTTCTTCAGTCCATGCAGTCACAGATTTTAAATTA
Source organism: Sambucus nigra (assembly GCA_949130495.1). Taxonomy (NCBI): domain Eukaryota; kingdom Viridiplantae; phylum Streptophyta; class Magnoliopsida; order Dipsacales; family Adoxaceae; genus Sambucus; species Sambucus nigra. The sequence continues at coordinate 91,939,920 of OX422210.1, read as the reverse complement.
GTCACGTTATCAATAGTGATGGAGGGAGGTGTCCACCCTCTTTGAACCAAAATCCAAACTCTTTCATCAATGGCTTTTAAAGCAGATTTCATGTGGGCTTTCCAGTAAGCATAGTTTGTCCCGTCAAAAACTGGCATTTTATTATATAATTTCTCCATTTTGAACACGCCCTTTTTCAAAAATTAATTTTTTAGAAAATTTATATCTTAGAAAAATTTTACGGAAAATTACACGGTATAATTGTGTAATTGGCTCTGATACCTATTTGAAGAGTGCGCGTATGTTCAAATAAGAAAATTATTTAATTAAACTCAGTTTTTCAATTGAATCCTAAAACATGCATCTAGGTGTGATTGAAATCAATATCACTACACCAAAACTGGCGATTGGTCACGGCCAAAATCCCTGACCAAAACTGTGGGTCGCGGACTTGCGCCGTGACCATTTCGGGCGTGACCATTTTCGTGGGTCGCGGCCCAAGTCCGTGACCAAAAAATGGTCACGACCGAGAGGGGTCACTGCAGATGGTCACGGACTTGGGCTGTGACCCATACTATGACGGGTCACGACCCTCATCCGTGACAAATTGGTCGCGGCCAAAGTCCGCGACCCACTACTTTGACAAAAAAAAAAATTGGTCGCGGCCCTCATCCGTGATCCACAACCGTGTCAAATTGGTCGCAGCCAAAGTCCGCGATCCACGACCGTGACAAAAAAAAAATTGGTCGCGACCCTCATCCATGACCCACAACCGTGACAAATTGATCGTGGGTAAAGTCCGTGACCCACAACCGTGACAAAAAAAATTAAAAAAAATGGTCGCGACCCAAGTCCGTGACCCACAACCGTGACGAAAAAAAGAAAAAAAATGGTTGGGAACTTTGGCCACGATAATTTTTATGCGCGACGAAAAAAATAAAAATGGTCATGGACAAAGTCCATGACCATATTTAACTATAATTTAAAAAAATGTATTTTTTTGGTCCAATCCTAAAATTGGAGTTCCTGTGAGTACACCGTCGGTTGCTACGTGTAACGTTGGACGCGTACGAGGTGTTAAAAATATTTATTATTGGCAAAACAATAAAAAAATCACAAATTGCGAATCGAGAACGTTGTTAATAAACAAATATATATACAAACTTTAAAATATTACACGTCTTAATAATTCACAGACCAAAAAAAATTTGGGCAGAGTTTCCTCTATTTTCTTGACATTCCAAACCCTGTAAATGTAAAACCTACTTATTATAAAGCCCGCACGGCCATAAAATTCAACAATCAAATTATAAAAGCCAGCACGACCATAAAACTAAACAATAAAAGTCCGCACAGCTGTAACACATAAAAAACAAAATCCTGAATGTCCACAACATATAAACAATCTTCACGCTGTAAACCATTGCCTCCTCCATTTGTTCCGCGTGCAAAAATCCTACAAATGATAGGATACATAAAAAAAATATCAGTAATTGAGTAGTTTTACAAAAAAATTAATCAAGCTGAAAAATTGCATATATGAGTTAAAATTATGAACATATAAATATTTTTATGCCTAAGTCTAAAAATATGCAAATTAACGTCGTATTCTCAAACCAGAAGTTCCGCGGCTGAGTGGTCAGTTCCTACGAGTTACATTGGTCCCGTGGGAGGTGTTGGTGTCACCCACGGGGCCGTTTGGAGGCTGTTTTGAGTCACATTAGTCCCGTGCGAGGGGTTCGTGACTCTTACGGGACCATTTTAAAGCTGTTTTACATTTTCACCCTTCGATGGCATTTTTTTATGCTTAAGTTTATTTTTTTACAAATTTACATTGTACACTCAAACCGGGAGCCCCGTGACTACTCAGTCGGTTCCTACGAGTCACATTAGTCCCGTGCGAGGGGTTCGTGACTCTTACGGGACCATTTTAAGGCTATTTTACGTTTTCACCCTTCAATGGCATGTTTTTATGCTTAAGTTTATTTTTTTGCAAATTTACGTCATACACTCAAACCGGGAGCCCCGTGACTACGTGGTCGATTCCTACGAGTCACATGGGTCCCGTGTGAGGTGTTTGTGACTCTTACGGGACCGTTTTGTGCTTGTTTTACGCTTTCAACCTTCGATGGCATCTTTTTATGCTCAGGTCGAACTTTGTGCAAATTTAGAAAGTATTCTCAAATCGGGAGCCCCGTGACTACGCGGTCGGTTCCTATGAGTCGCATTGGTCCCGTGCGAGCTTTCGTGACTCTTACGGGACCTTTTTGCGGCTGTTTTATATTTTCACCCTTCGATTGAAAAGTCTAAATTTTTTTGCAAATTTACGTCGTACACTCTAACCGGGAGCCCTGTGACTACATGGTCTGTTCTTATGAGTCAGATTGGTCCCGTGCAAGGTGTTCGTGACTCTTATCGGACCGTTTTGTGGTTGTTTTACATTTTCACCCTTCGATGGCATGTTTTTATGCTTAAGTCTAATTTTTTGTAAATTTACATCGTACACTCAAACCGGGAGTCCCGTGACTACGCGATCGGTTCCTATGAGTCACATTGGTCCTGTGCGAGGTGTTCGTGACTCTTACGGGACCGTTTGGTGTTTGTTTTAGGTTTTCATCCTTCGATGGCATGTTTTTATGCTTAAGTCTAACTTTTTACAAATTTACGTCGTACACTCAAACTGGGAGCCCCGTGACTACACGGTCTGTTCCTACGATTTATATTGGTCCCGTGCGAGGTGTTCGTGACTCTTACGGGACTGTTTTGTGGCTATTTTACGTTTTCACCATTCGATGGTATGTTTTTATGCTTAAGTCTAATTTTTTGAAAATTTACGTCGTACAATCAAACCAGGAGCGCCGTGACTACACAGTCAATTCCTACGACTTACATTGGTCCCGTGCGAGATGTTCATGACTTTTACACGACCTTTTTGTGGATGTATTACATTTTCACCCTTCGATGGCATCTTTTTTATTCTCAAGTCTAACTTTTTGCAAATTTACATCGTACACTCAAACTGGGATCCCTGTGACTACCCTGTTGGTTCCTACGAGTCACATTGGTCCCGTGCGAGGTGTTCGTGACTCTTACCTGACCGTTTTGTGGTTATTTTATGTTTTCACCCTTCGATGACATGTTTTTATGCTCAAGTCTAATGTTTTGGAAATTTGCGTCGTATACTCAAATCTGGAGCCCGTGACTACGCGATCGGTTACTACGAGTCACATTGGTCCTGCTCGACAAGTGAATGAGATGAGCGGTCACAAATTGCAAACCCAAGAATAACTTTCGAACCATGACTATTTTTTATTCCCATTTTCACATCTCTCCTATTCATCTCGGACTAATCAAGAATATCTTTAAGCTAATAAACAAATGGTTACCAATTAGTTTAATGTGAACCATTGCAGAGAAATTGACACGCCTTAAACCTAGAAAGTGGCAATCCGTTGGATAATGCCTTCTTTTTCTAGTGTTCACCCTAACTATTCTTTGTTCAAAAGTTATGTTTCCCCCCCCCCTCCACTGGAAGTGACAAGAAATAAATGCGCCAACAATACCCAAGCTATAGGGGGCACAAAAGAATTAAAATTACGGGGCTTAGACATAAATAGGATCCAAACCCAAAATAATTAAAAAATTGAATCAATGCATATTTAACCTTAAAATAAAGTTCATCATAGGTCTATCCATTAAATGGATATTTTATTACACCCAATGCTAATCAGAACCTTCTCTATGCCAGCAGCGATGCAATTTCAGATTATGTTTGATAGTAGTTCGACCCCAACATCAATGTATCCTATGACAGTGAAAAAATAATGAATTTTTTGCAAACAGTTATGTTCAATTAAAAAAATGGTAGAACCAAAAAAACAAATTCAAAACCAAAGGAAGAAAACCAGGGCTAGTTCTTTCGTCACTCACTGTCCCAACTTGACTCGTGGTAAACTTGTTTGAACTGAAATTCGTTAATCCTCATTGATATTTTCTTTCACGTATATAAGGATTACTATTGAGAAAAAAATTAGATGCACACATATGGAGAAGATTACAATTGATTTTGATTACATTTCAAAACCAATACTTATTCAATTTCAACAATAATATAAAACGGCATAACATGTATATCATAATATAACCAACACCAATCTAATTAAACCAGGTATATATCTATTCCTTTTTTTTCACAAGGACAAATCTAAAACCAAATTGAAAATACCAAGGCCAAGAACAAAATTAACACTTACAGAATTCTTAAGGGACTATTTGTTGCTTCTAACCCCTAACCCGGTCTCCACCCGTCTCCACCGCATACTATTTAGGGTGGCACGCATATAACCCCCAATAAAATCACGACAAGGTGGATGTAAATTTTTTTACTCATTAAAAATCCATTTAATTATATTTTGTCAAAAAAAATACACACACATACAATCTAGGTTTATTGGCATAATCTATACAAACACACACATACAATCTAGGGTTTATTGACATAATATATACATGCACACACATACTATTTAGGGTTTACTAAACCCTATTTTTTTTTTACATAAATCTATACATACACACACATGCAATCTATACATAAACACACATACAATATAGGGTTTATTGATAAAAAAAAACAATTCATTTGTTCATAGTTACACACAAAAACATATATATACACATAAATCTATACATACACACAGATATAAACATAAATCTATACATACACACACATACAAACATAAATCTACACATACATACACAGAAATTAGGGCTTTAGACAGAAATAACAAAATCCAAATTAGGGCTTTAGACAGAAATAACAAAATCCAAATGAATCCAAATGAATCAATACATACCAGGGTATATTTATGTTTGCAAATCCAACTGAAATCCAAATGAAATCGCACGTGAATCGCTTATCCCTAACAGCCTTACAAACCGCACATAAGAAATTAGAAGCAGCGAGTAATTTTCATTTTTAATACCCGAACCTCATCACGGCCAAGAGCCGTGACCCCATGGACGCGACTAATAAAATGCAGATGAGGTAGTCCTGGATTCTTCGACCTGGTCACGGCTTAGAGCCGTGACCCACCATGTGCGTGACCAATAAATTACAGATGAGGTATTCTGACTTCTTCGAACTGGTCACGGCTTAGAGCCATGACCCACCACGCTGGAGACTTTTCCATCCACACTTAGTGCTTGAATGAGGCATGGTCACGACCCATAGCCGTGACCCACACCAAGAAATAGTCACCACCCGTAGCCGTGACTCTCGATCAGTGATGCGCGACTCTTTTCATCAACCATAGTGCTTGAATGAGGTATGGTCATGGCCCTTAGCCGTGACCCACACTAAAAAATGGTCACGGCCCTAAGCCATGACCCCCAATATGTGTACTCTCTTCTTCGTCATGCCATGGGTCACGGACTTGGGCCGTGACCCACTCGTGACCAAGCTTTGAGGGAATTTTGGCGCTTATTTGGCGCCAAGATGGTCACGACCTGGTCACGGCCTAAGTCCGCGACCACTGTGGTCACAACCTTGGTCCGTGACCACTTCCCGAGCATCAATAATTTAGTGTGATAATAAATATGGTCACGATAAATATTGAGTGGGTCACGGCCCAAGTCCGCGACCAGCTGGTCGCGGACTTGGGCCGTGACCCACTGGGCGTGACCATTCGCAGGATTTGGTGTAGTGTATGATCATGCAAGAACATAAAATCACAAACAAAACACACAAGTGAGGAAAAATTCCCCAAAGGGGCAAAACTTTTTTTTTATTTTCACTATAATTTGTAATGAACGGATTACACGAATTACAATGAAAACAAGAGTGAAATACGAAATACCCTTAGGTGTCGGTTTCAATGTCGTCGGCTGAAATCTCCCACAAGAAATCCAGGTGGGCAGTAATGAAGAAGAAGATGGATTCTCCACAAAATACTCCAGATGAGTAAAAACGATCCTGTTGAAGGTTTAACGATTCACATACATAGATGGGAGTGTTTATGTGAATAAATAAGGCATGAAACATTAAAAAGTGAAGTCTATTTTTTGGGCTGTTAATCACAAAAATCTTGTGTGAGAAAGACTTCGAAAATGTGTATAATGAAGCCAGATATTTATACGAAAATCGAGGCAACGACGTCGCTCGAACAACATAGGCATGTCGCTCAAACGAAGGACACGTGTCGCTAGAACGAGATCACGCGACATTGCTATGTCGGTTGAATGACGGTGCTATGTCATTTAAATGAGCTCGTAGACCGAGTCATTCCGCTTCTACACTTAGAAAACTTTATGCTTTTGTTAAAAACAAACCAAACTTCTAAAAATATTTTTCTGAAAAATTCCCAAATATTTATGGAAATATAAACAACTCCAATAAATCATTTTACCAATAATGCGTAGTGGAGTAGTGGGAATGGGTTGAATATCACGTTGCATGAAGCATGATGCACGTGTGAAGATAATTGGATGCATGGATTTGGATCAAGGCCTTCGTGGATGATCGTGATGACGTGCCGAATGTAACGGTATCAGACATACAAACTGTGATCTAGGACAAATAGAAAATTCCTAGATTTTACCCCGGACATTTATAAAATCATGTCCTTACATGAGTCATGCATCACCAACATCATCAACTCTAACGGTCAAAATATATCATCAAAACGGGGCTCAAATTGATCCTAAATCGGGTCCACATAGACAAGAGCAACCATACCAACCCAAAGTTATTACTCGATGTTGAACTACTAATCAAAAATAAAATCTCAACAACATCATCAACATTCCCCAGAAGTGGGGAGAAATCAACAACATAATATGATTCTAACTCTTGAAAATCCTCATACTTTGCCTTCAGGTTTTTAATAAATCCAGTGCACTTAATCACCCTCAGATGGTACTCCTCATAACGATCAGACGGCATCCAATATAACGTATGCTTATAGTCTTATTACACTAAGAGGCTCAGTCATTCTCCCACACTAATTTGGGTATATAATCGTCATAGTTATGGACCCGTGGCCAAAAGGTAAAATAAACAAAAAGACTAATAAATCTCCACAAGCTCTTATACACAATAAATATTATTCACTCGGGGCCAAAAGGTATTTTCACTTACTGAGAGTTACAAATTTTACTCGTATAAAACTATTAATATGTGTACAGGCTATAAATATGTTATGATTTTGGACAAAAGTGAACTCCAAATAGTGGAAAATACTTGGAACTATTTTCACCCAGAAGAAGAATATTTTACCCCGAACAAAACAAAAGGGCCTTGTAAATTTAGGACCTATTGTAATATGTATTCTGGAAATAGGACAACAAACATTTTACTTATAATTTTAGTCCCTATTTTTTAATAAAGACCCTGGCACCGTCCCATATCCATAAAACGTTAACCAATCAAAGCATGCACGTCAGTCGATAATTTGAAAACAGGGACTAAAAATGGAAACGAAATGTTTGTTGTCCTACATCCATAATCAATATTATTTTAAGTCCTAAAAGTGCATAATTTAATAAACGATTCACTTTTGAAATGCCTAACAAATATATAAGGGAAATTTTTGAATCAAAACTCGAGAATGGGTTGAACACTGTGCAAGAAAATGGGATTCATCAGTGGTTTCAATTCATTGAACATGACATGATAATCACACAAAATGCAACAATGTCTCCAATCATTTTTAAGAAGCAATATTTTGAATTTATGAATGAAAAGAAGATGATTGTTCTGTCTAAACATGGTACACACGCCTATAGCTAGATGCATTATCAAATTTGTGGCAATTTTATCGGAAGAGCATGCCTTAATGTTAAAAAAAATTCATTGACAACAAGAGTTTACACCATATGTAAAAGTAAAATAGTAATCTGACCTAGTTGATTCAAAACTATAAGTGGCAGTTGGGATGCAATTGAATCGAAGAAATGAAGCAGGTTTTTCATAAGCTCAACGGATTCAGCAGATACCCAAACTTCTCCCTAAAATATAGAAGAAATTGATGTAGTCAGAAATGTCAACATTTATAATTAGAAGAGAAGAATTTTGCAAAACCATGCTTCGAAAATAATGACTAGATAACTTTGATTGCCCATATAGAAAATTTAAACAAAATATCAACAAATAATAATAATTATAAATATTATTAATAGGAATTGTTGATACCAAATTTAGTCTGCTGACATGGCTCAATTAAATGGAGACACGTGACAATCTGCGTGGTAATAACAAACACTTCGGAACAACATCTTCACTTCAAAGAACTCAATTTCCCCGACCAACTCAGATATTCAGAGCAGTAGGTGCTCTCCGAGGAACTTTACTGCACCGAGCAACTCATGGATACCGAGATACTTTGGCGGTCCGAGCAGCTTAGGCGGTCTGAGCTGCACCTCGACCAGAGCATTTATTATCATACAATTAAGAGGATTAAATGCGCATTAAATGCTGATTATTATCATACGGATGTATACGCTTATTGAACAAATATGTATTACTCATTCACATGTACAGCCAGATGGCTATAAATACATTGTATCATCCTCATTGTAGGGGACCGAAATTTCTGGGGGATAATCATACTTCGAGAATTCCTAAACAGTCAATAAAAACACAAACAGTGGATGTAGGCCATTGATTCAAGGCTGAACCACTTTAAAATCTCTTGTCTCATATTTATTTTTATCTGTGATTAAATAATTAGATATAGTCTAATTTTTTACATCAACAGATTGGCGCCATCTGTGGGAAACGACTGTAATTTTCGTTTTTCACCAAAAACAGTTCATCACCAATGGCTGACAACCCTGAATCCAAGAATCGAAATGCTGGAAACCCCCCAACTCCATTCACTCCTCCAAATATCCAAGATCTGGCTGGAATCATGGCTAGTTTGGCTCAAGGCCAAACAGCCATTCAGGAAACAATGCGACAACTCATGCAAACCATCCAAGGTGGAGCATCAACCTATTCAGGATAACGAAGTGGTAAAAGAAATACTCATTTACTTTCTTCTCGCATTAGGCAAAGCGATTCATATCGCACTGATAGATCTGAAGATTTTTCTTATCAACCGGGTCGAACCTCGTCATTACGAGCCACAGATACTGAACAACATATCACTCTCTCCCCGGAAAGGACCAGTGCACTGGAAAGATTGAGTAGGGTCTCTCCTTTTGATCGATTGGGCCCTAGGAAGAATAAAAGTCCTCCTAAGGCTATGTCGAGAAACTTTCGATGACCATTTGATCTAAGAGAGGGTTCTGCCCAATCACAACCAGCTGCTCGACAAGATAAGTCCCGGGAAGCTACTTCAATACGATCAATTGCTCGAACCGATAAGCCCGAGGAAGAAAAATGATGGGTGGAAAGGCTCTATTCAGAGGTTGGAGGATAGATTAGGGGAAATGGCCAAGGCCAAGAATCCTCTACAAAGAACTTTTGTCCAAGGGACACCTTTTGTCCAAGCAATTATGGATTTTCCCACACCATCAAAGTTCAAAGCACCTGCTATGACTCCCAAATATGATGGAAAAATCGACCTTGTCCTTCATATAGAGAAATACCAAGCTGCTGCCGACATCTATGCTGTGCCAGATGAGATGAGATGCAGGGCATTCTCGAGAACTCTTACAGGATCTGCTCAAATATGGTATAATAATCTTCCTCGGGGTAAGATTTCCACTTTCTTTTAACTCGCCGAGCTCTTCATTAGAAATTTTTGTTTTGGAGCAAAGCCTGTTAAACGAGTAGCACACCTGTTAAGTGTTAGACAAAAGGCAGGTGAGAGCACTAGGGATTATATAACTTGCTTCAATAACGAGAAACTCGAAGTTATTAATTACGAGGAAAAGACAACGATTACTGCTCTGATGAGTGGGCTGTTGCCCAATAAGTTGTACTACACTTTGGCTAAAGATCCACCCAGAACCATGTAGGAATTAATGGTAAATGCCACCAAGATCATGAATGTCGAGGAGGCTATGGCTGCAAAAAAGAATATGGATACCAAAGAAACCAAGGTGGAGGGTGATAAAGCCAAAAATAAATTTAAAAATTATACTCCTTTGAAGGTAGACATCAACCATGTTCTAGAAGAAATCAAGAACAACGAGGAGTTAAACTGGCCAGAGAAAATGAAGTCATACCCTGACAAGAGGAATAAGGCCAAATATTACGAGTTCCACAAAGATCATGGCCACATGACTAAAAATTGCATAGCTCTTCAGAATGAGACCGAGGCACTCATCAGACGAGGAAAACTGGCAAAGTATGTTGATCGTAGAAATGAAAAAAGAAATAACGACCGAGCAAGAGAGAGATCTAGATCTCCTCGTCGAGCAGTGGAGAACAAGAAAAGAGACCATGAAGATGATCCAGAAGACGACCCCGATCTTCCTAAAAGACCAAGGCAGCCAGAATATGAAGTATTTTCAATACATTTTGGATCATTTGATTGTAATGTTATTACTGGTGGAGATGCAGGAGACCTTACTGCAGAAAGAAAAGCTTACCTCAATGAGGCTCAAGCCTGTTCATGTATTCAACGAATAAACTTGGCTGAAGATGATTGCCCGAGGAAGGTCAACAAAGAAAAACTGGTCATCGGTTTCTCAAAAAACGACCTCACAGGTGTGCTGTATCCTCATGATGATCCATTGGTGATCAAAATGAGAATGAAGGAAGTAACGATATCAAGAGTACTGGTTAATAATGGTAGCTCGGCTGATATTATATTCTACTCGTGCTTCGACAGCTTAAATCTAAAGTTGTCTCAGTTGGAGCCTTATCATAGGCCCCTCCTCGGTTTTGCTGGCAAGAAAGTTTTTCCACTTGGAACGATCAAGTTGGATATGTTCATCGGTATATGGCCTGCTTGTCGAACAGAAAGAGTATGCTCCTTCGTGATGGATAAGAATGTTCAATCAGCCTACAACATCATCATGGGAAGGGTAGGACTGAAGAAGTTCGAAGCAGTACCATCTACGGTACATCAATGCCTAAAATTTCCAACCAATTTTGGAGTAGGAGTTGTGAAAGGTGATCAAAAAGTAGCCCGAGAATGCTAATATTCATCTGCCGAGCAGGAGGAACTAGAGGAATCTAGGAAAAAGCCTATTACCTATCAGGTGGATGAGGGTGAATAAATTGAAACATTGGACCCTAGAGATGAGTCGCAACTCGTGAAAGGTCAGGTGGTGGAAGCTACTGAAAACATCATTCTGGACGACGAGCACCCTGAACGAACAACTCAGATAGGTTCGTCGTTAGATGCTTCATTAAAATAAGAGTTGATAGTTTTCTTAAAAAGAAGAAAACAAACTTTTTCTTGGAGTCATGAAGATATGCCCGGAATAGACCCAAATTTCTTATGTCACGAGCTCCATGAGAATAAGGAAATCAAGCCAGTGAAGCAAAGAATAAGAGTGTTCAGCCCCGAGAAGAACCAAGCTATACAGGAGGAGGTCGAGAAGCTTCGAAAAGCTTACTTTATTTAAGATGTTAAGTATCCAGACTGGTTAGCAAATGTGGTGATGGTGAAAAATAAGAACAACAAATGGAGGATGTGTATAGACTTCACCGACCTCAACAAAACATGTCCAAAGGATCATTTTCCCTTGCCTCGAATTGATCAACTAGTGGATGCTACCTCGGGACACGAGCTACTGAGCTTCATGAATGCTTATTCTGGTTACAACCAGATTAAAATGAAACCTGAAGACAGGGAGAGTTCTTCTTTCATTACCCCTAGGGGTACTTATTGTTATAATGTTATGCCTTTTGGTTTAAAAAATGCAGGTGCGACATATCAGCGGCTGATGAACAAGGTGTTTTGCAGAACAAATCAGTTGCAATATGGAGGTCTATGTTGATGATATGCTGGCAAAGAGCAAGAAAGCTGCTGACCATATAGTTGACTTGGGCCAGACCTTTGATTAATTAGATAAATATCAAATGAAGCTGAACCCGACCAAGTGCATATTTGGAGTACAAGAAGGCATGTTTCTCGGGTACATTGTCAATCAACGAGGCATTGGAGCAAACCCTGAAAAGATCAAAGATCTATTAGGGCTGCGATCTCCAACGACGAAGAAAGAAGTGCAAAGTCTTACAGGGCGAGTAACAGCACTTAACAGATTTGTATCGCGAGCAACTGATAGATGCCTCCCATTCTTCAAAAAGCACCTAAAGACTTTTGAATGGAATGAAGAATGCGAGAAAGATTTTCAAGAATTGAAGAAATATTTAAGAGCACCTCCACTGTTGTCCAGACCAATGATGGGAGAAAGGTTGTACTTGTACCTGGAAGTTTCGAAAAATGCAGTTAGTTCGGCATTAATAAGAGTAGATGATGGAGTACAAAAGATAATTTATTACACTAGTAAGGCCTTCCGAGGAGCGAAGATCAGATATCCAAAGCTGGAAAAGTTAGCACTGGCACTGATCGAAGCGAGTAGAAGAATGAAGCCATACTTCCAGGCTCATACCATAATCGTATATACCGATATGCCGTTGAGGCAAGCTCTTCACAAACCAGAAAAATCAGGGAGATTGATGTACTGGGAAATAGAACTCGGTGAATATGATATAATTTATGAGCCTAGATCGTCATTGAAAGGGAAAGCAGTAGAAGATTTTATATCAGAGTTCACTTATCCTGATACCCCCGAGGAGCAAAAGCTAAGCATCGACCAACCTGTGGATGTTACAGGATCATCAAATTTAAACCCCGATCAATTTAAGCTGGTCGGAGAGCAAGAGGGGAAGGTCGACGAGCAGCGGGGTGTGGTAGAAATGGAGATAAAGGAGCAACAAATATTCCATCGAGGAATTTTGTCCAATAAAACGTTTGAGGAAGAGATACCTATATGGAACCTATATGTGGATGGCTCATCGTGCACCTCAGGTAGTGGAGCCAGGATTATATTAAAAAGTTCAGATGATATCGACATAGAATATGGCATGCGCTTCCAATTTCAAGCTTCTAATAATGAGGTTGAATATGAAGCGATGATTGTAGGTCTTAGTCTGGCAAAAACCATGAAGGCAGAGCAGGTAATCGTGTGCAGTGACTCACAGTTGATTGTAAATTAAATGCTCGATGTATATGCATCAAAAGGAGAGTTGATGATTAAGTACCATGCAAAGGCGATGAAGTTGGTATCGAAATTTGTTACTGTTCAACTGGTTAGAATACCAAGAATGGAGAATGCAAGAGCAGACGCTCTAGCTCGATTAGCATCGGCTACTCGTACCGAGATACGAAGAACAATCCCAATTGAAATTCTAGCTGGTCGGAGCATAGATGAAGAGCTGACGATGAATTTTATTACCCTTGATTTAGGGCCATCTTGGATGGATCCCATCAGGACATATATTGAGGAGGGAGAATTACCGATTGACAAACTCGTAGCCAAGAAATTAAAGTTTAAAGCTGCTCGTTATGTACTAACTAACGGTTTTCTATACGGACGAGGAATCATAGCTGGCTTGCAGAGGTGTGTACATCCCGCCGAAGTGAAGGATTTGATTGAAGAAGTCCATGAAGGGTCTTGTGGAGCCCATGTAGCAGGTCGGACACTTCTGCAAAGAATAATGACGCAAGGATACTACTGGCCAACGATGAGGGATGATTGTATAGCCTATGCCAAGAAATGTGACAAATGTCAGCGCTTCTCCTCCATCCGAAGAACTCCCCAAGCATTGTTGACACCCATTACTTCCCCTTGGCCATTTGCCATGTGGGGAATTGACCTGGTCGGGCCACTTCCAACAACTAGAGGAAGATTTAAATATCTCGTCGTCGCAGTGGATTATTTCACTAAGTGGGTAGAAGCCGAGCCTCTTGTCGACATGACGTACGAAAAGGTGTACATATTTATTTAGAAGAACATCATTTGTCGATATGGTCTTCCTCATGCCTTCATCACAGACCATGGAACCCAGTTCGATAACGAGGAGTTCGCGGCCTATTGTCATCAATCAAATATCTTGAAGATTCACTCGGCAACAGGCCATCCCCAAAGTAATGGACAAACTGAGGTGATAAACAGAACGTTGCTAAATGGTTTGAAGAAAAGACCGAATGATGCGAAAGCAAATTGGATCAACGAGCTACATTCAGTATTGTGGGCTTATCGTACTACTCCCCGAGCAGCAACTGGAGAATCTCCATATATGCTAGAATTTGGAAGTGAAGCTGTTATACCTGCCGAGTTGGGTCTCCCAACACACCGAGTGCTGAACTTCAATTCCCCTGTCAGCGATTTAATGAGAAGGTTAGACTTGGACATGCTCGAGGAAGTTAGAGAAGAAGCAGCCATCAGAAATGCTGCTTACTAGCAACGAACATCTTTGTTCTACAACAAGAGAGTGAAGAAGTGCGACCTGAAAGAAGGAGACTATGTGCTAAAGAAAGTGATTCAAAAGCACAGCAAACTGGAAGCGAACTGGCATGGACCTTACCGAGTTACATAAGTTGTTCGACCAGGAACCTACAGAATAGAAACTTTAGAGGGGGAGGAGTTTAAGAATGCATGGAATGCAGAACACCTGCGCAAATATTATCAGTAATGTAAACTCTCATGTAATGCAGTTTCATCAGTATGAATAAAATGTGGATATTCTACCCAATTCTCTCCTTTTGTTGAAATTTTTTCGCGAAATACTAGTGTTACACACTACTCCGCAAAATCCACCAACTCCGGTTGGTCGGGAATAAAAAATATTTCCCAAAAGTGCCAACTCCGGTTGGTTGGGAAGGAAATCCACAAACTCCGGTTGGTCGGGAATAAAAAATATTTCCCAAAAGTGCCAACTCCGGTTGGTTGGGAAGGAAATTCACCAACTCCGGTTGGTCGGGAATAAAAAATATTTCCCAAAAGTGCCAACTCCGATTGGTTGGGAAGCAAATCCACCAACTCCAGTTGGTCGGGAATAAAAAATATTTCCCAAAAGTGCCAACTCCGATTGGTTGGGAAGCAAATCCACCAACTTCGGTTGGTCGGGAATAAAAAATATTTCCCAAAAGTGCCAACTCCGGTTGGTTGGGAAGCAAATCCACCAACTCCGGTTGGTCGGGAATATAAAATACTTCCTAAAAGTGCCAACTCCGGTTGGTTGGGAAGAAAATCCACCAACTCCGGTTGGTCGGGAATAAAAAATACTTCCTAAAAGTGCCACACTACACCAAAATGACCAAATTGTCACCTTTCAGCCGGCCACCCTTGTCAAGGTCATTGACCGTGACAAAAAACACGCGTTTTATGTCACGGTCATTGACCTTGACACGACCGTGACAATGTTTGCAGCAAAAACCCTTTCCCCCTTCTTTTTTCCCTCCCGCCGTTCCCTCCCTCCCTCTCTCTCTCTCTCTCTCTCTCTCTCTCTCTCTCTCTCTCTCTCTCTCTCTTCCATTTATATATATATGTTTGTGTGTATATATATATGTGTGTATGTGTGTATATATGTGCGTGTGTGTGTGCGGGGGTAGGGGGTGGGGCAGGGTGGGGTAAGGGGGTAGGGGGCAGGGTGTTAAAAATTTAATATTATTTTGATACAACATTAATTTGTGTATGAGTTTCATAATTATAAATAATATCCAAAAATATTGGATAACAATTTATTTTCATTCAAAATAAATAAGTAATTTTCTACAAATTTCATAAAAAAATGAAGGCCGGCTTAATATGTGATTTAAGTGTGAAATAATCGCTATATACTTATACTAATGGAGAAAAAACCCATATATGGCGTTTTTTGTTTTTATTAGATGCAAAATAACACATATAGGTATCACATGACTTTATATTCATTAAATAAAATTTTACCATAAAATATCATTTTGTGGAAGGCAAGATCTATTACAATATATTTACATACCTAAATGATTTTTTTTAAATGACATTACAACAAAAAACTACAATAAGGGTTAAAATGACATCCGAAATTGCTAAAAGCATGAAAAATAAAATATCATTTAGTCTATGTTGTTGAAAAATTTGATCAAATTGGTGAGCCCGTTTTTATTCCTATTTAACTTTTCTTTCTATACACCCTTAATTATATTTAAAGTTTAATAAAATAGGAGTTATAGAAAGAAAAGTGGGGTTTAAATAAAAACACTTTGTTTAAATTTTAGGTTCTGGTGCATAATCTTACTTTGTCACAATTAATTTATATGCCTCAAAGTTATTTTATCACTCTTAGTTTATATTTGTGATAAAACTTTATGAACCACAACTTTAGGTTGATTATTTTAGAACTTAAACTTCAAGATACAAAAAATAATTCTATAGAACAACTTAGATATCTTAACAAAACACATATCTAACATTGGATATGATTTATAAAAAGCACAAAACAATAGTAGAAATTCAATACATGAAATTAACATTGAGATTATTTTAAATAGACAGTCACTACTGTGTGTGTGTGTGTGTGTGTGTGTGTGTGTATGTGGTGAGTGGGGGTGGTGGTGTGTGTGTATGCGGTGAGTGGGGTGTGTGGAGGGAAGTGGGGGTGTGTGTGTATGTGGTGAGTGGGGGTGTGGAGGGAGGTGTGTGTGTGCGTGTGTGTGTATATATATTTGAATTAACCCATGAATTTGTATTTTTGTATTTGAATTAACCCATGAATTTATTTTTGTATTTGAATTAACCCATGAATTTATTTTTGTATTTGAATTAACCCATTATATGAAACATACTTGAAATTAAATATAGTACGCATAGATACTAGCCTTCTAGTTCTTATGTGTACGCATTCAATAGCCCTTAGACCCTTTCGAGAGTCATTACCCCTGTAATGAGATCTCTCGAATTGTCCCGTTTGGACAGTTTGAGACTGTATAATTTCTGTATAATATTCTTATTGGCTTAAAGTTGTTACTTTTGGAGGAAGTTCTGCAGTCGTATCTTAATGTTCTCTGGGTACATACTAGATTGACAAGTGTGACTGTTATTTCAATTGGCCAATTGAAATAACACTCACACCTGCCAATCTACGTCGTGTACTTGGAGAACTAAGGGGATATGCTGTCGAATTTTTTTCAAATCGTAACAATGTGCATGAGCTGTTAAGTATATTACAGAAAAATGCAGTCTTGAATGGGATAGGACCACTTACCCTTTAATAGGATAATTAAATGATGGGATAATTAAATAAAACATACTATAAATCTAAGTTGTGTTTACCTTTAATAGGTGTTTAGTTGTGGTAGCTGTGATGGGATATCCGAAATACAAAGAGTGGATGGGTGAGACTAATAGAATGGGGGATGTGTTTCGCAGAGGTGCTAACGAATTTGTGAAATATGCAAAGAGATGTCGTAATGATGAAGAGTTTCCGTGTCCGTGTGCTAGGTGTAAGAATGGTAAGGTGTTTGAGTGGAAAACAGTTGAACTACATTTGTTAAGATCGGGTATGCAAGATAGTTATCGATTTTGGAGTTTTCACGGTGAATTGAAAGTTCCTTTTGTCCCCGACCAACCTTCACAACAACCTTCAACAAGTAGAATAGATGTAGAAGGGGACGGCGTAGATCATAATATGTTAGAGGATTTAGTTGATGATGCGTACGGAGTTTATGAAGCAGAGGAGAATGAGGTTACTGATGATGTAGAAGATTCAAGTGCTCATGAAGATAACACGATAAAATTTGACTATGACTACCAAAGTTTAAAATTTAAGGCGACCCAACCGTTATACTCTGGCTGTGAGAAAGATCAAACAACTTTACATGCCATGGTTGGTTTGCACAGTTTGAAGACGCGGTACGGTTTGTCTGGCAATAGCGTGACGGGAATTCTGAAATGGGTGAAGGGCTTATTACCCAAGGTGAATACACTTCCAAATAGCTATCCTGTTATGAAGAACAGTTTGAAAGGTTTGGGAATGAAGTATAAGT
The DNA here is from genome assembly GCA_949130495.1 of Sambucus nigra. Lineage (NCBI taxonomy): Eukaryota > Viridiplantae > Streptophyta > Magnoliopsida > Dipsacales > Adoxaceae > Sambucus > Sambucus nigra. Next base: position 91,922,008 of record OX422210.1, on the reverse strand, counting down.
CGATTCATGCTTGTGTGTATGACTGCATACTATACCGAAAGGAGTATGAAAATCTCGATCGTTGTCCGGTATACGATGAACCTAGATATGTCCAATCTACTAGTAAGGAAGGCACAAGCTCAAAAGTGCCTCAAAAAGTATTGAAATATTTTCCCGTTGGGCCTAGATTAAAGCGATTTTTTACAGTACCATGGATTGCAGAGGCAATGACTTGGCATGCTAGGGCAGAAGTAGGGGGTAATATCATGCGTCACCCTATTGATTCTACTGCCTGGCGGAGGATGAATTTTGAGTATCCCGATTTTGCTCGAGAACAATGCAACATTCGTTTGGCTATATCAACAGATGGTTTCAATCCATTTGGAAATCTAAGCACCAATCAGAGTGTATGGCCAGTGATCCTAGCCCCACTCAACCTCCCTCCTTCACAGTGTATGAGACCTGAATTTTCGATGATGGCTTTATTGATACCTGGGCCAAAGGCACCAAGTGATGACATTGATATCTACCTGGCTCCTTTGGTAGAAGAATTAAATGAGTTGTGGGAAGAGGGCGTGCAATCATTTGACTCTTTTAGAAAAGAAGAGTTTACGCTGAAAGCTATGTTGATGTGGGCAATTCATGATTTTCCAGCTTATGGGACATTATCCGGATGTGTAGTACATGATTATTTGGGGTGTCCTATTTGTGGAGAGGAGACTGAATCTCTTCGTCTATCCTCTAGCTTAAAAAATGTATATCATTGCCACATGAGGTTTTTACCCCCAACTCATAGTTTCAGATTTGAGAATGGTTCCAATTTTTTATTGGGCAGAGTTGAACATAGGCTACCGCCGAGACAACTTTCGGGTTCAGAAATTGAAAGTAAATCTTCTGAATGTGGCCCAAATATGCCAGGTAAAAATCCCAAATTTAAGAATGTCAAGCATAAGAAGACCCCAATTGGGAATGAAACTGAGATAAGAATCGTGGAGTCATCAATATATACTCGGGAATATATGCCTGACTCGACCAGAGTTGATGACACTGATGAATTCCTCGATGATGGTGGTAATATGATGGGAAAACGAGTGAAATTAACGAGTTTGCAACATGAACAAGTAGCTCGTTATCTATTTGACACACATGAAGATGTCGAAGAATGGAAAAAGTAAGTTTCGAATATTATAATGTTTAACATTATTTTAGATTATTTTATACATGATTAATTTTGTAATATGCAGTAAATATGAAGCCTGTGAGAACAATAAAAGACGAAAAACAATGGTACAATCAGACAGCGAATTTAGGCTATGGTTGACACAAGAGGTAATTATAATGAAAACAGTCGTTATACAACATTACATTACACTCAAATTTTACCACTAATATAATTAATTTATCTATATTCTCAGCTCCTAAAGATGGGTGATGCGACATCAACGCTTGCTCGTCTAGCCACTGGACCCTTGTTCGTGGCACAAGAGTACAAAAAGTATCGATTGAACGGTTACATTTTCGGCGCTAAAGTGTACGAGGAAAGTACAAATGTACAGAACTCGGGAATTTCATACAAGGCTCTTACTTTCTTTCGAGCGAGCACAAAAGATAAAAACCTCGTTGAAGCTGAAATGACTTACTATGGTGTAATCCAAAATATATTTGAATTGGATTATATAAGCTTCAAAGAGGTTGTATTTTACTGTGAATGGGTAAGAGTTGAGGATAAAAATGCTTGTAAAGTTGATCCTGCCACCAATTTGATCATGGTTGACTTGTCCAAGTTGAAGAGCAACGACCACGTGAGTGATGAGCCGTTTGTTTGTGCATTTCAAAAGGTTAAGCAAGTGTTTTACTCGGAGTATATCAACAACGAGCCGTGGTCAATTGTCCAACACGCGCCAAGGCGTCTAAATAGTAGTGTGGATGACTTGGCTGCTCCTACCGAATATCAATCCATTTTTTATGATAACCCGAATTTAAAACAATTTTTCAATTTGTAATAAATATTTTAATTTGTACCGAAACATCCATTTTTAATGCTTTTAATTGATCTGCACTTTATCATTTTTACTCTTGTGTAGTGTGCGTGTGTGGAGAGGAGATTAATACATAAATATTCCAACTACATCTAAGTTTTGTTTATACTAATCCATGAATATACGCTTCTTACCTTTAATAGGTGATTAGTACATAGTTATTTAGGGTGTCCTATTTGTGGAGAGGAGACTGAATCTCTTCGTCTATCCGAACACTAAGAAATGCCATAATCCTATGGAGCGATGCTCTGCAAATTCCTCCCAACCGTTATGTAGCCAAACATCACCAATTGAAGTTGTCAATTCCACTTTCCATACCCCACCACTTGGAACTTCTAGCAAAACATGGGATACCATTGAAAGGTGGAATTGACAACTTCAACTGCTGATTTTTGGCTACACAACGGTTGGAAGGAATTTGCAACGCATAACTCCATAGGATTATGGTATTTCTTAGTGTTTAGATATGAAGAGAATTATATTTGACACGATTGCCCGGGGTACATTAGTTGGAAGGAGGTGCCATATGAACTCAAGTTAGCTGTTTGAGTGACACTACAGGTAATGTATTTATATTTATATGTCAATTTCGATTTCGATTTCAATTACGATTTATATTTATCTATATTTGAGGGGCGGATACTAATTTTACTTTATTTCAATTCAGGGGACAGGGAGTGTCCCTAAGGGTAAGCCACATATGCTCTATACTTATGTGGCTATTCGGACGAGAAGGGAAGGATAAAGAGGTGTCCCCGAGCGTCGCGGTACAAAATCTCTTTTCCATGCAAATAGTTTGTAGATTTGATATAATTGATGGTGATGTTGTTTCTTCTTAAATAGTTTCTATTTTGAATATATATTTGCATTATCTTTAGTTTTTTGGATATATGATGTTTGGAACAGGTACAACGTTGCTATAACAGGTACAAATATACTGCTGGGCAGTGGCAGTGGCCATACTGCCCAGCAATTTTTTTTTAAATTCTGCCCAGAATTGTCACGGTCATTGACCGTGACACGTCCGTGACAAAAAGTTGTCACGAACGTGTCACGGTCAATGGCCGTGATAATTTTTTTTAAAAGGGTCACGGCTTTGTCACGGTTTATAACCGTGACAAACGTGTCACGGTCATTGACCGCGACACGACCGTGTCAAGGTCAATGATCGTGACACGATCGTGACAAAAAAAGTTGTCTCGCCTCGAAATGTCACGGTCATTGACCTTGACAAGTTGGATTTGTCAAGGTCAATGACCTTGACAATTCGGCAGATTTGGTGTAGTGCCAACTCGGGTTGGTTGGGAAGAAAATCCACCAACTCCGGTTGGTCGAGAATAAAAATATTTCCCAGAAATACCAAATAAGGTTGGTCGGGAAGAAAAAAATATTTCTAAAAATCCACCAACTCAGGTTGGTCGAGAATAAGAAGCTGTCAACTACAGTTGGTCGGGAACATTTTTATTAAACAAAACATGAGTATGTGATAAAAGTCAGCTAATGGCTTAGAATTAAAAAGTGATAAAGCAAAATTTTTTATACTCGTAACATTTTTAAATTACCACCAAGATGGTCGAGAAACAAGATATCATCAATTTTGGTTAGTCGTCAAATGATTACCACAAGTTCAGGATAGTCGACAATAAGTTTTAACCAACTTTAATTGATCGACAAATAACACAATGTTGTTATCTTTTTAACAGATATACACACACATATGTAAAGTGTTTTACAAAATATCTAAAAGACAATGGCAATCAAGATTTCAAAGAAAAATAGAAGTTTTTCATTAAATCCAAAACAAAGTACATTGAGAATAAAATACATAAAAATTATTACATCAGAAATCCTATTCTATGGGTTTTTTTCCTCTGCTTTTGAAACAGGTTCCTCGCCAGCAGGAGGATCGTCTAAGGCATAAGGGGAATTTATGAAATTAAGGTACTTGAGCATCCTGATGTTCATCACAGATGGACGGTCGAGTAGGTGCCCTGGGCGAGTTATTTCGACATTGGAATGGAGACTGTAATCGTCAAGATATTTGGAAATCAAACACTGAGGGATTTCCCGAGCAGGGATCCAACTCATGTCGAGTTTGAATGGAGGCACTGGCAGGTAGAGCAACCCAGGATTATTGTAATCCCACAAGTAGTGATCCTGTTCCAATTATAGTACACCCAAGGAATTCAACCACCCTTATTTGTAACCCTCATTATTCGCATTTTGGATCCGATCATCCAAATGGTAGAGAGCCTCATTGTAGCCAGCCATCCAGAATTCTCTAGGCTGCTTGTGGAATTGATAAGTCAACCTTTACAGCTGCTCGTGAAGATTTTTTATAAATAGTTCTTTACTCTCCAAGGCAGACTTCTGTGTAGAGAGCTGCTCGTCCAGATTCCTGATCTTCTTGGACATCTCTGCCAGAGCTTTATTCTTCGCAACTAACTGAACTGCTTGATTCTCCAGTGCCGATTTTGTTCTTTGTTCCTCGATAGGAATCCGAGCAGCTCTTTCTCGTCCCCGAGGAGCTCTTGCTCGTCCCCGAGTAGAGGTAGAAGGCCCAATCCTCTTCAAGGTTTCTAATTCATCCCTCAGGTTGGCGTTTTCGACCTCGAAGAAAGAGAATCCCTCGTCGTTCATAGGGACCAAAGTGTTTGAGGTAGAAGCAGCATATTTCAACTGAGATACCTCTCTTTGCAGATTATTATTTTCTTGCTCCAACAACTCAGCTATCTGTCTGTGCTCTTCGACCTCAGCCTTCAAAGTTCTCTCCCTCACATTGTAAGCAGCGAACAACTTATCATACCCCTTATCAGCACTGAGTTGTTGATACTTCTTCTCGTATCCCTCGTGCAAAAGGGCTGTAGACTCCTTATATTGTTGCTGAAGTTCTTCAAGAGTGCCCTGGAGGTCTTCAATCATTTCATAATACGCTACATTGTTAGCCACTGCACGGTTGAGCAGGCACTTCAAATACTGGTAGGCCTCAACTGCTCGTTCTGAAGCATTTGGACCAAGTATATCAACAATTTGAGCATCAGTCAAATCTGCATGGCCAGCTTTGAAATATTCGTTGCACTGTTTCACCAATTTTGTATCATGAGCAGATAACAATTCCATCCTGGCCATAAACTAGTAAAAAGAAGAAAGAGCAAGAATCAATAAGGAGCAAGAGGAAGAGAAACAACATTATGAATAGGCAAAACTTCAAATTTTATTATATCAAAAAAGAAAGGTACATAGTCCAGAATTACAATTGACAAAAATAAACAAAGAGAAAAATCCAAACAACTCTACACCTTCTCCTTGTCTCCCAAAACTTTCTCGGTAGGCTGGGACGAGAAAGTAGGTTGCTCGGATGGCACAGATGGTTGCACGGGGGGTGCTGGAAGTTGTTCGATTGAAATAAGGGATGGTTGAAGTTGCTCGTAGGAAGACTGGACAGTTGTGGGATGAGAAATTTGATCTCCCATCACCATGGAAGATTCCTCAAAGGCAGCTTTGTCCTCTTCTTCTTCTTCAGGAGTTGGAGGGGGGCTCGGGATGTGTCGCTGAAACAGGTCAGAATTTTTATCAACCTTTATCTCTTACAGAGCAGCGACCCAGCCATCCCTAAAGTATTTATGGCTACCATATTCCACTTGTGACATCATGGCAGCCAGACCCTTATTCCACCCCTTATCCCAGCCAGCACTGAAGGACTTTTTTACAGCCAACTTCCTTTTTGCCTTCTCCAAGGAAAGCTTCTCGAAAAGAAGATCCTCGGCAGCCTTTAGTTTATTCTCCACTTCTTCCTTCTGACGACCTACTTCACAAAGCCTGTTTAACTATTCCTCAGCAAACTTGAGCTTACCTTCAAGCTCCCCAGCATTTTGGAGCTTCCCTTCGAGCTCCTTATTCTTACTTTCTAATTCTTTTATTTTCTTCTCCAATCCCTTGGAGACTTCAATAGCTTGATACTTTTCCTGCTCGGTCGAATTGAGCTGCTTCTCCCATGCAGCTTTATCATCAACATACTTCTGACGAGAATCTTTCAGAGACCGTGTCAGACCCACCAAAGCTTCCTCTACACCTGACGAGGATCTTGAAGCATTAATAGTTTCATCCTTCTTCAAAATTGTATTAAAACAGGTCACCAACCGGGAAAAGAAAATAATAGCAAGTCAGTGCACAGATATAACAAGGGAAAAATGAAAGTTTAGGACATTAATACTTACATAAGCAATATGAAGAGCAGCTAATGTGGTAACCATGTCCCGAGAAAGATTTTCTTCAATACCTTGCATCTCGGGAATGATCCAAGACTTTACCGAGCTCATGGCAGAGCTCGGGGAAACAAAAGTGGGAACACCACTTCCCATAGTCAGGGGCTGAGCGATGGATTCCGCCAAATTGACCGAGGAACTCTTCTTCAACCTCCTCAAAGGAGCATCAGCGGTCTCAACCAAGGAGGTAGTCTTAGTCGGGGAGATGACAATAACCTCGCTTGGAGCAGCGGCCTTTCTCGGAGCCACTGGGGGCTTCTCGACAACTTTCACAGGAGCAGCCGGAGGAGGTGCATCAATTTTTCTTTTCCTTTCTTCTGGGACATCATGTTTGCTTTTCTTTGCCTCTCCAGCAACAGAGGCAGATTTCTCGAAGAGGACAGGAGCTCTTCTTCTCTTCATCCTTTCACTCAAAGGAATATGTGACTCAGGTGAAGAACTTGTAGAAGTTGGTATTAGTTCCACGTCGCTTATCACCGAACGAGCAGTGAAAGACGAGGTGTAACTCTTATACTATAGCAGATATGAAGCTGATCTGATATGCTTGTCGGCAATAGTCTGATGCAAACCCCAGATAAGTTTCAGATGTTTTAAGTTAACTTATGTCTCTTTTGGAGACCTTCTTTTGCTGTCAACTGCAAATAAATAAAAATTAAAATATCAGTGACACATTTTATCAACACAAAGGAAGCATAATTTCAAAAATAAAATAAAAACAACCTATCCCATTGCCATAGGGAGGGCATCTAGGACCCCGGTACACATCATTTCCAGTTAGTGGAGGGTGTTGCCAATTTTTCATAACAACCCCGTGCTCGAAGTAATCCCTATTGGCATCTGGGAGATTGAACACTAAAGCCCTATTTAAAAACCTAGTTTTTAAGTAAAAAGTATTGTCACCAACAACCCATCTATAACAAAACATAATTTCTGGAATTCCTATACGAGTTCCATGAATTTGATTTAATCTATGAACTCCGTTAACTATTCTCCACGTATTGGGGGCTATTCTTGTAGGAACCACGTCAAAATATTGACAGAATTCCAGACACAAAGGGTTTGGGGGAAAAAAAAGCCACATTCAGCAACGAAGAGACTGGGGAACCAATGTCCCTCAGCCAAACGAAAATAATCTGAAGGCTCAGAAAGTTCCTCCAAAATAACCCATGAAGGAATAGAGAAATCAGAACAAAACTTATCAATCGACTCAACAGGGTAAACCATGGTGAATAAAGGAAATAAAAGAGAAGGAAGAAGATCTTACAGAAAAAGGATGGATCTGTTGACAACGAACGATGAAAAGGATGAACGCACAAGAGAGAGAGAAAATGCAAAACTCAAAGATACAGATTTGAAAAAGTAAAAGACGATATGATTTTCTGTAACGCTTAAATACCTTACCTTGGGAAAAGGTAAAAATAATGATTATAAAGGGAGACGTTTACGCTACCGGCGGCTAAAAGGACAAAAAGGGCGCGAAGACCGAAACAGTTAGAAAAATTCGAAAAGTCTGATTCTATGAATTCGAAAAGAAGAATAAATGCGAAGAAAACACTCCTAAAATCCAGGACGACCATTTAATCCCGCTATATTTCGAGAAGAATGTTCCACACTCCTCGTTCTCGAATTGTGAAACATTGGGGGCTTCTATTGATACCAAATTTAGTCTGCTGACATGGCTCAATTAAATAGAGACACGTGACAATCAGCGTGGCAATAACAAACACTTCGGAACAACATCTTGACTTCAAAGAACTCAATTTCCCCGACCAACTCAGATATTCCGAGCAGTAGGTGCTCTCCGAGGAACTTTACTGCACCGAGCAACTCATGGATACCGAGATACTTTGGCGGTCTGAGCAGCTTAGGCGGTCCGAGCTGCACCTCGACTAGAGCATTTATTATCAGACAATTAAGAGGATTAAATGCACATTAAATGCTGATTATTATCATACGGATGTATACGCTTATTGAACAACTATGTATTACTCATTCACATGTACAACCAGATGGCTATAAATACATTGTATCATCCTCATTATAGGGGACCGGAATTTCTGGAGGATAATCATACTTCGAGAATTCCTAAACAGTCAATAAAAACACAAACAGTGGATGTAGGCCATTTATTCAAGGCCGAACCACTTTAAAATCTCTTGTCTCATATTTATTTTTATCTATGATTAAATAATTAGATATAGTCTAATTTTTTACACCAACAGGAATATTATTATTTTTTTTCTATTAATGGAGAATTGTCAATTAGTTGTTGAATATTAGCCATGATATTCTTAACATTTGTGGCTAACATTCAACAATACGTTTTACTAAGAACCAAAGCTAACAAAATCCTTCTAACTAGTTGATGTGATGCTAAATTTGGTCATATGCAATAAACAGAACTGAAGCCTTAGGTTTCACCACAAATGATTTGAATAATAAAATACATTCCAAGTGACAAATTGTTGATACTAAAAGCGAAAAGCACTACATGCCCTACCAAGGAGTAACATTAAGATACATAATTCGCTAATAATCAAGACAAAAATATTTTAAATAAAAAGAAAAAGAAAGAAGAAGAGTCTCCTAACCTTAAAGTTCTCTGAGAATCATAGTAACCAGAAACAATCATCAGTAACCGAAGTTTCTCTAACTCCGCGCTTGCAAAAGAAGCATCAATTCAAAAAATGGGAAGAATCTTGTGAATATTCTAATACTAAAGGTTTAAGGCCATGAGAGAATTAATTTTACAAAAACAAATTTGTCATTTCCATTCACTATGTGTATCAAATCAAAATTCAAAACGATCGTACTCACGCTGAAAATGTATGATTTCTCGAGTTGAAGTATTCTCATGATCCAGAAGTTGCTCAATTGATATTCTAATTGTGATCATCCCTATATGTGATACCATCAATATTGAACCAACACTTTCTAGTTTACCTGGTTCAATAATTTTAGATCAGTGCACTAGATTTTTAGCAGCTGGATAAGGTCTACATGTATAGTAGGCCTTGCAAATTAAGATAATGTTGACAGCACATAAGCTTATAAGTCAATGGTAAGTGCACCCCTCTCACAAGTGAGAAGCTGATGATTTGAAACTCCACGCGAGGAGTTTCACCATGTAATTAAGAAAAAAAAATTATTCTTTCCTTAACTTCCTCTGGAGTAAGATTCTCCAAAGCTGTAACTACGAGACTGTTTAACAAGCCCAAAGTGAAAGCAAGTCTTCACAAGGTGACATGAAGATGACAAGAAAATATAGGTACAATAATTTATTGAATAACTATGAATAAATTGTACAAAGGAAGATACTGAGACCATCCCTTTTTGGAAAGGAAAAAAAAGAAGATAATATTGATATATGTACCAAGCCATACCACAATATGATAAATAATAATAATTATAGTAGGTTAGTATTTTTTGTGTTCAAGCGCCTGGTGCCTGGTACAAAATCAAAGATTAAGGCATATTCAAACCTATTCTCGTCCACTTCTTGATTTCTTTGCGCAAGATTTCTCCTACTCTGAGATTGGACACGTCATACATTTTGTAACTCACTGAAAAAGATGAAGCTCGACTTAAGAAAGAACTCTATTACTCTGAAAAATAAATTTAATCATAAAACTACAAAAAATTGTAAGTTTTAGACCATGCAAATCTGGTAAAGACCATTACATTAATGAGCATGTCACATTTAAATAATAAAATCCAGAGATTAGGAATATGAGCAGATACGTAAAAAAATAAAAAAATAGAGTATGTATATGAGCAACAAATATGGATCAATTTGTATAAAAAAGAGAATTGTATCAAAATACCAGAACTAGAAAATTTTAAAAATAACAAAATATGTTTGAGAGACTCATATATTTCAATTGCGTGTGCATTAATGTGTGTGTGTGAGGAGAAGAGAACGGAGTAAACTTGTCATTATCAAAACACCAAATGACACTACCAAAACTCTCAAAATGACACTATCAAAACACCAGATGACATATTAAAATTGTCATCCTATGATTTGAATTATACTTCATCTTCATACCATTATATTAGGGGAACCTTAAAAAGCCAGTCTATAAAAAAAAATATTATCCTCTTAGCCTCAGGTGTCTTGCTTGTCTCAGTTACTTCCACTGCTCTCATATCTTTCTGAATTAAGTTACTCTCTTTGCACTTAGGTTGTAAAAAGGATAGAGGTAAAACATGGCTTACTATTTAAGGAAATAGCTTACTATTTAAGGAAATAAAAAATGCAAAGTATTCTTTATCTTCATCATATTTAATTGGAAAAAAAATTGCAAAATCTGAAACTAACAGAAAACATTGGCAAGTTTTAAGATGTTATGGTGTTTATATAGTATTCAACATATTAATAAAATTTAAAAATGAAAATATTCCAATTTCATAGGAACCAACATTGGTTAAGTTTAAGGAGCAACATATTAAAAATTACCTTGATATTTGTAGCCGCCATTTCTTTTTTCTAAAGTTAAACCTTCATCAATGTCCTCATCTGATTCAACAATAAGTCTCAGTTCTTTTCCTTGCATCAAATACCATCTCAATTCAGGAGTTCAAAAATAGAAATAAAAATAAGGATAAATGATTTTAAGAGGCACATAGTGTGATTTCAACTTTCACAAAATGTACATGTTATGATGTAGCTTGATTTCAAGACCCAAGATTGTACCAAATACAATATAATAAATCAGTTATTACCAGTTCAGCTGGAGAAATTGTGTTTGTCTATTTCCCTTACTGGAATCTCTATCTATGGGAGGAGCCTGTTCATGTTTTACTGAGTTCACTACACCAAAATGGGAGATTTGTGAGTGTTATTAGCAGTCATAAATGGCCTTTATAAGTGCTATTTACCGTCATAATTTAGAGGGTGACAAAAGAAAAATTATAACTCCTAGCAGCAGTCACAAATTTTTATAACCCCTACGGTGTTATGACTGGTGACCCCAATTTATAACTGCTAGTTGTAACTGCTAACAGCAGTCACGAATATAAGATTCGTGACTGCTGTCAGCAGTCACAAATATAAGATTCGTGACTGCTGTCAGAAGTCACGAATCTTATATTTGTGACTGCTGTTAGCAGTTACAAAATTGATAATAGTGACAAATTTATGACTGCTATTAGCAATTACGAAATTGAATTTGTTAAATGTGATAAGAACTATTACAAATATCTTTATATTTTTACAAAATGATGAAATAATGAAAGTAAAATAAATATCATGATAACAAGTCTAAAAAATTCGACAACATTTCATTTATATTTCTGAGATTCCAAATATCCGGTACACATAAAACTTGTTTAAACTTAATTTAACATCAAATAAACCCTTCTTGGGCGCCAAGTACAAAATTAACATAGAATAAAAAATAAATTAAAAAAAATAACGACACAACACTTCGATGACATGAAATGTCATGATCATGTAACATCGGATGGTTCACTCGAACTAAATTCACATCTTCAAGTTCTCCAAAACTTCTCTCGAATGCAGGACACTCCTCATGTAGCATAGCTCTTCCCTCGTTCAGATCAGGAGCAGTTGTTTTGAAGTAGTTAATTGCACTATCAAAAATCCTTCTGGCACATTCAAGGAATTGCAGCTTCTGTTCATGAAGAGATTCTTCTTCCCAATAAGATGCTTCAAACTTTACATAACCAACCGACACCTTCAAGTGCTCTGGTTCTTTCTTAATCACCCTCTAATATCTCAAAGTCAATGTGCCTTCCCCAACAACGGGGAGGTTCAAGTACATGAAATCAGAAAATAAAAGAGTTATGGTTAAACTATGAATCATTTACATTCAAAAAATTATGTTGACGTCAATAACTAATAGACAAATATAGGGAAACACAGAAAAAAAATTAGATAGAGTACTAACCATACCTATTAACAGAATTTTGGCGTAGAATGATAATGGTTTATGCAGTATCAGGTCCAAGTCACACCGGGCCAGTATCAAACATTGCTCAATCCATATAATTATGTTAAAAAGTCATGGATAGTTCAGTTCATGTCGTATCGAGTCCTTTTCGCGTTCAAATCATGTATTTCTCTATATATAACAAGTCCGAGTTACCCATATGTGTTAGTGTGTCTAATGGGTCAGAATGTTCATATATGCAGATATATGCATATATATGTGCATATATATATATACTAGCGGAATGCCCGTGCCTGAAGGCACGGTGAAAATTTCGAAAGCACGTAATTACAAAACGGCGAAAATTTTCGAAGTACATAATTGCAAAACGGTAAAAATATCGTTCCTAACAAAAAAAGAGTAATTTATAACAATTGGTCATAATCTCCTTTGTTGATAAACTATTCACCATGCTTAACAAACAACAAATTGTCCAACAACATTCAAATAGTTAATATTCATCAAATGAATTCTCATTGTCTAAACAAAAAGTGTCAAAGTTTTAAAAAATTGGACAGAGTCCCCTTTGTTTATTGGACTATCCACCCTTCTCAAGGGATAATGACAAATCCAACAATATAAAAAAAATTGCCTAACAAAAGCTTCAATGGAAAAAACATCTTAAAAAAATAAATATATAAACTGAAATCTGATGTGAGCAAACCTGAGCAAATAATTTTATCCTTCAATGCTTTCACCTGATGCGGCCTCCCCCACCCCACCCCCACCTGTTGCTGCCTCCCCCCCTCCCACACACCCCCACCCCCACCTTTTGCTTCCCATCATCCCCTACCTGCTGATGCCCCCCCTCTCCGACACACCTGTCACCCCAAGCCGCCACCACTCAGCCCCTGCCATCACCCCTTACCTACTGGTGCCCATCACCACTCAGCCCCCCCCCTCAATCACCCCCTACCTGTTGCTCCCCCCCCCCCCCCCCAAATGCCCACCTGCTACTACTGCATAACTGATGCAATTCATAGCCAACAAAATTTAAATCAGCCCACCTCTTGAGCTCGAGAAACATGAAATGCAATATTGAGATATTCTACCAAAGATGAAGAATCGAAACAACAAAACTGAAACTGCAGCGGCAAAACCAAGAAAAAACTAATTTTTCCAAAAAAATTGTAGGTGAGAACATGTGTGGGAGAGATTACCTTTTTTGCGACAGCGGGATGAGGGCAGCAGTGGATTCAAGAAGCGATGTCAGACTTGCAACAATAGCATATGTAGTAGCTAATAACCGACAATGACCACGATTGAAGTTGAACTCGAATCAAATAAATCAATGACTGCTTCTTAGTATGCTACAGGGCCTGCTATAGAGTTAACTGCTTCCATAGATGACACATTCTATGAAAAATATAGCAACATATGACCAATATGGACAAGCACCTTAAATAAATCTTTGTCAATAACATACGCAAAAAAAATGTAAAACTACGATAATTGTGAAAAACACTTGTTGATCAAACTATCTTATACAAAAGACAGAAAAAAACCTCATAAACAAACCCTAAAATATAGAGAAGTAACAGAGATGTAAACTAACTTGACATGTGGTAGTGGAGGAGGCCTATTGAAAATTTAGTTAACTCAACAGACCCCAAAAGCACAATATTTTTGAAACCCAACTCATAGATTTTAAGTGAATGGCATTCCAGAATCAATTAAATTTTGCAGGTCATGTCTATTAAATGTTCGGTTTCCCCACAACCTGTGAAGATATAACTGCACAATACAATGGGATGCAATGAAACAATACCTCAGTCAGTGGCACGTTTTCTTATCCCTTCGCATGTTGATTGACACGGTTGTCGCTATTAATTGGTTGAACCTACACATATGAAAATAGAGAAACCTACACATTTGAAACATCACTGCCATTTGCAATATGAAACGTCACAGTGAATATTAGCAGACTAATTGATCTAAATTAATACCCGATGTAAAATGGAAGAAGGTACAATTTGCAATATAGGCAGATTGGTATTGATGTTACAGTCTTGCTGATACTTTTATCATGTTAGGGATGACATTTAACCACATAAGGAGGGATGAATTCACATATGAAGGTTTTAATTCACATATAGCATTAAAACTAATCATTAATTCACATATAGCATTAAAACATTATAGCAATAAAACTAATCATTAATGGAATAAAAAAAAAGGTTTTAATTAACATATGAACGAACAAAAATATGTAGATAAATGAAATAAAAAAATAAAGTGTCAAAGTTTTACAAAAATTGGGCGGAGTCTCCTTTGTTTATTGGACTATCCACCCTTCTCAAGGGACTATCCAACAATATAAAAAAAACAATTTAGTGGATACCATAAAGTAAAATACATGCTTCATACCTTCAAGTCGCTCATGGATACCAAATAAGTAAAAAAGTAAAACAATATAATAAATACCAAGTCTTACAAATTTCAATCGATTTCAAAACTGCAAAAAACTAAAATCTCCTTTCAAATTTTCAAGAAAACACAAATGACATTGGTGGCTTACTTGGAAAATGGGTGATATTCATCACATAAGGTCTACTATGCTAGGAGGTTGGCCTCAACCAATGGTGCCCGCCGCCCACTAACAACGATGGAGCAAGCATCGAGGTTGTCTGCCGCCCAAGAGGCCGCCCCCTCGGCTCCAAAAACAAACCCAAGCCCCCCGTCATCATAACTCGCGAAGCCGAGCCATCAATGAGCCCTTATGTTTTAGAACTCGCAATTAGACTGCTCGCAAATCGTTTTAACCCAACAAAGCCTAGTTCACTTTACCGATTTCAATTAGATCCATCTGGCACCTTCACCACAAAGCATCTAAATTTCGATAAAGTATATATGTATTTTGCAAGTTATGCATTATTTTCATTAAAAAATTGCTAATTTAGCAAGTTGCCAGTGTGAATTTCATAAAGATCTTCCAGTTTTGGTATACTATATGTGAATGTCACATGTAACTGTGGACTGAATTCAAATGCTTCTCTTAACCAAGGGTTTTTTGTAGGAAAAACAAAAGTTGACTTCATTCAAATAGAAAGTTTTTGTAGGAAGAACAAAAGTAAATTGATTCAATAGAAAACATTTCTGAGCGGCTTTTCTCTAGTTTTTAAGGAAAAAAATCCATCCCAGAAATCTTGCAAAGCCTGGAGGCACCTCGAATGGAGGAGTGGGTGTGGAAGAAGAGAATTTCAAAAAAAAACAAAAACTGATAAATAATAAACTGACACACACTTACCTTCTTAAGTGCTTCAGTCAGTTTTTCCTGGTCCAGAACCAAATCATCTGGCACATCAGTTCCCCATGTAGCAAGTTGTTTCTGCTCAGTTGGCGTAGCCACTTCTGTTTTCATAACAAAAACTTCAGAACCACATAATACCATGCAGATTTATTAACCATTTTTTCATAAATCTAGATAAATTAAAATACATGAATGTATGCAACTCACCAGAAAAAAAATTAATTGAAAAACATGACAAAAGAAAAATAATTAATCAACATTACAGCAGCCATTTGAAATTAAATGGTTAGTACAACAAATCAACCTTCCCAGCTAATTATAAACATCTACCACCGCTTAGACTAGAGGCACAAGAAAATTAACATTCAATATATATTATGAAGTCATTTTCAAAAGATTATACAGGAAAGAGAATACTCTGACCTTCAACAGCCTCCTTTCGTGCAAGATTAGCCTTCATGAGATCTGCTGCAGCTTCAGCAGCCTCAATTCCAGCAACACCAGTACAATAGCTGTTCCTAATACTTTGTGTGCAGCACTTTTAGCCCCACTGATGATCCTTCCACCATGAACCCCAAATAGTAGTGTGGTTGTTGATGAAGATGTCTTCCTCATACTTGCTCTTGGGAATGGCCATCTCCTGCGAATAGCACTCACTGAAGTTAGCCCCGCTACATAAGCATGCTTAAAGATATTTGTTTTATACGAAACCTTAATGAAGCTTATGACAGTTTTTTAAAATGGAAAAGAGAGAAACAGAGAGTCCCAACAAACTATAAGTGTAGGGTTATTGAAAATTCGCCACATATTCATATTTTCAAGAGCACTAAGGTGATGGGTATTATTATTTTGATTTTATTGCAAGTGCTTAATTTTTTATATATTTCAACCAAAAAACTGAGTTGTTATTTACATGCGAAAAGTTATAAAGGACAACCAGCACAGCACAGAGAAGCTGTGAGCATAACATAGACTAGAGACACCAACACAGAAATTCTAGTTAAAATTTAGGCACGGAGATGTTGAGGGCAAGCTAATATAAGTGCTCTGTTCGTCAAGTCGCTAGGGGCTAACTCCTCTCAATGGGATTACAAATATCCAAAGCAATCTTGAACCAATAAATTCAGCACCTCCTGTGAATCACAGTAGATATCTTTATACAACTCAAATATGCAGGCACCATTATGAGAATGTTCATACATATCCAACTGGGCCTATGCTCGGGATTGATAGTTGTGATTTTTTCTCAGTACCCAATAGCCACACAGATTTGATTTCCGAACAATATAAAGACGAAGTGATAGTGACCACTGTGCAAAATTTTGGACATTATTTAGTATAGTACTGACCAACTGTGCTGGAGTGTGTTATGAGGAAGAGAAGACGTCTAAAGCGCAGCCCTAATCACCCGTTATAGGTTTCTCTTTTAAAAGCAAAAACTGACCACAGGGGGATACCTTTGGCAAGAAATCCAATCCGCCGGACACGGAGAACCAACCAAAATTTCTGCCAAATACAAGGCAACTCCCAAAACTGAAGGACAACAGAACCCTTAGTGCATCGACTCCATCACCCGTTTTTGCCGAAAATGAAACACGGGTCTTTGCCTGTTGATCGGGTCGGGCACAGTCGCTAACGTCACCCTCCATCAACCCTCCACCATCCCAGGCGCCACCGTTACTTTCCACGGCCGTTTCGACATACTCTCCATCTCCACCACCATACTCCCGTCAATGACGTCACCAACTCTACAACCCTTCACGAACGGGTTTACCATTTCCCTAGCGGGTCCATGAGGCCAGATCGTTGGTGGAAATGTAGTCGGAACCCAACTTCCCCGGCGTGAAGTTTGGGACAGTGGAAATCGTTTAATCGCCCTAAGTGAGTGAAGAGAGATTGAAAGAGAAAGGGGAGGGGGCGGGAGTGAAACGTTTTGTGAAAGGGGCGGGAGTGGTAAAAGAGAGAGATGAGAGAGAAGAGGGAAATTAAAGTTAATTTGTGACCGCCAATAGCGGTTATAAATTAAGTATTAGGCAAAATTTGTGAGTGTCGAGAGCGGTTACAAATTTATGACTGTCAATAGCAGTTACAAATTTAGTATTAGACTAAAAGTTGTGACTGATGAGAGCGGTTATAAATTTATGACTGTCGATAGCAGTCATAAACTTAGTATTATACCAAAATTTGTGACTCCTCATAACAGTTATAATTTTTTGACTGCTCATAAGAGTCATAACTTAGGCCTACTGATAAATTTGTGACTGCTTGTGACAGTTATAAATTTGTGACTGCTTATAGGAGTCACAAATTAATTATATGGTAACATTTGTGACTCTCATTAGCGGTGACAAACTAATTGACTCAAATTTTTTATTATCCATTGATTTTATCACCCCTAATGGGAGTTACAAATGGTTTCGTGACTGTTCCTGGGAGTGATAAGTTTGTCACCCCCATTAGCAGTCACAAAAGGGCAGTCACAAAATTAGCATTTTGGTGTAGTGGTTCCAAGTTCCCATTTCTATCTTTGAAATTATTATTGCTTGACGAACCTTAAGGTGCACTGCTAGACTAGAATCACAAAGAATCACATTAGTCTTGCAAAGCTAGAGTAAACAATGCATAAAATAAGACATGACCTAACAATTAGAAGCCTGGCCATATAATAATCTAAGCTTGGGAATAAATATCAATAAGAAGCATAAGCAATTATGGTTGAAGGCCATGACTCAAAGAAATAAAAAAAATAAAAAGTAAGGCCCGTACATAATTCAGTGGCCACAATTTTTTCATAACTTTCTCTTTTTCTCTTCTCTATCATTATTTAATTGCTAATGACATTTTTAGAATGGTAATACAGTACACCCTGCCTAGTGCTACTTATTTTTTTCCTTTGTTTGCTTGCATGATATCGCTCTGAACAGAATCCAAGATCATTCCAAACTTGCTTAATAAGGTTTCTATTATCCCAATTCTATGTTCAAGTTCTTCATCAATCTTACCTGCTCATTCAAGTGAAAAACTAGAATATAATGAGATTACAAACCTTAGTTTTAGTTTCACAATGAACATCTAGTTTTTGGAGACATAAAGATAGTTCACCGGCAAGATAATACTTCAAACACCAAGGCAAGCAGTGACTCCCAGACTGAAGTACTTCCTCAAACTTACCAAACTATTCCTTAACTTCTTGCCAAACTGTTCCTTAACTTCCACAGTAGACCGGTCTACTTGCACACATCCATGTGCTTGCCCCATTCTTCAAATCTACAAGCTTAATAAAATTCAATTACAAATACACAAGATACTTTTAAATTATACAAATGTAAAGAAATATCACAACTTTTTCCTAAATATTATTACACTCTACTCCCATTTTCTTCTTCTACTTCATTTGGCCTAGGTTTCTTTTCTATCACTACATGTGATTACTAATCTTACATATAACTTGATTTCCATGGAATTTAATCCACACTCTAAATTCTGAATAGTGTAATGAGGATTGTGAAGGTCCATAGAGTTGTGTTAAAATAACAAATACAAATATAACAATCATAGTTCCATATACTCCCTATGTCCTAAATAAGAGTTGGACAAAGGGGTATCTCTCTACTGATTTGTAATTCGTTAAATCGGTAGAAATGCCAGAAAGATGCTTGGATTCGTGTTATTTTCATTATTCCAAGAATATCATTTCTATGTGTTTTGTTTGTAAGTCATGTTCATTAATTCAAACCAATAGATGATATTATTTTTTAGTGCTTTCAATGTTCTCCTGAATCTCCAGATATGGTGAGAAAAGGGAAAAAGTAAAATATGACACATTTTTTAAAATCACTCAAAATTGTTTTGTTATATTTCAATGGGGAATAGTTTAGAAACAATAAACAGTTTAAATAGTTCAACACAAAATAAACAAAAGAAAAACATAAACTAACAAGATGAAATAAGTAATATGATTTCATTTTCACTACCCCAATAAAGAATTAAAAGCTCTTCCTTAAAAAGCAATGGATTAGTCACACATAGTTTCATCATGAACATATCAACTGAATCAAGACCAAATGACTCCTCCATATCTAGACGGAGGCATTCAGCGTCTATCACCTACTCTGATGAAAATTTCACCAATTTTGAATTTATAGAAAATAAGAAACAATTTGTACAATTCCTAAATGGCCAAAGATGAGATATAGATAAATGGGCTAAGATTCCTACATATAATCAGAAATGAAAACTAGCCCGATGAATCTCTTCTACGAGTTTTCATTTTAGAGGCACACAACATATTTGCTACTGAGCTTCATCGAGTCGTATTTTTCAAGCTAAAAATCATCACATTTTATTGATTCCTCATACAAGATTATACAAGTATATTTAAATCCATTTTACCATAATTCTTAATTACCCATGTCAAAGGTGGTGTCATTGGAAATTTTTCAACGTATAGATGCATCCTACCAACACTTCCTATCTCATACAAAAGTTCTTATTCAAATACCCAGGTCTCACCACCAAACAATGTTCCTCTCTTACAATATCAAAAGAAATAATTAATTTGTCGAAACTACAGGGTGAATCGAGGCTTCAATTCACAAGCAAATGCAAAGCAACACTAGCATGCATAAAAAATGCCATATTAAAGGAAATATCCATCCTAGACCACGAATTTAATTTCATAAAGTAAACCTTCACTCCATAATCAAATGAACCATTATCTACATCATATAACTGTACCAACCTCAACTAATCAATACATAGACATATATCCATAAGTTTTCATTTAGCTCAACATCCACATTTAATTTTTGACTTATGGCACTATCAATATTTGAAACTTAATATTAAATTTAATTAGGAAAGATTACTACATTAAGCAAGTATAATGATGTCAGTGGTTGTAACTCATATGTGGTGGTGAATAATTTTTTTAAGTTCCTAAAAATCCAAAAATATGTATTAATTTTCATGCATGTTATAAACACACACATGCATATATACTTGCAAGATACAGAGTACACACTAAACTAAACTTGAGTGGTGTCTAAGTAATCATATCAAAATAATAAATTTTCCGAACATAGTCCGTATAATTAAAATTCGTAATGTCAGAAATTGATGTCTATTACCTGTGACTAAAATTAGGTCAATCCTCATTTAGATTGAATGTTTTAGTACCATTCTGCGAAAAGATAATCTCTTGTATTTTTACTTAGTACAAAAAAGAACGAAAATAAGAGAGAATATTTATAAATGTTGCAATTGTAAAGGATTAGACCTGGCAATGTCCAATTGACTTTTATTTTCCCATCAGAAGGCCAAATACCATGAATGATAAAGTTTAATGATATTCATATTTGCCATAGAAGGTGAAAATTGTAGTGGGAAGTAGGACATTATTGTACAGACCAAAAGTCTTGACACATATATCGTGTTTGAGCTTCGTTCCCCAAAAATGATGAGAATGCTTTCTACAACAATGACATGTTACCTACTACAAATTGCATTCCATTTTGTGAAACAAATCCAAACTATCATCAAACTTTAGCATTCATGGTCATTGGCCTTGTGATGGCAAATGAAAATCAATACAAATGCATTTACAAGTGTTCTCCCTTATTTGAATTTGTCTTTTTTTTCTTGAAGCGAGTGAAAATCCAAGGGATTGTCATTTTGTGGAACAAACTATAACATTCCATTTAAATAAAGATTATACCCATATTAGTTAAAATGGTATTGAACATTAAATTTATGCACTACGAATGGTACAAACACTAAGTATGCTTGGAAAGTTTATTGGCTTGATATGATAACTTCTCAATAGCACTCATGTCCAAATATATCTTCAATAAACTGTGTACACTCGAGTTATTGGGTGTTTGTATGTCTGCAACATGCATGCAAATTAAAACATACTTTTAGATTTTTTGGAGTTTAAAAAATCATATATCAACACTTAATATTTACAGTCACTCCCATTTTTATACTTATAGTATGTACAAATATCCCCCAATGACGGTTACTACCAAGTTTTAGATATTCAAAGTGTCATAAGTAAACAAATAAATGTTGATGTTGTGCTAAACCACAAACTCAATCGCACTGCGTATGTACTCCACATGGAGATCCGTCTATGTACCAATATCTGGCCAAATTAATCAGACGAGTGTAATTGAAATTCGAGAATCAATCCCCAAAAAATTTAAAAAGATTATTTGAAACTGTATTATTATATTCATTTGAATAAATACATATTCAGGATCTTTATGATTGATTTAACCAAAAAACTTCAATATGTTTCCCCACCCACCCCACCCAAAATGAGAATTTCAATAGTATTTAAATAGCAATAAAATTTCCAGCCAAAATTTCATTAAGTGGACAATTTCCAATTTGACTCAACACAATATATAAAGAAAATCTTCAATCCTTATCCATGAATTAAACTTGATAGAGTAAATTTGAAACTCTAAAACACTTCCACCATAACCCATAAATCAAATCAACACAGTACACCAAAGAACTTGGGATAATAATATTTGAGAAAACATGATAAATCTACATGGACTCAACACATAGTAAGGGCATTAGGGTTGACTATTTTGGAAATAGGGTAGGAACTTACGAAGGTTTAGAGAGAAGCATACCTGAGTGGAGGCAGAAGCGATGAGAGAAGCTATTGGGTGCTGGACCAAGCCATGGATTTATAGCCATGATGAGTTTCCACCTGGTTTGAATATCCGTTCTTTTGGGAATGAGAGGAGTGAGGGGGGGGGGGGGGGGGGGGAGGGTTTTTTGTTTTTGGGCCAGTCCGTGAAAATTTTGGATTGGGGATGAAGGCCCGCCATAAAAAAAAGGGGAAACAAAATGTCATAACATGTATCATATAATGACGCTGTTTTATAAATCTGTCAAAACAGTATTTATACTACACTTTTCATGACATTTCCTTAATAAATGTCATAAGTTCACTTTTTTAAAACGTCATAAAAAAGTATTTTTTCTTGTAGTGATAAGATCCTACTTTGAGACTTTTTTTTTCGCAAATGACATCTTATCAGTGATGATAGTGTGACTCTCAGTGATAACCACACAAATAAAAATTAATTCACCCAATTCAAGGAAAATGAGGAATAATTTTCTATTACAAAAGTATAAACATTCTAAAAAGTCTACATGAAAAATATTTTACTAAGTTTTAGGATCGAAATTTTATCTTCTTAAGTTAATAATTAAAAAAGATGCGAAAAAGTAAAACTATAATCACAAGACCGGATGTATGAGAAAAAAACCCACCAACAGGAAAAATCTCAAGTCGGAATGAACGATAATGCCCTATGGTAGTGTTTTATAAAAGGAAAATGCGAGACACTTTCCACTAGAAACTCGTTCACACCATATCTTTTGAAGAAGGCGTTGATAATATACGAACACTACACAATCGCAACCGATTTTGGTATTTGACAACGTCTTCAAATCCTCTTGGTCGTACAAATCTTCTTTAAATCTAGAGAAACTTTGTTCCAGGAATGGGACCTTCAAACAACCATAACATTTACACATAGGATTATGAGAGAATCCTAAAAGGTTAGATAGGTATGTTACCTGTGTATGGTACTCTAAATCTCACAATGAATTTTTTAACATAAAGTAGAGAAAATATATACTCACGAACAAAAGTTTTTTAAAACGATTTAAACACAAAGATGATTATAAAAATCTTTAAGGCTTCCTCAAAGTGAGAAAAATTTTGATAAAAAAATTTCTTCAACTCTCACTTTTGATTTGGAAGAGTATTTCCATTAAGCTATATAGCCATGAGGTAAGAAATATTTAGGAGTCCAACAAGTTAGGTGTCAAACGCTCAAAGTCTCAAGTAGTCACATATCGCACTAAATCAGTCGAAGTGGAGTACTTGGAACACTTTCCAAAGAGATCTTAAGGAAATATATTCCAAAAATGTGCTTTCGGTGCTCTGTTAGACCGTTGACTTGTACCATCACTGCAACAAAGAAAATATTCACTGGAGTAAACTTGAAGTGAAATAGGACGTGCAAAGTTCCAAGAAACAATCACGGAGGATAAAGTACTAGGAAAGAGCTCTTTACTGCAGTGAATGATTTCTTCACTTTGGCGATGCTACGATGAGCAGTCTGCGCTATTGTCCAGGGATTTGTCAAGTTTTGCCTCAAAATATTTTGAAAATAAGTTTTATGACGGAAAAAACCCATCACAAAATAGTGTTAAACTCATCGCAAATACTATTTATGATATAATAAGGGCCCTTTGAGAATGTTTTGTACCTGAAAAAATCTCGAGGGGTGATAAAAACCTTCATTGAAAAAAACATCACAGCTATTTTTGATGAGGGATTTAGTGTCGATTTTGGTTGCGACACAAACAATAGACACATGTATATACTATTCATTACAACTTTTTTTGTGTCGAACATAGTCATCATAAATAGTATTTGTAAATGAAATTTTCTCCATTAGAAAAGCCATTTGTGTTGATGTGGTATGCGAGAAAATAAATCATTTTTAAAATCCCTTTCACGACTTTTTTTAACACGTCACAAAAAATCTTAGTAAAGACACCATTTTTTTTATGTCTCACTTTCAATCACAAAAAGTTTAGTAAAGTACATTTTAATGGCATTATTGGTTTCTCCATAAGTTATATTATATTCCAACATGCTCGCAAATTTAATATTTAAATGTAATAAGTTACTCGAAATAACATTATGAAACTAAAAAAATGCACTAAAAACACAATTTGAACATTATTAAAATGAAAAAAAGTTTACACTAAGAATTCATTCTTAAATAATTGGCTAAAACAAAAGAGAATTCATATGTTGATAATTTGTTCCTAAATGGAGATTATTAAGTAAAATAGCCGAGCACATATGACAAAATCGAAGTCTAAAAAACAACATGATTTCTTTTATAATAATAAAAAACTAATTCATGAAATCTTCATGAAACTAGTAAATCTAGTCTCGCTACACATCCAAAAATCTAACATAAAATTCAATTAAAACGTGTGAAAAAGAGTTGAATCATATTTATCATTAGTACATCATAAACTCCGAAATGAGTAAGAAAACGTATCATCAATATTTTGTCAAAATTTTGGCTGAGTTTCGTTTGTTACTAAGACATCCCATA
This sequence comes from Sambucus nigra, assembly GCA_949130495.1. Lineage (NCBI taxonomy): Eukaryota > Viridiplantae > Streptophyta > Magnoliopsida > Dipsacales > Adoxaceae > Sambucus > Sambucus nigra. The sequence continues at coordinate 91,897,351 of OX422210.1, read as the reverse complement.
ATCTTAAAACTCTTGCATAACAAAACTTTAACAAAACTCAAATTCAAACAAATCAAATTATGGAGGATTTTAAGTGGATAACCCACATCCACATTACTAATAATGCTAGCATATAAATTTATAGGGTTTTTGCTGAAATCTTGACAAAATTTTGTTTGTTTATAAAACATATTATAATTATCCAAATCCTGCGTAAATAAAATTAAACGTAACTACGACGAACAAATCAAGCATGGAGGGATTTAATGTGGGATAACCCATAACCATGTTATTCATAATGCTAACATACAATTTGATAAGTCTGGGAAGCATTGTAACTGAAAATTTTACATATCATCTTGGAAATAACTCTGCTATAATTTTGAAATAACCTCATCATATCAATTTTTAATCTACATGAATGATAAAATCACCTCATTAGGCCAAATGTCATCTCCACGAGCCTCGAAGTCTTTTCGGTGTTTGAACCTAAACAAATATCAATTTATAAAAATATGAATAAAAATCTATGTGTTCCTTGATATAATATATAAACACGCGCGCGCGCGAGCATCACAATATATATATATATATATCTCTATGTGTGTGTGTGTGTGTGTGTGTGTGACTCTAGACGCATATGCTTGATGTAATCTCTAAAATTTATAAAACAAGAAAAATAATTAAATTAGCATTGAAATTGTGAGTCCACAATTTTTCAAAATACATGGAATAGGCTACCTTTACAAAATATTTAGATGAATCATGGTGGTTATATGGAGAATTCTTAGAATATGCTACCTTTGATTAATGGCATAAATTATGCCTAATGAAAAGCTCGGATTGCCTAATGAAAAGCTCGGATGAGATCATCTCTAAAATCGATCGATGAATACGTTTGTCTTGTTTTTGAAATGTGGTGGACTCCTCCTTTTGTGACTAATGGAAATGTCATTAGTCTCAAGTCAATCATAATTTGTACTACGGACGATTTTGGACTAAGTAATTTTTAACTCTTGCAGTTTGAATGCTATTTTTAGTGTTGTCACATCCAATGAATTTCGTCTTATCATAATGTGTACCATGAATAAGGAAACTTGGAATATCCTCCAGCTCACTCACAAGGGTACCAATGTTGTCAAAGCGTCTGAACTTTAAAACCTCATCACACAATTTGAAACTATAAGCATACTTGAAATTGAATATTTTGATGAATTTTATGCTCGTTTGTCTGATATTGTGAATTCTAGTTTTAATTTGGGTGAGCAAATTCCAAAAATGAGAGTTGTTAAGAAAACTCAAAGGTTTTTTCGGTCTTATTTTAGTGCGAAATCCACTTAGGCTAGAAGAGCTCATACGTGATCTTCAAGCTTACGAATTAAACATGTTCCCCAAAACCCAATAAAATAGGGAATAACTTTAAAATCTAAATAAAAAAAGAGGTTTTTGACTCTGATTCTGAATTTGGTTTAGATGACCATGCACTATTTTATAAAAAATTCAAAAAGTTTCTCAAATTAAAAAATCAAAATTCTTCCAAAGTGGAAAATAAAAGTTTTGAGAAAAATAAAAATTACAAAGCGGGTAAGAAGCTTTTTGAGAATGCCCGAAAGAAAGATAGAGGTGAGTATCTTAAGAAATATGAGTCCGAGATGTTTAATGAGTCTGAGGGGAAAAGTCATAAAGCCCATGAGTGTCCCACTAGGATTAAGAGACATGGTAAACACAAAAGTACCAATAATGACACTCTAAGAGATAGTGACATTAAGTCGGTGAATTTTGGAGATAAATCACCACATGGACGTAACTTCACCATATTCATGGCTAATCAAGATAGAAATTCAAGTATGTCTCATGCCGATGAGGATGTTTCTAAACGTGATAACCTTGATAGTGATCGAATCATTTCGAAAACTTTAAGGGTGATAATTTGAGTGAGGGAGAACGTGGTCTCCAATATGCTTACTCTAAACTTTACACTGAGTCATTAAAAATAAAAATTAAAATTAAAATTTGCTCTTAGGGTGTTGTCTTTAGAGAAGGAGTTGAATGTTTTGAGAGAAGGTGAGACCTCGGTTTGAATCTCTTTGAGTGAGCAACTTGTTTCGATGGGGAGGAAAATAACGACTTGACCAACAAAGTGGTTAGTCTTATGAGAGATCTTTAACCATTATTGGAGACTCGTGAGAAACTTTAAGGCCATGTTTCCTAACTCGAGAAAAATCTCGAATGTGCTCGAGAAGTCAAGGTCACTTTAGAGGTCACTTCTAAGAAGGTTGGAAATGTTAGGTGTTTATTCTTAAAACCATGTATAATGGTCACTTTTACGTACAAGTGTGTCAATTATTTCTAAAACAATAAGCATAGTTATGAATAACTTATATTTGGTTTAAATATATTGTAAACATGTCGGTTAATACAGCTTAGTAGGAATTCTAGTGATGCGACATCATATTGATCACAAGGAGATTATAATTCTACTTATAGCACTATTAAAAAGTTGAAAACCTAGATAGAGAGTTCACTTCCTATCGAAATGGTTGCTATGCATTCCTAGTAATTCATCTCAAACTAAAAGGAACCTATTTGATGGTTCGAGAACTTGTTCAATAGTTCGATAGGGAATTGTAATTAGTACATCCTAAGAATGTATTGAATAGGGACACCTGTGAGATTTTAGTCTAAAGGCGTCTTGATTGACTCGGGAAATCTCACACCATTTGCAAAGGGTGCATAGATTATTAATCCTAAGAATTATGATAATTAAAATGCTTGCACAAATGTCATTTTGATTTCTATAGGTGCGATTTAACTTATGTTGGAACAAATGATCTCCGCATATTAGGTGATAGTTGTGTAAATAGGTCTAAGATCATAATTTGGAGGAATCCACGTCTAGACGATATTGTGGATTCTGATACCCTTGATGGACTTATATGTTTTGTTCCCAACAAGTAAAACCCGACCATTAGATTATTTTATAATCCTGGTGGAGTAGTAAATAAATTAAATTCGAGAATCAAGGAATTGATTAGATGTTTGTTAAAATCGATTAAGAGTAAATTGATTTTACCAAATGGGTGTCAGAATTTTAACGCGGGGAATCATTTTGTATACCATAATCAACTTCGCAAATAAGAACCTATTATATCCAAGTGATTATTGAGACAATTAAATCAGAGTCTAGTCGTGATTATTTAATGGAGTTAATTAACGATTAAATAAAGAAATAAAATAATTACGGTAATGTAATTGAGATTTCTGAGTATTTATTTGGAGCTAGTTTAATTATTTGTCTTAGGTTCCTAGTGTATTCCATATGACTCAGACTCTTAAGAAACTTATTTTGGCCCAAGCCCACTTTTTATACTTGTTTATAAAGGTGTGGTAAAGGTTTATTATTATTATTATTATTATTATTATTATTATTATTATTATTATTATTATTATTATTATTATTATTATTATTATTATTATTATGGTTTAAGTGTGAAGAGAACAAGAGGGAGAGGACCATATCTCACTCATAAGGAAGGGTTTTCATCTTAAAAGGTGACCACACACCTACCTAGCTTTGGGAAGAATAATACACTAGAAGATCCAAGCTTAACAAAAGGTTAAGAAAGATTTTTGGAGACCTTATATGGGCATCAACATCACGTTCTTCATAAAAAAATCTCCTCATATGAATTACAAAAAAATTAGCTATAGTATGAATTCTTGAAACCATTGGTTTATTGTTTAAACCTAGTTCTTGTTTTCTTTTCAATGCATGATTAATCAGAGATCTTTTGGAATAATTTTTTTGGCATATTTATGTTAATCCCAAGTTATTTTTCCCAGCAATTAGTATCAAAGACCGGTTGAGATTGATTTTTTATTGAAAATATCTATATTGCCCAACAAGAAACCCTAGTTTTGGCATGTTATATTATTATACATGTTTTGTGTATGGTGTTGTACTATCATGGTTTTATAGATATTCTAATTTTATAACCCTTCCATCATGGTCATGAATATTTATTTTGTGTGATTGGATCCTTAGGTTGTTTATCCATAGTTTAGTAATTAAGTTTTTGTAATTATTTCAATATCGATGTATGTGGAGTTATTGGAATCGGATTGTGATTTTTTGTGTTTACATTAATGTATTTACATAAACGTGGGTGTTGGGATAAGTTTAATTAAATTTCAAGAAGAATTGGAGGAGTTATGGAGGTTTTTTCCATGCAAATCCGGGGAAGAAGAAAAAGTTCATGTCCCAAAAATTCAAAATCTTCTTTCGTTCATTGTCGATGATCGGACCGTTGCAAATAATTTATGTTTAGATATGTTCTTTTTGAAAGAAAAATGAAGGCTTAAAATGAAAATCATCTCGATCGAACCTCATTAAGGCCGTCTTCCATGACGGTGAATTTCTAGGCCATAACGTCCATAACGAATTATCAAGCTGCTGGAATTCTTTGATTTTCATATATGTTCATTTTCAACGCAAAGGAATGTATCCAGGGAAAACTATGTCGATCGAACATCGTTAAGGTTGTGTTCTTTGATGACTAAGTTATACGAAATGAAGTTCATAGCCGATGATTAGACCGTTGGAATTTGTTAATTCTCGAATATGTTGGTAGATTCGATTGAAAGCGTGGATGGAAAATTAGATCGATCGGATATCATTAAGGTCGCATGCATCCAGTTTTCATGGAGTCTACTTCGAGTTGGAATCTTTCCCAAAAGGAAGTCTACTTCAATAAGGATTCTTTTGCATGGAGTGTCTTACTTCAGGTAGAAGTCTAAGCTATGGTGGAAAGGGATTTTATGTATTTTAATTTTTCCTGCATTTATTTATTTACTTTCTTAGATTTCTCATTAATTTATTATGTTGCATAATTTGTGTGCTAATTAATTGGACTATCAAGAACACTCGTTTTATGGATAACATGAATATTTATTTTGAGACTCGCCTAGATCATAAATTGTTTCCAAATTTTTTTGTCATATTTTATTATTTTCTAAATTGAATTAACTAGGAGTTATTAAATTTGAAGGTATGACTTTAAATTGAAATCTTCGGAATTTTTATTTAAAAAAAATTTAATTTATTTTAATTTTAATAAAATTAAAATCATGAGATTAAGTGATTTAATTTATACAATTAAATTGGAAATTATCAAGGATTCAAATTCAAGCATTTAGAATTGAATGTTTAGTTTTTCAAACCCCTTATGTTTTGTAATTGTAAGTGGGAGAGGGGTTTCAACATAAACCCCGTGGTCTCCTTCAACGATTTCTAGACTTTTAATATTATGCAGGTCCTCTAAAGAGGAATACTAATTATTATGGTGTTCGGTACAAGTTTCATAACGGCTGAGTATGGATCCATTATTCACATGGGAGGCTCCCTGGAAGGCGAGTCTATATGATATGAGATAATATAAAATTAGTTTGTAACTTTTGATATCCTCTCAAATGAGTCACAATCACTAGGAGTGGGTCCAAATGTCAGTGGTTATTCACTATGTTGGACAGAGGATCCTGCACTGTTCGGATATCATAATGAAGGATGAAAGTATGTCAAGTTCAAGGTGTGGTGATTTAAGCTCCCAATAAGAAATTTAACCTCATAAGAAACGAGGATGTCTGGCGGATAAATGTTAAATTGTTGGTTGAGGGATGTGATTTAAAATATAATCGAATTATTTCTCATGTTTAATTGGAAATTAATTTTTTCAATTTCATTTTTCTAAGATTTGAAATACAAATTCAATTTTTTTCTCACCGTTTAAGTCTAAAGTTGTTAATTGAAATAAAGTTCAAGGATTGTTAATGTAATTAGTCATGTTAATGGATTTGCCCGTAAAAGTGAATGCATGATTTATGGTCCGATTTACGATAACTTGGTATGTAAAGTCGAGGACCACGAATTAGGATTGGATCTCGTTACATAGGTACTAGGTAATTGGGCAATTTTTTTAAAGGGAGATATTCCTAGTCATGGGCATTAAGAATAAGGAAGAAGTATAACCATTAAGGATATCTTTGGACAATGGGGAGAACATAAAATTAATGTAGGAAAATTATTTATTGTACTTAGTGTGGCCATCTAGGATTTTTCGACACTGGTTCGCCCCGAAAGAGAGAGGTTTTGGAAGAAGAGAGGATTAAGGAGGGAAGTCCTCTTTCCTCCACTCACGTATGTTCACAGGATCCCACGAATATAAATTGTTTGACTTCAAATGAGGTTAAAGTATAGGAAGTGGAGAGCTGTCAGCCTATTTTTCTCAAAACAGGCAAAAGATGTAGTCGTACCCGACGAAACAACATCAAGGACAAAACCGATGCATACATAACAAAAAAGATCAAGGGTTCCGGGACTATGTTACATAATGGGAAGGTGTTAGGCACCCATTCCTCCCTTTTAGTCTCTCATGGACTATGAAAATATTCTCCTTTTTCTCCAAAACGTAATTTGTGTGATGTGAAAATAGGTTAGGAAAGAAATTATCATTCTCATGTCATAGAAAAGCCGGAGATGAGACATTATGAGGAGTATAAAGAGAAAAAATATAATCTCAAGGTAGCCGAACTATGAGCAACACACCAAATCATAATCCATCGTGAAGAATGGAATATGCATGTTTGACGGGTCCACTACAAATATAATAAAGAAAAAAGGATACGCTATGTGCCATACACGGGATGATAATCCACTATGAGGAAGTGGATATGCATGTCTAACAGGGTTGCAAATAAAATAGAAAATATGAAAATATAATGTGAGTAACCACCAGATCAAGATTCAATATGAAAAAGTGAATATGCATGTCTAATGGAGTTACTAAGAACATATATATACACATGCATACACGATACTAATAAATTTGGGAATAAGTAAAGTAATGAAATAAGAAAATGGGACTCGAATCCCGAATATGACTCAGGATGCCTACGTAGCAAAAAAAAAATGCATCAAAGTTCACGTAGTTCGATAACATGAAAAGGTGGAATTTAAGCCATTAACCCAAAACTATAATTTTCTTGTGTTTGTTGGAAAATGTGTACAAGTGTGGAAAGTGTGAAAAGGGGGATGAAAGTTCTAATTTTGGGTTTAAAGATTAAACCCTCTTTTAAAAAAAAATAGATTTATGAAACTATATTTTGTGCATATAAGTAATAAAAACGATTGATTAGAGTGAGAATGTGATAATAAAGAAAGAATACACTAAGAATAAAGGAAATGTGATAAGTAACACTAATTCAATGAGCTTCAATAAGGTGGAGGTAGACCTTCTATGAGACTTTGTAACTGATTGTGAGATGAAGGAGGCATATTTTTATGGCGGTGGAGTAGTGGTGGTAATATGGGCGATGAAAGATGGGGTAAAGATGATGTAATAAAAATTGAGAGAATGTTTAGAAAATGGTATTTTTGGAAAGACGATGCACTGATTTAGAGGCAGAGGCTCTCTGATCTTCCAAAAAAGGTGTCATTGGAAATGAGGTTGTACTTCCTTAGATACATAAATCTAAGTTTAGGGGGTATGTCGATCGACATAGGACTTGGGCTGCCTATTGACATAACCTTGGCATGCTAGAAAACTAAATGACCCCTATGTCGATAGGCAGAGGGTCTGGGGTGCCTATAGGTAGTCCAAAAGGGACGTTTTAGGAAAAATCAAGCATAAAATGGAAACCGTAAGTCCTAATCATGCACGACCATAATCATTAAAAAGGATATTCAGATTCATAGGAAAATATATCGAGCCACTCTCTATTACAAGAGTTGACCAAAGTTAAACGCATCTTGAAAACACCCGATGGCTTCTGGGACGGAGTTCTTGGAGTAAAAGGGCAAGTACGCACGAATCGTAAGGTTGATTCATTCATGGTATGGACTGTTGGAGAGGGTCTTCAAATCCTTATAAAAATGAGTTGATCTACTCTCAATTTTAAGACCTGACCAAAGTTAAATGGAGCTCGGGAGTGCTGGGTAGCCTCTAGGTTAGGGTTTAGAGAAAAAATGCAAGTAATCGCAGATCATAAGGTCAATTCGTGCACGGTATGGAACGTTGGAAAGGGTATTTAGAGACCTATGAAAGTTCAATGATCTACTCTCATCGAAGTTAAATGGATCTCGGAAGTGCTTGGTGGCATCTGGGTGAAGGTTTAGATAGGACTTGGGTTCTGAGGGTGAAGGAATAGTTTTATAGACATATGGAGGTATTTTAAGGTTATTAGGATAAGGTGCATATAGATACCCTCGATGGGAGAGCTTGGAATAAGCAGAGGTCGTCAAAAGAGAGACACCTCATGAAAGGTTAGGATCTTTGAGAGTAAAGGCTTGAAGTATAGGACTTAAGGAGTGTAAGTCACAAATTCAGTGGGTCGTGACCTCTACTGTGATTAAGGGAGGTAAAGACCAAATTCAGATGGTCGAGGCCAATTATGTGGGCCTAGGTCAATTATGCGGACCTAAATAATGAAAGCAAACTAATTTAGATGGTTGAGGCCAATTTTGCGGGCATATATTAATTATGCGAATCTAAAGAGTGAGACCTAATTGAGAGGGTCGAGGCCAATTCTATGGGCCTTGGTCAATTTTGTCGTCCTAAAGAGTGACGGCGACCTAATTCAGAGGGTCAAGGCTGATTTTGCGGTCCTATATCAAATCTTTGGACCCAAAGAGATAAAAGAGTTAATAAATGCGATTGATGACCAACGGTTATGACGGGCGGTACAATTTCTATTATGATCTTACTGGGGAGTATGCCAGTGCAAACCTTTTTAAAAATTTTGTGTTTTTCGACAAAAGAGTGTTTTTTGGATATTTGGGAGTTTCAACCTTTTTGAGATTTTTGAAATTTTTTTGTAAATTTTGTAAGCAATTTTTGATTTTTTTGGAATTTGTGTGACAAAATTTGGGGGTAATACCGATAGGCATAGGCAGGGATGTGCCTACCGACATATGCATAGACTTCTAGGCTTCTCGACGAAGGTGAAAAGTCACTGCTAATAGGGATGACTTGGGGGCTATCGATCGATATACTCCCTAATACTTTATAAAAAGGGGGACGTTTCTTCATTTCTCACACCTCAAAACAAGTGAACTTCCTTCTCTTTCTCACTAGCAATTAGTTTTAAACGTCTTTTCTTTGAAATAACTCATAGAAGGTATGGATAATGACCCTTTGATGGCCACCAACGACCTGGACAACTATAGTGGCATGAGGCTGAAGCGCTGGTACTTAGGAGTGAGAATACTTATGATAGCTTTGAGACTGTGTTAGACGAGAGGATCTTACTTCGAGAACTTGGGATCCATCATTCCGTGGGAGTGAATAAGTCTAATGGTTATGTGAGTGCTTGTCTATTTATTTAGAGTTTATTATTTATCCTTTTGATTTTTTATCTTTCTGGGATTTTTGAAGATTTTTTGCTTGTGTGCGGGTGGACATTTCTTTATCAGGCACTCATTTTTGCGATTTGATGGGGATAAGGAAGGCATGGGAGAATCTCCCTGAGGTATTGCAGTGGATGGTAGAAGGTGTTAAATTTGGTCCTCTGGCGGGGGCTCTGGATGAGATGCCGCGCTCTTCAGCGGTGTTGTGAGCTTTGGGTGAAAGATGGTGGGACACCACCTATATGTTTCACTTTGGCGAGGAGGAGACGATGGTTACTCCTATGGATGTGGATCAATTGACCGGGTTGAACTATGAGGGTCAATAGATTATAGTGGATCAAAACTTATGCTTTCATTAGGTCACGATTCGGGTTGACCTAGGGGATATTAGAAGAATCATTTTGTGGGTAGTCGGTCAGGATATCAATGTTGAAGGACACCTTACTTCCCAGTCAGATTGATGTAACTGATGGGAGGCTCGTAAGGCAGGCATACTGTTTATTCATTTTTCTTTTGATTGGGGGGGGGGTGATGAGTAGTGATGTCGTCCACTTATTGTTTCTCACCATTTTTTGTGGATTATTTTCAAGGTTCACTTATATGATTGGGGGAACCATACATGATCTACACGACACCACTGCGGGATAGGATTATTTAGACTTTGCGACTAGTTGGCTGATGTCGTTGTCTATTTATGATATAGAGGGTATGTACCCACCAACATTAGGATTATGGATGGGCAACAATGCGTTGATATCTTCGGTTCATAGTACAGGGGGTGGTTCAACAACAGCGACGAAGGATATTCCTGTCCAGCACCTTTCGATCCCTTTTTACCACTTTCGACTGGGTGGTGGGAAGATCATCTCGGTGCCTCATCGTCATCAAGAAATGATAGACGGTTTCATTCTTCTTTCCAAGGATGTATGCCTTTACTTTGTGCCTTGATTCTGATATCCTTATTTCTCGCTTTCATTAAATTAATTCTTTCATAGACTGTTCAGGTATTGACATCTTAGCTTTGAGATATTCGAGACTGGATGGCTCCGATATCTGATCACGTGAGGAAGGAGACCATCTCTTGTATAGTTCCACTAGACACTAATGAGGAGAGCTGTGGTTGTGGGAGTGGGAGCGAGGGGTCCACTCCTCGCGTCTGGGGAAGCGTGTTCGCCGAGGTACTTGAGATAGTGGTTTTAATTGGAAGGCTTTTGGAAAGTCGGGGCTGCGTCATAGCAAATTTTAATCTTTTTTCTTTATTTTTCTATTTTATTCCTAAAAATGTAAACGCAATGACGAATATATATATATATATATATATATATATATATATATATATATATATATATATATATATATATATATATATATATATCTGTGTGTGTGTGTGTGTGTGTGATGCAATTTTCATTTTCTTTATTTATCTTAAATTAAATGGCCAATTCTATATGCACTTTAATTTTCCACTGGGGTTTAATTCATTGAAGAGGTAAGAAAGAACTTTTTCTAAAATATTTATCATTTTTGAAAATTATTTTCTAAGAAGGAATACTCGGGAAAACTTTTGTAAAAAGGTCGTTTTTATAAAGAAGGATTTAGTGGAAAGATGGACAAAAAGGGTCAAGTAGAAAAATTCCTAAAATAGGGGGTGTCGATCAGCATATCCCTTGGCCTGCCTATTGGCATACCAATCAGGTTTAAATCACTTTTAAGCCATTATTGTCTTCCTTACGGCCTTGTGTGTATTTGAAAATGATTGTTATAATAGCAACCAATCCTCTTGTCCTTTATAGGAGATTTTAAGTATTAAAGGAGATCTTAGGATCCTTTGAGGTGGAGATTCCTATGACTGAAGGTTTCGTGGCATACCTTGAGGGATTGAAAGCTATGTGCATATATAACATCAACTACGAGGTGTTCAACTTGCATTTAGTCTTATGGCATAACCGTTACATTTATTGGAATCTTTTAGAAGAGGCACTGCAATTTTGGTATTTTGAGGACCATATGTTTCGTTTTGGTCTAAACGATGTGTGTCCCGCCTATAAGGAGTTTTCTGCAATGTTAGGCACCGTCCCTAGTATTTCTACGACTATGATGGACCTGTCTCATTCCCCTCAGGTGTCACTAGATTAGTTGCTTCATGTCTCTCCTTCGACGGCCCGATCATCGGTGCATGGGGGAATTATCACCCTTCCGGTGGTGTTGTGTTCGGAGTGTCAAAGAGACTATGTCAAAAATGGTTTTTTTGGTTCTGTGGATTTGGGATTGACTACCAAGGTGCTCTTGGTAACTGATGACATGACGATGGACCCTGAGGTGACCACAATTGTGTTATGGATATCTCATCATCGTAATCCGGCTACAATCATATTGGTGGAGACATTGAATGGCTTGGATAAAGGAAGGTCGGGCCAAATTTTTATGAGGCAACCCCATGATGTTATTCATGTGGTTATCGAAGAGTTCCATGTCGATTCCTCCTAAGTACCCTCTGACTAGTGCTCTTATCTTTTTTGTATGATCCTTTTATAACTTTGGCTCTTCTTTGGAGAACTGTGTTATTTAGTTCGAGGAGCATAGGGCTAGACATCTTCGCTAGTTAGTGCCATGGTGGGGTGACTACAACCTGTACTACAACTGGATGACTATCGTTATGATCGGCCGGTATGACTTCACTAGATTTCCTTCTATTTTTCTTGTTGATATCTATGTCAAGCAGGCTGGGAGCATATTAGTCCTCCTTGCATAACAACTTCTTTCTGATGGAGTATCAGACTAAATCTCTGAGAAATATTTTTTGGCCTTTGTGGAAGTTCCTCTAACCATATACACGTCTGCCTCAGTTCGTTGGGGAGCCTGGTTTTTTTACTGGGGATTATTTGAAGTGGTTATGGAAGAAGGTAGTTATGAATATTTGTGCTGAGGAGACTGGTAAAGGTGGCTTATGATGTTTGGCTTTCTAGAGGAGGGAATTATGGTTACATCCAAACTAATCAAAGGCATACCATAGCATGGAGCACATATGGAAGTGTATCCAGGATTAGTATTTATGGGGTCCTCTGGGGATAGGTAATGATGATAAGGTGGGATCGTTCGGCAGTTGAAGTAGGTTTTGCGGGGATACGGGGGCAAGTTTGGAAATAGGTGTGTCTGTGAAATGTCGGACATGACTCAAGCCCAGAGGTGATAGGTTACACGATGAAAGATATGGTTTAACATATTTTCAAACTCATGGACATGTACCTAGATTAAAAATTGGCGAAATAGAATAAAATTCGAGTGATAAGACGACCCACAATTTTGACGGAGTCTTATGTTGAAACCGACAGACAAGTTATGAGTGTCCTAGGGGAGACACCTATATGAGGTTGATGGATTTGGAGGTTTGTGGAAAGGTTCCCCACTTTGGCATGACTTCCATGATATACCTCTTTCTTGTAAGGGTAATCAATTATTTGTACATACTGACAAGCCATTTGATATACCGAGTGTACGTGAATTTCCTCATAATATACCTCATATAGACGACACGTGTGAGAGTGAATTCGATATACTCAACATAAGTGAATGAGTTCCTTGCTATATACCTCTTGTCGTGAATTCGGTAAAGAGGTATGATGTGGGGGAACCATTTGATATACGTTGAAGGTACTAGGAAAATGGAAGGTGGGAACCATATCGCTTAAGTTAATTACACCCCGCAGGAACGATACCCATCACAAAGTGATCCCCCTGTACGGGACAAAATTTTGGTCATAATATAGTGCTCAAGTGATGTAGTGTGCAAAAAAGCATGAGACTTAAGTAGTATTTTATGGAGACTTTTATATATGATAATCAAGGGAAATGTTACTACTAAGCATGAGATAGAAAATGGAATATACACGAGTAGCATGGGATGAGGGGGCTAAACATGGCATATATTCCAAGCAAGTATGTACATGAAGCATGGAGCATATACAAATCATGATGGTATATACAAAGTGTGAGGCATATGAATATACACAAGTGAGTAGAAGGTATATGCAAAGTGAGAAGGACTTGGGAATTTGTGCAAGTGAGGAAAATATATGGATATTTATAAGCGAGAGTAATGTATGAAGTGTGTTCTAGCGGGACTAAGAATGTATATCTATAATTAGTGTGTGAAATATGTGAGCAAACATGTGGCTATATAAAAGTGAGAATAATGCGAGAGTGTGTGCTAGCGAGACTAAGCATGGATATCTATTAGCTACATTGATCAGGTGAAAAATGTGAGTAAGTGGAGTGAACATGGTAACTATATACACATGAATAATGCATGAAGCATGTGAGAGAAAATATGGTATATACATGTAATCAGGAAAAGAGCATGACAGAGAGAAGGATATACATGGTCATCATGATATGAGAAAGACATATATACAACATGTAACTATGAAAGTTATAAGAATATATAAGCAGAGGTACATACACAAATGTATAAAATAGAGAAAAGGATAGAAAAGGAAATAAATCCTATGCGAAAAAGTGTATAGTCCTCTAAAAAATAAGTATCCCTAGCGGAGTTGTCATTGCGACCATCTGGGATTTTCTGACACGGGTTCTCCCCGAAAGAGAACGGGATTCAGTGCATGTGGGGATCAAGGAGGGAAGTCCTCTTTCCTCCACTTGTGTGATCTTCATGGGCTCCCACGAATATAAATTATCCATCATCAAAGGGGATGAAAATATAGAAAATGGAGTTGCCAACATATTTTTCTCAAAACAGGAAAACGATGTAGCCCTTCTCGTAGAAACGACATCTAAGACAAACTGATGCATATGTAACCAAATAGATCGAGGGTACATGGACTATGTTATAAAATGGAAATGTGTTAAGCACCCATTTCGCCCTTTCAGTCTCTCATATGCTCTGATAATATTCTCTTTTTTCTCCAAAGTGTAATTCATGTGTATAATGCGTGTGATGTGAAAAAAGGTGAGAAAAGAAAACGTCATTCTCATGTCATGGAAAATATAGAGATGAGACATTCTAAGGAGTATAAAGAGAAAGAAAATAATCACAAGGTAGCCAAATATGAGCAGCGCACCAGATAATAATACATCACATAAAATGGAATATGCATGTCTGACGGGGCCGCTAAAAATATAATAAAGAAAAAAGGCTACAATATGTTCCATACAACGAGACTTAAATTTTAAATGTGATGAAGGAATGTTTTAGGATATTCATCGACTAGTAGAACCTATAGGTTGTATAATCTTAAAAGTTTTATGGTCATGGAATCAACTAATGTCACGATTAGAGATGATGCACCCGCTACGTTTATTGATCACAATCTTATAGGTCAAAACAATACACCCCCGGTGACGATCTTATTATTCCCCACACCACCAAAGTGTACCCCTATCTTGATATAAAGAATCCACCCTCTTGGGTTCGAAAGAGTCATGATCGTACCAATATAATTGATGATTCCACATTAGGTGTCAAGACTCGTGCTCAACTAGAGAGTGTGGTTAACTACTTTTGCTGGACTTCTATAGTACAACCCAAGAATGTGAAGGAAGTACTCAAGGATGAGCATTGGATATGTGCTATGTAAGATGAGTTACTTCAATTTCGAAAGAAGATTTCTTGGGAATTAGTTCCCTGACCTAGCTAGACTAATATGATTAATACCAAGTGGGTGTACAAAAACAAGATGGATAAAAATTGTACCATCGTTTGCAATAAGTCTAGGTTGGTCGCTCAAGGTTTGAGGGTGTAGACTTTGAATAAACATTCCCTTATATTGCTAGACTTGAGTCTGTTTGCTTACTACTCGACACAAGATGTCTTCTATAGTTTAAGCTTTACCAATTGGATGTTAAGAGTTCCTTTCGCAACTACATTCTTTAGGAGGAGGTTTACATGGAACATCTAAATGGGTTTAAAAACCCAAAGTACCCGGGAAAAGTCTTTTATCTAAAAAAGGCCTTGCATGTTTAGAAACAAGCACCCTGTAATTGGTACGAATGGATAACTTCTTATCCTTTAGACCATTGATTTAAAAAAGGGGAAGTTGATATGATGTTATTTCTTAGGAGAGAGGGTGGTGCTATCTTGTTACCCAAATCTGTGGGACGACATTGCCTTTGGATCCACGTGTTCCCAACATGCGAGAAATACAATATTATTTTATTTGTTCAGTTAATAATTTATTTTTCATGTTTGTGTAAATCATTACTATAATATATAAAAGAAAACATAATTATAAATTAAAACTATATATTTATATATTAAATATATAGATATATTAGTGGTGCTCTCACATTCAAATAATTTAAAAATCGATGCACTCCTTCGCATCTGATCCCACATTTGGGAGCTTAGGATAAAACACATCTAAACAAATCAAAGAATTTAACTAAACTGATACAAAACCATCTACTTGTTTGACACAATACAAAAATCCTGATGTGTCAAAAAAGTAGAAACATCTTGGAAAATGAATTACTTTTCAAAATCTTGCCCCCTTCTTTGGCAACTTAGCATACCTAAACTCAGTTGCATCACAATTAGAAAATAAGAAACAAATCCAACTATGGAGAGGGGAGCTCCATCCAACCTATTTTCTCCCTTCAACCAGGAGTTGCCACTGCCTTATACTACTGAACCATTTGGATGAAGATTTCATAAATTCTACAACACGGCACAACCATCTCTACCTATAAGTACTGACACATACAAGGGAAAGAGAAATCAACCAACCCACTATGACATTATTTGATTGCAAAAATTATTTGATTATGTAAATTGGTTCATTGTGAATTAGTGAATTGTAAATGAGTAGATATGAAATGAGTTTAAATCTATTTTTACACAATGTTTGGTAATTTGAAATTGATGTTAAGGTTCTATGAGCATAAAAAAGATAAAAATAAATTAAGAGAGAGTGGGAGGAAAGGGAGGGGAGGGAAGGAACGAGAGAGAGGAGCATGGATTCAATGTGACTCATAGTTCAAATGAATGCATTTCACGTTTTTTTTAAATGATCCAATTTTAGATTTTACGCATGAGCTAAAATGGGACAATTAATGAATAATTTCATTAATGAAACCAAACACAATTAATGGGTTAATTTGTAAATGGACCAATTTATTAATGAGCCAATTTATAATTTGGGGACAACTAAACGGGACCTATGGATTTACACCAAATCCCCATGAAAATAATCCAAAAAGGGTCACCGACTCACCATTAAGCGATTCACCATTAACTTGGGTGAGGGGTAGAAATCGATTTAACTCAATCACATTACGAAGTCCACATCTGATTGACCTTTGGGTACATATGAATTGTATATATCTCAAGATCCTTGAGCTCTTTTGAACCCACAATTCATAGTTTATTCACTTACTAAAACCAGTAATTTATTTCCTTCATTTCCCTTACCAACTCAACTCTGATATTGCTTTATATCCATTGTATATTTTGGAAACAAATTTGATCGACACATTATATCACACTTTGATATATCTCATAAAAATATAGTTTTGCAAACATGTATGATATTTTATTAACCAACACATCCTAGTGACGAAATTACCAATTTATGATTCATAAAAAAAATAAGTAAACCAATGGGGTGAATCGAAATTATATATGTTGGAAATGGGTTTAAATAAGTCATAAATAAGCTAATTTGACTTCAAATTGGAGTAGGATCCGCATGTCTATTTTAGCGGGCCCTGGTATAATCGTGTATTCCTCCGAGAGGAGTATAATGTGGTATATTTACATATCTAAACCTATTAAGAATTTAATGAGAAAATTGTCTCCAAAGTCACCCACTTGAGATGAGAATTGTGTAGTAAACTTGGTGTAGGACTTTTGTCCCACATTGGAATAATATGGGAAAAGTAAAAAGTTAATATACTCCTTGTTTAGGACTAAGTCTTAGATGCCTTAGAGATATCCCAACTCTTTGAAAGGGAAATGACCTATGTTATGCATAGGTGGACTTTGGGCCAAAAATCCACTCATGCACTGCAATCGTCCGACAACTTAGCCAATATCAGGGTTCGAGCTTGGGATACTATAATCATTTTTGAAATTTTCGGGCCAAGTTTTTTTTACCCAAACTGTTTGGGGATTTAATTAATTCGTGGAAAAAATATTGAACAGTCACATATTTTCGGGTGAAAATTTAAATTAATTAAAAATGTTTTAATTAATTACGAAAAGGTACGTCCTCTTTAATTAACACTAAACAGTCAATTGTTTAGTGAAAGAGAGTGACTGTTTGTGAAAAGGCATCGTGTCTGTTCAAATCTCCATGAATAACACTATAAAAGGAGTCCTCTAGACACAATTTTTTCATATAAAAATTTTCCTAACTATTCTCTCTCCATCCTATATCCTGTATTCATAATTCTACTCCTGTTCAAAGTAGAATTTAGTGTTCGAAGTACAAATATTTATTGTGTTCGCCGAAGCTTTGATAGTTTGAAGTGCTGCTACCGTCAAGGACAAAAAATTCGCTATTTTCTAGGAGACGATTGCTCACAGCCTTGAGTACTTTTTGAGGGAGAAAAACCATCTTAAGGACACGATGTGAATTCGTTGGGTTCGGATTATGTTATCAACTTTGAAGTCAGTATCGTTAGTTTCGTTTAACAGATTACTTGTAAGTTTATTTTCCTACTATTAACAAATATTGTATATTTATTATTTATTTGTTATATTATGTTTTAAATTATTAAAAACAATTTATTTTATTTTTTTAAATATATACCCAGAACAACAATCTTAAGATAATATTTGATACTATTTCAATTGTAAAAAAAAAACATGTTATTTTTATAACAGAAATGGTGGCTTCTTCTAGTAACCTTGTTATCCCTACGATTGGCACACCATTGTGGGGGGGGGGGGGGGGGACCTAAAAAATTCAATAGCACGAATTTAAGCATTGGCAACACAAAATGAAATTTTATTTGACAATTTTGAATCTAGATAAATTCCTTAATGAAGAGTCTCCAACTCTTGATGAAAATGAGATGAGTATGGAGAAAGTCGTTGCGATTGATGAATGGAAACAAGCTGATTTATTGTGTAGAAATTATGTTTTAAATGGACTTGACAATACACTATATAATGTGTATTGTAATGCTAAATCAACTAAAGATCTTTTGGAGTCTTTGGACACCAAGTATAAAACCGAGGAATCCAGCATGAAGAAATCCATTGTGAGTCGTTTCTTAGATTATAAATTAGTGGATGTTAGAACTGTGATATACCATGTTCAAAAACTTCGAGTTAATCTTTATGATATTCATGCCGAGGGTATGTCTCTTAGCGAATAATTTCAAGTTGTGGTAATTCTTAAAAAATTATAACCTACTTGGAAATAATTCAAAATTTACTTAAAACATAAACATAAAGGGACGAAACTTGAGGAGTTAATGTCCGTTTGAGAGTAAAAGAAGACAGTCGCAAGTCTGAAAAAAGCAGCGGAGGAAATCAATCCTTCGAGTCTAAAGCTAATGTAGTGGAAGGTGGATCGAAAGCTAACAAAAAAAAGCACAATGGGCAAGATCAAAGCGACAGATCTAAAAGTTCTAAGAAGTTCAAAGGAAAATGTTACAACTGAGGTAAACCCGGGCATTACTCTTGCGGCTATCGAAACAAAAAGAACGCCAAGAAACAAAATGTTCAAGCAAATGCGACTGAAGTAGAAGAGCTCTCAGCAGATGTCAATGACATCAACCTCTATGTCGTGCTTTTCGACTGCAATTTCATTGGCAATAACAAAGATTGGTTAGTTGGTAGTGGTGCTACATGCCACATATGTGCCAACAAATGAATATTCTCCTCTTACAACTTCGTTAAAACTGATGAGCAACTGCACATGGAAAACACTTCAACTTCGAAGTTGAAGGAAGCAGAAAGGTGGTTCTGAAGATGACAAGCGGTAAAGCACTCACTCTTAACGGTGTGCTTCATGTGCTTGATATTCGCAAGAATTTAATTTTCGAATCTATGCTAAGCGAAAATGGTTTCATGTTAATATTTGTATTGGACAAATTTGTCCTTACTAGAAATGAAATGTATGTAGGCAAGGGCTATCTCATTGATCGTCTCTTCAAAATGAATGTAATGACCACGGTACCAAATAATAGGAAGAATTCTATTTCTTCTCACCTGCTTGAGTTCTTTAATATTTGGCATGAAAGATTAGGACATGCTAAATATGATACATCATTCAGATTAGTTTCTTTAAATTTATTGCCTAAATGTGAATGGGATCCTAATCATAAATGTGAAGTGTAATACCTCGCATTTTTCTCTTAAATAATTAGTGGAGGAAAATATTTTTTTCTAATAAATAATTAATTTTTGAAAATTTAATCTAAATAAATATTTTTATTCGGATATGTGAAGTGGAACCTTGTTACTTAGTATAATTGTGTGTATTATTCATTTTGTGCTTGAATATGTTATTTGCATGTCATAAAAGAAAATTATATAATTTTTGTGTGACACAATAAAAAGTAATAATTTTGGCATAACTAATTCAGAGCCCGTTTTGGGACTTATATGAAATCGTTTAAGTGGTTTAAACCCTTAAAAATGGTCTTGGGTCAATAACATATGGGTTGGGGGAGTTCTGGACTAATTAAAAAAGTAATTGGGGCTCATTTGTGGGTCCAAATGTTGGGCCCATAACCTAACTCAGGATTAACACTTAATCTAGTGGTTTAGTGGGAGTAACACACTTGCCCATTATCACAAATCAAAACTTAAGATAACAACCTTGGGAGAAAGAATAGAGTAACACCCAGATAAGGGAAAAGAGGAAGAATAAGGAGTGATCAAAGGCTTTCAAGGGTTCTTCTCTACAAAATTTAAAGGCAGGAATTTTCTTGCATAAATTATGTTTCTAATGTATTTTTCAATGCATGATTTATTCCCCTTTCTTATTTCTGGAAATTTTGGCTTTTTATATCTGATTTGGATGATTGCAAACCCACATGTAGAGGAATAATATACATGTAGAGTTATTCCAGAAATTAGAAATTGAAAGTATGTATGTTGATGATTAGATTTCTTTTAAGTGTATTGGTTATTGGAATATAATGGTAATTAACTGTAGAGATGGTTGAGAATCTTTTATGGACTAAATTATAGATGTGAATTCCCCTGAATAAATACTCCTCTTATGAAATAATCCTGAACCAATCCCGTGTTGACAAAGATATACCTGACTAGTAGCAGTGACAAATCTGAAGAGCGGACCAGTCCGGTAGGAAGCAAAAATGAACCGGACCGGTGTATCAAACCGATCCGATAGCGCCAGACTGAATCGGTTCGACATTTTGAGATTTTCTGCCTCAAAACTTGAGTTCTTGAATGTTGATGATTTAATTCCATAAACATGGGAGTATATTTATGATTACCATATGGATTGGAATTTATAATTTAATAGAATTTAAATTATGAACAAATGAAGAAATTGTGAATTAGTTAGTGAAGAATAATATTGGTAATTGTAGAGGAAATTGCCTATACATATTATAAGGATAAATAATATGTACTACTATGTATATGTGTGGACATACCATATTCGTGGACCGTCCTATCAGCTCGGGGTTCGCGCGTTCGGACCGCGTACCACATGTAGGCACATGTGGGCTTTACGATGTGTAGGCTATATAGGTACTACTAGAGGCTCCACCCACTAAAGGTAGGGTTGGCACTGACCGTTCCTGTATTACCGCTGTGTATGGGCCGTATAAAGGTGTCCTGCATAGGAACCGACCCTAACGTATGTATGTTTGTGTTGTCCTCTTAGGAATAAGAGAATTCTTTCGGACTTACCGATAGAGCACGAATAGAAACCAACCGTAGATGTCCTTGTGTGTCAAATATATACGGACATATATTATAAATTGGCCAGACTTGATTTGAATAATTTGAATTGTCTAAGAAAAGTAGACAATATAAATATATGAAATCCTATAATGCATAATAGAAGTTTATGCTATTCTGGAAGAACTATGAGACTAGGATAAGTGACTATTGGGAAATTTAATATTATACTCAAATGATTTATTACGGTTATCTCCGTTTATAAATTGAGGCATTGTCACCATTCATGATTTGGAAATTTTTGGGATGCGAATGATATTTCGTTTAGTTGAGGGGCGAGGTGTCATATGCATGTGAGTGTTGAAAAAGGGGGAGATGTTTATTGTGCATCGACTGTATTATTACATTCATATTTTATTCAAGTTAATTATTTCACACCTCGGCTGTAACCCAAATTTAAATGTTTCCCCCCCAGGTGATCCTAGACGAGGATAATTGGATTGTGTTGAGGCAGTCCTGCGATCTCGCATATTCTCCAGATTCAGTTTCAGTATTTTTCTAGCATATGTGCTTTTTAGATTCAGTTATTTATCATTTGGAAAATTTGTAAGGCCATAAGACGATACACTTTTATTTCATGTCAGTTGTGATTTATTATGTTTGACTAGATTTTATCATTTATATTATTATGGTGGTGTGGACTTTGGATCATTGTGTATGTATTCTTTATTTATAAATGCTGAAATTGTGGATAATAATCTAGTTTTATTTGCTATCGTGCTGAGAATGGTATTCATTGACAAGCAAGCCCTATCTTCGGAGTATCCTGCATGGCCAACCTTTATGTGAGAAAATAGGGGTTGTTACAGTTGGTATCAGAGCATGATTCTTGTGTTTGTGTTTGCTCTCAATATGTTTTGCGCTGCATTCTTTGATATATAGAGCCTATATTCAGGACTCGTTTTACTCATGCGACTAATACTAATTCAAACCTTGTTTGATTTCAGATGACAAGCATGCATGGGGGCTGACCCAGGAGATTAGACCTGCCAGTTGGGGAGGAAGAGGCTTGCGAGAAGCCACCCCACAAGCCCCAAAGTTGATTACTCCAGCGGATATAACCATTATAGTGTCGTAGGTAGTGTCCACAGCAATGGTTGCTATGCTAAAACATTTCCCACCACCTCAGGCACCAAAGAAGGTGGCTATTCCAGCGCAGGCACTGGGCTAAGCGTGGGACGGCGTGAGGGATGCCTTATTAAAGGCCAACCTCCATAGTTTACAGGAGGATCTGATATTCTGATTGCTATCCATTGGAAGAAAGATATTGATAGACACTTAAGGATGGTGGAGTGCTCACCCATTTATAAGAAAATGTTGGCATCCTTTAGGTTGGTGGGAGACTCCCTTCAGTGGTGGTAGGCTGTGACGACAGTTTAGGAGAGGGGCAGCCTCATGATAGACCAGTTATGGGAGAAGTTTGAGGGGAAGTAATTTCCCTTAGCTATGCAATCTGAGATGAGGATTAGATTTATGAATCTGAACCAGGAGGGATGTACAATTGCAGAGTACGAGGAGGAGTTCACTGCTCTCTCATATTTTTCAAAGGAAGATGTTCGGACGGAGCAGATAAGGATGGACCACTTTATCAGGGGGTCATCTTGGCATATTAGGAAGGCACTTTTGGGAAATCCAACCTTCTTGACGTACAACCAGATGGTTAATGCTGCACTCCTTCATTGTCAGGATCAGAGAGCATTTCTAAAAAGCAAAGGGGAAAAGCGCCACGGAGGAGAGTCGTTTGACCAGCCGAGTAAGGCGAGTGGGAGTAGTGGGTCTGGGGCCCAGCAACATAGGGACACCCCACCCACCGATCAGAGAAAGAGGTTCAGAGGTGCATATGACAGACATAGGTAGGGCTAGTCAGCCTAGAGTCATACAGGACAGGGCCAGCAGGGCTAACAGTACAGAGGCTATCAGGGCCAACAGTATCAAGGCCATCAAGGCCTCGGATAACAGGGCAGAGGCCAGCTGGGAAAAGGATTGACAGGGGGTCTTTCCCGAGGAATTTTTACACTTATAGCAAGAGGGGCCACACCTCGAGGAGTTGCACAAGAGGGGACCAGGGAGCCTAGGGACAGGGAGGCTAGAGAGGACAACAGGCGTCGCAGGGATAGCGCCCACCATTTCAGGCCCAAGGAACTACAGAACCAGCCGCTCCAATACCCGCCACCCCATTTCAGAGGCAACAACCGTTGCAGTATGCCCAGTTCTACCATGTAGCATCAGTAGATAGATCCGCACCTCCACAGGCAGTTGAGGGTATGTTTCCCATCTTTGGTCATATTAGTCGTGTAGTTTTTGATGCGGGTGCATCACACTCTTTTGTTAGTACAGGATTTGTACGGGAGCCGGGTATGATAGATTTTGCCTCAAATATAGTATTGCATATAAACTCACCAGTGGGTGGAGGAACACCAGTACAGTCAGTGTGTCGGGGGATCGACATTGAGATAGATTGACTTACTTTTGTTATGAACTTACTAGTATTGGATATGCATGAGTATGACATCATTTTGGGAACGGAATGGTTAGACACTTGTAGGGCACGTGTAGATTGCTTCGGGAGGTCTATCGTCTTCACTATTTTGGTGTAGGAGATGTACCTAGTTGCGATGCCTCACCTCGGGGATAGGTCGAGAACGCATCTATATTTTATTAAGGAGGATACCTCTTCAGAGGTTTTGGTGACTCTAGATTTCATTCTTGGGGTTAGGAATTTTTTAGATTTTTGGGAGATATTCTGGGGTTACTGTCGAGTCGGAAGATCGATTTTGTGATAGATTTTATTTCGGGCACCATACCTATTTCTCGCACTCCGTATAGGATGGCTTCATTGGAGATGAGGGAGCTACGAGAGAAGATTGAGCAGTTATTAGGGAAGGGGTTCATTAGGAGGAGTACTTCACCCTGGGGTGTTGCAGTGTTATTTATCAAGAAGAGGGATAGATCCTTACGGCTTACAAAGTCACGATTCAAAATAAATACCCGTTGCTGCGCGTAGATGATTTGTTTGATCAGTTGAGGGGTGCTGCTTATTTCTAAAAAATTTACTTGAGGTCAGGATACCATCAACTGAAAGTCCATGAGAAGGACGTCTCAAAGACTGCTTTTCTTACTCGTTATGGGTCGTACAAGTTTTTGGTGATGCCATTCGGGTTAACCAATGCACCGACGGTGTTTATGGATTTGATGAACCGAGTTTTTAGGGACTTTCTGGATCAAATTGTTATAGTCTTCATAGATGTCATTCTGATAATATTCTTGGACTGCAGAGGATCATGCAGAACATCTACGGGTGGTCTTACAGACACTTCAGGATCACCCATTGTAAACGAAGTTAGAGAAATGCGGATTTTGGTTGAGGGAAGTATAGTTCTTGGGGCATGTTGTGTCCGAGCGGGGGATATCCGTGGACCCAGGGAAGGTTTCCACCGTAATGGAGTGGGGACAACCCACTATACCCACCGAGGTGCACAGCTTCTTGGGATTGGGCGGGTACTATCGTCGACTCATTCAGGGGTTCTCGATGATAGCCGGGCCCTTAAAAAATTTATGAGGAAGGGGGTACCTTTTGTTTGGGATGAGACGTGTCAGCAGGAATTTGAGGAGCTGAAGACGATATTGACTACAACACCTGTTCTAGCGTTACCTCGGGCGGGAGTTGACTACAGGGTTTATACTGATGCGTCCCTGAGGGGACTTTGTGGCATTCTGATGCAGGAGGAGAGGCTGATAGCTTATGCTTCCCGAAATCTTAAGCCTCACGAGGGACATTACCCCACCCACGAGTTGGAGTTAGCAGACGTGGTTTTTGCCTTACAAGTGTGGAGACACTACCTACTGGGGGAAAAGTTTCAGCTTTTCACAGATAATAAGAGCTTGTAGTATTTGTTCACACAGAGAGAGTTGAGCATGCGACATAGGAGGTGGCTTGAGTTTGTAAAGGACTACCACTTCGACATTCAGTACCACTCTAGGAAAGAGAATGTTGTAGCGGATGGGCTGAGCCATAATATATTTGTGGAGTTGGCAGCGGTGTGGAAGGGAAAGTGGAGGTCACTTCGTGGAGATGACGAGTTGACCCGAGAGTTTATTTTATTTCTCAACATAACCCCCGAGATCATTATTCGGGTGGTGAAGGCACAGGCGGAGGATCAACTTTGTCAAGAGCGGGTGAGATAGTTACTAGTCGAGGGGGTGGAGCATTTTCCTATCCGGTCTGATGGCGGTTTGAGGTTCCAGGGGAGACTGGTCATTCCGGATGATCATGAGTTAAGATGAGACATTATGTCAGAGGCTCACAGTTCGTTATACATGGAACATCTCGGTGGGGATAAAATGTACCACGACATGCGCCGTTAGTATTGGTGGTCCAGTATGAAGAGAGATATAGCGGAGTTTGTGTCTAGATGTGCTACTTGTCAGCTGGTGAAGGTAAATCATCAGCGTACCGCAGGTACTCTGCAGCTCTGGGAGATCCCGGTGTGGAAATGGGAGATCATATCTATGGACTTTATTATGGGGAAACCTACTTCAAGGGGACATGATTCAATCTGGGTGATTGTCGACAGATTGACGAAGGTGGCTCATTTCCTATCGGTCCACACAGATTTTAGCTCCGAGCAGTACGCCAGAATTTTTATTGCAGAGATCGTTAAGCTGCATGGGGGGACGCTTAACATAGTGTCAGATAGGGACAGGACGTTTGTGTCCCACTTTTGGAGGAGCTTCCAGTAGGCCTTGGGGGCAGAGTTGAGACTAATCACTTCGTATTATCCTCAGATCGATGGTCAGATGGAGAGGGTGAACCTAATGCTAGAGGATATGTTGCGTATGTGTATTTTGGACTTTAAGGGAAGCTGGGAGCAGTACTTGCCGTTGGTGGAGTTCTCCTACAACAACAACTACTAGTTCACTATAGGGATGACGCCATTTGGGGCACTTTATGAATGACCTTGTCGTTCATCCTCATGATGGTTAGAGGTGGGGGAAAACAAATTTTTAGGACCGGACTTCATTCAGGATACCTCAGAGAAGGTAAAGATGATTTCGTCTAGGATATAGATTGCTCAAAATAGGTAGAAGAGCTACGTAGATGCGGGCATGAGACACTTAGACTTCGATGTTGGAGACCAGGTGTTGATTAAAGTGTCTCCCATAAAGGGAGTGATGAGATTCGGGAAGAAGGGGAAGTTGTCACCTTGATACATGGGCCAGTTCCCTATTTTGGAGAGGATTGGGCCCGTAGCATACCGGTTGGGATTACTGGAACACTTATAGCGGATGCATGATATCTTTCATATATCCTCATTGCGGAGATTCCTTAGAGATGAGGTGGTGCACCAACACATCAATGTTGACGATATTGACCTCCATCCAAATGCTACTTATGAGGAGATACCGATAGCCATTTTGGATAGACGGGAGCGTCGACTACGGTCCAAGATTGTTCCTTTAGTTCGGGTGCAGTGGGGGCACCACCGGGAGGACGAGTCAACTTGGGAGAGAGAGGACGTCATGCGCGCAAAGTATTCAAAAATCTTCTGGCTAGGTACATACTTTCTTGATTCCGAGGACGAAATCCTATTATTAGGGGTGGGGATGTAATACGCCGCATTTTTCTCTTAAATAATTAGTGGAGGAAATATTTTTTTCTAATAAATAATTAATTTTTGGAAATTTAATCTAAATAAATATTTTTATTCGGATATGTTAAGTGGAAACTTGTTACTAAGTATACTTGTGAGTATTATGCATTTTGTGCTTGAGTATGTTACTTGCAGGTCATAAAAGAAAATTATATAATTGATGTGCGACACAATAAAACGTAATAATTTTGGCATAAATAATTCGGAGCCCGTATTGGGAGTTATATGAACTCGTTTAAGTGGTTTAAACCCTTAAAAATGGTCTTAGGTCAATAACATATGGGTTGGGGGAGTTCTGGACTAATTAGAAAAAGAATTGGGGCTCATTTGCGGGTCCAAATGTTAGGCCCATAACCCAACTCGGGATTAGCACTTAATTTTGTGGGAGTAACCCACTTCCCCATTATCACAAATCAAAACTTAAGATAACAACCTCGAGAGAAAGAACAGAGAAACACCGAGAGAAGGGAAAAGAGGAAGAACAAGGAGTGATAAAAGGCTTTTAAGGGTTCTCCTCTGCAAAATTTAAAGGCAAGAATTTTCTTGCACAAATTATGTTTCTAATGTATTTCTCAATGCATGATTTATTCCCCTTTTTGATTTCTGGAAATTAGAAATTTTTATATCTGATTTGGATGATTGAAAACCCATATGTAGAGGAATAATATACATGTAGGGTTATTCCAGAAATTAGGAATCGAAGGTATGTATGTTGATGATTAGATTTCTTTTAAGTTTATTGGTTATTGAAAAATAATGGTAATTAACTGTAGAGATGATTGGGGATCTTTTATGGACTAAATTCTAGATGTGAATTTCCCAGAATAAATACTCCTCTTATAAAATAATCTCGAACCAATCCCGTGTTGACAAAGATATACCCGACCAGTAGCAGTGACAAATCTGAAGAGCGGATCGGTCCTGTAGGAAGCAAAAATGAACCGGTCCGGTGTATCAAACCGATATGGTTGGAAGCAAAAATCAACCGGTCCGGTGTATCAAACCGATCTGGTTAGAAGAAAAAACGAACCGGACCGGTGTATCAAACCTATCCGATAGCGCCAGATCGAATTGGTTCGACATTTTGAGATTCTCTGCCTCAAAACTTGTGTTCTTGAATGTTGATGAGTTAATTCCATAAACATGGGAGTATATTTATGATTACCATATGAATTGGAATTTATAATTTAATAGAATTTAAATTATGAACAAATGAAGAAATTGTGAATTAGTTAGTGAAGAATAATATTGGTAATTGTAGAGGAAATTGCCTATACATATTATACGGATAAATAATATGTACTACTATGTATATGTGTGGACATACCATATTCGTGGACCATCCTATCAACTCGGGGTTCGCGCGTTCGGACCGCGTACCACACGTAGGCACATGTGGGGTTTACGATATGTAGGCTATATAGGTACTACGTAGAGGCTCCACCCACTAGAGGTAGGGTTGGCACTGACCGTTCCTGTATTACCGTTGGATATGGGCCGTATAAAGGTGTCCTGCGTAGGGACCGCCCCCAATGTATGTATGTTTATGTCATCCGCTTAGGAATAAGAGAATTCCTTCGGACTTGTTGATAGAGCACGAATAGACACCAACGGTAGATGTCCTTGTGTATCAAATATATACAAACATATATTATAAATTGACCAGACTTGATTTGAATAATTTGAATTGTCTAAGAAAAGTAGACAATATAAATATATGAAATCCTATAATGCATAATAAAAGCTTATTCTCTTCTAAAAGAACTATGAGACTAGGATAAGTGACTGTAAGGAAATTTAATATTATACTCAAATGATTTATTACAATTATCCCCAGTTATAAATTGAGGCATTGTCGCCATTCATGATTTGGGAATTTATGGGATGCGAATGATATTTCGTTTAGTTGAGGGGCGATGTGTCATATGCACGTGAATGTCGAAAAAGGGGGGATGTATATTATCCATCGACTGTATTATTACATTCATATTTTATTCAAGTTAATTCTTGAACACCTCGAGCTCTGACCAAAATTCAAATGTTCCCCCCCCCCCCAGGTTCTCCTAGACAGGGACATTTGGATTGTGCCGAGGCAGTCCTGCAATCTCGCCTATTCTCCAGATTCAGTTTCAGTCTTTTTTTTAGCATAGGTGTTTTTCACATTCAGTTATTTATCATTTGGAATATTTGTAAGGCCATAATCCAATACACTTTTATTTCATGTCAGTTGGGATTTATTATGTTTGACTGGATTTTATGATTTATATTATTATTGTGGTGTGGACTTTGGATCATTGTGTATGCATTCTTCATTTATAAATGCCGAAATTGTTGATAATAATCTATTTATATTTACTATGGTGCTAATAATGGTATTAATTGATAAACAAGACCTATTTTCGGCGTATCGTGCCTGACCAGCCTTTACGTGAGAAAATACGGGTTATTACATGAAGTAATTGTAGAATTAAAAATGGCAAGAACACCCTTTCATTCCGTCGAATGAAGTACCGAACCTTTGGACTTTAGTCACATCGATATATGTGATTTGAAATTTGTACAAACTAAAGGTAGTAAAAAGTATTTCATTACTTTAATCGATGATTGCAATTGATATTGTTATGTATATTTTCTTCTACGCAAAGATGAGGCTATTGAAGTGTTTAAATACTACAAGACTGAAGTTAAGAATAACCTTAGCAAAAAAATTAAGGCAATAATAAGAGAAAAAGGTGGTGAATATGAATCCCCTTTTGAACAATTTTGTTTAGAACATAAAATCATTCACCAAACTAGCGCTCCTTATTCACCTCAATCTAATGGCATTGTCGAACGCAAAAATCGAACATTGAAAGAAATGATGAATGCTATGTTGATAAGTTTTGGGGTACCACAGAACATATTAATACGATTATTGAATCTAGGGATGCTACATTTTTTGAATATATTTTTCCTTGTAACATGAAAAGTGAATCGAATTCACACAAATGAACTCGTGATGATACAACTAGAAATAAAGAGATTATAAATAATAATGCAATAAATGATAATGAACCTAGGTGTAGTAAAATGTCAAGGACATCTACGTCGTTTGGTCCAAATTTTCTAACATATTTATTATAAAATGGACCATAAATATTTGAAGCAATGTCCTCTCTCTAGGCTTCTCGATGGAAAAAATTCGTTCATAGTGAAATTGAATCCATACTACAAAGCCACACATGAAAAATGGTCGATCTTCCACCCGATAACAAGCAATTAGGTTTCAAGTGGATCTTCAAACGAAAGATGAAGTGGATGGTTCAATTGAAAATATAAGCAAGACTTGTAGCAAAAGTTTAGAAGCAAAGAGATGGATTGGATTACTTCAATATTATTCACTAGTTACGAGAATTACATCCATACGAATGTTGATAGCAATAGCAGCATTAAATGGACTCGAAACACATCAAATGGATGTAAAAACAACATTATTAAATGGTGATATATATATATATATATATATATATATATATATATATATATATATACCGAAAGTCTCAATTAAGGACTCCTTATGGTGAAGTCCTCGATAGATTCCATTTTTTAAAAATAGTAAAAAAAAAGATTTTTTTGATAAACTTCATGGAATGGTCTCCATGGTGAGAAGATCATCTCAAACTTTTTTCATCAAAAAATTCAATAAAAATTCATTGACATGAGGTGATATGTTAAAAATTGGTATAAATATGCATTTTCGACCGTTGAAATTTTGGATATGCGTCAGCCACTTGATTGATTGAATTTTTTTATAAAAAGTATATGATCTTCTCACCGTCAAGATCCTTCATTAAAAAATTCAATCGAAAAGTGGGTGAGATGATCATTAAAATTTCAATGATCGAAAATGCATATGTGCACCTTTTTTTTACATATCACCTCATCTCAACGGGTTTTTTATTAAATTTTTTTATGAAAAAAATTTGAAGATAATCTTCTCACCATGGAGATCATATCCATGAAGTTTCATAAAAAAATTCATTTTTTTATTATTTAAAAAAATGGTATGTATCCGGGTCTACACCTTAAGGAGTCCTTACAGGAGGGCCTCTCTCTCTCTCTCTATATATATATATATATATATATATAACATAATCAAAGATATCAAAAGAATGTCAAATAATAAGTTCGACATGAAGGACATGGGTGTTGCTGATGTTATTTTAAGAAATAAAATTTCTAAGACAACTGATGGTTTAATGTTATCTCAAACACATTACATTGAGAAAATACTTGATAAATTCAAGAAGTATAATATTATACAAACTAAAACACCGATTGATGCTAACATTCACCTTAGTAAGAACAATGGTGAAAGCATATTATAACCAGAGTATCCACGTATAATATAAAGTCTCATGTATGTCATGAACTACACCAAAACAGATATAACCTACCTGTAAATAAAATAAGATGTTATACGAGTAATCCAAGTAATGATCATTGAAAATCTACTGTTAGTGTTTTAGAGTATTTAAACCATACTAAAACTTTGGACTACACTACACCATAAATCCAACAGTACTTGAAGGGTATAGTGATGTTAATTGGATATTTGATTCGGAGGACTCTAAGTCCATTAGTGGATATGATTTTAGTCTTTGTGATGCAGCCGTGTCTTAGAAATCCTCAAAACAAAGATGTATTACTCGATCTACCCCGAAATCTAAATTTTTTGCTTTGGATAATGCTGGAGAAGAAGCCGAATGGCTAAGAAACTTCTTAGAGGATATTTCAAATTGGGTTAAGCATGTGCTTGTTATATGTATACACTATGATAGACAATCAACAATTAGACGGGCACATAATACCATGCATAATATAACTCCATACAATTGATCGTAGACATAATACCATTAGGCAACTACTCTCTAGTGAAGTTATGTCCATTGACTATGTTAATTCAAGAGATAACATTGCGGATCTCCTTACTAAAGGCTTAATAGAGAGCTAGTAGAAATATGATCAAAAGTAATGGGCTTAAAGCATATGAACTAACCAAGAGTCACCATGGTGGGAACCTAAGAAAGTTGACTCGAGATTCGAAGATCTAGGTTCAAAGGGACAACCGAACTGTGTATAACACAGTATGCACTGAAGAGATATATATACTCCAACCCATTCCTATAATGAGACAGTGCACAACTGCTACAAGATTTAGGATAGGTTATGCTTTTAATGACTTATATATCTTGATATGTTCAAGTGGGGTATTGCAGGATACTTTTCATAGAAGTCACATATGTGAGTGAGTAGGTGTCGCTTTTATAAGAATTTGAGAATGCAAAATTCCCTTAAACACTAATGAACCAGGTGGTGTTCTAGGCCAAAACGAACACAAGTTTGAGAACCAACAGTGTTAGAAGGGAACTGTGTGACTTCTATTGTCTTGATTTATAAAAATGGTCGACTATTCAAGGCATCTTACCCACTGATTAGACAAGTAAATCCGATAGATACTCACTAGAGAAAGTTCAAAGTCTTTGGATACTTATCCCAATTAAGTTTTCTTTTACTATAATCGAACATGATAATGTTTTTCCAGTTGAACTATATACAAAACCAATTTTTCATTAATGTGGGAGATTGTTGAAAATGGGTGTAAATATGTCACGATTAGGCTACTTTAAGCTTAAATTGGAGTGAGACCCGCATGTGATTTTAGCGGGACCTAGCATGATCGTGTACTCCTCCGAGAGGAGTATAACATGGTATATATACATATCTAAACCCATTAAGTATTTAATGAGAAAATTTTCTCCAAATTCACCCACTTGAGATGAGAAGTCTGTAGTAAACTTAGTGTAGGATTTCTGTTTCACATTGGAAGAATGTAGAAAAAGTGAAGAGTTAATATTCTCCTTGTTTGGAACTAAGACTTGGATACCTTGGATGTATCCCAACTCTTTGAAGGGTAAAGGACCTATGTTATGCATATGTGGACTTTGGGCTAAAACCCTACATGCACGCGAGCGCGCTACCATCGCCACCTGTCTATCTGGATAGCTCAGCTCGACCCTTATCCATGTCCGAGTTTGGGGTTAGGCTTGTCCTAATGAAGTATAATCTTTTTTAAATTCATGGGTCATATTTTAATTACCCAAACTATTTGGGGGCTTTAATAAGTTCGTGAAAAAATTATTGAATAATCACATCTTTTTGGGTGAAAAGTTTAATTAATTAAAAAACATTTTAATTAATTATGAAAAGGTACGCTATATTTAATTAACACTAAACAGTCAACTATTTAGTGAAAGATGTCACTATTTATGAAATTGCATGGTTCCTATTCAAATGGCCATGAATAGCACTATTAAAGGATATCTTTAGACTCATTTTTTTCACACCAAAAAAATCCTAAGCATTATCTCTGCCTCCTACATCTTGTATTCGTAATTATTCTCCTGTTCAAAGTAGAATTCAGTATTCGAAGTAGAATTTTTTTTTGAATTCGTCGGAGCCTTAACAGCTTGAAGTGCTGCTACTATCAAGGGCGAAAAATCCATTCTATCTTGGGAGACGATTGATCACAATGTTGAGCA
Organism: Sambucus nigra; assembly: GCA_949130495.1. Lineage (NCBI taxonomy): Eukaryota > Viridiplantae > Streptophyta > Magnoliopsida > Dipsacales > Adoxaceae > Sambucus > Sambucus nigra. The sequence goes on along the minus strand of OX422210.1, from coordinate 91,863,835 downwards.
CTTATTAAGGGAGCAATATCATCTTAAGGACACAAATTGAATTCCTTGGGCTCAGATTCTGTTATCAAATTTGAAGTCAGTATCATTAGTTTTTGAGAGAGTAGCTACAGCGGAAATATTGCGACTTCTCAAATAACATCCAATTTTAATTAATCCCAAATTTTAGTTAAACCCTAAATCATGCATCTAGATGATTTATCTAATAAAATAAAGCATGCAGGATAAAACAAACAATTTCAGGAAAAATCAAACACATGCTTGTGAGGAAAAATCCCCCAAAGGGGCAAAACCATTTATTTTCATTATAATATTGTAACAGTACAATTTCGGATTACAATGAAAATACAAGTGACACAGAATTACCCTCAGGTGTCGGATCTGTAGTCGGCGGCTGGAAATATCCCTTTCCAGGAGGGCTGCAATGAAGAAGAAGAAGAACGGTCTTCTCCACAAGGGTATGAACAGCAAAAAACTGCGTTCCTGGGTTGCAAAGTGATTCACAAATGTTTGGAAATTTGTGTGAATCAAAAACCTAGAGTCTTGGGCTCAATAGGTGAAGACTTAGAGTATTTAGGACTCTGAAAATCGTCTTCTAAAGTCTTAGAAAACCACTTCCCGTAGTGGGTTTATAAAGGAATAACATGGCCTAAAAAATCTCTGCATGATCTGTTTGAGATTATCCCAAGCGGACCGGCCCGGGTCTGAGGCGGATCTGTCTTGTTGACCGGATCGGTTCTTTTATTCCAGGCTTCATCGGTTCGCTTGCGGTCCGGGGTATACTGGCCTTCAGCATACGGATCGGTCCGGGTCTGAGGCGGACCGGTCCGGTTAGCCGGATCGGTTCTTTTATTGCAGGCAGACCGATCCGGTCTGTCAGACTTTGATTCATCTTCTTCTTTTGATATTCGGATCCGTTGATGAATGTATGAATCTTGAATTTCTTCAACGGTGTAACGGCGTGCGACATAATAAATTGTTAATGGACAAAAATGTCCTTACAAATCTCCCCCTATGTCTATGCCGGTACATACATAAAAACAAACATCCTAATTATCAAACAACTAAAAATGCCTATACAAATCTACCCTTCCATGAACCCAAAACTGGAAAGATACAATTGAATAAGACTACATCGTTTGCTCTTCAATTCTTCAGGAATCTCAACACTTTTCTCATCAGGGTGTGCAATCCAATGATAATCCATGTAGTACCTACACACATGAGAAAAAGCAAAATACCAAGTGACATATCGAGTTTGAAATGAGATAAACATGGATACCAATATATGATAAAAACATAAGCTATATCTCAAAAACTCCCCCAAAATTCAAACTCCCCCATAATATGATAATTCTTTCTCCCCCTTTTTATGATGTCCCCAAATAGGCAAATGAGAAGAATGAATCAAATAAGCAAAATCGGGGTGTCACGGTACACAAAATAGGGCATCAAATAATATGGAAAACGTGCTCTTATAAGGAGATGCTCAAAAACAAATGCACAAACTATTTTTGAATTTTTTCAAATTTTTCGAACAAAAATAAGATACCAATTTGAACAAATATGATACAAAAAACACACCATGGATTTAGACTCAAACAACCAAGTCATGGAAATGAAATGAATGGGTGTGAAAACATTCGATAGGTAAATCAACTCAATCAATCATATGTGCACGATGCATATGTGTACCCCTAACGAATGAACATCAAAGGTATCCTTAGGTGTAAAAATTTATTGAATTTAGATGACATCGTCTTATGAAAATCAACAAATCAAAGTCAAATGATTTCCACACCAATAACGTCCAAAACTATTTAGCGTATTTTCAAGCATTTCAAGGACGTGCAAACCCGTTTTAAATTCTCCAACCAAACTCCCTCATATATATATATTCTTTTTAGAGGTAATCTAAATTCTCAAACTTTGGAGAATTAGTGCAAAAACCTAAATGGCCCCTATTTGGCATGAATATCTTTTTATTGCCTATCAATTTTTTTCGGCCTCTTTTAACCTCTTTGGACCTCGGATATTAAAATTCCTCCATTTTTTAGGTCCAATTTAACGGTGGCTTAGTATTCGCAAAGGCAAAATGAACCTTTCGCAGCCCTTCTCCGTTTTTAAACAAAGCACACAAACTCTCAAAACGGTTTTTATATGCACAATTTCCTTATTAAAATTTATCACGCTTGGTTCGTTTTAAGGACAGGATTGAAGTGAAAACACCCAACCAACATGTGATAAGACAAGCAGAATAATCAAACAAATCCGTGCATGTGTGCAATAAAGGAAACTATGAGTCAAACATGTAGGAAGCAACACCTAATTTCATCTTAATGACTCCAAACATTATAAAGCACATGGATGAATTGACCTATTGTCTCAAAACACTATCAAATAGTCACATGAAAATAATGGAATGATGTTGTGACTTGGTCATCCAAAGTGTTCATCCATAAACGGTGCAAACAAAATACAAAAACCTTTTTAGATTTTTTTTTAAAAAAAAAATTATCAAAATAAAATCTTTTTGTATTTTTCAAAATTTTTCAAAAATAGAAATTTTTACAAAAAGTATAAGTCACAACGCTAGCAAACATATATCAAAAAGCATAACTAGCGTATGACAAACATGCAAACACAATCATCTATATGATATGGCAAGAGAAGAATCATGTGCAAGCAAACGGGAATCAACTTGTCTAAAATCTAGTGCTTCTAACAAAAATTTCCTAGCCCAAATAGATGTGAAACGACGTGTAGGGGATTTGGGAACCACGGGAACACTTGACATAGACTTCCAAGGACATTTTCCAAGATCGAAACAAAATCTCCTGAGGTGACCTTTCCTACCACAATACGAACATGTGTAAATGGGTGGAACGACACCTATGGGATGACCTTTTCTAATATCCTTAGAATTGGTTGACCCTCTAAAACAAATAATGGTTTTGGCTTTAGCATTAGAAGCATGAGAACAAGATGAGCCACTACCATCACTATCAAACCTACTTGAGTCTGTCAAATCATTTTTTAACTTCAAAATTTTTTACTTAAGCAAAGAATTAGACTCTTCTAATCTGAGGGATTTCTTTTTCAAATTATCAATTAAACTAAACAGTTTATCGCGCTCTCCCTCAATAAAAACAAACTTATCTCTAAGAGTCTTTTCACATGCCGTAAAATCATCGATTAATTTTTTATCCTCGACGGCACAAACGGGAACCCTAGAATTTTTTAAGTCCTCCAATTCCTTCTCTAAAACTAGGACTCTCTCATCACTCTTCTTTTTGGCAATTTTCAAAGAATCAAAATCAATACACAAATTACCAAAGTGCTCACGAAAAATATCACTTTGAGTTTGAAACGCTTGCAAGTATTCAATCTTACTTTTAAAGAGAGAATTTTCTTTTTCCAAACCTTTTATTCTTTTGCAAAGTTTCAAATTCAAACTTTTTAATTTTTCAGCACTATCGTGAACTTTTTCAAAAATAGGCTCCTCATTAAATGGGTGTTCCATTGAAAAATTGCGATTTTTCACAAAACTGATTTAAAAAAAATCAATATCACACGATTTTGCGGAAAATAGGAATACGCGATAAATTAGCGTAACCCGCTCTGATACTAATTTGAAAACGTGAGTAGAAAAATTGTATCAGAAAGTAAATCCTCAAAAAATCAGGATCACACGATAAATTAGCGTAACCCGCTCTGATACCAATTTGAGAGAGTAGCTACAGCGAAAATATTGCGACTTCTCAAATAACATCCAATTTTAATTAATCCCAAATTTTAGTTAAACCCTAAATCATACATCTAGATGATTTATCTAATAAAATAAAGCATGCAGGATAAAACAAACAATTTCAGGAAAAATCAAACACATGCTTGTGAGGAAAAATCCCCCAAAGGGGCAAAACCATTTATTTTCATTATAATATTGTAACAGTACAATTTCGGATTACAATGAAAATACAAGTGACACAGAATTACCCTCAGGTGTCGGATCTGTAGTCGGCGGCTGGAAATATCCCTTTCCAGGAGGGCTGCAATGAAGAAGAAGAACGATCTTCTCCACAAGGGTATGAACAGCAAAAAACTGCGTTCCTGGGTTGCAAAGTGATTCACAAATGTTTGGAAATTTGTGTGAATCAAAAACCTAGAGTCTTGGGCTCAATAGGTGAAGACTTAGAGTATTTAGGACTCTGAAAATCGTCTTCTAAAGTCTTAGAAAACCACTTCCCGTAGTGGGTTTATAAAGGAATAACATGGCCTAAAAAATCTCTGCACGATCTGTTTGAGATTATCCCAGGCGGACCGGTCCGGGTCTGAGGCGGATCGGTCCTGTTGACCGGATCGGTTCTTTTATTCCAGGCTTCATCGGTTCGCTTGCGGTCCGGGGTATACTGGCCTTCAGCAGACGGATCGGTTCGGGTCTGAGGCGGACCGGTCCGGTTAGCCGGATCGATTCTTTTATTGCAGGCGGACCGGTCCGGTCTGTCAGACTTTGATTCCTCTTCTTCTTTTGATATTCGGATCCGTTGATGAATGTATGAATCTTGAATTTCTTCAACGGTGTAACGGCGTGCGACATAATAAATTGTTAATGGACAAAAATGTCCTTACAGTTTCTCTTAACAGATTACCTGTAAGCTTCTTTTCTTACTATTAATAAATATTGTATTTTTATTATTTATTTGTTTTATTATGTTTTAAATTATTAAAGACAGTTTATTTAATTTTCTTAAATAAATATCCGGAACAACAATTTTTACTCCTTACCTATTGATTCGAGTTTCTTAATCGCATAAAATTGTGTGGATGTTTGACTTTTTTTTAATATTAAAGGTAAATATGTACATTGCATAGAACGTATAAATGTTCAAACACTCATGTATATGTTGTACCAGATCAGAAATGAGATATGTAGTATTGCCATGTGGCACTATCCAGACTGATATGAAAAAATCATAATAAATGTCATGATTTAAGAGATTTATACAAAAAAATATATCTCCAATATGGATTTATAAAATCGAAAGCGCATAATGCACTCTTATCTTGATATTACATGAAATCTTAGTAACTGTTACAAATGATTATGTCATGACTTTACATCATATTAATACATTGTGAACCATTTACAAAATCACCTTGGGATTATAAATACCTTAAAATCAAATATAGCATGTACTCAAATGACATTAATTTTTATATACGATACATCCACTAGTATGTGTTGTTATGATTCACTGCACAAATATCTTTGCACTTTATTTTATTCTATTACATTAAATAAATTAAAATAAAGGAGGCATAATGAAAAGTGCACTTGGATACTACATGACATTTTCTAAACATTTTCAATATTGCATTATTATGTCAGAAATGCTATATTATTTTGCAGAAGCCTCTGAATATATCAGAAATTGAGCCTCACACTCCCATTTTAAACCATTTTATCACTAATAAATCTTCAAAATTATGAGATAAAATGCTATAGAAAAAGATGCAACACTAGAAAAGACCTAACACGTGTATTTTATTTTACTTACCTCACGGTAAATAAAATAAAAGGGAGAAAAGTTGGCATTACAATATTGCATGGCGTTTAACAAAGCTTCTTCAACTGCATTTGCAATAATTTTGTGTTGATCAAACTTCAAAGCTAAAACAAAAATATCAGACAAGCAACCTTGATTTCATTCTCAAAGACGAAAAGAATCATCCAAAAGATTTCAAAATCAACTTCTTTTGGAATACCATAATACGATACTGATTCACCTTGCATATAAGGGAACAATATGGTCACCACGATCTAAACCGATTAAGGAATGGGGGCACATGACCCTCACCAACCTTCATCAAACTCTCAGCAACTAGTTATCACTCAAACATTAGCAATGCAATAAATCGTAGCCATCATTCAAAAATGGAAACATTTAGAACCTTACCAACTTTGTGGTAAGTCTCTCTTAGTGGTGCATCATATTATAAAAACATTACCAACTTCATAATAAATCATCATCATGTTACATTATGTTACAAAACCTTGTCAATATTTTGGTTAGTCGCCCTCAGTGGTGTATCATATTATAAAAATCCTACCAAATTCATGGTGAGTCGCCCTCACTCGTTGATTATATTACCAAAATCTTGTCAACATTGTGGCAAATCACTCTCTGTGGTTCATTATATTATAAAAACCTCACCAAAATTTACGTAAGTCGTCATCCATTGGTACATTATATTACAAAATCTTACCAAAATCGGTAAGTCACTAAGCAGACACTATTTCAAAGTCTCGCCCAATCCAGTGTGTCAACAAGCAAGTGCTTATTCAAAATCTTTCCTATATTGAGCGAGTTACTAAGCACGTGTAAGAACAAAATCTTACCTAAATTGAATAAGTCACCAATTAGGTTCTTATTCATAATCTTGTCTAAATTTAAGTGAGTCACCAAGCATGTGTATGCCCAAAATCTTGCCTAAATTGAGTGAGTCACCAAGAATGTGTGTGCATAAAATCTTTCATTAATTGAGGAAGTTACCAAATATGTTCTTATTCAAAATCTTGCCTAACTTGAGTGAGTAACCAAGCAGGTGCTAATTCAAAATCTTGCCTAAATTGAATGAGCCAGTATGCAGGTGCTTATTCAAAATCTTGCCAACATTGAGCGACTCACTAAGTAGGTGTATGGAAAAAATCTTTCCTAAATTGAGCGAGTTACCAAGCATGTGTATGCATAAAATCTTTCCTAATTTGAGGGAGTCACCAAGTATGTGTATGGAAAAATATTATCTAAATTGAGAGACTCACACATTTGTTCTTATTTAGAATCTTGCCTAAATTGAGCAACTCACCTCTTGGTGAATATTTAGATTTTTTCTAAATCAAGCAAAACTTGCCTAAAATTTTCAACTCCCATGAATGCATATTAAAATTTTCTCTAAATTGAGAAAAATAACTCGTTGGTGCATTGTTGAAGTAAAAAATTAAATTATCTCTAATTATTTTAATCACAGATAAAAAATGAATAAGTAAATGAGACAAAGATTTTTAAAGTGGTTCAGCCTTATAAGAATGGCCTACGTCCACTGTTTTTGTTATTGCTGACTGTTTGGAATTCTCGATAATAGGTTTTACCAAGAAATTCCGAGTCCTCTTCCAATGAGGATATACAATGTATTTATAGCCTTGAGGCTATACATGTGAAATAATAATACATAGCTGTCCAGTATGAATGTACATCTGTACTATAATAACTGTGCATTTAATGCGCAGTCATCCTCTTGATTATCCGGATATAAATGCTCTGTACGAGATGCAGCTTGGACCGCCTAAGCTGCTCGAACCGCCTAAGTAGCTTGGTATACATGAGTTGCTCGGTATAATAAAGTTCCTCGGAGAACACTTGTTATTCGGAGCGCCTGGGTTGGTCGGGGAGGTTGAGTTCCCCGGAGTCAAGATATTGTTAAAAAATGTTTGCGGGTGCCATGTAGATTGACACATGTCTCCATATGATTGATCCACGTCAGCAGACTAAATTTGGTATCAACAGAGGCCCCTAATGTTTCGTAGTTTGATGTTGAAGAAAAGTATGGAACATTTTTCTTCTTAGTTTTTCGGTTGGTATGGTTTTTAGGAAGGCATTCATTGCATATAACTCGTTTTTAAATGCACAGTATTAGACTTCATAAATATTTTGAATTTCCATAAGCGCTTCATTTTTCGTGTCGTTTTCTTCTTTTTAGCCGCCGAATACGCAATCGTCCTTCCTGGTAATCATTGTTTTTCTCTATTCCCGAGGTAAAGAATTTAAACGCTTCGGAAAATTCCATCGTCCTTTAATTTTTCAAATCTGCATCTTAGAACTTCTTTACTTCTTCTCTATCTTGTGTGTTCATTTCTTCCATTGTTCGTTGTCAACTGATCCATCCATTTCCTGTAAGATCTTCTTCCTACTCTTTTATTTTCTTTGTTCATCATGGTTTACCTTGTTGAGTCGCTGGATAAATTTTTCTCTGATTTTTCTATTCCTTCATGGGTCATATTGGAAGAACTTTCTGAACCTTCAGACTATTTTTCTTTGGTTGAGGGACATTGGTTCCCCAGTCTCTTTGTGGCAGAATGTGGCTTTTCTTTTCCTCCAAATCCCCTGTGTCTGGAATTCTGTCAATATTTTGACATTGTACCGGCAAAAATAGCTCCCAATACCTGGAGAATAGTTAATGGAGTCCATCGGTTAAATCAGATTCATGGAACCCGTTTAGGAATTCCAGAAATTATGTTTTGCTATAGATGGGTTGTCAACGACAGTACTTTTTACTTAAAAAGTAGGTTTTTAAATAGGGCTTTAGTTGTCAATCTCCCAGATGCCAACAGGGAGCATGGGGTTGTTATGAAAAATTGGCAACATGCTCCATTAAATGGAGATAATGTATATCAGGGTCCTAAGTGTCCCCCTTATGGCAACGTGATGGGTTATTTTTATTTTATTTTTGAAATTATGTTTTCTTTGTGTTTGATAAAATGCGTCATTGACATTTTAATTTTTTGTTTATTTGTGGTTGACAGCAAAAGAAAATCCCCCAAAGAAACTGATGTCAATTTGAGACACTTGAAACTTATCTGGAGTTTGCACCAAACCGTTGCAGACGAATATATTAGATCAGCCTCTTACTTATTGTAGTACAAGAGCTACACTTCATCTTTTACTGCTCGTCCAGTCGTAGGTGACATCGACCCAGTACCAGCTTCTGAAGGTTCCTCCCCTAAATCAAGTATTCCCCTCAGTGACAGAATGAAGAGAAGACGAGCTCCTGCCTTTTTTAACAAATTAGACTCTGCTAATGTGGAGGCCAAGAAGAATAAGCAGGACGTCCCAGAGGAAGGGACAAAAAATATTGATGCACCCCCTCCAGTTGCTGTTAAGAAAGTTGCCGAGAAGCCCCCTGTGGCTCCAAGCAAGGTTGTAGCTGTTTCTCCTCCAAGCAAGGTTATCGTTTTATCACCGACCAAGACAACATCCTTGGTTGAGAATGTTCCTGCTCTTACGAGGAAGTTAAAGAAAAGTTCTGTGGAGAGACCAGTATAACCAGTCTCTCAGTCTTTAAATGTTGAAGGTGGTATTCCCACCTTCGTTCCTCCGAGCTCTACTATGAGCTCGGTGAAATCTTGGATTATCCCAGAGATCCAAGGTGTTGAAGACAATCTTTCTCAGGATAGGGTTACCACCTTGGCAGCTCAACATATTACCTCAGTAAGTATTACTAATCTAAACTTTCATTTTTCAATGTTATGTCCCTGCACTGACTTATAATTATTTCCTTTTTCCAGCTGGTAACCTGTTTCAACACTATTTTGAAAAAGGATGAGGCTATTAAAGCTTCGATCTCCTCGGGAGGTGTGGAAGAAGCTTTTATAGGTCTGAGTCAATCCTTAAAGGACTCTCATCAGAAATATGAAGAAGGTAAAGAGCCTTGGGAGGGAAAACTCAAGTCCATCGATCAAGAAAAAGACCGAGCTGTGGAGGCCTCTCAGGAGTGAGAGAGGAAAATAAAAGAATTTGAGAAGAAGAATAGTGAGCTTGGAGAAAAGCTCAAAAATGCTGGAGAGCTTGAGACCAAGCTCAAAACTGCTGAAGAGGAACTTGCTAGACTTCGTGAAGCTGATCGTCAGAAGGAAGAGATAAAAGGAAAATTGAAGGCTGCCGAGGAACTTCTTACTGAGAGGATTTCCTCGGAGAAGGTAAAGAGGAAACTTGCTGTTAAAAATTCCTTTAGCGCTGGCTGGGACAAAGGTTGGAACAAAGGCCTAGCTGCCATGTCCTCTCAGATGGAATTTGCTAGCCTCAAGTACTTCCGGTATGGATGGGTCGCAGCTCTACAGAAGCTAAAGGTCTCGAAGAGTTCTAAATTATTTCAGCGTCATGTTCATGGTCCTCCTCCCTCTCCTGGAGAAGAAGAAGAGGACGAAGCTGCCTCAGAAGAGTCTTCAATGATAATTGGGGATCAGGCCCCTACTGTTGAACTTCGCTACGAGCAGCCCCAGCCAGCCAGCGTGTCTACCGATCAGGTTTCTCTACCCTCCGAGCAACCTACCTCTTCGTCCAAGCCTCCCGAGGAAGTCTTAAGAAGCAAGGAGAAGGTGTAGAATTGTTCAGACTTTTCTCTTTGCTTTTTTGTTGAATGTAATTCTGGGCCATGTACTTATTTTTGTGATGTAATAAAATTTGAAGTTTTTATTGTTCATATTAACTCTCTTTTTCTTGCTCTGCCCTTATTATTCATCCATTTTCTTCTTATTGCTCTGTCTTTATCATTATTGATCCTGTTTATGGCTTCTCTTTGCTAATTTGTGGCCAGGATGGAACTATTATCAGCTTATGATACAGATTTGTTGAAAAAATATAATGACTACTTCAAAGCTGGTCATGCAGATCTGAGTGAAGCTCAAGTCATCGACATCCTTGGTCCAGACACATCTGAATGAGCAGTTGAAGCCTATCAATATTTGAAGTGCTTGCTCGACCGTACAGTTGCCAATAATGTGGCATATTATGAGATGATTGAAGATCTTCAGGGTACCATCGAGGAACTTCAACAACAATACAAGGAATCTTCTACCCTTTTGCATCAGGGGTACGAGAAAAAATATCAGCAATTAAATGCTGACAAAGGGCTTGATAAGTTCATTGCTGCTTACGAGAAGAAAGAGAAAATTCTAAGGGTTGAGGTCGAGGAGCATAGGCAAATCGCAAAACTGTCGGAGGAGGAAAATAATGTCTTGCGAGGAGAGATATCCCAATTGAAATCTGCAGCATCTACCTCGGGAGCCTTGGTCCCTGTCAACGACGAAGGTTTCTCGTTCTTGGAGGTCGAAAATGCCAATTTGAGAGATGAATTGGAAACCTTAAAGAGTATTGGACCATCTACTTCTGCTCGGGGACGAGCAAGGGCTGCTCGTATATCAATTGAAGAGCAAAGAACTCAGTCATCCTTGGAGAATCAGCCCTACCAGTTGATGGTGAAGAATCAAGCATTAGCGGAGATGTCCAAGAAGATTCTGACCCTCGAAGAGCAACTTTCTACACAAAGATCTGCCTTGGAGAATAAAACAAATTTGGTGAAGAATCTTCACGACCAGCTAGAGAGGTTGACTTATCAGTTCCATAAGCAGCCTAGAGAGTTTTGGATGGATGGTTACAACGAAGCCCTCTACCATCTCAACGACCGGATCCAGCAGTCAAACAACGAGGGGTACAAGTAAGGATGGCTGAATGCATTATGTGTGCTGCAATTGGAGCAGGGTCACTACTTATGGGATTATTACAATCCTGGGTTACTTGATTTACCAGTGCCTCTTTCAAGCTTGACATGAGTTGGATTCCTGCTCGGGCGATTCCTCAGTGCTTAATCTTCAAGTATCTCGGCGACTATAGTCTTCATTCTAATTTTGAGATATCTCGCCTAGAGAACTTGCTTGATCGTCCATCTATGATGAATGTTAGGATGCTTAAAGATCTGAATTTCATAAATTCTCCTTATGCCTTAGATGTTCCTCCTGCTGGAGTAGAACCTGTTTCAAAGGCAGAAGGGAAAAAACTAATAGAATAGGATCTTTGATGTAATGATTCCTCATGTAATATGTAATTTGTTCTCTATGTAATTTGTTCTGATTTTAATGAAGGAACTTTTAGTTTTCTCTGCAATCTTTATTGTCATATCTGTTTTGTTCTCTGATGAATGTGTATGTATATCTTGTAAGAAAAAATATCCTGTGTTATTTTAAATTGCCGACCAACTGGAGTTGGTGAAAATTTATTGTTGTCCATTATGAGTTTGTGATAATTATTTGACGACCAACCGGAGTTGATGATATTTTGTTTCCCGACCAACTTAGAGTTGGTGGTAATTTGATATGCCATAAGTAAAGAAATTCTGTTTTATTTTTTTATTATAATGACTTATCACTTTTAAATTCTAAGTCATGAAACGACTTTCGTCTCATGATCCTGCCTTGTTTAACCCACTGTCCCCGACCAATCGTAGTTGGTGGATTTTTATTCCCGACCAACCGTAGTTGGTGGATTTTTTGATGCATAGTGTGTCGCACTAGTATTCCGAAAAAATTTCACCAAAAGGAGAGAATTGGGTAAAATGTCCAAAACTTTATTCATATTGAAGAAAACTGCATTACATAGGGATTGAACTACTTATAATATTTGCGCAGATGCTCCGCATTCCATGCATTCTTAAACTTCTCTCCTTCTAAGGTTTCAATCTTATATGTCCCTGGTCGAACAACTTCTGTTACTTTGTAGGGTCCATACCAGTTAGCTTTTAGTTTGTTGTATTTTTGAATTACTTTCTTTAGCACATAGTCCCCTTCTTTCAAATCACATTTATTTACTCTCTTATTGTAGAACAGAGTTGTTCGTTGTTGGTATGCAGCATTCCTGATTTCTGCTTCTTCTCTAACTTCCTCGATCATATCCAAGTCTAATCTTCTCATTAAGTCACTGATAGGAGAATTGAAATTCAGCACTCTGTGTGTGGGGAGGCCCAGCTCGACAGGTGTAACAACTTCACTTCTAAATGCTAACATGTATGAAGATTCTCATGTTGCTTCTCGTGGTGTAGTACAATAAGCCCACAGCACAGAATGTAGCTCGTTGATCCAGTTTGACTTCGCATCATTCAGTCTTTTCTTCAAACCATTCATCAGTGTTCTATTTGTTACCTCAGTTTGTCCATTGCTCTGGGGATGGCCTGGTGCAGAGTGGGTTTTCAATATGTTCGACTGATGACAATACGCAGCAAACTCCTCGTTGTCAAATTGGGTTCCATGATCAGTAATGAATGCATGGGGAAGACCATATATACAAATGATATTTTTCCAAATAAATTGATATACCTTGTCATATGACATTTCAATAAGGGGCTCAGCTTTCACCCATTTGGTAAAGTAATCTACAGCGACTACGAGGTACTTAAATCTTCCCTTGGTCATTGGGAGTGGCCCGACCAAGTCTATTCCCCATATAAAAAATGGCCAAGGGGATGTTATGGGTGTTAGCAATGCCTGAGGAGTTCTTCGGATAGAGGAGAAGCGTTGACATTTGTCACATTTTTTGGCACAGGCTATACAATCAGACCTCATCGTTGGCCAATAGTATCCTTGCATCATTATTCTTTGTAAAAGCGTTCAACCTGCTACATGGGCTCCACAAGACCCTTCATGGACCTCTTCAATCAAGTCTTTCACCTCGGAGGGGTGCACACATCTTTGCAAACTTACTATAATTACTCGTCTATATAGAATACCATTAGTTAGTACATAACGAGCAACTTTAAACTTCAGCTTCTTGGCTGTGAGTTTATCAGCTGGCAAAACCCCTCCTTCAATATATGCCCTGATGGGATCCATCCAAATGGTCCTAAATCAAGGGTAATAAAGTTCATCATCAGATCTTCGTCGATGCTCCTGCTAGCTAAAATTTCTATTGGGATTGTTCTTCGTAGCTCGGTGCATGTGGCTGAGGCTAACTGAGCTAATGCATATGCTCTTGCATTCTTCGATCTTGGTGTTCTAATTAACTGCACAGCGTTAAAGCTCGATACAATCTCCATTGTTTTCACATAATACTTGATCATCAATTCTCCCTTTGTTGCGTACACTCCCAGCATTTGATTTACGATCAACTGTGAATCACTGAATACCATGACCTACTCTACCCCCATGGTTTTTGCTAAACTAAGACCTGCACTCATAGCTTCATATTCAGCCTCAGTATTAAAAGGCTTAAATTGAAAGCGCAGAGCATACTCCACATCGATCTCATCTGGGCTGTTTAAAACAATCCCTGCCCCACAGCTTGTATTGCAAGATGAGCCATCCACATACAGATTCCATATAGGTACTTCATCCTCAAATTTTTGATCGGATAAAGTTCCTTGGTGGAATATTTGTTGCTTTTTTATATCCTCCCCTAGCACTTCTTGCTGCTCGTCGACCATCTCCTGTTGCTCGTCAACCGACTTAAGTTGGTCAGAGGTTAACTTTGATGATCTTGTAACATCCACAGGTTGGTCGATGTTCAGCTTTTGCTCCTCGGAGGCGTCAGGATAAGTGAATTCTGTGATAAAATCTGCTACTGCTTGCCCTTTAAGCGACGATCTAGGCTCATAAATTATGTCATATTCACCAAGTTCTACTGCCCAGTACATCAATCTTCCTGATTTTTCTGGTTTATGAAGAGCTTGCCTCAATGGCATATTGGTGTACACAACTATGGTATGAGCTTGGAAGTACGGCCTCATTCTTCTACTCACTTCGATCAATGCTAGTGCCAACTTTTCCAGTCTTGGATATCTAATCTCTGCTCCTCGGAAGGCCTTGCTAGTGTAATAAATTAGTTTTTTCACCCCATCCTCCATTCTTATCAATGCCGAGATAACTGCATTCTCTAAAACTACCAGATACAAATATAATCTTTCTCCCATCACTGGCCTAGACAATAGTGGAGGTGCTCCCAAGTATTTCTTCAACTCTTGAAAGGCCTTCTCGCATTCAACGTTCCATTCAAACATTTTTCGAAGTGTTTTGAAGAATGGGAGGCATCTATTAGTTGCTCGTGATACAAATCTATTAAGTGCTGCAACTCGCCCTGTGAGACTTTGCACTTCCTTCTTCGTTGTTGGAGATCGTAGTCCCAATAGAGCCTTGATCTTTTTAGGGTTTGCTTCAATTCCTTGTTGGTTGACAATATACCCGAGGAACATGCCTTCTCGTACTTCGAATATGCATTTGGTAGGGTTCAACTTCATTTGATATTTATCTAGTTGATCAAAGGTCTGGCCTAAGTCAATAAGATGATCTTCAGCTTTCTTACTCTTCGTCAGCATATCGTCAACATAAACTTCCATGTTGTAACTGATTTGCTCTGCAAACACCTTGTTCATCAACCGCTGATATGTAGCACCTGCATTTTTCAAATCACAAGGCGTAACATTATAACAATACGTTCCCCTAGGGGTAATAAAAGAGGTACTCTCCCTGTCTTCAGGTTTCATTTTAATCTGGTTGTAACCAGAATAACCATCCATAAAGCTCAACAGCTCATGTCCCGAGGTAGCATCCACTAATTGATCAATTCGGGGCAAAGGAAAATGATCCTTTGGGCATGCTTTGTTGAGGTCGGTGAAATCTACACACATCCTCCATTTGTTGTTCTTCTTCTTCACCATCACCACATTTGCTAACCAGTCTGGATATTTGACATCTTCAATAAAGCAAGCTTTCTGGAGCTTCTCGACCTCCTGCTGTATAGCTTGGTTGTTTTTGGGGATGAACACTCTTCTTCTCTGCTTCAATGGCTTGATTTCCTTGTTCACGTTAAGCTCGTGACATAAGAAATTTGGGTCTATCCCTGGCTTGTCCTCGTGGCTCCATGCAAAAGTTTATTTTTTGCTTTTTAGGAAGACTATCAATTCCTGTTTCAGTGAGGCATCCAACGATGAACCTATTTGAGTTGTTCGTTCCGGGTGCTCGTCGTCCAGAATGACATTTTCAGTAGCTTCCACCACCTGGCCTTTCACGAGCTGCGACTCGTCTCTAGGGTATAATGTTTCAATTTCCGCACCTTCATCCACTTAATAGATAGTAGTCTTTTTCCTAGATTCTTCCAGTTCTTCCTGCTCAGTAGATGAATAGTAGCATTCCCAAGCTACTTTTTGGTCACCCTTCACAATTCATACTCTAAAGTTGGTTGGAAATTTTAGGCATTGATGTACAGTAGATGGTACTGCTTCGAACTTCTTCAAACTTACCCTTCCCATGATGATATTGTAAGCTGATTGGACATTCTTATCCATCACGAAAAATTGCACTCTTTCTGTTCGACAAGCAGGCCATGTACCGATGAACATATCCAACTTGATCGTCCCAAGTGGAAAAACTTTCTCGCCAGTAAAATTGAGAAGGAGCCTATGATAAGGCTCCAACTGAGATAACTTCAAATTTAAGCTGTCAAAACATGAATAGAACAAGATGTCCGCCGAACTGCCATTATCCACCAGTACTCTTGAGATCATTACTTTCTTCATCCTCATTTTGATCACCAATGGGTCATCATGAGGATATAGCACTCCTGCAAGGTCGTTCTTAGAGAAATTGATGACCAGTTTATCTTTATTTATCTTCCTCGGACGATCATCTTCAGCTAGATTTATTCGTTGAATGTATGAACAAGATTGAGCCTCATTGAGGTAAGCTTTCCTCTCTGCAGTAAGGTCTCTACCTCCTGCATCTCCTCCTGTAATAACATTACAATCAAATGATCCAAAACGAATTGAAAATACCTCACGTTCTGGCTGTCTTGGTCTTTTGGGGAGATCGGGGTCGTCTTCTGGATCATCTTCATGATCTCTTTTCTTGTCTTCTTCTGCTCGACGAGGAGATCTAGATCTCTATCTTGCTCGGTCATTGTTCTTTCCTTCATTTCTATGATCAACATACTTGGCCAGCTTTCCTCGTCTGATGAGCGCTTCAATTTCATTCTGAAGAGCTATGTAATTTTTAGTCGTGTGACCATGGTCTTTATGGAACTCACAATATTTGGCCTTATTCCTCTTGTCAGGATCTGTCTTTATTTTCTCTGGCCAGTTTAGCTCCTCGTTGTTCTTGATTTCTTCCAAAACGTGGTTTATGTCTACTTTCAAAGGAGTATAATTTCCAAATTTCTTCAACATTTCCCATGATGGCTTTGCTTTTGATTGCTTGTTACCACCATTGTTCTTTTGATCCTTCTTCTCAATCTTCTCGGCCTCAGCTTTGGTCTCCTTAGTGTCCATGTTCTTCTTCGCAACCATAGCTTCCTCAGCATTCATGATTTTGGCTGCTTTTGGCATTAGTTCTGACATGGTTCTAGGCGGATCTTTGGCCAAAGTGTAGTACAATTTATTTGGTAACAATCCACTCATCAAAGCTGTAATTGTTGTCTTTTCATCGTAATAAATAACTTCGAGCTTCTCGTTATTGAAATGAGTTATGTAATCCCTGGTGCTCTCACCTGCTTTTTGTCTAACACTTAACAAGTGTGCTACTCGTTTAACTCGTTTTGCTCCAAAACAGAAATTTCCAATAAAGAGCTCAGCCAGTTGAAAGAAAGTCGCAATCTTCCCCCGAGGAAGATTGTTGTACCATATTTGAGCAGATCCGGTAAGAGTTCCCGAAAATGCCCTGTATCTCATCTCATCTGGCACGGCATAGATATCAGCAGCAGCTCGGTATTGTTCTATATGAAGGACAGGGTCAGTTTTTCCATCATATTTAGGAGTCACAACAGGCGCTTTGAACTTTGATGGTGTGAAAAAATCCACAATTGCCTGGATAAAAGGTGTCCCTTAGACAAAAGTTCTTTGTAGAGGATTCTTGGCCTTAGACATTTCCCCTAATCTATCCTCTAACCTTTGAATAGAGCATTTCCATGCATTATTTCCCTCCTCGGGCCTATTGGTTCGAGCAACCGATCGTGTTGAATTTGCTTCCTGGGATCTTTCTTGACGAGCAGTTGGTCGTGATTGGGCAGAGCCCTCCTTTAAATCAGATGGTAGTTGAAAATTCCTCGGCACAATCCTAAGGGGACTTTTATTCCTCCTAGGACCCAAATGATCAAAAGGAGAAACTCTACTCAACCTTTCAAGAGTGCTTGTTCTTTCTGGAGATAGAGTGATGCTTTGTTGAGTGTCTGTAGCTCGCACCGAGGAAGTACGCCCAGGCTAATAAGACAAATCATTAGATCTCTCAGTGTGATATGAACCGGTACGTCTAGATCGAGATTCCCCTGGGAATAACGTTCGCCTAGTACGCGAAGAAGGTAAACAGATGTTTCTTTGAACGCTTCGTTGTCCTGAATGGGTAGATACTCCACCTTAGACAGTTTGTATGAGTTTTCGTATAGTTTCTTGCATGGCTGTTTGGCATTGGGCTAGATTAGCCATTATTCCGGTCAGATATTGGACATTCGGAGGAATGGATGGATTTGGGGGAATCCCAACATTTCGATTATTGGATTCTGGATGATCTGCCATTGATGATGAATGATTTTGGTGAAAAACAAAAACTACAGTCGTTTCCCACAGATGGCGCCAATCTGTTGATGTAAAAAATTAGATTATCTCTAATTATTTTAATCACAAATAAAAAATGAATAAGTAAATGCGACAAAGATTTTTAAAGTGGTTCAGCCTTATAAGAATGGCCTACGTCCACTGTTTTTGTTATTGCTGACTGTTTGGAATTCTCGATAATAGATTTTACCAAGAAATTCTAAGTCATCTTCCAATGAGGATGATACAATGTATTTATAGCCTTGAGGCTGTACATGTGAAAGAATAATACATAGCTGTCCAGTAGGAATGTACATCTCTACGATAATAACTGTGCATTTAATGCGCAGTCATCCTCTTGATTATCCGGACATAAATGCTCTGTACGAGATGCAGCTCGGATCTCCTAAGCTGCTCGGACCGCCTAAGTAGCTCGGTATACATGAGTTGCTCGGTATAATAAAGTTCTTCGGAGAACACTTGTTGCTCGGAGCGCCTGAGTTGGTCGGGGAGGTTGAGTTCCTCGGAGTCAAGATGTTGTTCAAAAATGTTTGCGGGTACCATGTAGATTGACACATGTCTCTATATGATTGATCCACGTCAGCAGACTAAATTTGGTATCAACATGCATATTTAAAAAAAAATCAAAATTGAGCAAAATCAGCCGTTGGTGTATATTTGAAAACTTGCCTAAATTGAGCAACTCACCAGTTGATGCTAATTTAAAAGCATTCCAAAATTACACAACTCACCCATTGGTGCATATTTAAAATATTTCCCAAGGAATTGGGAAACTTAGAAATTCAAATCACTAGCATATAGTGGTTCAATTATTAACCTAAACAGAAAGAATGACGAATCTCAATGGTTAATCTTTCCTAAACAATGGGAAAATTTAATATTCAATCTTACCAAACTCATGGTGATTCTGGCCAAATCAAAGTTGCAAATAACCAAAATAATCCAAATTTGAAAGAAATGGGGGTATCACCCAGATAAGCCTTCAATAAAAAAAAGGTGGGGGGTCCTCAGAGCCATGACCATTTAAAAAAAAAAAATTCAATTTGTTGCATCTTAAAAAAACATGTACATTTTTTCAAACATGTATATATTTTCAAAGATAAATATTAAGCTATCAAATTGTTCAACAAAAATTAAATAATTATTATGCTACTAACTAATCCATATATCAAAAAATAATAATACAACACAAATTAACTGACTATTTGTGACATCTAGTCTTGAGGTATTACATTTTATATTTTTTTAATGTCATTAGTTAATGGAAATGGTTATAATAATTGGAATGATTAGCATTTAATTTATGCTTTAGTTTGAAATGTAAAAGGATTTATATGTAACTACCTAAAAAAAATCATGTGTTAGCATGCCTAATTTATGAAGCTTGGGTGGTGACTTATATATTTAAGGACTTATTTTGATATTCTTAACTGGGGAAACTTTTTCTTTCATTCAACAGTTGGAAAACTTTCTAACATTGAGTGCTAAGAGAAACTAGTAAAAACCCTAGGTGAAAGAAACAAGGTGGAGGCTTATTTTGAGAAATTTGTGAATATTCTTATTGGTAAGTTATTGATTCTTAATCATCATCTCCCTTTATTCACCATAGTACAATTTGAAGTAAAACCATGGATTCTTTGTACGTTGATGTATGTGTTTTATGCCTGCTAGTGTGTATAGATATGGGTTTTGAGTTTCTTAATATAAATGTGTTTCTGACTTGGTTTTTACACTAACAATTTTGTTTAAGAAATATAATGATGATTTGATTACAAGAAACGGGTTAGAAGAAAGAATTCTCATTTACGCTTAAGTATGTGTGCTCTTCGTGTATTACTAGGTATAATTACCAACACATCTCTTGGATGCATTAAATTGTATTCTTTGAAATTGTTTTAACAAGTTTGTTGCAATTCAATACATGTTTAAGTGATAAAATAAATAATTTGGTGAAGAAAATCATATTTTTGAAGTAGACAGGCAACTTTGCACCACTTTGCAGAAAATGGCCACCGTTGTAGAAAATTCAAAATTTCAAATTAGTTAATGTTTTAGAAACCTGATTAGTAGATATTCTATAAATGTATGGAACCACACCTGATTATATACCATTTGTACAGATTTAGGTGCAAAGTTGACCTAAAATTCAGACTATTTTTGGGGCAGTTTGATTCCACTATACTGAAATATTAATATCTCCAAAATCGTAAATCAGAGTGAGGAAATTCAAGTCGTATTATAAGATAGAATCACTAATATATATTTTCCACAAAGATAATTCCTTAATTCATTTTATTTTTCTCTTGATGTATGTTTGAATAAAGAATAAAGGTGGTGTCCAGAACAGGGTAACTTTGCGGCACTATACGAAAACGGGAACTCGGAACTCTAAAAAATTTGAAATCATGCATTGTCAATTGATTTAGAAATTAGAATCCCATACCTTTTCGTTTATGAGGTATACTATTCAATTCAATGTGTATTTATATAGTTTTTAATTTTAAAATGACCTAAAAATAAGGACTGCAATTTGGGAATAGATTTGATATCCTATGAAATAATTGTTACAACTCCTTCATCAAAGTAGTATTTTGAGCCCATGAACCATGGTTAAAAATATTGATGAGTCTAATTTAATATGGTTCTAGTTTTACATTTAAATTTATGGTATATATTCTTATTTGCCTATAAATACTAATTCAACATATTATGTCACCAAATCTTCTTGTGAACTTTTAGTAACCTATTAATACTTTTAATATGTGTTGTCTTATGAATTGATACTCGAATTTTTATGAAAGAAGAATGGTAAAGATGAGGATATCGTTGGATTAGAAATTATAACTGGATCATAGTATCAAATCTTAATTTCTATTTTTAGTTTAGATCCATGAATATGATTTTATTATTAAATTCCTATGGAATGCGATGTGAGCTATATGAAATTTATGATATGATCTATGAAAGTATGTTTGAATTTGATGAATGAATTAGGTTGAGTGAATTAAAAGTTTGAAAATTCAAATTCATTATCTATTCTCTAATATTGGCATGAAATTGTTTGACAAGAAAGGAAAAGATAAGGACAAAGAGGAAAGGAGACATGTCAAACAGTGAGCACTATTCAAAAATTCCGAGTTGAGTGCAAATATGTGTTTGAATTGCATATTAGTATGTGAATCAAATTAATGGTCAATTCCCTCATGGGGGGCCACACTAGAGATTAAGTTGGCGGATTCAGGCTTAAGGCCTTGGAGCTATGTGATATAAGTCCCCATCGTAGGTGTAATTTGGGGCTTTAAGGCCGAGAATGTGGAATGTAAGATCACACAGTGGGCTTTGTGAAAGGACTTTATAGTCGAAAAAGAGAAGGATATTGTGTATGCATATTTACATATATATATTTTAAAATTATTCATAACTGACACTAAACAGTTTGGGGGTGAGTACATTCACTAGGCAAATGCCTAATGTAGTTTATGTTTAACATTTCAGGTTATTGATGTCCATTGCCAGTGTAACGTCGAGAGGGAGAACTTAAGGTGACGGGAGAATTTAGAGTCTCTCTTTGAGATTTGAATTATGCTTTGTTTTAGTAATGACACATAAGTACTTACTTTGAGATAAATGTGCTAGTAGACCTCTTGGGTTGGTTTTGTAAATAGTTTAAATTTTTCA
Source organism: Sambucus nigra (assembly GCA_949130495.1). NCBI lineage: Eukaryota > Viridiplantae > Streptophyta > Magnoliopsida > Dipsacales > Adoxaceae > Sambucus > Sambucus nigra. The sequence goes on along the minus strand of OX422210.1, from coordinate 91,842,022 downwards.
CTATGATATTTATATGATATTGATGTATTAGTTAGTGAATTTTCATATTAATTATGGTTGAATCACACTCATCGAGTTGTTCTATTATATATTAGTATCTTAATGTAGGCGGGTGTGACACTATTAAGCAATTAATAAGATGCAATCAAATCGGAACTACTTGTGTTGAAGTAAATTTATTATCGACTCTTTTTGCCCCACCTAGTACGTCTACCAAAAGTGCATTGATTAGGTGAGTTTCCATCGCGCACTCTACCATGTCTGGATGCGATGACAAGGATTTTACTTCAATTGGGGGATAAGATAAACAATAGTTAACCAAATAAATGCATTAATATTCAGCCACACATTTTCAACAAGTATAATTTAAGTTCAGTTTAATTAAATTAATACTTAAAAGCACTATGCAATCCCTTCCACAAATTTATGTTCTACTAAACAAAAATAACATAAGGAAGGGGTAAACACAACCATAACATCTAGCTAAACATATATATGCATTAATATTCAACCTCATAGTATCAACAAGTCCAATTCAAGTTCATTTTAATTAAATTAATCCTAAAATTACCGTGTGTTCACCAAATTTGCAAGTCATTCCACCAATTTGTATTCACTCAAACAACAACCACTTAAGAAAGGGGTGAATACGACCACAATAATTAATCAAACCGATAAATTCATTAATATTCAACTGCACAGTATTAACAAGTCCAATTTAAGTTTATTTTTATTTAAATAAATCCCAAAATTACTATGTGTCCACCAAATATGCAAGTCATTTCACAAAAAAAAATTCACCCAAACAAGAACCACTTAAGAAAGTGGTGAACATGGCCATAACAGTTAAGCAATAAGTTATAACTATATATAAGACTATTACATAAAAGAAAAGATAAATACAATTACCCGAATAAATAAAGCCCCTAGAATAAGTTGAGTTTCAATAATTGTTCTCTAATTACATACGCACAACGAGAAGAAAACATGTTAATATATTATCCAATCTAAAATGCTACAAAAATTCTATGTATTGTGGGTGGGTATGTATGCGTGCATGTGTGGATATACAAGGGAGTTCATGAACATATAGGAATTCATGTGATCGGTGTGTGAATATATGTGTGTATATATGTGCGCGTGTGAGTATATGTGTGTATATATGTGCGTGTGTGAGTATGTGTGTATCTAAATGTGCACGTGTGAGTATGAGTGTATATATATGCACCTGTCAGTATATGTGTGTATATATATATGTGCACATGTGTGTGTGTGTGTGTGTGTGTGTGTGTGTGTGTGTGTATTAGTCCAATTTCATGTATATACGCAATTTCATTATTCTAATGCGTATATACCCCATTTCACTATTCTAATGAGATTTCACATACCCAATTTCAAATACCAAATTTCACATACCCAATTTTTGATACCCAATTTCACATACCTAATTTCAGATACCAAATTTTATATACACATAAACACATACACACACAATCGTGAAATCAGAGAGCATAATAGAAGGAGTACTACCGATGTGGACGCGGGTGGAGCATGAAAGAGATAGGGAGAGATAGATAGATAGATAGATAGATAGATAGATAGATAGATAGATAGATAGAGAGAGAGAGAGAGAGAGGGAGAGAGAGAGAGAGAGAGAGTAGGAGAGAGACAAAGGTAAATCATGAAATGGAAAAACCTAGGTGGCTTTTTTTTATGTCCTAATGATGTCACAACCTCGAGCCATGATCGTAACTGTGACCCTTTAACTTAAGATATTGGTCATGGTTCTAAGTTATGACCATTCATGTGACCCAATCACGTTATTTCATTAGTCATGGCCCATAGCCATGATCATTTGTTCACAACAAATTCAAACTTGATTTTGGGATCCGTGACCATGCTAGCTCTCATTGGTCACGGATGGGTCACGGTCGAAAATCGTGACCACCAAATTAGTAAAAATGGTGCTAAAATTCCTACCAAAATGGTCATGGCGTTGTCACTACCTAGAACCGTGACCCTTATGGTCACGGTCTGGAATGGTGACCAAGTCTCTTCCTATTCCACCCTTTTCCTTTGTCACACACCTAGTCACAATTTTTCTTCTGTGGCCAATACTTTGGACCGTGACCACTAGGGTCGCGGATTTGGACCGTGATCATATCAGGTGTGTGGCTGAGTACTCAAAATATATCATTCGCAGAAAAGAAGGATCAGGAGTTCCGTCGGAATAAACCCACGAGGTCCTTTGAAATGAACTCACAAGGTACATTAAAAAATATATATCATGGTCTATTATAAATAACCCTTCACAAATCTAAGCTTCATCAAATTGAAATATGAAATATGAAAATATCCATGATCCAATAAAGAAAAATTGACTAAATGTGTGTTTCGTATACATAGACGATATGTTTCAACCAATACAAAAACATCAACTACGTGCACGAGGGGGAAGATATATGAGGGGATTAACGATAAACCTCCCATTAAATTATTAAATCAGATTAAAATTGTTTAAACTTCATAATACCACATGAATTTATGCAACTCATATATTATTGTGCGCGTCCATTATATCGCTCGTATTTGTGTATTATTCTGCATCCACTAGACAATTATTCTAGTATGAAGAGTGCAACATATTTTATAGGACACATGATATCCAAATCAGGACATGTCACCACTACATATTTGACACGTGGAAGCCCAATTGGTGCCATTTGTCTATAAATGAAGCCCATTTTATTCGTTAAGGAAAAAGCTTTTAGAGGAGAAAGTATGGAAGCCCTCTCTCCCACTATTTCAATAGGGAGAAACTATATAATTACATAAAAACAAAGAGGTTTCTCCATTACACCACCCTCTTATCTCTAAAAAATCTCCACAATGAGTTTTTCGGTGAATAATATGAAGTGACGAAATAAGCGGGCTTTAATTCTGCAATGACATATGCATAGGCGAAACCAAAGTTGCACAAGTCAAAACATGCCAAAAGTTCGGTATTTCTCCACATTTCACTGCTCTCTTACACAAAGAATATGTCTTTAACAAAATTTCATTGCATTTAGCCATTGACGGAAATTTATATGTGCCCCAAAATGTCTTTTTTGTAACGAGACAATATGGTTTAAAATTAGGGGGTGCCATTGGGTTATTTTGGTATTAATTAGAATACTTTATGTTGTTTGGTCTAACAAAATTATTCTTTGGGAGTGATCAAAGTTGTTTTAACTAAATTTAACTTTCTAATAAAACTTATAAAAACATCAAACAATGGTCTTTATTTATTGCAGAACAGATTCATAAAACGTAAAACATAGTGTATTTTACAAATATTTCACCTCCCCAGATGGTAAGAACAATAAAAACAACATTATTCACTAATATGATATTATTAATGCTATGAATTGTTAAATAGGCCATATATTAAAGTGCCTGAAATGGACGGGATGTATGGCCTCATGGTGAAACATTGTGAGATTGGGTAGCAATGGTTTCAGGACTAACACAACATCGACAACATTCGCCTGGAGGTGGTGGTACACAACATACACATGTAGGACATATGGGGGGCCTTTGAAGAAGTTTATGTACTCATGTCAGAAAAAATAAATTAGCATATTTCTAAAATAACAAATGTATATTTACTTTTTAGGACAAACTTGTATATGTGGAAAAATTATACTCCTTCCAATTGTTGTTTGATTAAACATTTTAAAAAATGTTTAACTCTCCAAATTTATCCTTTTATAATTTTATACTCTTGCATATTTTTATCTACTATTCATGGAAACAAGACTATAAGTTTGGGACGGACTAAAAAAGAAGGGAACCAAAACTATTGATTTAAGACGAAGATACTATTTTTAATATTTTTGTTACCGTTTTTTGGGATCTGTACGGGGGATGTTCCTATATCCTCCTATACACAATGATGGATATGCTTCGATGACTCAAGCAGATGCATATGTCATTATGGTATTATGTTTGTATGTAGTTGTTAAAATCATGTTTTAATGCGGATAATGTAATATTAACCTTCTTATATTTGTATCCATGTTGGATTTTAATATGCCAGATATGAATGTGTCAATGATGTATCAAATTGTTTCATTGTGTTATTAGATGCTCCAACGTATTTAACATGGGAGGCCTAGCTTTTGAATTGAGATATATGCTTTCGTATCAAATTGTTTCATCGTGTCATTCTAATCTGCATTAAAATTTGAACCACACTGATTTAATATACAACACTGAAGTGATACTGAACCATTTATGACGCTATTCAATTAGTTGATTAGTTTGGATGATACTGAATTAGTTTGGATGGTACTGGATTAGTTTGGATGATACTGAACCATTTATGTTGCTACTAAATTAGTTGGTATTGGTTGATTAGTTTGGATGATAGTTGATTAGTTGATTAGTTTGCTATAGGAATTTGGATGATACTTGATTAGTTGGGATGATATACTACTATACATGAGTAGTTTGGATGATATACCTCATTTTTAGCTTTGATATACTGATTTTTTAAGTCTGGATATATCCCCCCATACGACACAGTAAATAACTTCTAGTAACTGATATACTAATGAAATAGATGCACATATGATTAATTTTCAGTTTGAATGTGTGTCCAACTTAAACATATATTCATCTATGACTGATACCTAATTTGGTTAAGCGTAACCCTCGTTTTCCCTCATTTTTATATTGATATATTGATATACTGAAACTGATATATGATGATACCTGATTGTTGTCCCTCATTTTACCTCATATTTATTATGTGATTTGGTCTGCATCTGATAACTAAATTGATATACTAATCTCAATTAAAGGTGATCTCAGTTAAAGATAATCTCAGTTTACCCCAGACAGTTTACATTGAACTATAGGCAGAACTATATTGAGATTTTACATTTTACATTTTACATGTAATCTCAGTTAAAGTATACTCAGTTATACATTGAACTATACTTAGTTTTACATTTTACATATTATACATGTTCAAACAGTAATGTTTGTCTTTATACAGGTCCATGTTCAAACTGTAATGTTTGATAATTTTAGGCATGATAATCTTTACATTTTATCCGGTCCCTGTTCAAACAGTTGGTATCTTTACATTTTAGGTATGATAATCTTCACTTCATTTGGAAATGCCTTTCTACAGGTCCATGTTCAAACAGTTGGTCTCTTTACATTTTAGGCATGATAATCTTCACCTCATTTGGAAATGCCTTTATATAGGTCCATGTTCAAACAGTAATGTTTGTCTACCCTTAATTATCAAACATTTTCCTAGGAAAATATGGTAGACATTGCCTCTTTTAATGCAGAACATGACACGTTGCATTGATTTAACAAGACACAATATATGACATAACCACAACTTGCTTAATTGAAAATGTGCATTTGAATTGTGTAGTTCAAGCACAATTATACTGCTACATAATTGTTTTTGGTATCTGAAAATGTGTTTGATAATTCTTTTTGCATTTCAGAGATGGCCCATAACTGAGTCAACATCCTTTTTCGACCAACAAATTGTGTAGTTTTGGTATCTAATACTATTCTTCACTCATTTATAAAATCGCCGATGTTTTTATAGTACGCCATTGTCAATATATTTGAAGATGAAAATGGAATACTTGAAATATTAATGTACATGTCATACTACATGAAAATGAAATACTTGAAATATTATAATTACAACTAAACCACATTTTCTTGAACACGAACATTTACTAAGAAAGAGAAGTGACACAAACTTCATACAGGAATCCATGATGAGCAGCAATGCGGAATTTTTCTTCCCATCAGGCCTCGTGGGAGATATCTTAGAAAATCACCGTCTAGGTCATCGTCTGAGTACTCTGCCATATTTGGGTCTGATATATAAAATGGATCGACAATGACTTTTTTGAAATAAATTTTCGCATGGACACGGTGCAGACGACGTTTCATTTGTTGGATTTCCTTTTTCAAAAGAGGGAGAACTTCATCTTGCTTTTTCATGTCATTCAAGTGTATGGTCGACCTTCTTGTAGGACTCGCAGTCCATGCCATCTGCAACAAACTTCAAGATCATATCTCTTGTCAAACAAATGCGGACACATTGCGTAACCTTTGGAAATGGTCGGAAGCTTACGCTCAGCTTCAGACGGTGGGTAAAATATCACACGACCAACGTAGTCAGGAAATGGACTACTTGTGTCGATGTGTTTGTTCTCAAACTTTCTTTTCTCACCATACCAAGTTATACCATACGGGTCGACGTAGGTATTGGGATTTGTCATCAAAATTTTCGACAATAAATCTTCTACTTTATCCCAACCATCGTAAAAATCACTTATCATTTTTTTTTCCTTTCTTATGTGAAGTCATTTTTTGCTCACTGAAAACTTACTTACCAACTTACCCCTTATATAGAAATTATTACACAAGTAGGGTGAAATTTCAAATTTCAAATTTCAAACTTCAAATTTCAAATCTCAAATCTCAAGTTTCAAATTTGAAATTCCAAATTTCAAATTCAAAAGTTCAAATTTCAAATTCAAATTGAAATCTAATTGTGAAACACACTTCCATTTAGTTTATAAATAGCTATATGGTCTAACACATACATTGCATTTTTATGAAACGCTATCAAATGGCTAGCCATAAACAGCCCATAAAGGTCGAGCATAACTCTAGAGCATCAATATCATTTGATGTTGTCCAAGTTGATGATGTTGCACCCGTTATGACAAACCTAGGAATATATGAAGATCCTCTTGGAGGGACTTGGTTTGGGGAGAAGAGGGTTTTTAAAAACATTCCTACATTCTTTAGGTGAGGTTGACCATGTGATGAAACGGTTAGCTCCCAAAAAAGGAAACATTCCTTCTGATGATCATTTGAAATGGCATAGGTTATATTATAAACACTACGATTTGGAGTGCTACTGTAACTGACATTGTATACCCGTGCCACAAGCGAAATCAACGAAATATTGCAATGATCCAGCCAAAGACAGTAAGAAATTTATCCGTCTACTACAACGAGAAATTGACCAGATGAAAAAAAGATTGTTGCACTGGCATTGTAAATATCTGATAAATATGAAAATTGACGATCCAGTGTATGCATCAATTCCAAAAATTTCGGACTACAAAATGGACGATTCAGATATGAATTTTGTTCAACATCTACCAAGCATGTTGATGGGGGATGGGAATGCATATTATTGCGATATGTGGTTTCCCAGGAACCCACGAAGTAATTAATATGTAACTTTATTGCCTTTTTGTATATTATGGATTTATTAGGTAAATTTTAATATTTAATTTTGAGTTCTAAAATTTCCTTTTTATTTTTTTTATTTTTCATTTTTCATTTTTAATCTGGTTGTACAACACAATTCAACAACATTATCAACGAGTCTTTTTAAAATAATTTTGTCCACACTGTTTTATCAACGGGTCATTTTAATTTCAACACATTTTGGCTAGATAAATGTGCTCTCATCAGAAACATATTTTGTCCAAATAAATGCCATTAAGCAGATTTTGGTTCATCCACATTCAACAATAGTTTTTTTAACACTAACTATGTCCAACAATAATTTTTTGTGTTCATCCACATTAAATTACATGGTTAATCCTGAAAATGAAAAATAAAACGTAAGTAAGCTAAATTGGTTATAAAGCAAATGTGTAAAATGGCAAAAATTTGGCAACATTATATTGGCAAAGTTTGTATTCACCAGGATAAATTTTAGTCATAAAACAAAATGAGTAAGCAAATAAGTGTCTTTTAGTAGGCAAAATATACCTATCAACTACAAAAAGTTGACAAATACAGTTTTTGTCATCATGCAAATAAAGCCTATCAAACATCACGAAATTATCTTTGTCACAACAAAATTTTGTATAAGCATATTTCGTGAGGCCAATTTTTTTGCCTGACGTCAATCAAACGGACCCTTAGTTTTTTGTCTTGGAGATACATAATTGGGTTGGCAAAGTTCATTTCAGACTGGGGTGAGTTCGTAGTTTGGATATCCACAAAATTTGATTTAGAAATTCGATAGACTCACAATCACAATTATGTTGATATTCCTCAGCTGGACCACCCTGGTCTGCTTCTTGACTAGGATTCTCTGAAACCTCTGTTACGCTATGAAGGTACAGGTCCCTCACACGTTCCCAAATGAAACGTTTTGTACTTTTTGTTCGAACATCAGCAGGGCCTTGCCTGTCTCCACCCTCATCATAACCATCAGCACTTCTAATTTCAACATCGAGACTCCGAAGGCTCTCCCCCAACGTAGTCCACTTTCACTATTTCCTTGTCTCACGGCTTCAACATCCCTCACAACGGAATCATTCTGCTCAAACTGCATTTCGACGGATTGAGGAAATGCATCTAATGAATTGACGCAGCTATCCACTACCGTCGAAGAGGGAGGTGCGATTTTCAAATAATGCATTGAGATTGAGGGTACTTTCTTTTCAACAACAGTGGTAACCCCTCTTAATCATCATTATTTGGGATTTTCCTGGGAGAAAAGTTTATATTATTGACCATCTAAATTTCTTGTTTCTCCTTGAACTGCTCAACCTCTTTATCTATAGCACTCCCCCTTTTACGAACCTCTATTATCTTCTCTTCATTTGACTTCCTATTTCCATTTAGATCTCCAGATAACCCCTCCCTCATAAACTCTATTTATGCATCACCAGAATCTTTATTACTTTCTGATCGAGGTTTTTTACAAGAACTTGAGAGGTCTCCTAATTTTGTATGATGGTCATTCCTTTCTGTCTGTCTGATTCTCCTTTTCCACTATAATAACTGGACCATTTTTCTGAACATCTTTAATTTTGAAGTTGGTTTGCACACATTTCTTTGTTGATTCCTTTATCATCACATGTTTACCAACCTCTTCTTTTTGTTACATATTAATCTCAAGTGTTTTACACGTTTTAGCCTCACACCCTTTCCTTCTACTTTCAGAATAATAATGGGGAAGATTTTTCACATCTACCGATTGCCATAAACCTCTCCCATCATTTCATATCCTATCCACATTTGCTTTGGCAGTTGTCTAGTCAAATCCACCTCAATTCAAAAGAAATCTCATTTGCCAATAACATATCTTCTAGATCTTTCCGATTTTGGAAAATGTCTTTGATGTGAGACTTGTTCCATTCTTTCAACACTCCTTTAAGACTCGTGAACTTATTTGAGAAAAGTCTCATAGTAATTGTTTGTACAGGAACACCCTAAGAAGTCTTAATAACCTCAACTAAATCAGCACTATAGCACCATAATTATACAGTTCATTAAAATCTATAAACTCAACTGTAGCACCATAATTCTTCACTGTAGCGCCTTAATTCTGCACTGTAGCACCTTAGTAAACTCAACTAAATCAACACTCCTTTCATCATTAAAATCCTACACTACATTGAAATCTATATCATTTCCTCCAATATTCTCTTTTTGAGGAGTAACCGCATTATAATATCCAATTACCAAGTGAGGAAGATTAATGTACATTAAATATTGGAGGAAATGATATATTAATTAATGTTAGATTTGTTTGAAGGTTGATTTCAGTAATCAATAATTTATTTAATCATAGAATTAAAAAGCTTAGAGATGTGCTACTTATGTATTTTGTTATCTATGTATAAATTTGGAGCAGAGATATGCTACTTAGCTCTATGTGTTCTGATACTTAGCTTTAAGCTTTATGTATTTTGTGATACGTATATTAGCTTATTGTTCAGTTAATAGTTTGACTCATAGCTCCAAGTGTTTTGATACTTAGCTGACATCTACTTAATTAGGTATCCAAACTGAGTGTCAACACCCACTTGCACATAGGTCTAAGTGATCAAAGTATGGTATAGAACCCCTCCCCCCTCCCCCAAACCCACACACAAACACACAAAAAATTATGAAACTAAAAAAGAACTTTCTTTCCATTTCCAATCAACCGCTCAATATATACGTTGCTAACATGATTAATTAATATGTATTTATTGTTTGCACATGCTTTTATAATACTTTCTCTATCTTATTTATTGAATGTTTGTTATCCACAACCTCTACTAAAGGAAAAAAGAAAGTTCAGGGACCTACTAAAGGTAAAGGATTGCAAAAGATGATAAAAGCAATGGGAAACAAAATGCGAATAGAAATTTCAAAAGAGAAAGGAAGGCCTCTCCATAATGAGTAGTCTGCCAAACATTCTACTAAGATTGGGATTATATCTCGGAATCTTAACCCGGTGCCAACTAAATGGAAAAAACTTAATGAGCGTGATAAGAACGAAGCCTTTGATAGTCTTAATGGTAAGTTATAATTTATTAAGGAGTCAGTTTTCTATTAATTTTTACATTTATTCTTTTGAATTTGATTAATTACAGTAGTGTATTTTCAGGATAGATTTGAAATTGACTTGGATGAGTGTGGAAAGCAAAGTTGTGAAGAGTTAATGAAAGGAAGGAGTAGGGCTCGACGAAGTAAACTTCATCAACATTATTTGCAATATGGGTCACCGGAGGAGGCACGAGCAAATATTCCGTTTGGTATCAACAAGGCAAATTTGCACGAGTTGTGCGATTTATATGTTGATCCTAAATAATAGGTTCAAAATTATTACAATTTTTATTTACGTAACATGTAAAATGTTATATTCGATATAATGATTTAATAATATATTGTAGCGGCGATACGAAAAAAATAAAAATAATAAAGTGAAGTAAACAGTGAAGCACAACAAGGAGTCTAAAGCATTTGTGGTTGTTCGTTATGAACTTGTAATATATAAATATTTTTAGATTTGAATTTTCTATCTTAAATATTCTTGTTAATTATATGATTTTTTATTTTGATAGAGAGGTGGGGATGACGGTGATGAACCCAATAGAATTGAGTTTTATAAAGTGACCCATTGTAAAGATGAGAAATGGATGTCTCCTGAAGTCAAAGAAATCGATGCAAGTAAAATTGCAATTATTTTATGCAGTGTCGGCTGAATTAAGTATGTAGGATTATTTGAGGCCGAGATTAAGGATGTTGACTTATATTTATTATTTTGGAGGTCGATATTAAGTATAATTGACTATTGTTGGGTTATCTATGATTGTTTAATGGATTGAACAAGTTGATTTTCATGTAAAAATAAAGGAAAATATGCCGAAACTTTTTAAAATATATAATATTTTATTGGAGGTCGAGATTAAGTATGTTGACTTATATTGGTTGTTTTGAAGATCAAAATTGAGTATAATTAATTATTGTTGTGTTATCTGTGATTTTTTAATGCATTGAATAGGTTGGTTTTCATGTAAAAACAAAGGTAACTCTGTCGAAATTTTTTAAAATATAAAATATTTTTAAAATGAGTATTTTTAGATACTAATTTAATATTTATTTTACTCAGGAGGAGATGAAAATCCTTGAGTATGATTCTATATTTTAGGAGAGTCCGTTAATGAGCCCCGACAAGATAGCAGATCGTGTGCTCGGGATAAGATCGGGGCATATTAATGTTCTTGGGCATGGTCCCAAATCAACAAAATCTAAGTCAAAGTTGTAAAATAAAAAATGCACAATTAGAGGAAGCTTTTAAGAAATCCATTAGAGCTCAAGAAGAGTTAATGGAAAGCCTAAAAGCTCAAGCAGCAGAGTCTGCAACTCATTATGAGGAGACAATGAAGCAACGAGAGGATGCATCTTCTCAACGAGGACTCATAAATACCATTTTAGCTAAGCACGATGAATTTGATAAGATTATACAATCCTTACTCATTTCGATAGAATGCATTCCACATCTTTAGGTCTATGGTACGTCACTCGAGAGATCTTTTTCTATTTAAACCCTAAATATTGAAGGTGTAATTTTTTTATTGTTCTTATTTATAGAACTTTACTAATAATTTTTTCTCATGAATTGCAGATATTAATGGTCGAAGACTCTTGTTGGCGAAACGTATTTTTATGCTACGTTGTGGTACGAATGGAAGTGAAAATTTGGGAGAAATGTTGACGTCGACCAGGATATATTATTATTAGACATTGTGGCATGCTTTTTGTGAACTTTTGTTATTAGGCTTATAACATGCTTTTTTAGTGGAAAATTTATGGCACAAAGACGACGCCTTATTTTGTTGATGACAATTGTGTTTTAAATATATGTACTTTGGAATATGATTTTACATTATAATTGTCATTTTATTAGTATGTGAATGTACTTGCCAAATTTCGCGAAGTATAATTACTAATGTTATTAATTATTAATCATTTCAAAAGTGACTCTTTGATAATGGCTTTGAATGAAAATAAGTTAATAATATGGAAAAAATGATAATAATGGTAACATTAGCCACGATTTTTATTTGTGGACAATTTTGCTAAAAACATTCTATTTGCAATGATTTTTAGCCGTAGCAAAAAAGTGAAAATTTATACAACCACGGTTTTTTTAGGAATACATGTAATGCAATTTTCCACGAAACATGACTATCTGTAATGAAATATACTGACAAACAGAAACAGCAAGAATTGTTATGAAAGGTACACATTAGGCGATGACTTTTTTTCATTGCCAATAAGTTAACAATTGGCCATGAAACTCATTTTCATTCGGATATACCTTTAGCCATGGGGCTTTGGCCATGACCATGCAACGAACAAAATATCATTGCCAATTGTGTTTTACAACGAAATTTTAACATTTGGTCACGATTTATTTCAGAACAAATTGTACAGTTTCTTATAGTGTGGGATAGTTGCATGTACATTGTGTGTTATATATATGTATCCTATGATTTTGTGGACATACGTATACTCGTGGTGAGCCTATCAGTTGGGGTTACATTCAACATAGGGATCGAGTACTAGAGGTCGACTCAGATGTGTTAGGCGAATTGGAGGTCACTATATTTAATCATGCGCTTAGGGGAATCCCCTTCGTAACGAGCAAAGTTTATTTGGATCGGAGCCAGTAGTCGGGTTGGGTATGGACCCGTTAATAATGTTACAGCGTATTGATCACCCCATCATTATGTGTGTTTTGCTTAAGTCGTCAGGTGATGAGTTCCTTCAGACTTACCGATAGAAGCACGAGTTAGACACCGAATGTATATGCCTTCGTGTTCCATATATATATATATATATAATTTGATTAAGAAAAGAACTAATGTAGTCTACTGATATAGAGCACTCTTAATGGACCCAATGCTATAAAAAAATATATAATATGTGATGTGACTGTATTTCTTCAAGGGTAGTATGTTGGGGGTTAGTCATTGTGATCAAGATCAAATACACATAGGTAGAGTGACCTTCCGTTTATATGATGATTACTTGTTCTTAGTTAGTAATGGTAGCATAGATACCATTTATCACATTATGTCTTGTGTTGGGAATGCGTGAAGTATTGCACATAAAAGAAGGGTGAGATACTTATTGCATGTGGGAGATGATGGGTGGCATGTATTGGGAATTAATTACTCTATTATCTATTGGTTATGAAAGTTAATTCTTTCAACTTTAGGTATCTTACCCAAATCATCAAAATTATCTTCCAGGTTTTTCTAGACAGGACTAGTAGGGTTGATAGAGGATTAGACTTGTAGTTTCAGTTTCTTAGCGGATTTAACTATTTGGTTCTAGCTTAGGTTATTACTCTTTTCCATTTCAGTCATTTACATTCCCTAGGTTGTATGGGCATAAGCCCGAGACTTATTTTATTTCAGTCGGTTTATTTCCATTTGTATTATACAGATGCATTATGTTCGTGGGAGTTGAGACCTTTATATCTATTCAGTAATTATTTTATTTCCTTTTTGTATGCATGGATAGTTCATTTAAAACGTTTATTTTACGGTTTGATGCTAAAAATGGTATAAATTGTTAGATAAGCCTCAACTTCGACGTATTGTGTCTAGCAACCTTTATGTGGAAAATGGTGGTCGTCATAGTCGGTATCAGAGCATCCAGACTCTAGTATCCTTAGGATTTGTGTTTCACTCGTTATGTTCTGCATTGCGTTCTTTGATAAATAGACAATGGTGAATATAAGAACAGGAGTAAAATAGTAGAAGAAATGAGAGGGAAAAGAAAGACACAAGTATTTAAGTGGTTCAGTCTTAGCCAATATCCACTGTGCAAAGTATAGGAGTGTTTTCACTATAAAAAAGGGTTGGAATCCATTGAAGATCAATACAAGATCTCTATGTCTTCTCTATAAGTTTAGTATATCACCAGGTTTTAGTTGGCGCTCTATCCCTGGGGAAGGAGGCATTAGGTGCCTCTTATAGTACTGGGGGTACAAAGTGTCCCCAAATATGTACTTCATGTGTGAATGAATGAATAGCCAATGAATCTGTGACACCTGTAAAGAGAGATGTATGAATCACGATGAAATATAATTTCCCCCACATGTTGGTTGATTTCCCATAATGATTTTGATTGGATATATATCAATAATTCCATTATCATGATTTCCACACGTGCATATGATGGCTGCGAACGAGGGTCTTGGCCGTCCGAGACTTAGTGGAGGTCTAATCTTGTGAATTGATCCGGGACGAGGCTAACGCTTTATCTAATTGGTACAGTCGATGTAAAAGACTCAGCCTAATGGAATTGTCCAAGGAAGACAATGCACTGCTGGTGACGCTGACACTATACGTGGATTATTGCAAGGCCAACACTTTATACGGACTGCTACAAAGTTTACATTATATTTCCAGTTGATGAATGTTGTCTGGTAACAGAGTTGTCTCGGAGGCTGAGAAAACCTGAGACATAACCGGTCATGATAACTCATAGGGGATGATGACTCTGAGGGTATGTATGAGGGGATATGTTATCGCAGTAGGTGTCGTGTGGACGAGACTAGACTTATGTATATTAATCACCCCTAGACTTTAGTCTTCAATATTAATAGGAGGTTGAGGTGTAAGTTTAGTTATCTCATCTCGTCTTGACCCCCTGTGGTTGAGGTGACCTCAAGGTCAGTGTAGGCACATTACTCACGTTGGGTTCCATAGAGGTTTCATTTCAGTCTAATGAACTGGACACCTGTTATTTTCTAAATGTCTTGGTGTGTGGCCCTAGATCATTGTGTAGCCAAGCGTCACTTCGTGTGTCGCACACTAATGATGGGCTCCTTGGAAAACGTGTGCACATTTTGGGTGGTAAAACATCCTCTTTCCCCTTCGTTTTTCATTTTTACAACATATCCTTCGAGATCAAAACACCCCTCTCTCTCTCTAAACTTCTTTCTTCTCCGATGAGTTTTTGTTCATTTTTCGACGCTCCTTTCATTCCTTTAACCTTCCTCCATCTTTCAGGTACCCCTCTCTTTCATTCTTTTTCATTTTCCTCTGGGTTCATTTAAGTTTTCTGTAACTTTCATTTCTAGTGGGTTTTTGGTTTCTCCGCCACCATCTTCTAGTGGTTTGTGCTTTAATTTGCGGCGATTTTGGGAGGGTAGGAAGCTAGGTTGTTATTTAATATTGGACAGGCTGGTGTTTTGAGTCTTTCTAGGTAACTTGTTTATTTTTCAAAAACTTCTTCGGTTGAAGATCACCAGAGTTGTTCTTGGGTTTCTTCATTGGATTATTTCAAAAAACCTTTCAACTTCCTGTTTTAAACTTCTATGGTTGCTTCCAAACACTTCCTTTAAGTTTTTATGTACTGTAGGTTGCACGAGTTAGAAAATAGTTCCCTCACTTGCATTAATGCATTAGACAAAATATTAGATGGGTCGAGGCCAAGTCAAAATGTAGGTCTGAGGTCCCACTTACTCATGTTCCCTTAGCTAAAAGGCCCCATACTTTACTTTTCATTTACCCCACATCAGGTGAGCCCACACTTATAATTTCAATTAATAGTGATTTAATGTCGGTCTTGTCTTCCAAGGGATATATCCGTTCTGAGCAACTAGGCCTTCACGATGACTAAGAGGGTTCCAAAGATGACTCTTTGATGTGGCCATGAAAATTTTGACTGACCACGTGGATAAGAGTGAAACCACCGAGTCCAGTAATTGGGGCAATGGGGGACCCTGAGCATGAAATTTATGACATTTCTGATGATGAGCCTAAAGTTTAAGTGGATGACAATGTTCTTCCTATAGTAGAGCCAATCTCTCCCATGACTCAGGTTGAGTTTAAGAGTAAGGATACTCGTGGTAAATCCCCTACCCATACGTTCTGGATAAGAGTATGGCCTCGGCTATTACCAATGACGTTCGTGGGACTGACCTAATAGTCTAGAGGCACCTCTATAGGGTTAAATACACAATTCATATAAGGGTTTTTACTGAGGACGATCGTGCCTTTGACCTCAGAATTAAGGGAGAAATGTCTGTATATGAGTAGATGTTTAAGATAAGTTTTCATCTTCCCATCCATTTATCATTCAGAGTAATTATCGATTCTAACAAAGTGCCCTTGCCCAGTTGACATCGAATAACTGGGGGACCCTATTTAGGATTTCTCATCTTTGGGGGGTTTCCTGGGATGATGATATCCCAGCTTATGTCTTTTGGACATGTTACACCGTGGTCACTATGAAAGCTTCCTCTTTCTACTATCACTTTGTAGCTCATCATCCTGGATGAAAATTTTTCCAAATAAATTAAACTTCCAATCACAATTTTAAATCCCGATATTTTTTATCTCGTGGGATTGGAAGTTCGGGGATGGGGAGTCATCCACAACGGATGAGGCTAGACTTCCTCGATAATGGGATCATGTGTCGGTCTCAACCAAAATGGACCCAAGTCTCAACACTGGGACGAGAGATGATATAAACAAGATCAGAGGGGATGGTTTCATTTTTTTTTAGGACTTGATGTCATTTATTCTCTTGTATCACTCTGGTATAGGGATGGACCCCTGACATCGCAATGTAAGCAAACTTTCATGAATTTTTATTTCACTTTGTTATCGTCTCTTTTTCATTTAGACTTAAAGTAAGCAGATACTAAGAATATTTATTTGTATTTTTACAAACCGTCGAGAAGGAATCTCAGACACAATCTTGGAGATATTGGAAAATTTCAAATAATCTTCTTGCTCGTCTGCGAGGCAAAGATTCACATCCAGTAAAGACTTGACAGATGGGAACATTTGGTTGCCCTAATGCTGCTGAGGGGGCTAAAAAGAGAAAGGAGATCACTTGTGGATCGTCAACTAATACTCCTCCTTAATAAAAATAACTGGAAGGAGGTCTCGATAAGACATTCAGGAGACCCTCTTCTCCCTATCAAGGATGATGTTACGGCTACTGCACCTCTGTCATAACTGGGTGTTAAGGCTAACTCTCTGCTTGGGAGTTAGTTAAGGGATAAGGAGTTCATTACTTTAGTTGTCCCTAACTGCAAAAACTAATACTTCTATGCCTAGGATCCCTCCCGAATCTTCAACTTTTCTTTCCACATGGCAACTCAGTTAAAAAATCCATCCTTTTACTTTTAAGAATTTTTCAAGTCTAGTATCACCTTGTTCTAAATCATTTGTTTTATTGCAGTATGTTGTTGTTGTTCAAAACATCCAATTCTAGGTGGTGGATATTAAGAAAAAGTTCAAGGAAATTGAGGGTGCCAGAGCTCAGGCCATTGAAGGAGGTCGAGGTTGAGAGTTCTTGGGTCCTACGAACAAGCTATTGCTAACTTTATAAATTCATAGGAGTTCTCTAGCTATGCCATTCAATACATGGGAAAGGGGGCAAAGACAGTGTTTCTTCGGGTTGCCAATCAATGTGGTGACCTTGCGACCAATTACCATATTCTTTATGAGATTGTCTATGCCTTTAATTTTTATAATCATGCGAGTGTGGAGGCCCTCGAGGAAGTTCAAGTTGAGGCGGATAATGTTGATACTTTTGTGGCCAAACACTACACCAAAATGGGAAAATTGTCACCTTTCAGCCGGCCAGCCTTGTCAAGGTCATTAACCGTGACAAAAAACACGCGTTTTGTGTCACGATCATTGACCTTGACACGACCGTGACAAAAAACACGCGTTTTGTGTCACGATCATTGACCTTGACACGACCATGACAAGAAATTATCACGGTCAATGACCTTGACACGACCGTGACAATGTTTACAGCAAAAACACTTTCCCCCTTCTTTTTTCCCTCCCGCGTCGTTCCCTCCCTCTCTCTCTCTCTCGACGCTGCTCTCTCTCTCTCTCTCTCTCTCTACTTTCAGGTTTAATTCTCTCTCTCTCTCTCTCTCTCTCTCTTCCATTTATATATATGTTTGTGTGTATATATATGTGTGTATGTGTGTATAGTGTATATATGTGCGTGTCTGTGTGCGTGTGTGGGGGGTGGGGCAGGGTGGGGGTAGGGGGCGGGCAGGGTGGGGGCAGGGTGGGGGGTAGGGTGGGGGCAGGGTGGGGGTAGGGGGTTAAAAATGTAAATAAATAAGTAATTTTCTATAAATTTCCAAAAATAATATCCAAAAATGTAAATGTAAATAATATCCAAAAATAATACCCAAAAATGTAAATTTGTAGTAATTGTCATCCGAAGTTGGTAAAAGCATCCGAAGTTAAAAAAGCATGAAAAATAAAATATTTTTTAAGATTTGTGGTGAATAACCAAAGTTAAAAAAAGTATTACTTTAGTCATTAAATTACTTTTTGAATTCGGGCGATGCGCGTAAATTTGTAGTAATTGTCTTATAATAAAGATCAATTAGTCTATGTTGTTGAAAAATTTGATCAAATTGGTGAGCCCTTCATATTTTAAAAATGTTGTTTTTATTACTATTTAACTTTTCATTATATACACCCTTAATTATATGTAAAGTTTAATAAAATAGGAGTTATAGAAAGAAAAGTGGGGTTTAAATAAAAACACTTTTTTTAAATTTTAGGTTCTGGTGCATAATCTTACTTTGTCACAATTAATTTATATGCCTCAAAGTTATTTTATCACTCTTAGTTTATATTTGTGATAATACTTTATGAACCACAACTTTAGGTTGATTATTTTAGAACTTAACCCATGAATTTATTTTTGTATTTGAATTAACCCATTATATGAAACATACTTGAAATTAAATATAGTGCGCATAGATACTAGCATTCTAGTTCTTATGCGTACGCATTCAATATCCCTTAGACCCATTCGAGAGTCATTACCCCTGTAATGAGATCTCTCGAATTGTCCCGTTTGGACAGTTTGAGACTGTATAATTTATGTATAATATTCTTATTGGCTTAAAGTTGTTACTTTTGGAGGAAGTTCTGCAGTCGTATCTTAATGTTCTCTGGGTACATACTAGATTGACAAGTGTGACTATTATTTCAATTGACCAATTGAAATAACACTCACACCTGCCAATCTACGTCGTGTACTTGGAGAACTAAGGGGATATGCTGTCGAATTTTTTTCAAATCGTAACAATGTGCATGAGCTGTTAAGTATATTACAGAAAAATGCAGTCTTGAATGGGATAGGACCACTTACCCTTTAATAGGATAATTAAATGATGGGATAATTAAATAAAACATACTATAAATCTAAGTTTTGTTTACCTTTAATAGGTGTTTAGTTGTGGTAGCTGTTATGGGATATCCGAAATACAAAGAGTGGATGGGTGAGACTAATAGAATGGGGGATGTGTTTCGCAGAGGTGCTAACGAATTTGTGAAATATGCAAAGAGATGTCGTAATGATGAAGAGTTTCCTTGTCCGTGTGCTAGGTGTAAGAATGGTAAGGTGTTTGAGTGGAAAACAGTTGAACTACATTTGTTAAGATCGGGTATGCAAGATAGTTATCGATTTTGGAGTTTTCACGGTGAATTGAAAGTTCCTTTTGTCCCCAACCAACCTTCACAACAACCTTCAACAAGTAGAATAGATGTAGAAGGGGACGACGTAGATCATAATATGTTAGAGGATTTAGTTGATGATGCGTACGGAGTTTATGAAGCTGAGGAGAATGAGGTTACTGATGATGTAGAAGATTCAAGTGCTCGTGAAGATAACACGATAAAACTTGACGATGACTACCAAAGTTTAAAATTTAAGGCGACCCAACCGTTATACTCTGGCTGTGAGAAAGATCAAACAACTTTACATGCCATGGTTGGTTTGCACAGTTTGAAGACGCAGTACGGTTTGTCTGGCAATAGCTTGACGGGAATTCTGAAATGGGTGAAGGGCTTATTACCCAAGGTGAAAACACTTCCAAATAGCTATCCTGTTATGAAGAACAGTTTGAAAGGTTTGGGAATGAAGTATAAATCGATTCATGCTTGTGTGTATGACTGCATACTATACCGAAAGGAGTATGAAAATCTCGATCGTTGTCCGGTATGCGATGAACCTAGATATGTCCAATCTACTAGTAAGGAAGGCACAAGCTCAAAAGTGCCTTAAAAAGTGTTAAAATATTTTCCCGTTGGGCCTAGATTAAAGGGATTTTTCACAGTACCATGGATTGCAGAGGCAATGACTTGGCATGCTAGGATATAAGTAGGGGGTAATATCATGCGTCATCCTATTGATTCTACTTCCTGGCGGAGGATGAATTTTGAGTATCCCGATTTTGCTTGAGAACAACGCAACATTCGTTTGTCTATATCAACAGATGGTTTCAATCCATTTGTAAATCTAAGCACCAATCAGAGTGTATGGCCCGTGATCCTAGCCCCACTCAACCTCCCTCCTTCACAGTGTATGAGACCTGAATTTTCGATGATGGCTTTATTGATACCTGGGCCAAAGGCACCAAGTGATGACATTGATATCTACCTGGCTCCTTTGGTAGAAGAATTAAATGAGCTATGGGAAGAGGGTGTGCAATCATTTGACTCTTTTAGAAAATAAGAGTTTACGCTGAAAGCTATGTTGATGTGGGAAATTCATGATTTTCCAACTTATGGGACATTATCCGGATGTGTAGTACATGGTTATTTGGGGTGTCCTATTTGTGGAGAGGAGACTGAATCTCTTCATCTATCCTCTAGCTTAAAAAATGTATACCATTGCCACAGGAGATTTTTACTTCCAGCTCATTGTTTCAGATTTGAGAAAGGTTCCAATTTTTTATTGGGCGGAGTTGAACATAGGCTACCGCCGAGACAACTTTCGGGTTCAGAAATTGAAAGTAAATCTTCTGAATATGGCCCAAATATGCCAGGTAAGAATCCCAAATTTAATAATGTCAAGCATAAGAAGACCCCAACTGTGAATGAAACTGAGATAAGAAAGGCATGGTCTCGGAGGTCAATTTTATTTGACTTGCCTTATTGGAAGAAAAACTCGGTGCGCCATGTATTGGATGTGATGCATGCAGAGAAGAACTTCGCTGAACATATTGTGGGTACTTGCCTTGGGGGGAGTCATTCGAAGGATGGAGAAAATGCACGAAAAGACCTTAAAACGTTAAAACTTAAGCCACAACTATGGTTGAAAGAAGATAGTAGGGGAAGGACAATAATTCCCCCTGGTGCGTTTACATTGACGAGTGATGAAAGGAAGGTGCTTCTAGACACAATATATAATTTGAAGGGCCCATCTACTTTTTCGTCCAACTTGAAAAGGATTGTGAATTATGTTACTCATGATTTACATAAGTGTAAGTCCCACGATTGGCATGTGATCATGCAATTGGTTCCTCTATTGTTTAAGCACTATTTCACCAAGCACAAGGATTTGCGTAGGGCTATTATACAAATTAGTATTACCTTCTCCCTCTTGTGTGAGAAGGTAGTGAATCGAGAACACATAGTGGCCGCAAAATTGGCTGTGAACGAAGCGATTTGTGTATTGGAGAAGTACTTTCCCCCAGCATTCTTTGACATAAGTGTTCACTTGTTGGTACACCTATGTGACGAGGCACTTCTTTGTGGCCCAGTTAGATATCGGTGGATGTATCCGTTTGAAAGATTGATGAGAGTTTTTAACGATTACGTCAAGAATACGCGATATATTGTAGGATCAATTGCAGAGGAATACATCACCGTGGAGTCATCAATATATACTCGGGAATATATGCCTGACTCGTCCAGCGTTGATGACACTGATGAATTCCTCGATGATGGTGGTAATGTGATGGGAAAACGAGTGAAATTAACGAGTTTGCAACATGAACAAGTAGCTCGTTATCTATTTGACACACATGAAGATGTCGAAGAATGGAAAAAGTAAGTTTCGAATATTATAATGTTTAATATTATTTTAGATTATTTTATACATGATTAATTTTGTAATATGCAGTAAATATGAAGCCTGTGAGAACAATAAAAGACGAAAAATAATGGTACAATCAGACAGGGAATTTAGGCTATGGTTGACACAAGAGGTACTTATAATGAAAATAGTCGTTATATAACGTTACATTACACTCAAATTTTACCACTAATATAATTAATTTATCAATATTCTCAGCTCCTAAAGATGGGTGATGCGACATCAAGGCTTGCTCGTCTAGCCACTGGACCCTTGTTCGTGGCACAAGAGTACAAAAAGTATCGATTGAACGGTTACATTTTCGGCGCTAAAGTGTACGAGGAAAGTACAAGTGTACCGAACTCGGGGATTTCATACAAGGCTCTTACTTTCTTTCGAGTGAGCGCAAAAGATAAAAACCTCGTTGAAGCTGAAATGACTTACTATGGTGTAATCCAAAACATATTTGAATTGGATTATATAAGCTTCAAAGAGGTTGTATTTTACTGTGAATGGGTAAGAGTTGAGGATAAAAATGTTTGTAAAGTTGATCCTGTCACCAATTTGATCATGGTTGACTTGTCCAAGTTGAAGAGCAACGACCACGTGAGCGATGAGCCGTTTGTTTGTGCATTTCAAAAGGTTAAGCAAGTGTTTTACTCGGAGTATATCAACAACGAGCCGTGGTCAATTGTCCAACACGCGCCAAGGCGTCTAAATAGTAGTGTGGATGACTTGGCTGCTCCTACCGAATATCAATCCATTTTTGATGATAACCCGAATTTGAAACAATTTTTCAATTTGTAATAAATATTTCAATTTGTACCGAAACATCCATTTTTAATGCTTTTACTTGATCTGCACTTTATCATTTTCACTCTTGTGTAGTGTGCGTGTGTGGAGAGGAGATTAATACATAAATATTCCAACTACATCTAAGTTTTGTTTATAGTAATCCATGAATATACGCTTCTTACCTTTAATAGGTGATTAGTACATAGTTATTTGGGGTGCCCTATTTGTGGAGAGGAGACTGAATCTCTTCGTCTATCCGAACACTAAGAAATGCCATAATCCTATGGAGCGATGCTCTGTAAATTCCTCCCAACCGTTATGTAGCCAAACATCACCAGTTGAAGTTGTCAATTCCACTTTCCATACCCCACCACTTGGAACTTCTTGCAAAACATGGGAGACCATTGAAAGGTTGAATTGACAACTTCAACTGCTGATTTTTGGCTACACAATGGTTGGAAGGAATTTGCAACGCATAACTCCATAGGATTATGTTATTTCTTAGTGTTTAGATATAAAGAGAATTATATTTGACACGATTGCCCGGGGTATATTAGTTGGAAGGAGGTTCCATATGAGCTCAAGTTAGCTGTTTGAGTGACACTACAGGTAATGTATTTATATTTATATGTCAATTTCGATTTCGATTTCAATTACGATTTATATTTATCTATATTTGAGGGGCGGATACTAATTTTACTTTATTTCAATTCAGGGGACAGGGAGTGGCCCTAAGGGTAGGCCACATATGCTCTATACTTATTTGGCTATTCGGACGAGAAGGGAAGGATAAGGAGGTGTTCCCGAGCGTCGCGGTACAAAATCTCTTTTCCATGCAAATAATTTGTAGATTTGAGATAATTGATGGTGATGTTGTTTCTTCTTAAATAGTTTCTTATTTGAATATATATTTGCATTATCTTTAGTTTGTTCAGATATATGATGTTTGGAACAGGTACAACGTTGCTATAACAGGTACAAATATACTGCTGGGCAGTGGCAGTGGCCATACTGCCCAGCAGATTTTTTTAAAATTCTGCCCAGAATTATCACGGTCATTGACCTTGACACGTCCGTGACAAAGGTTGTTACGGACTTGTCACGGGCATTGACCGTGACAATTTTTTTAAGAAGGGTCACGGCTTTGTCACGGTTATAACCGTGACTAACGTGTCACGGTCATTGACCGCGACACGAACGTGACACAAAACGCGAGTTTTGTGTCAAGGTCAATGACCGTGACACGACCGTGAAAAAAAATTTATCTCGCCTCGAAATGTCACGGTCATTGACCTTGACAAGTTGGATTTTTCAAGGTCAATGACCTTGACAAATGGGCAGATTTGGTGTAGTGAAAGCCAAGATTACCGTCACTGAGCAGGATGCCACTAAGGGGGTTGGTGACCAGGAGGGTAACACTATCAACCAAGAGAAAAACTCGATCGAGCCCACCATCATCGAACCTCGTGATGCTTAACCTTTTCCTTAGGGCGATCGTGTGTGGTCTTTTGTGACCTTTATTGTAATCTCCTTTGAACGGTCTTCTTTTTAACAATCTTTCTTATGAATAGTTTACTTTAACTTCTAAATGAATGGTTCACTCTCACTCTTACTAATGAATGATTTTCTCTTATTGAATGAATGAGTTAATTTCCACTAAGTGTTGTGTCTTCCAGTTGCCTTCATCATGTTCTTGTTTTATAATTTCACCATTCTTAATAGTTTATTAAATCCTACCATATTAAAATGATGTCAAAGACATTTTGTCTCTCAGTGTTTATACAAAGTGGCACCTTGGAGCGGAGACTCTTTGGGTGCTCTCATACCACCGAGAGATGAATTTATTTATTCACCATATACTTAAATGATGCTTATAGTGTTCTCATCATACCAAAAATTATGTTAAGGATATCCCACCTCTCAGAGCTTATGAAAAGTGGTGCCTTGGAGATAAGACTCCTAAAAATCTCTTATGCCTATGAGAGATATTTAATTATGCATCATAATTAAATGATATTTATTAATCTCCCCATACTCAAATAATGTTTGCAGTCTCACCATAAAAATAGTTTTAAGGACCTCCCGCCTCTCAGGATTTTTGTGGAGTGGTGCCTTGGACCTGCGACTCCTCAGACACTCTTATACCGCCAAGAGAGAGTTTTAATTATGCACCATAATTAAATGATGTTTAATTTCACCATACTCAAATTATTTTTAACTATTTATTTGACTTAGTAACAAATAAAGTAAAGGGGAAAACGAGACAATAGTTGATTACATTTTATATAAGAACACATTTTCATACAAACAATCTCATATAAGTGGAAATATTGCCTTTCATCTATAACAAATTAGCGAACTATTGGTAGTTTATTTTCAAATGATCCGCATTACAGGGGTTCAAAAATGGATCTCCTTCAAGGTTTTCTTATTGATAAGTACTTGGGATGACCTCCTTCATTACTCTATAAGGTCCATGCTAGTTAGGGAGGAACTTGTTAGCTTTTTAGCTGACCTTCTTTAGCACTAGGTCTTCTACTGCTATGGGATGAGATTTGACCCTCTTATTGTACAACTTAGCAGCTCTTTATTGATATATAGACTACCTAATAGCTACAGCTTCTCTCTTTTCTTAGATTAGGTCTAAGTCTAGCCTCATGGTCATCGGTTTGAACCCTATGGCTTGGTAACCCAATCTGTGTTATGATTATATCCTCTAACCCGTAGGCTAGCTTTATGGGCATGTCTCATGTCGGCGTTCTCTCTATCGTCCTTTATACCCACAGAATTCTATGCAACTCATCGACCCTTTTTCCCTTAGTGTTTTTAAGATTTTTCTTGATTTCTTACTATATTTCACTGTTGATCACTTCTGTTTGGCCATTAGCTTGTGGTCGACCAGGCGAACTGTAAAATTTCTTGATAACAACCTTTCCACTGTAAGCTTCCAGAGACTTATTCTTGAATTATTTCCCATTATTATATATCAACGTGTTGGGATGGCTGTAATGGTAGATGATGTTTTTCAAGATAAACATAAAGGATTTATCCTCTAAAATTATTAACATAGACTCTGCTTCCACCCACTTGGAGAAGAAGTTAATTACAATAATCGAAGAGCTAAAATTTCCCTTTGCTCTAAGCAATGGGCTGACATGGTATATTCTCCACATTACAAAAGTCCAAGAGGTCTATATTGGGGAAAGGGGTTAGTGGGGATGATTGGGGATGCTTGCAAATATCTAGCACTTATCACACTTCAAGACGTATTTCGTCGAGTCTTTTATGAGACTCGACCAATAATACCCCTGGGTGAAAATCCTTTTGGCCAAGGACTATCCACGTGTGTGACTTACACACGAGCCTTCATGTACGTCTTTGAGTATATATCTTAATTCAGATGAGCGCATACACCGCAAGAGTGAAATCAAGAAACCTCTTTTGTAGAGCACATTTCTAATAACGGTGAACTTCGTTGTACGGTATCGTATTTTCATTCACTCTAGTTTTTGAGAGCCTTTTATCTTTGATGTAATCTGTGGTTAGGTCCATCCAAGATTCCTAAAAATTCAATTTAATCAGACTTCCAACTCGGTCTCATCAGTTTCAATACTCGATTTTAGCAAGATCTCTTCTGGCATTGATCATCTGATCTCTGTTCTTGTGGCCTAGTTTATCCTTGCTAGCACATCTACTCTTCCATTTTCCAATATCTTAATTCTTATTATTCTGACCTCCTCAAAGTTTAACAACATTTTTTTTTAATTTTTCCAAGTATTTATTCATCTTCTCGTCTTTGACCACATATTTCCCTCGAACTTGGTTAACTATCAGTCGCAAATCACTTTAAGCAACCATTTGGACTATATTCAATTCTTTTGAAAGGGATAGTCTTGCCAATAGAGCTTCGTATTCTGTTTTCCTTTTTCTATGCTTTAAGACTGAATTACAGGTGTGGCCATCCCTCTCTCGATTGGCACGCGTGGGGTATCGTGCCTTTTCAGGGCACTTCGATCATCGTCATTTGGGGTGATGTATAGAGATAGAGTCTCCAGCATATTTTGCACAAAACATGCAAAAGTAATGTTGCCTCCTCGAGAGAATGGCATCAAAGACATACTGATGCTTGTAAAACCAATTAGTTCAAAGATTTGGGAAATAAGTTACAAAATGGGAAGGTGTTAGGGAGCCATCCCTCCCTTTCGGTCTCTCGTGGTCATGTGTTATTCTTCTTCGTAACAAATTCATGAAGTCTGTGTGTGTATATATAAATGGAGAGTGGAATTACTCGGCTCTTGTCATGGATAAAGGCGGAGTGAGGTCATCCTTAGGAATTTTCCCAAAATAGTAATCAAAATATTATGTGTGTGCTTATCAGATCATCGATCGTTTATAGAAGGATGATGGTGTAGGTTGGAAAAAATGCAAACATTGATCACAAATATATGATATGAAAATAATGTATGAATAAAGATCGAAGATAAATCGAATCTCAAATTTTACCCGAGACACCTACGTAGCCTAAAAAGGCATCAAAGTCCACGTAGTTCTCATATAACACGGGGTGGGATTTATCCCATAAATCCAACCGGGGAATTTTTTTATATATGTGTGTGTGTAAAAAGGATGTTTTAGTGCGATAAAATGTAATGAGAAATCCTCGTTTGGAATTTACAAGCGTACTCTCTTTTCCTTGTTTTTTGATTTTTTTTAATAGAAAATATAGTATGTGCGATACTAGTAATAAAAGAGTGCGATCTAATCAAATAAAATACTTAAATAAGAATTAAGTAACTAATGCCAAAATAAGAGAGTTTAAAGAGAGAGTGAAGGGTTTTGGACCTTCTTTTGAAGCTTTGAAGATGATCATGATTGTTGAAGGGTTGCTCTTCCGAGTGGATGAATGTGGTAGGAGGAGGGAGAAGGGTATTTGCCAAATTGGGTAAGGATAGGATGGAAATGGAATATGGGGGAGAGGTTTCAATATGTAAACCACGTTGACTTTGAGAGAATGTTGCTGAGGTCACTGAGAGGGATGTTTCTAAGGTGCCTTTATAAGTGAGCTCATGCTCTCCCTATATAGGGTTAAGGGGTGCCGATCGGCATTGTACTTGACATGCCTATCGATAGGTAACCCCGGACACACTATCGGTAGGCAAGGAAATAGGTTTGCCATTCGGTAATCTCAGGCTGATTTTTGTAAAAAACGTCGTAACATGTAATCCATAAGTCAAAATCGTGCATGGGGAGAACTATTAGAAAGGGTATTCAGAGCCCTTTATAAATCCACGGGTCGCTTTTGGGCTCAGGAAGTGACTGTGGTCAAATGGAGATCAGAAGCGCCCGATGATCTCTTAGACAAGAGGAAAATGGATTGTTCGTCTGAACCGTGAAAAATACCACTTAAGTTGTTTAATTCAAGATTAAACAGTCTAAATGGTTTCGAACAATTTTTTGAAGAAACTCTTTTCTTAAAATAAACATCTAACACAAGATGTGTATAAAAATAATTATGAAAGAGATATTTTAGATATTATGTATTTATGTTTTGAAAACCAAAACTAAAACAGTTTTTAAATCAGCACACTAATTAAAGGGGATAAGAGGAAGAGTAAGTACGCAAGTGCACAAGAATTTTAACGTGGTAAAACCCCATCCAATTGGAGAAACATCCCCGGAGGTCTCTACACCTCAAAATAAAAAATCCACTAAAATAGTGTAATAGCTTACAAACTATTTAACAATCTAAACACACAATTAGACCTAATATAAGTTCAAAAATTATACCAGCTCCTCTTGATTATTCTGACTTATCCCAAGGCTTCTGATGTTGTAGATGTTCTCTCACCTTTGTAACTCCACTCCTTTTAGCTTTCAGTTGACTCCAAAAGTCAATGATCTCTCTACCAACACTTCTTTAGTGTTATAGTGTGAAAGTGTTATGAAGTGATGTGCCTAACACATGCATGCAACTCATACACACTTATACATACAATATTTCTAACAAATTATAAATATCGTTCTAAATGTAGTAAACATTTCTGAATCACAGTTTTTTTTATAGTCTCAGACTACTAATCTTTATTTATATCCAGAGATCTTGAGAGAACCTTGATATATAAAGCAACTAAGGTCCTAAACACTTTCTTTATTTTATTTACAAAGCTATTTCATAAAGTGTGAAATATTTCACGAAAGTGTAAAACCCCATTCATGATCTTAACTAGATCTATGTCTGATTTTTCTTGTAAACTGAAAACAAAAATAAGTTTGTTAGTTCTGGTTTTGAAAAACAATCAAATAAGAGTAAAACAACCAAAAAATATAGATTTCTTGAAAAAAGAAATCGACCTAATAATATTAAACGTGTTTGTATCACAAACAGTTTAGATCTGCACTTTCTATTAAAAGAAAGTGAAATCAAAACTTCGTGAATATCGGACAAGAGATTAAAGACAGTGGAGTATGGATCTTCTCAATTAATGAACACACTCAAACTCACGGGTTATGTTTCTGAATAAAAATCAAGAGTTTGGTTTAGGGTTTCATATTCTCTCTCTATCTCTCTCTCTGCTCTCTCTTTTTTTTCTCTTAGAGGAGAAATGATCCAAATATTATAAACGTCTCATATATGGCTCCTATTTATACAAGATCATGGAAGACTCTGGAAGGCCTGAGAAAAGTAACGGCCAAGAATGATTACAAATGTTCGATGTAAATCTTACGGATGAGATGTAAGTGCAGTTAAAAGCATTATGATTGGTTAACTCAGTTGTTACAGGGATTGAAAAAGACAACATGCATACCGTAGATAATATAGATACAAGGGTTATCAATCAATCTCAGATATGTAAGAGTAAAGAAACACAGATCCAACCGATATCTCAGCAACACGCGTAAGGCCATAATCAAGTGTAAAACGCGTGTTTTAGATTTCTAAAGAATCCCATTTTCCACCGCATAATTCTATGCCGCTTTCGGATCCTACCCAAGCAAGTTTTTAGGAAAAAAGGGTAATTATAAATCAACCCACAAAATTATTAAGACCAACTTTTAAATGATAAAAAATGTTTTAAATATCCTAAAAATATTTACCATATCCCAAAAATTATTAAAAAAAATATTTTTTATGGGCTTTAACACACACAACTAAATTATGAAGAATGCAACAAATGAATGCAATCCTAGGTAGAGTGTTGGTATTATACCTTTGAGACTTATAGAGTAATTTGATATGTAGAGTTTGAGGCTCTTTGGTAGATAAGGATATGACTCAATTTTGTCACTATTTCCAAACTAGATAACCGCCTATATAATGTAGACTCAAGTGAGTCAAAGATATAGGGTGCTTCAATCTCCCCCTTTGGAAATATGAGACAAAATCTCCTTTGAGTCGTCAAGGACTCGTAGGGATATAAAAGAAATAAGAAAATCCTATTCTTATACAAAATTCTAACTACCCCATATCCTAGAAAAGAAAAATTACATTACTCAACTAAATACAAGTCAACACCCTAACAACATTCTGATAATCATGAGGTACTGATCTCCTGACAATAAGATACTAAGATCAAGCTTTTTAGTTGAAGTAATCAAAATAATGTCCAAGTCGACTCAAAGCTTCTCCCCCATTTTGTCTCAAATGGACAAAGGGTTTACACATAGATAGGAAAGAGAAATATCAAAGCAAAAATATCAAAGATATATAACACATCTGCCATAACCATCCTAATTGATTTACGTAAGGATTCAAACCGTATATTTTTCAAGGGTTTAGTGAATAAATCAGCTAATTGCAATTCAGTAGGCACGTAATTAATCTCCAATTCCTTTTATTCGACTAACTCGTGTATAAAGTGATGCCTAATTTTAATATGTTTAGTATGAGAGTGTTGAACATGATTTTTGGAAATATTAATTGCGCTTTGGTTGTCACAATAGAGATGTACTTGTTCTTCAATAATACCATAATATCTTAACATTTGTTTTAGTTAAAGTAATTGAGCACAGCAACTGCCTGCGGCGATATATTCAGATTCAGTTGTGGAAAAAGAAGTACAATTTTGTTTCTTACTATTCCACCCTACCAAATTATTACCTATGTAATAACATGCTCCTGATGTACTTTTACTATCATCGGAACACTCACCCCAACCATCATCGGTGTAGCCAATTATCGTGCTAGATGTCACATTTGTGTAGCAAAGTCCTAAGTTGAGAGTTCCTTTAACATATTTTGTAATTATTTTAATGCAAACTAAATGACTCTCTTTAGGATTATTTTGATAGCGGGTGCAAACACAAACAACATACATAATATTAGTACGGGAGGCGGTAAGGTATAAATGACTTCCTATCATACTATGATATAAGTTTGAGTCGATGCATTTTCCATTCTCATCTTTTGATAGTTTAACCGAAGTACTCATGGGAGTCCTAGCATCTTTGGCTGTTTCTAAATCGAACTTTTTAACAATCTCTAATGCGTATTTGGATTGCGATACAAACAAACCATCCGAATTTTTCTCAAATTGAAGACCTAAGAAGAATTGTAACTCCCCCATAAGTCACATATGTAATTCTTTATGCATAATGTTAGAAAATGTTTTGACATCTGTTGGGGAGGTAGATCCAAAATGATATCGTCTACGTACACTTGTGCTATGGTAATGTTTCTATCAAAGTTTTT
The DNA here is from genome assembly GCA_949130495.1 of Sambucus nigra. NCBI lineage: Eukaryota > Viridiplantae > Streptophyta > Magnoliopsida > Dipsacales > Adoxaceae > Sambucus > Sambucus nigra. The sequence continues at coordinate 91,810,323 of OX422210.1, read as the reverse complement.
GACAAAAGGAGTTTGATCATTCCCTCCTCGTTTAAAACCGTTGTTCAGAAAAAAGGTAGATAGACATTCATAGAGCTTGTTTTAACCCATAAAGAGATTTATTAATCCGATAGACGTGATTTAAATGATGAGGGTCAATGAACCCTTTGGGTTTTTCTACATAGGTCCCTTCAGTCAAGATACCATTAAGGAAGGCAGATTTAGCATCCATTCGATAAAGTGTGAAATGTAAATAACAAGCTATTGCACAGCGTAAGAGAACAAACTCAAGGCGAGTGACAGGTGTAAAAGTTTCCTCAAAATATATTCCTTCAATTTGAGAGTAGCCCTAGGTAACTAATCTAGATTTATTCTGAACAATCACCCTAGATTCGTCTATTTTATTTTTAAAAATCCAACGTGTACCAATAACCCTTTTATTTTCAGGCCGAGGTACAAGATACTAGACATCATGAATTACAAATTGAAGAAGTTCGTCCTGTATAACACTTATCCACAATGGGTCATTCAGTGCTTCATTAGAATTCTTTGGTTCTACAAGATAAACAAAGCATGCATAATGAGCAAGAGTACGTAGTTGGGATCTTGTATAAACTAGCTCAGTAGGGTTACCAACTACACTATCTAAAGGTTGATATTTGGAAACCTAACTAGGCACTTCAGGGGTCTCAGTTGGTAAGTACTCGTCTATCTCTAGAGAATCATAAGTTAAAATGTTTTCAGATTCATCCACTATAGTTGGCCCTTTGATCTTACTCTCTACATTAGTCTCACTTACAACCACATGAATGGATTATTAAAGTTTTGGTACGAAGATTGTAGACACGGTAGGCTTTACTATTTGGAGAATATCCTAAGAAAATTGCTTTATCTCCTCTGGTTTTGAATTTGGACATATGTTTCTCTATCCTTGTAGACATAACAAGTGCTACCAAAGGTTCTAAAGTATTTTAGGTTAAGTTTCTTCCCATACTAAAGTTCATAGGATGTTTGTTTGGTGTTTTTCCTTAGGTAAACTTGATTGATTATGTGACAAGTTGTACGAATGGATTCTACCCAGAAATATTTAGGAAAGTTCTACCCATGAATAATCACACGGGCCCTTTCTTGGAGAGTGCAATTTTTATGCTCAACAATTCTATTTTGTTAAGGTGTCTTAGGGGCACTAAATTCATGTTTGTAACCATTATAGTCACAGTATTCGATGACACCTGAATCTATCACTATGAATTCTATCTACTTAGGAGTTCTTTTTATTTTCTATACGAACTAAAATTTTCAAAAACTTACGGAATGTTTCTGATTTGTGTTTTAAAAAGGAAACCCAGGTAAATCGAGTGAAGTCATTAACCATAACTAAGATATAACTATTACCACAAAAACTAACAGTATGAGAAGGACCCATTAGGTCCATATGGATGAGTTCTAGAGTTTTAGTGGATTGAACTTCTTTAACTTTCTTGTGGTGAGCCTTAACAATTTTCCTTCTTGATAAGGACTACATATGATGTTTGAAATTTTTTGATCTTAAGAAGACCTCTAACTATCTCTTAGGAGCACAATTTACTAAGACTAGCCTAATTAATGTGACCCAACCTATTATGCCATATCTCATTGCCATCCATTCTAGCAATGTTACAAACCTCTGTACTTGGATTGAATGTATGACAATTATCTGGAGTACGGAGTCCTGTAATAATGAAAAAAAATTCATTTAAATTTTGCAATTGTTCTTTGAAAAGGTGATAGTGTGTTTGGAGTCACAAAATTGCGATATACATAGTAAATTTACTTTAAGACCTTTTATTAAAAGAACATCCTCAAGAATAGGTAATCCTTATTCATGGAGTGTTCCTTTACCAATGATCTGGAAAGGGTTTTATATCCCTTTGCGGATCCAAAGATCTTCGCTCAAATTGGAGAGTTGATCGGAGTCAAACGGAGCTCCGGAGGGAGCGCCCTGTGGCCTCTAGATTAGTTTTCGAGGGAAAGTGGTTCATTCATCCGAATCATAAGGCCGATTCTCACATGAGGTGGGCCATTGGAAAGGGGATTCAGGGCCCTTCAAAGATCAAATGATATTTCTCTTGGGTAAATGATCTTTAGCTAAATGAGGCTTGGGAGCACCCGATAGCCTCCAGATCAGTACTCGGAGTATGACCTAGGGTTTCATAATGAAAGATGGAGTTCTAGGGACCTAAGGAGATGTTTAGGAGGGTCCTATAATGTGGTGTATACAGCAGGGCATACTCAATATCTACCCTATCCGGTGTCGATAGTATTAAACATGCATCACAGTCGTTATTGCATGATGAGCTGTTAATGAATAGGCTCGATATTAGTCCCCCAAGATGACCCTCGATTAATGCTCCATTTTTTACCATTAGATCTCGCTATGTTGTACCATCTATTCTGTTGGTCGGTATCTCCTTGGCCACGATCTTTTTTTCGTTTTTGATAATTAATGGGATCTCGACCAAAGTTTCACTTTATGTATCATCCGCAATTTCCCTCGTGAACTTGGCTACAAAATTAATCGATACTTGCCCTTTAACTTAGTTTCTTGACTATAGATTATATCAAATTCACCCAACTCTATCGATCAAGCCATTAACCTAGTCCATTTCTCGAGTTTAAGAATGACTTATCAAAGACGATTATCGGTGAGCACTACCATCGTATGAGCTTAGAAGTAGGTCTTCATCTTCCTTGAAGCATGGATAAAAGCATATGCAAGTTTTTCCATCTTGGGATATCTCAGCCCTGCTCCTTGGAGAGCTATGATGTTTAAGTAAACAGGCTTCTGAACTCCAATATCGTCTCAGACTATTTATGGGCTGATGTTCAACTCTGAGATAGCCAGATACAAATACAACTTATCCTCCTGTATCGACCAGAAGAGGAGCATAGGTGAGACGATATAAGCCATTATTTCTTGAAAAACTTTTTCACACTCCTCATCCCAAATGAACATTTTTCTCAGAATCTTGAAAAATGGCAAACACTTGTCTATTGGCCTAGAGACAAATCTATTTAGAGTAGCAACTAGGCCTGTCAATCTCTGGATGTATATGATCATATTTGATGTTTTCATGTCAATTATTGCTTTAATTTTAAAGGATTTGCTTTGACCCCCCTTTGATTGACAATGAAGCTTAAGAACTTTCCTTCTACGATGCCGAACACACACTTATCTAAATTTAATTTCATTATGTACTCGTCCAGCGTGTAAAACATTCTTTCTAGGTTGGATAGATAACTCTCAACCATCAGGATTTTCGTGAGAATATCATCCATATAAACCTCAATCGTCTTCCCAATATGGTCTTTGACCATTTTATTGACTAACCTTTGGTTGTTAGCCTATGTATTATTTAGGTCGAATGACTTAACTTTGTAGCAATATGTCCATTTTTCAGTGATGAAGGAGGTCTTATCAACGTCGTCCTTGAGAATTGAGATTTTATTATTCATGAAGTAAGCATCTATGAAGCTCGTAAGCTAATGAACAGCCATAAAATCTAAGATGTGATTAACTTGGGGCATAGAAAAACTGTCCTTGAGGCAAACCTTGTTAAGGTCAGTGAATTCCACACACATTATTAATTTTCTATTATGTTTTGGCACAATTATGACATTGGTCAATCACTCAGGGTAATGCACTTCCCTAATAAAATCTTCAGTCTGCAGCTTCTTGACTTCATCTTGTATAACATCTACGTATCTGTTAAAGGCTCATCTTTCCCGTTTCACTGGATTAGCGTTCTCCTCTATGTTCAGCCCATGACAAATGATTTTGGGGTCAATCCCTGACATGTCGTCGTGGTTCCATGTAAATACACTTTGTCTTTTTCACAATAACCCAATCAACTCTTTCTTTATTTTTGGATTGAGGGACAAGCCTATATGGATGATTTTTTTTGGTTCGTCCTCATTGAGGATGATAGATCAATCTCCTCAGCAGGCTCTCCTTTTTTAAGTTTTTGCTCTTCCCTTATATCAAGGGTGTCTATATTGTAGGAAGTTGTCTTCCTTTGGTAAGCTTTTCTCTCTTCCCATGAGGTGAAGTAACACTCTCGTTCTTCCACCTGATGACCATTTACTTCCCCTACCCCATATGGAGTTGAGAATTTCATCATCTGGTGTAGGGAATAATGCACGATTTTAAACTCTTTGAGTGCTACTCTCCCTAGGATTATGTTGTAAGACGAGAAAACATGTTCGTCCATCACGAAAAAGTTTATCTTCCTGGTCAGACATCTTCTCCAGGTTCTAATGTATGCATCCATTTTGTAAACACCTAGTCGGTGGACTTTCTCCCCACTGAATCCAATCAAAGTCTACTGGTAGGGGACGAGTCTCTTCTTGCTCAGCTTTAATCTTATAAAATAGTTCTAAAATATAACATTGACCGATCTTCCCCCATAAACCAATATACGAGCCACATTGTGTAATACCCCGTACTTTTGACTATATTTATTTTTGGGATTAATTAATTAAATGCGTATTAATTGATAATTAATCCGGGGTTATAAATACTAATGAGATGAGAATTGGTATTTGATTATGTGCATATATGATTATATATGTATTTGGTATTATAAAATTGTCGTGAGATTTATATACGGCATTTTAGAAATTTTGTTGGGACGCGTGGGACCGCCGCGTCACGGTATAATATTTTGATAATAAAAGTGAATTTAAAATCTATAATCCGTATGGTCGTTTTGAGTGTGCCAATGCGTCCGGACGGGTCGAGATAGTCAGAAAACACTACCCGGGGGTGTAGTTTGGGTCCCGGGGTATTTTTAGGCCATACCGGCAACTAAAAGGGTATTTTGGTAATTTTACATTTTTAGGAATTAAAAGTGACGAAAATTAGAGATGTAAATCTGATGTGGATTTAACCCATTAAGCTCATTAACCAAACCATGTTAACCTAGAAAGTTACGTAGGTTATCATTTAGGTTTTCTAAGTTCCCAAATCAAAACCCTAGCCACCTTAAGCCACCATTGGAGAAGGAGCTTGGAGAAGGAGAGAGAGAGAAAATTCTGCAGAGATTCTTCACCAAATCAACACCAAATCCGGAAACAAACAAGGCAAGTGGTTTAATTACGTTTAACTTCAGCAAATGTTCTTTCCATGTTAGAAAATTGAAGATTTATAATTGTTATTGGAAGATGAATGAAACCCATGATTAATTGGACTTAGGTTCTGAATATTGAGGATAAATTGCATGGAGAATAGTTTGGAGACGATTAATCTGATGTTAATACATGATTGGGTGAAAGAAAAACGAATTAAATTCTGGGATTTGATGATGATATGTAGTTAGGGTTCATGTTCTTGAGATATTTGGAAAAGTGTAGAAAGTTGTAAATTTAATTGATGTTAGGATGGATTGATCCCTTAAAAACATGTTAGGAAGTGACTATATATGTTTAGTATTGATTATAGACCTTTAAACGATTGTTGGGACTTAGTTTAGAAGATTTGAGGTGTTAAAATGGATGAAAAACGATTTGGGGAAAAATCTGGGCCGAAGCTGGTAGCTCGTTAGAAGCAGCCCCCAGGTCGTTCGAACGAACTCGTTCGAACGAGCTTCTAACGAGTTGACCAGTCGTTGCTAACGAGTAGGGATTTCGTTCGATATCTCGTTCGAACGAGATATCGTTAGAAGGAACAGTTCGTTCGAACGAACTGGGATCTCGTTCGAACAGTCTCGTTCGAACGAGACTTCTAACGAGTTGGCAAAGGGATCTCGTTCGAATAGTCTCGTTCAAACGATACTTCTAACGAGTTGACAGTTTGGTCCTTTTTGGACTGTTTTGATTTTTGGAGTCCCGAAAACTGGTTCGAGGGTAGAGTTAACATTCTTTGATGATGTAAGGATAAATTTGGGACTTTTGGATTATTATGAGGAGTAAATTATATACGAGAGTTGTATTACATGGACGGTTTGGGTTGAGACGTGAGTGGTTACTACGACGTGAGAAACTATAGCGCGTATGATTATAAATCAGATTAGTATAAATTGTGATGATTATAAGTTAGTATGAGGATATGTACTACGAATAAAATACGGTATTACTAAGACGTGTGTTTACTTAGTATTGGTATATGATTTGGTGTATGACATACCTACCATACTTGCTATCACGGGAGGTTGCGTTCGCTTAGGACCCTCTAATCCTTGTGTGCCTACGGGGGGGATATAGACTGGTACCTCGATGAACATAGGTCATAGAAAGACTTATTGGGATATTAATAAGTCCGCTGACCGTGGGAGCGTAGGTATGTGCGTGACCCACGTGATGGTGACTGTGTTCGCCTCCACTATTTGTGATTTGTGTTATCTGAACTATTCCTGAGAGATTCGGAATATGTGATCCTTATGTACGTGATGTACCGGGATGGATAGCAGAGTATGTGTGCACCGCAGCTTAGTTCTCGGGGTGCTTGTACTGTATATTTACGGTGTGATTGATATACATTTAATTAATGAGAATTCTCATGTTAATGTTGTAAATATATTACGGTATTGTTTCGAGAAATATAACGAGTTAACTGATAGTTATATATATTGCATATTGAGTATCTGAGTTTACGTTAAACCCCTATTTAATCACGAGCGTTATTATGTTAATGGAACCGAATATTATGGGTAAGACCTTTGGCAGTCTAGCTAGATATGTTGTTACTTAGCTAGTAGTATGGGTAGTTATAGATGGGTACTTGCGTTAGGAGTGCACAGTTAGACGAGAGGTGAGAATATAATGTGAGTGCACGTCCTAACATGTACTTTGCATTTAATGTTTTAAATGTTTTTAAAGCACTTGCAGGTTTTTAAAAATATAACCCCACATTCGGGCTCTGACCCGTTTGCTTTTCAAATTTTTTTCTTGTAAAACCATTTTAGGTGCCCAGCCACAGGGACACCAAGCATAGGATACTCATTCAGGTGACGAGCTGTAGCGGTTTGTGGGAACTACAGGGATTTGCATGTAGACGCTTCTATCTTTTGGATTCCAGAGTCACTATCTATCAGTTGTAGGGCATGTTGCCCATTTCTATTTAGAGCATCTTTTACATTTCAGTTTTCAGACGTTAGCATGTATTGTTTCAGTATTCGTTTTACTTTTCAGTTGTGGGATTGTAGTGAGGAGTTTTCCTCCAGACTTTATTTACTCTATTGTGATGGTTATTCGTGTTACTTCAGTATGGTGAATGGTGTTATTTATTTCTTCTTTACACTTGTTGCATGTTAATCAGACTTAAATTAAAATTTGGCAACTTACTTTTTAAATACTAGGTGGTTAGTAATAATAAAATGTTTTCGACAGTGATGCTATTAACTGAGCCAACTTGGCATTTTTAATTAATTTAATAAAGGAGTAGCTACCCGGTATTTAATTAGTCGGGGTGTCACACATTGTAGCCGTGAACCCGTGTACTTATAATAATAAGGTCATCGTGTGAGGCTAAAATTACCTTGAAATCTTTCCTTGAAAATCCCATGACCAAGCTATCCATGTAAACTTTCTCCAATTTGCTGGGTTTAACTTCAGTCTCAACCGAATTAACCTCAACCCTCTTGGGTCCAACTTTGTCTTTAACTACGTGATCCTTCTTGTTGGTTGGCTCAGTTTTTCCACCTGTTAATCCCCCGTATATCATTTTTACATCGAAAGAAATCATATGAAGGCTACCTTTAATTTTAGGTGGCATGGCAAGAAGGTCTAGGTCGTCTTCACCACTATTATTTGACTCTAGTTCATTTCGTTTTCTTACACCTCGTTCTTGCGTTTAACATCCTTCCTTGCATTGAACCTTTTTTCCCTCTCATCCAGGCTCCACTATTATAGACATATTTTCGAAGCTTTCCTTGTTTTAGAAACTTTTCAATCTCGTCTTTAAGGGAAAAATATTAATCCATTGTGTGACCATAATCTTGATAAAACTCACACCAATTTCTTTTATCCGTCTTGTGAGGTGGGGACTTCAACTTTTTTGGCCACCTGATCTCTCTATTATCTTTTATCTATTTCAGAATCATGTGAGTACTGACTGTGAGATGAGTATACTTGGCAAATTTAACATCATTGGATATCTTTTTTCCTTCCTTCTCTTTATCTCGTATTTGGCCACATTTTCCACTGTTAGCCTTTTTTAAATCACCTCTCTTAGCTACCACTGACTCCTTCATATTCATGATTCTCCCGACTATTTTCAGGAGTTCTGTTATAAACTATGGAGGATGTTTAAAGAGGTTTCATAAGAGTTTCCCTAGTTTCAGGTTGCTGATCAAGGCTATCATGTCGATACTCTCTTCATAGTCTTCAACTTCTTACGTTTACTTATTAGACCGAGAGATGTAGTCCCTCAAAGGTACATTCTTTCCTTTCTTAACGTTCAATAAATGAGTCACTCGCTTGTCCAGCTTCATACCAAAACAAAAGTTTTCAATCAACTATTTAAAATTTTATACGAACCCTCTCGGCAGGTCGTTATACCATACATATGCCGCACCTGTGAGAGTGTTGGAAAACACTCGTAACCTCATCTCGTTAGGTGTTTGGTAGATGTCGGTAGCCAATTTATACATCTATATGTGATGAACACGGTTAGTACTCCCATCATACCTAGGCCTCACGGTCGGTAGCTTAAATTTAGTAGGAGTTGGGTAGCCCTTATGATTGGGGTCTTGGCTTTTAATGAGACAGTCGATCTTATCCTCCAACCATTGGATTGAGCTATTCCAAGGTTTTTCCTCTTGTACTACGTGTTGTCCTCCCACTTCTACTATTGTATATATCTCAGTGATAGACTTTCTTCTTGCATTTCTCCATCCGCTGTTGACTACTCGCTTTTCCATTCTTTTCTGGTCTCATCTCGAGCAGTCATTATTTGGACAACTAGTGGCACACGTGCCATTCATACTTTAGGAAGGTTGGTCTCATCTACCATCACCCCTTGGGTCGAGATAGTTGATGGTTGACCCCCTACTTAGCTTGTCGAATGTAGGGCCTTTTTGACGACTTTGAGGAGTGTGATGGACACTCTTTCCTTGGTAGGTTGGAGTTGGAGTGTCTCTTGGACGATATAAGGTGTCAGAGGTTTCATACCTCTCCCAACAGCCCGCGTCGTTGCACACAAAATCATTCGGATACTCTTGGACTTCCTTTCACTACATCAAAAATGTCGGATTGTCTCGATCATTGACTGTAACAAGTCAAACTTGTCACGATCAATGACCGTGACAAGTCTGGGGGTGACAGCTATTTTTATCACACGTTTGTCATGGTCAAAAACCGTGATAAGTTCATTAGACTTGTCACGGTCCTATAACGGTCTTTGACATTGATAAGTTTTGTCACGATTAAAGACCGTCACAAACCCGTGACAAACCCTAAAATAATTATCACGATCAAAGACCGTGACAATTATGGGTAGAATTTAAAAAAAATATGCTGGGCAGTATGGCCACTGCCACTGCCCAGCAGTATATTTGTACCTGTTATAGCAAAATTGTACCTGTTCAAACAATATATATCCAAATAAAATAGAAAGAATGCATCAAATCATTGCATATATAATTCCATATCCAAATAAAATATAAATACAATCCATATCCAAACCAAAATATAACAAATCAAAATAATACAAATATAATCCAAGTGTCTAAATAAAATAGATACAAATAATCAATGTATAGAGTCATCAGTAGGTTGGAGGAGGAAGGAAGGCCACATGATATACGCATTGAGACTCCCCTTAATATGCGTCGCGCCGTATTGTTCACGCAACCACAATGAGGAGTTCTTCTTTTTTGGTATCACATGTGTGATGAGCACCTTGGCCTCGATGTCTTCAAGGATACGTCCATGAATCGGCATACCCGGAAGGGTTCTCGGATCCCTCAACCCCCTCGATATCCGTTGGCCATCATATATGTCGAGTAAAAACATGCTCGACCAATCGATTATTGACATAGGCCATTGGTTGAGAGCCAAGCTGGGAATCGAATCATCAAGTGACAAGTCTGCGCGTATCGACGATGAAGCAGTGATGTCCACATCCTCATCCTCGTCGACCTGCTCCTCCACCGTCTTATCTTTCCCCTTTCCCTTGCCCAACTCACGCTTCATGAAGGTATACATATCTAGGATCATCGCCTCCAACCTTGATAGCCTCTCGTCATGCGTGTCCACCTGATAAGATAACCCGGTATTGCTCGTCTCCATTCCAATGATCTTATACTTTCCCACACGCGAGCTCACCCCCTAGTCCTCCCCTTGCAATCATCGTCAAGCATTTGGCTGAGTGCGTCCGTAGCCAAAGATGCCTTGTCAGCATCAGCTACTCCAAACAATTACCTATTATAGGTAAGAAGCGTATATTCGTAGATTAATATAAACAAAAGTGTGAACATTTAGTTCCCATTAGTATAAACAATCACCTATTAATTATTGTACAAAATTTATAGTATGTTTCATTTAATTATGTCTTATTTATATTTTATTTTTAATTTTCAAATTCAATTTATAATATTAATTCCTATTTCCTCCATCTCCTCAAAAGGGTGAGTGGTCCTATCTCATTCAAGACCGCATATTTCTATAATTTACTTACAGCTCATGCACATTGTTCCAATTTAAGGAAAATTCGACAGCATATCCACATAGTTCTCCAACTACACGACGTAGATTCGTAACTGTGAGTGTTATTTCAATTAATAATTAAAATAACACTTAACATCGCATCATCTAGTATTTACCCAGAGAACATTAAGATACGACTGCGGAACTTCCTCCAAAAGTAACAAGTTTGAGCCACTAAAAATATTATTATAAAGAAATTATGCAGTCCCAAACTGTCCAAACATGACAATTCAAGGGATCTCATTACAGGGGTAATGATTCTCAAACGGTAGGAAAAAGAAGGGGGAAGTGTTTTTTACTGACAAAGTTGTTACGGACCTATCACGATCTTTAATGGTGACAACTTTTTAATGTTGACCGTAACAACGGCCCTTGTCACGGACTTATCATGATCAATGATCATAACAACCTTTGTCATGGACTTGGCACAGTCATTAACCGTGACAAAAAAGCGTGTTTTTTTCACGGTTAATGAATGTGACAAAGTTGGCCAGCTGAAAGGTGAAGATTTGACCTTTTTGGTGTAGTGTTTCCAAGTCGGTGACACTGCGGATCTGTGATATCCCTCCCCTTGAGGTGGTGTTGAACTTCCTTTGGTGAAGTTGGGGCTGGTCCCCCGACTACCGGATGCATGGCCTTCTTGGAGGCCACAGTTATCAAGTTAACGAAAGGATCATCTGGGATCCTGCTCATGATGTCCTAGTTGAAGACCAGGCTTTGCTGCTATAGCTGATACTAATTGGCCATAAGGGACCTTAATGTCGCTGCCACATCAGCCATTTTTTACTGTTGAGGTGGTTGGCTGGAGTTGGCTCTGATGTTGCAAGGAATATTAATGGCCATCTTCGGTAAAACCCAATTAAATAGCAAAAAATAGTGAAGAAGAAATTAGAAAATCCCGAAACATGATGAACGAGTTTATCCTAAGAACCACCCAACTCAAGCTCTTTTAATGGTGATTCAGTCCTAATAGTGGTGGAGTGGAATCACCACGAGAGATAAGAAGATGAGTATTCAAGAGAAGGTAAAGAAGAAATCTCAGTCTCTTCCCACAGATGGAGCTAAAATAATGATGCAAGAAATAATTCTTAAAGATTTAACATGTTCGAGAGCTTACTTAACAATGGTGAATATAAGAACGTGAGTAAAATATCAGAAGAGATGAGAGATAAAGAAAAGACACAAGTTTTTTAAGTGGTTCAGCCTAAGCCTACCTCCACTGTGTAAAATATGGGAGTTTTTCCACTATCAACTAGGTCTAGAAGACATTGAATATCATCATAAGATTTCTCTCTCTACAAGCTTAGTATGTTAGTTGGGTTTAGTTGGATCTAGATCCTTGAGGAAAGTGCCATTGGATGCCTTTTATTGTCCGGGGGTGCGCAGTGTAACCCCGGGCCTGTACTCCATGTATGAATGAATGAATATCCAATGAATATGTGACACCTGTAGAGAGAGATGTATGAATCATGATGAAAAATATTCCCCACACGTGTTAGTTGATTTGCCATAACATTTTTTATTGGACATATTAATAATACCAACATCATGATTTTCACGTGTGCATATAATGTTTGAAGCTAAGGGTCTCGGTTGGTCGGGATTTAGTGGGGGTCTGATCTTATGAACGGATTCGAGAAGAGACTAAATCTGTATCTAGAGTTTATGGTCAATAATAAAGACTAGCCTGATTGACATGTTTGAGGCCGACAATATACCTGAACTGCTGTAAGACCGACACTATATATGGACTTCTACACGACCAATACTGTATTACTCATTGGTGAATGTTGTATTGTAATAGAGTTGTCTCGGAGGCAGAGACAACATGATATGGGACTGGTCATGAGAATTCTTACGGGATGATAATTCTGAGGTCATGTATAAAAGGACATGCTACCATAATGGGTGTCATCTGGACGAGAGAAGACTTATGTATATCAGAGTATTATGTCTAGGAATCATTTTACCCTTTATGATCTATTACTAGTACAAATCTTATTTGCTTTAAGAAGGAAAATTCTCGATGAGGAAGACACGGTGCGCTACCAACAAGGCTGCATAGGACAGGGCTCAATAGGAGCCTCAACCACACCCACAGGCACTGTCAACACTACTTATAGCTACACCAACTAACATATCTACTATAGTTACTTAGGTAGTCTCTATAGCGATGGCTGCCATGCTTCAACACTTCCATCCATAACAGAAGCCACCATCACCAACCCTGCAGCAGGTTGTACTACTTTTTGAGTCGTAAGGCTCCGTCTGGGAGAGAGCGAGGGAGGCCTTTACTAAGGTATACCCATCAGAGTTTACTGGGATAATAGAAATTTCGGTGGCAAGACAATAGAAGAAAGATATCCAGAGGCACTTAAGGATTCTATAGGGCACTGAGGTGCATAAGCAAAGGTTATCTTCATTCAGACTTTAAGGAGCAGCCTTTAGTGGAGGGAGTCAGTTACTACAATGGAAGAATGGGGCAGGATGACTATAGAGGAGATTTGGGTTAAGTACGATAGGAAGTATTTTCCACATGCAGTAAAGTCAAAGATGAGGAGACAGTTCGTGGACCTGAAGTAGGAGAACAGTACTATAGCAGAGTATGAGGAAGAGTTCATCGCACTATCACTGTTTGTCACCGATGAGGTGAACAATGAGGAGAAGAAAATTGAGAGATTTACGATGGGGTTAACCTAGCACGTGAGGACAGGTTTTTTTTACCAATTCGTCTCGTTTACTAAGTATGCAGCTCAATAGGTCCTATCGTCTTTTTTTTTGCTCCAGTAGGTCCCATGAGAAAAGATTTTTGTCCAATAGGTCCTATTTATAAACATATATATTCACTATATTTATAAATAGGACCTATTGGGAAACAAATCTTATGATAGGAATTATTAGGAAATGCCTTATGTAAATAAGAATTATTTGTTAAACTCCCTATTAGGAAATCCCTATTGGGAAATCCGACTTTCATAACCTATATTCAGATGGTGAATTATACTCTTTTGTATTGTCAGGATCACCGATCGTTCCTGAAAAGTAAGGGCGATAAGAGGCCCCATTCAAATATGTCAAGATAGCAAAGTAAGACAGGTTGGAATAGTAGTCAGGGAGTCTAAAAATTTAAGGGACTCCAAAAAGGAGATTAGTTCAAGAAGTACAGTGGTTTCAATGATCGAAATAAGTATGGCCAGGGACAACAGTCGAGACGCCATCAGGGCCAGTGGCAGCAGGTTCGTGGCCATCGGGGTCAATAGGGATAATCACGTGATAGGTGCTAATTCTAGGGATGGTATTTCACTTTTGGAGTGAGAGGTCACATGTATAGAAATTCCCTAAAGGGAATCGAGGTGCATATAAGCAGGGAGGTCAGTGTGGGTATTAGGCACCCCAGCGGTAGCAACATCAGTTTCCAGCCCCGCAAGTTATCGCACTTCTAGCATTACCAAGACTACGTACCCCCACCTCAGGGGAAATAGCAGTAGAGGCAGTACGAGCATGTATATCACGTCGAATCCAGAGAGCGACCAACAACAACACTGGTAGTGGAGGGTATGTTCCCTATCTTTAGACGTGTATGGCACATTTTATTCGATACGGGCACATCACACTCTTTTGTCACAGTTATCGAGGATGGTAGACTTAGTGTCCGATATATAACTTCATATAAACTCATCCATGGGTAGAGGATCACCTATATATTTCGTGTGCATAGATTTGGGATAGACATTGGGAGACTTAGGTTCGTGGCACACTTAGTTATATTAAACATATGAGAGTAACATGTTATCCTGGGGATGGATTGCTTAGCTACTTACAGGGATTGTGTGGATTATTATAGGAGGTCCATTGTCTTTTCCATTTCAGGGCAAGAGATGTACTTAGTTGCGATGTCATGCTCAGATACCAGGGTTATCACTGAGTAAGGAGATCTATTTTGTGATTTATTTTATTCTAGGTATGAAACCCATTGCCCGTGCACCATATTAAATGGTTCCTTTGGAGATAAGAGAGCTTAGGGATCAGATTCACCAATTGTTGGGTTAGGGATTCATTTGGAGGAGTACTTCACTTTGGGGTGCTCCAGTTCTATTCGTAAAGAAGAAATATGGATCATTGATATTGCATATCGATTATAGGGAGTTAAATAAGGTGACTATACATATAAAGAATTTATTGCCCCGTATTAATGATATTTTTAACCTGCTGGGGGGTAATTCACACTTCTCTAAGATTTATTTGAGGTTGGGGTACCATCAGTTGAGGATTCGGATTAGGATAATCCGAAGATAGCTTTTTTGTATAGATATGGGTCTTAAGAGTTCATGTTATGACTTTCGATCTAACTAGCAGATCAGGAGTGTTTATGGACTTGATGAATAGGGTGTTCATGGAATTCTAAGATCAGTTTGTCACAGTATTGATAAATGGCATATTGATATATTCTTAAACTGCAAATGAGGTGCACAACACTTGCGGATGATCCCTAGAAAAGTTTCAGCGATGATGGAGTCGAGACAATCCACTACACCTACAGAGGTACGTAGTTTTTTTAGTTTAGGAGGGTACAACCATCGGTTCATTCAGGGGTTTTTGAATGTAGTCGAGCCTCTAACAAATTTTACACTAAAAGGTGTACTATTTGTCTAGGATGATGCATGTTAGCAAGATTTTGACGAGTTGAAGGTCAAGTTGACTTCATCTCCGACTCTTGCCTTACCTCTTGAGGGAGTAAACTATAAATTATTTACTGATTCGTCCTTGAGGAGGCTTGGAGGTGTTTTTATGCAGGAGGAGAGGCCAATAGCTTATGATTTTAGAAATTTAAATCCTCATGAAAGTAATCAACCCACCCATGATCTGTAGTTGGCATCTGTAGTGTTTGCACTATGCATTTAGAGACATTATCTTTCAGGAAAGAAATTCCAGTTATTTACGGACCACAAAAGTTTACAGTACTTGTTCATACAGAGGGAGTTGGACATGAGGCAATGTTTATGGCTTGAGTTTAATATTCAGAAGCAACCGAGAAAAGGAAATTTAGTGGTAGATTCCTTAAGCCATAAACCGATAGTCGAGCTAGCAATGGTGTGGAAAAAGAAATGGGGTTCGCTAATGACAATCTGTCATGTGCCTTTATAGTAGTTCTTACCATCACACCTGAAATCATCATTTGGGTCATAAAGGAATAGTCAAGAAATCCTTTTTGTCATGAAAAAGTCAAATAATTATTATCTGTGGGATCGGAGCATTACTCGATTAGTTACGATGGAGGTTTATAGTTCCACGGTAGGTTAGTAGTTTCGAAAAGTGAGGAACTACGATGAGAAGTTATGACGAAGACACGTGAGTACTATTTTTCTGTACATGCTAGTGGAGATAAGATGTAATAGGACATGAAGAACCAGTATTAGTGGTCAGGCATGAAGAAGGACAACGCCATTTTTTTGACCCAGTGTGTCACGTGCCACATAGTGAAGGCAGACCATCAGGGACTAGCAGGTGTTCTATAGCCTCTCGAGATTTCGATGTGGAAATAGGAGAGCATTTTTATGGATTTTATTATAGGGTTACCTATATCACATCGGGGACACGATGCCATCTGGCTGATCATAGACCATTTGATAAAGGTGACTCACTTCTTGCCAGTTTGGACATACTATACTTCTGAACAGTGCGCTAAGCTCTTCCTTGCATAGATAATGAGGTTTCATCGTGTACCACTAAATGTCATTTCATATAGGGGAAAGGTGTTTGTTTTATCATTTTTGAAGCAGTTTTTAATAGGTATTAGGGGCGGAGTTGAGGTTAAGTGCCTCGTATCACACACAGATGATGGTGAGATAAAGAGGTTGAATCAAATGTTAGAGGATATGTTACGTAGGCTCATTTTAGACTTCAAATGTAGCTGGGATAATTACTTACGATTAGTAAGGTTTGGTTATAACAATAGTTACGAGTTGACTATTAGCGTAACACCATTTACGGCATTATACAGGAGGCCTTATCATTATCCCTCTTATTGGTTAAAAGTGGGGAATAATAATCTTCTCAGACCGGAGTTGATTCAGGATACGTCGAAGAAGGTGGAGATGATCAGGGCTAGGTTTTGGATTGCCCTGGATCGACAGAAGATCTACGCTGATGTGGAGATGAGGCACTTGGATTTTAAGGTTGGAGATTATGTGCTACGTAAGTATCTCCCATAAAGGGAGTGATGTCATTTAGGAATAAGGACAAGTTGTATCCTTGGTATATAGGACCGTTCCTAATCATTGAGAGGATTAGACCAGTGGCTTATCCATTAACATTATCGGTTCACTTGCAGAGAATCCACGATATTTTCCATGTCTCGACACTACAGAGGTTCCTTAAGTACAAAGTAGTTTGCATCCACATAGATCAGAATGAGATAGATCTCCACCCCGACGTCACCGTAAGGAGCATAGACTTTATTATAAAGTAGTTTCTTTAGTATGCGTGTAGTGGGGACACCAAAATGAGGATGAGTCGACGTGGGAGAGGAAGAAAGACATGCAAAAAAAGTATCCAGAACTCTTCTAGTTAGGTATGTATCGAATTCCGATGATAAAATTCCGTTATTAGGGGGAGAATATAATACGTCGTACTTTTGCATCATTTAAATTGGTAGAATTATAATAATTAATTGCTCGGATAATATTGTGCATGAGTAAATGATTAAATTTGTTGCATGTGTTGCATTGGTAGAATAATTTATTTGCATGTTATGTGAATTTTTTATATTACATTATTAGTACAATAAAAATGTATGATTTATTGTACACTTAGTTGAATAGGTTCTGGAGTGATTTATAAGCTATTTTAAGTGTTTCCTAAGTTGGGCCCGGGGGATATATATACCCTTAGGGGAGATTTTAGACCATTCTAGGTAACATTTTGGGCTTATTTGGGGGATCAAAATTGGGTCTTATGGGGGGATACGGGATTATAGAGTTTAATCATTATATAAGACACCCTAATTAGGTTTCCCAACTAATTCTAATTAAATCTAGCAGCCACAAACCTTTTAAAGGAAGTTAACAAGTTGGGAGAGGAGCAAAGAAGAAGGATCTTCAAAGGAGGAGCTTGCATCCATCTTATAAGGAAAAAATTCTCTTGTAAAATCTTTAATAATAGGTTTCTTAATTTATAAGCATGTCGCTTATACAATTCTAGGTTTATAAACATGTTAGGGGGTGTTCATGACTAAAAATGGACTTAATCTAGATTTATACTCACAAATAAAATATAGTAGGTTAATCAAATCACACACACACAAGAGAAGACATGTTTAGAGTGGTTCAGCACTAAACTAGCCTATGTTTACTATTTGTATTAGTTTATAGGGTTACAAAAGATGAATGGTGTGCGTATGAGTTATCCGAGTTATCCCTTGAGTTGGGCGAGTTTTTGTATTTATAATGGTGTAAAACCCTAGAGATGGAATGCCTTTATATTTACAGGCATTTACATCTGTGTATAATAAATGAAACTCTTGGAATTCAGTGCTAGTGGGAATCCCATCCGAGTAACTTTTGATATTCCTGACGGTGGACATTCTGTAGCAGGTTATCCTTCGAGCCGATTAAGTATCTCTGATATCAATCAAGGTGGATGGTCAGCCACGTAGGAGGACAAGTGTACATTTATGATTGGTTCACGTAGGAGAGTAATTTTTGCACATAATAGGGGGATTTATTTATTTATGGATTTTCGGTTTGGGACTGTTTAGAACTAATTAGGACTAATTGTGTTTTAAAAGTTGAGAACTTTGATAACACAACTAAAAATTGATATTGTATAATTAAAGGAAACACTATTAGAATCCATGTGAAAGGATTGCATTTCATTTGTGAGTTAAACCATGATTTGATTTGAGATAATCTAAGAATTTTGAGTGAAAATTGTGAATTTTCATTAGTTTAGACAAGTTACGGGTTATATGATTAAATAACATGAATTATAGTAATAATGATGTTTAAATTAATTATAAATCCATGCATAGGTGTTCTTTCAATTGTTATGGATTCATAGTTGTTAAAATTGAGTTATATAAAGCTTCGAATTCGTTAATGGAAATTAGGGAAGAAGACCCACTTATAAAGGAAGGAAAATCTAGGCTTAGTGTTCATTTCGAATCGATTCAGCCTTAGGAGTTAATCGATTTAGTCAGTGCAAATCGATTCGGCTCCTCGACTAGAATCGATTCTTCTCTTAGACGTGTGTTAGGTAAGACTGGGAGAAATGTTCATGGGATTTTTATGAGCCCATATGAGTATGTGGGAGGTCATTTATGTGATGGATGACTGGTTTAGTTGAAGAATGGGATGGTTAACCATTATATAATAACTTCAATAATTAGCATGAATGTTAAAATGGGATAATAGGAAACTATATTTTTAAATTATGTGATCAAGTCAAGTTGGTTTAATGTAGAGGAGTACAATAGCTTATAGGTAGCCACATGTACTTTGTATGTCATATATATGTATCCTATATTTTTTGGACATACCTGTACTCATGGTGAGCCTATCAGTTAGGGTTGCATTCGACATTAAGACAGCGTACCATACGCCGACTGAGATGTTCTAGGCATAGAAGATGTCATTATATTTGATCTTGCGTTCAGGGGCATCCCCTTCATGACCAGAGAATATTATTTGGACTGAAGCCATTAGTTAAGTTGGGTATGGACCCGTTAGTGGTGTTACCACATATTGATTGCCCCACCATTACCTATATTTTTCTTAAGCTATCTCGTGATGAATTCCTACAGACTTACCGATGGAAGCACAAACTAGACACCGAAGGTAGATGCCTTCGTGTGCCATATATGTATATAAAGGTGTGTGTGTGTGTGTGTGTGTGTGTGTATAGACCATTGTTAATGGACCCGGTGCTACAGAAAAATACATTATGTGATGTGAGTGTATTTCTTTGAGGGTGGTGTGTTGGGGGTTAGTCATTGTGATCAATATCGAATCACATAGCTAGTGACCTATAAATTATATGATGATTAGTTGTTCTTAGTTATTAGTGGTAGTGTAGATACCATTTATCACATTATGGCATATGTTGGTAATATGTATAGTATTTCACTTAGAGGAGGGGTGAGATACTTATTGCATGTGAGAGCCGATGGGTGGGATTATTGTGAATTAACTACTTTATTATTTGTTGGTTTTGAAAGTTAATTCTTTCAACCTTGGGGCTCCTATCCAAATCATCAAAATTAGTTTTTACGTTTTCCTATAGAGGATCAGTAGGGCTGAGAGAGAATCACACTTACGGTTTTAATGCTTAGTGAATTCAGCTATTTGGTTCTAACTTAGGTTACTACTCTATTCTATTTAAGTCATTTACATTTTTGAGATTGTATGGGCATAATCCCAAGACTTATTTTATTTCAATCGATTTATTTCCATTTATATTAGACAGATGTGTTATATCAGTGGGAGCTGAGATCTTTATATGTATTCAATCATTATATTATTTTCTTTTTTATGCATGGTTGTTTCATTGCAAAAGTTTATTTTGCCCCTTTGATGGTAAGAATGGTATAAATTGTTAGATAAGCCCCATTCTCAACATATTGTGTTTGGTCAACCTTTACGCAAAAAATGGGGGTTGTCACGCTGATTTTATGTTTCATACCAGTTCACCACTAAGGATGAGAAAGATAAAGTTTACTTAAAAAAGGTGGGTTGAGGTAAATATTGGTTGGCATATGTGAGGATAAGTGAGGGGAAAGAGGATGTTATTTTAGCTTTGGACGATATAAGCATATAATGAAAATTAGGATTGGTTAAAAAGGTGGTAGGTAAGTCTAAATCCGTCGTCAGGTCAAGGCCATTGGGATTAAAGACGTTTATGTACATAAAAAGAGGATTGGGAAACATGCAAGGGGATAATGAGGACATCGATGTGACATGATCACATGGGTCAAATGGGACAACATCACATGGATCAACAGTTTATAGTGCAGTTTTACTATGAATAAGAAAAGAGAAAATGTGACTAGAAAAATTAATAGGAGAATATAGGAGTGTGTTAGATGAATGTAGTTGATGGGGTTCTTTAGGAGGAATATATATAAAAGGTATTTCTGAGTGCGCAAATTGATGATAGGAAGTACTCCTAACGGGAAAAGAAAGGTGTTTAGGCAGGACAAAAGTAAGAGGTAAGGATCCTATAGGTGGTTGTGTGTCAGGTTATGACAGGACTCAAGTTCACACATTTGAGGTTGAAACACATTGGTGAGGTCTGGTGAAGCATAATGGTAGGATTGATTAATATGTGCATATTTGATGGACATGGGTATCAGTGAAGATCTTTCTTTGATTTGTGACATCCGATAAAACTCATTGAATGTGGTCATGTAAGTTTGTCCCTCTTATGGAGTCAACGGTGATGGTGAGACATAGGGAAAAACTCTTTCATCAAATTAGACATGTTTTGAAATAAAGACTTTTCGAGCTGGAGGGTGGTAGCACATATACCCTTAATGTATACTACCATAACTAATAAACACACAAGATTTTGTTTTTTATTCAAATTTATTCTTGTTCCCACCTCTCAAATATGGAAAACACTTGCACCAAAATATTCTACGTCCTCTGTAAAATAGCCTACCACTCAGAGAAGACATTTTTAGAGTTTTTCAGCTGTAAGATAGCCTACGTCCACTATTGATATTATTTCGTAGGGTTACTATAAATATATAGTGTGTGTATGAGTGATTTGAGTTGTCCCTTGAGTTGAGAAAGTATTTTGTATTCATAATGGTGTAAAACCCTAAAGATGAAACTCTTTCATATTGTCAGGCATTTACATCTGTGAAAAAGAAATGAAACTCTTCTAATTTAATGTTGGTTGGCATCCCATCCGAGTAACTCTTGATATTTGTGATGGTTGGCATTCTGGAGTTGGTTATCCTTCCAACCAGCTAAGTATCTCTGATGCTGATCAAGGTGGTTGGTCGGCCACGTAGGAAGACACGCGTACATTTATCATTGGTCCCCATAGGAGAGTAATTTTTACATATAACAAAAGCCCCCAATGCTCCATGCTTTATGATTGATAAAAAGTATGGAGTATTTTTCTCCGAGTGTTTCTCGGCATACTGCTTGAGTCTGCGGTCGGTAGCCGACTTCCCACACTTGTAAAATAATTTATTGGTAGTGTTGATAGTGGCATTTTTGTAAATAGTTCAAACTTTTTCTAACCGCCAAAGTGTACGATGGTCTTTTGAAGCTTCGAGAGGCATGAAAATCGGCGTTAACTCAATCGTTTCTTCAGTTAATCATTTCGTTCCCATTTATCGAGCCAACTGATGTAGGTAGAAAATTTCCCTCCTTTCTTTTCACCTCAAACCTTATGCACTTAGAATTTCCTTCGTCTTTAAGCTTTTTTACACAATCGTTAGCAACTTGTTCATTTCCCACCATTTTTCTTTAGGTTTTGCAATCACCCTTAGATCCCTGTAAGACTTATTTCCCTCTTTCTCCGTTTTGTCATCCTTTTATCTATTTTCATCCTGGTTCAAATTGTGGATGAGTGTTTATTAGAGGAATTTAGAGAAAAAAGAAAATTTTCATCTTCGGTAGATTTTGAAATAGCACAAGGTCTCATAGATGTATATTCTCTTCTTGAGGGTCAATGGATCTCCACCTTGTTCATTGTTGAATGTGACATCACTTTTCCACCAAACCCTCTTTTCCTCCAAATTTGTCAATACTTTGATGTGGTTATTGCTAGGGTATTATCCAATACTTAGCAGGTTGTAAATGGTGTCTATAGGTTGAACGCAATTTATGGGACTCATATTGGGGTTTAGGAGTTGATATTTTGTTATACATAGGGTACTGTTGGAGATAACGCATATTGTTTGAAGACTACGCAATCCAATAGGGCCTTAGCAGTGAGTTTACTATATTCTAATAAGAACTGTAAACATGTTCCTATTCCAAATAATAGGAACATTCGGAGTTGTTAAGAACTACACCATTATCATATTTACAGTTCCTATTCCTAGGGATGTTCCTATTTCATATGGTGTAGTTGTTAATAACTGTAAACATGTTCCTATTCCAAAGGGAGTGTCTTATACTGGTCTCAGAAGCCCCCAATCAGGGCATAGCATAGGTTGTAATTATGTTATCTATTTGTTCTTCTTTTTTTATATGTTTCTGGGTTTTGCTGACTAACCATGTTGTTTCCTTTTGATGTAGAGGGGAGCAATAAGAGGTGTCCCAAAGAAAGGGAAATCAATATTGAAAAGCTTAAATTTCCATGGGAACTTAACCAAATAATTGCAGAGGAAAATACCTAGGTTTCTTCCTTGATGTTAGAATATAAGAGTTCCATCACCTCTTTTGTTGCCCGACCAACACTTGAGCTGCCCCGAGTTTCCAAAAATCTAAAAGAAGATTTTGTGTCTACTTCTTCAGTTACAGAATTTTCTACTGCTGAACCCACCCAAGGAGGAACTTCTTCCTCATTTGAGTCCTTTGATATTTCTAAAATCCCAATGTCTCCTTCAACAGACATGGTGAATAGAAAGGTGTCCAATTTGATGAGTGGGCCATTGTCTCCTCCCACAAAAAATAATGATGATAATGGCAAGAATCCAGTTGAGAAGAAATCCAAGGTCGATGATAAGAGGCCTCAAGTCCTTCGTGGTGATGAGACTCAAATTACTGAGTATAAATTTAAGAGATTGAAGAGAGGATTGTCCGACCCTCAGAAACAGGCCTAAAAAACTCAAGTCGACCAGCAGCCATTGGCTGCAAAGAAAACTATGGCCAACCAACAAGAATTGGTGAGAAAAATCCAAGATGACCCTAGTGATATTGGATCAGATCCTTATGCTATTAACCCTGGATTGGTCAGGGGTTTAATCAAGTTTGGAATTGTCCCTACTGATCGGGCTGTATTAGCCCCCATGCCAAGGTCAATGCTAACTGAGAGTGCATGTCGTATTTTTTCTCTATGTTACTAAATTTCTCCTAATCATCTTGTGTTTCCTCCTTTGAAGTGCTTGGTTAACTTTAACCAAATAATGGATAAGGTTGACCAACTGAGGTAAGTGGAGGAGGCCCTTAAGGGCATGGGACAATCTTTGGCTTCTTTCCAACAAGCTTTGAAATCAAAACAAAAATTCTGTGAGGAGGAGTTGAAAAGAAGCTAATAATAGGGAAACCACAGCAGAAGACAAAATAAATGTTACTGATGGAAAATCCTAGTCTGTCGAGAATAAGGCAAAAGATGCTAATGCTAGGGCCAAGGTTGCCATAGGAAAATTTATAAAGCTAAAGTACCAACCCAAAACTTCTTAAGATAAAGTCGTTGACCTTACTGTTGAAGTTGCATCTATGAAGGCCAAAGGCAAGGATACTTTCGATAAGGGCTGGAAGAAAGAATTTTTTACATCTTCTTCCCAGATTGAGTATGCCAAGAAATTGTCCTTCAAGGAAGGTTGGTCAGAGGCTCTAAAGGTGGTCGGCACAGAGGCAAACTCTGAGATTTTCCTAAGGCATGACCTAAGCACTCTCCCTCACTTGGATGAGGAGTTTGAAGATGAAGAAGGGTTAGGAGAGTCCTCAATGATTCCCATTGAGTCTTTAGTGGTGCCGGAAGCAAGTGTCGACCTTCCCATTTCCAGCCAAGACTAATCCAAGGATGAGGAGACGGTTTAGCTCCATCTTAGATACTTTCCTTTTTTTATGTTTTCTCATATGTATTTTCTATTTCCTCTCTTTTTTTCTTGCTGATGTATCCATCTTTGTACTTCAAGATTAATCAATAAAAGAACACTTTTTTTATCAATTGTTTTCGTCTTTTAGTGATTGTTAAATCTTGTTGGTTTGTTCTTTTCTATATGACGAATTTTCCCCACAAACTCATACTTGTAATTTTTTAGTTAGATGCCAAAAAAAAGCTATTGTTTCTGTTGAATCCGACCTACTTAGGCATTGAAAAAATCTTCTAGAAGCTAGTAATGTTCCCATATCCCAAGAAGACTTAGTAAGGTTGCTCGGCTCATATGTCTTCGACCAAGTTAAGGGGTAATATATCCATCTTTATGTCTTTTAGATAGGGTTGTAGATAATAATGCTTCTTATTACAAAATGATTGAGAGAATGCGGGATGACCGCAAGTTGTCCCTGGCTTTGCCTCACTCAATTTATGAGGCTAAGTACAAGGCCTTGAGTGAAGTAAATTCTTTTGACAAAAAATTACAAGTCATCACTTTTGTTATGAATAAGAAAGTATTGTCTCTGAAATAAGATCCGGAGAGTGCTCAATCAGCTGCTGCTATGTTGGAGAGAGAAAATAATGCCCTGAGGAATAAACTTGATAGTATGAAGAGATCAATCACTACTAGTTCAGATGAGGGTGTTTCATTTTTGGAGCCTGAAAATGCCAGGTTGTTGGAGGAGCTGGAGGCTTTGCAAAAAAAGAAAACCAAATCTGTCTCCTGCAAAAAATAAGGAAAAATGTAGTTGTTTGGCCTATTGTTGATGAGGAAAGAACCGAGAAAACCTTGGCCGAGCAAGTTTCTCAACTAAAAGAGAAAGACATGAAAAAACACCCTTAATACTAAAAGCTTTTTGTTTACAAGATTAATAACAAATAGTTATAAGTTGAGTAAACTCCGAATAAACTTTTTGGACAAAACTCTTTTCGAAAATAACACAAGACGTGTTAAAAAATCTTTTTCTGAATATATGGATTAAATTCGATAGTTGATTACCTTTTGTTTAATTTTTAAAAAACATCTACTAACATTAACATGTAGTCCCAATCACAATAACAGTTAAGAACATTCGAAGTAATAGACACATGAATTTTAACGTGGTAAAACTCTTAAACAAGGGAAACATCTAGGATGCCCTCTATGGTACAAAACAAAAATCCACTAGAATAAAAATCAAGTTACGAAACTTAAGTGAACCACAAAGATCCTAACCTAAGTTCATAATGTACCTTCACGAGACTCTCCACTCAAAAGGTATTCTGACTTGGAACTTGATCTTAACTTGCTTCTTCTTTTTCTTTTCCTTGATCTACTTCTCTTTGAATTTTGATTCCAGCAACTCTTTCAAATTCAGGATTCTCAGACAGAACCACAGTGTCTAAATGTTCATGTGAGATAGTGTTTGTGATGTGCTACTACATGAAAACATGTAACTCACCCTCTCAAGATTTATACAAACTTTCCTAACAAATTACAAATTCTCTAAGATGAAAGTTATTTTTGAATCTTGATTTCTCAAGGAAAGACTTCTTGATCTTTTATTTAACCACAGATCTCAAGGATACCTTGCTCAGAGGATGATCCAAGGTCTTAAACAATTTCAGGGTTTTGAAAATATTTTTGAAATTGTAAACCTCCAATTGAGATCCAAACTAGACTAGAAGTCTAATTTAACAAAACAAATTGTAAACCTCACTTTTTATACTAAATGTAGAATGATCCAGAAGTTCGAACACAAATCAAAGGCTGAGATTAAGTCTTCATAGATTGACTTTGATCATACGGTTTAACACATGTAGTGGTTTAATGGTCACTGATTGGTTTAGGTTGGGTCACAAGGATTGAGACAGAACGCATGCAGTACGTTTATTAAGTTGATTCCAGAGTTGATAACATGTAAACATTTTGTGTCTTAAAAGAAACACAGATCTAATGGATACAAAACCAACACGTGTATGATTCTGATGCAGGCAAAACGCGCGTATGAAAATAATTACAGGGGCTACCTTGCAATCTCTAGCACTTTCGAATTCTACCCAGGCAAACAATCAGCATATAAAATAAGTTTCTAAAGTAGAACTTATACCCACAACACTTTTAAAACCAAATTTTAATTAATTCAAAAATCATTTAAAAATTGTTTAAATTTATATAAAATGATTTGCATTGAATTAAATAGATTTTAAAAAGGTTTGAAGTGTTGAAAAATAATTAACACAAATAGATGATATGTATGATGCAGTGTAAGTGTCCTATTTGTGGTTTTAGGGTTTAGAATTAACTTCCCTTTAAATATTCTCTTGGACTGGATTTCTTCATGGAGATTATCTCTTTAAGGAGATGGAGTTCTCAAACAATTCTAGCTTATTTTGTCTAGATATCCAAACTAGTTGGAACTCCTATATATGCAGACTCAAGTGAGTCAATATATAGTGTGTTATCAAGCCACCCTTTGGATATTAGAGACAAAATTCCCTTGAGTATTCAATACTCGTGGGTCAAAAATAAAAAGAAATCCTATGTTTCCTATACAAAAATTCTAACTACCCTTTCCCATCCTAGAACCAAAAATAAGGAAAAAAAATACATTACTCAACTACATACAAACTAATACCCTACAAAGTATAAACAAGATGGACAATGCGTTAGAAATGCCTGTAACAAGATAAACACTAAATTGGCATATTAGTTGACTTGGAATAGGAATAGATAGTAAAATCACTTAAGCAATACTTAAGATCTTCTCCCTCAATTTTTCTCAAATAGACAAGGGGTATCAATCATAAGAGAAAATATAGATTAATTTAGATTGATCATACCTATAGCAGTACCCAAATAATCAAAATGAATGTTATCTAATGACTTGGTAAAGAGATTTGCGAGCTGTTTTTGAGTGTTCAGATATTCAATAATGAGATCTTTGGATTCGACAAGGTCACGGATAAAGTGATGTCTAATCGTAATATGCTTAGTTCGTGAGTGAAAAACAGGATTTTTGGAAATTTTAATAGCACTTTGGTTATCACAAAACATGGTTAGTTGTTTTTCTATGAGACCATAATCACTAAGCATTTGTCTAATCCATAGTAATAGAGCACAACAACTACCAGCTGCTATATATTCTGATTCAGCACTAGATAAGGAAATACAATTATGTTTCTTACACGACCAACAAACAAGATTATTGCCTACGTAGTAGCAAGCACCATAAGTGCTCTTACTGTCATCAGAACAACCGGCCCAATCGAAATCAGTGTATCCTACAATAGAACTAGTCGTATCATTTATGTACCAAATACCAAATTTGAGAGTACCCTTAATATATTTAATAATATTTCTTACGATTAATAAGTGAGATTCTTTAGGACTACTTTGATATCTTGCACAGATACACACGACAAAGGATATATCAGGTCCAGACGTGGTAAGATACAACAAACTCCCAATCATACTTCTATAAAGGGTGGGATCTACACTTTTCCCAATATCATCCTTAGAAAGTTTAGTTGAAGTACTCATAGGAGTTCTAGAAGGTTTAGCATTTTCTAAGCTGAATTTTTTAACTAAATCTGCAGCTTATTTGGATTGAGATATAAAAATACAATCACTGCATTATTTTACTTGTAAACCCAAAAAATATTGTAGTTCACCCATTAAAGACATCTGAAATTCGATATGCATTATATCAGAAAAATTCTCTACTTGTTTGGGATAGGTGGAACCAAAAATAATATCGTCCACATATACTTGCGTGATTAAGACATGTTGATGTTCCTTTCTAACAAACAATGTTTCATTGTTTCCGCCACGTACAAAATTGTGAGACATTAAGAAGGTAGACAGTCTCTCATACCAAACTCTAGGAGCTTATTTCAAATCGTATAAAGCTTTCTTAAATTTAAAGACGTGGTTCGGGTGTACAGGATCAACAAATTCTTTGGGTTGTTCTACATAAACTTCTTCAGACAAAATTCTAGTTAAAAAAGCGAATTTAACATCCATTTGGAATAGTTTGAATTGCATATGACAAGAAATTGCAAGGAGGAGATGAACTGATTCCAGACGAGTAACATGTGCAAACGTTTCATCGAAATCAATTCCCTCAATCTGGGAATATCCTTGTGCAACCAACCTAGATTTATTTCTAATGACCTCCCATTTTCATCAATTTTATTTTTTAAAATCTATCTTTTTCCAGTAACCTTCGAATATTTTGGTCTAGGAACCAGATTCCAAACATCGTGACTTTTAAATTGGAGTAGCTCTTTTTGCATAGCATTTAGCCAAAAAGAGTCAGCAAGGGCATCATTAACATTTTTAGGTTCCTCGAGAGAGAAAAAAAACAGAAAATTATACCACTTGCCAAAGTTGGGATCTAGTTCTAATTGGTTCCGAAGGATTACCGACAATGGTTTTAGTGGGGTGATCTTTAAAAACCCAAGTGGGTACATAAGGACTCTCATGTGGAAGTGAATCAACATCATCTTGAGGATCAGGGGATAAAACAAGTTTGTCCTCATCAAATGTTACTGGTTGATGATCACTACTCCTAACACTTGTGTCATCTATAATTACATTAATTGATTCCATAATTGTTTTGGTTATGTTGTTAAACACATGCAAAGCCCTACTAATTTGGGAATAGTCAAGAAAAATTACCTTTTCTCTCGGGTATCAAATTTTGAAAGATGTTCTCTATCTTTGCAGATATAGCAGATACTACCGAAGGTTTTAAAATATTTCAGATTAGGCTTTTTGTGGAACCATAACTCATAAGATGTTTCTTTGGAATTTTTTTTGAGGTAGATACGATTAATAATGTGACACGCGATTTGGACAACTTCTACCCAAAAATATCTAGGGAGATTCTTAGCACGTAACATAACCCTAGCCATTTCTTGTAAAATCCTATTCTTACGTTCAGCTATACCCTTCTGTTGCGGGGTTTTTGGAGCGCTAAACTCATGTTTATAGCCATTAGATACACAATACTCAGAAATTCCATAGTCCTTAAACTCTCCACCTCTATCACTCCTAATTCGACATACTTGGGTATCCTTCTCATTCTCAATTTTTAATGGAATTCTCAAAAATTCATTGAAGGTTTTTGATTTATGTTTCATAAAATCTACCCATGTATATCTCGTATAGTCGTCCACTATAACTAGGATGTAAGAGTTTCCACATAAACTAATAGTTTTGAAGGACCCATGAGGTCCATGTGGATAAGTTCTAGAGGCTTAGTGCTAAGGACGGCTTTAACTTTCTTATGTGTTGATTTATTTATTTTTCCTTCCTGACAAGGTCCACATATGGGAGTAAAAGAATCTTTAATTTTTGGCAAACCTCTAACTATTTCTTGGGAACTCAATCTTCTAAGGTTATCATAATTTGTGTGTCCCAATCTATTCTTCCATAGATAAGAATCCTCTAATCTGGGCAACATTACAAGATTCAGAATTTGGAATTACTATGTAACAATTTTTCGGGGTTCTGTTTCCTGTTAAAAGACAATTACCTTATTCATCAATAATTTTGCAATCTTTTTAAAAAAAGGAAACTGAGTAATTGGAATCACAAAATTGTGATATACTTAAGAGATTGTCTTTAAGGCCTTTAACTAATTGAACATCATTCAGTTCAGGAAACCCTTGCTCACTCAATGTTCCTTTACCTATGATCTAAGAAGAAACACCATCTCCAAACATGACACTACCTCCAAGGAAGTCTGTCTTGTTCTTCAATTTGGTTTCATCCCCGATCATATGTTTAGAACATTCGGAGTCTAAATACCATCCAGTTGATGAGATTTGTCCCTTTAAAGCAGAAATGACAATGTTGCACTTGAGCTGGGGTAGTAAATCATCTTTTCTAATCCAAATAGGCCTGATTTTAAAAACTTTATGGCCTTTTGACTTAGAAAAAGTTTGAGGGGTTTTTTTAAATGATTTTTTCTTAGTCTTGGACCCTCCTTTTTTCTTTTTATAGTTATAATTATTTGTGGCCTGTCTAGGAAGTATATAAGCATTTTTAGATTTCCTAGAATAGTTAAAGTTCTGGTAGGTAGGAGTGTATGTCCTCTTCTGGAAACACTCATCTAGAGTATGTCCAAAAATATCGCAATACAAAAAGTACTGATGGGTATAGGACTTGACTTTCTTACTAAAGTCTTTGAAAATTGTTTTGGATCTATTAGTTATAGTAGTCCAGTCATTATTATGTTTATATTGTTGTCTTTGGTCTCTGGCAGAAGGACAAACATATTTGGTTTGACAGTTTGGTTTCAACTGTTGATTGTACTGATTATGTGTTGATTGAGATACATTGAGATTAGGTTCACCTTTTTAAACATTTTGATAAGTTTGGACTTATTTTATAAAAGCGACATTTCTAGGAGAAACTTTGGTCTTACTTGTATGCACTATTTCTCCAAGTCCTAGGCTAGACTTATCTTCAGAGTCAAATTTGCTTCCAGTAATAATTTTTTCATAAGTCTTGGTTTGTGTTTCAAAGTGTTTACATTTTTTAAGAACATTTGAAACCTTTTGCTTTGACTCTTCCAGTTTAATAAGGGTTGCCTTGTATTTTTGTTCAAATTCATGGTTTTTTAAATCAAAGAATTTATTCTCAAGTGGTAATTCTCAATATCAGTCTCATGAGCAATACATGTCGCAGTATATTCTTTAGTGTTCTTCCCAATGGTTTGGTTAAACAAATCTATACGCTCACTTAAAGTTTTTATCATCTTTTCTAAGCGAGAACTCTTCTTAATCGTTTTAGTGTATAACTCTTGTAAATCAGGAAGATCATCATCAGACTCACTATGTGCATCGAGTGAATTGTCCCCTATATATTTGATAGGTTCTTTACTCACGCACATGTTCAATTCATCATCAACATTCTCACTTTGACTCAAACATAATTTTTCAGCAGTAATAGGAGCATAATTATCAGAAGGGTCATTAACCGCATCAACAGGCATATCAAGTTCATGAGCAGGCAGGCAAGCATCATCATTATATATTATCTTAGCAAAGAAAGACATGCAATACTCATTGACTTGGGTTGAGTCAGTTTCATCCTCATCAGAATCACTAGAGTCGTCCCATGTTTTACACATATTGGCCTTGTTATTGTTAAAGCTAGTTGGACATTTACTAGAATAGTGACCAAGTTTGCCACAACGATGACACTTAACATATTTTATGTCAGGTTTAGGTCTGTTGGGGTCATAGTTCCTCCTATTGTCATAAGTGTGTTTGGTATTGTCTCTGTCATGTGGTCTGTGAGATGGATTACCTTGATAATTTGATTTGCCTTGTTTAGAGGCTACAACATTTCTTAATTTCAAAATCTTTTTGAAACGCTTACTCATAAGAGCTATTTCATTGTCAAGGTTTTCCAAATCACAGGTTTTAAGACAGTCAGTGTCAAAGTCTATAGTGTTCAATTTAGGCACTGGTAATTTAAATGAAAAAACAACATTTGAACTAGAGGCTTTATTAGTCTGTTTGGTCAATTTCTTTTTAAAGTCCAGTTCCAATTCAACAGTCCTAAGTTTACTGTTAAGTAATTCAGGAGTCATAGTAGGGTCATTTATTTCCTCAATAGAATATCTCTTGTTGTCAAATTTAGATGGAAATGACCTAAAAATCTTTGAGATAATTTCTTTTCTATTGTAGGTTATACCATTTGCATAAAGTTTGTAAAAATATCAATTTACCTTATGTAGAAATCGCCAAACGATTCATATTCATTCATACACAGTGTGTTATATTGCTGAATAAGCATTTGGGGTTTTCTAGCTTTGACACATTCATCACCCTCATGAGCAATGACTAAAGTGTCCCATGCCTCTTTAGAAGTGGAACATATGGATATTCTTTTAAATTCATGTTCATTTATGGACATAAAGATGGCATTTTTCCATTTGTTATTATCAAGAGATGATTTTTCTCTTCCTTAGTAAATTCACTAAGAAGTTTCTTAATCCTTGTTGGATCAGAGGCTAAAGTAGGTTTAGTAGGATATTCAAACCCTGTTTCAATCATTTCCCAGAATTCATCACCAAGGGTTCCTTGAATAAAAGCAGTCATTCGCACTTTCCAGTACGAAAAATTATCTCCATCAAAGAGTGGTGGTCAGTATAGGTTACCTAACATCTCAAATTTTGTTTCCATACTTAGAGGTTTTCAGAAAGAAGTTTTGAAAATAATTTCTTAAGTTTTCGAATCACAAAAGGTGTTCCTGCTCTGATACCAATTGAAAAAACAACCTTAATACAAAAATCTTTTTGTTTACAAGATTAATAACAAATAGTTATAAGTTGAGTAAACTCCGAATAAACATTTTGGGCAAAACTCTTTTCGAAAATAACACAATATCTATTATAAAATATTTTTATGAATTTATGGATTAAATTCGATAGTTGATTACCTTTTGTTTAATTTTTAATAAACATATACTAACATTACCATGTAGTCCCAATCACAAGAATAGTTAAGAACATTCAAAGAAATACACACAGGAATTTTAACGTGGTAAAACTCTTAAACAAGGGTAACATCCATGGTGTCCTCTACGGCACAAAACAAAAATCCACTAGAATAAAAATCAAGTTACAACACTTAAGCAAACCACAAAGATCCTAACCTAAGTTCAGAATGTACCTACACGAGACTCTCCACTCCAAAGGTATTCTGACTTGGAACTTGATCTTAACTTGCTGCTTCTTTGTCTTTTCCTTGATCTCATTCTCTTTGAATTCTGATTCCAGCAACTCTTTCAAATTCAGGATTCTCAGAAAAAATCCATAGTGTCTAAGTGTTCGTGTGAGATAGTGTTTGTGATGTGCTACTACATGCAAACATGCAACTCACCCTCTCAAGATTTATACAAATTTTCCTAACAAATTACAAATGTTCTAAGATGAAAGTTATTTCTGAATCTTGATTTCTCAAGCAAAGACTTCTTGAACTTTTATTTAACCACAGATCTCAAGGATACCTTGCTCAGAAGACGGTTCAAGGTCTTAAACAATTCTGAGGGTTTTGAAAATATTTTTGAAATTGTAACTCTCCAATTGAGATCCAAACTAGACTAGAAGTCTACTTTAACAAAATAGATTCAGACTTAACATGCAAGGATTGATTCAATAAGTTTTGATCTAAAACTTATTTTCATATCTGAACACTTTAAAACTTTGACAAGAGTTATTTTGTGTTCCTTTTATTTTTGAACACTAGTATTTCATAAAATATGAAATAAAAATTAGAAACACACAACTCACTAGATCTGAAAAATTAATTTTGAAACTAGAAGTTTTTATTTCAAAAACTCGTTGAAACAGAATAGATCTAAAATTCTAGATCTAAAAAAATAAACATAAAACTATAACGTGAGATGTTCTCTTTTAGAGAGACTCAGTTTCAAAAATAAAACTTAAATCTCTCTTAGAGATGAGTTCTGAGAGAACCAAATATTTGAAGAGGTTTTCAAACGAAAACACAAAACCAACACCACAAAAACCCTGGAAGGATCTAATTCTCTCAAGATAGGTTTTCTGGTGCAGGGACTTTTAGGTTTTGGTGTTTTGGTTTAGGGGAAGACTCACAAAGGTTTTAACTACGAAGAAAGATAAGGTTTCATCTTCAAATCTCTCTCTCTACTTTCCCTCTCTTCTCTCTACCCTCTCTCTCTTCTCTCTACCCTCTCTGAAAGATGAAATGGCAAAAGTCTCAAAATGCTTAGGATTGATCCCTTTATATACTAAAGGTAGAAGGATCCAGAAGGTCGAACACAAATCAAAGGCTGAGATTAAGTCTTCATAGATTGACTTTGATCCTACGGTTTAATACAGGCGGTGGTTTAAATGGTCGCTGATTGGTTTAGGCTGGGTCACAAGGATTGGGACAGAATGCATGCAGTTCGTTCATTAAGTATATCCAAGGGTTGATAACATGTAAACATTTTATGTCTTACAAGAAACACATATCTAATGGATACAAAACCAACACTTGTACAATTCTGATGCAGGAAAAACGCGCATATGAAAATAATTACTACCTTGCAATCTCTAGCACTTTTGAATTCTACCCAGGCAAACAATCAGCATATAAAATAAGTTTCTAAAATACAACTTATACCCACAACACTTTTAAAACCAAATTTTAATTAATTCAAAAATCATTTAAAAATTGTTTAAATTTATATAAATTGATTTGCATTGAATTAAATAGATTTTACAAAGGTTTTAAGTGTTGAAAAATCATTAACACAAATAGATGATGTGTATTATGCAGTGCAAGTGTCCTATTTGTGGCTTTAGGGTTTAGAATTAACTTCCCTTTGAAGAGTCTCTTGGATTGGATTTCTTCATGGCGATTGTACCTTTAAGGAGATGGAGTTCTCAAACTATTCTTGCCTATTTTGTCTAGATATACAAACTAGTTGGAACTCCTATATATACAGACTCAAGTCAGTTAATATATAGTGTGTTCTCAAGACAAGTCCATCAAAAAGCTTCAAGATAATGTGAACCAGCTTACTTAGCATTTCCCCAAGCAATCCAGAGATATTTGAATGGATGGATATGTTGATGATCTGACTTATCTGGATGTGAATATGGAGCAAGCCATTAATGAAGGTTATAAATGGGGATGGTTGAACCGAATTTCCTTTTTAAAGGTACCCAAAGATGATGAATTGTGGAACTAGAATACTCCATATATAATGGACTATCCTTATTCTCCTTTCTCGATTGACTTTAGTTGGATTCCTCCAGATGTTATTCCTCAGAGTTTGATTAGAAAGTATATTGAGGATTTTGTCCTTGAAGGAGAATTGGAGTACGTTGGTCCTCAATATATTTTTGATTGGATAAGTGAAAGTAGATGTTCTAGGAGGAAGCCTTTTGATTCTATCAATTATTCGAGCACGCTTGATGATCCTCCTCTCAGGATGGGAACGGCTAATGGAAAGCCCCTAATAAAAAATATTTTATACTTCATTTTCTATTGTAATGCATTTTGATCTATGAAATGAAGTTATTTTTTTATTTAGTTTCCTTTATTTAAGCTTGTGGTTGATATTAATCTTTTCGCCAATTAGATAACATGTATACTAATTAGTTAATCGGCTTATAGACTAAATAACCTGCTCAAATAATTAATATTTGATTTGTGTTTGAATCATTTACACGGCCTTAGATTCGACTAATACACTTAAATAAAACTGTAAATAGCTTTATTTAACTAAATTGTAGCATTAGTTATCAGTGGAGACCAAGTGTATTGGGAATTTATAATTATTCCTGTGTTTTAACCTGGTCGAGTAAAATCTCTAGTGAAGAAATTTTATTGACTTTTTGTTCTTGACTTGCCGAGGACAAATCATACATGAAGTATAACTTTTCTGAAGTTGGAAAAGTTTGAACCCTGCACTTTTCTGAAGTTAGAAAAGTTTGAACCATACCTTTTTCTGAAGTTGGAAAAGTTTGGATAAAAATTAACTTTTCAAAATGTTGAAAAATTAAAATTTTCTCATTAATTTATGGTTAAGGTTAAGGTGTGGTGTAATGAACCATACTCCGAAAAACAAAACACAAAAATGAAGTATAATGGAGGAAACCAAGAAAATTCATTAACTTGAATAACCAATTACATTAATAACGGAATTACTGATAATACTTGCGCAGATGGTCTGCGTTCCAAGGATTCATAAATTCCTCTCCTTCTCAAGTTTCCAGGCGATAAGTTCCTGGTAGGATAACTGTCGAGATAGGTATGGACCATGATAATTAGGCTCCAGCTTATTGTTCTTCTGGATTACTTTCTTGAGCACCAGATCTCCTTACGTCATGTTGGTCGGCTTGACCCTTCATTATAAAACCTTATATTCCTTTATTGATAAGCAGCCATCTGAATAGAGGTATCTTCTTGGACTTCTTCTATCATGTCCAAATCTATTCGCCTTACGAGGTCATTCTTGGGTGAGTCAAAGTTCAATACCCTGTGAGTTGGCAGACCTATTTCCACTGGTACCACTACCTCAGTGCTAAAAGCTAGCATATATGGGGTTTTGCCTGTTGGTGTTCTGGGAGTGGTACCCAAAGGACATTGTGGAGTTCAGTAATCTTATTTTCTTTAGCCTCATTCAACCTTTTCTTTAACCCATCTAACAAGGTTTTGTTAATGACTTATGTCTGGCCATTGCACTATGGGTTCTTAGGCGATGAATGACGTTTATGTATGCCAGACATGATATAGTACTCTTAAAATTCCTCATTATAAAATTGAGTTCCATGGTTGGTAATGAAGTAATTAGGCATGCCATACCTAAAAATTATCTTCTTCTATTTGAACTGGAAAACCCTTTAATAGGGCATATCAATCAAAGGCTCAGCCTCCACCTATTTGGTGAAGTAATCAACTACTATAACTAGACATTTGAATCTTCCCTTGGTGGTGAGCAATGGTGACTAAGTTAATTCCCCAAATAGCGAAAGACCATCGAGAAGTGATGGGTGTTAGAATTACCCCTGGTCTTCTATGGATGGTGGCTAATTTTTTGTACTTATCACACTTCTTGGTGAAACAAATACAGTCTGCTTTCATCATCGGCCAATAGTAACCTTCCATTGCTATACCTTATCTTAGATACCTCCCGACTATGTGAGATCCACATGATCCTTCGTGCACCTCTTTGATCAGATTGTTTACTTCATTTGGATGAACACAACGAAGTAGGGAAATAGTGTATCCTCTCCTATATATAACATATTTTTCAATACGTAAATGGTTGCTTTATACCTCATCTTTCTGGCTTCTTTCTGTTCGGATGACAATGTTCATATGTATTCTCTAATTGGGTCCATCCATTAAGGAACTAATTCCATAAATATTACTCTGATTTCCATCCAATCAATGCTTCTATGGGTAAGAATTTCTAATGGGATTGTCCGCAAGCCAAGCAAGAGCGTCAGCCCGGGCATTCTCTATCCTATGAATTCTCACCATCCTGACTGAAGTAAACAAAGAAATAACTTCCACGTCTTTTTTATGATATCTCTTCATAGTTTCCATTTTGGTGTCGTAGATTTACTGAATTTGATTGACTAACAGATGAG
Source organism: Sambucus nigra (assembly GCA_949130495.1). Taxonomy (NCBI): domain Eukaryota; kingdom Viridiplantae; phylum Streptophyta; class Magnoliopsida; order Dipsacales; family Adoxaceae; genus Sambucus; species Sambucus nigra. The sequence continues at coordinate 91,772,752 of OX422210.1, read as the reverse complement.
AATCACTATGTACCAACACCTGGGCGACGCCCAATGATGAAGCCAGTTACAATCCTTTGTTCAATGCTTAATATTCAACTTCATTGTTGGAAGCCTTGAATTGGAATCTAAAAGCATATTCCACATCTAAGTTTTTTGGAGTGTTGATGATGAGGCATGCTCTATTTCCAGTAGAATATGAAGATCCATCTATAAATAATTGTCAGATTAGAGTGTCATTGGAGAAATCTCCCTCTGCTAGCACTCTATGTTTGAACATGTTCCTTCTCTGTTGAATTCTGTCATACACAGCCGACAATTCTGGTTGATCGGCCACTATCTCAGTTCTCCCTGCTAAATAAGATTTTCAGCCTCATTATTCAATGAGATGCAGTTGTCAGTGTTGTGTCCATGGTCCCTATGAAATTCATAGTACTTGAACTTTTCCCTCTTGTTTGGGGGTGTCTTCAACTTTCCAGGTTAATTCAATTCTCGGTTCCCCTTGATTTCTTCTAGGACATGGTGAACACCTTTATTAAGGGGTGTATATTCAACATACTTCTTGATCCGATCAAGATTTTTATTTTTTTTATCCTTCTTGAATGAATTAGAATTGTTTATTTGACTTTCACCCTTGGATTCAAGAGTTTCCTTTATTGCTAAAGCCTCCTTGACATTCATTATCTTTCCAGCCTTAGCCATTAATTCTTTCATAGTTTTGGGTGAATTTTTTGCTAAAGCATAGTGTAACACCCCGTATTTTTAATGACTTTTAAACTCGAATTAATTAGAATTAATTGTGGGATAATTGAAAATTAATCCGGATTTAAATATTACTTGGTGATTAAAAGTAATATATATGATTATGACTTTACATATGATTATGATTTTATAAATCGTCGTGAGTTATGAAAACAACAATTGTAGTAATTAAGTTGGGACACGCGTGTGAGTCGTGTCGGGACTATAATTAAATGGAATGAAAAGTAAATTATATTTATGTCATCCAAATGGTCGTTTTGACTGTTCCAAAGTGTCCAGAAGGGTTTAAATAGTCGAAAAATTCTACCTGGGGTATTACTTTGTGTCTTAGGGAAATTTGGAACCAAACAGACACCCTAGAGGGGTATTTTGGTCATTTTCCAAAATGAGTGAATAGTACCCACGAAATTTGAGTAATATTATATAAGTATAAATGTGGTAGGATTTAGATTCATTCACCCAAAATTATAATGAAAGACTTAGGGGAGAGAGAGAGAGACTTCTCTGGGAAATGAAGAGACTTCTCTAGGAGGCCAAAAGTCATCCTGCACCACCACCACCGCCGAAAGTTGGCCGAAAAAAGGGAGGAACACAGGTAGAGTTATCCTCCCCAATGATTCAGACCTACGAATTAGAGGTAAGTGATTTAACCATTATAAATTTAGCATGTATATTGTCCATGTTAGGATTGTTATGAAATTTTGAAAAGTTGCATGATCCAAAGATAATTATGGTGATATTAATTATATCCTTGAAATGAGAATTATGTAGGATTAATCTCTTTTTGAATATATAGTTTGATCCACAAAATTTGGGAATCTTGGAGAAATGATAAAATCAGAAGTTTATGAATTTTGAGGGAAATAACATGATTTATTTGAAACTTCTTGATGAATTTATGTTGTTAAATGTTAGAAATCATTTATACACCTTGATATATCATTTGGGATGAATTATGAGGAGTTAGTGATTAATTGATAATGTTCTTGATGATAGAAAAATGTAAAACCCATAGGGAAACTTATGCAGAAATCTGGGCAAATATCTGATCGATCGATCGATAGACACAAGAATGTCGATCGATTGACCAAAATCGTTAATCGATCGACTCCCCCTAGAAATGTGATTTATTTTCTTTTTTATTTTTGAGAAAATACCAACTTTGAGAAATCTTTAGTGTTGATTAATTGAACATATTGGGACTTAGAGAGGGGCAATAGGATATACTTAAGACTGGAAAAAATATTATTATGTGTGGGATTGAATGGGAGAAATTAACAAGTGTTAATTGAATGAATTACTATGGGAAATTATATAAATTGAGGTTTAAATCGGATAAAGGATGACTTAAGGTTAGTACCAGTAGTAAGAGGGTCGCTAATTACCAGAATAACCTTAGGCTTATATGAGACTAAACCTAAGAGGTGAAATAAAGGGTTAAAGTTCAATTAGGAATTATGGAGAAATAAACCTAATTGAAGATAATTTTAATTCATAGAAATTCCGAAGTTGTGATGACATGGACTAGTAGGGTGTAGATGTTACCTACTGAATTTACTCGAAGAATATATAATTACCCTTAGAGTGATGAGAGAAGATCGGGTATATAATTTGAGAAGTAAAGTCATAATCTTTAAATACGCAAGATATTAGAGATAAATATACTACATATGGAAATATTTATATGGGTTGTGCATATGCCCTATTGTTATTATATATAGGTGGGATTAATACATATATTATTGTTTATTGTGTGTATGATATACCTACGTTGCTTGCTATCGGGGTGGAGGTTTTGCATTGTGACGATCTTATCCTGATGACCCCATTTAGAGGGAGTTTAGATTCGTACCTTGAGCATAGGACCTTGGACACGTGATATCGGTGTCAATGATAGTTTCGAAGATTGAATAGGATCGTAGGTATGTGCCTGACCCATTTGGCTGGGGTGTATGCTCGCCTCCAATATGTGGGTTATGTTATTTATGGTTCGTGAGAGACGCCAAACCAATAGTCCTTTATACAGAGAGGGATGTATCAGGACATGATAGCAGAGTATGCATTCACCACAGCTGTGTCAAGGAGGTGCCATATTAGTATATATAATAATGTGATGAATATATATACTGTGATGTAATCTACTGTATGAAATTGTAGATTAAAATATATGTACTGGGATGTAATCTCTTGTGTGAAATTATATATGAAAATGAATAATAAGATCGGATTGAATTAAGTAAGTGAATACTTAATCCTAAAGCGGTGAAAGTTCATATTAAAGAGAAATGAACATGTTTAATTATCATACGTATTGTGTGAGAAATACGGGGAAATGATATTGGGTAGAATCATAATTGCAAACCTTAATTAGGGATATAATAAGGTACGTTAGATGTGCACAGTATATGAGAGGTGAGAATTGTCTAGCGAGAGCCCGGGAAGCCAACATTTATATAATAATTGCTTAATTGCACTTGCTATTTTTAAAAATCTTTTACAATTAGTCTCTGACCCATTTTCTTGCATATTCTCTTCTCTATTATATCTTGTACATCAGGTGTCTAGTATTAGGGACGTTGGCATGGAATATGGATATCTCGACGGGTTATAGCTGCTACTACAGAGGCAAATTTTGTTTAGACGCTTCCATTCTGTTGAATCACACATATGTTGTGTTTACTTTCATTTAGGGCATGTCGCCCAAGATTCCAGTTATTTCATTCCTAGTCTAGAGATTGTAATTATTTATGTCAGTGTAGGGGGTGTCCCCACCAAAGGGTGGTTAACTTAGTCAGGAATATTAATTGGTTCACAAAGAAAGATAAGGAAGGTTGCCCTATGGACCCACCTCGAAGATCCTTCACAAAGGTGGCTCGAAAGACCCACCTTGAAGATTCTTCACAAAAGTGGCTCGAAGGACCCAACTCGAAGATTATCCAAATTACCCAGTTCGAAGGATCCAATTCGTATATAAAGGTCACCTGGATTACCATAGTTTGCAATAAGTAATAGAATCCTGTATCATTTACTTTATCTTATAAATGTATGTTTGAGTGAGGTTGTTGGGTACCCACGAGGGACCATGCCTGGAAGGGCATGGGAGAGCTAACATGCTCTATCGAGCAACCTCTTCTTAGGAACCTTGAAGGGATATGGTTTGGAGGATTGAGAATAAGGAAATGTTGGGAACAAAGTTACTTACCCTCTGGGCACACTTGGGTAAAACTTCATTCAGGACAAATGGTCACTCGGGCCATAACAACCGAGCCACCTTAACACTTACATGTTCGAAGGAACCTCCTCGAGATACTTTTATCTTGAATCTTGGGCCCAAAATAACTCTTAACCAATATATAAAGGCCAAGACACTTGATCCACCTATCAGCCGAGTAGCCCCGAACACAAATACTAGCCCGCCTGACTGATGTGACTAGATACCTAACAGGGCCACTGTTTAAACCACTTTCTGATGTCATAACGTCTAGCATTTAGGGACTAAAAAATATTTCACTTAAATGGGTTTATCCTTAGGATGGAAGGCCTAGTTCACCAAACCTGACCATTTATCTATCCTCAAGTAAGCCCCAAGATGACATGTTACATCCCTCATTAATGCCCACAATTCTTCCCGCCAAAATCATGAGATCCCATACATTTAATGCAATATCTTGTGAATTTAATGCACCTGATCACACCGATCGCGGGCAAGCTTACTTGAGCAGCCTTGCCCCCCATATATATACACCAGATGAACAACTTAGAGAGAGAGAGAGATTATGAGCCTAGAATCGCTGCTTAAATTCCCCCAGAGTTGAGAACCATCGAGAGAGAATTAACTCCCCACACTCATCCAATATACTCATCATTGAGCATTAACTGAGCATGAAGTTCTTGCCTTGCCTTAAATGTGCCTGGAATGCTTGTTCTTTCGCCCTCCGATCATGCTCACTACTGGTCCCATCTATTTATTGTGCTTGTCATACGTCTTTTGTGTCAACATGATATTCAATATAAGTCTAGACATTGAGTTCTATTGTCTCTAACTCACATGTGGCCACCGCCAGCATTTAATAATTGACGGTGTTAATCTCGGTCTTGATAGTGGTTTACGTCTCACTTAATACTAACTATATTTGAAGAACCCACATCTTATAGTCAGTACTATTGATATCATAAATAATTGATGGTAATGAAATAATTTAACTGGAGAGTTATTCCAGTCACATCAAATAATTTATTGATGGCACTAGCTTAATTAATTATTAGGTGAATTAATGAAGAATTGTTTTTCGACAGTGATGCTAAGAATCAACCAACTGGATATTCTGATTTAATTTAAGATCACCCGATATTTAATTAGGCAGGGTGTCACAGGTGGTATTAGAGCATTAGGTTCTAGTGTCCTTAGGATTTGTACGGCTTTCTATGTTTCAGCGTAGCATTATTTGATGTAGAGCCCTATTATTAGTATGTTGTATTCCTCTGCGTATTATGACATACGTGCTCCAACCAGGAAATATAAGCAATGTAATTCTTATACGAGATCGATTGGGCATTGATGACTAGGAGGGTCATTAGAAGGACAACACGAGGAGGACTCAGCCAAAGACTTAAAAGATTTTGGAAATGGTGATTGAGATAGAACCCAGCATAATTATTGATCGAGCTGAGAACAATAAATAAGTCGCTCGGGAGCTGTAGTTTCCTAAGCACCACCATAAATGACATTTGTGTCATTCCAAACTCATCGAACACTGTTAGTAAAGGGTGAGGGGTCAGTAGGACTCTTGTGATGGTAGAAGTCCAAAAGCAATAATGTAGGGTGAAGTGTACTAACACCTAGGACTTGAAAATTTTGGGAAAATGTTTTTGCTCATGGTAAGTGCTGAGAGTTAGACATCACATATAAAGAAGAATGTGTGAAGCTAAAATGAGACATTATAGTATGGCTCGACTGTGAAATTGTCCATTTGATGTTTAACCAAGATATGAATAGAATTTCGAAACTTATCTCATGTGGTCAAGAAAGAAAGCCCAACGTAAGAGAATATTCAACTCACTTAACGAATTCTTTACTCAACAAAGAATGGGGTACATCGAAGATAAGAATAGTTCATTATGTGGAAGAAATCGTGAGTTAAATACTCAAGTGCAGATGGGAAATATGACGAAGATGACTAGGGTAAATATCGCCAAGAAATTTGTTAACACTTCCAGAAGAAGGGGATCCAGGTGAGTTGGGAGATCTAGCCGAAGAGCAAGATTGAATTTAACGATATTAGTGGAACATCACCGAAAGGTATACCGAGTAGGGGACCCATTTAAAATGATATAATTAAATCCCTACTAAGTGGCGATGAATTCAACCAAGACTGGTGAGGTCAACAATGTGTTCCATAGGACCAGTAGAGCTAGAGGAATAACGAAAATAGCAATTGGGAGCTAAGATTGCCAGGTCCGAGAAAAGGACATTAAAAATGGTCAATGGGACCAGTGACGGGGGAATTGCAGGGGAAATTTCCCTATGTGTAGGGAGAGAGACTACTAGTGTTGAATGTGTCCTCATTAAGAAGTGAGACCGATAAGTTTAGGGATGGTAAACTATGCCAGATAGACATAACAACTGGAGGAGTGAGACTTCTAGCAGAGGAATTAGGTCAAGAGAATTGGGCCCATAAATTTACAACCTGAGAGTACTAGGTCTAGGCAGGACCAGTGGGGTCCTCGGTAACGTAGCATACCGTATTTCAAGGTTGACGGGGCCCAGGAAGTAAAAGAAAGGTCAGTAAGGCCATATGTGAGGTCTAGATATTTTGGGCTAATGTTGCAATAGTGGGCGTGTAAGCCACGGGAAGGAATAATTTGTGCACAATGTGAGGGGACAACTATTGGATGAAATCCTATATGTATAACGAGTGCAAGTGATCATGAATTATTTTGAGCGTGATAAGTGCATGTAAGGATACTATGATTTGGTGAGATTGCTGAAGTTTTGTTTCATCCTTGTGAGTGAAGGATAAATTCAAGTGACATGGGTGTGTCACAACATATATATAAATTGTAAACCCTAAAATTTATGTGCGAGTCGAGTTTAGTGGGTACGTTAGTTTTACCAGTCTGGTTATTAATGTATTTCTCATTGATACCAGGGCTTTATATTGTCTCTAGTGAGTGAACCAGATGGGCCCAAAGATCATATTTTATCGTTATAATTTACTACTACTTTGAGTTAGAAAAGTAGATCTTATTATGGTAATGTGTAGTGATTGATTACCGAATGTTTGAACGATAGAAGATTGAGTGATAAGACTATTGTGTTGGATACTCCGGGGGGAGTAATATTAATTTTGTGAAGACGCTACCTGAAATAGGGTTGGGCCTATATATATGTAGATATGAAAATTTCATGGTATCGTAGACCTCAGTGAATATGTTGTCTAGTTATATGTGCTCTCGGTACGTAGGGATTTATTTACTGATGTGACTCAGGATACATTATGTTCTTTACCGAGCATTAAGAGATATTTTATTATATATATAGCGCCAAGAACATGGGATAATGAGAGCGTCGTGTTTCATGTTATTTATAAGGGACATAAGAGTGGATGAGTAGACTTTTATTTCAACATACAACTATTGTGGGAAGGTACATATTTTGGACTGAGGGCCTTACGGATCTCGACAACCGACTATGTTAGGTAGTAGTGTATCGGGAGGGTTGGTTGTTTGGATTTCGCTTTGCGAGACATCCCACACATGAAACTAGCAAACGTCAGAAGTTAGAGAGAATTTTGGTCGATAGTACATGGGTTTCATACTTTGGTTATTGTACATATACAAGAATATAACTAAGAGTTGATAATTCGGTTATGACTGGAGGCCAGTAGAGTCACCTAGTCCCGGTATCATTATGAATAGAACAATGATCCCACTGAAAGAATGATTAAGTTATGACTATTGCGGTGGTTGACTGTACTCCTACCATATCAACATGCCAAGTGTGTGAGAATTAATTTAAGACGGGTACATGTAATTAGTGCAATAATGCACGAGACATAGGGTGTATGGGCCCCCTAGATGATTGAATCAGGCAGTGGATTATGATTGTCATGTGAATTCGACAACATCTAGCCGGGAAAGTCAAAGCTTATTCTGTAAGTTTTGGCAGAGGCCTACGTTTCATGAGAAACTTAATTTTTAGTGCGAGGGAAGGACTTATGACACACAGTGAGACAAAGTCACATGGATCACGATTAGAGGTACATTTGAGATAATATAAGATGTATTATTTTATAAATGACAGTGGTAATGGGAATGGGTCACATGTCTGTTGGTATAGGGTGGACCATCCGAAATTAGCAGGGGTTTTTTCAACCATTTGGGATTGCTAGATAGTAATGGGAGAGTATTCTCAAGGATTTTATCGCGAAGGGGGTCACGATACTGTATGGGTGATAGTGGATTGGATGACCGAAGTAGCTCACGTTATGACAGTTAGGACTGAGCATATTACGGGACAGTATGCGCATATTTTTATAATTAAGATCGTGAGGTTACATAGGGTACCGTTTAATATTGTGTCCTATTAGGACAAGATATTTGTCTTTTAATTTTGGATGAGTTTTCACAAGGCCATGGGTACCGAGTTGTCAGTGGGTATGGGCTATCATTCGCAGACTAATGGGAAGACCAAGCAGACTAATCAGATATTGAAGAATAAATTATATGTCTACCCTTCGATCTTAGGGGAAGACGGGAGCAGTCCCTTCCAATAGTGGAGTTTATGTACAATAACTCATATAAGTTCACGTATAGGTATGGTGACAATTGAGGTATGGTACGGTAAGCCTTATTGTTCTCCTGCTTATTAGTTAAAGGTAGGGGACTAGGTACTATGGCGAATATTAGAGATGAGTTGACACTTATAGTATATATTATGTGTGAAATATATACTGCGCAAATAACCTACTTGTGTGCGATCGTCGCGAGACGAGATCGTATGTATCTAAAGAACGATTAATCTACTAAAGTGTGAATAGTAGAAGGCAAGATAGTGAATATCTAAAATAAGTTGAAGTAGTGAAACTTAAACGAAAAGGATTTGGCAAGAACCTACGTGACAGTGTAACCTGGGGCTTAAAAAGAACATATGTGAGGTGTTAATTGTTAAGGGTATTTGATAACGTATTGTATGGGCGGTACAGAGTAGTTTACTTATGAGCGTGAGGATGCAATGCGTAACATATAGCTAGAGTTATTTTTATCTGGTATACTTTTTTTGAATTTCGGGATGAAATTCCGTTGTAAGGGGAGAAGTATGTAACACCCCGTATTTATAATGACTTTTAAAATGGGATTAATTAGAATTAATTGTGGTATAGTTAAAAATTAATCCGGATTTAAATATTACTTGAGAATAAAGTACTATGTGATTTATGTTGAATATTACATGGTGATTGAAAGCAATATATATGATTATGACATTACATATTTTTGATGTAAAAAACTAGATTATCTCTAATTAATTAACCACAGATAAATAAAGTAATAAATAAATAAGACAAAAGGATTTTTAAAGTGGTTCAGCCGTATAAGAATGGCCTACGTCCAGTATTTTTGTATTGCTGACTGTTTGCCTGGAATTCTCGATAAGTGATTTTCCCAGAGATCCAGAGTCTTCCTTTAATGAGGAGGTTACAAATATTTATAGCCTTGAGGCTGTACATGTGAAAGGATAATGCGTTGTTATCTAGTATACATATACATCTGTATGATAATAATGAGCATTTAATAATGCACAGTCGTCTTTTTAATTCTCTTGATTTGGGTGCTCTGCACGCCAAGTAGTGCGGACCGCAGAGTTACTCGGTACGCCAAGTATCTTGGGGCCTAGAGTAGCTCGATATGCTTAAGTTCCTCGGGGCGCATAAGTTCCTCGGGGAGCCTGAGTTACTCGGGGCGCCTGAGTTGCTCGTCCAAAATGTTTGTATTTTATAGGTAGATCTCCACATGTCTCCAAATGGTTGGTTCACATCAGCAGACTAAATTTGGTATCAACAGAAGCCCCCAATGTTTCACAGTTGAAGTTGAAGGAGAGTGTGGAACATTTTGCTTGAAAATTGCTTGGATTATTGATTTTCATGGATTTTAGGAAAATTTTCATTGTATATAACTCCTTTTTGAGCACATAGTATCTGGCCTCATAAATATTTTGAATTTTCATGACCACTTCGATTTTTGTGCCCTTTTCTTTTTTTAGTCACGGGAAACGCAAACGTCTTCCCTTGTAATCATTGCCTTTCTCTATTCCTGAGGTAAAGTATTTAAACGCGACAAAAATCCTGTCTTCTTTCACTTTTCAAATTTGTATCTTTGAACTCTTCATCTTTTCTCTATCTTGTGCTTTCATTCTTTCCGTCGTTCGTTTGTCAACTGATCTCTCTTTTTCTATAAGATTTTCTTCCCTCTCCTTTATTTACTTTGTTCATCATGGTTTATCTTGTTGAATCGCTGGACAAATTTCGTTCTGAATTTTCAATCCCTTCGTGGGTTATTTTGGAAGAACTTTATGAACCTTCTGATTATTTTTCTTTGGCTGAGAGACATTGGTTCCCAAGTCTTTTTGTGGCTGAATGTGGCTTTTCTTTCCCGCCAAATCCCCTGTATTCGGAGTTTTGCCAATATTTTGATGTTGTACCTACAAGAGTAGCTCCAAATACATGGAGGATAGTTAATGGCGTACATAGGCTGAATCAACTTCATGGAACTCGATTAGGGATTCCAGAGATTATGTACTGTTGTAGATGGGTTGTTAGTGACACCACCTTCTATTTAAAAACTAGGTTTTTGAATAGAGCTTTAGTTGTCAATCTCCCTGATGCCAATAAGGATTATTTTGATCATGGGGTTGTGATAAAAAATTGGCAACACCTTCCATTAACTGGAGATGATGTATACCAAGGTCCCAGGTGTCCACTTTATGGCAATGGGATAGGTTTTTTTTTATTTTTAAAATCTTGTTTTCTTTGTATTTGATAAAATGCATCACTGACATTTGATTTTTGTTTATTACGGTTGACAGTAAAAGAAAAGCTCCAAAGGAAACTGATGTTAATATAAAGCATTTAGAACTTATCTGGAGCTTGCACCAATCTGTTGCTGAGGAGCCTATTACATCTTCTTCTTATTTGCTGCAATACAAAAGCTACACTTCATCTTTCACTTCTCGTCCTCATCCAATGGTGGTTGATCTTGACCAAGTACCAGCACCAGCCTCTGAAACTAGTGTGGAAGGTTCTTCTTCTGAATCGAATATTCCTATCACTGATCTGATGAAGAAAAGAAGAGGTCCTGCCTTTTTTGACAAGTCTACCTTTGCCCCTGTAGATGCAAAGAAGAGTAAAAAAGATGTCCCAGATGAGGGGATAGAGAAAATAAATGTACCCCCTCCTGTTGTTGCCCAGGAAGCTGGCAAGAAGCCCCCTATGGCTTCGAGTAAGACTGTTGCTATTTATCCTCCGAGCGATGTTATCGTCATAAATGCTCCTGCTCCTCTGAGGAGATTAAAGAAAAGTTCTTCTGAGAGACCTGTTGAACCTGTCTCTCAACCTTCAAATGTTGAAGGTGGTGTTCCAACTTTTGTTCCTCCGAGCTCTACTGTGGGCTTGGTAAGATCCTGGACTGTCCCAGAAGTCCAAGGCATTTAATATACTCTTTCTCGTGAGAGAATTACTACTCTGGCTGCTCAACACATTGCCTCAGTAAGTATTGTTGACCTGAGTCTTTACTTTCTAATATTATGTTCATGTATTGACTTAGAGTTATTTATTTTTTCAGCTGGTGACGTGTTTTAACATCATTTTAAAGAAGGATGAAGCTATTAGGGCTTCAATCTCCTCGGGTGGAGTAGAGGAATCTTTTGTTGGGCTGACCCAATCTTTAAAAGATTCTCGTCAAAATTAAGAGGAAGATAAAGTTTCTTGGGAGAAGAAATTCAAGTCCATTGAGCTAGAGAGAAATCAAGTTGTGAGTGCCTCCAAGGAATTGGAGAAAAAATTGAAGGAGTTTGAACAGAGCAACAAGGAGCTTGAGGCTAAGCTCAAGTCCGCTGAAGATGAAGTTGTTAAACTTCAAGATGTCGAGCGACAGAAAACAGAGATGGAAGAGAAGTTGAAGTCTGCCGAGCAGCTCCTTAGAGAAAGGACCTATTCGGAGAAGGCAAAAAGGAAGGCTATAGAAAAAAAATCATTCAGTGTTGGTTGGGACAAAGGCTGGAACAAGGTCCTGGCTATGATGAGTTCTCAAATGGAGTATGCCAGTGTCAAATACTTTAGGGATAGATGGGTGGAAGCACTTGCAGGAGCTGAAGGTTGTTGAGAATTCTGAGTAATTCCAGTAGCACACTCATGGCCCTCCTCCCTCTCCTGGAGAAGAAGAAGAGGATGAAGCTGCTTCAGATGAATCTTACTTCATGATTGGAGATCAATTCCCTGTTGTTCATCCTTCTGAGCAACTCCAACCAGCCAGAGCTTCTACCGAGCCGTTTCCCTTGCCTTCCGAGCAACCAACCCTTCATCCAAGCCTTTTGAGGAAGTCATAGGAAACAATGAGAAGGTATAGAGTTGTTCGGGTTATTTATTTTGCTATTTTCTTGAATGTAACATGGAACTATGTACCTCTTCTTATGATAAATAAAAATTCGAACTTTGGTTATTCGTCTTGAATTTTTCTTTTACTTGCTCTGTCTGCATCATTATTGATTCTTTTTATTTCTTCTCTTTGCTAGTTTATGGCCAGGATGGAGCTCTTATCAGCTCATGACACAGAATTAATGAAGAAATTCAACGACTATTTTAAAGCTAGTCACGCAGACCTTAATGAGGCCCAGATAATTGACATCCTCGGATCAGATACTTCTGATCGAGCAGTTGAAGCTTACCAATACCTCAAATATTTGCTCGATCATGTTGCTGCCAATAATGTGGCCTACTATGAGATGATTAAAGATCTCCAAGGAATGATCAAAGAACTTCAGCAGCAATACAAAGATTCCTCCACACTTTTGCATCAAGGATACGAGAAGAAATATTAGTAATTGAGTGCTGATAAAGGGTATGATAAATTCATCTCTGCTTATGAGAAGAAAGAGAGTGTTCTGAAGCTTGAAGTTGAAGAGCACAGGCATATCGCTAATTTATTGGAGCAGGAGAACATTTCTTTGCAAGAAGAGATAAAATAACTCAAATCTGCTGCATCTTCTTCAGGAGCCTTGGTCCCTGTTAATGATGAAGGTTTTTCTTTCTTGGAGGTAGAAAATGCCAACTTACGAGATGAGTTGGAAACTTTGAAAAGAGCTGGACCCTCCACATCTACTTATGGACGAGCAAGATCTTCTTCTCGTGGACGAGAAAGGGTTGGTCGGGTTTCTATTGAAGAAGCGAGAACTCAATCGGCCTTGGAGAATTAGGCAGTTCAGTTGATGGCGAGAAATCAAGCTTTGGCAGAAATGTCCAAGAAGATTTTGAATTTTACTGACCAACTCTCTTCCCAGAGTTTTTCTTTGGAAAATAAGGAAATTCTGGTGAAGAATCTCCCTGAGCAACTGGAGATGTTAACTTATCAATTTCATAAATAACCTAGAAAGTTTTGGATGGCTGGGTATAATGAAGCCCTTTACCATATTAATGCTAGGATCCAGCAGTCGAATAATGAGGGCTACAAGCAGTGATGGTTGAATGCTATATATGTGCTACAATTGGAGCAGGGACACTACTTATGGGATTATTATGATCCTGGAGTGCTCAACTTGGCCGTGCCTCCTTTTAATCTTGATTTTAGTTGGATTCCTGCTCATGCAATTCCTCGATGCCTGATTTCCAAGTATCTTGGTGATTACAGTCTTCATGCCAACTTTAAGATATCTCGCCCAGAACATTTGCTTTATCGGCTATCTGTAATGAATGTTAGAATGCTGCGAGATGTGAATTTTATAAATTCCCCTTACACATTAAATGATCCTCCTGTCGGGGTAGAACCTGTTTCAAAGGCAGAAGGGAAAAACCAATAGAATAGTTTTTTTTTTATGTAATGAAGTATATTTTTCACATCATATGTAATTTTACTTAATTTGAATGAAGAAATTTTTATTCTTTTGCCATTTCATTGTCTTCTAAATAATTTGTAGAATGTCCTTGCTTTATGGTTGGTAAATATATGTGTATATATTATACTTATCCCATTTGTTGTTTAATTATAGTGACTTGTCACTCTTTAGGCCTAAGCAATGGAATGATTTGCATCCTATGTTCCTGCTTAGTTGTAGTAATCTCGTATGGATTACCTTATTGCCTAGACAGTGGATGCCCCGGGAGGTCGTCCAGCTTCTTGCCTAGTTTACCGACCATTCGGGGTTGGTGGTATAGAATTCCCGACCAACCGGAGTTGGTGGTAATTAATTTGCCGATCAACCGGAGTTGGGGGTAATTGATTCCCGACCAACCAAAGTTGGTGGTAATTGATTCCTGACCAACCGGAGTTGTTGGTAAATATATGCCGACCAACTGGAGTTGGTGGTATTTGATTCCCGACCAACCGGAGTTGGTGGTAATTGATTTTCCGACCAATCAGAGTTGGTGGTAATTGATTCCCGACCAACCGGAGTTGGTGGTAATTGATTTGCCGACCAACCGGAGTTGGTGGTAATTGATTTGCCGACCAATCAAAGTTGGTGGTAATTGATTCTCGACCAACCGGAGTTGGTGGTAATTGATTTTCCGACCAACCGGAGTTGGTGGTAATTAGTTTGACGACCAATCGGAGTTGGTGGTAATTGATTCCCGACCAATCGGAGTTGGTGGTATTTGATTCCCGACCAACCGTAGTTGGTGGTAATTGATTTCCCGACCAACCGAAGTTTGTGGTAATTAATTTCCCGACCAACCAGAGTTGGTGGTATTTGATTCCCGACCAATCGGATTTGGTGGTATTTGATTCCCGACCAACCGGAGTTGGTGGTAATTGATTTGCCGACCAACCGGAGTTGGTGGTAATTGCTTTGAATTTAGTGTGCAGTGTGTAGCACTAATACTCCAAAAAAATTTCAACAAAGGAAGAAAGTGGGTGAAACATCACTCTATTCATGTTGAAGAAACTTCATTACATAGGAATTTCAATTACTGATAATACTTGCGCAGATGCTTTGCATTCCATGCATTCTTGAATTCTTCTCCTTCCAAGGTTTCAATCCTATATGTCCCTGGACGAACAACTTATGTTACTCTGTAGGGTCCATGCCAGTTGGCTTCCAGTTTGTTATTCTTTTGGATCACTTTCTTCAGTACATAATCTCCTTCTTTCAAATCACTCTTCTTCACTCTTTTGTTGTAGAACAATGTTGTTCATTGTTGATATGCTGCATTCCTAATTGCTGCTTCTTCCCTAACTTCTTCGAGCATATCCAGGTCTAATCTTCTCATCAAATCACTGACAAGAGAATTAAAATTAAGCACCCTATGCGTGGGTAGACCTAATTCAGCAGGTATCACAGCCTCACTCCCAAATGCTAGCATGTATGGAGACTCTCCTATTGCTGTAGGTGGTGTGGTACGATAAGCCCACAACACAGAATGTAGCTCGTTAATCCAATTTCCCTTTGCATCATCCAGTCATTTTTTCAAACCATTCAGTAGCATTTTGTTTGTCACTTCAGTTTTCCCATTGCTCTGGGGATTTCGTGGTGCAGATTGGATCTTTAGTACATTGGATTGATGACAATATGCAGCAAACTCCTTGTTATCAAACTGGGTTCCATGGTCAGTAATAAATGCATATCGGAGACCATATCTGCAAATAATATTCTTCCAAATAAATTGATAGACTTTGTCGTATGTCATATCAATGAGAGGCTTAGCTTCCACCCATTTAGTAAAATAATCCACAGTAACCACGAGGTATTTGAATCTTCCTTTGGTCGTTAGAAGTGGCCCGACTAAGTCTATCCCCCACATGGCGAATGGCTAAGGGGACGTGATGGGTGTTAATAATGCTTGGGGAGTTCTTCGAATAGAGGAGAAACGTTGGCATTTATCGCACTTCATAGCATAGGCTACATAATCAGCTCTCATCATTGGCCAGTAATACCCCTGCTTTGTTATTCTTTGAAAAAGTATCCGACTTGATACATGGGCTCCACAAGACCCTTCGTGAACCTACTCGATCAAATTTTTCACTTCGGAGGGATGGACACATCTTTGTAGCCCTGCTATAACTCCTCGTCTTGGTCAATACATAACGAGCAGCTTTAAACTTCAATTTTTTGGGTTCGAGTTTATCAGTTGGCAAAGTCCCCTCTTCAATATAGGCCCTGATAGGGTCCATCCAAGATGGTCCCAAGTCGAGGGCAATGAAGTTTATCATCAGATATTCGTCTATGCTCCGACCAATCAGGATTTTTTTCGGGATTGTTCTTCGTAGCTCGATGCGTGTGGCCGATGCTAACCGAACTAGGGCGTCTGCTCTCGCATTCTCCAGTCTTGGTATTCTAATCAACTGAACTGCAGTAAAACTCGATACAACCTCCATTGCTTTTGCATGATATTTGACCATTAATTCTCCTTTTGCTGCATACACCCCAAGAATTTGATTTACGATTAACTGGGAATCACTGAACACAACGACTTGCTCTGCTTTCATGGTTTTGTCTAGACTTAGACCCACAATCATTGCTTCATATTCGGCCTCATTATTAGAAGCCTTAAATTTAAAGCGTAGAGCATATTCCACATGAATCTCATCCGGACTGTTTAAAAAAATTCCTGCTCCACTGCCTGTAGTGCATGAAGAGCCATCCACATACCAATTCCATACGGGTACTTCATCATCGAATTTTTGATCAGACAAGGTTCCTCGGTGGAATATTTGGTGCTTCCTTTTTTCCTCCTCCAGCACTTCTCACTGCTCATTGATCATCTTATCTTGCTCGTCTACCGACGTAAGTTGGTCGGGGTTTAAATTTGATGATCCTGTAACATCTACAGGTTGGTCGGAGGCATCTTCTTGAGTAAACTCTGCGATAAAATCAGTTGTCGCCTGCCCTTTGAGCGATGATCTAGGCTCATAAATTATATCATACTCACCAAGTTCTACTTCCCAGTACATCAATCTTCCTGATTTTTTCGGTTTGTGCAGAGCTTGTCTTAATGGCATATCGGTGTACACCACTATAGTATGGGCTTGGAAGTATGGCCTCATACTTCTGCTTGCTTCAATTAGTGCCAGTGATAACTTTTCCAACCTCGGATATCTGATTTCTGAACCTCGAAAAGCCTTGCTGGTGTAGTAGACTGGTTTCTTTACTCTATCCTCCAATCTTATCAATGCCGAGCTAACAGCATTCTCTAAAATTTCCAGATACAAGTATAGTCTTTCTCCCATCACTGGTCTGGGCAATAATGGACGTGTCCCTAGATATTTTTTTAACTCTTGAAAAGGCCTCCTCGTACTCATCATTCCACTCAAAAGTTTTTCGAAGTGTTTTGAAGAATGGGAGGCATCTGTCTGTTACTTGTGACACAAACCTGTTAAGTGCTGCAACTCATCGTATGAGGCTCTGCACTTCCTTCTTCGTAGTTGGAGATCGCAGCTCCAATAGAGCCTTAATCTTTTCAGGGTTTGCCTCAATACCTCGTTGATTAACAATGTACCCGAGAAACATTTCTTCTCGCACTCTAAATATGCACTTGGTGGGATTTAACTTCATTTGGTATTTCTCTAGTTGATCAAATGTCTGACCTAGGTCAACTAGATGATCAACAGCTTTCTTACTCTTCGTCAGCATATCATCAATATAAACCTCCATGTTATGACTGATTTGCTCTGCAAACACCTTATTCATCAGCCACTGATATTTTGCAGCTGCATTTTTCAATCCAAAGGACATAACATTATAGCAATAAGTTCCCCTTGGGGTGATAAAAGAGGTACTCTCCCTGTCCTCAGGCTTTATTTTAATCTGGTTGTACCCAGAATAAGCATCCATGAAACTCAACAACTCATGCCCTGAGATAGCATCTGCCAGTTGATCGATTCGAGGCAAAGGAAAATGATCCTTTGGGAAGGATTTATTAATATCTGTGAAGTCCACACACATCCTCCACTTGTTGTTTTTCTTCTTCACCATTACCACATTTGCTAGCCAATCAGGATATTTGACATCCTCAATAAAAGAGGCTTTCTATAGTTTCTCTACTTCTTCCTATATGGCTTGGTTCTTTTCAAGATTGAACACCCTTCTTCGTTGCTTCAGTGTCTTGATTTCCTTATTCACGTTGAGCTCGTGACACAGGAAACTCGGGTCTATCCTGGGCATATCTTCATGACTCCATGCAAAAGTCTGCTTTCTGCGTCTTAGAAATGCTATCAATTCCTGTTTTATTGATATATCCAGTGATGCACCAATTTGAGTGTTCGTTCTGGATGCTCGTCGTCCGGAATGATATTTTTGGTAGCCTCCATGACTTGTCCCTTCACGAGTTGAGACTCGTCTCTAGGGTCTAACATTTCAATCTCTGCATCTTCTATTTCATCCACTTGATAAGTAGTAGTCTTCTGTATGGATTCTTCATGTTCCTCTTGTTCGACAGATGAATAGTAGCATTCCCGAGCTACTTTTTGGTCGCCTTTCACCACTCCTACTACGAAGTTGGTTGGTAATTTTAAACATTGATGTACAGTAGATGGTACTACTTCGAGCTTCTTCAGACCTACCCTTCCCATGATGATATTGTAAGCTGATTGTACATTTTTATCCATTACAAAAAAGCGTACTCTTTCTGTTCGACAAGCATGCCATGTACCGATAAGCATATTCAACTTGATCGTCCCAAGTGGAAAAACCTTCTCTCCAGCAAAACTAAGGAGGGGCTTATGATATGGCTCCAACTGGGCTAGCTTCAGATTTAAACTATCAAAGCATGGATATAACATGATGTCTATCGAGTTACCATTATCTAATAGTACCCGTGAAATCACCACTTCCTTCATTCTCATTTTGATTACTAATGGGTCATCACGAGGATATAGTACACCTGCCAGGTCATTTTTAGACAAACCAATGACTAATTTGTCTTTATTCACCTTCCTCGGGCGATCATCTTCTACCAAGTTTATTCGTTGTATGTACGAGCAAGCTTGAGCCTCATTGAGGTAAGCTTTCCTCTCTGCAATAAGATCTCCACCTCCTGCATCTCCACCTATAATAACATTACATTCAAATGATCCAAAACGGATTGAACATACCTCACATTCTGGCTATCTTGGTCTTTTGGGGAGATCGGGGTCATCTTGATCATCTTTTGGATCTTCTTTGTGACTTCTTTTCTTATCTTTTTTTGCTCGACGAGGAGATTTAGACCTTTGCCTTCCTCGACCGTTGGTCTTTCCACCACTTTGGCGATCAACTTACTTAGCCAATTTTCCTCGTCTGATGAGTGCTTCAATTTCATTTTGAAGAGCTATGTATTATTTGGTCGTATGACCATGGTCTTTATGGAATTCGTAATATTTGGACTTGTCTCTTCTGTCAGGATCTGCCTTCATTTTTGCTGGCTAGGCTAGCTCCTCGCTATTCTTGATCTCTTCTAGAATGTGATTTATATCTACCTTTAAAGGAGTGTAATTTCCAAATTTCTTCATCTGCTCCAGTGCTTGCTTTCCTTTTGATTGCCTGTTGCCACCATTGTTCTTTTGATCTTTCTTTTCGGTTTTACCATCTTCCACCTTGATCTCCTTAGTATCTTCATTCTTCTTCGCATCCATGGCTTCCTCGGCATTCATGATTTTGGCTGCTTTTGCCATCAGTTCTGCCATGGTCCTAAACGAATCTTTGGCTAAAGTGTAGTACAATTTATCTGGCAACAGTCCACTCATCAGAGCAGTAATTGTTATTTTCTCCTCGTAATCAATTACTTCAAGTTGCTCATTATTAAAATGAGTAATATAGTCCCGGGTGCTTTCACATGCCTTCTGTCTAACACTTAGCAAGTGTGCTACTCGTTTGACTGGTTTCGCTCCGAAACAGAAGTTCTCGATAAAGAGCTCTGCCAGTTAAAAGAAAGTCTCAATTTTCTCCTGAGGAAGGTTGTTGTACCATATCTGAGCAAATTCGGTTAGAGTTCCTGAAAATTCCCTGCATCTCATCTCATCTGGGACTGCATAGATATCAACAGCAACTTGGTATTGTTCTATATGGAGGACAACTTCAGTTTTTCCATCATATTTAGGCATCACCACAGGAGCTTTGAATTTTGATGGTGTGGGAAAATCCACAATTGCCTGTACAAATGCTGTCCCTTGGACAATAGTTCTTTGTAGAGGATTCTTGGCCTTATCCATTTACCCTATTCTATCCTCCAACCTTTGAATAGAGCCCTTTCATGCATCGTTTCCCTCCTCGGGACTATTGGTTTGAGCAACTGATCGTGTTGAATTTTCCTCTTGGGATCGAGCTGCTGGTCGTGATTGGGCAGAGCCTTCCCTTAGATCGAATGGTAGTAGGGAGTTCCTCGACGCAATCCTAGGAGGACTTCTATTCCTCCTAGGTCCCAAACGATCAAAAGGAGAGACTCTACTTAACCTTTCTAGAGCACTAGTCCTTTCTAGAGATAGAGTGACGTTTCGTTGAGAATATGTAGCTCGTACTGATGAAGTTCGACCAGGTTGATAAGAAGGATCATTAGATTTATCAGTACGATATGATTTGGTGCGTCTAGATTGAGATTCTTCTGGGAATAGCATTTGCCTAGTTCATGAAGAGGGTAAACGGGTATTTCTCGGAACACTTCGCTGGCCTGATTGGGCCGGCACTCCGCCTTGAACAGTTTGTATAAGTTGACACATGGTTTATTGCATGGTCGTTTGCCCTTGGGCTAAATTAGCCATTATACCAACCAAATCTTGAACATTTGGGGGAGTAGAAAGATTTGGATGGATCCCAGTGTTTCGATTACTGGATTCTGGATTATCAGCCATTGATGATGAATTATTTTGGTGAAAAATGCTAAGTACAGTCGTTTCCCACAGACGCCGCCAATCTGTTGATGTAAAAAACTAGATTATCTCTAATTAATTAACCACAGATAAATAAAGTAATAAATAAATAAGACAAAAGGATTTTTAAAGTGGTTCAGCCATATAAGAATGGCCTACGTCCACTATTTTTGTATTACTGACTGTTTGCCTGGAATTCTCGATAAGTGGTTTTCCCAGAGATCCAGAGTCCCCCTCTAATGAGGAGGTTACAATGTATTTACAGCCTTGAGGTTGTACATGTGAAAGGACAATGTGCTGTTATCTAGTATACATATACATCTGTACGATAATAATGAGCATTTAATGCGCAGTCGTCTTTTAGATTCTCTTAATTTGGGTGCTCTGCACGCCAAGTAGCTCGGACCGCCTGAGTTTCTCGGTACACCAAGTAGCTAGGGGCCTAGAGTAGCTCAGTACGCTTAAGTTGCTCGGGGCGCATAAGTTGCTCGGGGAGCCTGAGTTGCTCGTGACGCCTGAGTTGCTAGTCCAAAATGTTTGTATTTGATAGGTAGATCTCCACGTGTCTCCAAATGGTTGGTCCACATCACCGGACTAAATTTGGTATCAACACATATGATTATGATTTTATAAATTATCGCGAGTTATGACAATTATGGTAATTAAGTTAGTACGCGCATGTGATTCGTGTCGGGACTATAATTAAATGGAATGAAAAATAAATTATTTTTATGTCATCTGAATGGTCGTTTTGACTGTGCCAAAGTGTCCGGAAGCATTTGAAAATTTGAAAAAGTCCACCTAGCGGATTACTTTGGGTCTCTGAGCAATTTGGAACCAAACAGACACCCTAGAGGGGTATTTTGGTCATTTTCCAAAATGAGTGAATAGTACCCACGAAATTTGAGTAATATTATATAAGTGTAAAGGTGGTAGGATTTAGAGTCATTCACCAAAAATTAGAGGGAAAGACTTAGGGGAGGGAGAGACTTCTCTGGGAAATGAAGACACTTCTCTAGGAAACCAAAAGGCCAAGAGTCATCTTGCACCACCACCTCCGCCGAAAGTTGGCCGAAAAATGGGAGGAACACCGGTAGAGTTATCGCCCCCAATGGTTCAGACCGCGAATTAGAGGAAAGTGATATAACCATTTGCAAATTTAGCATGTATGTTATCCATGTCAGGATAGATATGAAATTTTGAAAAGTTGCATGATCCAAGGATGATTATGGTGATATTAATTATATCCTTGAAATGAGAATTATGTACGATTAATTTCTTTTTGAATATATAGTTTAATCCACAAAATTTGGGAATCATTTGGCGAAGAAAATCTGGGATTTATAGTTGTTCGTGGAGAAAGGATAAAATAAGAAGTTTATGAATTTTAAGGGAAATAACATCATTTAATTAAAACTTCTTGATAATGTTTTTTTGTTAAATGTTAGAAATCATTTTACACCTTGATATATAATTTGGGATGAATTATGAGGATTTTGGGATTATTTGATAATGGTTTTGATGATGGAAAAGTGTAAAACCCGTAGGTAAACTTATGAGAAATCTGGGAAAATATCTGATCGATTGATCGATCGACCCAAGAATGTTGATCGATTGACTGATCGATCGATCGAATCCCCCTAGAAATGTGATTTATTTCCTTTTTAAGTTTTGAGAAAATACCAACTTTGGGAAATCTTTAGTGTTGATTAATTAAACATATTGGAACTTTGATAAGGGCAGTAGGATATACTTAAGACACGAAAAAATATTATTATGTGTGAGATTGAATGGGAGATATTAACGAGTGTTAATTGAATGAATTACATTGGAGAATTATATAAATTGAGGTTTAAATCGAATAAAGGATGACTTAAGGTTAGTACCAGTAGTAAGAGGGTCGTTAATTATCGGAATAACCTTAGGCTTATATGGGACTATCCCTGAGAGATGAAGTAAAGGGTTAAAATTCAATTAGGGATTATGGAGAAATAAAACTAATTGAAGATAATTTTAATTCATAGAAATTCGGGAGTTGTGATGACATGGACCATTAGGGCATACATGTTACCTACTGAATTTACTTGAGAAATAAATAATTACCCTTCGAGTGATGAGATAATCGGGTATAGAATTTGAGAAGTAAAGTCATAATATGTAAATATGAAGGATATTAGAGATAAATATACTACGTACGAAAATATATATATGGGTCGGCGTGTGCCCTATTGTTATTATATATAGGTGGGGTGAATACCTACATTAATGTTTATTGTGTGTATGACATACATATGCTGCTTGCTATCGGGGTCGCGGTTTCGCATTATGGACGATCTTATCCTGATGAGCCCATTTAGGGGAATTTTAAACTTGTACCTTGATCATAGGGCCTTGGACACGTGCTATCGGTGTGAATGATAGTTCCGACGGTTGAATAGGAATGTAGGTATGTGCATGACCCATTTGGTTGGGGAGTATGCTTGCCTCCAATATGTGTGTTATGTTATTTATGGTTTGTGAGAGACATCGAACCAATAGTCCTTTATACAGCGAGAGATGTATCAGGACATGATAGCAGAGTATGCATGCACTGCAACTGTGTCTAGGCGGATCCATATTAATATATATAATAATTTGATGAATACATATATTGTGATGTAATATACTGTGTGAAGTTATAGATTGAAATATATGTACTAGGATGTAAACTACTGTGTGAATTATAGATGAAAATGAATAATAAGATTGGATTGAATTGAATTAAGTAAGTGAATACTTAATCCTAAAGCGATGAAAGTAGATATTTAAGAGAAATGAACATGTTTGATTATCATGTGTATTGTGTGGGAAATACAGGGAAATGATATTGGGTAGAATCATAATTGAAAACCTTAATTAGGGAGATAATAAGGTATGTCAGGCGTGCACACTAGATGAGAGGTGAGAATTCTCAAGCGAGAGCCCGAGAAGCTAACATTTACATAATAATTGCTTAATCGTACTTGTTAAGCACTTGCTATTTTTAAAAATCTTTTATAATTGGGATCTGACCCGTTTCCTTGCAAATTCTCTTATCTATTATATCTTTTACATCAGGTGCCCAGTATTAGGGATGTCGGCATGGCATATGGATATTTCGACGGGTTATAGCTGCTACTGAAGAGGCAATTTTTGTTTAGACTCTTCCATTCCATTGAATCACACATCTGTAGTGTCTACTTTCATTTATGGCATGTCATCCAGTGATGATACGAGAAATCGTCCACTAGTTGTTCTTGTACCAGCAAATCATGTGTAGAATAAGTAAAGAGCAAATAAAGTGAGTAAATAGAGAGAAGACAAGACATAGAGTGGTTTCGCCTTTAAAATAGGCATACGTCCACTGTGTTGCTCCTTTCTCATTATATGCATTGCATTGTACAATATAATTATGCCTAAAAAGGCGTACAAGTATGAGAATAAAGGAGAGTACATTGCAGTATTGAGGATTCCGGTGTGCCGGAGAGGTGACTGCGATGTAGATGTGTGACCTCTAAGTCGTATGTTGAGGTTGTGTAGAGAGAATCTGTATTGTAGAATCTCCCCTAGGGATGTGTAATCGATCCCCTATTTTGAGGTTTGGTCCTCTATTTATAGGAGATATGCTCAGGTGCTCTGAGCACGTGACGTACATAAAATCTGGAGTTGCTGTAAAGGGGAGGGATGCGGCTTGTAAGGAAAGCAATGTGAGTGTTGCATCCTGCAAAAGGCTAGAGCCAAAGGTGTCGCACCATGTACTGGGTAACGCCGCGGCCTTTTCATAATGGCAATTGGTATGTGCAGCGCCCTGTAATTGGTAGGGTCGCACTCCATGTTAAGTAGGGCCTCACCCTATGCTGATAAGTGTCACGGCATATAAGCTTGTGTTGTTTAGAGTATCATCCACGGTAGGGTGTTGTATTTGTACTATCAATGATCCCCCATGTCGTAGTGCCAAGATATTGGGATTGGGGTTGCGGCTTATTTGAGTCCTCTTATGGTTTCGCGGTAGTTTCAAGGTGGCGCTTCGTCATCCCACGCCCTCTTATATAAATTACTTCGTTCGTGGGCTTCATTACATTTTCCAAATCTTTGAGAGCATATCGAGAGCTAAACTATGTTCGTCCGTCCTTCTGCTCTTTTCGGTGACTTCTCCAGACTGAGTGTGGTGGTTCTAAGGTGGTTTGAGGCTGATCATTGCCGATTTCTCCATTTCCAGGTAATTTTCCAACCAACATGCTTTTTAATAGCTTTTGTAGTTCACAATTCTTCTTCAAATAGACGAAAACATGAATTTATGCATTTATGAACTTTGTGTTGGATTTTTCTGGATTAGGAACCTAGGGTTTTGTTTGAATAATCTTCTAATTTCCAAGAATCGAACACGTATACATGATAAATAATTGTAATTATTGCTAACTCGTTCTTCGAATCAATCTTCATAATACAAAATGAACCCTTAATATTCCACTACTTAGATCATATGGCCAGTATTTGTGTTGAATCGCATTGAATCATTTAATTGTTCTTGTTATTATTGAATAAACCATTCACTTTCTGGGTCTTTGATCTTTAAATGAGTCGACATTTAGTTACTAAATTATTTGCATGAGAGGTCGCGGAATGGTAGAATTTCCCTTTAGTAACTTTAGGCGAGGGCTACGACCGGTAGGCTCTGAGGGTAATCCCCTAGGTTTAGGTTCCACAGCTTTTAAGCCCACTGGTTGAAGTTTTCGGCCTTAGGTTCTTAGATTAGAGTAAGCAATGTTTTATCCTATTAGTAACTATGGTAAGTAAAACCAATCAAATCAACATGCCGCAATGATAGTTGCCCTTGAATCTTAATATACTGCCCCGGCTTCTTAGGGATTTTTTAGAACCATAATGGCTGCGGCACTCAACTGCGAACTTCTTTTTAGGTATTCTGCATCCATATGAACATTGACCCCGATGAATTTCTAAGAGGCTTTTGGACAAAACATTTAGGAGCCTCTCCCCCTGATCTTCCTTTCGTGCCTCCTTTGAAGTCATTAGGGCCTTGTCAACTGAAGGATTTCCCCAACTGCGTAGTACTAGACTCAGACTCCGCGGATTCTTCCTGTAGGAAGGATTTCGAGGCCAATACAATGGAAAAGGAAGCTAATTCTAGTAACCAACCATTGGACATAGAAGATGATGTCACGATAAGGGGTGCAACTGATGTTAGGTACGAACCAGCTTTCTCGTCTGGTAGGGTCGAGAAGCCTCTTGCTGCGCTTGATATCCGTAGCATTATGACCCAAGACTGGGTTGATCAGGTAACGAAGGCCTTTGAGTTTCCAGAAAGCTTGATGTTGTCAGCACCTGTCGCGAATCAAAGGCCGTGTACCGCACTTTCTGACTACAGGGTCTATTTCCCATCGCATGCTTTCATTTACAGGCTGCGGCTGCCATTTCTCATTCCCATCAGACGAATTTTTCAAATAATGAAATAAGTACTGGCCCAGTTAGATCCCAATGGCTGGAGGGCCATTCTTGTCGCAGTCATGCTTTGGGAGAATCAATTCAAGAAAGATATTACTCCCGCAGAGTTTTTCCACTTCTACCGCCGAAAGGAAAACTCTATAAAGTTTATTGGCTATTAATACTTCTCCGTCCACAGCAGGGACGAGACCCTTTACTCTGGGAGGCCAACCAGTGTCAAGAACTGGAAGGGTAAGTATTTCTACATCTCTGGAGAAGGGTGGAAAATTCACCCTCAGAAGAACGAGATGAGGAAGTCGTTTAGAATGTCGTGGCAATGGGGGTGTACCTCCAAGCTAGGTATTTTAATTATAACTGCGTCCCATCCTTACAATTGCTTATTACTCTCTATACAAACCTTTGAAATATTTTCTGCAGTTCTCGACAACTTGCAATTGAGCAAGCGACAAGAGAAGAGAGTTTCTAAGGCCGTGGCTATTCCTGCTGTGGAGAAGAAATTCAGCGACCTTGTAACTTCTACCACTGTATTTGAGGCAGGTTACTTCCCCAATAAGTTCATACCAAAAGAAATGGCTGAGGAAGGTAATAACCCGATCAATCAGTCTTTATTTTGCGGTAATTTATATTTAAATCAATTATTTACTATTGCCTTTCTTCTTTCAGGTGAGGAAGTTGATAGGGAGCTTTTAGCTGCCCAATTGGCGGAAATGGACGAGGATATAGTTGTTCTAAATAACGCTGCGCGGAACAGAAAAAGGAAGAGGAGCAAAACGAAAGCTCCAGCCGCAGCCCCTTCCAGCGATAAAAATCCATCTGCCGCAGCCCAGAATAAAGCCACAGAAAAAACTGTCCCTGTTTCGCCCCTACTCCAAGTTGAGGAGTTTGACGATGATATTGGGGCCAATTTGGTTACGGTAGGTCTGATGTTAACATCTGATGCTGCCATCCGTTTAACTTCTCCGCCTCTGCCCCTAATTATTACGATTGATGCCAACTTGGTTCCTCCTCAGTGCCGCGCCGAAGCTGATCCAGAAGATTGACTGTGGCCATAGCTAAGATAGCCTGACCCCAAGTCCTCATGGGACACTACTACGAGGGATGCCCGAAGGATGAAGAGGGTTCTCGACGTTGTAGACCTTGATAGGGTAGTGGACGAAGATCATGACAATCTGGAGGATTGTGGCCTCCATAGTCTTTTAAGGGTAAGTGCAAGTGCTTTCTCAGTTTTAATTTTTCATTGTATACCTTGATCCTAACTTTCTCTTTTCAGTCGCAGATGTCATGGTAGCTTAAAAGAGGAAGTACGAGGCCCTGTACAAACTAAAAAGGTTATGGAGAGGGTATACTCCACTGACTTGGAAAATGTACGAAATTCTTCCTTCGAGGCTGGAAAGCAGTCTGCTTCCACGACTCTTCAGACAGCCGGGATGAACCTAGAAGCTGCTATCAAAGCCAAAGGAGAGGCGGAGGAAAATTTTAACCAAACCGTAAAATCTCTAAAGGTATCTCAGGCCCAAACCGCGGAACCTGCCCAAGTTGCTGAGTTCAGTAATAATAAGCTCAGACTCCTTCAAAAGAATTATGAAGAGTTGGAGGCCAAGGCTTCCCGTGATGCTGAAGACCATACCGTGGAAATCAAGAAAATGGATGTAGATCATGGCGAAGCCCTACAACTAGCCATCGGCAACACTGTGGAGTCGTTCAAAGTCTCCAGAGATTTATATCTTATAAATAATAGGGCCTACCTTCACGGTTACCAAGATCTCAGGCACATAATCATAAAGAACTTCCTTGAGACTAAAGAGACGGTTCTTGATTGGGGGCTTTGTGATGTTGAGCATCACCAATGCATAGTTGAGCTCAAGATCGCGGCCGAGGAGAAAGCCAGGTTAAAGGCAGCGGCTGAGGCAGCGGCTATGAAGGAAGAGACCGAAACAGCTACGGATGGTGATGAAGGGGACGTCAATGACGATGCGGCCTCATGAGCCTGTAGCTTGTATAATCCCAATTTTTTGAATTGCTTATCCATATAGGGCTGCGTCTCTTCCAATTTTTGAACTTTGTATATATGGTCTGTAATCCCAACATTAATAGTTGTCAGGATTTTCAGCTATGGCCAACTTTCATTTTAATATGCTTCCTATTCTAGTAGCCTTTTATTCTTCTGTTTTGCTAACTTCAACACTTGAATGAATGCCTTCTCTACACATCTTTGATTGCTTGAATTGTACATTTACTTTTTGAAAAAATGCACTTTAACGTATGGGTCATGGGCTCCGGCCATATTTAGAAACCAAAATGGTATTTAGCTTAAGGCCGCGGCACTGTAATATGGATGGTTTCTTCACATGGGCTGCGACCCTTTTCCCTTATACTTGCACTCGTGACTGGAAGTAGCTGCTCTTCTTGAACAGGGATGTGGCAGTTTGACAATCCTGCCTTTATCTATCACATCTTCTGAATGAATTTACTTAATGGCCGCAGCCATATTGACAGGGATGTATCACTTTTGAATGTTTGAATTCCCTTTGTTGTGGCCATATTTACTTAATCGCGTCTTTTTAGTCGCTTTAATGGCCACAACTATATGGACAGGGCTACTGCACTCTTCTAGCCCTTCCATCTGAATATGGACCTTTGTACATATATGGGATACTATCAAGCCTCCCCAGGCTGGGTTATGTTATTAATCCACCCACAGCTAATATACGGGATACTTTCAAGCCTCCTGAGGCTAGTTTATGTTATTAATCCACCCACAACTAATATACGGGATACTTTTAAGCCTCCCAAGGTTGGATTGCGTTATTAAGCCACCCACAGCTAATATATGGGATACTTTCAAGCCTCCTCAGGTTGGGTTATGTTATTAAGCCACCCACAGTTAATATATGGGATACTTTCAAGCCACCTCGGGTTGTGTTACATTATTAAACCACCCACAGCTAATATACGGGATTGTTTCAAGCCTCCCCAGGCTGGGTTATGTTATTAAGCCACCCACAGCTATGGATATATATAAAGCCATCCCTGTCTAGATGTTACAAGTCTCTGAACTTAATGACGCATCCCAAAAGCTAAGAACGGGCATTTGAAGCCCTTGCAGCTAATGACGCGTCCCGAAAGGTAAGAATGGGTATCGGAAGCCCTTATAAGTGATGTTGCTGACCAATTTAAATATCCGCTCTTGGTGGTTGCTATCGCCATTTTCAATTGTCACTTGCTTTCGGACAATCAAGTGTCTTGACAAGCGTTGTGCGCCCATTTAGATATTATCATTCCCGATATAACATATTATCTCGAATCGAGATCTGTTTAAGACAAAAATGGTCTTTATAAGATAACATTTCATGGAAATGAGAATCAAATTATGGCACTATAAAAGTGAACTTGATTTCATATATCTATTCATATATATATGACTTTGTAGGTATAATACAAAGTTTATTTTAAAACAGCATAAGAAAAGTTTTCACTGTAAAGTATAAATAGATGGAATATAAGACATAAGCATGAAAAATGGGCATGTGGTACGTGAAACTAGACTTCATCCCCTAAATATCTTTGAGCAACCTCCATAACATTCTTTTCCCAATCATCCTTTCAAATTCATCCTTTAGTGCATAGCACTGCTCAGTGTCGTGGCCATGGTCCAAATGGAACTTGCACCAATTAGCTTTATTCCTCTTGTGGGGTGGAGTCTTGAGCTTCTCTGGCCTCCTCAGCAACTTTTCCTCCTTAATGGATTAAATAATTTCTTCATTTGGGAAGGCCAATGGTGTGTAGGCCTTCGAGGTCCCTTCTGCCTTCTCTGATTTCCTTTTATGGCTCCTGCTGACTGCTTCTGCTGACGGATCCTCTGGTACTGCCGCGACAATAAAGGTTGTTAGAGCTATATTCCTGGGTGTCTCCCCCACATTGGATGATGTCGCGGCCTTTAGCATGAGGACCCTTTGAGTCAATTAGTTGACCTGGGTCTAGAGTGAGGCATGATTGTCGTAGAGGTGGTTGAGGTGATTGTACAGTTGCATGATCTCATCTTTGACTTCTATGCTTTGGATGGATTCTCCCTCCATTTTTTGCTTTTGTTAGTCTTTACAAAGTATATATAATCTGAGACAAAACTAACAGAAGTGAGTAATCTCATAAGTGTTGGAGTAACCAAGTAAAAAATGGGGATGCAGCATTTGCACTGTTGCATAGTACTATTGCTGAGGCCGTGACCAGTAAGGCACATAGATGCACTGTCATGGCCTTTGGATGGTATTCACCAAGGTTTAGCTGGAGTACATCTGAGCCCGTACTTTAATGTTTTGTAGCTTCAATAACAAAGCCTCTCTAGTAGAGGCCGCGGCCATAAGGCATTTTAATTTCCTGGTCACACCCCCTCCTAGGCAACAAAGGGAGCAATCAAAAATTTTTAAGACCAGACTGAGTTTTTCTCTCCCAACACGTGGAGAGCATACCTACTAGGGTTTGTAAATGAGAGGATAGACTCACGGTGCACAAAACGACACAGTTTTAATGTTAAACCCTAGATTATAGGTCAAGAACAACAAATAATGGGATTAAATACGATCCTTCCCTAACCATTCACCTTTTCGGGGCTAAAGCCTATCATGCTTTTCAGCACTATCTAGATGAAATGATGTCACAGGGGTATGTAAAATATATATAAGGTCATAGAATGAAGACCCAAGAACATATCTAAATATATAAAATATACATTTAAGGGTGTGAATATAAAACAGAGCTCAATAACCAAAATTTACTCATGAGATGATGATCCAAAGAAACCCCATGAATAGAATAAGGTGTTTAAGAACTCAAAACATAGAGAAACAAGATTGAAAAATCTCTTTCCCATAGACGGCTCCAGATTGATGATACGAGAAATCGTCCACTAGTTGTTCTCGTACTAGTAAATCATATGTAGAATAAGTAAAGAGAAAATAAATGAGTAAATAGAGAGAAGACAAGATATAGAGTGGTTCAGCCTCTAAAATAGGACTACGTACACTGTGTTGCTCTGTTCTCATTATATGCATTGCATTGTACAATATAATTGTGCCTCAAGAGGCGTACAAGTATGAGAATAAAGAAGAGTACATGGCAGTATTGAGGGTTCCGGTGTGCCGGAGAGGTGGCTGCGATGTAGATGTGTGGCCTCCAAGTCGTATGTTGAGGTTGTGTAGAGAGAATCTGTATTGTAGAATCTCCCCCGGGGATGTGGAATCGATCCCCTATTTCGAGGTGTGGTCCTCTATTTATAGGAGATATGCTCACGTGCTCTGAGCACGTGACGTACATAAAATCTAAAGTTGCTATAAAGGAGAGGGATGCTGCCTATAAGGCAAGAAATGTGAGTGTTGCATCATGTAAAAGGCTAGAGCGAAAGGTGTCGCACCTTGTACTAGGTAGCGCCGCGACCTTTTCATAATGGCAATTGTATGTGTCGCGCCTTGTATTTGGTAGGGCCACACTCCGTGTTGAGTAGTGTCGTACCCTATGATGAGAAGTGCCGCGACATATTAGCTTGTGTTGTGCAGAGTATCATCCGCGGCAGGTTGCTGTATTTGTACTATCACCTAGGATTCTAGTTATTTCATTCCTAATCTAGAGATTGTAATTATTTATGTCAGTACTGTTGATATCCGAAATAATTGATGGTAATGAAATAATTTAACTGGAGAGTTATTCCTGTCACATTTATTCTTGTTATATTTAGTTCAGTTGTGTTGTGATGTTTCTTATTATTATTCCGTATCGTGGAATGGTGTTAATTAAATTAAAACTGGAATTTTTTTTGGCCCTAGCTTAATTAATTATTAGGTGAATTAATGAAGAAATTATTTTTCGACACTGATGCTAATAATGAACCAACTGGATATTCAAATTTAATTTAATAAAAGACTGATCACCCGATATTTAATTAGGCGGGGTTTCACACATAGTAAAGATCTTTAGCGAGAAACCCAGTCATAAATGCTGCAATGGTTTTCATCTCCTCATAGTCCACCACCTCTAGTTTCTCATTGTTAAAATGTGTAATGCACTCACGGGTATTTTCTACTGGCTTTTGTCTTACGATCACGAGATGAGTGAGACTCTTGATCGGCTTAGCCCCAAAGCAAAAGTTATCTATGAATAATTTAGCTAATTGATGAAAACTAGGGATTTTACCTCTTTGGGGATTATTATACTCGATTTGGATTGTTCTTGTAATAGAACTGGAGTAAGCTCTACACCTCATTTCGTCGGGCACTAAGTTGATGTCAGAGGCAGCTTGATATTGCTCTATGTGCTAGATTGGATTTATTTTCCCATCATATTTAGGAATGACCACTGGTGGCTTGAACTTGAAAGGTGTGGGGTAGTCCACAATAGCCTCGACGAAAGGTGAGCCTTTAATAAAACTCCTTTGTAATGTATTCTTAGTCTTGGCCATTACACCTAGTCGATGTTCCAAGTGTTGCATGGATTACTTCCAGGACTGTTCTTCTGGCTTAGATTTTGCTGAGGTAGCTTTAATAGCTTTATTGTTTCTATGTGTTGAACTCTCCTCCTGAGAGGTATTTTTGACACACAGAGACCCTCACATACTATCTCTTGATCTCACAGATCCTTATTTGTGTTCATGATGATGCTCCTACTCCCTGTGATGTCCTTTAGGTGCTCGAGGTCCTAGAAGATCAAAATCAGACTCCCTACTTACCCTCTCTAATACACTTGTCCTTTCTTTGGAAAAGGATCAACCGTCATAGTAATCTATTAATTGGAGTGAAGAAGTTAAGCTAGGACGGTATGACCGATCATAAGAAGAACGGGAATGATAAATCCTTTTGTTTCTGGCTAGTGGAGGTAGCATATATCTTCTAGAATTAGAGGACTTGTCTTGCATTGTGCGAGCTAACTGTATAACTAATTCTTGCATAGCCATTTTTCCTGTAGACAAATTGAACAAGATCGTTTAGAGGTCAGTCTCAGTGGGGGAGGCAATATTTCTTGATTATTACCTACAGCTGCCAGGATGCTTTCAAGGATAGTAGTCAATCTTTAGACAAAATAATGAAGTATATAAGGTAGAGAATGATGACTAGTAGTTATTCCCACAGATGGCTCCAATTTGTTTATGTCTAAAAATGGACTCAATCCAAATTTATAATCACAGATATATTATAGTAGGTTAATCAAATCACATACACACAAAAGAAGACATGCTTAGAATGGTTCAACTGTAAAATAGCCTATGTCTACTATTGGTATTATTTTATAGGGTTACAATAGAGGTATGATGTGTGTATGAGTGATTCGAGTTATCCCTTAAGCTAAGCGAGTATTTGGTATTTATAATGGTGCAAAACCCTAGAGATGGAATGCCTTTATATTTCCAGGCATTTACATCTGTGTACAATAAATAAAACTCTTGGAATTTAGTGCTGGTTGGCATCCCATCTGAGTAACTTTTGATATTCCTGATAGTCGGCATTCTGGAGTTAGTTGTCCTTCCAACCGACTAAGTATCTCTTATGACGATCAAGGTGGTTGGTCAGCCGCGCAGGAGGGCAAGTGTACATTTATCATTAGTCCATGTAGGAAAGTAATTTTTACATAAAATAGGGGGATTGATTTATGAATGGATTTTGGGTTTGGCAGTGTTTATAACTAATTAGGACTAATTATGTTTGGAAAGTTGATAACTTTGACGACACAAGTGAAAATTGATATTGTATAATTAAAGTAGACACTATGAGAATCCATGTGAAGGATTGGATTTCATTTGTGAGTTAAAACAGTGATTTGATTTGAGATAATCTAAGAATTTTGAATGAGAATTGTAAATCTTCATTAGTTTAGACAAGTTATGGGTTATATAATTAAATACCATGAATTATAGTAATAGTGATGTTGAGATTAATTAGAAATTCATGTATAGGTGTTCTTTCAATTGTTAAGGATTCATAGTTGTTATAATTGAGTTCTATAAAGCTTCGAATTCGTTAATGGAAATTAGGGAAAAAGACCCACTTATAAAGTAACACAAATCTGACCTTACTGTTCGTTTCAAATCAATTCGGCCTTAGGAGTTAATCGATTCAGTCACTGCAAATCGATTCGGCTCCTCGAACAAAATCGATTCTGCTCCTGGACGTGGGTCAGGTAATACTGGGAGAAATGTTCAGGGGATTTTTACGAGTCCATCTGAGTATGTGGGAGGTCTTCTATGTGACAGATGAATGGTTTAATTAAAAAATTGGATTGTTAACCATTATGTAATAACTTTAATAATTAACATGAGTGTTAAAATGAGTAAATAGGAAACTATATTTTTAAATTATGAGATCAAGTCAAGTTGGTTTAATGCATGAGGAGTGTGATAGCTTATGGGTAGATACATGTACTTTGTATGTCATATATATATATATATATATATATATATATGTGTGTGTGTGTGTGTGTGTGTGTGTGTGTGTGTCCTATAATTTTGTGGACATACCTGTACTTATGGTGAGCCTATCATTTAGGGTTGCATTCGACATTAAGACAGTGTACCATACGCCGGTTGAGATGTTCTAGGCGTAGTAGATATCATTATATTTGATCATGCATTCAGGGGCATCCCCTTCATTATCAAAGAATATTATTTGGATTGGATCCATTAGTCAGGTCGGGTATGGACCCGTTAGTGGTGTTTCCACATATTGATTGCCCCACCATTAACTAGTGTTTTGCTTAAGTCGTCTGGTGATGAATTCCTACAGACTTACCGATAGAAGCACAAACTAGACACCGAAGGTAAATGCCGTCGTGTGCCATATATGTATATAAAGGTGTGTTGGGTGTCTGTGGGTATATATATATATATATATATATATATATGTGTGTGTGTGTGTGTGTGTGTGTGTGTGTGTCCTACGATTTTGTGGACATACCTGTACTTATGGTGAGCCTATCAGTTAGGGTTGCATTCGACATTAAGACAATGTACCATACGCCGGTTGAGATGTTCTAGGCGTAGTAGATATCATTATATTTGATCATGCATTCAGGGGCATCCCCTTCATTATCAAAGAATATTATTTGGATTGGAGCCATTAGTCAGGTCGGGTATGGACCTGTTAGTGGTGTTACCACATATTGATTGCCCCACCATTAACTGTGTTTTGCTTAAGTCGTCTGGTGATGAATTCCTACAGACTTACCGATAGAAGCACAAACTAGACACCGAAGGTAAATGTCGTCGTGAGCCATATATGTATATAAAGGTGTGTGGGTGTCTGTGGGTATATATATATATATATATATATATATATATATATATATATATATATATATATATATATATATATATATATATATATATATAAGTTCATGAAGAAAAGAACTGTTGTAGTCGAGTGATATAGACCATTGTTAATGAACCCGGTGCTATAGAAAAATACATTATGTGACGTGAGTGTATTTCTTTGAGGTTGGTATGTTGCGGGTTAGTCATTGTGATCAATATCGAATTACATAGATAGTGACCTTTCACTTATATGATGATTAGTTATTCTTAGTTAGTAGTGGTAGTATAGATACCATTTATCACATTATAGCTTACGTTGGGAATACAAATACTATATCACTTAGAAGAGGGGTGAGATACTTATTGCATATGAGAGACGATGGGTGGGATTTATTGTGAATTAACTATGTTATTATTTATTGGTTTTGAAAGTTAATTCTTTAAACCTTAGGGCTCCGATCCAAATCATCAATATTATTTTTTGGGTTTTCCTAGAGAGGATCACTAGGGCTGACAGAGAATCACACTTGCGGTTTCAATTGCTTAGTGAATCCAGCTATTTGGTTCTAACTTAGGTTACTACTCTATTTTATTTTAGTCATTTACAATTTTGAGATAGTATGAGCATAATCCCAAGACTTATTTTATTCAGTCGATTTATTTCCATTCATATTAGACAGATGTGTTATATCAATGGGAGTTGAGATCTTTATATGTATTAAATCATTATTTTATTTCATTTTTTATGCGTGAATGTTTCGTTTAAAAGTTTGTTTTTCCCTTTGATGGTAA
This sequence comes from Sambucus nigra, assembly GCA_949130495.1. Lineage (NCBI taxonomy): Eukaryota > Viridiplantae > Streptophyta > Magnoliopsida > Dipsacales > Adoxaceae > Sambucus > Sambucus nigra. Next base: position 91,736,406 of record OX422210.1, on the reverse strand, counting down.
GAATGGTATAAATTGTTAGATAAGCCCCATTTTGACATATTGTGCTTGGTCAACCTTTACGCAAAAAATGGGGGTTATCACACTGATTTTCTGTTTCATACCAGTTCACCACTGAGGATGAGAAAAAAAAAGTTTCCTTAAAAAAGGTGGGTTGAGGTAAAGGCTGGTTGACACGTGTGGCTAAGTGAGGGAAAGAAGATGTTATTTTAGCTTTGACTATATAAGAATATAATGAAAATTGGGATTGGGTAAAAGGTGGCAGGTAAGTCTAAATCCGCCACAAGGTCAAGGCCATTGGAATTAAAGGAGTGTGTGGATGAGGGGGGGCATAGAATGAGGATTGGGTAACATGCGAGGGGATAATGAGGACATCGATGTGACATTATCATTTGAGTCAAATGGGACAACATCACATGGATCAAAAGTTTATAGTGCAGTTGTACTATGAATAAGAGAAGACAAAACATGACTCGAACAATTAATAGGAGAATATGGATTCTTTAGGAGGAATATATATATATATATATATATATATATATATATATATATAAGGTATTTCTAAGTGCGTAGATTGATGGTAGGAAGTACTCCTACGGTAAAAGAAGGGTGTTTAAGCAGGACAAAAGTAAGGGGTAAGGAGCCAATAGGTGGTTGGGTTCTAAGTTGTGACGGGTCTCAAGTTCACATATTTGGGGTTGGAACACATTAGTGAGGTCAGGTGAAACATAATGGTAGGATTGATTAATATCGTCATTGTTAATGGACATGGGTATGAGTGACGATATTTCTTTGATTTGTGACATTCAATAAAAACTCATTGAACATGGTCATGTTAGTTTGTCCCTCTTATGGAGTCAACAGTGATGATGAGACATAGGGAAAAACTCTTTCATCAAATATGACATGTCTTAAAATAAAGGCTTTTCGAGTAGGAGGGTGGTAGCACATATACCCTTAATGTATACTACCATAGCTAATAAACACACAAGTTTGTGTTTTTATTCAAATTTACGTTTGTTCTTACCTCTCAAATATGGAAAACACTTGCACTAAAATATTCTAAGAGATCCATAATCTGGTTAGTACCATAAAGTTTATAGAATGGCTTTTGCTTGTTAAGAATGTCCGATGACAGTTTATTTACAAGATACAAAGTAGTAAGAAAATCATCCACCCATAAAAACATTGGTAACTTTTCATGAAACATTAATGCAACCTAGTCTCCATTATATGCATGTGTTTTATCTCAACTATCACATTTTTCATAGGTTTTCCTAGATTGAAATATGCCTCACAATTTCATAAGGATTAAGGTAATTTATAAATTCAGTTTTACTAAACTTTCCTCCAACATCGCATTGGAAGATCTAATGTTCTTAGAAAAATGGTTTTCAACTATACTATGGAATTTTTTTAAAAACACTATAGAACTCAGATTTGTGTTTCCTGGGATATCTTAATAATATCTGGTGCAATCATCAACAAGTAATGCATAAAATCTCAACTGTTGAGAGGAAGCAATGGGAGCAGGTCCCCAAAAATCAAAACAAATCTTTTCAAAAGGAATCTTAGCAATCTTTTCATTAATGGAAAAGAGAAACTTACAACTTTTAACAATTTGACAACTCACACAAAACATGGGATTTTTACTTTAACCACTCACACTCAAACCATTATACTTATTTAAATCATAAATAGACTTATAGCTTGGATGTCCAAGTCTTTGGTGCCACACTTCTTCATTAGCCTTACTATTATATACTATTATTAGATATGCAACCTCTTCATCGGAGAATCCATATAAGCCTTTCTTTTTAGTTCCATTTTCTAGTGTCTGGTTTGACTTTAAGCTCTTGACAACAAAGCAATGTCTATTAAATTCAATAGAATAATAATTTTCTTGAGTGAGTTTACTAAATGAGTTAAAATTCTTGTGAAGCTTGGGAACTACTAACCATCCATTAAAAGTAATTTTGATTCAATTTGTTAGCTGTCAACATATGTTATCTCAAGTTGAGTTTCATCATCTACAATTACCTTAGCTTCACATCTAAAAGGTTTGAAAAAATAAAGATTACTTGAAGAATGTGTCATATGTGATGATGCGAGAAATCATATCACAGGCATTCTTAACCATCATATCAAGTATAAAGGCATAAATAAGTAAATAAAGAGAAATAAAACACAAGATGTAGAGTAATTCGGCTATAAAATGAGCCTACGTCATCCTTTACTCTCATTATATACAATCATTAATACAAAATTAATTTTCCATTAGAGGTATACAAGAGTGTGTGTGTGTGTGTGTGTGTGTGTGTGTGAGAGAGAGAGAGTTGAGTACATGAGAAATGTAGCCTTGTGGAGTGCTTGATGAAGCTTGTAAATTAAGTCTATAGAGGGCTACGGACTGTAACGGCCCAGGTTATTTGAGTAGGCTCTCTGATATAGAGAGAGAGAGTGTGAGTGGAGAGTTTGGCAGGACTTCGCTGCTAAAACATGTCTTTCTAAATGAGGAGTGAGCATTTCTATTTATAGAAGTCAAAAGGAGGGGTCAAGTGCATGGAGCACGTGACATGTGGATAAGTGATGCAAGTAGGGAATCCTTATAGAAGTTGGACAACTAGCAAGTACATGCTGATGTGGCTAAGTCTGTAGCAGGGTATGTACTACTAAAGAGCTATGTGGCTGCGGCCTTTTAGGGATGCAACCGCAACCTTATTATGTAATGCAATCATAGGGACTGTCGTGGCATGTCTGAACCCTAACAGTGACTATATATGATAAATTTTCTTTTTGCATGTATGTCATTGTTAATGAAAGCCAAGTTAGTCAAAATTCTCAAATACCTACAAAATATAATAAACTCAAGTGTAGAGTGGTAAGTAAGGATGTCACTTTCTAGGGAGTAAGCTAGAGACAAATTCAATTGTAATTAACTTTTTATTTTCTTTTTGTGTTTTTTCACTTTTCTAATTTTTTTTTAGCTTTTTCAATATTAAAACAATAGGGTGAGGTGGGGTCTAAACTAAATTAAACTAAATGTGATATGATAATAACTAACTAGAAAGTAACTAAAATGAAAATAAAGTCTAAACTAAAAATAGGAGATAAAGTGAGGTAAATAATTGTGAGAACAATCAAGGAGTGGGATTACACCACAAATTTTAATTATTCTAATTAATTAATTTAATTATTTGAATTCTCCCAAATTAATATTAAAATTACAAACCAACTCTCGTTGCAAGTGTAATTAGAATAGTAATCTTTTAGAAAGTTAAAATTACCACTCCACAACTCTAGAAAATTAGATCTACACTCCTTTTAATTAATCACCCGTTAGGATCGATCAATTAGAATTTATGTCAATCTTAGAAATTAAATTTAGAGTTGAAATTCAAATGATAATATCCCACTTAAGAAACCCCTATCTCTAGTTCGAATCTAAAATGGGTATTATCACTAGAATTTCGGTTCTCTCTCGAAAATCATTTACCCTCTCTCGAGGCGTAAATCTAAGGGTGAGGGATCAAAATTAACATTCAAAGGGATTTTTCAAGTAATTAAACTAATAAAAATAAAATAACATCATATAAGGGTTTCACCCCACCCCTTGAAAGGGGATTTAACCTAACATGATATTAAACATGACAAATTAGTAATCAAGGCATATATAATAAAAGAATAGAGAAAGAGAACAAATCTTCAATAAGTCTCCTTGAAATTGGCAATTTGAACTCTATCATCTTCCATTCAACTCAATTACTCACAATTAATTCTCAACAAATATCTAAAAAAAAAAGAAAAACTATTTACAAAATGGTGTTTATCTCTCTACAATTCTCTCTCTATTTATTCCTATCTAAAATCTCTCCCCTTTCAATTGGGGTCTTCTTCTTCAATATATAGTAGATGCATGGAGCATGAGGGGTGTGCACATGGGGGTAAATTGGGTAATGGAAGTTCACATGTGGATATGGTGTGAAGAGCATGTGGGAAGTGGGGGAATGAGGTAATGGGTTAAAACATATCAGATTTGTTTGAAAGGGTATTTTTGGGTAAGAGGTTTTAGTTGGGGGGTAAAATGGGTAAAGAGTTAAAGTTAGTTAAAGTGGCACATGGGTTATTTTTTAGCATTTAGTTTGGTTTTGCTTTTGCTGTTTGTGCAGGATAGAAAACGTGACATGCTTTGGCTAAAATGGAGAATGGGTAGAAATGGGTTTGAACTGGGGCTTTCGGGCATAGTTTTAAAAAACGGTCGTTACGTATCGTATCGGCCGATACGTAACGGTATCTTGAGAGACCGTTTCCGATACACCCCGATTTATCGGACTATAAAAAAAATCACACATGTAGCATCGATACACTGTTACGTATCGCCGATACACACTGATAGGGTAAAGGGGGTGTTTGGATTTTTGGGGGAAATGTAATTGAAAAACATGTGCAAAAGCTTGAAATTCAGCATTATATAATCAAAATAAAACTGTCTTATGGGATTGGGGAATGGTAAAAAAAATTCACGCTGACGCTAACCGATTCCCGTTACATTACGTTTGATACTCCCGATACCGTTACACGGCGACCGCAACCGTTACGTTACCCGATACCATTATTTAAAACCATACTTTCAGGTATGGGGTCGGTGGTAGGTGGTCGTGATTGTGTGGATCCGGGTTGAAAGTGGGTCACCACCGGAGTAGTAGAAGTCGGCGCTAGGGACGGGGGTTCCGCCGGAGATGGGGAACGCCGCCGATCGGGGCTGGGATCGCGAAGAGAGGGAGAGAGTAGGGTCGTCGGTGGCAGCGGGTTTGCGTTGGAGGGACCGGGCAATGGTTGGTGACGAGCTAGGGTGAGAGAGGCCGCGGGTTTAAGGGCTGTCGGTTTAATGGGGATGGGCGCGACCGGCGCCGGCGGTGAGTTTCAGGCGGGTCTGAGGTCCGGCGACGGGGGGGGGGGGGGGTTGAGTAGGTGGATACCGGGTTTGTTGGTGTTGGGGTTTTCAGATAGAGAGAGAGAGAGATGGGTTTTAGTTTTGATTCTGTGGCTATGGAGTTTGGAGAGGAAGAGAGAGAGAAAGTGGTGGTGAGAGGTTGAAGAAAGGTTGGGGTAGGTTAAGGTGTTGTGAGGGTGTAAGGAAATAGGATGAGGATGAGGGGTTGTTTTGGTGTGTGTGGGTATATGTTAGTAGGATGTGGATGAGGTTTGGGTATAAGTGAGTTTATGTGTGTGTGTTTAATTTGGACGGAAATAAAAATAACACTAAAAAAAACTAATAAAAGTAAAACTCTAAAAAAATAAAAATTATATTTCTAATAATAAAATAAAGACTCAAATAAAAATGAAACTAGAAAGAAATAAAATTAAAAATAAAAAATAAAAATAAAAAATAAAATAAGAATAAAATCTAATAAAACTTAAAATTAAAATCCTAATAAAATAAAATAAAACTAAAAATAAAAACTAATAGAATAAAAATCAAAATACTAAATAAAAGGAAAAATAAAAATTGGAAAATAAATCTTAGAAATTCTAAATAAATATAAAATAAATTCTAAAAATGAAAATGGCTCAAAATAAAAATCTAAAAATTGATAAAAGGGCACAAACTCAACACACACACGGTTTAGGCTAGGTTAAGGCTCGGGTGAGGTTACGAGATTGGTAATTAGCTCCATAAAATGCACAATTGCCTTGTTATAAGCGTTTGAACACCGCAACGTGCATTAGGCCGGCATAATAAACATTTAAGCACGTAAGACCCATATTACCGAGAAATAGCAACTAAACTACGTCTATTCGGGGTATAAATAGTACAGTTTTGGGTGCTTTATGAATATACTTAAGCCTTCCGCGGTCTATGTACTATTATTGGTCATATCAATAAGCCCCCAAGCCTCAGTGCCAAGAGATTACGAGTTGTGTTGCGGCTGTGTTTTATGCCCATATATCGGGGTGTCATTGCAGGCTATCTCATTAATCCTTTGTTGGGAATGAAGAGACCATCCGTGGCCCATAATTTATGGTGTTTCCAGTTCAAGCTCCCTATTATATAAATAGAGCCAGGTCGTGGCCTCATTACTTTACAAATACCTTTGAGAACTCTATATAACTTAGCGATCTTCGGTGATTGTTCAAGAGTGCTTACGATGGTTTGGTAGTGGTCCAGTGGTGGTTTGTGACGGTTTTCCTTCTTCTTCAACCGACTTCATTAATTCCCAGGTTTGTTTTTCTTTTTCTATGTCTAATATCTCTATCTCATGTTCACTCATGCTTGATTTCAACTTTTCTTCATCACATATCTGCTAGAATCCTTAATATTCATATATCCATATTTTGCCTTTAGTTTCGTATAGCTGTTAGGACTGACTAGGCCTACTAGGATATAATTGAGATTGAATTTTATGGATCAAAGCTAGGGCTTTATTTCATTTGGACTAACTATTTGGTTGGATGTTTATTTAAGTTTCTAGGTTTTTTTATAAAATTGGGGTTTGAATGTGTTTTGGCACGTAATTCTAGGTTGTTGGTGACTAATAATGGGTAGTATTAACATTTAAGGAGTTTTGAGGTTTAGATTTTTGGCCTAGCCCCATTTTGGATTGATTTTTTATCCAAGAACACCAATAGGCTGTTCTTCATGTTCTTGGCCAAAATCGTAGGGTTTTAGGCTTTTGATCTTTAGAAACCAAAAATTTAAGTCGTTTACCTGTTTATCCCCCTAGCTGTGACTTGTTAAAAATATTAGACTAGTTGTCTTTGCGTTTTCCTTTCCGTAGGATTTGATTTCATTCTCCTTAGCTACGGCTTATTAGGATACTTGAACTAATTGGTTGTGGTATTTACCTTGAATTGAACTTGTACATTTTCACATTTTTCTGATTTCTTCATATATTACCGCGGCCTTAATAATCAGTAGATCCTTCTTTTATATTCTAATTATGATGGCTGCGGCACCTAACTGCGGAGTCCTTAGGCTTTTCTTGGTTCTTTATAGCGACCTTATCCATTGGAATACTTGGGAGTATCTGGAGGACTTTTGGAAGAGACACTTTGGTGTTCCTCCTCCCGTTGTGCTTCATATAAAACCCTTGAAGACCATTGGGCCCTGTAAGCTTAAGGACTTCCCAAACGTCATCCAAATAGAATCTGAATTGCAGATTCTTCTAACTATAGGGATACCAAGGAGGCTGCGGAAAATCTTGACATGGAGGAAGATAATTGGTTAAGCAATCACTCGACAGACAAACTTGGATGCCGTAGCAGCTACCCTCATGACAATTATGGTTGCAGAGGTAAGGAATATAGGAGATGGTACCTCTGGATGCGTCCAGGAGTCTGAAAGAGATCCTGTGGCACTTCACCACCCTTGTATGAATCTTGTGAGTTCTCAGAGGGAACAGTTTGTACATTGGCTTCTGCGGAGCAAAGGTTATGCTTCACAATCCCAAACAATGGATGGGGTTTTCTTCCCCCTTCACTCTTTTCTCTTAGGGGTGTGGCTACTTATCCTAGTGCATGTCAGAAAAATATTAAGTTTCATGAACTAGGATCAAGCCCAAGTTGATCCTAATGGATCGAGGTCCATCCTTGCTGCCTTGGTCGTTTGGAAGAAAAAGTTCAAGAGAGATATAATGACTACAAAGTTTTTAGACTTTACAGGCCAAAGGAAAACTCCGTGGATAATCCATGGTATTTTAATATGGGTCTGCAGAGTGGAAACAAATATTTGATTAGAGGGAGCCCCTCCAGTGTTAAAAACTAGAAGGGCAAATTCTTCTTTATTTGTGGGGACAACTGGAAGATATACCTTGAAGAAATGAGAGAGAGAAATAAATTAGGTTACCGCAGAAATGGGCCCACCTACCTAAAGAAGGTACAGATATGGTCGTGATTTTGTTTTATTTCTTCAATTATTTTACCTAGTGCAACCTTTACTTTTTTTGTTGATACCTCTTTAGATACAATTCGTGTAGGTCTGACACCTTCCAATAGACAGAGGGAAAGAATTGAAGCCGCGGTCTCTAACGACGATGATTAGAAGAGTTGATTTGATATGAATCTACTGTCATTGTATAAATGCGGATACTACCCAACACACGAAGCTCAAATTAAGGTTGCAAAAGGTAATTTTTTAAAATATTTCTGTAGCACTATTTTTTACTTTCCTTTAATACCGACTTTTCCTTTTTCAAGTGATGCTGCGGAAGAGATTGACAACAATCTCTTAGTTTCCCAACTGAATGAGTTAGAATGGACTGTCAAAGGTGTAAATTAAGATACAAAAAAGAAGAACAAAAAGAGGAATAGGCATCTAAGGAGGCTTCCCCTCTAGCTGAAAAAGAGGCAGCTCCTCCTGGTGACACTGCAGCCATTATGCCAGAGGCTGAGATCCTTGTTGTAAACTCCTAAAATGTTAACGATGACATTGGGAAAGATCTTGATGCGATCGATGTAACCTCTTTTTTAGGTAGGTACTTTCATGGAGGTTCCAGCCCTATTCATATTTCCAACATTAAGTCCCCTTTGCGAACTGTTGTTACAGTGAATTTCAACCTGCCCACTCCACAAAGTAGGGAAAACAAATGTATTAAAGGTCATTCATGGCCTCTCTTGAGGCATCCAGATCCAAAATTCCCTTGGGGCACAATAAAATATTTTATCTCGAGGATGAGGCAGATCGCGAAAGGATCTGATGTCAATCGCCTGGTGGAACAGGACATGGAGGGCCTTGAGTAATATTCTATGGACGGTCTACTGAGGGTAAGGATTCCTTCAATTATTTTCTTTCTATAACTAATTTAGCGTACTTGATACTTTGTACTATATACTTCAATATTTTTATTTCAAGCTGTGGAAGTTACTATAGCCCAAAGGGTCAAGTATGAGAAGCTATTTTCCCAACATAAGTCTATGAAGTCCATCCACTAGTATCAACTTGAGGGTTCCAGGTCTGCATCAATTGAGGTTGGAAAAAAGTCTTCAGAATCCTCCCTCCAAGCCTACAAGATAGAGGCAGGAAAAAAAGTAGAGATCGCAGGCCCAAACTGAGGGTGAACAAAACTTCAACCAAGTTGCAGAAGCTTAAAAAATCTCTGAGGCCAAATCACTAGCGGCAGTAAGGAAGGCTGCAGCATTTTAAGCGAAGCTGAATGTGGCAACGAAAAATAATTAAGACCTGAAAATAAGACATGCCGCAACCCTAAAGGAACTTTAAGATCAACATGCTGCAGAAAACTTGAAGAAGGATATTGATCATATCGCGGCCATCCAGAAGGTAGTTCAAGATGTAGTTGTCTTTTATAAAACTTCAGAAGATTTTTTCTCATTAACAACAAATCCTACCTCCGCAGTTACAAAGAGACGAGGTATAGGTTAGCAAAGAATTTTCCAGAGGCAAAAGATAAAATTTATGCCAGGAGGCTCGATGACCCTGAGCACCTTGTCTGTGTAGAAGAGCTCAGGGATACAGATGAACTTCCTCTAAAGTAGAATGAGGAGGCCACGAAAGTAGAGGAAGAAGATATTGAGACTGAGGTTGATGATGCTAGGGATGATGAAGATGAGGACGTGGCCCCTTAATCTTTACTTCCATTTTTTAACTTCTCTTAACTTGTTTTTTCCTTCCGCGGACTTGTACTTCTAAACTTGTATTTTTATTGCCATAGTTATGATGTATATTTTTGTTAAACTACATTGGCCCTTCGCAACCTTTATCATTGTAACTAATACTACCATATTCAAACACTTCTGCAGTTTTGCTAGATTTATATTTTGATATATTTGCATTGCTTTTCCCTTGTTGCGGACTCTAGCTTATTTTGTATGCCTGTTTTCACTATAGATTTATATAGTAGGTTGAAACTTAGATAATGGATTTGCAACCTTTAGAAACAGACTATAGTAGATTTACTTAGTATTTATAACCTCGAATAAAATTAGTTGTGACATTAAGGCCGCAGTCATATGTGTCAAACTTAGCCTACCTTTAGGTTTTCTTGAGATGCCTAACGCAGTAGTTATAAACTGAAGGGTATTGAACTACCATTATGTAGGCTCAAGTATGGGATGAACACTTGTTGAATTTCTACTACAGTGTTATTGGTTTCTGGTAGTTCTTTGAGAACTGATTCCCTTGCTGCGGACATTATGTCCAAGGCCCACCATCCTTATCAGGCTACAACTTTTCTCTTAGAGTTCCAATATTTTCTTGCGTTAGGGAATTTTCAATCCTCCCTAGGCTAGGTTCATTATAAAGCCACCCACAAATATATATGGGTGTTATGAAACTATCCCTGGGTGGGTATTATGATCCCCATGGCTAATAAAACAGGTATTATGAGCCCCCATGATTAATAGAATGGGTATTATGAGCCTCCAATACTAATTGAATGGGTATTGTGATCCTCCAATGCTAATAAAATGGGTATTATGACCCCCAAGGCCAATATAAGCATCCTACGCCTTTAAAAATCTTCACGATGGGAAGGGTGTTAAATTCCATTTAAGGCTGTCATGCCCTTTTCTTCTAAAGACACATTTTTCCGTTCACTTTAATATTCGGGTTGATAAGTTGTTAGGTTCTCTTCAAACTTTTTAAGATAAGAATCTTTCGAAAGACTTTAGATAGGTAGAGTGAGAACTCAAACATGAAAAAGTCATATATATATATGATTTTTTAAGAAATAAAAGCATATGAGTTTGAACTCAGAGTATTCTTTATTTGTAAAAATTTAAAAATAGAAATATTCAAAGTCAAAGACTGGTATGTAGCAGTCTCAATTATGAGTTTCAATCCCTATGAGCTGAAGGATAATACCTTGGAAGATGGACCTCTCAATCTCATTCTTCAAAGAAAAGAAACTATCGGTGGTGTGGCCATTATCTTAGTGAAATCCACACCATTTGATCTTATCCCTCTTATGAGGTAAGGATTTCAGCTTTTCTGGCGATTTGAGTAATTTTTCCTCCTTAATGCTCTCAAGGATGTCATTGGACTGGAATTCACTGGTGTGAAGTCCTTATAAGTCTTTTCTACCCCTGGCTCTTCGTTCTTTATCTTCCTTAGGTTTCCTTTTGGTCACGCCCTTATCTTTTGGATCTTTTGTCACTATGACCTTGTACATGGAAGTAAAGGTTGCGAAACTCTAGCATCATAACCCTCTGTCCTAGGAGGTTAATCTAGATTTGGAGTGAGGCTTAGATTGCATATATATGGTTAATGCGACTTAACAATTGGGCCACATCTTCATTTTACTGGGGACCTGATCCAGAGGTTCCTTCCATGGATTCTACTGTGTTAGTCCTTAGAAATATATACTCTGAGATAAACTAAATCATGGTGAGAAAATCGAGATATGCAGAGGAAAAGAAAAGTATGAACATAGGGATGCAACCTTTTATCATAGGTTGCGGCCTATTCAAAAGAAGCAGATTGTTGTGGCCTCTTAAGGAAATAAGGGTGAGGTTACAGCCTCGAAGTCCAATAGGTATGTGGTTAAGGCCTCTATAAAGGACTGTTCACTAGAAGTGATTTGAGTACGCATGGTTTCATTAGATTGGACGACTTTTCAGGCTCTTTTCTTTGTATGGAAAAGTAACTAAAAAGTTAGTAAAAAGAGGATCGTAACCTATCTTGTACAGTTTATCGGTCCTTAGTTGGACTTTGTCCGTTAAATCATCGATCTCTTAATGATTTGACCTAGACTTTTGCAAATTATCCTCCCTTACAAATATTAAGTCCCGAAGTGGGAGTTTTTTAAACATTTCCCAGATTCTTTGATCTCAAATATCTCAATTTTAATAATTGAATATAATAATACAAAAAAATCAAACAAAATTAGTAAGATTCTGACATAGGGGATGTGTCTTATGGGAAGTCTACATGCCATGCGACATCCAACAAGATCAGGTGAAGGGTTTTTCCCCAAAATAGACCTAAAAATTGGGTTTCACTCCCAAAGACATGACCAAAAATGTCTTGAAGGAGCTATCCCAAGACATAAAAATCTATATGTGAAAAATAGCACAAGTTTGGTAGTAATAATACCAAAGTATAGGAAGTAAAATGGCATAAAATGCCCAAAAATAGAGATAAATGAATAGGGGTGCTTTCCTAATTACCCACCTTTATGAGGCCATGGCCTATTGAGCTATTCAACACTGTACAAGGCTACATTTCTCATGTATTCAACTCTCTCTCTCTCTCTCTCTCTCTCTCTTGCATGCCTATTATGGCAAACCAATCTTGTATTAACGATTGTATGTACTGAGAGTAAAGTACCAAAATGGATGTAGGATCATTTTATAGCCAAACCACTCTACATCTTGTGTTTTATTTCTATTTATTTACTTATTTATACTTTTATACTTGATATGATGGTTGAAAATGACTTCGATATGATTTTTTGCATTATCAATATGTGTTGTGGTACCTAAGTCCATGTACTGAGAGGAGTCAAAATTTATTTGATGAGTGTTGGTTATCATATCTTGTTATGGTGTTTCACCATGGGGCTAATAGAAGAAACCCCACCTATGGTAACATGTTATAGCATGTGATTCATTCTACCATGGATTTAATAACCAGTTTGACCATTCTCATTTTCTACCATATTGTTGTGTTGTCATTGCTGGGTTGGAGGAATATTATATTGATGCATGGATTGTATATTGCTAAATTATTGTTGTCCAAAGGGTTTAAACCCTATTCTTTTAGAGCTAAAGTGAGTATGAGATTGGTGATCACCTCTTCCTCAAAATATCATGCCTCTGCCTCTGTTTGAAAAGGAGAGTTATTAAGAATTGAAAGCCATTATCTGATTAGGTTTCTGAGACTTATCTTCTACATCTTCTCTCATATCAAAGCCTCTAAGAGAATTAATTACTCGAGTTATGGATGGATATAGTGGTTTTCTAAGCATAACAGTCCTAAAGCTCTTGTATTTTTACCAAGACCCTTAGTGAAGTAAACGACTTTGGTGATGATGCTGGAAACAGCACCACCTGTCAAGGTGTTTGTAAGCTCAAATTAGCGATAACAATGGCAGCATAAGAGTATACTAAATGTAAGAGATTGAGATGAGGAGAAGAGGATGAACACTAATATATAAGTGGTTCAGCCAATTAGGCCTACATCCATTGTGCAAGTGAGTGAGTACGGTCATTAAAATAAGGCACTAACAGCCATAGATACAATCTCTCATGCTTTCTTTCCCTTCTGTATAATTGGACAGAGTTTTAGCTAGGGTTATTGATTTTGGATCCTTTCCAATGGAGGAGAAGGCAGGTATATATAGTGTGTGTGGGTTGTAATGTACTCCCCATTCATGAAATGTGCATGCGTATGTTGATCTAGCCAATCTGATGAGGACACCTGTCCCTGTCACATGTAGAGAATGATGATGAAATATTCCCCCCATATGAGGGGGTTGATTCGGCTACAACTGATTTTATCCACGTGCTCCTTCCCTTGCTTATGTTCGTAAATGCTCGACCCTGTCCCTAATAGGTACAACCTCGGCCTGGAAGAGTATGAGGTTGGGGAAGTCTAGTTGCTGCTTAATTCGAGGTTATTCATGATGATCTCGGCCTAGTAGAGAGTCGAGGTAAGACACGTGGAGTTATATCGTCGGCCTGGGCCGAGGTTACGCAAGAGTAGTTGAAACATTGGTTGATGAATAGCCAAGGATGATTACGATCGTAGTGGTAGTCTTTACAGACCTCGACTTATATTCGGGTCGAGGTTGATGTATGAGGTAGACGTGATGTCGTCTATGGACGACCTTTTAGATAACTTACCACATGAGCCATGTAGACCTCCCATGTTACCTGATTAGTGGGGTAGTAATAACGTTGGCCGTAGCTGACCTTATGTTTGAACGAGATCGCCAGTCGCCAACCTAGATCCCTTTGCTACATCGGCCTCCATCATGGCCGTGGTTGGTGTCTCCGAGCTGTCAGGTATGTTTTGGGCACATCAATCATGCCCTAGACCTTAGTTACTTATGTGAGTAGGTGACTATGGGGTACGCAGCTTCGAAACCTTTCTTCATGATGTGTCAATATTCTTTTCAAAGGTGTCACCTATTAGGGTGGGTAGCGTGCCTAACAAGCGTAATGATTCTGATTATCTTTTGGGCTCCCAAGGCATTGATGGGCCTTGGGAGTTGTGCCAACCCATTTAAAGGTTTAAACCTCATTTCTTTCTCTTCCTTCTTCATTTCTCTCTTTCCTACCTTGGCTATCTCTGCACTTCTCTCGCTCTCTTACAAGGGCTTGGCTGCTGCATTTTTAGGGTCTCTTCATTTCTTCACATCTCCTTCACTTCGTGAGTCTACAAGTATCGTCTCCTCCTCCCTTTGCCATTTTAGCCCCTTTTATTCCTACTTCTTCAAATTTCGACGAGATTTCTGAATTTTTCGGTGACTGTTTGAGTTTTTCGGCGGGATTCTTGAGTTTTTTGGTGACTGTTCTTACATGTTTTTATTTGTTATTGCTTTAAAACCCCAGTTTAATCCTTAGTTAAATTTCCAACTTGTTTATTTTTAATTTAGAGTCCCAAGTGTAAGGTCTGACTCATATGCTCAGACCTCTTTACCAGCTCTTAAAGGAATTCCCTTCTCTTAAGGAGAAGACTTTAGACAAGATTAGGCAAATAGAATGATCCCAAGAGGAAGCTCGTAGGTCTGAGGCTTTCCCTCTCAGACCAATATTTTTGCCCCCTCTGAGGGTGATATACTATGAGCCAGTTGGACCAGCTGAGCCAGCGGAGAATCCGTTGGAACCCATTCCAATGTCTGAGTCTGAGTCATCAACCTCAGACCCTATGTCTGTTGACTCATTCCAGAAGGCGATGGACTTCTCCATCAGGGAAGATCAAGTCCCCGATCAGGTTGATCTCCAAATTCGTGCCTTAGGTCACAATGATTCCAGCTCTTCACGAACTTCTTCTGATGTTGAAGTTGTAGGGTCGAGTGTGGCTATTCCAACCCCTATAGATGTTATTCCTCTGTCGGCTGCCATAGGGGCTGAGTTCACTCAGAGGTTCCCTGATGGTGCTCCTATGCCTTCCCAGGCCGACGTTGCTAAGGATGAGGATAATGGTCAGGAAAGTGATGTTGACACCTCGGAGGTTGTCGGGATAGAGAGCACTATCAACGAATTTGACCTCCTCACCTTTTGGCATCTTTATTCCATAGGACCATCTATCAAGATTAGGATACCTCGGAAAAATGAGAGGGCCTACGATGGCCGAGATGGTGAAATCTACTTATACGATCAGATGTTTAAGTTAGGGTTTCGCCTCCCCTTTCATCCAACAATCAGGTCCATATTGTCCCATATTGACTTGGCCCCTTCCCAATTATCTCCCAATGCTTGGAGGGTGATGATTGGGGCCATCGTCATATAGAGGGAGGTATATCACTCAGACCTTACTGTCCAGGTCTTTATAGGGTGTTACGTGCCTTCCTCTTCTAGAAACCATCTGAGCTATTATCACTTCCTGGGCAGGAAGTCTGATAAGAAAATGTTACTGGTTACCCAGACCTCCAACCATAACTGGAAGCTAAGATATTTCTTTGCCTTAGGGGCCTGGGAGTTTGGTTCTTCTACTACCTCTTCATCTTTAGAGCCGAGGGTACTCCTGAGATGGGGGAAATCGTCATTGCCTACTAAGGCCGACCCCGGATTGAGTCAAGATAACCTACAGAAGGTCAAGGACCTTCAAGAATAGGGAGAGTTTGGCTATCTAGTTAAGTATGAACACTTAATGACCCCCTACTACCTCTCTGAGACTGGTCTTGGAGGGAGTCCTCTAACCGAGCTTCGTAAGTTACTTTGATTTGTCATAATTTTTGGTTTTTCTACTCCCCTGATATTTTAACTCAGACCTTTCTTTTTCCAGAGCGTCCTAAAGGAATATCAGACGATATCTGGGAAACGGCAGACCCCAGCCTCATCAAGATGGATAAGGAAGCAGTCCCGAATGCACCTCCTCCTTCTCCCACCTCTTCAAGGTCCGATGACTCCAAAAAAGGAAATCCAATGTGCCTACCCCTGAGGATCAGAGGCAGAAGAAAGCCTCTAAGGGGATCGTGCGATCCCCATCTCATCTGAGGACGGATTAGCTGCTCGTCTGGAGCAGTTGAAAATTAGCGACAACCTCATTGGCCAAAGTATGAAGGCCTTGGACACCATCGGCTCCGTGATGACCGACGCCGATAAACGATTCTTTCGTTCTCTGGACACCCCTCTGCTGGCCGAGTTCTGCCTCCACCGATCTATCCAAGTAAGACTTTTGATTTTATATTTCAAGTGTAACATTGGCTTTGAATTTTATTGACTCTTGAACTCATGTGTCTTAATATGTTTTAGAGGGTATCCTCATCATGCACCAGTTTGTCGACTGGACTCTGAGGAAGCTACCCTTGATTGAAAAGGGAAGAGAGGCCCAGAAGATAGAGGTCGCTCTAAATGGAGAAGTGGAACGTCTCAAGACTACCTTTGATGGGTCTGAAGCTAGGGCTACGCAGTTGGAGAAAGATATTGCCAAACTTAAGAATGATCACAGTTCCGCTATGAAGGCTAAGGATGAAGCCCTTCAGCAAAATGTGGATGCTACTGTCAAAGCTTCCGTGGAGGACACCTCAGATAAGATCTTGGAGGACTACAAGGTTTTTGACGAATTCATAAGCTTTGGCTTTGAATACCTCTAAATGGGGTTTAAGGCCACTGGAAAATGGGTTGCCATGAAAGAGAAGGAGTCATGGAGCCTGGCAGCCTCGGACTTCATTGGTCTGGGCTACGCTGATCCTCGGTTTGCTCAGGCCTTGCAAGAGGTTGAGGAGGAAGGAGGTGATGCACCTACAGAGACTGCTCAACCAGAAGCTACAGGGATTGGAGACGTTAATCTTCAAGATGATGGGGTAGAAGTGACCAACATCGGCCAAGGAAGTGGGGCTATGGCCACTAACCCTGAGATTGCAGACACTTAGGCTGTATTTTGTGAAGCTCTTACTTGTGATTTTTGTTTCTGATTTATATCGGTATGTAACCTCTGATAACATTTTCTAATACATTTTGACTCTTAATTCTAACTTCTGTGCTATATCATTCTGTGAGGAGAGCTTTTCTTCTTTTGACCTTGAATATTTTTATATGTCGTGCAATGGTGCCTTCATCACTAAACTATGATTTTACCCCCATAAATGTCACCAAATTAATGATGTTAAAGGTCTGAGGTCATTCAACTACGATGTTTCACCTCAGACATTGTCACCAAATTATGATGTTTAAGGTGTGAGGTCATCAAACTAAGATTTTACCCCCATAAATTTCACCAAATTAATGATGTTAAAGGTCCGAGATCATCTAACTATGATGCTTCAACTCAGACCCTGTCACCAAATTATGATGTTTAAGGTCTGAGGTTATCCACCTAAGATGTTACCCCCATTAATTTTTCACCAAATTAATAATGTTAACGGTCTGAGGTCATCCAACTATGATGTTTCACCTCAGACCCTGTTACCAAATTATGATGTTTAAGGTCTGAGGTCATCCAATTAAGATGTTACCCCCATTAATTTTTCACCAAATTAATAATGTTAAAGGTCTAAGGTCATTCAACTATGATGTTTCACATCAGACCCTGTCACTAAATTATGATGTTTAAGGTTTGAGGTCATCAAACTAAGATGTTACCCCCATTAATTTTTCACCAAATTAATGATGTTAAAGGTTTGAGGTCATCCAACTATGATGTTTCACCTCAGACACTATCACCAAATTATGATGTTTAAGTTCTGAGGTCATCCAACTATGATGTTTCACCTCAGACCCTGTCACCAAATTATGATGTTTAAGGTCTGAGGTCATCCAACTACGATGCTTCACCTCAGACCCTATCACCACATTATGATGTTTAAGGTCTGAGGTCATCAACCTAAGATGTTACCCCCATTATTTTTTCACCAAATGAATGATGTTAAAGGTCCGAGGTCATCCAACTATGATGTGTCACCTCAGACCCTGTCACCAAATTATGATATTTAAAGTCTGAGGTCATCCAACTAAGATGTTACTCCCATTAATTTTTCACCAAATTAATGATGTTAGAGGTCTGAGGTCTGCCAATTATGATGTTTCACCTCAGACCCTGTCACCAAATTATAATGTTTAAGGTCTGAGGTCATCCAACTATGATGTTTCACCTCAAACCCTGTCACTAAATTAAGATGTTTAAGGTCTGAGGTCATCCAACTAAGATGTTACCCCTATTAATTTTTCACCAAATTAATGATGTTAAAGGTCTGAGGTTATCCAACTATGATGTTTCAGCTCAGACCCTATCACCAAATTATGATGTTTAAGGCCTGAGGTCATCCAACTAAGATGTTACCCCCATTAATTTTTCACTAAATTAATGATGTTAAAGGTTTGAGGTCATCCAACTATGATGTTTCACCTTAGACCCTGTCACCAAATTATGATGTTTAACGTCTGAGTTCATCAAACTAAGATGTCACCCCCATAATTTTTTCTAATAAAGAATATGTAACAAAGAATTGGCTCAGTAACTGATCTTCTAATTAATAATCTCTTCATAAGATGATACATTTACATATAAACAATTGCTACATCATATGTAATATTTCTTCAGATGATCAGTATTCCATGGATTGGAGAAAGGTTCCCCTTCGAGATTTTTTAGCTGGTAGCCTCCTCGATTACTTTGTAAGGGCCATGCCAATTTGGGTGAAGCTTATTTGCCTTGTGTAGCATCTTTTTCGGTACTAGGTCTCCTACATCTATGGGTCTCGACTTCACCCTTTGATTGTAGAATTTTGCTATTCTCTACGAGTAGGATACCTGCCTGATCTCGACGTTTTCCCTTCTTTCCTCAATCAAATCTAGGTTAAGTCTTCTCTCTTACCCATTATTCTCAGGGTCGTAGGTCTGAACTCTGTGAGTTAGGAGTCCTACCTCTATTCGTATGACGGGTTCTGATCCATGTGCTAATATAAATGGGGTATCCCCCGTTGGTGTCCTAGTCGTTGTTCTGTAAGCCCATAACACAGCAAAAACCTCTTCAGTCCAGATCCCCTTAGATTTTTTTAACCTCTTATTAACCTCGTCGAGGATTGTTCTGTTCATGACTTCGGTCTGACCATTTGCTTGAGGTCGGCCAGGAGAAGAGAAAAATTAGTTGATCCCAACTCTCTCGCAATACTTCTCCAAGGAAGAATTCTTGAACTAGGTTTCGTTGTTCGAGATGATGGTTTTCGGAAGGCCATGTCTGCATATGATGCTCTTCCTGATGAACTGGAAGGTCTTCTGCTCTGTAATCATGATCATCGTCTCAGCGTTTACCCACTTTGAGAAGTAATCAATTACAATGATCAGAAATCGATAATTATTGGCAGCTCTCGGCAACGATCCCACCAAATCAATTCTCCATACTGCGAATGGACAAGGGGAACTAATTGACATCATAGGTTGATGAGGTTGATGGGGGATAGTGGAGAATCTTTGGCATTTGCCACACCTCTTCACATAGGCTACAACATCCTTGGCCAAGGTCGGCCACCAGTATCCCTGCATGATTATCCTCTTGGACAAAGGTCTTCCTCCTATATGACTGGAGCAGGAACCCTCGCGTACCTCCTGTAGGATGTGGGGGACCTCTGTGGGATGGACACATCTGAGGAGAGGTAATAGAAATCCTTTCTTATATAAGACATCTCCTATTATTGAGAACTTTGCAGCTCTATACCTCAGTTTCCTCCTCTCTAACTTTGATTTCGATATTTCTCCCTCTCTAATATATCTGATAAGGGGGTCCATCCATGAGACCCCTAGGTTTAAGTTGAGGAAAGATCCAACAACCTCTTCTTCCTCAATGGTCGGTTTGAGCAGGATCTCGACCGGAATTATCCTTCTGATGTTTGTCCTTGTTACTGAAGCCAACCTTGCTAGTGCATCTGTGTGGTTATTATTTTATCGAGGTACCCTCTTCATCTTCACCTTTTTGAAGCCTTCTAGCATCATTCTTACCCTCTTCAGGTATTTGGCCATACTTTCATCCTTGGCCTCATAAACTCCAAAAACTTGGTAGACCACTAACCTTGAGTCGCTATGACGTAGGATTCGTTCAACCCTAAGGGTCTTTGCTAATGTGAGGCCTGCTATCATGGCCTCATATTCTGACTCATTGTTTGACGCTTTGAAGTTAAACCTCGGTGTATATTTCACGTTGGTACCATCCGGAGTTGACAGTATCAACCCTGCACCGCTTCCACTTTCCCAAGAAAACCCATCAATAAAGAGGTTCCAAATATCTTCATTTGAAGAGAAGCTCCCCTCTGACAGGGTTCCTCACTTGAAGAGGTACCTGTCTTCCTCATTCTCAGTTATTCCATTTTTGGCTCTGCTGGGCACAACCTCTTTCGGGTCTCGGAAGATGTTACTATTTGAACCCTTTGTGGTCACCGAAATATTCTTAACCTCAGCCTCATCTAAGGTGAACTCAGTGACAAAGTCTGCAAGTGCCTGCCCTTTAATGGCCACCCTGGTTTGATAAGTAAGGTTATACTCTCCCAACTCAATGGCTCAGGTCATCAATATGCCTGACTTCTCAGGCTTGTGGAGGACTTGCCTTAGTGGGGAGACAGTGAGGATGACCATAGAGTGGGCTTGGAAATAGGGTTTCATCTTCCTGGATGCGTGCATCAAAGCGTAGGCGAATTTCCCTATTCGAGGATAGTTTTATTCAGACCCCTGAAGGGCCTTACTATTGAAGTACACATGCCTTTGTACCCCAACGTCTTCCCGTTCTATGGCTTCACTTATAGCTGATTCTGAGACTGCTAGATATACACAACTTCTCTCCCAGGACGGGCCAAGATAAGAGCAGTGGGGATCCGAGGTAGGACTTGAGCTCCTTAAAGTCCTTATCACACTTTTTGTCACATTCTAAGGCCTTTCTAAGTAACTTAAAAAATGGAAGACACTTGTTCGTGGCTCTAGAAACAAGTTTGTTGAGTGCAGCTACTCTGCCAGTGAGCCTCTGAACGTCTTTAATACTTCTTGGTGTCTTTATATCAAGCAAATCCTTGATCTTCTCAGGGTTCGCCTCTATCCCCCTCTGATTGACAATGAATCCAAGAAATTTTCCAGCTCCTACCCCGAAGACACACTTTGCGAGATTGAGTTTCATCCTGTACAAGTCCATGGTATCGAAGGTTCTCTCTAGGTCTGTCACGTGAGTGCAGGCCTTCAAGCTCTTTGTCAACATATCATATATATATACCTCCATGGTCTTACTAATTTGATCTTCAAACATCTTATTTATAAGACGTTGATACGTTGCCCCTGCATTCTTCAAGCCGAAGGGCATAACCTTATAGCAATAGATCTCCTTGTCTGTAATGAAGATTGTCTTCTCTGAGTCTTCAGCATTCATAAAGATCTGATTGTAGCCCGAATACGCGTCTATAAAGTTCATGAGCTCATGCCCTATCGTGGAATCTACCATCTGATCATTTCGAGGTAAGGGATAGCTGTCTTTTGGGCAAGACTTCTTCAGGTCGGTGAAATTTATGCACATCCTCCACTTTTTATTGGCTTTGGGCACGATGACGGCTTTTGATAACCACTTTGAGTATATTTCATCCCTGATGAATTCTGCCTCTTCCAACTTTCTGACCTCTTCCCTGATGACATCGTACTTTTCCCTGGAATAAACTCTTCGTCTTTGTTTGATTGGCTTAGCATCTTTTACAATATTGATTTTGTGGCACATAACCTCTGAGTCAATGCTAGGCATGTCTGCGTGGCTCCAAGCGAAGACATTCTGCCTCTTCTTTAAGAATCTTATCAGTTCATCCTTGATATATGGTTTTAAGGCTTTGCCGATTTGGATGGGGTTTTTTGGTTCGTCCTTATTAGGGACGATGGATTCTACCTCTTCTGTGGCCTCTCCTTTCTTCAACTTTGTTTCATCTCTGGGGTCAAGTGTATCAATGTTATACGTGGTGGTTTCCCTCTTATGGGCCTCTCTCTCTTCTGTCGAGTTGAAGTAGCATTCACTTGCCGATGTGTGATCCCCATGCACTTCCCCTACCCCATAAGGGGTCGGGAATTGTATCATTTGGTGGAACATCAATGGCATGGTCTCAAACTCCTTGAGGGCTACTCTTCCTATGATGAGGTTATAGGCCGAGAAGACATTTTCATCCATAATGAAAAAATTAATCTTTCGTGTCAACCTATTAGGCCACTCATCTTCCATTCGTGCATCCATCTCATATATGCACAATGGGTGGACCTTCTCCCCTATGAAGCCCATCAACGGATGATGGTAAGGTACCAACCTATCTCTGCTGAGGCCCAGAATTTTAAAGCAGGGCCAGAACATCACGTCCCCTGAACTTCCTCCATCTACGAGGATTCTCTGTACCTCACACCCGTGCACTCTTATTGTTATTAACAATGGGTCATCATGCGGAGCTAAGATACCTTTGAAGTCGAGTCGGGAGAATCCAACTATAAGAGTATCCATATCTACTTTCTAAATCTTCTACTTTGACTCTGAAGATGCCAGATTCACAACCTCTACCTTAGCCACCGACTTGGCCTCTGCCATATGAGCTTTTCGATCAGTTACTTCAGAGTGACCCCCAGAAAGTCCTCCACATATGGTGTTAACACCAAAGGAGATCATTCCAACTCTCTTCACTGGGGCATTGTCATCTTTTGGCGGGAGGTCTTGATCGTCTTCATCATCCCCTTCTGAGTCATCGTCTTTTCTTGCTGGGGTTTCATCTCGACATCTATCGTTTCTCTTCTTTTTAGGGTCGTCTCTTCCCCTCTTAGGGGCCTTACTATCGACATACTTTCTCAACTTTTTGGATTTCAACATCTTCTCGATCTCATCCTTTAAGTTGAACCACTTGTCTGTCACGTGGACATGGTCTTGGTGGAACTCACACCACAAGTTCTTCTTCCTCTTATGCGGAAGAGCCTTCAGCTTCTCCGGCCGTCTCAGAGACTGATCATTCTTGATTTCATTGAGGATGTGTTCGCAGCTCATAGTTAGAGGAGTATAGCGTGAAAACTTATCGTCAGTTGACCTCTTCTTTCCATCTTTATTTCTTTGGAATTTCCCAGTGCCACTTCCATTCTCATCCTCATACTCCGCGGTCATATGTTAAAACTAAAGATCTTGTGAAGAAGATGAGCTTAATACCTTAAAGCACCTCTTTCAATGGTGAAACATCACCACGCAAGGGGTGAGGCCTGGTTCACCACCAGAGTCTCCGGTGAGGTTAAGCAGAAAAAGAGGAAGAGACAGCTTCTCGTTCCCACAGACAACGCCAAAATTATGATGTAGGAAATAGCACCACCAGCTAAGGTGTTGACAAGCTCTAACAAGTGATAATAATGGAAACACGGGAGAATATATGCATATATGTAGAAGGAGATGAGGAGAAGAAGATGAACACTACGTCCACTGTGAGTATGTGTGAGTAATATCACCGAATGAAGGCACTAATGGCCATGGATACAATCTCTCAAGCTTTCTCTCTCTACTGTGTAAAATGACAAAGTTTTAGCTAGGGTTGTTGATTTCGGATCCTTTCCAAGGTAGGAGAAGGTAGGTATATATAGTGTGGGGGGGTAAAATGTACCCCCATGCATGCAATGTGCATGCGTGTGTTGATCTAGCCAATCTGATGAGGACACCTATCCCAGTCACATATAGAGAATGATGATGAAATATTCCCCCACGTGAGGGGGTTGATTCGGTTACAACTGATTTTTTCCACGTGGTCCTTCCCTTGTATATGTTCGTAAATTCTCGGCTCTGTCCCAAACAGGTACAACCTCGACCTGGAAGAGTACGAGGTTAGGAAAGTCTGACTGCTGCTTAATTCGAGGTTATTCATGATGATCTCCCCCCAGCAGAGAGCCTAGGTAATACATGTGGAGTTGTAACGTCAGCCTGGGTCGAGGTTATGTAAGAGTAGTTGAAACGTCGGCTGATGAATAACTGAGGTTGATTACGATCATAGTGGTAGTCTTTACTAACCTTGACTTATATCCAGGCCGAAGTTGATGTATGAGGTAGATGTGACATCGGCTATGGACGACCTGTTGGATAACTGACCACATGAGCCATGTAGACCTCCCCTATTGCCTGATTAGTGGGGTAGTAATAACGTCGGCTGTAGCCAACCTTATGTTTGAACGAGATCGCCAGTCGCCAACCTAGAGCCCTTCGCTACCTCGGCCTCCATCATGGCCGAGGTTGGTGTCTTCGAGCTGTCAGTATGTTTTTGGCACATCAATCACCCTAGCCCTTAGTTACTTATGTGAGTAGGTGACTATAGGGTAAGCACATCATTTGGTATCTTCATCTAGAGGTTTATGAAGGATAACGAACCAATCAGAAAGTTCTTTGAACTCTTTCAAGTATTCATCAATGAACCTTCCTTTTAACTTGATATTCTGAAATTGTTCTTTAAGTTAAAATTCCTTATCTTTGGTTGCTTGTAGATAGGTTTCTTCAACCATTACCAACATTCTTTAGAAGGTTTACAACCAATAATGAGGCAATACATTATTCTGTGAGTGCTCCAAAAATCCAACTTTGAAGGAGAATATCTTTTTCTTCTCATTCTAAAAAAGACTTCACACATTCTAGAGATGTGCCATTTTAAGGTGGAGATCACTTGTGATCAAATTATACACCTTTATTCTTTTAATTAGTTGCATCATTGGTGTTGTCCAAATCAGATAGTCGGACAGTTTTAACTTGACTTTATAAATGGCAATAAGTTGATGAAGAGAACCCACAAAAAGAATGAGACTTGCTGAACTAGATATGAAACCTAATGTTAATACCATGAATAAAAATAAGTCTATGCAATTATAGACTTATTTGTGTATCTATGGGTGTATGTATAGACTCTTTTATTTATGTTTGTTTATCTGTGGGTGTTGTATTGTGTTTCAATTATGAATAGAGAAGTAGTGGTAGGATGTGATATGTTTCATGGTTAAAATGATGCCATTCTATAAAGAGATAAAACCAAGAAGTTATATATACATGTGGGAGTGTGTTACGTAAATCGAGAGCTTTTCTAATGCACTAGTCAGTTGAAAAGAAAATAGTATCCGCGTGGAAAATATAGAAATTTAGTAAAAGAGTCGTGCTCCAATGCAATTGTGAATATAAAATATGAAGCTGATGTGACACTTGAATTAAAAGACATCCTCCTGTTAAAAGTCTAGTTATGGACAACTACTTTAAGGATATATTCTCATCTTGGTCAGAAAAAAATTGATTTCTCTCCAACAAACTCTTTAGTCAAGATATTTCCCAACCCTTTTTTCCACCAAACCACTACAGCACCAACTTCCCTTCGATCTATAATTGCAGCAAAACTCCTATTAGTTCAAATTCAATTAATAATTACTTTCTATGAATTCTATATTTGATATTTCTTTGGGGCGTTAATGTTGAATGTTGTTTATTTTTTGAGATATTGTGGAAACTCAAGAGAAAATATGATTATATTTTACACCATAATTTGATTGAATTAAAGTAATCAACAAGAAATAGTTTTTATTAATTTCTTCTCAATAAAATTATAAAGGTGTTCCAAATTATTACTTTAATGTTTTAAATAAAACTATTTAATTGAAGAAACCTATTGTTCATTTAACTCCAACCAAGCACTGTTCATAATGAAATTTACACTGACTATAAACACTCCACAATTATACGTGACTAATTTTTTGAATTATAGTACAGGTCCTAATCTTGCGAAATGTGTTCTTCCAAAGTAATGTCTTTGGCAAGTTTGGAACCTGACTCGGATAGTTCATCATCTACTAATAAGTCAATGGATTACACCCAAAACCTTTTAGAAGATCCATGCCTAGATAATACCTTACAATGTACTAATTTTATACAAAGTTTGGTTGAAACCTCCGCAATCCATGTCACAGGAATGACGGTCCAAAATAAATGACCTCATGGTGGTTTTGTTCCTGGAAGATGCTATATTCCTCAGTGTAAGAAGTCTTTCCATGATTTAATTATTAAAGACTATTTCAAGAGTGAGCATTCAAAGTACATGCCAGAGCATTTTCATCTTCGTTTTCGAATGGATGTGGAACTATTCAATCGCATCTTACATTCAATATGGGTTTATGATGATTATTTCACACAAAAAGGTTGATGCTGGTGGAAAAAAATAGTTAAGTCCACTAAATATGATCACAACATTATGAATTCTTACATATGGTTCTCCTCTTGATCTTCTTGGTGAATATCTCCAGATAGGTGAAGGCACTGTAATTGAACTCCTTAAGAATTTTTACAATGAGATCATCTAGGTTTCGAAGAAAGAAATTCCAGATGGAGCTCATATTACACGACTTCTAAAAGAAGAGGAGGATAGGGTTTTTCTTAATATGCTCCCTAGTCTTGATTGTATGCATTGGCAATGGAAATTTTTTCCAACAGCATGACATGGCACGCACACTAGTGGTTTAAAAAATTCCCCTACTCTAATTTTATAGGCTATAGTGTCAAAGAAGTTATGGATTTGGCATGTGTTCTTTGGCATGGAAGGTACAAACAATGATATCACTTTTCTCAATATATCTCTCTTGCTCGATGATATTGTAAATGACGTTGCTCTACAAGGCCATAATTATAAAATGGGTTACTACTTTTTTTATGGAATTTATCCAAAATATGTGACTCTTATTCAAATAATCTCTCAATCGTACAATGTTAAAAAGACGTTATTTCCTAAATAACAAGAAATAGTAAAGAATGATGTGGAATGCACATTTGGGATATTATACTATAGGTGGAATATTGTTAAAGGCCCCGCACATATTTGGAATTCAAAGGATCGTGGGAAGATAATGAAGACACGCATAATCTTACATAATATGATCATCTTACATAATATGTTGTAGCAGGTGTTGTACAATAGAAGAGACACAGGACATAATTTCAGATTAACAACTAGTTGAAAGTGCCTTGTAAATTTATTATTAAATTTATCACAACTTTTCTTCAACTTCTTTATTATTTTTTCTTTACTACATTTTTCTCCCCCGCACCATCAATATTGACACTTTCGAATGCATCAGTTTTCATTTTAACCAGGGTTTGCATGGATGGAGGTGGAGTCTGAACCGAGAAACTAGTGACATATTTTTGTTTCTTTGAGCAACTAGTTTTGGTGAGTTATTCTGAACACTTTCAAATTTCCTTTCATGATCTCCCAACAATGTTCAAATTTGAATATCGACCCATTACCCATTTCCTTGTACATTCTTAATGGTTATCATTTCCACAAATTAAAGTTTTAAAACTGAAATGCAAAAATTAAAATAATAATAGAAAGAATTCAAAATATTTGTGTTAAAGAAAAATAAACTTTTACTATATCTTAAACTGAGGCTCCACTTCTTGGAGATATCTCAAATGATTCATATGATCCATGGAAATATGAAATACTACAGTTATTATAGTCTTTTTCTTCAACTTATCACTTATTTTCTTATTTACTACATTTTTCTCCCCCGCCCCCATCAGTATTGACACTTTCATATGCAACACTTTCGTATCAACCCCCAATTGGGTTTTCCTGGATGGAGGTGGATTCTGAAATGAGAAATTAGTGACATATCTTTGTTTGTTTGAGGAACCAGTTTTGGTGAGATGTTTCGAACACTATTTGAAAATTCCTTTCGTGATCGCCCAACAATGTTAAAATTTGAATGCCAACCCATCACCCAGTTTTGGTTCTTGTTTCAACAAATTAAAGTCTTAAATTTAAAATATAAATATTAACATAGTAATACAAAATATTCAATATATTTGTATAAAAAAATAAAATTTTACTATATCTCCAACTGAGGCTCCACTTCTTGGAGCTCTCTTGATTAATTCATATAAGCCAGGGAACTTATTAACAACCGCATGTAAGGTCACCAATGACATGATAAAGCATTAATGTTTCGGGTCTCATCATACAATCTCGTGTTATCTTTCAAATCCTTGAATATGAAATTCCGCATCATTTCATTTGTTTAATCCTTACCAATAAATGGATCAATGCTAATATAGAGATATGTCCTCGCTGATGCCTTTATTTTCTTTTCATTCTTTCTGGCCCCTTTAGAAGAAATGGAACCTTGGGAATCAAATATGGGAATAGAACCGTTAAGAAACCCTTCATAGGAAAACCCATATTGTTGTTGAACATGAGAAGGATATAGAGCATGGAGAAGTTTAAAGGATATATTATTATGGAACTGTGAATTTGAAGAAGTAAAATGAAATTGATTGGATTGAAGCACTGGAATTTATATGGAAAACTGATGAGCATGACTGTTTTGAGAAATGGTTGAATCACTTATGATTATAGCTTTGGATCCGATTGTAGATTACTGGGAGAATGAAAATTGAGAGTCTTGTGAATCCATGTGTTAAAAATATTCCTATTAAACACCTATAAAATATAATTACAAACACACTTATAAAGAAATATTACACACTAGAAAATAATAACATGATCCTTTGAATATTATTAGTTAGGTCTACTTTTATTTTTTATTCATCTAAGTTTGCATGTAATTTTTTAATTCTCTTATTTTACTAATTATATAATTGGGACCAATAATCCTTCTTCATTTGAATTTGGCATGATTTGATAATTCTAGGGGCTAATTATTTTTTTATATTAGTAATTACTTCATACAATTGGTGTATTATGTTAGTCATTCTATCATACAATTGGTGTATTATTTAGATTTATTCTATTAGTAATTATATCATAGAATTGGTGTACCATTTCAAACCTAAATTTTCATAAAAGGTAATAATGATAAGAAAAGAGGGAGAATGTTACATTTTGTTGCTCTCTAAAATTCGGAAGAAAAACTTTTTGCATACAGGAATCAGAATATTCATGTGTTATATATAATGAAGTAATTTGACGGGAGTAATTTAACAGGAGTATTTTTACCGCTAGTAATTTGTGGGTTCTTTCAAAAGAGGGTTCTTTCAAAAGAGGAGAGGAATGAATGATACATTAGAATTATATGTCTATGCGTGTGTACAAACTTCGTGGTAATATTTTGGATGGATTGTGATTATCGGGAAAGTGATTATTAGGAAACCTTTTATCAGGATTCTAAATCTTTTTGTTCTGCTTAGTTAACCAATGGATTCCTATTGGGAGTCAAAATTTTGTGTTTGGTTCATACATGAGAAGTGATATGAGAATGTACAGTATATACCAATGATACCCTTTCGCAATCATCTCTCTCTCTCTCTCTCTCTATATATATATATATATATATATATATATGTGTGTGTGTGTGTGTGTGTGTGTGTGTGTGTGTGCATAATATTATTATAAGTTAATTAAATTAACTATTACATGAGTAGAAAACATGCCTTAATAAAATTTGTTCGACTTTAAATTTAATACAAACCGTCATAACAAAATTGTCTTCACAAAATAAATATATGATTTTATGGGTAGTTTTTATAATTTTATGTTTCTAAGGGCATTTTTGTCTTCACAAAAAATTATTTGTAAGGATTCCCATGAGAAAGTAAGAATCGGAGGTTTTTTGGATGGATTTTAATTCCACCAATTTTCCCACAGATGAGATAATCTGATTTCATTGGGGTTCGCATTCCCATGCAACTTAACCACACACCAAATGTAGTAATCTTACACTTTTTCAGGAATATTAAAAAAGAATCAAATTCCATTCAACTTTACCCAGTACCAAATGGAGCCTAGGTTCCGAGATTGAATATTCATGGGTTATTACAATGGTATCTCTAAGATCCTTATTAAAAATAATAGGTAGGTTAATAAGAAAACTTATTCTCATAATAATGATTAACTTACAAAGTTTGAGCTACAATTTCATTTGGTTCTGCTACTTTGTTTTCACAATTTTCAATAGGTGATTTGATAACTATTAATAGTTAAAAAGGTATTTTGAAAAGTTTCATTTTTTTCACAATATAAATTAATTCTAGATTTAACTAATATAGGTTCAAAGGGTGTGATATAAATTTTTATAAATAACTAAAGGGTATAACTTATCTTTCATCTTGTGATTTTAAAAAAGTTTAATACCTGATCTTTCATCTTGTGATTTTAATGTATCTTATGGTGTATAACTTAAGGTGGCCTTACTATTTAATATTAGTATTTCTATATAACATTTATAAAGGGAAAACCCAATGCATAAGGCTCCTGTCACTGCAGGGTAGTGGGGGTTAGATGTAGGTAGCCTTACCCCTACATATGCAGATAAGCTATTTTTATGACTCGAAATTGTGACCTCTAGGTCACAATAGGTCAACATTACCATTGCTTCATCCAGGCTTAAAACAACCAATACCTAGAGATAAGAGTAACAATTTCAAGTAGTTTGGATAGGCATGATTTCAGAATAAATCTAGACATTGCTATTAAAGGGAAAATATGCCTAGGTATTTCCAAACAATATAAATAGGAGTAATATTATATTTTAAAGGTAAATGAGTCTTTTAACACGGCTAAACGACCTTTATACCCTTAATAACTTTCCAACTCCTGCATTCCACCTCGTTCTTGATTTTAGACACCTCCACCGTACACATGTCATCCATAGAAATAAAGCTTAAAACACATGTCATGCATATGGAAACTCTAAAACACGTGTCGCAGTTCGGTGAATTAAGACTGCAAGGCTGCTCCGTTACGTGACACGTGAACGCCGACTCACCAAAATGTAAGCCTTATCACCCAGACACGTGTCAGCACCTAAATACCTTTGAAAAACTATAAATAAAGCCCTTGGATCATCCATAACAAGAAATTATATCAAAAGATTACAAATAAATAGTAAGAGAAAGTGCAGGGCAAGTTTAAGAAGAAGTTTCGTCTCATGATTAACGAGCAATCCAAGACTCTGTATCTATAACTTCGGACTTCTGTTCTAGGTGATTACTCAAACATTCCTTGTGTGTTTTAATTATAAGATATTATGAAAACTATATATATATATATATATATATATATATATATATATATATATATATATATATGTGTGTGTGTGTGTGTGTGTGTGTGTGTGTGTGTGTATTATGAACTGCTTTTATTCTCAAAATTCATATGATACCAATGATTGATTCCTTGTGACATGTTTATATTTGTCCATATAGACATACCGATTAAAAAGAGTTTTGAAAATGATATTGAATATTGGAAATAAGATTCAGCCTAAGGGACCTCTCTTAGTGACAGACCTTCCCAGTTGGGTTATAGTTTGTGTGCCCTAAACAAGGCGTTGTGACGAACAAGTTCGATTGAACCTTAACTACCGAAGAATAATATGGTCCAAGAATACAGTATTAGAGTGTACTTGGCCATTAAAATGATATGATTGAAAGAAAAAGATATTGAAATTCATTTGTCGTATCTGTTCTATTATGTGCTATTCATTTCTATATTTTGTCATCTCAAATTTTATACAGCAAATTCCTATCCATATATGTATATGCCTACTCTTTGGATTTGAATAGGTATCAATTTTTTGAACAAAACCTTGGAATGTCTGGAGATTGAACTTCACTCGGTTTTTAGCTGATGTTGTATAACTAACCATTTTTTAGGAAATAAGTAGGCTTGGAGGGAACGTAAAAGGACTATATGGAAGATTCAGCTTTTAGAGCTCTTGTTATTATTTTGTAATAAAAGTTTGTTATATCGTATAGAGCATGTTTGACTCCCTTGTAATAAGTTTTAAATTTCATTTTAAAGTTGTAACTCGTTGTTACTTGTAATATAAATGAAGTTTCCTTTTAGATAGCTCTGATGACGTAATTCCCTTAATTTGAGTATTTTACGATTCATAACCATGTAATTGTTCTTCCGTTGCATTTAATTAAGGAAACAATATAAGTCAGCATATTTTTTGCCTTAGTGGCATGTCAAGACACTCGTTCCCCACTACTATTTTGGAACGGGGTCATGACATTTTTACTCTTGAACATATTTTCTTCAAACCCAACTAAAGAGAAGTCATAAATTTGGATTTATGGATTAAACTCCACCCTTGTGATCTATCAAACTACATGAACTTTGATGCTTAAAATGGCTACGTAGGCGTCCCAAACCATTATCGGGATTCGAGTCCTAGTTTGATCATTACGCTCCTTTATTTATATCTCATATTTAGTAGTATTGTGTGTATGTATGCGCCTACATATTAGTGTTCCCATCTGACATGCACATTCACTTCCTCATAGTGAATTGTGATTCAGTGGTCACTAATATTGTATTTTCCTATTACTCTCTTTCTTTTGTGTACTCATTAGAATGATTCCTCTCCGTCATTACCATAATATGAGTAGGATGATTTTCTCAATACCTTAATTAACAAAGATCTTTAACCTTAAAATTTACACAGGAAGCAATTTTCTTATAAGTAAACACTAGATGAAGGGACTAAAAACAAAAGGAACTTATCAAAGGGGATTTCAAATATGAAATCATGGATCTTTGGTGCTCATTTCTATTGCGGGACAAAATGTGTCGAATCACTCAACCTTTTTTTAATTACATGTTCTTTCGTACTTGAATACGGCTTATCTGATCTTTTATCTTTTGACTTTAATGCATCTTATGCTATATAACTTAAGGTGGCCTTACTATTTGAATTTGCTATTTTGATGCCACGTTTATAGAGGGAAAATCCAGTGCACAAGGCTCCCGCCACTCCAGGGTACTGTGGGGTTTGATGTATATAGCCTTACCCATGCATATGCAGAGAGGGTGTTTCTGTGACTCGAACCTGTGACCTCCAGGTCATAATGGGTATCCTTACCATTGCTCCATAATGGCTCATAATAACCATACCTAGAGATAAGAGTAGCAATTTTAAGAAGTTTGGAAAGGCATAATTTCAGAATAACTCTAGACAGTGTTATTAAAGGAAAAATACGCCAAGGTATTTCAAAACAATTTAGATAGCTGTAATAATGGATGTTTAAGGTAATTTGGTCATTTAACATTGTTAACATATTTAACCGAGTGAAACAGGGGTAAATTTTGGGAGTGACCACTTAAAGAAATAAACATGAGGAGTTAGTGTAATTTATGTGTGTGTGTGTGTGTATGTGTGTGTGTGTATAGAGCCAGGCTATAGTACATCATGCTCTATACATCACCCGTGCATCACACTTAATTCTAAGGCCTAAAAAACTTTTTTTTTCAAATTTTATATTTTTTCCTTCAAATTAACCTTCCAATCAACCCATATGCAAAAAATTAGGTCAAAACACATTTTGTACCTATTTTTAAAAAATCCACAAAAAATTGCTAAAACACCTTATTTATAAGGGTCTGCGCCAATAGTTTTTTGTGAATTTTTTAAAAATATCTACAAAATGTATTTTGACCTAATTTTTTGCATATGGATTGATTGGAAGGTTAATTTCATGGGAAAAATGTAAAATTTAAAAAAAAAAGTTTTTTAGGGCCTAAAATTAGGTGTGATGTACGGTGTGGTGTATAATGCATGATGTAGGTGAGCCTTCCTCTCTCTCTCTCTCTCTCTCTCTCAGAGAGAGAGAGAGAGAGAGGATCAAGTTCCTTGACAAAATCAACCTTTGATTCTCTTTCAACATCACTGCAACAATTTGAGTACGCCCACAGTCCATTGGCTTAGACAAAAACTTACTCCCAGTGTAATTAGATGGTTCCAAACTTTCACTATCAAATAAGTAAATCTCATATATTAGTTCCGATCCTTCTAATAAATGGAATTTCTCCACTATTCAAATCTAGTTAAAAAACATTTGTCACAGTAGGCAATTACATGTGTTGTAATCATCCATATAACAAATAATTTACTATCAAAAATTGAAAGAAAAAGAGAAATGATATAGGCCTCGTTTGGTTGTCCCAAAATTGTAAATTGGATCATTAATAAATTGGTCTATTTACAAATTGATCCATTAATAGTGTTTGGTTTCATTAATGAAATGATTCATTAATTGCCCCATTTTTGCTCATGTACAAAATCTGAAATTGGATCATTTCATAAAAAAGTTGAAATGAATCCATTTGAAATCGGAATCACATAAAGTGCATGTCCCATCTCCCTCTTCCCCTCCTCCTCTCCCTCTCTTTCCCTCCTCCTCTCTCTCTTGATTTGTTTTTATCATTTTTTCATAGAACCTTACCATCAATTTCAAATTACCAAACATTGTGTAAAATTGGATTTAACTCATTTCAAATTCACTCATTTACAATTCAATAATTCACAATGAACCAATTTACATAATTAAATAATTTGCGCAACCAAACTGGGCCATAGACAATCACATATACGCAGTCTTGCAATTAATTACTTGCTCGAATCAAAATACAACTTCCTCCCATTCGAATTTTCAAAATTGGTTATGTAATCTCAACCGTTTTGTAAAAAGAAAATTGAGTCCTTCGTTGGCATTTTATCAAACAGTCGATGACCAATAAAGAATCCCACATTAAAAGTACACAAATATAAGACAGGTTGCTCGATTTCACAAAGTACAAACAACTGACTTTTTACTCGCAATATATTTCTGAAATTAACGAAAACTTAGAAATAATGAAAAAGAAAATAAAAAACAAATACCGAACGAAGACTGTGAAATTTCCACAAGTTATTCATATACCAAAAAACCAACTCTATTGAGAGAAGGAAGAATCAAACATAGATTCAAAATAGGTTATTGGACATAAAGAAATCACGATCTAAGAAAAATCAGGGGATTTATAAATCAAAATGAACTACCTGCTCTATTAACCTAATTTTTCTATTTCAATGGATCAAAATCTATAATAGTCATCGGTGATTTTATAGATTAAATTTTTAGGTATCTCGGTCTGGGAGGAACTCTTGATTTTCAAAGTTTTTCAAAATTTTGTTTAGATAAGCTCTAAAGTTTTCACGAGGAAATTGACCTCTCAACTTAACTCTTTGTATTTTTTACACAAACCATATTTATAGTGATTTATTTGTCACCACTCTCGTGTTTTTATTTTTTTTAGTTGTTGGTCCTATATGGGACAAGTGTCATTGTCTATAAAAGGAAAGATGGGTATTTATAAGGAAGTTATAGGCGGTTTTGGGTGGTTATGTGATTTTTTACAATTTTAAAAAGACATGGGAGAGGAGCCTAAATACATCTTTGTAGATAGGACTAAACCTAAAAAACCTAATGCAGGAGACTATAAAATCAGGACAAAAAATCACTGCATTCATCCATAGATGAAAAATCTAACACATAATAGAAACTCCAAACATGAAATTCTTAATCCCATATATTAAATCCATAAACTCATTTACAAAACTTTACCAATAGTGTTACCTAAAAGTAGTGAGACCCCAACTTGACGCCATCTATCCGACGTATTTTGGTCTCTTCTCGAATACTACCACCCCCACCATGACTCGTCTCCCCGCCGGTGTGACTAAATATTAATGGCCGAATGGGAATTTCGGGAAGAGTAGAGAGAGAGGTAAGATATAAACATTTGAGAAGATATGTAATGGAGGTTTGGGCGGGAGATCAAGGAAAAAAAATTTGTCAAAGAAAGAAGTGGGAGCCAAATATGGTCAATATGAAAAGAAAAAAAAACTTTTGACATGGTTTAAAACCGTGCCAAAACATTAAAAAAACATTTTAAATTTTGGCACAATTTTAAACCATGTCAGATTGAAAATTTTGGTGTAGTGTTTAGGAAAAACTGTAAAAAGGTAAAAAAAAAGTTTAATTATCCTTGTATATGATAAAAACCTACTCACATAAATCTACCTTAAACTATATTAAACTTACATAAAAACATGAACTAAAACCCAATCCTGTATAACCTAAAATCAGGGAGTTTTAGTCAGTAAAACTTTGTTTAGTCGACTAGAAGACAATGTCTAGCCAATAAATATTTTCCCCAGACCCCAATGAAACAGGAAAACTTAAAAGAAGAGATTTTTAATCGACTAGATGTTTCTTTTAGGCGACTAGACATTTTTGAAACCTTATTTTTACATAATGGATAGATTTTAAATTTCAATTTCAAGTAAATCTTTATCAACCTTGATACCTTCCAAATGCTAGTTTGTTATTTGAAAGCTATAAAAATGATACCTTGGGTTCCTTCTTCAAATACACAAGCATACAACATCAAACCCATTGAGCAAAATTTCAATCCTAACTTGTGTTAAAATACCAAGAGAGAAAAACTAAATCCCAAAACCCATTTGAGATTTATAGTCCAAAAAACTCAATTAAAGCTTAAGCTTCAAGAAAATCTACTTGAGAACAAGCTTCCATTCTAATCCCTCTTTGGCAAAATTATAATCCCAATAGCCACATGTGATAAAGATATTCCCAAAAATTCATTTGAGCATTATTCTTATGAATCTTGGTTGTCTACTTTTTATAGAGAGAAACTAAACTAACTTTATCATTATTTATAGTAAAGCTATTTTTCTTTACGTTTCGATTATGGATATCATTGTTATTTATAATGGTTAATCTTCGTTGCATCCTCTCGATCGATAGTGTCGTTGTTGCGGGTAGTCACGGTGATTAAATACCTTAGACCATTGCATGTGTAACGCTTGGGCAAGGACAAGTTTAGCATCTTATTGGTTGCGGGTGGTAAGGTATTTTTCTTTATGAAGAGTTTGATTCCGCCTAAACTGAAGCGGAGATAGTCAAGTTCTCGAGAATCGTCTCGAACGTGGACATAGACAATGACCAAACTATGTTAAAATCTCAGTTTTGCGAAATTTCATTAATCTATCTCTCTCTTACCTACTTAGAAATAATGTTAGTTGATTATTTACTATTACATTGATTTATCATATTATAAAATAAAGTTTAGAAAGTTTTAAATTTTCCATTAAACCCATATACCCAATTTACTCCCCCCCCCCTGGTATATTTTTGGACCTACATTATTATAATGTCGCAATGGTTCCCAATGTTTGTATAACATCCGCGATAGATTTTCCAACATTTAATTAATAATGCAAAATGATTTTCTCCACTTATTCATCAATGTTACAAAAGCTTTTTCCAAGCATTTTCGTGAATATCGTAGTATAAATGTTTAAAGTGGTTGCCTAAATGTCATTAAACAATACCATTCATGACATTTTCAAAACAAACTTTACATGGAAATTATAGAACAATAAGAAAAAAAAATACCACTTTGGCTATTAAGGAACTTATAATATTGAAGAATATTTAGCTAAATTTTTCCTGGCATTTAATCATTCGTGGTGATTTATAATAGCATACAATGTCTTTTCTAATCCGTGACAACATGGTTTAAAATTTTCTCATGGTTTACCAATGGGTTAGTTACACTTAGGACCCCCTGAATTTTGCACCTATACTTCCCCATCCTAACTTTCAGTTTCTTTAGATCATCTCCTGAACTTTCAACACGACTACAAATAACCCTATGTCGTCCAACTCCATTAGCTTTTTACAGAAAAATTAGACATCTGCATGACTTGTGACTTCTTAAGGGTTATTTTGATCATTTTGACACTTTTTAAAACCTCTCTCTCTCTCTCTCTCTCTCTCTCAATAATGGTTGCCCACCCCGCCCTTCGACTCCCTACCCTTACAACCACAACCAACAACCCCAGCCCCTTGTTGCCCCCAGTGCCCCCGCCCAGTGCCCTTAACCCGTGCCCAGCAACCCCCCCTCCCCATCCACCCTTTCCCCCTGCTACCACCACACCCCCTCCAAGCAGCCCCCCTCGCCCTCCTCTCTTCCATATCTCTTTACACACAAATACATCTGTAAATATAAGATCTAGGTTAGATTTGTAAAAAAAATTAGATTTGTAATGGTTGGATCTAGATTTATAACTTTTGTTTGGATCTAGACTTGAATTCATTTTATATAGTTTTCAGATTTTTTTATATGTTTTCCTTGTTTTGTATTTGAATTGGAAATATTTTTTTTCTTGAAACATGTTTTATTTTTCTAAAAATAATTTTTATTTTCCATAATGAGTAAAAGTTTTTACGACTTTCATTCTTGGTTTTCCCTAGATTTTTTGTATAATTTCCAAATTCGTTTATTCCTTTGTTTTTCGATATTTGGTCATATTTTTTTTATATATTAGAAAATAGTTTTTTATCTTAAAATCTTTTTTTCTTGAAAATCATTTTTACTTTGCAAGAAAATATTTTTTGGGGGGCGAAAATAGATTTATTTTTGGAAACTATTTATTTTCGATTTTCCCTAGATTTTTTGTATCATTTCCAAATTCATTTATTCTCTTTTTTTTCCTGATATTTGGTTATAGTTTTTTGGGAACTTGACAAATAAATCATTTTTATATAAGACATTTCCTCATAGGTCTTATCTACATATTTTTTTATCCTAATAGGCTCTATTTATACATATATTGAATATTCAATATATATTTAAAAGTAGGACCTTTTGGACCAATTTTTTTTTTCATGGGACCTATTGGCGCAAAAAAATAATAATAGGACCTATTGAACTACATACTTAGTAAATGCGACTAATGAGTAAAAAAAACCCTAGTTTTTTATACATTAGAAAATAGTTTTATATCTTAAATAATTTTTTTCCTAGAAATCATTTTTATTTTGCTAGAAATTATTTTTTAGTGGGTGAAAAGAGATTTATTTCTGGAAATTATTTATATTTTGGGATTTTTAAAATCTAGAGATTGTTTGTTTTTCCATTTTTTATATTTTTCTAAAGTTTTTCTGTGTTTTGCAGATTTTTTTTATATTTATTATTTTTTCTAATTTATTAATTAATTTCCTTTTTAATAGGTTTGTTTTTTGCCATTTATTTTTTCCTGATTTTTATATTTTTGTTACGATTTTTCATATTTTTACTTTTTTTTCGTATTTCAATGTATTTTTCCGTAATTTTAAATTGTTTTAGAAAACAAATTTTAAATTGGTTTTTGGTAATTTTCAGAAAATTTTAAATTTATTTGAAAAATCCAAATGTTTCAAAAAATTTGTAAAATTCTTTCTTGGATTTTTGATATTTTAAAATTAGTTTTTAGTATTTTCTTAATTTTTAATTTTTTTTTTGTTATTTTAGGATTTTATTTAAAAAAATATGTTAGAACGAATATACCCTCACTTTCAGTCATGTGCCATGCACATGTCTAATTTTTTTCGTAAAAAACTAAAGGAGTTGGATGGCAGGAGGTTATTTGTAGTCGTGTTGGAAGTTCACGGGGTGATCTATAGAAACCGAAAGTTGGAGTGAAAAAGTATATGGATAAGGGGGGTCAAACTTCAGGGATCCTAAGTGTAATTAACCATTTACCAATATAGGGCTAACATGGGTGATTATGGTATTAGTTATCATACTTTATATTGTTTTGTCCAAGAAAATTATTGTTAGCGGCTATTAAAGATGGTTTGACTAAATTTAACTTTCTTATAAAAGTTAGATAAAATTAGGGGTGGGTTCTAAATTAGCTTCATGTGCTGCATTAGGTCCTGAACTTTTTATACTTGTTCCGCTAGATCTTGCCACAATAAAATTATATGTTTAATTTTGAATTGTTGGTGAAGTACTATTTTTCGTTCATATCAATGTTGTTTAAAAATGTTTATCTCAAATCATTAAGGTCTTAGTAACGTGTTTTTTTAATACATAGTAGTTTTATCCGAGTCCATAAAATTTATTATTTTGTTGAATATAATCATTTTGAGACAACAATTATTTGAAGATATAATAATATATATGCTCACTAATTTTTTTTTTTTGTATATAATAGTAATTTCATGTTGGATAAATTTCAACAATTATTATAATATCATATTTAATTGGTGTTTTAATTTTAAACTTAGGTTAGATGTTAATTTAGAAGGAAGAAACATGAGAAAATGGGTGTAAAAAGATATGGGCATGCTCAAGTCCCACATTGAAAAATTACCATAAAAAGTTGTGGTATATCAACTAAATGACAACTAAGTTTCTTAGTTGACAAGTAAAATAAGGGGCTATGATCCTACGCATTGTGGTAGTGCTTAAGTACCATCAATCGCGACATACGACATGCATAAGAGCGCCACGCGGCGCGCGAAAGGGCGATTGGGTGCATTGCGGCCTTTGACGCGCACTTGGCACTTCGCAAAGTAAAACATATCAACTACTGTAATTAAACGATCTCATCAAGAGGTTTAAAATCCGAAACGGATTGATCTGAGCCGTTAGAAAAACTCGTAGAGTTTCATGTAGAGGGTGTCCATTCACTTACGATGGGACGCCTAATCTGAACCCTTAGATGAAAGCTATTCCAAACAGGTACAATCCAACGGCTACTGAATCGTTACATGAAGAACTGTGACTATTGAAAAATAGTCACAAAAATGGCTATAAAAGGAGTTCCAGGCCTCTATTTTGGACACCAAAAATTGTTAATTTCTCCTCTCTCCATCCTCTACATTTTGGCATTATCAAATTACTAGTTTAAAGTGTTTTCGGTATGATAAAACAGTATATATTTAGAATCAAATAACCATCCATACACTACATTGTATCCTGAAGGCAGATTCAATAAACTCATTATGTACTCGTGGTTCATTCTCAATCGGATTAGGATAAATTTTTCCTAAACGATAGCGTTCCCAGAACGTTCCTTACATAAATTAATTAAATTTTGTCATTCTTTCCATAGTAGGGTTCCAACAGTTTTAGGCAAAAAATTTACTCCACTCTAATGGAAGGAACAGTGGCACAATCTATCTAAGTTATGTGTCAAGACTTAATCCGACTCGACCATTTGATGGAGGAAATTTCACCAATTGGCAAAAGAAAGTTATGTTCTTCCTCACATCACAAAAACTAGCATACGTTTTAGATGACAACCTTGAGAAAATTCTCAAGCCCACTCTCGAAGACACCGAATAAATAAAGTAGAAGTGTGTGAAGAGGAAAAAGATGAATTTATGTCTCGAGGACATGTCCTCAATGCTTTTTCTCAAACTATTTATAGCGCTCATCGAATGATTCTGATGGCAAAGGAATTATGGAATGCATTGAAGACAAAGTATCAAAACGAGGAAGCGAGCAATCGTAAGTTTCTAATTTCAAACTATATGAAGTTTAGAATGAGTAATGATAAATCTATCGTTACACAAGCACATGAACTCCAACAGATTATTGGTGACCTTAAAGCCATTGGAATTAATCTTCAAGATGAATTTCAAGTAGGGTTGATTGTTTCAAAACTTCCATCCTCTTAGAATGGCTTTAAGAAGAACATCAATCATGATGAAAAAACTTATACAGTGGAATTCCTTCTTCACCACCTTCGTATCGAAGATGATACTCGTATTCAAGAAAAGAAGGATGAACAAGGTGAGGGTCATTCTAAAGCCAATATGGTTGAGCATAAAAAATCCAAGAATACCAAAGACTCAAAATTTAAAGCAAAGAATGATTCAAAATTCAAGAACCAAGGTGTAAATAAGAAAAAAGAAAAAGGGAAAATGTTTCTTATGTGACAAACTGGGCCATTATTCTCGAGAATGTCGTCTTAAAAAGAAGGCATTTAAGGAAAAATAAGGGTCGAAGAAAACCAACAATGTTGAAGACATTATTGCTACTGTATGCGGAGCAAATTCAATCAAAAATGACAGTGGATGGTGGTTGGATATCGGTGCAACGGTCTACATATGCAAAGATCGCTCTTCATTCAAAATATATCAAGAAATTGATGGAAAAGAAGTGAAGATGGAAAATAATCTTCGCACCAATGTAGTTGGGAAAGGCATAATGGCATTAAAATTAACTTATGGAAAGACTCTTAACCTAATTGATGTACTTCATGTACCTGATATGTGTAAAAATCTTGTGTTTGGAGACCTTCTCAATAAGAGAGGTTTCAAACTTGTGTATGAGTCTGATAAGTTGTCTTATTCAAGAATGACCAATTTATTGGCAAATGGTACTCTTTTAACGACATGATCAAAATTAATTTAATCAATGATGTTAGTTCTGCTTATATGGTTGAGTCTATTTCTTTATGGCATAGTAGATAAGGTCATGTGAATTATAAAAGTATTAAAAATATGACAAATCTCGAATTGTAAATTTGATAATGTAAACGAATAAATGCAGTGTGTGATACCGATTTAAATTAATTCGCAAGTTTCTAATTAAACCTCATTTAATTAGATTATATTTTTAAACCAAATTAATTCAGCCCCTGAAGATGTAACTACGTGTCAAATCAAATGAGATATAGCATGCGACACAAAATTTCAGGAAAAATCCCCGAAGGTCAAAACCTTTTATTTCTAGAACTCTAACAAGTTTACAAGACCATTGGCTTACATACCATCTTGCTTTCGCCCACAAGAGTAACACACGGTGTCTTCGTCAAACCTCCAAAGCAACAGCTAGAAATAAATCAGCAATGATTCACACGCAGCTATACCACCAGTACGCGCAGTCCAGACACGTAGTCTAAAATCTTCATAAGGACTCCCTCCACAATAGCACGCAGCTCTTTGGTTGTAGATTTCTCCCCACAAAGAATGAACAAAAGTAAAGTGTGTTCTTGAACACCAAAAACAATTCACCAAAGCATATGAAATTTTTGTGAATTGAAAACAAAAGGGATGAAAACCCTAAAAGAAGAAGTCAAAAAGAATTATGCAGATTCGCAGTTTTCTATCTTTCAAAATGCTGGGACTTCTTAATGAAAACGAAATTATTTAATGAGTATTTATAGAAAAACGCATCGCCTCGGTTATTAGAACAAAAAAGGGATCTCGCTTGAATGAAGTACACGTGTCGTTTGAACGACATCGCGCGACATCTAATGTCGCTCGAACGAGATGGTGATCTCACTTGAACGACCTGAGCGTCAAAATCGAGGAACGCTACAGGACTTAGAAACTTACTCATTCTTAAATTTTGACGAAAAAAGTCCGCTCCAACACTTAGAAAATATTTTAAAAAAACATCCCAAAGCTCTAAGTGCAAAGTTAAGGTATTTAAAACATAACCTTACCAAGGTAGACTTTGCGAAAACTTTTTGATGAAGAACCTTGATATATTAGGATCCGTTTTGATATAGATTCCTCTTGAATTTCTTCGATGATTGTAACGGTATACGACTTAATTAATTGTGACGGACATTTATAAAAATATGTCCTTATAAATCTCTCCCTATGTCTATGCCGGAACATACATAAAAACATCCAAATTATCAAATACCAAAATGCCAATACAAATCTACCCTCCCATAAATCTCAAAACTTAAAAGGGTACAAATTTTCAAGATCTCAAACTTTTCTTAAAAAATCTTCATCAAATCTCAAAACTTTTCTCATCAGGGTGTGCAATCCAATAATCTCCATTCTTCGTACCTACACACATGAGATAAAGCAAAAACCCTCGTGATGTATCGAGTTTGAAATGATATAAGAATAAATCATTAATAAATCAAATCTCCCCCATACTAAAAAAACTCCCCTATAACATGATAATTCTTTCTCCCCTATTTTATGATGTCCCCAAATAGACAGATAAGAAGAAACAATCAAAACATGGAGTGTCACGACAAAAGCATATCAAACATGGATCAAACTACGTGGATGCAAAGGTATATCTCAAAACATTCCACAAACTATTTTTGATTTTTCAAATTTTTCGTACAAAAATAAGATACCAAAAATTACACCATGGATTTATACTAAAACAACCAAGTCATGGAAATGGAATGAATGGGTGTGAACACATTCGATGGGTAAATCAACTCAATCAATCATATGTGCACAATGAATACGTGCACCCCTAATGAATGAGCATAAAAAATATCCTTAGGTGTAAAATTTTTTTTGAATTTAGATGACATTGTCTTGTGCAAATCAACAAATCAAAGTCAAAGTGATTTCCACACCAAAATTGTCCAAAACTATTTAATGATTTTTCAAGACTTTCAAGGACGTGCAAACCCGTTTTAAATTCCATCCAAACTCCCTCATGCATATTTTATTTTAGAGGTAATCTAACTTCTCAAACATTGGAGAATTGGTGCAAAAACCTAATGGTCCCTTTTTGGTATGAATTTCTTTTTATTGTCTTAAAATTTTTGGGGCTATTTTAAACCTCTTTGGACCCCAGATAATAAAATTCCTTAATTTTTTAGGTCCGATATAACGGTGGCTTAGTATTCGCAAAGGCCAAATGAACCTTTCGCAGCCCTTCCCCTTTTTCAAATAAAGCACACAAACTCACAAACGGTTCTTACATGCACAACTTTCTTGTCAATTATTGCGCTTGGTTCATTTTTAAAGATAGGATTGAAGTGAAAACACCTAACCAACATGTGATAAGACAAGCACAATAATCAAATAAATTCGTGCATGTGTGCAATAAAGGAAATCATGAGTCAAAGATGTAGGAAGTAACACTTAATTACATCTCAATAACTCCAAACATTATAAAGCACAAAGATGACGTGATATATTATCTCAAAACACTATCAAATAGTCACATAGATAAATGGAATGAAATTGTGACTTGGTCATCCTAAGTGTTCATCCATAAAAGGTGTAAACAAAATACAAAACTCTTTTTGGATTTTTTGAAAAATTTATCAAAATAAAATCTTTTTGTATTTTTTAAAATTTTCAAAAAAAAAATTATACAAAAAGTACACATGTCA
Organism: Sambucus nigra; assembly: GCA_949130495.1. Classification (NCBI taxonomy): domain Eukaryota; kingdom Viridiplantae; phylum Streptophyta; class Magnoliopsida; order Dipsacales; family Adoxaceae; genus Sambucus; species Sambucus nigra. The sequence continues at coordinate 91,691,604 of OX422210.1, read as the reverse complement.
TAACACTAGCAAACATATATATATAATGAAACCACAACTAGTGTATGACAAACATGCGATCACAATCATCTATATGATATGGTAAGAGAAGAGTCATGTGCAAGAAAATGAGAATCAAATATTCTAAAATCTAGCGTATCCAAAAGTGATTTCCTAACCCAAGAGGATGTAACACGTCGACACGGGGTTTTGAAAACCAACAAAATACTAGACTTCCACTTCCTAGGACATCTTCCAAGATCGAATAAAATCTCCTAAGGTGACCTTTCCTACCACAATGTGAACATGTGTAACCTAAAGTGTGATCTTTTCTAACGTCCTTGGGATTAATTGACCCTCTAAAACAAATAATGGTTTGGCTTTAGCACTAGACGCATGAGAACAAGATTAGCCATTACCATCACTGTTAAACCTACTTGAATCTTTTAAATCATTTTTCAACTTTAAAATATTTGATTCAAGTAACAAATTAAACTCTTCCAAAGATAGGGATTTCTTTTTCAAATTATCAATTAAACTTAACAGTTTATCGTGCTCCCCCTCAATTAAAACAAACTTATCCCTAAGAGCCTTTTCACGTGCCGTAAAATCATCGATTAATTTTATATCCTCGTCGGCACAAACGGGAACCATGGAATTTTTAAAGTCCTACAACTCTTTTTCTAAAGATAGGACTCTCTCAACACTCTCCTTTTTGGACAATTTTAAAGAATTAAATTCATGGTCCAAAGAAACAAATTTTTCACGATAAAAATCTCTTTGATTTTGAACCGTTTGCAAAAGATCCATCACGGATTTAAAACAAGATTTTTTCCCCCAAAAACTCAATTCTTTTAGCAAACGTCAAATTCAAATGATTTATATCATCAAAACTCTTACTCGTGTCATCAAAGGGGGGCATTCGATTAGATAATTGCTCCATCGAAAAAATTACGATTTTTCACAAAACTGATTTTTCAAAAAAAATCAATATCACACGATTTTGCGGAAAATAGGATCATGTGATAAATTAGCGTAACCCGCTCTGATACCAATTTGACGACGTGAGAATTCAAATTGTATGAAAAAAAATAAATCCTTGAAAAATCAGGATCATGCGATAAATTAGCGTAATCCGCTCGGATACCAATTTGTAAACGAATAAATGTTGTGTGTATACCGATTTAAATTAATTCGCAAGTTTCCAATTAAACCTTATTTAATTATATTATATTTTTAAACCAAATTAATTCAACCCCTAAACATGCAACTAGGTGTCAAACCAAATAAGATATAGCATGCGACACAAAATTTTGAGAAAAAATCTCTGAAGGGCAAAACCTTTTATTTCTAGAACTGTGACAAGTTTACAAGACCATTGACTTACATACCATCTTGTTTTTGCCCACAAGAGTAACATATGGTGTCTTCGTCAAACCTCTAAAGCAACGGCTAGAAATAAATCAGCAATGGTTCACACGCAGCTATACCACCAGGACTCGCAGTCTAGACACGCAGTCTAAAATCTTCACAAGGACTCCCTCCACAATAGCACGCATCTCTCTAATTTTAGAGTTCTCCCCACAAAGAATGAACAAAAGTAAAGTGTGTTCTTGAACACAAAAAACAATTCACCAAAGCATATGGGATTTTTGTGAATTGAAAACAAAAGGGATGAAACCCCTAAAAGAAGAAGTCAAAAAGAATTCTGCAGATTAGCAGTTTTATGTCTTTCAAAACACTGGGACTTCTTGATGAAAATGAAACCATTTAATGAGTATTTATAGAAAAATGCACCGCCTAGGTCGTTAGAATGAAAAAGGGATCTCGCTCGAATGAAGAACACATGTCGTTTGAATGACATCGTGCGACATCTAATGTCGCTCGAACGAGATGGTGATCTCGCTTGAACGACCTAAGCGTCGAAATCGAGGAATGCTACAGGACTTAGAAATTTACTCATTCTCAAATTTTGACGAAAAACGTCCGCTCCAACACTTAGAAAATATTTTGAAAAATTATCCCATAGCTCTAAGTGCAAAGTTAAGGTATTTAAAACATAACCTTACCAAAGTAAACTTTGCGGATGCTTTTTAATGAAGAACCTTGATATATTCGGATCCGTCTTGATATAGATTTCTCTTGAACTTCTTCGACGGTTGTAACGGTATACGACATAATTAATTGTGACGGACATTTATAAAAATATGTCCTTATAGATAACTTTTCTAAATGTGAAATTTGTGCTCAATCGAAGATAGCTAGAAAGTCATTTAAATCTGTTGAGAGGACATCCGAAATGCTTGACTAGAAAGTCCTATTTTCTAAATTCTTGATCTTATGACTCATGGTGGAAATAAATATTTCTTAAATTTTATTAATGATTACTCTAAGTATGCATATGCATATTTTCTTAAAAGTAAAGATGAAGTTTTCGAGAAATTGTTGAATTTTAAGGGAGAAGTTGAAACTCAACAAAGCGAAAAATTAAAGTCCTACGATCTGATAGGGGTGGTGTATATTACCCGAGTGAATTTATACAATTTTGTAATGCTCATGAAATAATCCATCAAGTTACGGCACCTTATACGCCACAACAAAATGGAACGAAGGAAAGGAAAAATAGGACTTTAGTTGAAATGGTAAATGCAATGTTAATAAGTTATAGTTTACCTTTATTTATGTGGGGAGAAGCGATTTTATCCACATGTTATATTTTAAATAGATTTCCATTGAAAAATAAGGATATTACACCATACGAATTATGATTTAATTGTAAGCCTAATCTTAGAGGCCTTAAAGTTTGGGGATGTCTTGCTTATGTAAGAAAACCCGAACCTAAAAGGCCTAAACTAGGAAATAGGACTTACAAATGTGTTTTTATTAGATATTGTAGTAACAATACGACTTAAATATTTTTAAATCTTAAAACTCGATAAATCATTGAGTAGGTAGATGTGCAATTCTTTGAACATCTAACAAAGTTTAGTACTTTGAATCAAGGTTTAGAAAATAATTATCCAACTGTTGACTCCTCACCTTCAGAATAAATTTCATAACTAATATTTTCTTCAGAAATAACGAATGACGTTGAACAACGAAGGAGTAAAAGGCAAAGAACTGAAAAGACATATGGGCACGACTTTGTTGTCTATTTAGTTGAAGGGGATTCAAATGAAACTAAGAATAAAACAAAAAAAATTCTTAATGTATAAGATGAACCGACAACATTTTATGAAGCGATAATATCTAGGGATGATGTATTTTGGAAAGAAGCAATCAATGATGAAATGAACTCAATTCTGTTAAATCAAACTTGGGTTCTTTCTGATGTTCCCCCCGGAGCTAAACCTATTGGGTGCAAATGGGTATTTAAAAGGAAATTAAATCTAGACGGTTCTATAAATAAATTTAAGGCAAGATAGGTTACTAAAGGCTATAAGCAAAAACATGGAATTGATTACTTTGATACATATGCACATGTTGCTCGAATCACTTCCATTAGGATATTAAAATCTCTTACTTCTATTCATAATTTAGTACTTCATCAAATGGATGTTAAAACTGATTTTCTAAATGGTGATTTAGAAGAAGATTTTTATATGGATCAACCCGAAGGATTTGTTTTGCCTGGTCAAGAAAAGAAAGTGTGTAAACTGGTTAAATCTCTTTATGGCCTTAAACAAGATCCTATGCAATGGCATGAAAAGTTTGATAATATTATAATATCCCATGGATATAATGTTAATGATGCCAACAAATGTATATATAGTAAATTTGAAAATGGTGTTGGTGTTATTATTTGCTTATATGTGGATGACATGTTAATATTTAGGTCTAATCTCAAATATGTTGAAGAAACCAAAAGGTTTCTATTATAGAAATTTGATATGAAAGGTCTTGGAGAAGTTGATGTGATTTTAGGAATCAAAATTGTGAGAAAGGATAATTCTTTAGCATTATCTCAATCTCATTGTGTAAAAAAGTTCTTAAAATATATAATCAGTTTGAACTTAAGTCAATTTCTACACCAGTGGATCCTAGTATCAAATTAATGAAAAATACTAGGTGTGCTATAGACCAACTTAAATATTCTAGTATTATTGGAAGTCTAATGTATGTCATGCATTGCACTAGACCAGATATTGTGTATGCAGTAAGTGTTTTGTGCAGATTTACAAGTAATTCAGGATAAGGACACTGGAATACAATTTCTAGGGCACTTAGATACCTGAAGAGGACTTTGGATTACGGCTTACATTATGTAGGATATCCATATGTTTTGGAAGGATATAGTTATTCAAGTTGTAACAATCTTGAATCAAAATATAAGTCAACTATTGGTTGGATTTTTATGCTAGGAGGAACGACCGTCTCTTTGGGATCTAAGAAACAAACATGTGTGTCAGATTTAACAATGCAATATGAATTTATAACCCTAAAAGATGCGTGGAAAGAAGAAAAATGGCTTAAAAATATGTTATATGATATTACTTTATGGAAAAAGCCATCTCCTTCTATTATGATAAGTTGTGATAACAAAGCCACAATTTATAAAGTTTCGAACAAAACTTACAACGAAAAATCTAGACACATTAGTCTAAGACATCAAATTATAATAAAATTACTCAAGAAGGATTAATGAGAGATGACTATGCTAAAACGAACAAGAATTTAGCAGATCCTCTGACTCAAGGTCTTGTTAGGGAGATGATACATATCACCTCAAAAGGAATGGGACTATGGTTTATTAAATAACACAACTATATTTAATGGGAACCTAACTCATATCTTGAAAATATAGATAGAGTTCAATGTGGTACAAACAAGTTAAATTATAGTTATTGAACATTAGGAATTTTGTACAAAAGATCAATTCCTATGTGCCCAATATTGGTTTTTCTGCATGTTAGAGGATGAAGGTTACTTATTAATAAATCATATAAGTGTGACTCCCAAAATCACTAAAGTTAATTTACCTATATGAGTGTCGAAAGTGTGGCCGCTTTATATGGAATCAATACCTATCCTCAAGCACTCGTGAAATTAGGATTAACACAAGGCCATAAATGTGCATGCTAGAAAAACACATATAAACTCAAAAATTGGTATGTGTGATAGTTTCGGCTCGTCTCAAAAGGTCCTTGGTTCAAGATACATTCACTATAGCACCTTAATGAAGGTTTGAATTATTTACACTATACGGAAGTTCAAGTCCGGAAGACACTTCTCATTTATATACTAGATTTCAGCTATGGTGCCAAAATTTCTCTATTGTTGTCCTTTTGTTTTGTGTAATCGAACCTTTATATCCTCTCTTATGTATATTGAAATTGGTAGGGGAATGTTGGATAAATTTTAACATTTATTATAATATAATATTTAATTGCTAATTTTATTATGTTAATTGGTGTTTTAATTTTAAACTTAGTTTGTATGTTATTTTAGAAGGAAGAAACAGGAGCAAATGGGTGTGAAATGATATCGGAGTTCTCAAGTCCCACATTGTAAGATTACCACAAAAAGTGATAGTATATCAACTAAAGGACAACTAAGCTTCTCAGTTGACAAGTCAAATAAGGGGCTATGCTCCCACGCATTGCTGTGGTGCTTAAACGCGACATGTGATGCGCGAAAGGGCGATTGGGCACATTACGCGCTTTGACGCGCACTTGGCACTTCGCACGTGCACATCGTAATTTGGAGCGTGGGATTATAAAGTTTTGACTCAATAAAATAGATCAACGATTGTGATTAAACAATCTGATCAAGAGGTTTAAAATTCGAAACGACTTGATGTGAGCCATTAGATGAACTCGTAGAGTTTCGTGTAGGGGGTATCCATTCGCTTACGATGGGACACCTAATCAGAATTGTTAGATCGAAGCTTGTGACAACCCGGTATCCGAAATAAGGGGTGGCCAGCCCAATACTCCAAAAATACAGGAATCATTAATGGAATCATCCTCAGCATCGCAATAACATAAAGAGTATACAGAACAACCACACAATATTTCAGAAAAACGGGTTGTCAAAAATTTTAGTTTTACGATTTAATTAAAGCATTTTCAACAACTCGTAATAAGAAAGAGGGTGGAAACTCCCACAAGCATATATATATACAAACCAACAATAAAAGAAAGGACCGAATGGACCGCCGGTTAATGAAATACATACAATATACAATAAGTTTCATGTCATACTTAATACATCCATTATCCAATTACAACAGTTTGGGCCACACGCCCGAGTAGGGACTGATCATAACTAGAGAACAATTAAGAAGGCGTCTACACAAAATGTCCCGTGATACCCGCAAAATGTCACGGCTCCTCAAACACTGGAATAGGAAGTTCATTACGGGCGACCTTGCGGCGGAACACCTGAGCGGATATAATATATCTATATATGCACAACAAGAAAGAAGAACCGGTCAGGGCCCGATTTTATGTGATCACCAGATAAATGATAAGTATGAAAATGAAGAATAGATAAACATGGATGATAAAGGTAGTATTCTAGCATGGTAACAATAAGATACAGTTAAGGCAATTTAGTGATTACAAGGAAAGAATCGATTATAGATGCAATTAGGAAAACTTATCAACCGTTCTCATCTTTCATACTTTTCACTTTATCTTATTTCCATTCCTTATCAGGAATACCATTATTATTATGTGCTTTTTATGGCACTAATCTCAATTGTATGCTCTTTGTGGCATATACTTTGCTCTTTGTGGCATTAATGTTCCATCGAGTCCAACTCGATAATTAGAATAGTTATAAGTATATGTGTATATATAACGATTCTAAGACCGCCCGTCCGGGTTTCCCCACTGTGCGCGTCCCCAAATAACCAACATCTTCCAGGGCCTAACATAAGACAACCTGGGATCCTATCGAATCGTCGGGAAGCGGCCATATGCCTGCAGGATAGTCAAGACCACACTCGGAATCTCCTACCCATCGCAGAAACATATAAACAAGCGCTCATACGGCCTAGGACTATATCCACCCTGCATTCATTAGCCAGGGCGCTTCACCTCACGCACGGACTTCCCTTAAGATGGTATTTAGAGAGGTGTGTATCATCCATTTTATTAATTCCCATTACTTGATTTAGTAAATTTTCATTTACTTTATCCATTTTACATTTTATCAAATGCATTAAGATCATCCGGAACTATACGTATTTCGTATCAGCATAACAACCTCGATAAATAGTTAGACTCTCCAAATTATTTTACAAAGCCTCATTTTTGGCTTCATAATAGACTATCAAGTCAAACCTAGCTCACAATAACTCCCAAAGTCTTCAAATTTGACTCTAAGACAACCTGGCTGTTGTGGGGCCCTAGGAAGATGCCCTCCAACCAACTGAGGACACGACCTCTTATAGTGGCCCAACTCTCCTGGTTCACCTCGGCCCTGCTGGCCTCTGCCTCCATTCCCACCTCTACCTCCTTGTTGTTGTTGTGGTCCACCTTAGCCCGGTCTGCTATTATTACCACCCACATTAAACCCACCAAATCGTTAGCGTTTAGACAAATCCCCTTGCTGGGGGTCCCTCTCCTTTTGCTTACTCCCCGAGGATTGGGACGAAGAAGATGTTCCCCCTCCGGTCCCATTACCTCCGGGTTTTTCCACTTGCCCCATCGCTGTAGCCTTCTTATTATTTTGCACAAATAGTCTATGCACTTGACAATGAAGTAGAGCAGCATTCATCACATCCCCAAAGGTTAGTAAAGTCAGGTTTCCAAGCAAATGTTGTTTTATTCGCCAATGCAAACCTCCCAAAAATTTGGAGATTCTCTTCGCTTCTGGAGTCACTTCATCCGGCACAAAACTTGCTAGCCGGGTGAACTCCTCTTCATATTCTGCCATGGATCTCTCCCCCTGAACTACATCTTGAAGCTTTCTTTGCATCTCCCTTTGAACTGCGGGAGGGAAATACTTTCCATCAAACAAAGCCCAAAAATCAGTGATCGACATCGTATCCCTTTGCTCGGGTGTAGTCATTGACTCCCACTAATGCAAGGCTGATCCGACAAGCTTGAAAGTAACAAGGATTTTCTTTTTCTCCTCACTACATTCCACCATTCTAAGATGGCATTGCATGTCTTTCTTCCACTGATTTGCCCTTATCACATCCGAAACTCCATCGAATTCCGGGGGATGACCTTTCAAGAAAGACTCTCTAACTCTTTCCCACGGAGAAGGTCCCGTAGGAACTTGTGCCTCTTGCCCCCGTGGTTGAGCTTGTGGCATTTGTTGTACCACTGCAGTCATCACTGCATTAACAGCTTGGGCCACTATATTTTCCACATCTGCGACAGTGATATTCCTCGGTGGTGGCGGTGGAGGACTAACCTCATCCTCTACAACTCTATTACGTCGAGCGGGACGTCCTCTCTTAGGCGGCATCTGAGATAGAGAAATAATAGAGTTAGAATATTACATAAAACGATCTATCTAGCAGAAGATCGCAAACATAAGCAACAAAATAGTCCTAACATTAACCTCTATGTCAAAGAACGCTACGATGAAACGTGACGAGTCCGCATAGATCCTAAAGACTCTAGAACCTGATGCTCTGATACCATCTGTGATAACCCGGTATCCGAAATAAGGGGTGGCCAGCCCGATACTCCAAAAATACAGGAATCATTAATGGAATCATCCTCAGCATCGCAACAACATAAAGAGTATACGGAACAACCACACAGTATTTCAGAAAAACGGGTTGTCAAAAATTTTAGTTTTACGATTTAATTAAAGCATTTTCAACAACCCGTAATAGGAAAGAGGGTGGAAACTTCCACAAGCATATATATATACAAACCAATAATAAAAGAAAGGACCGAATGAACCGCCGGTCAATGAAATACATACAATATACAATAAGTTTCATGTCATACTTAATACATCCATTATCCAATTACAACAGTTTGGGCCACACGCCCGAGTAGGGACTGATCATAACTAGAGAACAATTAAGAAGGCGTCTACACAAAATGTCCCGTGATACCCGCAAAATGTCACGGCTCCTCAAACACTGGAATAGGAAGTTCATTACGGGCGACCTTGCGGCGGAACACCTGAGCGGATATAATATATCTATATATGCACAACAAGAAAGAAGAACCGGTCAGGGCCCGATTTTATGTGATCACCAGATAAATGATAAGTATGAAAATGAAGAATAGATAAACATGGATGATAAAGGTAGTATTCTAGCATGGTAACAATAAGATACAGTTAAGGCAATTTAGTGATTACAAGGAAAGAATCGATTATAGATGCAATTAGGAAAACTTATCAACCGTTCTCATCTTTCATACTTTTCACTTTATCTTATTTCCATTCCTTATCAGGAATACCATTATTATTATGTGCTTTTTATGGCACTAATCTCAATTGTATGCTCTTTGTGGCATATACTTTGCTCTTTGTGGCATTAATGTTCCATCGAGTCCAACTCGATAATTAGAATAGTTATAAGTATATGTGTATATATAACGATTCTAAGACCGCCCGTCCGGGTTTCCCCACTGTGCGCGTCCCCAAATAACCAACATCTTCCAGGGCCTAACATAAGACAACCTGGGATCCTATCGAATCGTCGGGAAGCGGCCATATGCCTGCAGGATAGTCAAGACCACACTCGGAATCTCCTACCCATCGCAGAAACATATAAACAAGCGCTCATACGGCCTAGGACTATATCCACCCTGCATTCATTAGCCAGGGCGCTTCACCTCACGCACGGACTTCCCTTAAGATGGTATTTAGAGAGGTGTGTATCATCCATTTTATTAATTCCCATTACTTGATTTAGTAAATTTTCATTTACTTTATCCATTTTACATTTTATCAAATGCATTAAGATCATCCGGAACTATACGTATTTCGTATCAGCATAACAACCTCGATAAATAGTTAGACTCTCCAAATTATTTTACAAAGCCTCATTTTTGGCTTCATAATAGACTATCAAGTCAAACCTAGCTCACAATAACTCCCAAAGTCTTCAAATTTGACTCTAAGACAACCTGGCTGTTGTGGGGCCCTAGGAAGATGCCCTCCAACCAACTGAGGACACGACCTCTTATAGTGGCCCAACTCTCCTGGTTCACCTCGGCCCTGCTGGCCTCTGCCTCCATTCCCACCTCTACCTCCTTGTTGTTGTTGTGGTCCACCTTAGCCCGGTCTGCTATTATTACCACCCACATTAAACCCACCAAATCGTTAGCGTTTAGACAAATCCCCTTGCTGGGGGTCCCTCTCCTTTTGCTTACTCCCCGAGGATTGGGACGAAGAAGATGTTCCCCCTCCGGTCCCATTACCTCCGGGTTTTTCCACTTGCCCCATCGCTGTAGCCTTCTTATTATTTTGCACAAATAGTCTATGCACTTGACAATGAAGTAGAGCAGCATTCATCACATCCCCAAAGGTTAGTAAAGTCAGGTTTCCAAGCAAATGTTGTTTTATTCGCCAATGCAAACCTCCCAAAAATTTGGAGATTCTCTTCGCTTCTGGAGTCACTTCATCCGGCACAAAACTTGCTAGCCGGGTGAACTCCTCTTCATATTCTGCCATGGATCTCTCCCCCTGAACTACATCTTGAAGCTTTCTTTGCATCTCCCTTTGAACTGCGGGAGGGAAATACTTTCCATCAAACAAAGCCCAAAAATCAGTGATCGACATCGTATCCCTTTGCTCGGGTGTAGTCATTGACTCCCACTAATGCAAGGCTGATCCGACAAGCTTGAAAGTAACAAGGATTTTCTTTTTCTCCTCACTACATTCCACCATTCTAAGATGGCATTGCATGTCTTTCTTCCACTGATTTGCCCTTATCACATCCGAAACTCCATCGAATTCCGGGGGATGACCTTTCAAGAAAGACTCTCTAACTCTTTCCCACGGAGAAGGTCCCGTAGGAACTTGTGCCTCTTGCCCCCGTGGTTGAGCTTGTGGCATTTGTTGTACCACTGCAGTCATCACTGCATTAACAGCTTGGGCCACTATATTTTCCACATCTGCGACAGTGATATTCCTCGGTGGTGGCGGTGGAGGACTAACCTCATCCTCTACAACTCTATTACGTCGAGCGGGACGTCCTCTCTTAGGCGGCATCTGAGATAGAGAAATAATAGAGTTAGAATATTACATAAAACGATCTATCTAGCAGAAGATCGCAAACATAAGCAACAAAATAGTCCTAACATTAACCTCTATGTCAAAGAACGCTACGATGAAACGTGACGAGTCCGCATAGATCCTAAAGACTCTAGAACCTGATGCTCTGATACCATCTGTGATAACCCGGTATCCGAAATAAGGGGTGGCCAGCCCGATACTCCAAAAATACAGGAATCATTAATGGAATCATCCTCAGCATCGCAACAACATAAAGAGTATACGGAACAACCACACAGTATTTCAGAAAAACGGATTGTCAAAAATTTTAGTTTTACGATTTAATTAAAGCATTTTCAACAACCCGTAATAGGAAAGAGGGTGGAAACTTCCACAAGCATATATATATACAAACCAATAATAAAAGAAAGGACCGAATGAACCGCCGGTCAATGAAATACATACAATATACAATAAGTTTCATGTGATACTTAATACATCCATTATCCAATTACAACAGTTTGGGCCACACGCCCGAGTAGGGACTGATCATAACTAGAGAACAATTAAGAAGGCGTCTACACAAAATGTCCCGTGATACCCGCAAAATGTCACGGCTCCTCAAACACTGGAATAGGAAGTTCATTACGGGAGACCTTGCGGCGGAACACCTGAGCGGATATAATATATATATATATATATATGCACAACAATAAAGAAGAACCGGTCAGGGCCCGATTTTATGTGATCACCAGATAAATGATAAGTATGAAAATGAAGAATAGATAAACATGGATGATAAAGGTAGTATTCTAGCATGGTAACAATAAGATACAGTTAAGGCAATTTAGTGATTACAAGGAAAGAATCAATTATAGATGCAATTAGGAAAACTTATCAACCGTTCTCATCTTTCATACTTTTCACTTTATATTCTTTCCATTCCTTATCAGGAATACCATTATTATTATGTGCTCTTTACGGCACTAATCTCAATTGTATGCTCTTTGTGGCATATACTTTGCTCTTTGTGGCATTAATGTTCCATCGAGTCCAACTCGATAATTAGAATAGTTATAAGTATATGTGTATATATAATGATTCTAAGACCGCCCGTTCGGGTTTCCCCACTGTGCGCGCCCCCAAATAACCATCATCTTCCAGGGCCTAACATAAGACAACCTGGTATCCTATCGAAACGTCGGGAAGCGGCCATATGCCTGCGGGATAGTCAAGACCACACCCGGAATCTCCTACCCATCGCAGAAACATATAAACAAGCGCTCATACGGCCTAGGACTATATCCACCCTGCATTCATTATCCAGGGGGCTTCACCTCACGCACGGACTTCCCTTAAGATGGTATTTAGAGAGGTGTGTATCATCCATTTTATTAATTCCCATTACTTGAGTTAGTAAATTTTCATTTACTTTATCCATTTTACATTTTATCAAATGCATTAAGATCATCCGGAACTATACGTATTTCGTATCAGCATAACAACCTCGATAAATAGTTAGACTCTCCAAATTATTTTCCAAAGCCTCCTTTTTGGCTTCATAATAGACTATCAAGTCAAACCTAGCTCACAATAACTCCCAAAGTCTTCAAATTTGACTCTAAGATCTCCTAGGTTATTATAAAATTTTACGAGAGAAGAAATGCCTGAACATTACTTTAAACCCCCCCCCCCCCTGGAAATGAACCCTAGATGAACCCCTTCGAGTCTAGGGTGTCGACCAACACAACTAATACTCTAAGACCCTATATTTACTTCATTTAAGAAGGTCCTTAAGTCCCTATGAAAAGAAAAGATTTTAAAAATGAAAATAAAATTTTAGGGAAGAAAACGGGGGACCGGTCGACCGGTCCCAAGACTGCGGTCGACCGCATCTCAAGATTTTGCCTAGGAAGAAAAGCCAAAAGTCACTTCGGTAGGGCCGGTCGACCCGTCAGGGAACCGCGGTCGACCGCGCCATAACTTTTATGCCTTTGAAAGAAAGCAGCGTGCCCTCTCCCGAAGGCCCGGTCGACCGGTCTGAGAACTGCGGTCGACCGGTCTTAGCAGACTTAGACCAAACCGAATCTTCCTATTTCAAGCTAATCCCAAATCCAACTCATTTATTGCCACCAACATAACATAAATGCTACAACTACTACCATAAACCTCATCAAACATCCGAAAACATTCTTCAATGGATCAACACCCACAAATACACAAAGAAAACCCTAAAATAACTAAACCATGATTAATACATCATTATCATAACAAATCATTTATCTTAAACCACAAATAGCAAGTAGAAAACTTGCCTCAATTGAGAAAATGCAGATTTTCCTTGTGTAGAAGCAAGAATCCTCCCACAATCTTCAATCCCCTTTCTTTTCTCTACTCTTTCACTTCCTCTCTCAACCTTTCTCTAGGTGTTGATGTAAAAAACTAGATCGCTCTAATTATTTAATCACAGATAAATAAATAAGACAAAGATTTTTAAAGTGGTTCGGCTAGGAATAAAGCCTACGTCCACTGTTATGTTATTGCTGAGTGTTTGTGGAATTCTTGATTACAAGTTCTCTCAAGAAATTCCGGTCCCCTTGAATGGGATTGATACAAGGTATTTATAGCCTCGAGGCTGTACATGAAAGGTCCAATACATTAAATGATATACATATGAATGGGTAATACATTTAATGCAGCGTGTGCGTCAAGAATCTAATGAATAGTTGAACAGTTGTCCGTCTGATAATTGATGACACGGCCGAGGTGCAGTTCGGACCGCCTTAGTTGCTCGTTGATCAAGAGTTCCTCGGAGTGCTTAGAGTATCTCGGGATGATAGAGTTCCTCGGATGGAGTTCCTCGGCATGATAGAGCTCCTCGGTGTATTCTCGTTGCTCGGTACCAACCATAGTTGTTCAGTAAATGATCTTCCTCGCTGTTATTGTGCCACGTAGATCGACACGTGTCTTCATACTATTCGTCCACATCAGCATATTAATTTTGGTATCAACAGAAGCCCCCAATGTTTCATATTTCGAACTTTGAGGAGTATGGGACATTCTTTCTCGGTATATGGTAATATTAAATGACCTTCCTGGGTTTTAGGAGCATTGTATTCAAATTTCCTTCTCATTTCGCAGTTTCCGCCTTTTTATAAGCGCTTCGATCTTCGTGCAACTTTTGTCTTTTTAGCCGCCGGAAGTTCAGTAGTTTCTTTTTAGTAATCATTTCTTTCGCCGCTTCCCAATGCAAAGTATTTAAACTCCTTTGGTAACCATACCGTCGTCTACACTTTCCATTTTCTGCATTCAAGTTTTCTATTCTCTTCCTCTCTCTTGTGTGTTCATCATTGTTTCCGTTCGTTGTCAACATATCTCCTTTCTTTCTGTAAGATTTTCTTCCTTTCTTCTGCATCTCTTTTATTCAATATGGTTTATATTGTTGAATCTGCTGAGAAATTTCGTTCTGACTTTTCCATTCCTTCTTGGGTAACTCTAGAGGTTCTTTCTGAGCCTTTAGATTACTTTCGATTGGCTGAGGGACATTGGTTCCCCAGTCTTTTCATTGCTGAATGTGGTTTTTCTTTTCCCCCAAACCCATTATGTCTTGAGTTTTGTCAATATTTTGATCTTGTTCCTGCAAAAATAGCCCCCAATTCATGGAGAATAATTAACGGGGTGCACAAGTTAAATCTAACTCATGGGACTCGTATAGGGATCCCAGAAATCATGTACTGCTATAAATGGGCCACTTTAGATAATGTTTATTATTTAAAAACTAGGTTTTTAAATAGAGCCCTTGTAGTTAACCTCCCTGATTCAAATAGAGATTATTTTGAGCATGGGTTGGTCATAAAAAATTGGCAACACGCGCCTTTATCTGGGAATGAAGTATACAACGGTCCCAGATGCCCCCCATACGGCAATGGGATAGGTTTATTTTTCATTTTATTTTACTTATGAAATTGCGTTTTCATCATGTTTGACAAAATGTATGACTGAGATTTATGTATTTATTTGCAGTTGATAGTAAAAGAAAAACTCCAAAAGAGTCGGAAGTGAATATCAAGCATTTAAAACTTATCTGGAATTTGCATAAGACGATTGCAGACGAGCATATTAGATCTGCATCATATTTGCTGCAGTATAAGAGCTACACAACCTCTTATACTGCTCGCCCTGTTGAACCAGCCTCAACACCAGAAAGTTCATCTTCAGATTCTCATATTCCCCTATCTCAGAGAATGGGCAAGAAAAGAGCTCCTCCTGCTCTATTTGGTGAAATTTCTTCTGCTGTTGGAGCAAAGAAAGGCAAAATTGATGTCCCAGAGGGGACTAAAAAAGTAGATGTTAGTTCCTCCAAAGTTGCCGAGAAGCCCCCAGTGGCCCCGAGCAAGAAAGCTGATGTAATTACAATATCTCCGACCAAGACTTCTTCCTTGGTTGATGCTGCTGACCCTCCTTTGAAGAGATTGAGGAAATCATCTTCGGTTAATCTTGCTGGAACTGCATCTTCTCTACCCGCTGGTGGTAGTAGTGTTTCAAAAATCCTTCTTCCGAGTTCTTCAACGAGCTCAGTTATACCTGAGGTTCTCGGGGTTGATGAAAAGATTCCTAGGGATACACTGACATCCCTAGCTGCTCGCCATCTTTCTTCAGTAAATTTCTCATACCTTTGGTCTTTCTTTTCTTTTTCCTGAACTCTTATATTTGTGTTGACTCTATTGTTTTTCTTATCTTTCAGCTGGTGAACTGTTTCAATACCATCGTGAAGAAAGATCAAGCTATTAAAGCTTCTAGTTCCTCGTCCGATGTTGACGATGCCCTCTTGGGTTTAGCCCAATCTGTGAAAGAATCTCGCCAGCAGTACGTCGAGGAGAAAGCTGCCTGGGAGAAAAAATTGGCTGCAGCTGAGGCTGATAAGATGAAGATGGCTGAAACCTCCAAGAATTTGGAGGAGAAGGTGAAAAGCTTAGAGGTCAATCAGCAAAGGTGCGATGACCAACTGAAGAAGGCAGAAGAAGAACTGTCTATCCTGCGAGACATCAAAATCCAGAAAGAACAATTGGATGTCAAACTCTCCTCGGAGCAGTTGAAAAGAAAAGTTGCAGTTAGGAAACATTTCAGTGCTGGTTGGGAAAAAGGATGGGATAAAGGGATTGCAGCTATGACATCTCAAGTCAAATATGGGGAGTTGAAATACTTCCATGACGGTTGGGTAGCTGCTCTACAAGAGCTAAAAATCCAAGACAATTCTGAGCTATTCCAACGGCATCTCCCTGGTCCTCCTCCACCAATTGTGGAAGAAGAAGAAGATGAACCTGCTTCAGATGAATCTTCCATGGCTGTGGATGTCCCAATTTCTGCTTCTCAACCCTCTGTCATTGAGGATATTTCTTCTATGCCTCTTCCTGCCGAGAAGATTTCTGCCGATCAAGCTGTTGTTATCACCGATCAATCGAGCTCCTCGTCCCAGCCTCCCGAGAAAGTCTTGGGAGACAAGGAAAAGGTGTGAAGTTGTTCGGTATCATTCTTATCTTTTATCATTTATAATCGAACACTGTAATCCTTTTATGATCTAATAAAATACTTCTTTACTCATCGCCGTTATTGATGATTCTTTGTTGATTGTTGTCTTTTTCTTGTCTTTAGTTTGTTGCTAGAATGGAACTAATCTCTTCTCATGATACCGAGCTGATGCAGCAATGTCACCAATACTATAGGGCTGGTCATACAGACCTTAGTTCTTCTGAAATTGCTGACATTCTTGGTCATGATGCTTCAGAACAGGCGACTGAGGCTTATCGGTACTTGAAAAATTTACTCGACCGAGCTGTAGCTAACAATGTCGCTTATTATGACTTGATTGAAGAGCTGCATTGTTCCTTAGAGGATCTCCAAGGCCAGCACAATGAATCGATGGCTTCATTACACGAGGAATATGAAAATAGATATCAACAACTTTCCTCTGATACAGGTCATAAAAAGATCATTGCTGCATATGACATTAGGGAAAGGACCCTAAAAGGTGAAGTTGAAGCCTGCCGACAAAT
Organism: Sambucus nigra; assembly: GCA_949130495.1. Taxonomy (NCBI): domain Eukaryota; kingdom Viridiplantae; phylum Streptophyta; class Magnoliopsida; order Dipsacales; family Adoxaceae; genus Sambucus; species Sambucus nigra. Next base: position 91,674,430 of record OX422210.1, on the reverse strand, counting down.
TGCCGAGATCCTGGAACAAGAAAATAATAGTCTGCAGAAAAGATTGGCTCAATATGAATCCGTTGCCTCCTCTTCCACTGCATTAGTACCAGTTACTGATGAAGGTTTTTCGTTTCTAGAGGTTGAAAACGCCAAACTAAGGCAAGAGTTGGATGACTTGAAAAAGTCTATTATTCCTGTGACTGCTCGGGGACGAGGAAGGAGTTCTCGGGGACGAGGAAGAATCATCGAGGAGCAAAATTCTCCAGTTGCTTCTCGGAGCCGGTCAAGAGTTCTTAGCCGCAGTGTTAAAGAATCTCGTACCCAATCTACTCTGGAAACTCAAACATTCCAACTGAATGTTAAGGATCGTGCTCTGTCTGATTTGTCTAAGAAAAACTTATCTTTAGAGGATCAATTGGCCGCGATGAAGTCTGCTCTGAATAATAAAGATGCTCTTATCAAGAACTTTCTCGAGCAAGTAGATAGATTAACTTTCCAATTCCATAAACAGCCTCGGGAGTTCTGGAATGCAGGCTATAATGAAGCTCTTTATCATTTGGATGCTCGCATTGAAAATGCTAACAACGAAGGTTATAAGCAGGGATGGTTGAACGCCCTGGGTGTATTAAAATTGGAACGAGGTCATTATTTATGGGATTATCATGCTCCTGGATTGCTAGACTTGCCTGTTCCTCCCTATAAATTGGATATGGCATGGATTCCTGCTCGTTCCATTCCTCGGAGTTTGATCTCTAAATATCTTGGTGATTATAACCTTCATTCTCAAGTTGAAGTATCTCGTCCTGAGCACCTGTTGGACACTCCTACAATAATGAATGTCAGAATGCTGAAGGACATGAACTTTATTAATTCTCCTCTTTGTCTAGAGGATCCTCCTGCTGGCGAGGAACCTGTCTCAAAGGATAAAGGAAAGAAACCAATAGAGTAGGAATCTTTAATGTAATAGTTAGCACATACATGTAACATGTAATACATTTTTATCTTAATGAAAGAATTTCATTTTCTGTTTTGCCAATAGCTATTTTTCTGTTTGCAAATTATATGGTTCATCAACCAACTTAGAATTTATAACAAGCATAAATTGTTCAAAATTGTTTCCAACCAACCAAGGTGGATAAATAATGTTTGTCGACCAACCACAGTTGATGGGTTTCTATCCCCGACCAGCCATACTTGGTTCAATTTTAAAATATAAACATGTGTCCGACCAACTAAGGTCAATACTTTTGTCCTCGTCGACCAACTACAGTTAGTGGGTTTTTATCCCCGACCAACCATACTTGGTACAGTTTGGAATATTTTGTTCTTCAAAGAACTTTTTGTAATAATGTTACCTCCCGATCAACATAAGCTGTAATGCTAGAGTATATAAAGTCTTACCAACCGTAGTTGATCATGCTGGTATACACCTCCTAATCAAAGGAGTAGTAGGGTTCTTTCGAACTTTTTGGCTCCTTGGAGCATGTCCTCCTAACCAAAGGAGGTTGGCTACTTATAGCACTTTTGCTCCGTAGAGCACTCCGTAGAGCTTATCCTCCTAACCAAAGGAGGTTGGCTACTTATAGCACTTTTGCTCCGTAGAGCGCTCCGTAGAGCTTATCCTCCTAACCAAAGGAGGTTGGCTACTTATAGCACTTTTGCTCCGTAGAGCGCTCCGTAGAGCTTATCCTCCTAACCAAAGGAGGTTGGCTACTTATAGCACTTTTGCTCCGTAGAGCGCTCTGTAGAGCTTATCCTCCTAACCAAAGGAGGTTGGCTACTTATAGCACTTTTGCTCCGTAGAGCGCTCCGTAGAGCATGGCTCCGTAGAGCATGGCTCCGTAGAGCAGTCTGCAGTCTTCTTCTTGTTATCAAGCAGTGTAGTGTTCAACACTAATATTCCCCGAAAAACTTTCAACAGAAAGAAAATGGTGAACCATCCTCGTTTTATTCATAATGAAGGAAATACTTTACATTTTACATTACTGATAATACTTTCGCAGGTGTTCAGCATTCCATGCATTCTGAAATTCTTCTCCTTCTAGAGTTGCTATTCTGTAGGTTCCAGGTCGAACAACCTCTGTAACTCGGTAAGGTCCATGCCAGTTTGCTTCCAGTTTATTCTGTTTCTGAATGACTTTCTTCAGCACATAATCACCCTCCTTCAAATCGCATTTCTTCACCCTTTTGTTGTAGAACAGAGCTGTTCGTTGTTGATAAGCAGCATTCCTAATGGCTGCCTCTTCTCTTACTTCTTCGAGCATATCCAAATCCATTCTTCTCATCAAGTCACTGATCGGAGAGTTGAAATTCAGCACTCTATGCGTTGGGAGACCCAACTCGGCCGGTATCACAGCCTCACTTCCAAATGCTAGCATATATGGTGATTCTCCAGTTGCTGCTCGGGGAGTTGTTCGGTAGGCCCATAATACTGATTGGAGCTCATTAATCCAATTTGCTTTAGCTTCACTTAGCCTCTTTTTCAACCCATTCAGTAATGTTCTGTTCGTCACTTCAGTCTGTCCATTGCTTTGGGGATGGCCTGGTGCTGAATGAAACTTCAAAACGTTCGACTGATGACAATAGGCAGCAAATTCTTCATTATCAAATTGTGTTCCATGATCTGTGATGAAAGCATGAGGGAGACCATATCGACAAATGATATTCTTCCATACAAACTGGTATACCTTCTCGTACGTCATATTGATAAGAGGCTCAGCTTCCACCCACTTAGTAAAATAGTCCACTGCAACTACGAGATACTTGAATCTTCCTCGGGTGGTCGGCAGTGGTCCAACCAAATCAATTCCCCACATGGCAAATGGCCAAGGGGAAGTTATTGGTGTTAGCAATGCTTGTGGAGTTCGTCGGATGGAGGAAAAACGTTGGCACTTGTCACATTTCTTGGCATAGGCTATACAATCAGCCCTCATTGTCGGCCAGTAATATCCCTGTGTCATCACTCTTTGTAAAAGTGTTCGACCTGCTACATGAGCTCCACAAGATCCTTCATGGATTTCTTCAATCAATTCTTTCACCTCGGTGGGATGTACACATCTCTGCAAACCTGCCATAATTCCTCGTCTATACAAAATACCATTAGTTAATACATACTGAGCAGCTTTATACTTCAGTTTCTTGGCAGCGAGTTTGTCCTCCGGCAATTCACCCTCTTCAACATATTTCCTGATTGGATCCATCCAAGATGGTCCTAAATCAAGGGTAATCACATTCGTTGTCAGATCTTCATCTATGCTCCGACCTTCTAATACTTCAATCGGTATGGTTCTTCGCATCTCGGTACGAGTAGCTGATGCTAGTCGGGCCAGTGCGTCTGCTTGTACATTCTCCATCCTCGGTATTCTCACCAATTGAATGGCCTCAAATTCTGTCAACAATTTCATCACCTTTGCATGATATTTGATCATTAAATCTCCTTTAACCGCATACATTCCCATCATCTGATACACAATTAATTGAGAATCACTGAATACCATCACTTGTTGTGCTTCCATAGTCTTTGCTAGATTAAGACCTTCTATCATGGCCTCATACTCCGCTTCATTGTTAGAGGCTTTGAATTGGAATCGCAAAGCATATTCCATGTCAATCTCGTCTGGAGTGATCAAAACAATTCCTGCTCCACAACCAGCTGTGCAGGATGATCCGTCTACATATAATCTCCATGTAGGTATTTCGTCTTCAAATTTCTTATCTGTCAGAGTTCCTCGATAAAATATCTGCTGTTTTCTTCCATCATCCCCCGGTATCTTTCGCTCCTCGTCAGTCATCTGCTCGTACCCTTTTACCAACCGTGGTTGGTCTGAGTTTGAATATAATGATTTCTCTACATCCACAAGTCCTTTTACCAACCTTGGCTGGTTTGGACCTATTTCTGCTGATCCTGTATCGTCCACAGGTAGGTCAGCAAATGTTTCTGTTGATCCTGTATCGTCCACAGGTAGATCAGTAGGCACCTTTTGCTCCTCGGGGGTATCAGGGTACGTGAACTCTGCTATAAAATCTGCTACAGCTTGCCCCTTGAATGATTATCTGGGCTCATACACAATATCATATTCACCAAGTTCTACTGCCCAGTACATCAGTCTCCCTGATTTTTCTGGCTTATGGAGGGCTTGTCTCAATGGCATATCAGTATAAACGATGATGGTATGGGCTTGGAAATATGGCCTCATTCTTCTACTTGCTTCAATTAGTGCCAATGCCAATTTTTCTAGCTTTGGGTACCTGATTTCTGCACCTCGGAAAGCCTTACTTGTGTAATAAATTGGCTTCTGGACTCCATTCTCCAATCTGATCAACGCTGAACTGACTGCGTTCTCTGATACTGCCAAATACAAATACAACTTTTCTCCTGTTATTGGTCTGGACAACAGTGGGGGTGCTCCCAAATATTTCTTCAAGTCTTGAAAAGCTTTTTCACATTCCTCATTCCATTCAAAGTTTTTTCGAAGTGTTTTGAAGAATGGTATGCATTTATCAGTTGCTCGAGATACAAATCTGTTGAGCGCTGCAACTCGTCCGGTAAGACTCTGCACTTCTTTCTTCGTCGTCGGAGATCGCAGCCCTAGAAGAGCTTTGATCTTATCTGGATTTGCCTCAATACCTCGCTGATTGACGATGTATCCGAGGAACATTCCTTCTCGTACTCCAAAGGTGCACTTCGTCGGGTTAAGCTTCATTTGGTATTTATCCAATTGATCAAAAGTTTGACTCAAGTCAACCAAATGATCAGCAACTTTCTTGCTTTTAGTGAGCATGTCATCGACATAGACCTCCATGTTGCGGCTGATTTGTTCGGTAAAAACCTTGTTCATCAACCGCTGATATGTTGCACCTGCATTTTTTAAACCAAAAGGCATAACATTATAACAATAAGTTCCCCTAGGGGTAATAAAAGAAGTACTTTCCCTGTCTTCAGGTTTCATTTTGATTTGGTTGTAGCCAGAGTAAGCATCCATGAAGCTGAGTAGCTCGTGTCCCGAGGTAGCATCCACCAGTTGATCAATTCTGGGCAATGGAAAATGATCCTTGGGGCATGCCTTATTGAGATCGGTGAAATCGACACACATTCTCCATTTGTTGTTTTTCTTCTTTACCATCACCACATTTGCCAACCAATCTGGATATTTTACATCTTCAATGAATTGGGCTTTCTAGAGTTTCTCGACTTCCTCCTGTATGGCCTGGTTCTTCTCGGGACTAAACACCCTTCTTCTCTGCTTTACAGGTTTAATCTCCTTATTCACATTGAGTTCATGACATAAGAAGTTTGGATCTATTCCTGGCATGTCTTCATGACTCCAAGCAAAAGTATTTTTCCTATTCTTCAAGAAAGTTATCAACTCCTCTTTTATTGACATATCCAACGATGAACCTATCTGGGTTATTCGTTCAGGATGTTCGTCGTCCAGAATAACATTTTCTGTAGATTCTACCACTTGCCCTTTCACAAGTTGGGACTCATCTCTAGGATCAAGAGTTTCAATTTCTGTAAATTCATCCACTTGATAAGTAGTAGTCTTTTTCATCGATCCTTCTAGTTCTTCTTGCTCGGTCGACGAATAATAGCATTCCCGAGCTACTTTTTGATCACCTTTCACCACTCCAACTCCAAAATTTGTTGGGAATTTCAAACATTGATGTACTGTTGAAGGAACGGCTTCGAACTTCTTCAATCCAACTCTTCCCATGATGATGTTGTAGGCCGATTGCACATTCTTATCCATCACAAAGAATCGTATTCTTTCTGTTCGACAAACAGGCCAGGTTCCAATGAATATATCCAACTTGATCGTCCCCAGTGGAAAAACTTTCTCGCCAGCAAAACCCAGAAGGGGTCTGTGATAAGGTTCCAATTGAGATAATTTCAAATTCAGGCTATCAAAGCATGAATAGTACATGATGTCTGCCGAACTACCATTGTCTACCAACACCCTTGAAATGATCACGTCCTTCATTCTCATTTTGATCACCAAAGGATCATCATGAGGGTAAAGAACACCTGCCAGGTCATTTTTTGAAAAACCAATTACTAGCTTCTCTTTGTTTACCTTCCTCGGACGATCATCCTCGGCCAGGTTTATTCGCTGAATATATGAGCAAGCTTGAGCCTCTCCGAGATAAGCTTTTCTTTCTGCAGTAAGGTCTCCTCCTTCTGCATCTCCCCCTGTAATAACGTTACAATGAAATGATCCAAAACGTATGGAAAATACCTCTCGTTCAGGTTTTCTTGTCTTCTTGGGAAGATCGGGGTCATCATCTGGATCCTCTTCATGGTCCCTCCTATTTTTCTCCTCTGCACGACGAGGAGATCTAGATCTCTTTCTAATTCTGTCCTCATTTGTCCTCTCACCTCTGCGATCTACATACTTTGATAATTTTCCTCTTCGAATGAGTGTTTCAATCTCGTTCTGAAGGGCTATACAATTTTTGGTCATATGGCCATGATCTTTGTGAAACTCGCAATATTTGGTCTTATTCCTCATGTCTGGATCTGTCTTCAGTTTCTCTGGCCATTTGATTTCCTCGTTATTCCTGATCTCTTCTAAAACATGAGTAATACCCATTTTCAATGGAGTATAATTATCATACTTCTTTAGGGCTTCCAACTTTATCCTGTTATTCCTGGAATGTTTGTCACCACCATTACCTTTCTGATCTTTCTTCTTAGAGTTGTCGACCTCCACTTTAACTTCTTTATCCATATTCTTCTTCGCAGTCATAGCCTCCTCGGCATTCATGATTTTGGCCGCCTTTGCCATCAATTCCGACATATTTTTAGGCGGATCTTTGGCCAGAGTATAGTATAGCTTGTTAGGCAGCAAACCACTCATCAAAGCAGTGATTGCTGTCTTTTCTTCATAATCTATGACTTCCAACTTCTCGTTATTGAAACGAGTTATGTAATCTCTAGTACTTTCTCCTGATTTTTGTCTAACACTTAGTAAGTGCGCTACTCGCTTTACTGGTTTTGCTCCAAAACAAAAATTACCAATAAACATCTCGGCTAACTGAACAAAAGTTGAAATCTTACCCCGAGGAAGATTATTGTACCATATCTGTGCAGATCCGGTAAGAGTTCCCGAGAATGCTCTACACCTCATCTCGTCGGGGACAGCATAGATATCTGCAGCAGCTTGGTACTGTTCTATATGAAGTACGGGATCTGTCTTTCCATCGTACTTGGGGGTCACTACAGGTGCTTTGAATTTCGACGGTGTAGGGAAATCCACAATGGCTTGCACAAAAGGTGTCCCTTGAACAAAAGTTCTCTGTAAGGGGTTCCTCGCCTTAGCCATTTCTCCCAGTCTATCCTCCAATCGTTGAATGGAACCTTTCCATGCTTCATTCCCTTCCTCGGGCCGCTTAGTCCGAGCAACTGATTGCTCTGACGTAGCTTCCTGAGATTTATCTCGACGAGTAATTGGTCGTGATTGTGCAGATCCTTCTCTCAAACCTGGTGGTGGTCGAAAACTTCCTGATGGAGCCCTAGGTGGACTCATGTTCCTCCTTGGTCCTAACCGACTGAAAGGAGACACCCTGCTTAATCTTTCTAAAGCGCTAGTTCTCTCCGGAGAAAGAGAGATATGTTGATCTGTATCCGTAGCCCGTATTGATGAAGTTCGCCCAGGTTGATAAGAAGAATCATTGGATTCCCCATTGCGATATGACCCAATACGTCTGGATCGTGATTGCCCATGATCAGTCCTTTGCCCTGAATGAGTAGGTACACCGCCTTGAAGAGTTTGAAGGAGTTGCCTCATAGATTCTTGCATGGCGGTTTGTCCCTGAGCCAGATTCATCATAATTCCGGCCAGATCTGGAGATGCAGATGGGTTTGGAAGATTTCCAGTATTTCCAGCATTTCGATTACTGGATTCCGGATTATCTGCCATTGGTGATAAATGATTTTTATGAAAAACGATAACAACAGTCGCTTCCCACAGACGGCGCCAATCTGTTGATGTAAAAAACTAGATCGCTCTAATTATTTAATCACAGATAAATAAATAAGACAAAGATTTTTAAAGTGGTTCGGCTAGGAATAAAGCCTACGTCCACTGTTATGTTATTGCTGAGTGTTTGTGGAATTCTTGATTACAAGTTCTCTCAAGAAATTCCGGTCCCCTTGAATGGGATTGATACAAGGTATTTATAGCCTCGAGGCTGTACATGAAAGGTCCAATACATTAAATGATATACATATGAATGGGTAATACATTTAATGCAGCGTGTGCGTCAAGAATCTAATGAATAGTTGAACAGTTGTCCGTCTGATAATTGATGACACGGCCGAGGTGCAGTTCGGACCGCCTTAGTTGCTCGTTGATCAAGAGTTCCTCGGAGTGCTTAGAGTATCTCGGGATGATAGAGTTCCTCGGATGGAGTTCCTCGGCATGATAGAGCTCCTCGGTGTATTCTCGTTGCTCGGTACCAACCATAGTTGTTCAGTAAATGATCTTCCTCGCTGTTATTGTGCCACGTAGATCGACACGTGTCTTCATACTATTCGTCCACATCAGCATATTAATTTTGGTATCAACACTAGGTTTAGGGAATAAACTTGGGAAAATAGAAGACTTAGTAAGACTAAGTCGTGGCATTAGTCAAAATTCCAACTTAATTGACCAATATTGCGATAAAATAATACGCAACTGCATATTTAAGGTATAACCAGTCAAAAGTGCCAAAAACCTCAAAATACAGTATGGCACAACAACTGACTATCTCGCACATTCCGGACTCAACTACGACCTCCAAATTATCATTTGGAAAATTTATAATTCATTTTAAGTTCCGTTCCCATTATTGAGGTAAATATCATTTTAATTCTTATGATATTATACAACATAACATGGCAATATTCACCTATAGTTGCGGTAAATATGCAACTTCAAGGTAAATTTTAACTTTTCTACATTAATTTAGTACTCAATCCATAACTCAACATTTTATATCAAATTACCATATCTGGTAAACAAACATAAAATGTGTTCTCATAAGCGAGGGTTCTTACAAAGCTATTCCAAACAAGCACGATTGAATGGCTGTTAAGTTTCTATATGAAGAGTTGTGATTATTGAAGAACAATCATAAAAATGGCTATAAAAGGAGTTCCATACCTCTATTTTGGACACCGAAAATTTCTCCTCCCTCCATCCTCTACATTTTGGCACTATCAGATTACTATTTCAGAGTGCTCTCGGTGTGATCAAACAATACAAAAATTGAATCAAACAATTGTTCATACACTGCAATGTATCCCGATGGCAGATTCAATAAACCCATTGTGTATTCGCGATTCATTCTCAACCGAATTGGGAGAAATTTTGCCTAAAAGACAGTGTTCCCAGAACGTGTCGTGTAGAAATTGATTAAATTTTTTGCTCTTTCCATAGTAGAGTTCCAACATTTCATACATTCATCATACACAAATAAATTATTTATAGAGGTTATTAGGTTTAAACCCGAGAAAACAAGTTGGAATTTATTTATGGAAGAACGGATACATATAACATAGTGTATTGTACAATATTTCACCATTTGAAATGGTAGGAACAATAAAAGCACAATTATTCACTGACAAGATATTATTTAGAGCATAAATACAGATAAATAGGTCTTTGTCCAAATGGGCTGAGATGGACAAAATGTATAGTATCATGGTGAAACGTTGTCTTGGAATATAATAGGAGTAGAACAACAACCACAACAAGAGCCTCGAGGTCGTGGTGGTGGTGTACAACATAGACATTGAGGACATATGGAGGGCCATTGTTGAAGTTCTACACATGTAAGGAAAAATATATTAACATGTGTCTAAAACAACAAATGTATATTTTTTTTTCGAGAGGCGAAACTTGGATATATGTAAGAATTATAATCCATCCAATAGTCATTTCATCAAAATATTTTCAATTTTCAAATTTATCCTCCTAAAAATTATGTAAATCTTTGAATGCAAGGCATGCACATGAATAGGGTGTTTCTAAGGGCACCACATCTTTTGCTTTAAAATACTACAATTTTTTTACTACAAAATACCACTTAGATCTAATAGTTACTTCCAAATACCACATAGAGGGTCACCACATATTTAAAGTTTTAAAATTTATTTACACACTTTCCATCCATCTCACTACACATTCAAACATACAAACCTTTCATCTTCAAAATAATTTTACTTCAACTAAAGATTAAAGTACATTGAACAAAATACCCATTTGAATCCCAAAAGTTTTTAAAGTTACGAACAAAATACCCATTTCATCTTTATACTATATTTATTTTCACGGTTACGAACCATTTCATCTTTATACCCACAACAACTGCATCAACAACAATCGAACTAGGGTTTGAAATCACAACAAGCAGCAACAATCGGCCCATAAAAAACTTGTATAATTATTTTTTAAAATCAAAACGAATGAACATCAATATTCTTATTACTTGACCTCAAAACGAACATCAAAGCGAACGAACTGTTGACTTATTGAAACATTGAACTAATTGTTGGATTATTGATAACCCAGTAGTTCAGTATCTCGTCCCCAAATAAAGACCCAACATTCGTCATGTTTGCCCCAAACCAAATATGATATGAAAAATTGAATTCAAACTTCATTCGGTATATTTACCCCGAGTATATGCAGTTCATTTGGTATAGTTACCCCGAATGAGACTTTTCAACAACAAATATATATACATTACATTGGGCATAATCATCCCGAATGAAAATTGTTCTGCAAAAAAAAAAAACTTTGATTCTGGATAATCACCCTGAAAATTATCATCTTTTTCGGGGGCCTGACCCCGAACCACTGGACGATTTCTGCCATTATATATATATATATATATATATATATATATATATATATATATATATATATATATATATATATATATATATAAAATAGGACCCAAGGTTTAGAAGAGAAATGTGATTTGACGAGTTTCCATTTGCTTTTGGGGTGTTGTGGTTGTCTTTTGGGAAAATATCCATTGATATTTGAATATTTAAATAACAAACCCTAGTTATTTAATAATGTTGAAAATGATTCGTTGAAGAAGATAAAGGGAGAGTCTGGCGTGTAGTGTAGAGAGAGAAAATGTGTGGTATTTTGTGTTGAAAATAGTGTGTAAATCTCTCTCTCTCTCTCTCTCTCTCTCTCTCTCTCTCTCTCTCTCTCTATATATATATATATATATATATATATATATATATATATATATATATATATGATGTGGTGACCCTTAGCAAAAAATCTTTTTTTTCGCATTTTGAAGTAAAAGTTGTGGTGCCCTTGGAAACACCCCGTGAATATTGTTTCAACAAGGTTATTTTTTATGGAATCCTTTTTAATCTCACATAGTTCTATATAATATTTTTTTAAATGCGATTACTAATTTGAGATTGACTAAAACAAACCATGACTCTAGTGCACATATAAACATAAAGTGATGCTCTGAGTATGTCTAACTTAACATACCTATCAACTTTCATTTTAAAGAAAATGAATAAATACGGGTTGAATTTGGTGAGACGATCTACTCACTGTGAAGATTACGAAGACAAAATTTCATAAATAAAAAAACCAAGTGAGATGATCCAAAGTTTCAAAAATCGAAAATTCACATTATATTTGATTTCATTTCGCTCAATTGTTGATTTAATTATTTCGTGTGACTTAGGGGTAATTTGTTTATACCACTTAAGTATGAACCTGGACCTTTTAGACTTAAAAAATATCAAATTCTATTTTTTTTTATTAGGTTAATAATTATAGTTCTATCATTAAGAGGTAAAATTACATCCTAATTTAAATTTTGAATATAAATCTATCTGAATACATTCACTCAACGATTCATTTCGATATAAAAAAATATATTTTTTAAATTCTGATTTCAGAAAAATTAATTCGCTAGTAATAGGTGTTTTATTGGTATTACAAGCCTCCAGAAAAAAGTATATAGCTATCAACACTAAGAATGATAAAACCATACCCATCAATCTGATTAAAGTGATATTTTTTGTACATCTTTTAGACAATATGTAGGTTAAGTATATGTCTATATTTTAGACATTAAGTATGTCAAATTCAACGATAATTCATTAATTTATGTATCAAATCAACATTTTTATGATATATATAACTTTTTTTATTTAATTATTGTTATCGTGATGTCATATGTTTATGAAAGACAGTGATTTATGGGATATGCTTACCTCGATGGGTGAAACGAGCTGCCTCACAGGGTAGTGCAGGAGAGAGAACAATGGCAAAAATGATAAGTGTGACTATAATAGACATTGGAGAAAAACTTGCCATGACTAGGTTATGGATATCTACTATTTGAAAATGAAGATGATATGATGCTTTTTCTACATATAGATGAAGCATTATATAGGCTACTATGAGTAAAAATGTCATACATTATGCTTTTACGTATACATGCGGCAAGCCCCCAATTATATAATGGAAAGTTTGAAATTGTGTGGTTTATCGCTACTTGCTTGGACTTTTAATTAATTGGCCTCTCTTTTTCTAAAATGTGAACACTGTGACTTAATTGTAATAGATAATTTGACATAAGTTACTGATTTTTATGTTTATAAATATAGTTTTTATAATATAATAATATTTATTTGTGTGGTTCGTTTAGATATAAGAGCGTACAAAACATATAAATTGTTGTTGATTTTAGTTAAAAAGATATTTATATTTTTATCCATACCTATTTAAAACTAACTTATTCCGTTTCTAAAAAAAATACACAACCCCACCCTCACCCTAACGCACACACCGGAATCTTCGTCTGAACATTCTGTCGGAATCGCTGGAATCTTCACCGACAATCATCGAAATCCTTGTTGAATTGTTTCTCTCTACCTCGTTTCTCTCTCTTCGTCTATTTCTTTTATCTTTTTTGTCAACGCCAACATCACCATTGCCAGAACTGGAGAACAAGATTTTTCATAAGAAAAATTGTCTTTTCGCGAGGAAAAATTGAGATTTGGGTGAACTAGTAAATTTATCTTCAAAAACTATTAAATATGAGTGTTGTTTGATAGATCTCGACAAGTAGATTTCAAAAATATAGATTTTTAGATTTGAAGTTACAAATTTTTTGATTTTATTTTTTTATGACGTGTCAAATGGTATATTGGTCATTTTAATGATTTTTTAATACAGAGACTAAATTTATAAAATTGTATAAACTTACTTACTTTTACGCACTTTTGAATTAAATTGAAGCTTTTTCCAAATGCCCCTAATTATATAAGGGTGTGGCTATCCCCACACCCTAAAATGCTTCCCACACACTCTTTTAACTAATCCAACATATAAGGACAGAAATATCCTCTCCTCTTTCATTAAAACATAACATCATTTTAAGAATTTAAATATAATAAAATTTTAAAACATAAATAAATAGTTTTTCAGAATAGTTTTCAATGAACAAAAAATAATTTTTAAAAATAATGACAAAAAAACTGATAATTATAAAAACAACAACTTTTTGATGAACAATAAATAGTCTTTCTAAATAAATAGTTTTTAACAAAATAAAAACAATTTTATTGAAAAAACTTATTTTACCAAAATAAAAACTATATAAAAAAAAGAAGAAAAAAAACAATATCTAACAAAACAAAACATTTTTTAACAAAATAAAATCATTTTATAACAAACAAACAATATCTTTAAAAAATCAGTTTTTAAAGAATAAAAAAATGAAATTCAAAAAATATTAATAAAATAAAAAACAGTATTAATACTAAAAACTTTCTGTAGAGAAGTTTTCATATTTAGCAATGAAAAATATACAAAAGTATAATAAACTAACTAATTTGTAATAAAGTCTAAAAAAATAGTAATGGGTTAAAGTGTTTCTGTTTTTTTTAACAAAATATAAACTGCTTTTTTTTATATTTAAATAAAAACTGTATTTTCAAATTGTTTTTTAAACAAAATAAACTGACTAATTTGTAATATAAAAAGACTAATTTGTAATTAAACTGTTTTATTTAAAAATAAATAAAAACTGCTTTTTAACAAATTGTAAAAAAACTGTTTTTTTTTACCAAAATAAAAACTGTTTATAACAAAAAAAATATAGTTTAAAAAATTCTAACAAAACAAAAATGTTTTTATTTTGTTATAAACTGTTTTTATTTTGTTAAAAACTGTTTTGTTTTGCTAGAATTTTTTAAACTGTTTTTTTTTTGTTATAAATAGTTTTTATTACAATTTGTTAAAAAAAAAGGTTTTATTTTGTTTAAAAAAAACAATTTATATCACAAATTACTCAGTTTATTTTGTTTAAAAAAAAGTTTTTATTTAAATATAAAAAACATTTTTTAATTTTTTTAAAAAAAGAAGAAACACTTTAATCCATTACTATTTTTTAGACTTTATTGTAAATTAGGTAGTTTATTATACTTTGGTATATTTTTCGTTGCTAAATATCAAAATTTCTCTACAGAAAGTTTTTAGTATAAAAACTGTTTTTTATTTTATCAATTTTTTTTTGAAAAACTATTTTTATTCTTATAGAAATGATTTTTTGTTAAAAACTCTTTTTTTTCATTGAAATGTTTTTATTTTTCTAAAAACTGTTGTTTTCATATTTTTATTCTTTAAAAACTGATTTTTTTTAAGATATTGTTTGTTTGTTATAAAATGAAATTATTTTGTTAAAAACGGTTTTGTTTTGTTGGAAATTATTTTTTTATATAGTTTTTATTTTGTTAAAAAAAGTTTTTTCATTAAAAGGGTTTTTATTTTGTTAAAAACTATTTTTTTTCATTAAAAACTATTCTTTAAAACTATTTATTTATGTTTTAAAATTTTATTATATTTAAATACTTAAAAGATGTTATGTTTAATGAAAGAGGAGAGGGCATTTTGGTCCTTATATGTTGAATTTGTTAAAAGGGCGTGGGGGAGGCATTTTAGGGATTGGGAATAGCCACACCCTTATATAATTATATTTTGCTTGAATAAAGATGTTAAGGATAAAATAGTAAGAAAATGTGGGTGCCTTGTATGATTGAATTCAAATTTTAATTCAATAATTATAAGGGACAGGGATCTCCCTTGAGAATAAATATTTGGGTTATTAATTCAAAGGTAAATTTCAATAAATTCACTTAAACTATAGCTAATTTACTATCATCCCAAAATCTAGGAAATTTCTAAGAGCACCACATAAATATCTTCAAAATACTACAAGAAAAATAAAAATAATTTTTGCAAAGACCCACCATACAATACAAAATATCACTCTATCCACTACACTACAAACTCTCCCCTTCTCATCTTCACTTCACCCAACAAATTAGTCACAAGTAATCCAACCAACCATCTTCAACAATATTATTTAAGTTTTGTTCATATGGTCCCCACATTTCATTATTAAAGTTTTGGCCCCCGCACACCAACTATCTACAACAACATTATTAAATAACTAGGGTTTGTTATTTAAATATTCAAATACTAATAGATATTCCACCATTAGACAATGACAACACATCAAAAGTAAATGACAACTCTATAAATTCTGTTTTTTGGGTAAACTTTGGGTCTCATTATATATATATATATATATATATATTATGCTCCTGTGCGGACTAGTCCGCATTTTAAGAATGCGAACCGGACATGTGTCACATAATGGTGCGCCTAGAAATTATCGTCTAAATTAGAGGCACACTCTCTCTCTTTTCTGGGCTCACCGTCAGCTGACACATGTCCGGTCCGCATTCTTAAAATGTGGATTAGTCCGCACAAGAGCAGGATGTAATACCCCGTATTTTCAAAATTTTAAATAATTATGTGATTTATTATTATTGTGGGATTAATTAAATTAAACCGTGAGAATTAATTATTAATCCGGATTAAATTTGAATATTTACTAGCGTGACGAGAAGTTAGTAATTATTAATATTACTGTGAGAATAAGTAATATGGAATGACGATTTTAAATAACTTGTCATGAGAGAGAAATACGATAGTTTGGTATATTAAGTCGGGGACGCGCGTGTGAGTCCTCTCAGGACTAATTAAGTGGAATAAAAATGTAAATTATTTTAAGTAACTCGTATGATCATTTCGAGTGCGCCGTTGAGTCCGGAGGGGTCGAGATAGTCAGAAAACTTTACCCGGGTATTTTATTTGGATTTCGGGATATTTTTAGGCCAAGCCGGCACCCGGTAGGGGTAGTTTTGTAATTTGAATTTTTGGAGGAATTAAATGGACGAAAATTGGAGAAATAATATATCAGCTAATTGGGGACAATTAGGGTTAGGGTACACCAAAATCAAGAGAGAGCCACAGTGGGTGAGGGAGAGAAAATTTCAAAGGAGGAGAAGTTATGTTCACCACCTTGCACAACCACCACCACCATCATGTAGATAGATACATGAGAAAAGCATCCATACCAACAACACCAACGGATCAGACCTTCGAAATCGAGGCAAGTGTTTATTTCTTGCTTTCTTTACCGATAATTGTGTTCATGTTACTCTAGGTTAATAAACCTTTGTTATGGAAGTTAAATTTGGATGAAATTGGAGAACTATATCATAAACTAGGGCTAATTTGATAAGAATTCGAATCCCACATGTAAATAGGATGATGCCTACGAATTTATGATGATATTTACTAACCAATCTGGGTTTAATTTAGAAGTTATGCGTATCAATGTAAGAACTAGGGTTCTTGATAATAAATTGGGTATATCGAATTATATGGACGATTGGTGATGATTTAATGATGTTAGGTTATGGGAAATCACATATACATGTTAGGATAATATTTGGGATCGATTGTTGGAAGTTTGGGCTTTATCTTTAGAGGTTTTAGGGTTGAAAAGGGGTGAAAAACGAGGTTGTCTAAGGTTCAAGACGAAACAGCCCAGGTCGCGAGATCTCGCTCGAAGTCGTTCGAGCGATATTGGTTGTCGCGCGAAGTCGTTCGAACGACACGTGGAAGTCGTTCGAGCGAGATCCATTCTGGTTCGAGCGAGATTTCAAATTTTCAGAGAATTTCCTATTTTGCCCCTATTGGTGTAAACAATCAATTTGAGTGAGAAAAATTAGTGTTCGATGAAACCAAAATAGTGCAGAATTATTGGGAGTTATTTAGGTGTAATGATTCAAATATTTGGAACAATGAATTTACCTTGAAGATTGCGGGAGAGAGATAATCGTAATTGTAAATGCGTCGAGAGTATTAAGTCATAAATACTTACGATATTAATACTGAAGGTATGGAACTTATAAGAATAAAAATATTAGTGGGTACATGTGGGACTCCTTATGATTTTGCGTTAAGGATTTTTGGGTGACATATTATCCTTATATATATTACGAGAGAGGGAATATCGTGATTTAAAAATACGTTGATAGTATTTAGCGATGGTAATACTACGTATGGAATATGACATTTGGTTGTGTGTGTACTGTTTGATTTGATGGGTTGTGTGTATACCTATATTTGATATTATGTGTATGACATACCTAGCTGCTTATTATCGCGGGGGGGTGTGTAGAGACGATCTTATCCCGAGTGACCTTCGGGGGGATATTTGTCTTGTATCTCAGAACATAGGACTGTGAAGACTTATTGTGAGTTGATAAGTCGCTGACTATGGGAGCGTAGGTATGTGCGTGACCCATAGGTATGTGAACTATGTTCGCCGCCAATACGTGTGATTTGTTTATATGGTTCATGGGAGATTTCCGAATCGATCGTCCTTATTTGAGTACGAGATGTACCGGGACATGATAGCAGAGTATGCAATGCACTACAGGTATAGCCTTGGGGTGTTGTGTTAGTATATATATAATAGTGGTGGATATTTATATATACTTGTGTTATACTTACAATGTAATATTTGTAAGCTATTAAGATTGGGTTAATACATATATAATAGTGAAAGATATATATGTATGCTTTTGGTATACCTTAAATGAGATAATATCAGATTATTAAGATAGTGAAATCTTCAGTAACGTAAATAGTAAATACTTGACTTTAGTGTGATAACACTTACTTAAAATGATAAATGTCGAGATCAAATACGGGACACTACTACGAGGGGTAACTAATAGGATAAGGCTTTTTCCTAGTTAAGAGTGTGTCAGATGGCTAGGTTGGATTAGATGTACGTTAGGCGCGCACACTAGTCGAGATGTGAGAATCTCATGTGAGAGTTCGAACTAACATGCATATGATACTTGCTTTAATGTAGTTTTAAATACTTGCTAATAAATCTTTTTAAAACATCGGGCTCTGACCCGTCTCTTGGATTTTTCTCTCTTTTGCTATATATATATATATATATATATATATATATATATATATATATATATGTATTAGTACATGTGCCCAGCCACAGGGACACCGGTTCTAGATACTTGGATGGTTTGCCGAGCTGCAGATGTTGTGGAAGTTGCGGGTCATTGAGATTAGATGCTTGTCTCAGTTCATTCAGTTCCCAGTTCAGATATCTCAATTAGGGCATGTGTCGCCCCATTCTCAGTTGTACTCTGTTTCCTTTGTAGTACTTTTCAGTTGTATTGAGTATTTATTATGGTTTGGTTTGTGACTTTGAATTTGAGGTTTTTATACAGTCTTAATTATTCAGTAATTGATTCTGTCAGCATTAAATTATTGTGTATGGTTTATAATTACATGTTCAGAAATTTATTAAATCAATTGGTTTCAAGTTTAATTGGAAGATGTTTTGACACTAGCTTAATTTAATGTTAGGTAATTAATTGGATTTAAGTTTTCGATAGTGATGCTAAGAATGAACCAACCGAACATTCTGTTATAAATTTTATAAAGGATTGATCACCCGATATTTAATTGGGCGGGCTGTCACAGGTTGTATCAGAGCATCAGGTTCTAGTGTCCTTTCGGATCTGTACGGCTTATTATGATTCAACTTAGCGTTCTTTGATGTAAAGCCTTATACTAGGATTGTTGTATTCCCCTATGTATGAGATTTACGCTCTCCTGCGATTTAGTTCAGTGAATCCAATTAGGATGCGAGAGTGATTGAACTTCGTACTCCAAAAAAAATGGGATGACCAGCGAAGGCCATTAGCGGGACTGCAGGAGGAGGAAAACAATTGAAAGTTGTGAAGCATTCGAGGAACGATGATAGAGGTAGAAGTCACCAATAGTAATATCTAAGTGTGATGGGCCAATGGAGGGAGATAATCCAAAGGCAATAATGTAAAGTAGAGTGCAGTGACACTCAGAGATTTTTAAATTCATAAGAAATTTTTCTAGCTCTGAGAAACGGCAAAGAGTAACAATAGAAAATCAAACCGAGATATTGGGTACGGGTTGACCATTTAAAATTTTCCATCTTCTGGTCAGACAGAGATATAGAAGAGATGTTACACTTATCACCAATAGGTCGGGTAGAGACCGACCGTAAAGGATGAGTTAACTTGGTAAGCAAACTTCGTAACCGAAGTAGGAGTCACAGAAGATAAAAAGGGTCCGTAAGTTGAAATGGACTCGTGGGTGGAATACCCTAGTGTGAATGGGAGGTATGACTAAAGTGACTAGTGTCAATGCCGTCAAAATATATGTTTATTGGAATATGTCAACGCCCCAGAAGAAAAGGAGCCAGTAGAGTAGTGATACCTAGTCGAAGGGCAAGGTTGAATTCAATAGTGTTAGTAGAATATCACCAGAAAGTATACCCAGTGAGGGAAACCTATTTAAATGTTATAATTAAATCTTAACGAGATGGTGATGGATTCAGTCAAAACCAGCGGGTCGACCATGTGTTCCATATGCCCTGTAGAGCGCAAGGAACAACGAAAATAACAACTGGGAGTTAAGACTGCCAGATCCGAGAGAAAAACATTCCAACAAGGCCAGGAGGACCACTGAAAGGGAAATTACGCTGTGTGTAGAGATAAGGGTTACCAGTATTGAATGTGATCACTTGAGAAGTGAAATTGGTAGTATCGGGAATAATAAATCATGCCTGTAAGGCATACCAGTTGGAAAAAGTAAAATATCTAGTGTAAGAACCAGGTCAAGAGAATTGGACCCAAGGACTAATAACCCAAGAGTAGCAGGTCTAGAATGGACTAGTGTAGTCAGCAATAACTGTAGCATACCGTATTTCGGGGTCGACGGGGCACAAGAAATAGAGGGAAGGCCAGTAAGGCCATAATTGAGGCCTAGAGATATGGGGCCAATGTATCGATGTCGGGCGGGTGAGCCGTAAAACAAAATAATTTACCCACCAAAAAGGAAGGGAAAATCTAATGAATGAAATCCTAAAGGGGATAACGATTATAAATAATTATGGGTCGCAAAGCGTGCGTACGGGGACCCTACGATCAGGATAGACTGATGGAGTTTTGTTTCATCCTTGTGAATAAATGATGAGTTCAAGTGACGTGGGTGTGTCACAACATGTGTGAATAGTTAACACTAAGAATTTGAGTGTGCATACGGTTTAGTGGGTACGCTGGCGATAGCAGCCTTATTATGTAAATGACTACCATTTGGTAGCAAGATTTTTGTGCCACCTGTGGGGAGGAGCAAGTGTGGACACAAAGAGAATTTTCTATATGTTATTATATAACGATTCGTAATCTTTTTAGCGTTATGATAGTAGAGCATATTATGATTATATTGTACGATTACTGATTACCGAGGGTTCGAACGGTAGTAAATTATGTGATAAGACTATCGTACTAAAAATTTTAAATTTTAAATATATGGTTTTAGCGAGGCATCACTTGAAAGACAGATGAGCGTGCATATGTGTTGTGTTGTATTGTAGACTTCAGCGAATATGTTGTCTTACTATGTTAATCCCGGTGAGCAGGGATGTTCTACTGATGTGATTTAGGGTATTTTGACTTATTATAGAGGGGAGAGATATAGCTCCTTAATCATATAGCACTAATAACTTGTGATAGTGAGAGAGCCGCATTATATGCCGTCTTTAGTGACATGAAAGTAAACTAGTAGACTTTTATGTTCGTAGATGGGAATTCATGGATATATGTTATGGAGTAAGGACTTAACAGATCTCGACGACCAGCAGTGTTAGGTAGTAGTGTATCGGGGGTTCCTTGTTTGAATTTCGCTTTGCGAGACATTCCACGCATGAAACTTAACCAATGTTGGAAGTTGGGAGAAGTTTGCCTTTAGTACATAGATTTAATATCGTAGTAATTACAATATTCGTGGTTCTAGCTGTGAATTAATGTATATATTACAAACCAAGGCCGATAGAGACATATAAGAATAACGTGATGATTTTACCAATCGTTGACACCACGAGCAGACCGGTGGGCCAACCTAATATATTATTAGGTGGAAAAGGTAAGGTGGCTGAGTAGGACCTTACCATATAGTCATGCCAAGTATGTGGGGCAAAATTTATTATTTATATAAAACGTCTAGTACGGTGGTGCTACAATGCACAAGACATGGGGTGTATGGGCGCCCCAAATAGATGAATTATAGTATTTTCCATAATTGAGAATTATGGCACAATGCGTATTGCGAGAGGTAACTAAATGTAGAAGAGTGTGACTTTATAACATAGATGTTTGATGCTTTAGGTCAGTTCGGATCATTAATCCCCAAATTTGCCATGACGATAGTATAGGAAGAATCCGATAAAGTTTAACTCGGGGAAGTTGAAACTTACTTGATAGGACATAGAGAGAGCGTGTTTCACGGGAATCAGAAGCTTAGAGAGAGGGGGAAGTACTTGCAACATGCAGTGATGACACTGTCACCTGAGCCATAGATATGGATGTGGTTATAAGAAAGGTAAAATGCGTAATGACATAAAACCGTAGTAGTGATGTCATAAGCAAAACAAGACATTGCTGAGCTCCAATTGGAAGTGGGCCATCAGGAAATAATAGAGTTCCTTCAGCATTAGGAACTCCTTAGTAGTAATGAAAGAGTGAATCTCTGGACCATTTCAGATTTAATTACTTCGCAACGGGATCACGATCCTATGTGGGTGAAATTGGGTCTTGTAATTAAAATAGCTCACGTTATGCCAAGTTAGGACAAATCATAACGTGAAACAGTAAACCCCAACCATTATTCCTGGGATGGTAAGGTTATATGGGGTACAAATAAATTTTTTGTCCGAAAGAGTCAAGAGAGTCATGACTCGATTATTGGGAAGAGTTTCCGGGAGGCCATGAATATCAAGATGCGAACGTATCCGGCCTAATGCACTCGCAGGTGGACGGGCAGACTGAGAGTCTTAGTTGCACATTGTGAGGTATGTTGTATTTCAAATTATGGGAAGGTTTAGTGCAATATCTTCCACTGGTGGAGTTAGTGTAAGACGACTCCCCTCAACTCTTTATCGATAGGATTCCATTCGAGGCGTTATATATATCAATCCTTGTCATCCTTGTGCTTATTGGATAGTGAGGAGAAAAATAATTTACTAGGTCCAAAGGAATTTTAGGGCCTGTTAACCAGGATGGAAATGAATGGGAGTTTCATTATTGCATGTTGGAATGAGGGAATTAGTACCGAGTGATGTGGGATCTTTTCTTATTATTGTTAAGTTTGAGCCGGTAGTGTACAGGCTTAGGTTCCATAGTCCTTTACGGAGGCAGTATGGCAAAAATGTGTTAACATATATAGTATATATTGTGTGTAAAGTATATACCATACAAGCAAGAATAGACTACTGATGAAACATAGTAGTAAGACAAATTTGTATATATCTAAATATCAATTAACTTACTAGTGCGAGTAGTAGGAGGCTAGATAGTAACTATCTAAAAGTTAAGTGGTGAAACTTAAATGGTAAGGCTTGGAGAGTAAATTATCAGTGAGGTGTTCATTATTAAGGGTATTCAGTAATGTACCGTATGGGCAGTACTACGTAGATTAATAAGATGTGAAATAAATACCCGGAGTTGTCTTTACCAGAAATGCCTTATTTTCCAAATTTTGGGATAAAATTTCGTTATTAGGGGGGAAGTATGTAATACCCCGTATTTTTGAAAGTTTAAATAATTATGTGATTTATTATTATTGTGGGATTAATTAAATAAAAACGTGAGAATTAATTATTAATCCGGATTAAATATGAATATTTACTAGCGTGACTAGAAGTTAGTAATTATTAATATTACTATGAGAATAAGTATTATGGAATGGCGATTTTAAATAACTTGTCATGAGAGAGAAATACTATAGTTTGGTATGTTAAGTCGGGGACACGCGTGCGAGTCGTGTCAGGACTAATTAAGTGGAATAAAAGGTAAATTACTTTAAGTAACTCGTATGATCATTTCGAGTGCGCCGTTGAGTCCTGAGGGGTCGAGATATTCAGAAAACTCAACCCGGGTATTTTATTTGAACTCCGAGATATTTTTAGGCCAAGCCGGCACCCGGTAGGGGTAGTTTTGTAATTTGAATTTTTGGAGGAATTAAATGGACGAAAATTGGAGAAATAATATATCAGATAATTGGGGACAATTAGGGTTAGGGTACACCAAAATCAAGAGAGAGCCACAGTGGGTGAGGGAGAGAAAATTCCAAAGGAGGAGAAGCTATGTTCACCACCTTGCACAACCACCACCACCATCGTATAGATCGAAACGCGAGGAAAGCATCCATACCAACAACGCCAATGGATCAAACCTTCAAAATTGAGGCAAGTGTTTATTTCTTGCTTTCTTTAGCGATAATTGTGTTCATGTTAGTCTAGGTTAATAAACCTTTGTGATGGAAGTTAAATTTGGATGAAATTGGAGAACTATATCATAAACTAGGGCTAATTTGATAAGAATTCGAATCCCACATGTAAATAGGATGATGCCTACGAATTTATGATGATATTTACGAACCAATCTGGGTTTAATTTAGAAGTTATGCGTATCAAAGTAAGAACTAGGGTTCTTGATAATAAATTGGGGATTTCGAATTATATGGATGATTGGTGATGATTTAATGATGTTAGGTTATGGGAAATCACATATACAAGTTAGAATAATATTTGGGATCGATTGTTGGAAGTTTGGGCTTAATCTTTAGAGGCTTTAGGGTTGAAAAAGGGTGAAAAATGAGGTTTTCTAAGGTTGAAGACGAAACAGCCCAAGTCCCGAGATCTCGCTCGAAGTTGTTCGAGCGAGATTGGTTGTCGCGCGAAGTCGTTTGAACGACATGTGCAAGTCGTTCGATCGAGATCCATTCTGGTTCGAGCGAGATTTCAAATTTTCAGAGAATTTTCTATTTTGCCCCTATTGGTGTAAACAGTCAATTTGAGTGAGAAAAATTAGTGTTCGATGAAACCAAAATAGTGCAGAATTATTGGGAGTTGTTTAGGTGTAATGATTAAAATATTTGGAACGATGAATTTACCTTGAAGATTGTGGGAGAGAGATAATAGTAATTGTAAATGCGTTGAGAGTATTAAGTGATAAATACTTACGATATTAATTCTGGAGGTATGGAACTTATAAGAAAAAAAAAATAGTGGGTACTTGTGGGACTCCTTATGATTTTGTATTAAGGATTTTCGGTGACATATTATCCTTATATATGTTACAAGAGAGGGAATATCGTGATTTAAAAATACGTTGATAGTATTTAGTGATGTCATTACTACATATGGGATATGGCATTATACCGTTTGATTTGATGGGTTGTGTGTGTACCTATATTTGATATTATGTGTATGACATACCTAGATGCTTGCTATCGCGGGAGACGGTCTTATCCTGAGTGACCTTCAGGGGGATATTTGACTTGTATCTCAGAACATATGACTGTGAAGACTTATTTGTGAGTTGATAAGTCGCTGACTATGGGAGCATAGGTATGTGTGTGACCCATCGATATGTGAACTATGTTCGCCGCCAATACAAGTGATTTGTTTATATGGTTCGTCGGAGATTTCCGAGCCGATCGTCCTTGCTTTGAGTACGAGATGTACCGGGACATGATAGCAGAGTATGCAATGCACTACAGGTATAGCCTTGGGGTGCTGTGTTAGTATATATATATATATATATATAAAATAGTGGTGAATATTTATATATACTTGTGTTATACTTACAATGTGATATTTTTAAGCTATTAAGATTGGGTTAATACATATATAACAGTGAAAGATATATATATGTATTCTTTTGGTATACCTTAAATGAGATAATATCAAATTATTAAGATAGTGAAATCTTTAGTAACGTAAATAGTAAATACTTGACTTTAGTGTTATAACACTTACTTAAAATGATAAATGTCGAGATCAAATACGGGATACTACTACGGGGGGTAACTAGTAGGATAAGCCTTTTTCCTAGTTAAGAGTGTCAGATGGCTAGGTTGGATTAGATGTATGTTAGGCGTGCACACTAGTCGAGAGGTGAGACTCTCATGTGAGAGTTCGAACTAACATGCATATGATACTTGCTTTAATGCAGTTTTAAATTTTTGCTAATAAATCTTTTTAAAACATCGGGCTCTGACCCGTCTATTGCATTTTTCTCTCTTTTGCTATATATATATATGTATTATTACATGTGCCCAGCCACAGGGACACCAGTTCTAGATACTTGGATGGTTTGCCGAGCTGCAGATGATGTGGAAGTCGCGGGTCATTGAGTTTAGATGCTTCTCTCAGTTCATTCAGTTCCTAGTTCAAATATCTCAGTTCGGGCATGTGTCGCCCATTCTCATTAGCGGAGTTGTACTCAGTTTCCTTTATAGTTCTTCTCGATTGGATTGAATATTTATTATGGTTTGGTTTGTGACTTTGGACTGGAGGTTTTTATCCAGTCTTAATTATTCAGTTGTTGATTCAGCCAGCATAAAATTATTGTGTATGGTTTATAATTACATGTTCAAAAATTTATTAAATCAATTGGTTTCAAGTTCAATTGGAAAATGTTTTGACACTAGCTTAATTATATGTTAGGTAATTAATTGGATTTAAGTTTTCGATAGTGATGCTAAGAATGAACCAACCGACCATTCTGTTATAAATTTTATAAAGGACTGATCACTCGATATTTAATTGGGCGGGCTGTCACACAGGACTGTATATATATATATATATATATATATATATATATATATATATATATATATATAGAGAGAGAGAGAGAGAGAGAGAGAGAGAGGCTATCCCCACACCCTAAAATGCCTCCCCCACTCTCTTTTAACTAATCCAACATATAAGGACCAAAATACCCTCTCCTTTTTCATTAAAACATAACATCATTTTAAGTATTTAAATATAATAAAATTTTAAAACATAAATAAATAGTTTTTCAGAATAGTATTCAATGAACAAAAAATAGTTTTTAAAACTAATGACAAAAAAACTGATAATGATAAAAAAACAGCTTTTTAATGAAAAATAAATAGTTTTTAACAAAATAAAAACATATTTAATGAAAAAACTTTTTTTAACAAAATAAAAACTATATAAAAAAAGAAAAGAAAAAACAATATCTAACAAAACAAAACATTTTTTTAAAAAATAAAATCATTTTATAATAAACAAACAATATCTTTAAAAAAATCAGTTTTTAAAGAATAAAAATATGAAATTCAAAAAATATTAATAACATAAAAAACATTATTAATACTAAACTTTTTGTAGAGAAGTTTTCATATTTAACAATGAAAAATATACAAAAGTATAATAAACTGACTAATTTGTAATAAATTTTGAAAAAATTGTAATGGGTTAAAGTGTTTCTATTTTTTTAACAAAATATAAAGTGTTTTTTTATATTTAAATAAATAAAAATTTCAAACTGTTTTTTAAACAAAATAAAATGACTAATTTTTAATATAAAATGACTAATTTGTAATATAAACTGTTTTTTCAAACTCATGTTGTCGTTGTTGTGATGGTTCTAGTCCCATTGCTACACAATCTCACAATTATTCGCCATGATGCTATACATGACATCCAACTTAGCCAATTTGAATTAAGATAAATTTACCATAATTTATGGCCTAAATGATATCATGTTAGCGAAATGTGTTGTTTTTATTGTTCTTACCATTTTGTTTAGTAAAATATTTGTAAAATACACCATGCTTCATGTATTTGTCGTTCAATAAATAAATACCACTGTGTTAAGTTTTCAATAACTTTTATTAGGAAGTTAAATTTAGTCAAACCATCTATAATCTCTACCAAAAATAATTTTATTTGAGAAAACAACATAAAGTATGCTAATCAATACCGAAATAGCCCCATGGTACCCTTATTGTTGGCAAACCTTGTGAAAATTTTAAACCATGTTATCTATGTACAAAAAAAGACATTTTCTTACAAATATAAATTGCCATTAATGGCTGAATAATGGGAAGAGTTTTAGAGACATTTTTCTCGATATTTTAAAAGCTCCGTTAATAGCCAAAGTGGTAAATTTTCCATGCAATTGTAGAAATCCCATGAAATGTTACCTTCATTGATTGGTCTCGATTATGAAAATGTCATGAAAGGTACTATTTTCCAATATTTAGGTAAGTGTTAGTAACATCTATGTGCCACATTCATAAAAATGCATGGAAAAAGATTTACCAACATTAATAAATATGAGGGCAAAATGATTTTGCATTACTAATTAGATGTTGAGAAATATTTCTCGGATGATATTCAAAAATTGGAAACTATTGTGACATTAGAATAGATGTTGGTAAACTTTTTACATTTGGAATTCAAATCAATTAGATGCTATTATTGGAAAAAATAAATTTAGTAGAATTAGTTTTAAGTGCTATGATATTTTTTTTTTTGTTACTCACCATTGTTGATTTGGTTGCCCAAGAGATACATCTTACATTGCCTAGGTGAGTGAAAGTAAGGGTTTATGTATGTATATTTTCACTATTTTCACATCAAGGCATTTATAAGTTATGTGCTCGGTGATACAATATGTTAGGAGTTTCAACCTCATTGGTTCCAGTTTATGGAAATGAGTTAAAATAAATGATCATACCATTGTGTGTGATGGTTAAAGTGGGGACAATCTCAGTGGCGGTATAATGGGGTATTACACAATGGTATTAGAGTCAATACCCTAACAGAATTAGTGTGATAATGTGTTATGTGACGGTTGATATCATCCCAACGAGAACGTTTCCTTCCATAAGGGATTGGGTTGTAATGTCATGTTTGATTTTCTAGCCTGAGATGTACGTCCCATATAACCTGAGTGAGAAAAAGCAATGGTTCATATATGTATATTCTCACTCTTACAAAATCGAGACTTTTTCAACTCAGCTGGTAATCCATGTGGTTGGTCATCTCCTTGTTTTTCCCCTTAATGTTCGTAAAGAAGATATGGTCTTCATTGCTAAAAAAATTCCAAGACTTGTCAAAAGCGATTGCAATCCAAAGGCCCTCCAAAACCCTATCTGCTAGGTTTGAAATTGATCAAGGAAGTGGAGAAAGAGGTTTAAATCTCTAAAAACCCATTACATATTTCACTTGTGGTGGTCGAGGGCATATTTATAAGAAATGCCCCTTGGATTTGAGTCAAGGTGGTGGAAAAATACATATTGAGCCACTTTTAGTTATGATGATTAGACTCGGAAGAAGACTTCAAGGAAGTGTATGTGACTCTTTTGAGGCATGAGAGAAGTTTAACGAGTTAGGATATTTAAAGTATTTCGATGTTCCTCGCTGGGTTTATGGATAAGTTGTTACTTTCAACAAATACTTGAATACTATTGAGTAAAAGGAAGATGATCTTTACAATAATATTTATGAGAAGTCTGCAAACCTCTAAAGAAAATATATAGAACTCTCCTTCATGCATTCCAATTATGAAAATGAAAGGGATATAGTGAGTGAGAGTAGTGTGAGACTTTTTATGCCCAACATGTGGTGAGTAGAAAATCACGTTAAGATAGAAATGTTAACGACTTTATTTATCTTGAGATAGAGTTCCTAAGGAAATCCTTACATGAGTGAAAACTCTGGAATAGACTTGGAGAAGAAAATTTCTTTACTTGAGAATGAATTATTAATCATATCAGCTCTAAAGATTAATTTAGGGGATAGATATCAAAATTTGGATAAGATGTTACTTGGACCCAAACAATTATTTACAGCATATTAATACCACCTAGTTAGGTATTGCCACGTAATAACTAAAATCGGAAAAAATAGGTGGTTTATTATGTGTAAATACAAAGTAGGGGGAAACATGCATGGGCGACACTTGCCACTATATAGGACGTGTTAATGTTAGTGGGAACTAGCTCATATTTAAATTGGTGAGGTAGAGCACCAAAGATGAAAAACTCAAATGAGTGAGTAACTACGCAATTGTTATATATGAAGTTACGTTGCATGGGTAAAAAAAAGTAACTAATCTACAAAACCAAAAAGGAAGAGAGGAATCCTTCACTAAGAATGCATTTACATTTCTTTTATCATTTTTTCCTTTTTTTTATTTCCTACATTTCTTTAAATTCCGCAAGAACATTATAAGGTAGTTGTAACCTTTTTTCTTTCAAAGTTTATTAAAATCTTATAGCCTTTTAATTTGTTCTTATTAAATTCCCTGCAAATCTTTACTCTACTCGTAATCCACTTTCTTTTAAATCTGTACTTTAATTGTGCTACTTAATTATTTAGCACACCCTTCAAAGTATTCCCTAACGGAACCACAAGTCCTCTTAATTAAGGATTGAATGCCACACAATCGCCTGATAATTGTCACTAGGCTAAAAGCTTTAATTAGCAAGATCACAAATCTTGCTTGGCACGCTCACAATCCTAATTAACTATAAAAATGACCAAATATATTTCGAGCACATCCTATGGGATACCAGTGTTGTGTAATGGTTATAAATGGATAGGACACGTCGAAGTGAAGATACAACTAAGAATGTTGGCAAAAACGTCTCGAGTATACAACATAATGCCACTTAAGAACTATTATTGGTTAGACTAGCCCAAGAGTTGGAACCAATGAATCCTAGTCAAGAACTAAATATTCAAATGTCTTCCAGAGCCAACAATATTCAAACTTCACCAGCAGTTGGCATGCCTACAAACATCTAATACCAATTGATCAACCAACTAAATCCAATTTTTAATCATTTTGCAAACATGGTTCAAAATCTAAACAACATGAGCAGTAGATTTTCCTTACCTAGTGGAATGACAACTATTATTCAGTTTTATGCACTACAATTTGGAGAAAATACCAAGACTCAACCAAATACCTATAATTTTGTCTATTATAGACCAAATAAATGTGAAATTAATTTTATAAATAACATTAGGATAAGTGGATATGCTAATATAAGTGATCCAAATGTAAGTTATCTAATAGATATAGTAGGACCATCAAAGTGGGTTACAATAACCCAATGTGGAGAACATCTCTCTCAGAGGTGGGAAGGACTAGGCTATATCCAAATGAGACTGATGTAGGCTTCCCAAGTGCTTTGAACTTTAAACTCATCAATAATTCGGTGTTCGAACCAGAACTCGGGGGTGGGTAACCCTAGGAGGTTAAATAATCAAAATCCTCAAGTATCTTAACATATGCCTTATCAAACGCAGCAGAATGTTCCTACACAAATTCCACCACCCTTGGTACAACCAACTCCTTTGGTAAACTAAATAACTGCCTATAAAATAGTTAACTGCCTGGGAGAGTGAAAAGGAATGAAATTGTGGATATAATACATGCAAAATATGGGCTATTAGCTCGGGGGGTACTTACTCCAGTTTATAGACAATCCTATTCAGATTGGGTAGATAGAACTAAAATGCCTAAAGGCATCAAATTCTAAACTTTTATCCTTTTTAAGGGGATGGGAGTCTGTCTATAGTAGAACGCATTGTTGGGTTCACTAGCTAATGTGTTGATGCTAGAACAAATCATTACTTAAGGCTACATTTGTTTTCTAGTTTCCTCACAGATCCAGACTTTGCATGGTTTATAATCTTTCCACTAAACTCTATTTAATTTTGGCGACAAATGGAATACTCGTTTCATTCTCAGTTCTTCCTAATTGAACCAGAGGTTTACATGGAAGGCTTGGACACGCTAACCTAAAATCCTGATGAAAAGGCTACTGTATTTATAAACAGGTTAAAAGGGGCTAGAAATAAATACAAAATAGTATTACTTAGTTGGAATTTGTAAGGATGGTTCAAAATGGTTTGGAATTTAGGCTTCAATAAAATTTTGATACCACGAAATTTACAGATCTAGTATACTTAACTGCAAAAGTATATAGATATGAGGCTCTTCTAGAAGAAGATCATGAAATGAATACCTATTACTTTAAAACATATTATAAAGATCCTAATATTGAAATAGATGCTACTTAAATTGTAGGACTGAAACTATAATATGTGAACCATTAGTTCAAAAGGAAACTAGTGTAAAATCCTTTGCGCCAAAGTCATATGGAATTATTAAAAAAAAATACTCTTTTGATATTACTAAAGCTGATGAGATCTTTAAATTTCTCTGAATGTCCAGAATCATAAAACCACTTGATGATGCAAAAAATCCGTATGAAATTAAAGGAAAGAACTAATGTAAATGGCATAATGTGTTTTCTCATTCCACACATACCTGCTTGTATTTCATAATAGGGTGCAAGAGTTAATCAGGTGGGGGAGGATTAAATTCCCTACAAAAGAAGAAAGAACGATGGGAGTTGATAATGACCCCTTACCCAATGTTAAAGAGGTGGGGGCTGATGTGCAATCAATCCATACGCCTATAAACAAGGGGCGTGTGGAGTTCAAGGTGAAATTAAGGTTGAGTCAAAGACATCAAGGCTTGACACCATTGAAGATACTGATCAAAATTTGATGAAACACTTGTGTATCAGGTGTGAATAATATTACTTTGAGATGTACTAATTGGTGGCTTAGAAGAAGAAGAATCGATAGAAGAAGAACAATAATGGGCACAATGGAAACCCAACTAAGGCCCCAATGTTCCAAGAATAAGAGGTTCAAAGCAAACCCCCTGGGAAAGTATGTCCTTATTTTGTTTATTTTCTGCCCCAAGGAAATGCTAAGATACAAAGAAATCACCACTACATTAAACCTGGATTTAGAGAGGCTAAATCTCACAACTATATAGGCAATTTGGGTCGAACTAAGTTATCTAAATGTATGTCTATCTTGAAATGTGTACCATACTGGTTCGTAGCTCAGGATCCAAAGATCATATAATAATTCAATAGTATGCCAAAGAACCTGACGCGACCATAAATGTGTATCTGAGTGTATGCTATCTAGGCTCAAGTGCAAGCCTGTCGCTCAAGTAATAATCCCGATAAGTCGGGTATTGATCCTCAAGGAAATAGGATGATGAAATCGTGATGACGGTGGAAAGAACGAGAATCCTAACTTGACTCTAAAAACGAAACAGAAAAGATGATTTGGGAGGTGAAATAACTACAACTAAGAGGAATATGAAAAGCTAGCTGTTGAACATGTTAATGCTAATGAAATGATTTTCAACTACTTATGAAGTTGAACTTTTAAATGAAAAGATTTCAAATGAGAAAAATAGGTTAAGATACACTCCTCCAACCCTAGTTCTTTTACTAATGTTAAAATCAACTCTTGAATTGAAATAAAGGATAAAACCCGATCTTTATTAATCTCAAGCATTATATATATGAGGTTCAAACCCGTATCATATATAATCAAGAGCAAGAATAAAGCGGTGTCGTTGTAGCTACACGCGCATTGCACTCTTAAGCATCCCGGTTACCTAGGACAAATGAGATCAAAATCTCTACAACGGTTGTGATCGCCACACAACACATTTGAATAAATTACTTAATTCAAAATTTCATTTTTTGCATTTGTAAATAACATCAGGTTGGATTCATGCATCCCAACCCTTAGAAAATTAGCTGGACATGATTAAACTAGAGAAAAATATGGTTTTGAAGAAATAAAACATCAAGTCTAAACACTACACCAAATCTGCCTAATTGTCAGGGTCATTGAACTTGACAAGTTTAACTTTTCAAGGTCAATGACCGTGATAATTCGAGGCGAGAAAACTTTTTTGTCACGGATGTGTCACGGTCAATGACCGTGATAAGTTCGTTAGAATTGTCACGGTCGTGCCACGAGCCATGACCGTGATAAGTTTAGTCACGGTTAATAACCGTGACAAAGCCTTGACCCTTTTTAAAAACATTGTCACGGTCAATGACCGTGACAATTCTGGGTAGAATTTAAAAAAAATATGCTGGGCAGTATGGCCACTGCCACTGCCCAGCAATATATTTGTACCTGTTATAGCAACATAATATATCCAAATAAACTAAAGATAATGCAAATATATATTCAAAATAGAAACAATATACATGATGATATAATCCAAATATAATTCAAATGTACCAACTTAAAAATAATGTCACTACATGTCTGGGGTAAATGTGAGGAGGTGAGTAGGCTATACGATATACGAATTGACACACCCACTAATATACATCGTGCCGCATTGTTCGCGCAACCACAATAGGGAGTTCTTCTTCCCGGGTATCACATGCATGACGAGCACCCTGGACTTGATGTCTTGAAGCTCACGTCCATGAACTATTCCACCCTCGACGATATTCGGGTCCCTTAACCCCCGCCCTATCCGATGGCCATCAAATACATCCAATATGAACACGCTCGGCCAACCAAGTGTCGACATCGATCTGTTGAAAGGCGCCAAATAGGGAAGTGGATCATCGAACTACGCACGTGT
Source organism: Sambucus nigra (assembly GCA_949130495.1). Lineage (NCBI taxonomy): Eukaryota > Viridiplantae > Streptophyta > Magnoliopsida > Dipsacales > Adoxaceae > Sambucus > Sambucus nigra. The sequence continues at coordinate 91,640,655 of OX422210.1, read as the reverse complement.
CGGTGATGAAGTAGCGAGGTCCACATCCTCGTCATCTTGCGCCTCATTATCCCGCACCTCCTTCTCTACCGCCTTATCCTTCCCTTTCCCCTTACGGTATCCACCCAATGTACGCTTCATGAATGAGTACATATCTTGAACCGTCGCCTCCAAACAGGACAGCTTCGCATCATGTGAATCCACCGTTCGAGCCAACCCGGTGTCGCTCGTTTCTAATCCGATGATCCTATATTTGGCCACCCGCGAGCTCACCCCCCTTGTCCTCCCCTTGCGATTAGAGCCAAGCACTTGGCTGAGTGTGTTTGTGGATAAAGATGCCTTATCGGCATCAGACTGCGACTCATGCACTTCCTTAAGCTTTGCCTGAAACGATAAAAAGCACATGATTAGTAAAATAAGTAAACTAAAAAATTATAACATAATTAACAAAAAGTAAACTGTCGGATTACTTACAATCGTGTCCGCGACGCTCGGGGACACCTCCTTGTCCTTCCTCTTCTTCGTCCGAAGAGCCACATAAGTATCGAGCCTATGTGGCTTACCCCCAGGGCCAATCCCTACCCCCTGAAATAAAATAAAGTAAATTAGTATCGGCCCCGCAAAGTAAAATAATGCATAATAATATATTTATGTAGTTATAGAAAAATTAAATTTTACCTTCATCCTATACTCCACCTCGGTGTAAGACGTCCGGCCGGAGTAGTGCACATCCGTCTTTTTTGCCCGATTTACTCTCCCCGATTGGCGAGATGTCAGTTGTCGCTCCCCAATCTCATTGTCAATGAACTTTTGCCATTGTGCCATTGAGATCGGCTCCTTCAGCGGGATGGATTCACGCCATTGGATAATGGACTCTAGTGTTTTCCCAAAGTACCGTGTCCGCATATTTTTCTTCCACGTCTTGTGTTGCTCCCTCAACTGCTCCAAGACGGAATCGCGTAGCTTTGGATCCAAGTTGAATTGTTCATGTCCAACAAATACAATGTTAGTTGCGAATAAATATAAATATAAATATAAAATGAAATTGAAATTGAAATCGAAATCGAAATTGAAATTGAAATATTCATATAAATATAAATATATTACCTGTAGTGCCTCCCAAATAGCTAACTTGAGCTCATATGGCACCTCCTTCCAACTGATAAACTCCGGGCCGATGACCGTCTTTTGCAGCTCGAGGGATCTCACTAATAGCACCGACTTGTTCTCGATGGTAATCCCAAATTTGCCATATTTGGGGAGCCTAGGGGCCGAGGATCCCTCGTCGCCTCCGCTACCACCGAGCCAGACGACATCATCATAACCAGCATCATCATCCTCGCCTTAATACCTGAAGGAGACATTTGCTGTAAAAAAAATGTTATTAGTACAGATAAAAAAAAATTAGAAGAAGACATGCAAATATGTACAATTACTACAAATAAAAATGAGCATTAATTATTAATTTACTTTCATACAACCCCCACCACACACACGCTCACATACACGCACACCCCCACCACAATTAAAATTACAATTAAAGCTATACAATTTATTAATTAAAGCTATACAATTGTTAAGATTGCCCCACCACACACACACACACACACCCCTACCACACCCCCACCACCACCACCCCACCCCATGCCCCCCTCCCCCCGGCCACACACACATACTATATATATATATATTGTTCGATATACAAAGTAATTTTATAAAAAATTGAAAAATCCCACCCCCATATGGACAATAATCCAGTGGTCAGGTCACTTTTAAAACTAACCAACCCAACATTTACTAAACAAAATAATCCAACAGCAATGTCAACAACACATGTGTATCCCGTACTCCTTCTAATTCATCTACCCAATTAATTCATTTCATCAATTACACTAACAATTAAAGTATACAATTATTAATTTACTAATTTACAATGAGGGACAATTCTACTTTCATATGAAATGGGCACTAATTATTAATTTACTTTCATCTAAAACTATACAATTAAAATTACAATTAAAGCTATTCAATTTATTAATTAAAGGTATACAATTGTCAAGATTGCCCCCACACACACACCCACCACACACCCCGCCCCCCCTCACCACACCCCCACCACCCCCTGCCCCCTCACCCACCACACACCACCACACACATATATAAACACACATACGCACACATATACACATACATACACACACATATACACATACATATACACACATATATATACACACATACACACACATATAGAAATGAAAGAGAAAGAGAGGAAAAAACATACCTTAGAGAGAGAGACAGAGAGAGAGAGAGCTGAAATCGCTTAGAGAGAGAGAGAGGGAAAACCAAAAATCGGTGGAAAAAAAAAAGACTAGGGCTTTTTTTTACTGACGACATTGTCACGCTCGTGTTAAGGTCCTTGACCGTGAAAATTATTCAAAGAATTGTCATGGTCATAGACCGTGACTAGTCCGTGACAAACATCTTTGTCACGGACTTGTCATGGTCATTGACCGTGACAAGTCTTTGTCACGGTCTTGTCACGGTCAATGACCATGACACAAAATGCGTGTTTGTTGTCACGGTCAATGACAGTGACAAGGGTGGCCAGCTGAAAGGTGATAATTTGACCATTTTGGTGTAGTGAAAGAAAATAGATGAAAAGAGAATTGCATAACCAAACCCTATTGATTAATTAAAGGAAGAATATTACTTGTATTTGAAGAAATCAAAGTGCAGTCTTCCAGCAATGCTTCTTATTGTGTAACTAGGGTTTTTGGCTACAAAAACCCTCTACTCCTAATTCTAAAACTAAGAATGTCGGCATCTAGAATTATGTAACCAACTAGAATAAAAAACCCCGAGAATTTTACAAGAGTTTACCCAATTAAAACTCTAAGAAAAGAATAGAAAATTTGAGAAAATCCAGTGTGATCCGGACCCATTGTCCAGGGCAGTCCGGATTGCCCCCTTATTTTAAACATGGATCCTTAAACAAGGGCAGTCCGGATCCTTTTAGAATAAAAGGTCCGGATCGCACCCCTCTTTCATCCAGGGACTTTTTAGCCATGAGATTCGGATCCTTTTTGAATAAAAGATCCGGATCGCCTACCATTCTTTTTCTAGCCTTTTCTCATCTTCAAATGCTCGTAACTTTTAAACCGTAGCTCGGATTGAAGTGCCGTTTCTTCCAATATTCTTGTGAGTGAAAAATCTTCATCTCTCCAGTCGGCTTCGATTCCAGACTAAGGCTGCAAAATTATGAAACTGCCCTTTGACTTTCCTTTTTTGATTGCTTTTGATGCTTTTCCAACTTATTTCTTTCTCAATGCTTTTAATACCTGCAAAACTCGTGAGAAATACACGAGACTAGATGTACTTGTTAGAAGGATTCAGTAGCAAGGAAATGCAATAATTCAACTCATCTTACATTACACGAGATGTAAAGGTTCCTAAATTAAGGGAATATATTCGAAATAATTTATGCCTAATCAAGCCCCCTAACTTAGAATTTTGCGCGTCCCGAGTAATACAAAAGAATTTAACTATTGATCAACTCTCAAAAATTTTGTTTTATTCGGATAATGTACCACTTTTGGGGGCAAGCGATATCATTTAGTGTATGCAGCAAGCCTTTAAACCCCTAGGTCACCCTAGTAGGATGAGTTATGTCTCGTGAGGGTTTGCAGTGAATATACCCACAAAATTCGACTCAAAGCAAATTCATAATACTAAAAAATTGTACAATTTAAATTTTCCAGAAAATAGTCACCATAGATTTATATTCGTAAGTCTCAATTTTCCCTGTGTGTGTATGTGTGCGAAGCCAGAAATTTAACTGCTAATTTCCACCAATTGGTCATTACGGTACTTTTTCGAAAATTCATTTTGATTCAAATGCTCACAGAATACTCTCACAAACGAATCACTCGGAATATGGCTATTCTCTTGGTATGCGTGATATAAAGAGTAAATGCATTGGAACACAAATTCACGCACACATAATTGAAAAGATGAAAATTTATAGTAAAAGGATCTCATTATCGGATTACAGTTATAAGAAAACAGAAACATCACCTCTAATTCACACCATTTAATCTCTTATATTATCTTTTGTGCCTTAACTCTCCACGCGGTAAGCAATTTTGCCATTTGGACTCGAATAGGACTTTTCGGGTTTAAGGTGTATTGGAAAATGGTTTGGGACATTTGGAATGGGAAAATGTTCTTAAAATGTCCATTGGTACTTTTCCAGGCATTTGCTCATTTTCTCTTCTTTTTTTATTTATTTTTTCTTTTCTTGCTATTTTTGTTGAGCATTTTCTATCTTTCTTTCCCCTTTTATTCGCACCATTTGGACTTACTTTTTGAATTTTCACTTTTCACAATTCTAGGCCAATTGGGTGTTTTCGGGTTGTCAAACAAAAAAGGAGAAAAAAATTATTCGGCTCAAATTGGGTTGCAAAAAGGGTACTTTTTCATGACTTTTTCTGGCCAATATTTTTGGGTGACAAACGAGGGCTTACTTCATTGCACACATCTTAGTAATTACCATAATTTATTAGTGGTATACTTCTTATTCTCATACCAACTTATAATTTCACACCTTTCATATGTTCGGTTCGTATGTATTTAAGTCATCACTTATTCTCACAACGTGATTAGTCACTCGCGTCCTAATCCACAAATATTATTTGGTTCCAATCACACTTCTATATTTTACTCCGCAATATATCCCAAATATCCGTTAATACAAATATTTAAGCCGTCACTTGTTCTCACATTGTTATAGCCACTCACGTCCTAATCCATAATTATCATTTGATTCAAATCACACTTCTATGTTTTACTCCTCAATATATCCCAAATATCCCAACTATATCAGTTAGTCATCAAGGAAATGTTATCTCTATAATTAAACCAGGTTACGGGACATTAAAATCGAATCAGGCCAACAAGGTCAATCTGTCAACTCGTTAGAAGTCTCGTTCGAACGAGGTCGTTCGAACGAGAGTTCGTTCGAATGAAGTGGGCATATAACGAGATCTCATTCGAACAAAAGGCATCGAATGAACATCCCACTCATTAGAAGTCAAACTGTCAACTCGTTAGAAGCTCGTTCGAATGAAATCTTTAGAAGCTCGTTCGAACGAGCTCGTTCGAACGACCTGGGCAGGCCTTCTAACGAGGTGACAGTTTCGAGCCCAGAATTCTCCTATCTCGTTTTTCCCAATTTTCTTCACCTCTAATCTCATCTAAACATCATTCCAACAGAAGTTCAAGGTTTCTAATCATTCCTAAACATACTTAGGTCGTATTTTAACATATATATGGGGTCAGATCTCCCTAAACAATACCCAATCATCAAATCTCCCAATTTTCCCTCAAACCTTATGAGTATGAACCCTAGAAAATTAAAGTCATCAATATCCATAACTAAATCCGTTTTTTGTAACATAAAAGATGTATTTCTAACAGTATAATCACCCAATAACAATTCTACATGCAATCCCTATATCACAACCTGAATTTACAACTCCAATTTCATGGGTTTTTATAAATCTCCCAATACAATGAAATTATATAAATTTCTAAGCATGGAAGAAACATTCGCTTGAAATTAACGTAATTAAACCACTTGCCTTGGATTATTCTCTGAATTTGGTGTAGAATGAAGAAGGTTGATCTATCTCTTTCTCTCCCAAGGTTGAAGGTTGAAGATGGAGGTTAGGGTTTTCTCTTTTGGGAACCTCTCCTAACTTCTTCTATAACTCCCGTAGCCTTCTAATTAGTTAAGTGCTGGTAATGGGTTAGTGGGTTCCTAAATACCCTATTTTAAACTCCCAAAATTCGTTAGTCATAAATCCCAAAATTCCAAAATTACCAAACTACCCTTTTTAAGTTGCCGGTATGGCCTAAAAATGCCTCGGAACCCAAACTAAACCCCCGGCTAGTGTTTTCTGACTATTTCGACCCTTCCGAACTCGTTGGCGCACTCAAAATGACCATACGGTTGATAAAAATAAAATTCACTTTTAATTAAAAATTATATTCCTGACGCGACTGTCACACGCGTCCCAACAAAATTTCCAAATTGCCGTATTTCTATCTCGCGACAATTTCAATATATTCAGTATTCACATAATGTCATATGTATACACATTATAATCAAATACCAACTCACATCTCGTTAGTATTTTATCCGGATTAATTCTCAATTAATTCACATTTAATTTAATTAATCCCGTAAATAAATATCAATAAAAGTACGGGGTATTACATACTTCCCCCCTAATAACAGAATTTCGTCCTGAAATTCAAAAAAATAAGGCATACCTGGAAAATTCGGTACCCTCCAGTGTTCCAAACAAAATATAAAGAAAATCCCAATCACTAAAGCCCTTGTTCACAACAAGCTTGTTTAACAGACATGATACCTTATCAGACTACACTTCAATAAATGTACCTCACTTTGCGCTCTTATTAAACAACAATCGAAGAAAATGGCCTATACATCGTTAGCCGCATCATTTCAATATTATTGTTAGCCCGTGCCTCTCTACGCATTACTTTCCGCGTTTAACAACACACCAAACTCCCACCCAGAAGAAACTAATAACACAACTGACTACTTCTTATCCATTCCTTGAATCTCTGTTCCCTGCGTTGTGAATTACACAAGGTAAAAATACATTCGGGTGGTATTTCACAAAACAATTTTCGGCACCTTGTCCACAATAAAATAGATACGGGTGGTTTCACCTAGCTCTACTATTAGATAATATCTTCTTCCCATTACCACAATGTACCTTGCTTACTAGTTTCTCGATTTAGAAATAAAAATATCGAAATGAATTCAACATTCTTTTATACAGCCCACCAGTCGTCAATCACCTTGCGCCTACACTTCGGGCCATAGGTGATACAGCCTAGTCCAAGTGAAACGTATTTCCACTACTTCTTGTTACCCCACGTTAAAGGTGGATTTCGGGGATCTCCTCTTAGTTCTGAATAGTACTGTATCGAACCATGTACCGGCGTGTTCACTATCTAATAGTGTAAATCACCCCAAGTATATAACAATTTCTCTCCTTCTGGACAACATGTCCCACATAATCGAAGGAACTCATTACTTATCAATAAGTTGGCTACCTCTCAAGAAAATTCTCCAACTTGACCCTCCCATTCTTGGAATCGTCGTCTTGGTACAAAATTATTTGGTTGATCATCTACCCCAACTGTTCTACTACTTACTATACCTCTTTCAATGTCGATATTCACATAAAATTTTCCCCGTTAAATAATACTTAATGATCTTATTCTCTCGACGAATACCAAAAGTTTGGACCTTTACACTTTTCACCACTTTGTGCATATCTGGACTTTATACCTGATTGACATCCTCATTCTATTTACTCTTGAGTCACCCTTAACATTCGATTGATTGGAACTCTACTCCAAATTTCTCATAATAATTTATTCGCCTTCTTAAGAGATATCCCTTTATTAAATGGCTTTCTACTGCCTTTTTTTTCCAAGTTTGAACGTGCTACACTTACTACACATGAGATTCACTTACACCTTTTCTTATGACGTTTAATCTCATAAGTAATAATCTCACCCGTCTATGTTCCCTCTTCCTTTGATTTACACTTTAGCAAATCAAGATGTTTACGCCCCTTATAACCCAACCATATGGTTTTTTTAAACATTATATACGCTTTATACAAATCCCAAACTCTTTATTGTCACTGTAAATATAACGATCGCTTCGGAATTAGAAATCCTAAATCCTCCTTATCCTCAATGCGTCCTTCAATGCGCCGTGACAAAACTAACATTATTAGTACTTATATCGTAATTTACTAACAACTGGCTCTAATGGCCGTACATCATAATTTACTCCTTGTAACTTCTCGTTATAACTACGTACTCCCATAATGATAGAGGTATCCAAATCATGAACGAAGGGCCACACATTTCCTTACTACCAACCTTACGCTAAGTTTCATGCGTGGGGTGTCTCGCAAAGTGAAATCCAAACAAGGAACCCCCCGATACACTACTACCTAACATTGTTGGTCATCGGAATCCGTTAAGCCCTGTCCATAATATGTACCCCTACACTCTCGTCTTTTAACAACAAAGTTTCATCTCAGTTCGCAATTATACATAAACAAAAAACTCCTTCTGAAAGACACTTTTCTCTTTACAGTGATGGAAATCACATTTCATATAAAACATGCGAGATATTTGAGACCCTCAAATTCCCGTCCCCAGACACACAACTATGAGTATAAACTTCCAAATCTCTAACGGGTGATAAAATAATGCACTCTTTTTGTTACGACCTCTCTATCGTTAATTATAAAAAAAAAAAACTAACTCTTTGTTGACTAGTAAATCAATTACATACGATTCATAATAATGAAATCCCTACGCATACTGGGATTAAATATCCGAGACCATTATACTTTGAAATCACAACATATATATATATATATATATATACACACACATATATGCACGAAAGTACAATTGCGAGCCCGACCTTCTAACAGATGGGGCCTCGCCAGAACAAAACATGCTACCCCGATGTAGTAATCCCAATAAACTTGCAATACCAGCACACTATCGGTATAATCATATATATAAAACAATAATTAAGATCATATCATACTCGTATAACACAACACTAAAACGAGTAATTTTGATAAAGCATAAACCGCTATTAATATACCCATTCATCCTCCGCGGATGACAATAAAAGTAAGCCCCACACTATCAGGGAAAATGTTCTTATATATAATAAACTTACTGATATACTCACTAAACTCGACTCTCAAGTGAAAATACAATTGTCACAAATGTAGTAACTCATTCATGCCACAAATAACATGCATCCTCATCTGAGGATATAACTCATACTTCAATCCTAATAATCGTCCCGGCTGCTCAAATGGTTCCTGAACTTACCACACATGTATGTCCCAAATCGGATATTTCAATAACTGTTGCCCTCGCCCGGCACAATACCTTGATCCCTACTCTTGTATCGGGAAAAATTTATAACGCACGGGTTTCACTCCCCACAGAAATACCTCTACACATACTCCACTTATCTTTTGTCTCACAAATCATATTAAGGTGGTCCATCTCTCGGACGTTGGTAGTCTCGACTCAAACGACTACCTCCGTTGTTCCCTTATTTTTACGTCCCTAAGGAACACCCTACTAATTTCTACATCTCTCACTGAAATCACCTTTTCCCGGTAGTAATTAAGCTATCCGAATCATTTTAACTGGTCCTCTGTTGGGTCTTCCCATTGTGGTGCTTCACCAACACTGTTTTCCCCAATCTTACTTTATATAAAGTCTTCGATTCTTGTATCTCCCCACCCGGGGATGTTTACCTCCAAATTAACACTATGCGACAATACCATTTGCTTTAACCATCCAAGCAGAATTCTGCCAGAAGGATTATCAATTCTTCTATGTAAATTCTCCCTTTAATATCCCCTTCTCCGTTTCACCTACTTCACCCGGTGTAGGGTTCACTAAATAATTTTATTTCTTCTCACAAAGTGACCTCTATCCGGACCTCTCGTGTGAGTTCAGAACAACATTCGGTTTTCATCCTAAACATCTGATCAAGGAACTTATGGTCAAACCATTCGTTTACGCCTTCTCTCGACGTCATATTCCACTTATAAGTGTGGTGATTGTTTCTACCCATTGAAACTACGCTCTCACGAGACAAGAAAAATTTTCCTCAAATTTTCACTCTCGATTGGCCATACTCCAACACAAGTCCAAGCCTTCGGGTGTATTATGTTTGTTTGGCTAGCACACGCCATCTCCGCCTTTCAAGTATTTCCACCGCTGGTTTTCTCGCTATCCCACCCAACTCTTTCTCTCTCAATCCAACCTCTTTGGGTGAGTCTCAATTGACCCTACCTTCAGCTATTGTTGTGCTTGAAAGTCACAAGTCGTGCCTTGGACGTCTGGACCATCCAGGACTTCCGTACCCTGATATGGGTGACCTCGACTACGGTCTTCCCTAAATTTATTTATTAATCTCAACTGATCCTTGCCTCCTGCTGTTCGTCCAACTTTCTTCACCTGACGTACTACATCGTTTGGCACACGAACACACCTGATTGCAAATAAGATTCACTATCATATATATCGAAGCAGGAGAACAAAATCTCACTAAAGATATCAACAATCCTAAGCATAGGGCTCTACATCAAAGAGAATTACGCTGGAAGCATAATAAGTCGTATAGATCCTAAAGGAAACTAGAACCTGATGCTCTGATACCACCTGTGACACCCCGACTAATTAAATACCGGGTAGCTACTCCTTTATTAAATTAATACAAAATGTCAAGTTGGTCCAGTTAACAGCATCACTTTCGAAAACATTTTAATCATTACTAACCACCTAGTATTTAAAAAGTAAGATGTCAAATTTTAAATTAAGTCTGATTAACATACAATAAAAGAATTATGAAAGAATATCATAACCATACACCATAAAGTCTCAATAAAGTAACCAACAAATAATAATAAGTCCGGAGGAAAACTCCTCACAACAATCCCACCACTGAAATAAATAAAACAGTATATCCTTAATTAATTACATGCCAACAATCTGAATAACTGAAATATGAAATGTCTCTAATAGAAATGGGCGACATGCCCTAAAAATGATGAAAACTGAATAGAGTCAAGACCAAAGAAGCGTCTACTAGTAAGGCCCTGTAACTTCCACAAATAGCTACAGCTCGTCACCTGAATGGAAATCCTATGCATGGTGTCCTTGTGGCTGGGCACCTAAAAGGTTTTTTCAAAAATAGATTTGAAAGCAAACGGGTCAGAGACCGAAAGTGGAGAGTATTTTAAAAACAGCAAGTGCTTTAATAACATTAAAACAGTGAATGCAAAATACATGTTAGGACGTGCTCTCACATGAAATACTCGCCTCTCGACTAATTGTGCACTCCTAACGTACCGTACCCATACACGTGATATCCATATCTAACTAAATCGACATAAATTCTAACCTTTCTACTCGATTCATAATATAAATTCCCAACGTCATCACTTAAATAGATAGCTTTACTTAAACTTGGATTCACAATTATTAGCATTACAATTCACAGCAAGTTATCCCTTTTTAGCTTTTATCGAAGCGTTACTGTAATTATTCTCGCAATGAAACATAACAATTCCTTTTCATTTAACCGTATATTATTCACATCATAAATATACAATACAAGCACCCCGAGGCTAAGCTGCGGTGCACACATACTCTGCTATCCATCCCGGTACCTCACGTACATAAGGATCACGCATTTCGAATCTCTCAGGAATTGTTCTCAGATAACAACAATCACAATCAATGGAGGCGAACACAATCACATCACATGGGTCACTCACATACCTACTCTCCCACGATTAGCAGACTTATTAACTTCCCAATAAGTCCTTCTTTGACCTATGTCCTCGAGGTACCAATCTAAATCCCCCCCGTAGGCACACAAAGATTAGATGGCCCTAAGCTAATGCAAACCTCCCCTGATAGCAAGTATGGTAGGTATGTCATACACATAAAATCATATACATATACTAAGCATGCACACATCTTAGTAATTACCATAATTTATTAGTGGTATACTTCTCATTCTCATACCAACTTATAATTTCACACCTTTCATATGTTCGGTTCGTATGTATTTAAGTCATCACTTATTCTCACAACGTGATTAGTCACTCGCATCCTAATACACAAATATTATTTGGTTCCAATCACACTTCTATATTTTACTCCGCAATATATCCCAAATATCTGTTAATATAAATATTTAAGTCGTCACTTGTTCTCACATCGTAATAGCCACTCACGTCCTAATCCACAATTATCATTTGATTCAAATCACACTTCTATGTTTTACTCCTCAATATATCCCAAATATCCCAACTATATCAGTTAGTCATCAAGGAAATGTTATCTCTATAATTAAACCAGGTTACGGGACATTAAAATTGAATCAGGCCAACAAGGTCAATCTGTCAACTCGTTAGAAGTCTTGTTCGAACGAGAGTTCGTTAGAACGAAGTGGGCATCTAACGAGATCTCGTTCGAACGAAAGGCATCGAATGAACATCCCACTCATTAGAAGTCAAACTGTTAACTCGTTAGAAGCTCATTCGAACGAGCTCGTTCGAACGACCTGGGCAGGCCTTCTAACGAAGTGACAGTTTCGAGCCCAGAATTCTCCTATCTCGTTTTTCCCAATTTTCTTCACCTCTAATCTCATCTGAACATCATTCCAACAGTAGTTCAAGGTTTCTAATCATTCCTAAACATACTTAGGTCATATTTTAACATATATATGGGGTCAGATCTCCCTAAACAATACCCAATCATCAAATCTCCCAATTTTCCCCCAAACCTTATGAGTATGAACCCTAGAAAATTAAAGTCATCAATATCCATAACTAAATCCGTTTTTTGTAACATAAAAGATGTATTTCTAACAGTATAATCACCCAATAACAATTCTACATGCAATCCCTATATCACAACCTGAATTTACAACTCCAATTTCATGGGTTTTTATAAATCTCCCAATACAATGCAATTATATAAATTTCTAAGCATGGAAGAAACATTCGCTTGAAATTAACGTAATTAAACCACTTGCCTTGGATTATTCTCTGAATTTGGTGTAGAATGAAGAAGGTTGCTCTATCTCTTTCTCTACCAAGGTTGAAGGTTGAAGATGGAGGTTAGGGTTTTCTCTTTTGGGAACCTCTCCTAACTTCTCCTATAACTCACGTAGCCTTCTAATTAGTTAAGTGCTGGTAATGGGTTAGTGGGTTCCTAAATACCCTATTTTAAACTCTCAAAATTCGTTAGTCATAAATCCCAAAATTCCAAAATTACCAAACTACCCTTTTTAAGTTGCCGGTATGGCCTAAAAATGCCCCGGGACCCAAACTAAACCCCCGGCTAGTGTTTTCTAACTATTTCGACCCTTCCGGAATCGTTGGCGCACTTAAAATGACCATACGGTTGATAAAAATAAAATTCACTTTTAATTAAAAATTATATTCCTGACGCAACTGTCACACGCGTCCCAACAAAATTTCCAAATTGCCGTATTTCTATCTCGCGACAATTTCAATATATTCAGTATTCACATAATGTCATATGTATACACATTATAATCAAATACCAACTCACATCTCGTTAGTATTTTATCCGGATTAATTCTCAATTAATTCACATTTAATTTAATTAATCCCGTAAATAAATATCAATAAAAGTACGGGGTATTACACCATTCTCTATTATATAATGCATGTTCATGAATGGGCATGTTCTTAAATCGTAGCTAAGAATAGGCGACCAAGGATGATGGGAACATAATTACTCAAGGTGAATGCAGGCTCTGTGTCCCAAATGAAAAAGTCTACAGGGAAGTAGAAAGTGTCAAATTGGACTATCACGTCCTCAACTATACCTCTTGGTATGTTCACCGTTCGATCTTCTAATTGGAGAGTGATCCTTGTGCGCTTAAGTTCACCCAGATTAAGTTTCATATAGATTGAGTAGGGGGTGATATTAATGCTTGCCCCCAAATCAAGTAAGGCCTCTTGAATTTTATTTTCTCCAATGATGCATGAAATGGTGGGTGTATCGGGATCTTTAAATTTCGGTGGGAGATCCTTAAGCAAGACTAAGCTCGCATTATATGTTAGAAAGACATTTTTCTTTACCTTCATACTCCTCTTAACTGTCAATAAGTCCTTAATGACTTTTGCATAAGCTGGAATTTGCTTGATGGCATCGAGGAAAGGTAAGTTTAACTTTACTTTCTTTAGCACTTCTAGCACTTCATCACGGGGGGTTCCTTTTTGAGGTGGAACCAGCCGTTGAGGAAATGACGTTGTGGAGGGTGGTTTCATAACTACCTCGGGCTCACTTGTCTCTTAATGCATCGTTTGGGGGAGGTGATAAATCAACGACCCTCCCACTACGAAGAGTGGTTACATCTTGACATTGCTCCTGATGTTCTGTGGATTTGGAACCAACACTAGTTCGACCTTGGGGAGGTCTTTGGCCCTGGGGAGGAAGCTTGCCTTTCTCTTGGTAACTCAACGAAGATTGTAATTTTGAGATGCTCGCATTTATGTCGGCTAACATGCGATCATATCTAGCGTTGTTTACACTCTAGGCATTGATAAACTGGTGTATTGTATCCTTGATATTTCTCCACGGTGGAGATATATATGGAGTCGGTTGAGGTGGTGCTTGCTGAAATTAAGGAGGGGGTGGAGGAGGGGCAACTTGTGAATTTGGATTCAATGGGGCTTGTTATTTCCCATAGATAAAACCGGGATGGTTTCTCCACGCAGGGTTATACGAGTTCCCAAATGAGGCGTTAAAGTTTCCCTTAAACCCTTCTATAGACTCCACCTGCTCGGTATGTATAACCTTGTATGCGGAGATTGTTGGGAATGATTTTTTGGAGTGCCCCACCTCACAGATAGTGGACACCTTTTCTTTTACAGCACGGTTGGGTCCAAAAATCTCTCTCAATCAGACTTTAAGTAGATCTCTCAGCCTCTCTCAAACTGATCAAATCGACGGTCTAGTAAAGTATTACTATGAAGTTGGTAGAGATCGGATGCAGTCGGAATGGTGGATACTTGTCTCGGCCAGGTTTGGGCATTACGATTGGATACGTCCCATGCTTGAGTAGTCTGGTTGACATACTTAAGATGGGCCTCTGTAATACCCCGTATTTTTATAGCTTTTAATTATGGGATTTATTAAATTTAATTGAGATAAATTAATTTAATTTTAATCCGGAATGTTGCTTTAAATATTTACTAGCGTGACGAGAGTTAGTAATTATTGGAATTTTTTTTTTATCTGTTGCATATTACTGGATGAGCATAGTAATATATTATATTGGTTATATTGAATGTCATAAGTGAATTAAATGACTATTTCGGAAATTTAAGTAAGGACGTGCCCGTGTCACGTCGGGACTTATTTTGTTAAATAAAAGTGAATATTTAATAAGTTGTTCGTATGGTCATTTTGAGTGCTCCAACGCGTCCGGAAGGGTCGAGATAGTCAGAAAAGTGTACCCGGGGGTTTAGTTTGGGTCTCGGGATGTTTTTAGGCTTAATTAGTGACCCGGGAGGGCATTTTGGTCATTTTACAAAATAGGGTAATTAAACCAACGAATTTCAGCCAACCTATATCAGCCATTAGGTCAGCCTCTTAGGGTTAGAACATTCACAAATCAAATGACGGCCATTGGAGAAGAGAGGAGAGAACTCCAAGGCAATCCAAGGCCAAAAGGCCACCGGTTTGCACCGCCACCACCACCACCGCGTAGATCACGAGACGAGGAACGCAGCCATACGAAAATGAGCCGTGAACCTGCATACCAAAATCCCAGGCAAGTGTTTAAACTTGCTATTTTCGTTGATGCAATATTCATGTTAGCTTAGGATTGAATTGTGACGAAAACTATGGAAGAAAACACCATTTTTGATAGGAGAACCCATGTAGTATTGATGTTTATGTAAATTCTGGAAACCCTTGCCATGTAGAGGTAATAATCCACGAAATCTGGTGATTATACAAAAGAAATTTTGGAGAAAGATTCATTAGATATATGTTTAAGAATAATTGTAGAGTTCTTGATAATTGGACATGATTTTAGGTTATAAACCCTTGTTTAATGATAGTTACACGCATGCTTTACGTTATAAACACCTGGTATAATGTTATAATGATGATAGTAGGATTTTTGGGGTGATTAGAATGAAAACAGATCGTTTTAGATGAAGAAGTTGGATGAAACCCGTAACTGCACTTCTGCAGAAATCAAAATACCTGTTTGATCGATCGATCGAACCTAGAGCGTCGATCGATCGAAGGTTCGATCGATCGAGCCTCAGACGTCGATCGATCGACCCCTCCTGGCAAACTCTTTTTCCCCTTGTTTAATTAGTTGGATTAATTTACCGTGGAATATTTCTTAGGCATTATAAATAAAATGTTTTGGGATATAGAAGAGACCAGTAGGACATATGATTAAGTGTTGAGAACTTTATTATGAAATGATAATTGGGTTTAAGGGATAATTAATTAAGGAACGACGAACTGCGTATTTCAAGTGAGAGATTACAACGAATACCTACGATAGTGAATAGACGTCTACCTACTGAATTTGTTACTTGGATGGATAAAATCCACGAGTGTCACGTAATTAGTGAGAAAACCCTCCGAGTTAAGGTTAGAGAAGAAACCTTATACGAAATCTTAAAAATGTAAAATTAAGGATACATGTTGTAATTATGGGTAAGGAGAGTGACCTATATTAACATGATGAAATTGGTATATTTATATGATTGTGTGTACATATATTTTATACATGTGAAAAACGTACCCTCGCTACTTGCTATCCCTGAGGTTACCGCGCTGGGACGATCTTATCCTGTGTTGCTTTATGGGGGATATTGATTCGTACCCTAGAAGATAGAGATCCTAGGTACGGGCTATCAGATTGATAGTTGAACGGTCCTAAGAGACGTGTGGGTATGTACTGACCTCTTGGACTTGGAATCTATGCTTCGCCTCAACGTTGTTTTGTATATGTTAATACAGTTCGAGAGTGATTCCGAACTTGTATACCTCTTTTGTGAGCGATACGGGGATTGGATAGCAGAGTATGCCCGCACCATAGTTTTAGTTTGGGTGCTGTTATATATATATATATTATGCGAGTAGTTAATATATATATGAGATTATGAACTTTAAACTGCCTACTGTGATTTGATAAGTAGGACATGGTTGTTGACTCAATAATAAATGCTTGTTTTGTGAAAGTATAATATGTCACTGTAAAACTTTATTGTTTTATAAAGTTAGAAATAGAGAAATTTTGTTACAAATTGGAACATCTCTTTTAAATGAAATCGTGAATTGCAAATCTTTCGGGTAAGTGATGTTAAGTCAAATCTTTTGGAAAGACTAGTGCGTTAGATGATAAAACAAACCAATGGGAAGGATAGTGCGATAGGGGTGCACATTAGAAGAGAGGTGAGTATTTTCTCAAGAGAGCGACGCTCTCATATGTTATTGCATTGGCCTGTATCAATTTAAATACTTGCTAAACGTATTTTAAAATCAAACACACTTTCGGGCTCTGACCCGTTTCTTCTTCTCTCTCTATTGTATATATATGTATATTTTCAGGTGCCCAGCCACAGGGGCGTCTTGCTTAGGATCCCTTGAGAAGAACGAGCTGCAGCTTAGGTGGGAGTTGCAGGTCACTTGAGTAGACGGCTTCTGTTATTGACTCCACTCCTAGTACTCTCATTTATTGGGCACGTGTGGCCCCTTTTCATTATTTCATTTGTTGTTGGGAGATTTATATTTCAGTCATTTCCAGTATTGTTTCTTTGGGATTTATTCAGTATGGACTTGTGTTTTAGTTTTAATATGTTGACATTCGATTGACGAATGTATTATATTATTTGGCTTACTGTAGTGTGATTCTTAATTGTAAGTATGTTGTTTTTAATTAAATAAATATTTTTCTTTAAATTAAAATTTGGAAAGTATGTATGAAAATGGTTTTGACACTTAGCTTAATTATTTAGGGTGTTAAATTGGAAAATATATTTTTATCGACAGTGATGCTGAGAATGAACCAACTGTATACCTTGATTTAATTTAATAAAGGAGTGATCGCCCGGTATTTAATTAGGCGGGGTGTCACAGGTGGTATCAGAGCATCAGGTTCTAGTGTCCTTAGGATCTGTACGACTTATTATGCTTCTAGCGTTGCTTTGTTTGTTATAGAGCCCTATGTTTAGGATTGTCGATTCCTTTGACGAGATTTCGTTCTCCTGCTGTAATGTGTATACACTAGTGAATTCTAATTTCGTTCGGATGTGTGCGTGTGCCGAGCGATGACTGATGTCAGAAGAGGACCGTTAAGCGTACATCAGGAGGCAGGGCTCAATTGAAAATTATGAAATATATCCGAGGATGATGATCGTAGTCGAGGTCACCTCCATTATGGCATGAGAATCCACGACTAGAAAGGCGACTAAGGTACAACAAGGATTTTCAAATGCTGTTATAGCCAAATGAGGTGCGAGGGTAAACTTACCCAACGTATTACGAAAACGTGTAGAGACTGTCAGTGGAAATTTTAGAAACGCGAAAATTGAATGTGTTTACCAAATGAGGTAAAGTATTCATATGCTTAAATATAGGACGGAGTATGGCAAACCGAAAGTGAAAATTTAGAGAAAATTTTCTTGGCTTTCGGGACGAAATTATAATGGTTGTATTTCAACCACCAATTTTAGAAGTGGAATGCTATGCCTATAGGAGAACCTTAGGTACAATGTTGACCGTATGTCCCTTCCTCAACTGTTCAGAATGAGGCAAATGTGGTTCTGAGCTCATCGAGGAAGGGCATGTCAAGGGTCCATCCGTGAATATGAATCTTAACCATTAGCGAATTTTGTATCGGAAGAGGTAGATACTAGTGGAGGAAACGACTCCAAGTGGGAGACCAACTTGTAATAATAGTTGATAATACTCGAGGAGAAAATTCTGATGGACAACCGATTCGGAGGTTGACAATGTCATATTTTGTCAATATAAATGATGACGCTTCTTTGTGGGGAAAGTTAAAGGAATCGAAGAATTTAGTCGGGAATAAACCTTAATACATCGGTGGTGGTATAGCACCACAAAAAGATGTGGATACACATCCGGAAAACCATTTAAGTGCTTCAAATAGTTAAATTCTTACCAAGTGATGGTAAATTCGGTAAGTACTATTATAGATAGTAACATGATATTTATGGCCTAAAAAGGCTAAGGGAACAACCGGGATGGCTAACAGGAATCGAGTCTACTAAAGTCCGAGAGAAGGACAATCCTAACCTGGTTAGTAGGACAGGTGGTAAGTGGATTATGCGTTGAGGTATTTTGTGCGGAGTGAGATCGCTCATGATAATATGTTCAGAAATGAGAAAAGGGACAAGAATATGGTGCCTAGTAAAAGGCAACGATTAAAATAATTTTGTTTTGGTTTAGACAGACGTGTTACGTCTGAAACCATTTGTTCAGTCAAGACGATTGCCAAGATGGAAGCATAGGTTGTATCCTTAGAGGATGCGGCGTGTTTATGTGACACGAGCGAGTCACCATATTTTGTTCATTGCTATATTAGCATGTGAGACGAGTTGATGCATATAATTATAAATGTTACCATTATGTGAATATTTTTCCCTAGTGTAGCGGGATTTTTCTTTAGTGCTATCCGCGAAGGATGAATGAGTATATTAGCAGTGTTTTATACTTTATAGAGGTTACTCGTTGTAGAGATGCGATACACGAGTATAATATCATTTTTGATAAAATGTTATATAAAATGGGTAGTATGATAGTGTACATTGATTGTGAGGCTATCGGAGTAGTTGCATTGGTGCAACATGTTTTATGTTTGTTTTGGGCAAGGCCTCACCTGTAAGAAGGTTGGACTTGCACTTATATTATCTATCCTAGATACTTTGGAAGAGATAGCGGGCTCGAGATATTCGATGCCATAGTATGCGTAGACCTTGTCAGTATAATTCCGTGTGTATCAGGATTTACCCTTGAGCGAATAGATTTGACTCAGAATTATGATTAACACTCCGGACTTAGTGATAGGAAAAGTGAGATGTTATATTTATCCTTTAAAGATGTGGGAGTTATTAGTTATACCCCTATTATTAGGGAAGGGAATTTTGAGGATTCCGATCGTATGTATCCGAGGTTAATAGAATGAAATTTCCATCAACCAATACGATAGTAAAATTGGGAAACGATATTCGTTAAGCATAATTATAGTAGAAATTACAACTTTTCTGTCAAGGGACAGAATAAAGGGGTACACGCTATGGACGGAGGACCTAACGGATCTCGATAACCGACAATGCTAGGTAGTAGTGTATCGGGGGGTTCCTTATTTGGATTTCGCTTTGTGAGACATCCCACGCATGAAACTTAGCGTAAGGTTGGAAATAGGGAGACGTTTGGTCACTATTCCATAAGTACGGTACTCTGGTCGAAATAGGATCAAGTAATTATATATGTAAGTTGGAAGTTGAATTCTGTTTTAAGGTCATTGAAGCCGGATTATATGGCAGGAAAGCATTGAAAGTTATCCCCACGAGTTGAGAAGTGGAACGATGGTAAGGAGAATTTAAGAATTTTGATTTTCTAGGGTGATTGGAGGTACCCCAAATGTCATAACCATGTACAGAACACAAGGTGAATAAAGAGTTAAAATGATTTTTAGCATGGAGTATCTGAAAAGAACTTCATATCATACAAGAGATAACCTGTAATCATTGTGATGAATACAGCGTTAGTGAATTATTTTGGTTGTTGTACAAATTTGAGAAATTTTTGTACTTATCTGAGGAAGGTTGAGAATTATTATTCCTCTCTTATTGTCATGGAAATTGAATGCCCTATTCCTTCTATTCCGCTGAATTTAGTTAGTCCTACATGAGAGTAGCCACCGTTCGCTCTCCCAGGGCGGACGGGGTGTTGCAAAAATGTGGGCATCTGGGTTAGATGCAGTCAAAATAGTCCGAGCCGAAGGGACGTGGTAATAGACGTGTGAAATAAATGTTTGTGGGACTAGTATAACGAAGTGGAAGTGATAGAGTGGATTAAACGTCACATGAGGGGCGAAAATCCATACATAAGTGTGCAATTAAAATAGCACGCCCTAACTTGATTGGAAGGCTGTAGGAAGCCATTCAAGGATTGGTATTCCTTGAATAGAGTAGAATTTAATTGTTATGAAGCACACCCAGAGCGGAATTGTTATTTGTCAAGAGTGAGAGCGACTTGTGCCTACAAAGAGTAATGATGTTAGTATAGTATAAGAGATCCAGAAGTGCGCTTCGTGGAGAGAAGAGCACGGGTCGAAACTTTCGGCATATTACGTGTCACTTAATGTGAGACATTTCAAGGGAAGAATCGATGTTTAGCGAGACGTAGTGAGTAGTCTCTACATGCACTGCCCATAGGTAAGGTTCGGTTGAAAAAGGAGAATCAACCAAAAAATTTTGTGATTATCGAAAATTACTGAAATTGGAAGAGGTTGGTAAAGTCGGTAAAGTTCTTGGATGAGTTGCCATCCTCAAAACAAGATCAAGGGTTTATCCCGAACTTACGAATTAAGTCACCGAGAGGGAAGTGATTGATATTCCTTTGGACTGGCTTACAATATTAACTAGTATGCCCCAGACTTCCTTTGAAAGGAAGGATCGCGCCAGTGCATGGTCCGGCGCAGTATAAATTTCTGAATCAGGATGAGATTGGGGAATCTCACCTTTGATATGGGATTTCAGGAACCAGCGGAGATAAAATTTCGTTTCAAGTAGGATGTATCACTCTTAGCCAGAGAATAAGCGCATGGTGATTAAAGATTAGTGGAGCCACGTGAAGGAGATTTTGGAATCTTGGTACGATGATTTCAAAAATGCTCTGTAGAAGAACTCGTACCTGTTTGTCGCATATGAGGTACTTATTAAGGTTTTGTTATGGAAGAACCTCGACTATTCTCCTTCCGTATGTTTAGAGGAGAGTAGATAATCAGAATTTTTGGATCGGTCGAGAAAATATCCGATAACTATGGTAGAATTCCACGACTGTTTTAGACGAGCAAGAGTGATCAAATGTTCGTAATATTTTCTCAGAATGGGAGTTTTGTATATGAATAAATCCGAGTATTTGTCATGTAGTGAGGTGCAGCCTCCTAATGATAGTGAGATAATGAAATGTATAACGTACAGGCGTGACCTATGCGAATGTTGTCGGTTGGGAGCACAATGTGAAGTGTCTCCAAAGAGAATGCAAAACAATGTTACTGTGAGGAAAGGGCTATAGTGATTGAGCGCCGTAATGTGTAGTTAGTTTGTGTACGGAAAAGGATATCCAGAATTGTGCTACCTATTAGGCCTTATTTTCCGAATTTCGGGACGAAATTCAGTTATTAGGGGGGAAGTATGTAATACCCCGTATTTTTATATCTTTTAATTATGGGATTTATTAAATTTAATTGAGATAAATTAATTTAATTTTAATCCGGAATGTTGCTTTAAATATTTACTAGCGTGACGAGAGTTAGTAATTATTGGAAAAAAAAATTTTATCTGTTGCATATTACTGGATGAGCATAGTAATATATTATATTGGTTATATTGAATGTCATAAGTGAATTAAATGACTATTTCGGAAATTTAAGTAAGGACGTGCCCGTGTCACGTCGGGACTTATTTTGTTAAATAAAAGTGAATATTTTATAAGTTGTTCGTATGGTCATTTTGAGTGCGCCAACGCGTCCGGAAGGGTCGAGATAGTCAGAAAAGTGTACCCGGGGGTTTAGTTTGGGTCTCGGGATGTTTTTAGGCTTAATTAGTGACCCGGGAGGGCATTTTGGTCATTTTACAAAATAGGGTAATTAAACCCACGAATTTCAGCCAACCTATATCAGCCATTAGGTCAGTCTCTTAGGGTTAGAACATTCACAAATCAAATGACGGCCATTGGAGAAGAGAGGAGAGAACTCCAAGGCAATCCAAGGCCAAAAGGCCACCGGTTTGCACCGCCACCACCACCACCGCGTAGATCACGAGACGAGGAACGCAGCCATACGAAAATGAGCTGTGAACCTGCATACCAAAATCCCAGGCAAGTGTTTAAACTTGCTATTTTCGTTGATGCAATATTCATGTTAGCTTAGGATTGAATTGTGACGAAAACTATGGAAGAAAACACCATTTTTGATAGGAGAACCCATGTAGTATTGATGTTTATGTAAATTCTGGAAACCCTTGCCATGTAGAGGTAATAATCCACGAAATCTGGTGATTATACAAAAGAAATTTTGGAGAAAGATTCATTAGAAATCTATTTAAGAATAATTGTAGAGTTCTTGATAATTGGACATGATTTTAGGTTATAAACCCTTGTTTAATGATAGTTACACGCATGCTTTACGTTATAAACACCTGGTATAATGTTATAATGATGATAGTAGGATTTTTGGGGTGATTAGAATGAAAACACATCGTTTTAGATGAAGAAGTTGGATGAAACCCGTAACTGCACTTCTGCAGAAATCAAAATACCTGTTTGATCGATCGATCGAACCTAGAGCGTCGATCGATCGAAGGTTCGATCGATCGAGCCTCAGACGTCGATCGATCGACCCCTCCTGGCAAACTCTTTTTCCCCTTGTTTAATTAGTTGGATTAATTTACCGTGGAATATTTCTTGGGCATTATAAATAAAATGTTTTGGGATATAGAAGAGACCAGTAGGACATATGATTAAGTGTTGAGAACTTTATTATGAAATGATAATTGGGTTTAAGGGATAATTAATTAAGGAACGACGAACTGCGTATTTCAAGTGAGAGATTACAACGAATACCTACGATAGTGAGTAGACGTCTACCTACTGAATTTGTTACTTGGATGGATAAAATCCACGAGTGTCACGTAATTAGTGAGAAAACCCTCCGAGTTAAGGTTAGAGACGAAACCTTATACGAAATCTTAAAAATGTAAAATTAAGGATAAATGTTGTAATTATGGGTAAGGAGAGTGACCTATATTAACATGATGAAATTGGTATATTTATATGATTGTGTGTACATATATTTTATACATGTGAAAAACGTACCCTCGCTACTTGCTATCCCTGAGGTTACCGCGCTGGGACGATCTTATCCTGTGTTGCTTTATGGGGGATATTGATTCGTACCCTAGAAGATAGAGATCCTAGGTACGGGCTATCAGATTGATAGTTGGACGGTCCTAAGAGACGTGTGGGTATGTACTGACCTCTTGGACTTGGAATCTATGCTTCGCCTCAACGTTGTTTTGTATATGTTAATACAGTTCGAGAGTGATTCCGAACTTGTATTCCCCTTGTGTGAGCGATACGGGGATTGGATAGCAGAGTATGCCCGCACCATAGTTTTAGTTTGGGTGCTGTTATATATATATATATTATGCGAGTAGTTAATATATATATGAGATTATGAACTTTAAACTGCCTACTGTGATTTGATAAGTAGGACATGGTTGTTGACTCAATAATAAATGCTTATTTTGTGAAAGTATAATATGTCACTGTAAAACTTTATTGTTTTTATAAAGTTAGAAATAGAGAAATTTGGTTACAAATTGGAACATCTCTTTTAAATGAAATCGTGAATTGCAAATCTTTCGGGTAAGTGATGTTAAGTCAAATCTTTTGGAAAGACTAGTGCGTTAGATGATAAAACAAACCAATGGGAAGGATAGTGCGATAGGGGTGCACATTAGAAGAGAGGTGAGTATTTTCTCAAGAGAGCGACGCTCTCATATGTTATTGCATTGGCCTGTATCAATTTAAATACTTGCTAAACGTATTTTAAAATCAAACACACTTTCGGGCTCTGACCCGTTTCTTCTTCTCTCTCTCTTGTATATATATGTATATTTTCAGGTGCCCAGCCACAGGGGCGTCTTGCTTAGGATCCCTTGAGAAGAACGAGCTGCAGCTTAGGTGGGAGTTGCAGGTCACTTAAGTAGACGGCTTCTGTTATTGACTCCACTCCTAGTACTCTCATTTATTGGGCACGTGTGGCCCCTTTTCATTATTTCATTTGTTGTTGGGAGATTTATATTTCAGTCATTTCCAGTATTGTTTCTTTGGGATTTATTCAGTATGGACTTGTGTTTTAGTTTTAATATGTTGACATTCGATTGACGAATGTATTATATTATTTGGCTTACTGTAGTGTGATTCTTAATTGTAAGTATGTTGTTTTTAATTAAATAAATATTTTTCTTTAAATTAAAATTTGGAAAGTATGTATGAAAATGGTTTTGACACTTAGCTTAATTATTTAGGGTGTTAAATTGGAAAATATATTTTTATCGACAGTGATGCTGAGAATGAACCAACTGTATACCTTGATTTAATTTAATAAAGGAGTGATCGCCCGGTATTTAATTAGGCGGGGTGTCACAGCCTCCACATCACTTGCATCTAATTCCCAGAATGATCTTTTGCACATGGTTTGCATAAGTTGTTTATACGCCACTGTTAGCCCATTATCGAAGAAAGAGATTAAGTGGTGTTTTTTGAATCCATGATGGGGGCAAGCGCTAATAAATTCTTGAAAACTTTCCCAACACTTATCGAAAGACTCGGTATCTTTTTGTCGGAAAGATTGAATCTGAGTCTTGACAGAGTTGGTATTTTGCTATGGATAGAAGTTTGAAAGAAATTTTGATTCCATATCCTTCCAAGAGATAATGGAGTTCGGGGATAGAGACCATAGTCAGGTCTTAGCCTTATCATTTAGGGAAAAAGGGAAAAACTTCAGGTGAACGACATCTTACGAGCAAGCTTGATCACTAAATGTCTCGCATGCTTCTTAGAACTCTCGTATGTGAAGGTATGGTTTCTCCGAATCCATGCCATAGAAATTAAGAAGAATCTGTATCATCCCATTGCGAAAGTGTAACAGACCGGCATTATACGGGAGTAAAATGCAACCAGGGTGATAATTCGCTCGGAAAAAAGGAGTTCTTTCATGGGACGATATGGTGGATTTCCCTCCCCAGTATTGAAACTAGCGACGTCTGACATTACTCTCTCTTAACGACTCGGTATCCTCACTTGGTGCACTAGGAATGTAACCTGAAGTCTAACCAGATGGGTCACTCGAAGTGTAATTGGATAGTGAATTTGGCGGTGTAGGAGGTGGAACCCTGAATTGTGGTATAGGAGGGGTGTGGGGGCTATCAGGATTATACTCAACGATTGGATTTTCGTGAATTCTGCTTGGAGTATTTTGAGGAGTTTGTTCAGTATTTTGCATGAATAGGCTTTTGAGAGATAGTTTCTTTTTTGGATAAGTATGTATATATATATATATATATATATATATATATATATTCTTTTTGGTCAAAGCTTTAGATTGACTCGATCTAACCTAAGTCTACCAAAATCCCCAACAACGGTGCTAAAAACTTGACGCGACCACAAATGTGTATATAAGTGCGTGTTATCTAGGCTCAGCCTATCACTCAAGTAATAATATCGATAAGACGGGTATCGATCCTCAAGGAAATAGGACGATAAAATCGTGACGACAGTGGAAAGAACGAGAATCCTAACTTGACTCTAAAAACGAAACAGAAAAGATGATTTGGGAGGAGAAATAACTACAACTAGGAGGAATATGAAAAGCTAAATACTGAACATGCTAATGCTAATGAAATTATTTTTAACTACTTATGAAGTTGAACTTTTAAATGAAAAGATTTCAAATGAGAAAAACAGGTTAGGATACACTACTCCAACCCTAGTTCTTTTACTAATGTTAAAATCAACTCCTGAATTGAAATAAAGGATAAAACCCAGTCTTTATTAATCTCAAACATTATATATATGAGGTTCAAGACCACATCATATATAATCAAGAGCAAGAATAAAGTGGTGTCATTGTAGCTACACACGCATTGCACTCTTAAGCATCCTGGTTACCCAGGGCAAACGAGACCAAAAGCTCTACAACAGTTGTGATCACCACTCGATACAGTTGAATCAATTACTTAATTTGAAATTTAATTTTATGCATTTGTAAAGAACATCAGGTTGGATTCACGCATCACAACCCTTAGAAAATTAGTTGGACATGATTAACCTAGAGAAAAATATGGTTTTGAAGAAATAAACATCAGTTTTAAAGAAAATAGATCAAAAGAGAATTGCAGAATCAAACCAGCAATCAAATAAATTATCTTTTGAATAATTAAAGGAAGAATGTTACCTGTATTTGAAGAAATCAAAGTGCAATCTTACAGCAATGCTTCTTATTGTGAAACTAGGGTTTTTGGATATAAAAACCCTCTACTCCTAATTCAAAAACTAATAATGTCGACCTCTATGTAACCAGCTAGAATAAAAAAAAAACCTAAATTTTACAAGAGTTTGACCCAATTAAAACTCTAAGAAAAGATTAGAAAATCTGAGATAATCAAATGAGGTCCGGATCGCCCCCTTATTTTAAATAGGGATCCTTAAACAAGGGCGGTCTGAATCCTTTTAGAATAAAAGGTCCGGACCGCACCCCTTTTTCATCCAGGGACTTTTTAGCCATGCGGTCCGGATCCTTTTTGAATAAAAGTTACGGATCGCCTACCATTTTCATTCAGAGTTTGCTGGGGAACCGGTCCGGACCCTTTTCTAGGCGGTCCGGACTACCTGCCTTTTTCATGCAGGGAACTTGTTCTGGATTTTTCTCATCTTCAAATGCTCGTAACGTTTACACCGTAGCTCGGGTTAAAGTTTCTTCCAATATTCTTATGAGTGAAAAATCTTCATCTCTCCAATTGGCTTCGATTCTGGACTTAGGCTGCAAAATTACAAAATTACCCTTTGACTTTCCTTCTTTGATTTCTTTTGATGCGTTTCCAATTTCTTTCTTTCTCAATGCTTTAAATACCTGAAAAACTCATGAGACATACAGTAGCAAGAAAATACGGTAATTTAACTCATTTTACATTACTCGAGATGATAAAAGTCCCTAAATTAAGGGGATAAATTCGAAAGAATTTATGCCTAATCAGAAACCAAAGGCATTTAGTCCTAATCAAGTGGCTCATGACATGGCATGAAAATGTGGTGCAACAGACAAAAGCGAAAAGAAAAGATCTGAAAATTTTGATCTCTTGGACTCAACAAAGTAGAATCCAAAGAAAATATAGGTTCTGACAAGAAGGCACTGAGTTGTGTCGAAATAGTGGATCGAAATATTTTTTTTCTTCATCCTCAAGGCCAAACCCGAGGTTTCACAGGGAACCAAAGGGGACTCAAACCTCTTCTAAGTTGCTAAATGAAAGATTGGTGGCTTTATAGAAGAATATGAGCATGGGTGAAGATATCTTATCTTAACAAATCTCTTTGAATGAAGAAAATAAAGGAGAAATGATGGACGTTGATGCCACAATACCTATTTAAGAGGTTGAACAGTAGTAATTCATCCATTTTTTGTTATCCAACGTAGAAAGTGCCAATAAACATGGTTGGTATCCTTCTCAGGCAGTTCAAAGTTGAGGAAGACTAAGATATGGCCATCATGGAAGTGGATGAACAAGGTGAATAAGAGGTAGATAATTTTGATATATTTATCTCTAAGTTTGATATCGTATATGGGTTTGAAGAACCTATTAAACATATGACACACCATATAAATATTTTATCTATAAAACCTTGGATAAACAATGTCCTTGTTAATAAATTTTTGGTAAATAATTGTGTTGCTGCTAACCTAATGGCATTGTCCATGTTTTCCATAATCAATAAACAAAATACAAAGTTGGTATAAACTCAAATTATCATCTTTAGTTTTATTGGAGATAAAAAGTCTACCAAAGGTGTACTACTAGTTGACATTGAAGTATGTGCCAAAAAATCTAAAACTTCTTTCTTTATTATTGAAGACAGGACTAGCTTAAATGCATTACTATGTAGGGATTGAATTTATTTTAACAAAACCATTCCTTCTTTTATGCATCAAAAAATACTTTTGATTAAAGAAGATAGGCTTATAGAGGAAGTAGAAGTTGATCCACCACCCTTTCATGATAGTTCTAATTGTATCGAATATGACTCTAGGAAGAAAACGTGGGGCTAGTAAAGGAAGAGGCTTTGGGCGAGAGACATCAGAAGGCAAAGTCTTAGAAAAGGTTTGGAATGACTTGGTGTATGTTCTAGTGGGGCCAGCCGGTGAAGATAAAATAGGTCACTACACCAAAACTGGTGAATGGTCACGACCAAAATCCCTGACCAAGACTGTGGGTCATGGACTTGGGCCCTGACCATTTCGAGCATGACCAATTTCATGGGTCGTGGCCCAAATCTGTTACCAATCAGGGGGTCATGGCCCTAAGGGGTCACAACAGATGGTAGCAGACTTGGACCGTGACCCATACCGCGAGGGAAAAAAAATTATCGCTGCCAAAGTCCGTGATTTACACCACGACGAAAAAAAATGACGAATAATAGTCGCGGCCTGACTAAGCATAAATTCTTTTGAATTTATCCTCTTAATTTAGTAGTTTTTAGCACCTCGAATAACGTAATTGACTTGTTTTATCCCATATCCTTGCCAGTGACTTCTTCTAACAAGTATTCCGAGTTTCGTGTATGTCGTATGGTCTTTACAGGTGTTTAGTACATGGAAAGAAAGAAAGAAATCGGAAGAAAGGAAGAAAATAATAGAAGAAAAGTCAAAGGGTGAAGGAGTAACTTTACACCCAGAGTTAAGAATTGAAGCCTGAATGAAAGTTGAAGATAATCCAACTACAAGAGTGTAGGAAGAAACGACAGTCAAAATGGAGCTTTAGGTCAAAAGATATGGCAAGTCAAAGTTGGGAAACAAAAGTTAAAATTGAAGAATATCGAACCGATCCGATGGAGGACGGACTGGTCCGAAAATGCACATTCCAGTAGACTCTGAATTGGTACATAACCGATGGAAAAAGAACCAGTCCGGTACCAGACCGATCCGTCTAACAAAAAATGAACCGATCTGGATTTGGAATCGAACCAATCTGATGATACTCGGATTGGTCCGCCTGCTGAAATTCTAGAATTTATTTCTAAAACTGAAGAGTCTTCCAGAGGCATAAGGGGAGTCATGTTTCGTTTATATAGGGAAGGTAAGCCTTAGAAGAAAGGGATCTAGTTAGTCATTAGTCTATTCATCAAGAATTATTGGTTAGAAACTATAGTTTGTAGTTTTAGCAAAGAGTTGTTCAAAGTTTCAAAGTTCCAGCCAAGATTCAAGTGTCAATTTCAGATTTGTTGATTCATTACAAGTATCATTTCAATTTCTTTATACATAGTTAGAATGGTGTTTTCATCTAATAAAATCATGACTGGCTAAGTTTTTAAGAGTCGGGAAGCATGAACCCATCCCAATGTAAATTACTCTTATAAAAAATAGAATTTAAATTAAAAATTTGAAAGAGTCGTGTGAAAAAAATTCACGATCATTGTAGATCTTTTAATCTCTCTTGCCCTAGGTACTTGGGATGTTTGAGAATACTATGCACCTATAATCATTTAGCACCGCTTTATATTTACTTTGATTTCATATGATGCGGACTGGTATCCTCATATATGTAATGCTTAGGATCTATAAAGACTAGATTCATTCAAACTTTTAATTTACAATTCTATTATTCTATTAGGTAAATTATTAGGGATTGGGGGATTGTATTTATACTTAGTTTCTCTTATATTTAGAACCATATTCTTGTTATTTCTGTAGTTCTTCTGTCCGCATAGTTCATTCTCAAATTCAATCTCATTGCAATTTAGTCATAAAGAATTCAAAAATCACCAAAAATAATTTTTTCTTTTCTTTTTAAGAATCAATTGAGGGTTTAAATCAACCATTCTTACATCGTTAAAGAACTGTCAGCCTTGCTCCCTGTGGATTCGATCCCAACTTACCGGGTTATTACTAACGTGATAGGCTTGAACTTGAGCCTATAAAGCACGCACTTTAAACACATCTACGGTCATAAAGTTTTTGGCATCGTTGTTGGGGAATCTTAGGTTACATTTAGGAGAGTGAAGTTGAACCCAATTTGAGTCATTCAAAAAAAAATTATACATGCAAACTCCTCCGCCGTCTCCAACCCAAGTTCACGAAAATCCCATTGCTGAAGTCAACTCTAATACTTCCCAAACCCCTAATGTTCCACACTTTTGGGTTCCACCTTCTTCATCTCATAATTCACTCATGAGTTGCACTTTGAGTCAAACACTGAGTGGGGAATTAGAATCATTTGATAGCAACATGTCTGTGCAAGGTAGTATTGGCACTGGGGAGGGAGAATTGCCTTATCTACCCATGAAAGAGCTCTTATTTCCTGAACGAACTGTAAATCCAAGATGCATTCTACTTCCGTACACTATCGGACAGTTCCACTTTCGTAATGGGATGATCCAAATTCTTCGTACGTTCCATAGAATGGATTCCATAAAGCCATATCTCCATCTTAGATAATTTGAAGAAGTGTGTGAAATATTTGGTGATCAAGCCTGCCCGCAAGATGTTATCCGATTGAAGCTTTTCCCTCTTTCTTTAAAGGATAAAGCTAAGACATGGCTATGGTCTTTACCCGTAAATTATGTTCTGTCCTGGAGAGATATGCAGACTAAGTTTCTCTCCAAATTCTTTCCACAACACAAAACCAACTCTGTTAAGGCTCAAATTCAAGCTTTTCTTAAAAATGAGAATGAAGCCTTTGATGAATATTGGAAACATTTTTAGGAGTTAGTTAGCGCTTGTCCGCACCAAGGGTTTGAAAAACATCATCTCATTTCGTTTTTTCATCAAGGGCTTACTGTGGCGTCTAAATAACTCATGCAGACAATGTGTGAAAGACTATTTTGGGAGATAGACTCGAGCGATGCTGAGGCCCATTTGAAATATATAACTGAGACTACTCAAGCATGGGATATTTTTTACCCCAATAGCTAAAGCAAACACCGACAAGTGTCCAACACGCCTTCTGCGTCCGGTATTTATCAAATGGACAAGGACACTTTGTTAGACCATCGGTTTAATCAGTTGGAAAAAAATTTGAGAGACATACTCGAGGTTCGATTGAGAGAAGCTACTGGACCCATTTAAGCTGAAAAAGAGAAGGTGTGTGCCATTTGTGCGATGGGTCATTCCACAAAAGGATGTCCTGCAATACTCGCCTACAAGGCGATGTACACGGAGCAAGTGGAAGTTATAGGAGGGTTTAGAGGAAATTTTAATATACCTCAAGGGAATGTGTACAATCCATCTTGGAGGAATCATCCTGGTTTAAACTATGGGCAACAACAAGGTGTGATAAATCCTACTTCACATGCTGCTTTACCTTCACTCCCTCCTCAATTTCAGCAAGTGACACATATGCTACCCCACATGCAAGCATCCTCTCCTAGTACATATGTTACCCCACCTATGCGATCTCTTGAAGATAACTTGAATCAACTCATCCAATCTCAAAAGGATAACAGTGTTAAGTATGATCGAATGTTCACTGAAATTCATACTAGTATCTCTAGGTTACAAGCTGCATTGAATATCCAAGAGAAGGGTAAATTTTTTGCTCAAGGTCAAAGACCTCCCCAAGGGCAGACTAGTATTAGATCTACATCATCGAAATCACAAGACCAATGCCAAGTTATCACCACTCAACAAAGTGGTCGGGTAGTTGACCTATCAACACCTAAAGAACCAAAGGCTAAAGAGGTTTCTTTTGATAAAAAAGAGTTTGATGAGACCCCATTATATGTGGATGGCAATAATGAAAATGGTGAGCCCAAAGTTGAAGTACAACCGCCCACTACTGCTCCATTCCCTCAACGCTTGTCACCACCCCAAAAGGGAGCCTCTCGTACGGAGGTGCTAGATGTTCTTAAGTAAGTGAAGTTGAACTTGTTATTCCCGGATTCCATCCAATAAATTCCCACCTATGCTAAAGTCATCAAAGATCTTTTAATCACCAAACGATGACTTAAGGTGAAGAACAATGCCTTTTTAGCATAAAATGTGAGTTCTGTCCTTCTTAATGATCTTCCACTCCAATTTAAAGATCCTGGTGCACCCACAATCTCGTGTGTGATTGAAGAGCGTAGAATTGAAAAGGCTTTACTAGATTTAGGTTCTAGTGTGAATATACTTCCATACTCTATCTATAAGCAGCTTGATTTAGGTAATCTTAAGCCTACATGAATCACTCTACAGTTAGCAGATCGCACAGTGAAGGTACCTCGAGGGATTGCGGAGGACGTGATAGTCCAGGTAGACACATTCTATTTCCCTATATACTTTGATATTTTGGGCATGGATCCCTCCCTTCATTCTAACAATCATGTTCATATAATTTTAGGCTGCCCATTTTTAGTTACGTCTAATGCTTTGATTAACACACAAAATGGGCAAATGCAACTCTCTTTTGGGAATATGACCCTCGAGACCAATATCTTCAATGTTGCTAATCAAATGGGTGATGAGGATAAAATTCACGCGGTTGATCTTATCGATGAGGTTGTGGATGAGCACATAGAGCAAATCATAGGTGCAAATGCGCTAGAAGTTTGTTTAGTCCAAAGTAGTGAGAGTAGGAATTCTTATACTGAGTTTGAGCATGGAGTGGAGGAGTTGAGGTTATTATTACAAAAAGAAGTGACGTTTGAAGGTTGATAGATATTGACTGGGCTTCTATATTTGAGGAGTTACCCCCACAGTTGTCACGTATGATTCCCTCTAAAGAGAAACTTTCTAGTCTCGAGTTAAAGAAACTACCCTCTAATGTTAAATATTCTTTTCTAGGAGAGGACAAAACATTTCTTGTTATTGTCTCTTATAGCCTAGTAGAAGAGCAAGAGGGTAAGTTGTTGAAGATTTTGAGGAAGCATAGAGGTGCTTTTGGTTGGTCAATAGCATATTTGAAAGGTATAAGACCCTTGATTTTTACCCATAAAATCCACCTCGAGGAGGATGTGAAGCCCTCGAGAGAAATGCAAAGGAGATTAAATCCAACCATGAAAGAAGTGGTTAGAGTAGAGATCATCAAGTTGTTAGATGCTGGGATTATCTATCCCATCTCGGATAGCAAATGGGTTAGCCCAATTTAGGTCGTCCCAAAGAAGTTGGGTATGACCGTGGTCGATAATGCTAAGGGAGACTTAATACCTCAAGGCACCACCACCGGATGGCATGTTTGCATTGATTGTCAAAAACTCAAAGCCGGAACAAGAAAGGACCATTTTGCCTTGGCTTTTATCGACCAAGTGATTGAAAGGGTAGCGGTCCATCCTTACTATTGTTTTCTAGATGGATATTCTGGATATAATCAAATTAAAGTGGATATTCTTGATCAAGAAAAGATGAATTTTACCTATCCCTTTCTCACATTTGAATATAAAAGCATGTCGTTTGGACTGTGTAATGCACCTGCGACTTTTCAACGGTGTATGTTAAGTCTCTTTAGCGACATGGTAGAGAGAGGACTTGAGGTGTTTATGGACGATTTCAGCATTTTTGGCCCCTCTTTCAACCAATGTTTGGCTAATCTTGATAAAGTTTTATTCCGGTGTGTGGAAAAGAACTTAGTCCTCAATTGGGAAAAATACCACTTTATGGTCACTGAGGGTGTAGTTCTGGGAAAGTAGACTCATCCAAGGGTATACAGGTTGATCGAGCAAAAATAAAAGTGATAGCTGAGCTACCCCCGCCAAAATCACTGAAAGATGTGAGATCCCTTTTGGGCCATGCTGGGTTCTATAGACGGTTTATCAAGGAATTTAGTGCGATCGCTAGACCCTTGAGCAATCTCCTTATGAAGGATACTCCGTTTGAGTGGAATGACGCATGTCAAAAGGAGTTTGATAAATTAAAAAGCATGATGATTTTTGCACCTATCATGCAAGCTCCAGATTGGTCTCTCCCATTCGAGCTGATGTGTGATGTGAGTGATTGCAAGATTGGGGATATTTTGGGATAGAGGAAAGATAACAAAGCTCATGTTATCTACTATGCTAGTAGGACCTTGTCTGGGCCACAACTTAAATACTCCACTACGAAGAAAGAGTTACTAGCAGTCGTTTTTACCCTAGATAAATTCTGCTCTTACATTATTGGTTCGCCCATCATTTGCTTTACAGATCATGCGGAACTTAAGTATCTTCTAACCAAGAAAGATGCAAAACTGCACCTCATCATGTGGATCCTACTCCTACAAGAGTTTAATCTCTCAATACAAGATAAGAAAGGTGTAAAAAATGTTGTTGTCGATTATTTGTCACGGCTCTCGTCCGACGTACCTAATGATCCAATACCCATAGACGAGTATTTTCCAGATGAGTAATTATTTTCCACTTCTTCTCTTCCCTGGTTTGCGAATATAGTGAATTATCTAGTCACTAGGGCCATTCCCTCCGAGTGGACACCGCAAGGGAGAAAGAAGTTCATTACTTAGTTGCACATGTTCTTCTACGATGATCCATATCTATCTAAGTATTGCGTTGATCAAATCATCCGAAAGTGTGTACCTAATGAAGAAATTCAAGGGGTAGTTCGATTTTGTCATACAGAGGCTTGTGGAGGTCATTTTTCTAAAAATAAGATGGCTGTTAAAATCTCGCAAAGCGGTCTCTATTGGCCCACAATTTTCTGAGATGTGAATACTTATTGCAAATCTTGTGATAGATGTCAATGGGTGGGAGCTATTACTCGTCGTGACATGATGCCATTAACCCCCATACTAGTCATTGAGTTATTTGATTGCTGGGGTATTGACTTCATGGGTCCGTTTCCACCCTCTTTTGTCTTTCTATACATCCTCGTCACAGTAGACTACGTCTCAAAATGGGTAGAGGCAATAGCTACAAGAACGAATGACAATAAGGTCATGATAAGGTT
Organism: Sambucus nigra; assembly: GCA_949130495.1. Lineage (NCBI taxonomy): Eukaryota > Viridiplantae > Streptophyta > Magnoliopsida > Dipsacales > Adoxaceae > Sambucus > Sambucus nigra. The sequence goes on along the minus strand of OX422210.1, from coordinate 91,605,053 downwards.
CATACAAGAACACATACTTTCTCGCTTCGGTGTTCCGAAGGCGATTATAAGTGATAACGGAACTCATTTCTATAATAGGCCATTTGAAAAGTTAATGAGAAAGTATGGGGTTGTCCACAAGGTTGGGACGACTTATAACCCTCAATCAAGTGGCCAAGCCTAGCTAGCGAATCGAGAAATTAAGAACATATTGGAAAAGGCGGTCGAACCTAACCGGAAAGATTGGTCACTCCGATAGAATGATGCGCTATGGGCTTATAGAACCGCATTCAAGAATTCCCTTGGTATGTCCCCATTTCATTTTGTGTATGGAAAACCTTTCCATCTTCCTGTCTAAATTGAACACAATGCATATTGGGCCATTAAGAGGGTGAACTTTAGCACGGACAAGGCTGGGGAAGCACGCAAGCTGCAGTTGAATGAGTTGGAAGAAATACGCAATGATGCGTATGAAAGCGCTAAAATTTCAAAGGAACGAATGAAACTATCCCACGACAAAATCATCCGATGTAAGGAGTTTCATTCGGGACAGAAAGTGCTTCTTTACAAATCAAGGTTACACTTATTTCCCAAAAAATTATGGTCAAGATGGACTGGTCCATTTATTTTGAAGGAAGTATTCCCTCACGGAGCTGTCGAATTGGAGGATAAAAGGGGGAAACACCTTCAAGGTTAATGTATAATGCCTCAAGCGTTATCAAGAAGCGTACATTGTGGAAACCGACACGATATGGTTGTCGAACCCTATTTATGGGGACTGAATGAGATAATTTGGAAAGGTTGTCGCATCCCCGACATGTATGGGGTGAGTTCTTGTATATAGTAGGGGTAGGACCTTAGGATAATTCATAATTCATAGTAGTGCATCACAAGAGGAAAGGAGCGTCACGCGCGTCGTGCGAGTATTTCGAGTTTGGCTGGAAGTATTGGGAGTTTTGAAGTCCGTTTGCAAAGGAAGGCATGTTGGTAAAGTCGCGCTTAAGAGGAGAGTGACCCATATTTAGAAAAGGGGAAGCAAATTTTTTTATACCCAATCGGTCCTGTTGTTCAAAAATGAATCGGTCCGGGCATTTAAAATCGCAAAAAAATTGAGGACCGAATAGATCCGTTACTTGGACCCGGACCGGTCCAGTGTCTGCAGAACTTTACCGCTTCCCGAGGTTAATCCCCCTTATCTCACAAATCCTTTTACCTTTCCCCCCCAAATTCGTCCACCATATTTCCCTCCCAAATCCATCTTCTATTTCCCTCCCATTCGTGCCCCCCATCCCACCTATAAATCCCAACCCTTTCTCCCCATGTTCCTTTACTTAATCCCATGTATCTCTCTCTCAATCTTATCCATCATCCTCTCCATCACTCCCTATGGCTCTTCCCCAGAAATACACTTCCATTGATGTGCTTCCCAATGGCAATGGCGGGCACCGCTCACGCCAAGAACGCCAATGTTGCGAATGTTTTTTCGATCCCACCCGTAAGATTCACATCGAGTGCCAAGTGTTATGGAATGAACTCCCCAAATCTTTCATAAGTTTTTTCCTTCCATGGGTCTGGTGTCGATTCTTCAATGACCCATACGGAGAAGTGTGGGAAGCTGAAGTCCGATCTTTCTATGGCTCTCTTATCTGCACCGACGAGTTTGAATCTCAAGTGTTTATCGATGCCACACCCATCCCTTTCTCCGTAGCCCTTTTGTCCCAAAAATTAGCATCCAAGGGTGCGACTATCCTAGCTGTCTTCACCTATCCAACAAATGTCCCACCTGTTTCCAAAGCTACTTGCATGTCTCGTCTCGCCCCCGGTACCAATTAGGACACTGAGACCTTTCTGGTGGGTCGTCTCAATGAAAAAGCCCGCATCACTTTCTAGATTTTGTGTGCCAATATTTTGCAAACATCCAATGATTCAACCATGCGTCCGCGCAAAGCCACTTTGGTGTACCACTTGTTTTCCCCCAACACCCCTTTCCATTTGGCTAGCATTCTGTATGCTGATATTATTTTTGCGGCATACGATAAGAAAGGCAAGATGCCTCTCCCTTATGGCCATATCATTACATCCCTCCTTATCGATGCCGGTACTGTAGAACCGCATGATAAACCCCGCTTTCCTAAACCCATTGGGCAAGAATACCGCACTCGAAGTGTCAAAAAATTGGATGTGATCCGGGCATGGCAAGGTGATAGTGATGAATCCGAGGGTGATTCCGATGATGACGAGGAGGATGATATTACGACGGATGTTGAGATGGAGGATGGGGACGAGGCTGAGTATGGTGAGGCTGCTGATCCAGATTATGTTTCGGCAGGTGAGGGGATCACCACTCACATTGATGCTCTTGAGGAGTGTTTTAACGGTTTTATGGCTTCGTACGATGATAGCTAACGCGCTTACCATCGCGACACGAGTATGCTGTTACGCCTTTAGGCTGATCTTTACCGCTTTTAGTTGGGTTCCAATGCGCCGTTTCCTGCTTATTTTTATAATCCTTATGAACCAAATGCACCCAGTAGCTCATGCCCCCTCCCGCACCATAGGCAACCCTGTTTTGGTCCTTTCACAATCCCCATCTGGTTTTGCTATATGTGACTCCTTTCATGTTTTTCTCTCTTGTGTCTCACAGCTATGTATTAATGAACCTTTTGTGTTTTAGTTATTTGCTTGTTTTATCTCTCGCACTCATTGTTTTGCCTAATTTACTTTTAGTCCTTTTGATTGCGGACAATGCACAAGTCTAAGTTAGGGGGGTGATAAGTGCATATTTATAAAACTTCTCAAATTAGGAAAAAAAAACTTTAGAAAAAAAACCAAAACTATTTTTGTTCACAATAAATAAAAGTTGGAATTTAAATTTTTCAAAAATGTCACCTTTATTCTATTTAAAGTCTCAAATTGTTAATTTTCATAATGCACAAAGCCAAAATTAACCGAAGATGGAAATTGAAAGAAAATTGACGACTTAACGAATAAGTGTGGAGATGAATCAAATACGGTGAGATTTAGAGCCTTTCAATTTTTTATGAGTTTTTAAATCAATCCGAGTTATGATTAAATCAAAGTTATTTTCAGTGTTTTCATAAGTCATTGATGATCTCAATTATTTATTTTGATCAGTTACGGGAAATGTGTGAGATGTTGTCACAAAATGCACGCTAAATATATCTCTAAACTTAATTCATCTTGAGATGCATATGGTAATGTGATTAGCAATTTGGACAATGAAGTAGTCCCTCGTTTGTTAACCCAAAAATATTAGCCAGAAAACGTTGTGAAAAAAATAAATTATCCCTTTGCAGCCCAATTTGAGCCTAATAAAATATTTCCTTTTCATTAGATAACTCGAAAAACCCAAATGGCCCGAAATTGTGAAAATTAAAAATTTCATCTATAAAGTCCAAAAAGTTGATAAAAAGTTCCAAAATAATAATAATAATAATAATAATAATAATAATAATAATAATAATAATAATAATAATAATAATAATAATAATAAAATGCTCAACAAAAATAGCAAGAAAAGAAAATGTGAAAAAAAAATGAGCAAATGTCCGAAAAAGAACTAATGGACATCATAAGGACATTTTCCAATTTCGAGATTTTCGACCATTCCCATTTTTACCCTTTATACCTTATAACTCGATAAAGTCCTAACCGAGTCCGAATGGCAAAATTAATTACTGCGCGGAGAGCTAAGACACGAAAAGATAATAAAAGAGATTAAGTGCATATTTTCGACCATTCCCATGTTTATCTCTAGCACTCATTGTTTCGCCTAATTTACTTTTAGTCCTTTTGATTGCGGACAATGCACAAGTCTAAGTTAGAGGGGGTGATAAGTGCATATTTATAAAACTTCGCAAATTAGGGGGAAAAAAACTTTAGAAAAAAACCAAAAATATTTTTGTTCACAATAAATAAAAGTTGGAATTTAAATTTTTCAAAAATTTCACCTTTATTCTATTTAAAGTCTCAAATTGTTAATTTTTGAAGACGCTGGAATTTCCTTTTTATGTAATCTCGATAAATGATGCGTAAGCGTAAAGGAGATGGTTCAATACAATTGATAAATATAATATATATATATAACACTTTAAATCAAGTTAAATCATTGATCCAAGTCCTAGAATTTGCCTAAGTCATAATTATCAATTATCCAAAGTTAGGCAAAACCAATTTTAGCAGATGACTTGAATAGACCAAATTTACCCAATATTTAATTTAGTCCCAATATGAATGAGTGTGATAATTTAAACCAAATTTTATCTTGAAATTATTCTAAGCATGCGTTCTAAATTATGATGCAAGATAAAATAAACAATATCACACTACGCCGCGATGTACGAGGAAAAACCCAAGACGGGAAAAAACCTCGGACGGCCCTAGCCACAAGTCCACTAGATATGGAATTACAATTACAAGACAGATAGACTTACAACGACTGACTCGATCCCTCTCAAGCCTCTACGCTTCTTCTTATAGACACCTCTTCCTAGCGGACAACCTCGGAACTCCACCGCGGTCTCGAAATCCATCGATGGGGCTTTCAATGGTCACCGTCACCCGAGCAAGGAGCCTTTCTCCAAGTGGGTAGAATCGCAACAAAAAGTCTTCTTCTTTGATGGATGTAGAAGCAAACCAAAACTTCTCTTCTTGAATTCGGTAGAGATAAACCGGTGCCAAACTCCAAGCAATTTGATATGTATATAAGAACTTGGATAAACAATATGGGTGTACAAACTAGAGTGGTAAGTGAATTTCTCTTTGAAATTTAGCACTCAAAACATGAACATTTTCCTTAAACAAATTTGCTCTCAAACTCTCTCTAAGAGATGAAACTAGGATGGAAAATTTAAGTTGGAAAATGTGATTCCCGTCCTTCATAAAGTCTGAAAAAATCAGTTAAGAAACAAGTGGGAAAGTGGGTTAAAAACTGCCAAAAACTGTTCCCGCCTAACAGTTCGTTCGAACGACATTTCGTTCGAACGAACTCTCGTTCGAACGAGACTTCTAACGACACACCAGTATGGACTTCGTTAGAATCTCGTTGGAAACCTCGTTAGAACGAACAAGTTCGTTCGAATGACATTTCGAACGACAGACCAGTTTAGACTCGTTGGCAAAATTGTTCGAACGAAACCTGGTTCGAACGAAAAACTCGTTTGAACGATATTTCGAACGACTTCCAGAAATTTTTATAAAATTCGATTTTGGCCCAGAAACTTTATATACTTTATTTTAAAGTTCTAATTAAATTTTTCTGAAAGTAAAACACAGTTTTTATTAAACCTAACACCCAATAAACTTTGTTCCAAGTTCCGATATATATATAATTGCATCCATACCTTGGGAGCATGGAACTATAGATGATGACGTAGAAACGAGGCACAAACCGGCATATTTGATGAAGCTTTTATATCTTGGCCGCTACGTCTTCAACAAACACTTCATAGGCTTGAGAGTATTACAATGACATACTATCCTATGAATAAATGTTTTTGTCCGGAATTGAGCCAAAACTATATATGGACTCAATTGGAAATTTGTGTCCTTACAATTTTCATAATGTACAAAGCCAAAATTGACCGAAGATGGAAATTGAAAAAAAATTGACGACTTAACGAATAAGTGTGGAGATTAATCAAATACGACGAGATTTTGAGCCTTTCAATTTTTTATGAGTTTTTAAATCAATTCGAGTTATGATTAACTCAAAGTTCTTTTCAGCGTTTTCATAAGTCGTTGATGATCTCAATTATTTATTTTGATCAGTTACGGGAAATGTGTGAGATGTTGTCTCGAAATGCACGCTAAATATATCTCTAAACTTAATTCATCTCGAGATGCATATGGTAATGTGATTAGCAATTGGACAATGAAGTAGTCCCTCGTTTGTTAACCCAAAAATATTAGCCAGAAAACGTTGTGAAAAAAAAATAAATTATCCCTTTACAGCCCAATTTGAGCCTAATAACATATTTCCTTTTCATTAGATAACTCGAAAAACCCAAGTGGCCCAGAATTGTGAAAATTAGAAATTTCATCAATAAAGTCCAAAAAGTGAATAATAAGTTCCAAATAATAATAATAATAGTTATAATAATAATAATAATAATAATAATAATAATAATAATAATAATAATAATAATAATAATAATAATAAAATGCTCAACAAAAATAGCAAGAGAAGAAAATGTGAAACAAATGAGCAAATGCCCGAAAAAGCATTAATGGACATCATAAGGACATTTTCCAATTGTGAGATTTCCGGCCATTCCCATTTTTACCCTTTATAATTTATAACTCGATAAAGTCCTAACTGAGTCGGAATGACGAAATTAATTAGTGTGTGGAGAGCTAAGACATGAAAAGATAATAAAAGAGATTAAAATGGCGTGACTAAGAGATGATGTTTCCCATTTCACAATAACTATATTCCGATGATGAGATATTTTCGCTATATATTTCCCTCTTTTCAATTTTGTATGCATGAACTTGTGTTCCATTATATTTACTCCTTATATCACGCATATCAAGAGAAATGATCACATTTAGAGTGATTCGTTTGTGAGAACGTCCTGTGAGGTTTTGAAATCAAAACGAATTTTCGAAAAGTAACGTTATGATCAATCGATGGAAATTTGATGTTTAATTTTTGGCTTCACATACACACGCTATGATTTCAGACTCTTTTGAATGTGAATATTTTCCGAAAAGTTTAAATTGAACAATTTTTAAGTATTTTGATTTTTTTTTCTTTGAGTCAATAACGAATTTTGCGGGTATATTCACTGCAAACCCTCACGAGACAAAACTCGTCCTACTAGGGTAACCTAGGGGTTTAAAGGCTTATTGAATATGCTCAATGCAATTGCTTGCCTGCGAAAGTGGAATAAAGGAAATTTTCAAAAGTTAACTAATTTCTTTTACATTGCTCGGGACGCGCAAAGTTCTAAGTTAGGGAGATTTGACTAAGTAAAAATTCTTCTGAATTTATCTTCTTAATTTAGTAGTTTTTAGCACCTCGAATAACGAAATTGACTTGTTTTATCCCATATCCTTGCCAGTTACTTCTTCTATTAAGTATTCCGAGTTTCTGTATGTCGTATGGTTTTTACAGGTGTTTAGTACAAGGAAAGAAAGGAAGAAAACAAAAGAAGAAAGGTCAAAGGGTGAAAGACTAACTTTACACTCGGAGTTTAGACTTGAAGCCAATGAAAGTTGAAGATAATTAACTATAAGAGTGTAAGAAGAAATGGCAGTCAAAATGGAGCTTTGGATCAAAAGATATGGCAAGTCAAAGTTGGGAAACAAAAGTCAAAATTGAAGAATATCGAACCGATCCAATGGAGGACGGACCGGTCCGAAAGTGCACATTCCAGTAGACTCCGGATTGGTACAGAACTGATGGAAAAAACATAGGCCCGGTACCAGACCGATCCAGCTGACAAAAAATGAACCGATTCGGATTTGGAATCGAACCGATTCGATGATACCGGGACCGGTCCGCCAGCTAAAATTATGGAATTTATTTATGAAACTGAAGAGTCGTCCAGAGGCATAAGGGGAGTCATGTTTCGTGTATATAGGGAGGGTAATCCTTGGAAGAAAGGGATCTAGTTACTCATTAGTCTATTCATCAAGAATTGTTGATTAGAAACTATAGTTTGTAGTTTTGGCAAAGAGTTGTTCAAAGTTTAAAAGTTCCAGTCAAGATTCAAGTGTCAATTTCAGATTTGCTGATTTAATAACCAAGTAGTTTTAAAAAATCATATTCAAGCTGAAAAATGCATATACGAGTTATAATGATCATCATATCAGTTCCTACGAATTACATCGGTCCCGTGCTAGGTGTTGGTGCCTCTCACGGGGCCGTTCGGGGTCTATTTCCTGTTTTCACCCTCTAACACCATGTTTTTCCTAAGTCTTGATATTTTCAAATTATCATCGTATTCTGAAACCGGGAGTCTTGTGATCGTGCGGTCAGTTCCTATAAGTTACATTGGTCCCATGTGAGGTGTTGGTGCTACTCACGGAGCCGTTCGAGGGTTGTGTCGGATTTTTGCCTTCTAACGCCTTATTTTTAAGCCCAAGTCTAGAAATTTATAAATTATCATCATATTCTCAAACTGAGAGTCCCGTGATCGAGCGGTTAGTTCCTACAAGTTACATTGGTCCCGTGCTAGGTTTTGGTGCCTCTCACGGGGCCGTTCGGGGGCTGTTTCAAATTTTTACCCTCTAACGCCATGTTTTTAAACCTACGTTCTCATTTTTCAAATTATCATCATATTCTCAAATAGGGAGTCCCTTGATCACGCGATCAGTTCCTACGAGTTACATTGGTCCCATGCGAGGTATTTGTGCCACTCACGGGGCCATTCGGGGGTTGTGTCGGGTTTTTGCCTTTTAACGCCATGTTTTTAAGACTAAGTCTAAAAATTTGCAAATTATCATCGTATTCTCAAACCGAGAGACCCATGATTAAGCGGTCAGTTCCTATGAGTTGTATTGGTCTCGTACGAGGTGTTGGTGCCTATCAAGGGGTTGTTTTGGGGTTTTCCCTTCTAAAGTCATGTTTTAAGCCTAAATCTAGAAATTTGCAAATTATCGACGTATTCTCAAACAAAGAGTCCCGTGATCGTGCAGTCAATTCCTACGAGTTATATTGGTCCCGTGCGAGGTGTTGGTGCCACACACGGGGCTGTTCAGGGGTTTGTCGAGTTTTTTCCCTCTAACGCCATGTTTTTAATTATAAGTCTTGATATTTTCAAATTATCGTCGTCTTCTCAAACTGAGAGTCATGTGATCATGCGGCCAGTTCCTACGAGTTACAATGGTTCCGTACGAGGTATCGGTGCCTCTCACGGGGTGATTTGGGGGATGTTTTGAGTTTTCAGCCTCTAACGCCATGTTTTTAAGCCTAAGTCTCGATATTTTCAAATTATCATCATATTCTCAAATCGAGAGTCTCGTGACTTTGCGGTGAGTTCCTACGAGTTAAATTGGTCTCATGCGAGGTGCTGGTGCCTCTCCTGGGGACGTTCGGGGTAGTTTTGGGTTTTTGCCCTCTAATATCATGTTTTTAAGCCTAAGTCTAGATATTTTCAAATTATCTTCATACTCTCAAACCGTGAGTCCCATGACCATGTGGTTATTTCCTACGAGTTTCATTGGTCTTGTGCGAGGTGTTGGTGCCTCTCACGGGGCCGTTCGGGGAATGTGTCGTGTTTTTGCCTTATAACACAATCATTTCAAGCCTGAGTCTAGAAATTTGTAATTTATCATTGTATTCTCAAACCGGGAGTCCCATGATCGTGCGGTCCATTTCTACAAGTTATATTGGCCTCGTGCGAGGTGTTGGTGACTCTCACGGGACGATTTGAGGGATTTTCTGGGTTTTCCCCCTCTAACGCCATGTTTTTAAGCCTAAGTCCTCATATTTTCAAATTATCGTCGTATTATCAAACCGGGAGTCCCTTGATCGCGTGGTCATTTTCTACGAGTTACATTGGTCCTGTGCGAGGTGTTGGTGCCACTCACGGGGCCGTTCGAGGGTGTGTCGAGTTTTTACCTTCTAACGCCATGTTGTTAAGCTTAAGTCTACAAATTTGCAAATTATCATCGTATTCTCAAACTGGGAGACATGTGATCGAGCGGTCAGTTCCTATGAGTTACATTGGTCCCGTGCGAGGTGTTGGTGCGTCTTACGGGGCCGTTCGGGGGTTGTGTCGGGTTTTTTCCGTCAAACACCATGTTTTTATGCCTAAGTCTAGAAATTTTCAAATTATCGATATATTCTCAAACCGAGAGTTCCGTGATCATGTGGTCAATTTCTACTTGCGAGGTATTGGTGCCACTCATGGGACTGTTCGAGGATTGTGTCGGGTTTTTTCCCTCTAACTCCAGGTTTTTAATCCTAAGTCTTGATATTTTCAAATTATTATCGTATTCTGAAATCGAGAGTCTCGTGATCACGCGATCAGTTCCTACGAGTTACATTGGTCCTGTACGAGGTGTCGGTGCCTCTCACGGGGTGATTTGGGGGTGTTCGGGGTTTTCGCCCTCTAATGCCATGTTTTTAAGCCTAAGTATCGATATTTTCAAATTATCATCGTATTCTCAAATCGAGAGTCCCATGAATGTTTGGTGAGTTCCTACGAGTTAAATTGGTCTCATGCGAGGTGTTGGTTCCTCTCCCGGGGACGTTCGGGGTAGTTTTGGGTTTTCACCCTCTAATGCCACATTTTTAAGCCTTGGTCTAGATATTTTCAAATTATCGTCATATTCTCAAACTGTGAGTCCCGTGACCATACGGTCAGTTTCTACGAGTTACATTGGTCTTGTGCAAGGTGTTAGTGCCTTTCACGGGGCCGTTTGGGGCCTGTGTTGTGTTTTTGCCTTATAACACCATCTTTTTATGCCTGAGTCTAGAAATTTACAAATTATCATTGTATTCTGAAATCGAGAGTCCCAGGATCATGCAGTCAGTTTGTACAAGTTATATTGGCCCCATGCAAGGTGTTGGTGACTCTCACGGGGCGATTTGGGGGTTGTCTCGGGTTTCCCCCCTCTAACGTCATGTTTTTAAGCCTAAGTCTTGATATTTTAAAATTATCGTCGTATTCTCAAATCGGAAGACCTGTGATCCCGCGATCAGTTCCTACGAGTTACATTGGTCACGTGTGAGGTGTTGGTACCTCTCTCATGGTCGTTCTGGGGTTGTCTCGTGTTTTTGCCTTCTAATGCCATGTTTTAAAGCCCAAGTCTAGAAATTTACAAATTATCATCATATTCTCAAATCGAGAGTCCCATAATCGTGTGGTCAGTTTCTATAAGTTATTTTGGTCCCATGCGAGGTGTTGGTGCCTCTCAAGAGGCAGTTCGGGGGCTGGTTGGGGATGTCGCCTTCTAATGCCATATTTTTAAGCCTAAGTCTAGAAATTTGAAAATTATTGTTGTATTCTCAAACCGTGAGTCCCGTGATCGAGCGGTCAGTTATTACAAGTTATATTGGTCCCGTGCGAGGTGTTGGTGCCTCGCACGGGGCCGCTCGGGGGCTGTTTCAGGTTTTCATCCTCTAATGCCATGTGTTTAAGCCTAAGTCCTCATATTTTCAAATTATCATCATATTCTTAAACCGGGAGTCCCTTGATCGCGCGATTATTTCGTACAAGTTACATTGGTCCGTGCGAGGTGTTGGTACCACTCACGGGACCGTTCGGGGGTTGTGTCAGGTTTTTGCCTTCTAACGCCATGTTTATAAGCTAAATCTTAAATTTTGCAAATTACCATCGTATTCATAAACCAGGAGAACCGTGATCGAGCGGTTAGTTCCTACGAGTTATATTGATCCTATGCGAGGTGTTGGTGCCTCTCACGCGGCCATTCGGGGGCTGTATCGGGTTTTTGCCATCAAACACCATGTTTTTAAGCCTAAGTCTAGAAATTTTCAAATTATCGATGTATTCCCAAACTGGGAGTCCTGTGATCCTGCGGTCAATTCCTACGAGTTACATTGGTCCCGTGCGAGGTGTTGGTGCCACTCACGGGGTTGTTCGAGGGTTGTGTCGGGTTTTCGCCCTCTAACGCCATATTTTTAATCTTAAGTCTTAATATTTTCAAATTATCATCGTATTCTTAAATTGGGAGTCCCGTGATCGTGCGGCCAGTTCCTACGAGTTACATTGGTCCCGTACGAGGTGTTGGTACTTCTCACAGGCGATTTGAGGGTTATTTCGGGTTTTTTCCCTCTAATGCCATGTTTTAAGTCTAAGTCTTGATATTTTCAAATTATCGTCCTATTATCAAACTGAGAGTCCCGTGATTGTGCGGTCAGTTCCTACTAGTTAAATTAGTCTCATGCAAGGTATTGGTGCTTCTCTCGGGGACGTTTGGGATAGTTTCGGGCTTTCGCCCTCTAATGCCACGTTTTAAGCCTAAGTCTAGATATTTTCAAATTATCATCATATTCTCAAACTGGGAGTCCCGTTACCACGCGGTCAGTTCCTAGGAGTTACATTGGTCTTTTGCGAGGTGTTGGTGCCTCTCACGGGGCCGTTCGGGGCCTGTGTCGTGTTTTTGCCTTATAACACCATCTTTTTAAGCCTGAGTCTAGGAATTTACAAATTTTCGTCGTATTCTCAAACCGGGAATACCATGATCGTGCGTTCGGTTTCTACAAGTTATATTAGCCTCGTGCGAGGTGTTTGTGACTCTCACGGGGTGATTCGGGAGTTGTTTCAGGTTTTCCCCCTCTGATGCCATGTGTTTTAAGCCTAAGTCTTGATATTTTCAAATTATCATCGTATTCTAAAATTGGAAGTTCCTTGATCCCGCGGTTAGTTCCTACGAGTTAGATTGGTCCCGTGCGAGGTGTTGGTGCCTCTCATGGGGCCGTTCACGGCCTGTGTCGTGTTTTTCCCTTCTAACACCATGTTTCTTTATATTTTCAAATCGTCGTCGTATTCTCAAATCGGGAGTCTTGTGATCCCGCGGTCAGTTCCTACGAGTTACATTGGTCCCGTGCGAGGTGTTGGTGCCTCTCACGTGGCCATTCGATGGTTGCCTCGTATTTTTTCCTTCTAGTGCCATGTTTTAGAGCCTAAGTCTAGAAATTTACAAATTATCGTCTTATTATTTTGATCCCGTGTGAGGTGTTGGTGCCTCTCATGGGGACATTCGGGGACTGTGTTATGTTTTTGCCTTCTAATGCCATATTTTTAAGCCTAAGTCTAGAAATTTACAAATTATCGTCATATTCTCAAACTGGGAGTCCCGTGATCGTGCGGTCAGTTTTTACAAGTTATATTGGTCTCGTGCGAGGTGTTGGTGCCTCTCACGCGGCCCTTTCGGGGTTGTTTCGGATTTTCGCCCTCTAACGCCATGTTTTTAAGCCTAGGTATACATATTTTCAAAATATCATCGTTTTTTCATTTGTATTTTCATTTCTAAACCCATAAAGGTTCGGCCCCAATACATAATGGTGTTTGCCTGTACTAAGTAGTGATAATTACAATAGTAACAATACTAATTATGAAAGAAATTGTTTTCAGATAGCAAACATTTTGGGTTAATTTCAATCAGCTAAGAAGATGCTAAAAGCAATGATGCTTACTCAGGATTACTAAAAGCAAGAACGGAGACAAGTATGGTGTATAGAATAAAATCAGGTGTGAATTAAACATCATCGGGCCTCCATCGCTATAGTTGAGGTCGTTTTCCCAACTATAAAAGCAAGTTTTTGGGGCGAAACTAGTGTCGTGCGTTCATTGCCAAATACAGTAGGAGTATCTGACACAGTGGGTCTATCGATGGAATTCTTGAACACACAACAAATCAACAGTTCCGAGTGGCATTGATGTCATATTCCCTGCCATACCCGAAAAATTAAACCAATTGGCTTAGTTGCATATTATCTTGTAAAAGGACGGTAGAAATATAAATTTAGATTGAACACGGACTTGATAGTGTGAGAAAATGAGCAACTCACGTATCCAACAGGACCCATAATAAATCTGACTTAGAAAATGATTGTAACATTTGTAACATTACCATCTACTCAAGTTCCAAAGTATTAGAAGTTGCATAACAGTTATATAAACTGGTATATAACAGTTTAGATAACTGTTATATAACAAATTATATAGTTGTTATATAACATTTAATATAACAGTTATATAACAGTTTTATAAACGGTTATATGACAGTTATCTAAACTGTTATATACCAGTTTATATAACTGTTATATAATAGTTTAGATAACTGTTATATAACAGTTATATATTACCAAAAATTCAAATCTTTTAGTGGAAAGTCCATCTATCTAAGAAAATGTGCTTACAATCCAATTTTTGTGATATGTGTAACAACCCGAGGTCTTGGAGACGATGATTTATTTATTTTGGGAGAACTAAATATTATTTTATTTGGAGAATTATTGAATTGGCAATTGGGGTCAAAATTTGGAGTCGTTAGAAAGTGTCTTGAATGGCGATTCTGAGGGTACCATCGTTTCTGGAAGGGTCGAGAAAGTCGAAATGACTGTACTTGAGGTCTATTTGGGTTTCGAAATAATTTAGGACCGTTTGACTCGAATTAAAGTTACCGAGTCATTTAAAGTGTGTATTATCATTTAAAGATGTGTACATTTGGGAGATAGGCTAAATTAGCATACGGGAGAAATAATTCTCCAAAGAGAGAAAGAGAAATAGAAATAGAAAGAAAGAAATAGAGAAGAAGAAAGAAGAAGAGAAAGAAGAAGAGAAAGAAGGAGAAAAGAGAGAGAAAGTGGAGATTTCCGGCAAATACGCGATCTCAAGGCGGATTCAGACCCTACGAACCCGAGGCAAGTGATTAAACTTGCTAAATAATTGTTGTGTACAATTTATTGCATGATTTGTGGATTGGTATTTTGGGTTTTAGGTTTAGTTTAACAAAACCTAACTTTTGGGGAAAATATTATATTTGTGGTGTATAAATGATTTCTAGGTTAGAAGTTAGTTTATATGTATTCTAGGATGAATATTAATGATATAAATGTGATTGGGTTGAAGAAAAATGGAGAGAAAAGGATAAAAATGAAGTTTGGGGATTTTAGGCTATATAAAAAGTAGCCATTTTTTAAAGTTCTGAAGGGCCGAATCAATTCGGCCTCCTACCGAATCGATTCGAAAATATACAGGTGCCCAGGTCTGAGTGACCGAATCGATTCGGACCCCAGCTGAATCGATTCGGCCTGAGACAGAATCCTAGGTCTGATGACCCGAATCGATTCTCCTTCCTAGCCGAATCGATTCGCTAGGCCGAATCAATTCGGAATTGGCCCGAATCGATTCGAAAACAGGGCTTTTGGGGGATTGTTTTTCTAAAGAGAATTTCACCCCGTTTTGTTCGAGGTTATCAATTGGAGACGTCTATAGGAGATATGTGGAGTATGTTTTGGAGACTTTTAGAGAGTTTCCCTTATAAGAAATGATTGGAGTCATATTGACTAAATTTGAGGAATACCGATTAGATATTTTGGGTATATTTTAAGTGGGGAAGCCCACCTTGATTTGGAGATTTTTCTTGGAGAAAATAATTATAATTCATATGAGAGAATGAGAATAATTTAGAGATACCAGATCTTAGGATCCAATCGCAAATGGGATAACTTCAAAGGTTCATAAAAATGAATTGAACCCTATTACGAATGGAGAATTATAAATGCTATTTGATGTGCATATGGATATAGAAATATCCTTAACGATGATTGATTTGGGAGATGTCTCACACTATGAGAAATGTAAATTGAGGTGCATTAGGATAAAGAATATCCTTAACTTAAAATAATTGAGGGACAATTCATAATGAGAAGCGGCATGTGAGCTCCAAGTGAGAAATGATATAGTTTATACTAAGTGGGGAAGATGTGCGAGGATTGACGGTTAGTGTATCAAAAAATAGGGATATACTAAACAATGATATTAATCTATTGCGCCTAAGGGCGTATAATAAAGATGAAAATGATGTGGCAGGTATACCTTATATGATGGTATATCTTTATTATGTGGTATGTATGTATACCTTATATGATGGTATATATGCATAAGTTAGGTATACCATCTCCTTGCTATCATTGGGAAGTTACGTGCGTAGAGGGTGAGCATCCTGGCTCAAAGAGCAGGGTGTGGATATTCCCCAGGTCATAGTCGTCCATGTGATTATTATGTGATATACATTATTTATTTTGGGGGTGAGAGGTCGTGGGTATGTGTCGCTCTCACTTGCCGGTTAGGAGCTATGACCGCTTCCCGGGACGTCGTGTGCGTGAGTTGATCATGAGGTGGGAGTCGTTGAACCCCACCAGGTGGCCCCAGTTTTCTACGTATATGGGCTGCTGGAAGATGATAGCATGTGAGCCTACGTCCTTCGAGTTATAGCTCGGTTGGATGGTTATTATTGCCTGTGATTGTACTTGGGTGTCGAGGGCTTAATGGACCTCAACGACCTACATTACTAGGATTAGTGTATCGGGGGGGTTCCTTGTTTGGATTTCGCCTCGGCGAGACATCCCACGCACGAACCGCAGTGTAATGTTGGAACTTGAGTATAAGTTAGTCCTTAATGCTCATACTTATATATATATCACCTATCCCGAGGATCGACAGTGCCAGGAGTAGTGTAACGGGGGGGTTCCTTGTTTGAATTTCGTTTCGGCGAGACGTCCCACGCATGAAACGCCGTGTACTATTGAGATTTGGGAATATTAATTAATTAAAAATGGATAATAATTTGGGTTACATGCATCATGCATTGAGGTCATAATGAGCCTCGAGGATCAATACGGACAGGAGTAGTGTAACGGGGGGGGGGGGGGGGGGGGGGGGTTCCTTGTTTGGATTTCGCCTCGGCGAGACATCCCACGCATGAAACGCAGTGCCGTGTTGAGAATCGGGAGGAGTTTAGTCCTTAACTCTTGATGCTAATAACTCATATAATAATAATATATATGTTTTCATTGCCAAATAAGGGCATCACTAGAATATATGAAATTCTAGTAAATGAATGTTGATGTATTGTGATGATGTGGTTATGAGGATGATTATACAACTTTATATGTTCAACAAATGAACAAATATAAAGATAACTATAACATTTAAATTAAAGTAAATGATTTAGATGGAATTTCAGATAAGTGTAAAATTGGAGATAGGATAGATGATATTAATTAAAAGTGTCATTTGGGTTTTAGCTAGATTAATTTGCCTAATTAGAATTGGGCATTTATTTGGAGAACATGTGCATACGTTTTGTGCGCGCTTTAGTTGAGAGGCGAGTTGAATTTTATGGAGAGTTCGATTCCATTAAATCATGTAATAATGCATTTATAATTATTATGCATTTTAATATGCTTGCTATAAAATGTTTTTCAACTCGGGCTCTGAACTGTTTATATTTTCTCCCTCCATGTATATATTGTATTTCTTTAGGTGTTCCTCTGCAAGAACGCCCTTGATGTTTATCCATCCAGTATTCGTGGAGCTGTGGCAGTAGCAGACTGTTGCGGCACTTGGTTTTAGTCGATTCCTATCTTTGTATATCTAGACTAGGATTCAGTTGTATGTTGAGTTAGTATTCAAAGTGTTGTAGATTAACACTTTCATATTTCATTTCTCAGATTTTTATTGTCTGTTACCCGACAGCATATTTGGGTATTTTAATTGTACATTGTATTGGACTCTTGTGTATATTTGGAGTTTGTACTTATCACTCATCATAGTTAGATGTGTATTGTTGGTAGTGGGTACATAATTGGTTTTGTTGTTATTGTTAATTAAAAGTTTTAAATTTTTGACAATCCACTTTTAATGATTTCGGATAGTTAGCCTTAGATTATTAGTATTGTCAGTTGATGTTGAGACTGTGCCATCTGAAATACCTGATTTAATGTAGTATAGGGTTGGCCACGCGTTATTATTTTGAGCAGGTTGTCACAATATGCAAGGATGAAATTGAATCTATAAAGCATGTTGTGATTAGGTGCAACTGGACTAAAGAGGTTTAGAGAGCTTGGGGAATTGATTGGGGAAAATGTGAGGCGCTATCTCATTCCCCTTTGCATTGAGCCTCAAACAATCTCGATCGCTAAAAATCATTTGGACAAGCAGTGGATCATCTTAGTATAGTGGTCCGGAATGCTTGGCATATTTGGAATGCTCAGAATAAATTTGTCATCCAATACGAGAAAATTTGGGCCAGGAAAGTGATTGATCAAAGTATGTTAAGGTGTGATGAATTGCATAAGCTATGGGGCCTTCATCCTTTCCTCACCAAAGAAGAAATTGGTCGTGTTTTAAGAGACCAAAAAGGATCTTTTTTGGATGTCTTCTCAGCACTTTGCACAGTGCAATAAGCTAGAGATGGTGAAGCTCTTGTGACAAAGAGAGACTATAACATTTTTAAGGAGAGTGATCAATATAATGGTGTGATTGAAAATGATTATAAGGTGGTAATTGATTTATGTTCTTCATGGTGGGTCCCTCCATGGGAGCTAGCCCCAATCATCCTGGATATAAAGTAAGTGTGATACCTCTAACGCCGTGCTTTTAAGCCTAAATTTAGACGTTTTCAAATTATCTTCGTATTCTTAAACTAGGAGTTCTGTGATCACGTAGTCAGTTCCTACGAGTTACATTGGTCCGTGCGAGGTGTCGGTGCCTCTCACGGGGCAGTTCGGGGGCTGTTTGGGGATGTTGCCCTCTAACGCCATGTTTTTAAGTTTAAGTCTAGATATTTTCAAATTATCATCGTATTTTCAAATCAGAAGTCCCATGACCATGCGGTCAGTTCCTACGAGTTACATTGGTCCCATGCAAGGTGTCGGTGCCTCTCACGGGGCCGTTCAGGGGCTCTTTCGTGGTTTTCCTCTCTAACGCAGCCGTAAGTCTTGATATTTTAAAATTATCATCGTATTCTCAAACTGTGAGTCCCGTGACCATGTGGTCAGTTCCTACGAGTTATATTGGCCAGGTGCAAGGTGTCAGTGCCTCTCACGGTACCATTCAGGGGCTGTTTTGGGTTTTCACCCTCTAACGCTATGTTTTTAAGCCTGAGTCTAGATATTTTCAAATTAGCGTTGTATTATCGAATTCGGAGTTCTGTGATCACGAGGTCAGTTCCTACGAGTTACATTGGTCCTGTGCGAGGTGTCGGTGCCTCTCACGGGGCGGTTTGGGGTTGTTTCGAGGTTTCCCCATCTAGTGTCATATTTTTAAGCCTAAGTCTTGATGTTTTCAAATTATCGTCGTATTCTCAAATCGGTAGTCTTGTGACCATGCGCTCAATTCCTACGAGTTACACTAGTCTCATGAGAGGTGTCGGTGCCTCTCATGGGGCCGTTTGGGGGTTGTTTCGGGTTTCTCCCTTTAACACCAAGTTTTTAAGCCTAAGTCTAAATATTTTCAAATTATCGTAGTATTCTCAAACTGGGAGTTGCGTGATCGTAGTCAGTTCCTACGAGTTACATTGGTCCTGTGCGAGGTGTCGGTACCGAGTAAACCAACAAAAATCCAACCAGTAATACACACAATCATAATTAGTAAGGTAACACAATATTTACAGGGAAAACTCCCCAACCCAATATTTTTATTACTCACAAAATATAAGACCTTTACAAAATCATCTAGGTTATCTCATGGGCATAAACTATCAGTTTACAATGCTTAAATACAAGGTAATATGAAGAACATATTTATGTGGAAGTGATCTTAGGATTTTAAAGACAAATTCTCTTTTGTCATAGACAATGCCATTTTCATGTAATTTTGTTATGACATCGGTGAGTTTGATATAAATATCATCGAAGATCCCAGTCTCTGTCATAACTAGGGTATTATATTATTGAAGCAGCATTTGAGTCTTAGCAGCCTTAACACATGTATCACTTTCATGGGTTGTGGCCAACGTGTCCCAAGCTTCCTTAGAAGTGGTACATATAGATATTCTTTTGAACTCATGCTCATTTACAGACATAAATATTTCATTCTTTTCTTTATTATTGCACAGGGAGGCCAGTTTCTCCTCTTTAGTAAATTCAGTGAGAAGTTTTTTATTCTTATTTCACTGCCTTCTACTATTGGTTTGGTAGGATAAGTATATCCTTATTGTATGGTATCCCAAGCTTCGTATTTCAATGACCCTTGGATGAACGCAATCATCCTTACTTTCTAGTAAGGAAAATTTGCCCCATCGAAGAGGGGAGGTCTGGTTAAGTTTCCCAGCCTCTCAAATTTCTCATCTATGAGGTGTTTTTTAAAACAGTTTCAAAAAACACAGGATTCTGAACAGTTGTTTTAGAAAAACAAGAACCAACTCTGATACTAATTGAATATCCCTTACTAATTCGTTTAGTCAAAAGTTAAAGCAAGTATAAAAAACATTCACACAAGACAATATTTTGACATGGTATAACCCCAATCAAACTGGAGAAACATCGACGACTCCCTCTACGGAGTAAAATAAAAATTCCACTAGAATGAGTTTTAAAGTACAAGTTATTAACGTATTATACACACAAATCAGACCTAATCTAAGTTAAGAAATTTTACTAGCACACCTAGTGTTTCTATGACTTCTCTGGCTCTGATTGTTGTCTTTAACGTCCTCTAAGCTGAACTCCTTTGCTCCTTCTCTACATCGACTCTTTTGGTAAAAATCTCTTTATCAACACAACTTTAGTGATGTTGTGTGAACGTGTAGTGAAGTGATGTGCCTAACACGTGTATGAAACTCACTCACACTTATACGGACAATATTCCTACAAATTACATATTTGTTCTAAATATGACATGCAAAGTCAATAATACTGAGATTTGATTTTTCTTTTTGAAAACCCTAATTTTCAGATCTTGTTCTTTGGACAAATCTGTTTAAAACTCAGATTCTTTCAATCTTATTTATGTAAAAGTTTTCTAAAACGAAAAACTCATATCTGAAAACCTTTATAAAATCTAAATTCAGTTTTGTTCACAAGAGAGATTTCTTGGATAAATTTTTGATAAAAACTTTTACGAATAAAAATCCAACAAAAAGAGATGATTTCTACTTGAAGAATCAGTCCTAACAAAGTAAAGTGATTGTATCACTGTTAGTCAGATCAACAAGTCCTAATAGAGTGAGACGAGATATAGACTCGGTAAAGTGTTGGACAAGAGATAAAAACCAGAGAGGTTTTGAACACAATCGAACAAGGAACCCTCAATCTCATAAAATATTTTCTGAGAAAAATTGGATAGAGTTTTATTTGGGTTTTTCTTTTTCTCTATGATTTTTTTTCTCTATCTTCTCTCTCTCTCTCTCTCTCTCCCTCTCTCTCTCTCTCTCTCTTTTATCTCTCTCAAATCTCAAACTCTCCAAAATATTGTAAACGAATGACCCTAAGGCTCTATTTACACTAGATGATGGAAGAGTCTGGATGCATTGGCTAAATCCACGGTTGAGATTCCTTCGAACAAATGAATTTAAATCGTAGGGCTAAAAATGCACCACATTTAAACAGCCTCTGGTTGGTTCAATTTGGTGAGACTAGGATTAAGCTAAAACGTATGCAGGCCATTTATTAATTTAAACTAACGCTTAGGATATAATCTCAGGTATGTGAGAGTGAGAAAACACAATCTTAGCCGTCAACAGTGCAACACGTGTAAGGTGTAGATCAAGTCTAAAATGCGTATTTTTGAAGGAATAAAAATATCAATTTCCACCCCAGATTTTTTTGCCGATTTTGGATTCTACCCGAGGGCGATTTTAGAAACTTTGATATAATACAAATAAGCCCAAACATTTTTTAAAAACCTAATTTTAATTGTTTAAAAAAATCTTTAAAATCCTTCAAAATAGTAGAAAATAATTTTAACCCAGTGTGAACGCGCACACACACCTCATACACATAAAATGAAGAATAAATGCAGTCCTACATTTTCAATCCTTGAAGTTGTTGAAGTAGATCATGAAGAGGCATGAGGTTTAGGGTTTGAGAAAGGATGACACAATTTTGTCTCTATTTCCAAACTAGATAAGCTCCTATATTTTAGATTCAAGTGAGTTATGTATATAGTGTGCTTCAAATATTATTATGAAGTCAAATTCAAAAGTTGATTATATAACACAATTAAAGAATTCCTTCGAAAGGATGAGGTTATATGAACTAAAAATCCCCCTTAAAATGTGCATTTGGAGTTTCTGCAGGGAATTTCCTTGGATATATGGTAAATAAGAAATGGATCTAAGTTTATAAGAATAAGAATAAAGCTATCATCGATAACAAAGCTCTGATTAAATAAAAAGAAATTACAAAGGTTTTGGGGGCGACTTAATTACAAAGGGTAATGCTTATTTTCACTTTTAACTCACAAAATATGAGTTTTCAACACATCGAATCCAAATCTTTTTACTAGATTTCTTTAGTTTGAAAAATTTACTCACAAGTTCAACATTTTCTTAAAATCAAACTTTTGTATTAAAACGTCACATTTATTATGTAATACCCCGTATTTTTATGGCTTTTAAAATTGGGGATTTATTAAATTTAATTTGAGGTATTAATTTAATATTAATCCGATTTTTTTTATACTTACTAGCATGATGTGATAATTATTGGAAATTTGTTGAATATTACTAGATGAGTAAAGTAATATATGAGATTGATTTTATTAAAATTGTCACGAGTGAATAAAATGGCAATTATGAAAATTTAATTCGGGACGCGCCTGTGTCGTGTAAGGACTAAATTATTATTATTAAAGTGAATAAATTATAAGTCGTCCATATAGTCATTTTGAGTGCGTCAAAGTATCCGTAAGGATCAAGATAGTCAGAAAAGTGTACTCGGGGATTTAGTTTGAGTCTCGGGGCATTTTTAGGCCTAATTGACACCCCGGGAGGGTATTTTAGACATTTTGTATTTTGGGGTAATTAAACCCACGAATTTTCTTAGTATTTATTAGCCATTTAGAGTTGTCTCTTGGGGTTAACAAACACAAAGCCGAAGCCAGCCATTAGAGAAGAAGGTGAAGTGATTAGAGAATAAGGTAAAGAGATTTGAGAAGAAGGTGAAGAGTCTTCAAGCAATCCAAGGCCTAAAACTCACCCGATTTCATCGCCACCACCACCAAAACGTAGATCGCACGACGAGGAACGCAACTATATATTTTTCATCAATAAATCAGACCCTTGAATCCGAGGCAAGTATCTATCTTGTTGATTTCCAAGTTAATATACCTTCCATGTTAGTCTAGGAATGAAAATCATATGTTTTAATGGAAGAATTATATATTTTGAAAGAGAATTTATATGTGTTGTAGGGAGAACCCATGTAGTCTAAAATCTTGATCATATGTAGAGGATTACCCATGAATTTATTATGATATTTGGGAAGAAAATCTTGATTAAAATAGAGGGTGGTGATTATTCATGCAAAATTTGGTTTTATAAAGAGATTTGAGATTAAACCCCTTTTTGATTGACTCGTTGAGGATTTATTGATGTTGTTACGTTAGAACTCGTTTATATATACATTGCTTATACACTTGGATTACTTTGATGGGAATTTGGGATGAAATTATAGAGGTTTGGAGGGGTTAAAATGGTTGCACCCGTAGGTTGAATATTGAGGAAAAACTAAGCAAGAACTGCTTGATCGATCGATCGACCCCCTTTCCTCGATCGATCGACCCCTCCTGGAAAACTACCTATTTTTCCCTTTTTGTTTAGTCCAGTTAAAATGCTTAGGAACCCTTGATTATCATTGATAGAGTATAATGGGTTATGAAGACGACCAATAGGGTCTAAGTAGACTCCGTTGAGTGAAATTAATATGAGATGAAATTTTGGGTTAACGGGGAGTTTGATAATAACAATTATGGGTCGTGGGCGAACCTAATTTGGAAAATATGAATATTTATATGTTTGGCTGTGTGATTGTGCATACATTATGTATCTGTGGATGACATACCTAGCTTACTTGTTATCGACGGGAGGTTTGTGCGTGAGGACAGTCATATCCTGATGAATCCATGGGATTTTTTATTTGTCGCTCGAGAACATAGGACTATGAAAGACTTATCGGTAAGTTGATAAGTCCGCTGACTATGGGAGCGTAGGTATGTGCGTGACCCGTGGGTATGAGAACTATGTTTGCCTCCAATTTTTGAGTTGATATTTGTGGTTCGAGGAATCTTTACCGAACCTATAGTCCCCTATACAGCGACGTGATGTATTGGGACAAGATAATAGAGTAATGCAGCACCGCAGCTGTGTCTCGGGGTGCAGTAAAGTATATATATAATATAGTGAATATATATATACATGTGATGATATCTACTATGTGGCTAAAGTAGAAATGTAAGATAGTTATGTATGAAAACACTTAGTTGAATTGAATTAATAAGGGACTTATCCATGTTGAATCTAAATGGATATATATATATATATATATATATATATATATATATATATATATATATATATATATATATATATATATATATATATATATATATGTGTGTGTGTGTGTGTGTGTGTGTGTGTGTGTGTGTGTGTGTGTGTGTGTGTGTGTGTGTGTGTGTGTGTGTGTGTGTGTTTATAACATCATTATATATATTATAACGTTAATACATGGGAATAATTTGGGCTATAAAGAATGGATACATGTGGTTAATCTAGTTAGCGTGGGAACTATAACTAGGATGTCCTAGAGGTACGTTAGGGGTGCACACTAGATGAGAGGTGAAGATTCTCAAGAGAGTGTCGCATACTAACTTGGTTGTGATATTAGCTGGCAAACATTTTAAATACTTGCTAAACTATTTTTAAAACTGTTTTACACTCAGGCTCTGACCCGTTTTCTGTCATTTCTTTCTCTGTATATATATGTATGTATTACAGGTGCCCAGCCACAGGGGCGTCATGCTTAGATTCTTTAAATTGGACGTGCTGCAGCTTATGTGGGAGTTGCAGGCCCTTGCTTTAGAGGACTTCGTCATTGAATCAGTTCCTACTTTAGATCTTCGTCGTTAGGGCATGTGTCGCCCGATTTCCTATTACAGTTGGATTTGTCAGAGATTTAGGATATTTCCGCATTCGGTACTCCTCAGGAGTTAACTCTTATTTGGATGATTTCATTTATAGTTCATAGCTTGATTTGGTTTATCTAGATGGTTTAAATGGTAGTGTAGTTATTGTTATCCTTTTATTTATGTGACTCTTAACCGTTGGGTATTAAAATGGTTTATATTGGTACTTAGATGTTAATTTAATAAAGGACTGATCACCCAGTATTTAATTAGGCGGGGTGTTACACCTTATTTTAAGGTATTATTTCATATTCAAAGGCTTGTTTAAATATTTATTCGTCAAGTTCAACTTATCATTTGACATGAAATGACTATTTTAAACATGATTTTCATAAGAAATAAACTTTAGTCAAGGAAGGAAGACTAAAACCCTTATTTTAGTTGTTGGTCAACAAGTCAATTGAGGATAAAGTCCCTCACCCCTCTCTCTTATAATGCTCCTAAACATGTCCAAATGGTTACCTATCCCTCAAGGGTCAAACCACCATGCTAGTTTGGGTAGAAAGTCGTCAAACATGGGCTAAATTCGTGAGGGTGGGTCCCTAAAAAACCCATACCATTGCCCATGTTGACAAATAAAATGGGGAATGAATTGATTTAGGCTAAGGCTTAACCCCTTTGATAGACTTATATGTTAAGTTTACACCATGTAAAACTCAATCGGTGGCCAAGTGATTTTAGAGATGATTAAATTAGATCTCAATGGTGATTATTTAGTGGAATTGATTACGATTAAATAAAAAAAAATATGGGGTTATAATTTAAAATTTACAAGTATTTATTTTAAGACAATTTAATTATTTGTCATGGGTCCCTAGTATAGTCCAATACCCAATTGTTAGGGTCGAAACTTTTTGAAAGCCCAGTTTGACCGAATTCCATACCGCATACCTATTTATATTGGTGTAGGCTAGGGTTTTAAGCTAAGAATCCATTATGGGGGGTTAGAGAGGAATATAAAAAATACTATTCATGTTTTTGTGAAGTGTGTGTGTGGGGGGGGGGGGGGGGAGGAGCTTAATTTTCTCATATTTCACAAGGGTGTCATCTCCAAAAGTGCCCACACATAAGGCTTACTTTGGGTGGATCATATGCTTCTAATATGTTTTCTTGAAATTGTTAGAAGGAAGCAAGGATTTCATCTTTTTCAACCTTTGTCTCCTCAAACAATAAGTGCATGATTAATTAAAGATCTTTAGTGCTGAATTTTTTCGCATTTTATCAATGGGTCGAGTCTAGGCCTGGACCCGATACGAACCGAGGCTTATAATAGGATTTGAGCATATTTTTTTGGATCTAAGACCCAAAAACTCGAATACCCACTTATTACACGGTAGGGTCTGGATCCTGTATAAAACTCGGACCCGAAGAACCGAACCGATTTTATATATATATATATAGTGAAAGGATCACAAGTGGACCAAAAGAATGGACTTTTTAATGGACTTAACAAAAAAGACTAACCGAGACTTATTAGTCTTTTTTGTTAAGTCCATTAAAAAGTTCATTCTTTTGGTCCACTTGTGAACCTCTCCCTATATATATAACATGCAAGTATTATAAAAGTATTATATTTATGTATATAATAAATATAAGTAATATATGTTTTATTTATAGTAATCGTATACTATAATACATTACAAAATATTTTAATCTAAGATTAAAAAGTAAAGAAGGGGGTAAAATAAAAATAAATATAAAATAAATGTATATATTTGGCCAGACCCGAACTGGGACCCGATATGGATCCGAATCTGAATCCAATATTGTAGATCCGATAAAGGCCCGACCTGAATCCGAACCTGATTAAGTGCCTACTAAATGAATCCGGATCTCCCTAGATCCAGTCCGAACCGATTTGTTGACAGGCATACTCCAAGTCATCCAGGAGGGAGCCAATATTGTACAGGTCTTAAAGCTCGATCATATTTCCACTCTAAGCATAAATGTACCTCGTTCACCTCCATTGAGGACATGACTAGTTCTAGATAAATACTTATTGGAAGAGGATGGTGTTTTTCTTAACGAGACGTTTTGACACTTCTGTCTCACGTTATGCATGAGTCATCTGTACCATCTCTAGGTTATGATTCATTCTTTCCTTTCATTATTATTTCTTGCATGGTATCATAGTTTATAACCATCCAAACACCAAGCAAGCAGCCTAAGGCCCAAGCAAACACCAGGCAAAAAATCACCACAACAAATTTCAGCTTTATTAATGATGTTTGGCAAAATTGAAATTTCTGAAAGTGGGGCTGAACCCTGCTTCCAGGGGTCTCAAACCATTCTCCTATCCAGAATACCATCAAGAATATGAGGGAGACAACAAACAATTTTTTTCATGTTCTTTGGTTTCTGGGTTAAACACTAGGATTTTCAAAATATTTTTAAGAAAGGCTAGGCAGAGGATATTGATGTTAGTCCCATCTTCAGAATAGCTAAGAAGTTAAAAACCTCAAAGGTCCTTTGAAAAAGCTCAATAAAGACGATTACAAGAATATTAATGTAAGAGTGGTTGCCAAGAAGAAGAAGAAGAAGAATGTCATGCTGGTTACTAGTGTTGAGGGGGTGTGAGAACTTCTACAAGCAGAAAATACCATGGTTAAACATTCGCATATAGCAAATACTTTTGTCGAAAATCATGGTCGATTATAATCTGCAATTTTAAATATTAGCATCTTAATTGCATTTTGCAGAAGAAATGGCAATGCTTAGGCTTGTAAACTACAAGGTACTTCATTGGTGAATTTGCTAGCTTGCCTCTATGTTTGCTTGTCTTCATGAGTGAATTTGTTAGCTTGCCTCCTTATATACGACTCTTTACAAAGTTACAAGATGACCATTGACTTCAAGTTTCCAATGATGAAAACAAAATATCTCCATATAAACAGGGAATTATTTATTTGACAATGAAAGCAATATAACCCAGCCATAAGTAGCATTGTACTTCTCATACAGATGGGAAAATAATTGTAATGAGGACCATATTGTCTCATCTTTTGAAGCAGTAATCTTCAAGATACATTCACGGACTCATCCAACTCATACCTTAAACTTTTTACCACCTTAGCTTAGGAGGAAAGTACTGAAACAAAAGCACATATTATCAATCAAAAAGAAATTAACAGCCTAAAGATCTAATCAAATACAATCAAACACTTGATCTGATTGCTGATGCTAACCTTATTGATGAGGGAGAGATAGTATGGCTTGACCTTTTCAACATCAATCCGATCCTTGCTCTTGCTGTATAGGTCATACTTGCTGTAGAAAGGAAACAGTAATTAATTGCCTCTGTAAAGTCTGTAATGTAGTACGCGATATAGTAAGGAATTTCATGAATTAAAAGACAATATACTCACTTAAATATTTGCAACCATTTTAGATTATCAAAGTCTTCCTCATTCATTAGATGCTTATATGCTCCTGACCTGTGTAAAGCTGATGAAACAAGCTTACTTCAGTATATCAACAAATCCCCCCAAAAAATTTGTTCCTGAAATAACTATATTAGTTTCATTTATTTTTACTTCACCTACCATAGAAAGAGTGATATCTGATTATGAAAAGAGCAGCTGATGGTAGGGTTGCCCCATTCTCCTTTGCCACCTGAAAATTAGTCCTACAGTTTAAGACTTAACAAACAAAAGGGGCTGGGCTCCATTTGTTTCAAAATGAAATATTTTTGCCGAGATAGTTATATCATGTACAATTATTATACATAAATAATCAATTATAACATAATACATGTGCTTTATTTCACCAGTTTGCGTTTTAGCTAGGTGAAAAATACTTCACCCCCAAATCAAACAGGGCCTTAAGAGTTAAATAATTGAGAATAAGTTTGAAGGAAGTACCAAATACATGTAGTCATCATGCCCCCATGACATCATTACACTGTTAAGCCCACAACCATGAGAATAAACACCATATCTAGTGTTGTGTGCAGTATTGTAAAAGTCAGGATTTTCCTTGAAGTACTGTGGAAACAAACCGAAAATGCCGAAGTGTAATATGGAACTAATATGGACTGATGATTTATTTGTTGGTTATGAGTGTTGAATAAAGTAATACCTTGTGGTGGACAATTGATTCATCAAATGCACACCCAACAGGGTAAGTGTCACCTGCAATATATGATCTTGGTTAGTAATAATTAGCAAAGAAAATTCTTGGCACTAATGACTCGATCAAGTGTCAACATGTATAAAATTTGTACATACCTACAACAGCCCATTGAGGAAGCTCTCCAAAGGAAGGGTGAAGAAGAACCTTTCCGAGATCTAAGACACAGAAAAGGAAAGTTAAATACACTTCAAAAACATTCAGAAGTACGATAATATGCAAACTTAATTGTCTACTTGAGTAGGAAAATGATTTTTGATGATTTATGTGATACACGATGTGTATTTGATGATAAACTTGACTTAAAATACATGCTAGCGATTAATCCAACCCAAACGCAGTGATGAGCCTCGTAGTTATAAATGTCGTATCCAATGAACAAAGCTCCGGAGAGGAGGATGTCGGCTGGCCTTACCCCCATATATGGAGAGGCTGCTCCTATATCTCGAACCCGAGACCAACCAAGTGTTGGACACAATTGTAAGCCCATTTCATGGAAGTGTCAAAATGAAAAATGATCAATTCAAGCCCTACTCAAATGCCAGAAATCCAGACTCCTCAAAATGCTAAATCACCCGAAAAAAATGGACCATTTCGGCCAGATTTTTTCCATTTTGATTTGCGGTCCCTAATACTAACCTTACAGTCTGAATATATCTTACAAATCCGCATTGATCTTTGAGGTTGCATTAAAATTTTGCACATAGAATACATCTTAGCGACTATTTTACAAGAAAATCACATTAATTGCTCAGAGAAATACCAGGTAGCATCAAATTCGTGTTCATTGTGTAGTTAACATATAACAAACACATAATATAACTGAAATACATCATGTAACCAACTAAATGTAAAATGTACAAATGGATTAAAAGCAAGATGCATACCATGTATCAAAGCAGTCAAGTGTAGCCAATCTTCATTAGGGTAGTCTTTCCTAATAGCTTCAGCAGTCTGCAACAAGTGCTCAATTTGTGGCTCATCCAAATCTGGATCACTCTCATCCACAACGTCATTAAGCAATTCACAGCATTCCCATATGCTCATTTCCACCTTATCCAATTTTCCATACTCCTCTCTCATCCTCTTCACCTGCAATGCAGTGTAAAATTTTAAAATTTAATCTTAACCATAAAGAAAATACTATATTTATTCTTAACATACACCCAAATTCTATTGAAATTTTCTCCAAATTGCTTACAAAGTCATAAGACTGGTTCATGTGGTTAGTCCTGTAAAAATTCTCAACCCCTTCTTGTCTCTCACTTTCAATATCGTAATCCCTGTTTGAAAATTTTCATGTTTAACCAGTCCAAGAAATTAAACACAATCATAAGGGAAACCACTATGGTAAATTGTCCCAATAATATTATATTTTGTTTGTTATTTCAAGTTAATTAAACTTGGCAAAGTCAAATTAACAGATCTGAAACATCAGATCTGTGAAGAATCAACATATCATCCATTGTTGCAGCAAGGGTTCTCTAATTTATTTAATTTCCATTTTAATTATAATTATTATGTAGGTAGGGAGATAAAAAGACCTAAAACTGTGGCCAAATGAATTTGTATGGGGCACCAAAAATCCACCATCCAACACCAATTCCTCTTCATTGTTAACGATCTTCTCCCCCTCACCATGAATTCCTGTTTAGACCAAATAGTATAACAACCAAACAATTAAAGATCAACAAAAAAACAAAGAGGGGAAAAAAAAAAACTAAATAGTTTACCAAACTCGGGTTGGTCGATGATAATAGTCATCCTTAATAAAAATTGAATCTTTGAGACAGAGAGAATAAAGAAGAAATCGAAAGGGTGGTGGTGTCATTTTAGGTTTGGGAAAAGGGGAGTATTTATAATTGCCGGAAAGTCCTTCCCTGAGAATTCGGGGGCGCCGAGCCCTTCCCAGAAAACCAAAAGTTTACGAACTGATTTTAAATTAATAATATATATAGGTTTGGTATACGTAAAGGTTAATGTTAATGTTAAGGTTACAGTTGTCGATAGATAAAACAAAGGATGGTTTGGTTTTGGAAAGGTAATGCAAGTGAAGCGATGATGACAAGTGATTTTGGTTGGGATATTTTGTGGGGTGGTGGGGTCCATAATGACTAAGCGCTGTGTTGGAGATTGCATCCGTGCATTTTCACGACTCTCGAGGGGGAAGTGGGACATACTGACGTGGAATCCAGTCAAGGACAAAGACGGAATGTACGACGCGTTTTTTGGATCGATTTGTGCACTTTATATTTGGTCCTAAAACCGACTAATTTTAGGTTTCAGGCTACGTAACACAAATTTACGAATTTATATTAATAAGATAATAATTAATATTTGTGTGATACATCTTTCAATCCCACCTCACATTCTGCTTTAATTAAATTAAATCATCTTTTAATATAAATAAATTGTTAGAAAATATTATGTCTTTAAACAAATTAATATTTTCATTAAATTAATATAGTAGTCAACTTTGAGTAATTAGAAAAGTAGGATCCACACTTCAAACGTGATGACTCCAAGTATGTACGTGTTCCTTGTGTTAAGATAAGTCACATGATATATTGATTTGTTAAAAACGGACAAATAATGAATAAGAAATATGGTTCAAAGCGCTCCATTTATGTATGAAAATTATTGGGAATTTTATATAATTTCTATTACGATTTTTCTAAACTGTCGCTAAAGGATGTGATTGTTCGCTCTATCACTAAAAGTTATGACTGTTCACTATTAGTTGCGACTTTTCATGGAAAAACGTCCCAAAAATGACTATTTTTCAAAAGACGCATAGTTTCACAAAACAACACGTTTTTCCACTAAATACAAGATTTGTATTTATTTAAAAATAATATTTTTCATTCCTAAACGAGTCGGAGAGAGTATCAAACATAATTGGTTCATGGGACACGCGCATTGAAGTGTTTCTTGCATGTGTCGAGACCAATTCATCATGGGAGGCAGACGCTCGTTGTTCATTGCGGTAAGTATCGTAATGGGAGTGCATTTTGTTTTAAGGAAAGTGAACACTCCACTCGATCATCTTATTCCTTTGTATGTTTTCTATTAATCTATTTTTTTATTGCACAATATATTGTTCCATATTATAATACGATGAAATCACACAAGCATATATTTTAAACAATAATCTTAAGACAAAATATTTTATTTCCGCAATTAGTGTTCATTTGTGTTATTTGTCATTGTTGCATATGTTTTAACCCATCATAAATATTGAATTGAAAAAAAAAAGATGCAAGCATACATTTTACTAGATTGTATTTATGCAAGATTGTATATATAGGTTTTCGTGTTAAAGGTATGATTCCTATTGCATTAGATTTAAATATAATAACATTTTTAAGAACACCTAATATTAATCACGAACACATTAATATGATTAAACTTTAACATACAATTGTTCTTAATAAAATGATCTTGGATCTTCATGTTTTTACAAAATACGTCTAAAAGATAGAAAATAAGACTTACCTTGGTCCAATGCATTGATCAATCTTGATTAATTGTTCCATCAATTTCCTAAATATGAAAAATTACACTCATTTGGAATCTCAAAATTTCTCTCCCACTTCAGAAATAGTGTGTTATGAGATAACCTCAGATGGTGTAGGGTTCCTCTATTTATAAAGGGAAGAGCGCCAGAATCCTAGTCAAGGTGGGACTCTATTTCAAGTCTCCAACTAATGTCACTAACCATCATGTGACTAACGGATAAGAATGATCCAATCTTCTAATATTCGTATTTATCACGTTCCTAATTAATTATCTGATATTTATCAAGACCACATAATTGGAAAATTCATAAATTCGGAATCTAATATAATTGAAATTAAATAATTAATTTTGACACTTAATATTAATTTCCAACAGTCTCCCACTTGGTCTTAATAATCCTCATAATTAAATTAGGTACCATAAGGTGCACAGTAACCGTTGATGTAAAAAATTAGATTATCTCTAATTTATCAAACACAGATAAAATAAATAAGAAAAATATTCTTTTAAGTGGTTCAGCCTTATAAGAATGGCCTACATTCACTGTTGTTGTATTGCTGACTGTTTGTCTGGAATTCTCGATATGTGGTTTTATCCAGAAATACAGAGTTTTCTTCTAATGAGGAGGTTACAATGTATTTATAGCGTTGAGGTTGTACGTGTGAAAGGACAGTTCGCTATTATCTAGTAGACATATACATCTGTACGATAATAATGAGCATTTAATGCGCAGTCGTCTCTTTGATTCTCTTGATTTGGATACTATGTACGCTAAGTAGCTCGAACCGCTTAAAATGTTCGGACCGCCTAAGTAGCTCAAGGCCCATGAGTTGCTCGGACCGCTAAGTATCTCGGGGCCCATGAGTTGCTCGGGGAGCCTAAGTTGAGCGGTACACTTGAGCTGCTCGGAATGTATGAGTTGCTCGTGGCACTTGAATAGCTCGGTGGCAGTGAGTTGATCGGTAGAAGTATTTGTAATTGCCACGTTGGTTGACACGTGTATTCAAATGATGGGTCCACGTCAGCAGATTAAACTTGGTATCAACAGAAGCCCCCAATGTTTCATAGTTTGATGTTGAAGAAAAGTATGGAACATTCTGCTTGAAAACTGCATAGATTATTGGTTTGTATGGTTTTTAAGAAAACATTCGTTGTATATAATTCCTTTCTGAGTGCACAGTATCAGGCCTCATAAATATTTTGAATTTCCATGACCGCTTCGATATTTGTGCCCCTTCTCTTTTTTTAGCCATCGGATACGCAAACGTCCTCCCTTGTAATCATTGCTTTTTTCTATTCCCGAGGTAAAGTATTTAAGCGCGACAAAAATCCTATCGTCTTTTAATTTTCAAATCTGTATCTTTGAACTCTTCATTTCCTCTCTATCTTGTGCCTTCGTTCTTTCCATTGTTCGTTGTCAATTGATCTCTCTTTTTCTGTAAGATTTTCTTCCCTCTCTTTTATTTACTTTGTTCATCATGGTTTACCTTGTTGAATCGCTTGACAAATTTCGATCTGAATTTTCAATACCTTCATGGGTTATTTTGGAAGAACTTTCTGAACCTTCTGATTATTTTTCTTTGGCTGAGGGACATTGGTTCCCAAGTCTCTTTGTGGCCGAATGTGGCTTTTCTTTTCCTCCAAACTCCAAATTCTGTCAATATTTTGACGTTGTACCTACAAAAATAGCTCCAAATACTTGGAGGATAGTTAATGGCGTACATAGATTGAATCAACTCCATAGAACCCGTTTAAGGATTCCAGAGATCATGTACTGCTATAGATGGGTTGTCAGTGATTCCACATTCTATTTAAAAACTAGGTTTTTAAATAGGGATTTAGTTGTCAATCTTCCAGACGTCAATAGGGATTATTTTGAGCATGGTGTTGTTATGAAAAATTGGCAACATGCTCCAATAATTGGAGATGACGTATATCAAGGTCCCAGGTGTCCCCCTTATGGCAATGGAATAGGTTTTTTTTATTTTTTTAAATCTTGTTTTCTTTGTGTTTGATAATATGTAACACTGACATTTGTTTTTGTTTGTTACAGTTGACAATAAAAGAAAACCTCCAAAAGAAGCTGACGTTAATTTAAAGCATTTGAAACTTATCTAGAATTTGCACCAATCTGTTGTCGAGGAACATATTAGATCTGCCTCTTATTTGTTGCAGTACAAGAGCTACACTTCGTCTTTCACTGCTCGTCTACGTCCAGTGGTAGTTAATCTTGACCAAGTACCAGCTTCTGAGACTAGTGTGGAAGGTTCTTCCTCTGAGTCAAGTGTTACCATCAGTAACTTAATGAAGAGAAGAAGAGCTACTACCTTCTCTGATAAATCTGCCTCTACTAATATGGAGGCAAAGAAAAGAAAACAAGATGTCCCAGAAGAAGGGACGGGAATCACTGATGCACCTCTTCCTGCTGCTGCCAAGAAAGCTGTTGAAAAGCTCCCAATGGCCCCGAGCAAGATTGTTGATGTTTCGCCTCCAAGTGAGGTTATTGTTATTTCACCAACAAAGACAACGTCTTTAGTTGGAAATGTTCCTACTCCTCCGAGGAGGTTAAAAAAAAGTTCTTCTGAGAGACCTGCTGAACCTGTCTCTCAACCTTCAAATGTTGAAGGTGTTATTCGATCTTTTGTTGCTCCGAGCTCCGCTGTGAGTTTGGTGAGATCCTGGACTGTCCCATAAGTCTAAGGTATTGAGGACTCCCTTTCTCGTGAGAGAATTACTACCCTTGTTGCTCAACACATTGCCTCAGTAAGTTTTGTTAGCTTGAGTCTTTCACTTTCTAATATTATGTTCATATATTGACCCACAACTATTTCTTTTTCCAGTTGGTGACGTGTTTTAACAGCATTCTAAAGAAGGATGAAGCTATTAAGGCTTCAAGCTCCTCGGAAGGAGTAGAGGAAGCTTTTGTTGGGCTGACCCAATCTCTGAAAGATTCTCGTCAAAAATACGAGGAGGATAAAGTTTCTTGGGAGAAGAGTTCAAGTCCATTGAGCTAGAAAGAAATCAAGCTGTGAGTGCCTCCAAGGCTTTGGAGAAGAAATTGACGGAGTCTGAGCAGAGCAACAAAGTCTTCGAACAAAGCAACAAGGAGTTGGAAGTTAAGCTCAAGTCTGCTGAAGAGGAAGTTATTAAACTTCAAGATGTTCGTCGTCAGAAAATGGAGGTGGAGGAGAAGTTGAAGGTTGTCGAGGAGCTCCTTAGGGAAAGGACCTCCTCAGAGAAGGCAAAAAGGAAGAAGGCAGTTAAAAAATCATTTAGTGTTGGTTGGGATTAAGGCTGGAACAAGGGCCTGGCTGCCATTTCTTCTCAAATGGAGTATGCTAACCTCAAATATTTTAGGGATGGATGGGTCGCATCTTTGCAGGAGCTGAAAGTTGCTAAAAATTCTGAATTATTCCAGCAGCACACTCATGGCCCTCCTCCCTCTCCTAGAGAAGAAGAAGAGGACGAAGCTGCCTCAGATGAATCTTCGATAATGATTGGAGATCAGGCCCCTTCTGTCCCAATAATTCAAACTTGCTCCGAGCAACTCCAACCCACCAGTGCTTTTGCCGAGCAACCACCTTTATCCTCTGAGCAACCACTCACTTCCTCCAATCCTTCTGAGGAAGTCGTAGGAAACAAGGAGAAGGTGTAAAATTATTTGGTCTTTTATTTTGTTGTTCTCTTGAATGTAACCTCAAACTTTGTACTTTTCCTTATGATGAAATAAAATTCAAACTTTGGTTGTTCAACTTGAATTTCTCTTTTACTTCCTCTGTCTGTGTCATTATTGATTCTTTTTTATCTCTTCTCTTTGCTAATTTATAGCCAGGATGGAGCTCTTATCAGCTCATGATACAGAATTGATGAGGAAATGCAATGACTATTTTAAAGTTGGTCATGTAGATCTTGATGAGGCTCAAATCATTGATATCCTTGGTCCAGATACTTCTGAACGAGCAGTCGAAGCTTACCAATACCTGAAATGCCTGCTCAATCGTGTTGTCACCAATAATGTGGCTTACTTTGAGATGATTGAAGATCTCCAAGGAACAATTAAGGAACTTCAGCAGCAGTACAAAGATTCTTCTACCCTTTTGCACCAAGGATATGAGAAAAAATATCAACAACTGAGTGCTGATAAAGGGTATGACAAATTTATCTCTTCTTATGAGAAGAAAGAAAGTGTTCTGAAGCTTTAAGTCAAAGAACACATGCATATTGCTAAGCTGTTGGAGCAGGAGAACATTGCCCTGCAAGAGGAGATAAAACAGCTCAGGTCTGCTGCATCTTCCTCAGGAGCCTTGGTCCCTGTTAATGATGAAGGTTTCTCTTTCTTAGAGGTAAAAAATTCCAACTTAAGAGATGAGTTGGAAACTTTAAAAAAAACTGGACCCTCCACATCTACTCATGGACGAGCAAGATCTTCTTCTCGTGGACGATCAAGGGCTGGTCGGGTCTCTATTAAAGAAGCTAGAACGCAAGCGGCTTTAGAAAATCAGGCCTTTCAGTTGGTGGCGAAGAACCAAGCCTTAGCAGAAATGTCTAAGAAGATTCTGAACTTCAACGAACAACTGTCCACCCAGAGTTTTGCCTTGGAAAATAAAGAACTTCTGGTGAAGAATATCCACGAGCAACTGGAGAGGTTAACTTACCAATTTCATAAACAACCCAAAGAGTTTTGGATGGCTGGGTATAATGAAGCCCTTTACCATCTTGATGCTCGGATCCAGCAATTAAATAACGAAGGATACAAGTAGGGATGGTTAAATATTATGTGTGTGCTACAATTGGAGCAGGGACATTATTTATGGGATTATTATGAGCCTGGAGTGCTCGATTTACCCGTACCTCCTTTTAAACTTGATTTTCGCTGGATTCCTGCTCGTGTAATTCCTCGATGTCTAATTTCCAAGTATCTTGGTGATTATAGTCTTCATGCCAACTTCGAGATATCTCGCCCAGAAATTTACTTGATCGGTCATCTGTAATGAATATTAGAATGCTGAGAGATGTAAATTTTATAAATTTTCCTTATGCCTTAGATGATTGTGACACCCCGACTAATTAAATACCGGGTAGCTACTCCTTTATTAAATTAATTCAAAATGCCAAGTTGGCTCAGTTAATAGCACCACTGTCGAAAACATTTTAATATTACTAACCACCTAGTATTTAAAAAGCAAGTTGCCAAATTTTAATTTAAGTCTGATTAACATGCAACAAATGTAATGAAGAAATAAATAACACCATTCACCATACTGAAGTAAAACGAATAACCATCACATAACAGTAATTAAAGTCTGGAGGAAAAACTCCTCACTAAAATCCCATAACTGAAATGAATAACTAAATACTGAAACCATAAATGCTAAAGTCTGAACACTGAAATGTAAAAGATGCTCTAAATAGAAATGGGCGACATGCCCTACAACTGATAGATAGTGACTCTGGAATCCAAAAGATAGAAGCGTCTACATGAAAATCCCTATAGCTTCCACAAACAGCTACAGCTCGTCACCTGAATGAGTATCCTATGCTTGGTGTCCTTGTGGCTGGGCACCTAAAATGGTTTTACAAGAAAACGATTTGAAAAGCAAACGGGTCAGAGCCCGAATGTGGAGTTATATTTTAAAAACCTGCAAGTGCTTTAAAAACATTTAAAACATTAAATGAAAAGTACATGTTAGGACGTGCACTCACATTATATTCTCACCTCTCGTCTAACTGTGCACTCCTAACGCAAGTACCCATCTATAACTACCCATACTACTAGCTAAGTGACAACATATCTAGCTAGACTGCCAAAGGTCCTGCCCATAATACTTGGTTCCATTTACATAATAACGCTCGTAATTAAATAGGGGTTTAACGTCAACTCAGATACTCAATATGCAATATATATAACTATCAGTTAACTCGTTATATTTCTCGAAACAATACCGTAATATAATTACAACATTAACATGAGGAATCTCATTAATTAAATGTATATTAATCTCATCATATATATACAATACAAGCACCCCGAGAACTAAGCTACGGTGCACACATACTCTGCTATCCATCCCGGTACATCACGTACATAAGGATCACATATTCCGAATCTCTCAGGAATAGTCCAGATAACACAAATCACAAATAGTGGAGGCGAACACAGTCACCATCACGTGGGTCACGCACATACCTACGCTCCCACGGTCAGCGGACTTATTAATATCCCAATAAGTCTTTCTATGACTTATGTTCATCGAGGTACCAGTCTATATCCCCCCCGTAGGCACACAAGGAATAGAGGGTCCTAAGCGAACGCAACCTCCCATGATAGCAAGTATGATAGGTATGTCATACACACAATCCATATACCAATACTAAGTAAACACACGTCTTAGTAATACCGTATTTTAATCGTAGTACATATTCTCATACTAACTTATAATTATCACAATTCATACTATTCCGATTTGTAATTATACGCGTCATAATTATCTCACGTCGTAGTAGACACTCACGTCTCAACCCAAACCGTCCATGTAATACACTCTCGTATGTAAATTCCTCCTCAAAAATACCCAAATGTCCCAATTCTATCATTATTACATCTACGGAATGATATCTATATCCTCGAACAAGTTTACGGAACTCCAAAAGTCAAAACAGTTCAAAAAGAACCAAACTGCCAGCTCGTTAGAAGTCTCGTTCGAACGAGGCTTCGAACGAGTTTGGACTGTCTGGTCGTTAGAAGTCTCGTTCGAACGAGGCTGTTCGAACGAGATCCCAGTTCGTTCGAACGAACTGTCCCTTCTAACTATATCTCGTTCGAACGAGATATCGAACGAAATCCCTCCTCGTTAGTAACGACTGGTCAACTCGTTAGAAGCTCGTTCGAACGAGTTCGTTCGAACGACCTGGGGGCTGCTTCTAACGAGCTACCAGTTTCGGCCCAGATTTTTCCCCATCTCGTTTTTCACCATTTTTATCAATTCTAATCTCTTCCAAAGTTCATCCCAAATAAACGTTTTAGGGTCTCTAATTCATCCTAAACATATTTACATCACCTCCTAACATGTTTTCAAGGATTGAATCATCATAACATCAACCAAATTTACAATTCTCTACACTTTTCCCAATTTCTCTAGAACATGAACCCTAGGTTTATATCAGCATCAAATCCCAGAATTTATTTCGTTTTAATTCCTTCAAATCACAATTATTATAAGGGAAATCATCTACCTATCATACTACATGCAATTCTCTTCACAATTTCTCAATTTCTATGATCTAAACTACATGGGTTTTCATATTTTCTTCAAGAACAAACCATAAATCCGAATTTTCTAACATGGAGGAAACATTCTCAGAAATTAAATGGAATAAAGTCACTTGCCTTGGTTGTCTCTGAGTTTGGTGTAGACTAGATGAAGTTTTCTGCAGAAATTCCTCTCTCTCCAAGCTCTTCTCCAATGGTGGCTTAAAGTGGCTAGGGTTTTGATTTGGGGAAACTTAGAAAACCTAATTGATAACCTACGTAGCTTTCTAGGTTAATATGGGTTGGTTATGGGCTTAGTGGGCCAAATTCCACATCAGATTTACATCTCCAATTTTCGTCACTTTTAATTCCTCAAAATGTAAAATTACCAAAATACCCTTTAAGTTGTCGGTATGGCCTAAAAATACCCCGGGACCCAAACTATACCCCCGGCTAGTGTTTTCTGACTATCTCGACCCTTCCGGACGCGTTGACGCACTCAAAACGACCATACGGACTATATATTTTAAATTCACTTTTATTATCAAAATATTATACCGTGACGCGGCGGTCCCACGCGTCTCAACAAAATTTCCAAATAGCCGTATATAAATCTCACGACAAATTTCATAATACCAAATACATATATAATCATATATGCACATAATCAAATACCAATTCGCATCTCATTAGTATTTATAACCCGAATTAATTTCCAATTAATACGCAATTTAATTAATTAATCCCAAAAATAAATATAGTCAAAAGTACGGGGTATTACAATGATCCTCCTGCTGGAATAGATACTGTTTCAAAGGCAGAAGGGAAAAAACTAATAGAATAGGATTTTTTATGTAATGAAGTGTATTTTTCACAGCATATGTAATTCTACTTGATTTGAATGAAGAAATTTTTAGTCTTTTGCCATTTTATTTTCTTCTAAGTAATTTGCAGAATGTCTTTATTTGTGAATATATGCACATTTTGATATGTACATTCTGTTTTGTTTTTGGATAATAGAACTCGTCCTATCTATTATTTGATTATAGTGACTTGTCATTCTTTGGGCCTAAGCAATGAAATGATTTTCTTCCCATGTTCCTGCTTAGTTTAACCAACCGGAGTTGATTGTATTTAATTTTCTGACCAACCGGAGTTGGTGGTAATTGATTCGCCGACCAACCGAAGTTAGTGGCAATTGATTCCCGACCAACTGGAGCTGGTGGTAATTGATTCCTGACCAATCGGAGTTGGTGGTAATTAATTTTTGACCAACCGGAGTTGGTGGTAATTGATTCCCGACCAACCGGAGTTAGTGGTAATTAGTTCCCGACCAAACGGAGTTGGTGGTAATTGATTCCTGACCAACCGGAGTTGGTGGTAATTAATTCCCGACCAATCGAAGCTGGTGGTAATTAGTTCCCAACCAACCGGAGTTGGTGGTAATTGATTCCCGACTAATCGGAGTTGGTGGTAATTAGTTCCCGACCAACCAGAGTTGGTGGTAATTGATTCCGAATTTGATGTGTAGTGTGTAGCACTAATATTCCGAAAAATTTCAACAAAAAGAGAGAAACTGGGTAAAACATCCAACACTTAATTCATACTGAAGAAATTGCATTACATAAGAATTTCAATTACTGATAATACTTGCGCAGATGCTCTGCATTCCATGCATTCTTGAATTCTTCTCCTTCCAAGGTTTCAATCTTGTATGTCCCTAGACGAACAACTTTTTTTACTCTGTAGGGTCCATGCCAGTTGGCTTCCAATTTATTATTCTTTTGTATTACTTTCTTTAGCACATAATCCCCTTCCTTCAACTCACACTTCTTCACTCTTTTGTTATAGAACAAAGATGTTCGTTGTTGATATACTGCATTTCTGATCGCTGCTTCTTCCCTGACTTCTTCGAGCATATCCAAGTCTAATCTTCTCATTAAATCACTTAAAGGAGAATTTAAATTAAGCACCCTATGTGTGGTAGACCCAATTCAGCAGGTATGACATCTTCACTTCCAAATGCCAGCATGTATGGAGACTCTCCTATTGCTACTCGTGGTCTGGTATGATAAGCCCACAGCACATAATGTAGCTCATTAATCCAATTTCCTTTTGCATCATTTAGTCGTTGCTTCAAACCATTCAGCAGTGTTCTGTTTGTCACCTCAGTTTTCCCTTTGCTTTGGGGATGTCCCGGTGTAGAGTGGATCTTCAGTATATTGGATTGATGATAATACGCAGCAAACTCCTCGTTATCAAACTGGGTTCCATGGTAAGTAATGAATGCATGTGGGAGACCATATCTGTAAATAACGTTTTTTTCCAAATGAATTGATAGACTTTGTTGTATGTCATCTCAATGAGAGGCTCAACTTCCACCCATTTTGTAAAATAATCCACAGCAACCATAAGGTATTTGAATCTTCCCCTAGTCGTTGGGAGTGGCCCGACCAAGTCTATCCCCTACATGGCAAATGGCCAAGGGGACGTTATGGGTGTTAACAATGCTTGGGGAGTTCTTCGGATGGACGAGAAGCGTTGGCATTTGTCGTACTTCTTAGCATAGGTTATGCAATCAGCTCTCATCGTCGGCCAGTAGTACCATTGCGTGGTTATTCTTTGCAAGAGAGTTCGACCTGCTATATGGGCTCCACAAGACCCTTCATGAACTTCTTCGATCAAATCTTTCACTTCGGAGGGATGGACACATCTTTGTAGCCCTGCTATAACTCCTCATCTGTACAAAATGCCATTGGTCAATACATAACGAGCAGCTTTAAACTTCAGTTTCTTGGCTACGAGTTTATCAGTTGGTAAAGCCCCCTCTTCAATATAGGCCTTGATAGGATCCATTCAATATGGTCCCAAGTCGAGGGAAATAAAATTCATTATTAGATCTTCGTCTATGCTCCAACCAACTAGGATTTCTATTGGGATTATTCTTCGTAGCTCGGTGTGTATGGCTGATGCCAATTGAGCTAGTGCATCTGCTCTCGCGTTCTCCAATCTTGGTATTCTAATCAACTGAACTGCAGTAAAATTTGATACAACCTCCATTGCTTTTGCATGATACTTGATCATTAATTCTCCTTTTGCTGCATACACTCCTAGAATTTTATTTACGATTAACTGGGAGTCAGTTAACACAACATCTTGCTCAGTTTTTATGGTTTTGGCTTGGCTTAGACCCACGATCATTGCTTCATATTCGGCCTCATTATTAGAAGCCTTAAATTGAAAACGCAGAGCATATTCCACATCAATCCCATCTGGACTGTTTAAAATAATCCCTGCTCCACTGCCTGTAGAGCACGGAGAGCCATTTACATACAGATTCCACACAGGTACTCCATTAACAAACTCTTAGTCAGACAGAGTTCCTCGGTGAAGTATTTGATGCTTTCTTTTGTCATCCTCTAGTACTTTTCGCTCCTCATCCCCAATCGTAAGTTGGTCGGGGTTTAAATTTGATGATCCTATAACATCCACAGGCTGGTCTGTATTCAACTCCTGCTCATCGGAGGAATCCTCCTGAGTGAATTCTGCGATAAAATTCGCTACTGCCTGCCCTTTGAGCGACGATCTTGGCTCATAAATTATATCATATTCTCCAAGTTCTACTACCCAGTACATCAACCTTCTTGATTTCTTTAGTTTGTGCAGAGCTTGCCCAAATGGCATAACTGTATACACAACTATAGTATGAGCTTGGAAGTATGGCATCATCCTTCTGCTTGCTTCAATCAGTGCTAGTGCCAACTTCTCCAACCTTGGATATCTGATTTCTGCTCCTCGAAAAGCTTTGCTGGTGTAATAGACTGGTTTTTGTACTCCGTCCTCCACTCTTATCAACGTCGAGCTCACTGCATTTTCTAAAACTGCCAGGTACAAGTATAGTCTTTCTCCCATCACTAGTCTAGATAATAGTGGAGGTGTCCCCAGATTTTTCTTCAATTCTTGAAAGGCCTCCTCGCATTCATCATTCCATTCAAAAGTTTTTCGGAGTATTTTGAAAAATGGTAGGCACCTATCAGTTGCTCGTGACACAAACCTATTAAGTGCTGCAACTCGTCCTATGAGACTTTGCACTTCCTTCTTCGTCGTTGGAGATCTTAGCTCCAATAGATCCTTGATCTTTTCAGGATTCGCCTCAATTCCTCATTGGATAATAATATATCCGAGAAACATGCCTTCTCATACTCCGAATATGCATTTGATGGGATTCAGTTTTATTTGATATTTCTCTAGTTGATCAAAGGTCTGACTTAGGTCAACTAGATGATCGATAGCTTTCATGCTCTTCGTCAACATATCATCAACATAAACCTCCATGTTATGGCTGATTTGCTATGCAAACGCCTTATTCATCAGCCGCTGATATGTGGCACCAGCATTTTTAAGTCCAAAAGTCATAACATTATAACAATAAGTTCCCCTTGGGGTAATAAAAGAGGTGCTCTCCCTGTCTTCAGGCTTCATCTTAATCTGGTTGTATCTAGAATAAGCATCCATGAAACTCAACAATTCATGCCCCGAGGTAGCATCTACCAGTTGATCGATTCGGGGTAAAGGAAAATGATCCTTTGGGCATGACTTATTGAGATTGGTGAAGTCTACACACATCCTCCACTTGTTATTTTTCTTCTTCACCATCACCACATTTGCTAGCCAATCAGGATATTTGACATCTTCAATAAAAGAGGCTTTTTATAGTTTCTCTACTTCTTTCTGTATAGCTTGGTTCTTCTCAGGACTGAACACTCTTCTTCGCTGTTTTATTGGCTTGATTTCCTTGTTCACGTTGAGCTCGTGACACAATAAATTCGGGATCTATCCCTGGCATGTCTTCATGACTCCATGCAAAGGTCTGCTTTCTTCGCCTTAGAAATGCTATCAATTCCTGCTTTATTGATACCTCCAGTGATGCACCAATTTGAGTTGTTCGTTCTGGATGCTCATCGTCCAGAATGACATTTTCAGTAGCCTCCATGACCTGTCCCTTTACGAGTTGAGACTCGTCTCTAAGGTCTAGCATTTTAATCTCTGCATCTTTTATTTCATCTACTTGATAGGTAGTAGTCTTCTTCCTGGATTCTTCATGTTCCTCTTGCTCGGCAGATGAATAGTAGCATTCCCGAGCTACTTTCTGATCGCTTTTCACAACTCCCACTCCAAAATTAGTTATGAATTTTAAACATTGATATACAGTAGATGGTACTATTTCGAACTTCTTCAGGCCTACTCTTCCCATGATGATATTGTAAGCTGATTGGACGTTTTCATCCATTACAAAAAAATGTACTCTTTCTGTTCGGTAAGCAGGCCATGTACCGATAAGCATATCCAACTTGATCGTCCTAAGTGGAAAAACCTTCTCGCCAGTAAAGCCGATGAGGGGT
This sequence comes from Sambucus nigra, assembly GCA_949130495.1. Taxonomy (NCBI): domain Eukaryota; kingdom Viridiplantae; phylum Streptophyta; class Magnoliopsida; order Dipsacales; family Adoxaceae; genus Sambucus; species Sambucus nigra. The sequence continues at coordinate 91,560,147 of OX422210.1, read as the reverse complement.
CTATGATAAGGCTCCCACTAGGCTAGCTTCAGTATCAAACTATCAAAGCATGGATAGAACATGATATCTGTCGAGCTACCATTATCCACTAGAACTCGTGAAATCACCACTTCCTTCATTCTCATTTTAATCACCAATGGTTCATCATGAGGATATAGTACTCCTACCAGGTCATTCTTAAAGAAACCAATGACCAATTTGTCTTTATTCACCTTCCTCAGGCGATCATCTTCAGCCAGATTTATTCGCTGAATGTACGAGCAAGCTTGAGCCTCATTAAGGTAAGATTTTCTTTCCGCAGTTAGATCTCCACCTCCTGCATCTCCACCTGTAATAACATTACATTCAAATGATCCAAAATGGATTGAAAATACCTCACGTTCTGGCTGCTTTGGTCTTTTGGGGAGATCGGGGTCATCTTGGTCATCTTTTGGGTCTTCTTCATGACTTCTCTTCTTGTCTTATTTTGCTCGACGAGGAGATCTAGACCTCAGCCTTGTTCGGTCATTGCTCTTTCCACCATTTTGACGATCAACATATTTAGCCAGCTTTCCTCGTCTGGTGAGTGCTTCAATTTCATTCTGGAGAGCTATGCAATTTTTGGTCGTGTGACCATGGTCTTTGTGGAACTCGTAATATTTGGATTTATTCCTCTTGTCAGGATCTGCCTTCATTTTTTTTGGCTAGTTTAGCTCCTCGTTGTTCTTGATCTCTTCCAGAATATGATTTATATCTACCTTCAAAGGAGTATAATTTCCAAATTTCTTCAATTATTCCAATGCTTGCTTTACTTTCGATTGCCTGTTGCCACCATTATTCTTCTGCTCCTTCTTCTCAGTCCTATCAGCCTCGACCTTGGTCTCCTTAGTGTCTGTATTCTTCTTCGCAGCCATAGCTTCCTCGACATTCATGATTTTGGCTGCTTTTGCCATCAATTCAGCCATGGTCATAGGCAAATATTTGGCTAAAGTGTAGTACAAATTATCTGGCAACAGTCCACTCATCAGAGAAGTAATTACTATTTTCTCCTTGTAATCAATTACTTCGAGCTTCTCATTATTGAAACGAGTAATATAATCCCTGGTGCTTTCACCTGTCTTCTGTCTAACACTCAATAAGTGTGCTACTCGTTTGACTGGTTTTGCTCCAAAATAGAAGTTCCCAATAAAAAGATCTGCCAGTTGAAAGAAAGTCACGATCTTCCCCTGAGGAAGGTTGTTGTACCAGATTTGGGCTGATCCGGTAAGAGTTTCTGAAAATGCCCTGCATCTCTTCTCATTTGGAACTGCATAGATATCGGCAGCAGCTTGGTATTTCTCTATATAAAGGACAGGGTCAATTTTTCCATCATACTTAGGCATCACCACAGGGGCTTTGAACTTTGATGGTGTGGGAAAATCCATAATTGTTTGTACAAAGGATGTCCCTTGAACAAAAGTCCTTTGTTGAGGATTCTTGTCCTTAGCTATTTCGCCTAATCTGTCCTCCAACCTCTGAATAGAGCCCTTCCGTGCATCGTTTCCTTCCTCGGGCCTATTGGTTCAAGCAATTGATCGCGTTGAATTTGCCTCTTGGGATCTTTCATTATGAGCAGTTAGTCGTGATTGGGCAGAGCCTTCCCCTAGATCGGATCGTCATGGAGAGTTCCTCGACGTAATTCTAGGAGGACTTCTATTCCTCCTAGGGCCCAAACGATCAAAAGGAGAGACTCTACTCAACCTTTCTAGAGCACTGGTCCTTTCCGGAGATAGAATGATGTTTCGTTGAGAATCTGTAGCTCGCACTGATGAAGTCCGACCAGGTTGATAAGAAGGATCATTAGATCTCTCAGTACGGTATGATTCGATGTGTCTAGATCGAGATTCCTCTTGGAATAGCGTTTTCCTAGTTCATGAAAAGGGTAGGCGGGTATTTCTTTGGACACTTCATTGTCTTGATTAAGCCGGCACTCCTCCTTGAATAGTTTGTATAAGTTGACGCATGGTTTTTTGCATGGCCATCTGGCCTTGAGCCAGATTAGCCATTATACCAGCCAGATCTTGAACATTTGGGGGAGCAGAAAAGTTTGGAAGAGCCCCAGTGTTTTGATTACTGGATTCAGGATTATCAGCCATAGATGATGAGTTATTTTGGTAAAAAACAATAAGTACAATCGATTCCCACAGACGGCGCCAATCCGTTGATGTAAAAAATTAGATTATCTCTAATTTATCAATCACAGATAAAATAAATAAGATAAAAGATTTTTAAAGTGGTTCAGCCTTATAAGAATGGCCTACATCCACTATTATTGTATTGCTGACTGTTTGTCTGGAATTCTCGATATGTGGTTTTATCCAGAAATCCATAGTTTTCTTCTAATGAGGAGGTTACAATGTATTTATAGCCTTGAGGTTGTATGTGTGAAAGGACAATACGTCGTTATCTAGTAGACATATACATCTTTACGATAATAATGAGCATTTAATGCGCAGTCGTCTCTTTGATTCTCTTGATTTGGATGCTCTGTACGCTAAGTAGCTCGGACCGCTTAAGCTGCTCGGACTGCCTAAGTAGCTCGAGGCCCATGAGTTGCTCGGACCGCTAAGTAGCTCGGGTCCCATGAGTTGATCAGGGATCCTAAGTTGATCGGTACACTTGAGCTGCTCGGAATGTATGAGTTGCTCGTGGCGCTTGAATAGCTCGGTGTCAGTGAGTTGATCGGTAGAAGTATTTGTAACTGCCAGGTTGGTTGACACGTGTATTCAAATTATGGGTCCACGTCAGCAGATTAAACTTGGTATCAACAGTAACTGATAAATATAGTTTGCCTAAATCAAACAATTCACGGATGCGAGTCATGGCGGTTCCATGCTATTCAAGAGCATGGTTCCTTCCATGTACTACAACACCAATGTTTCATTCAACTAAGCCTTTAATATTAGGTATCATAATGACCTCATTATGTCCTTTTGAATAAGGACTATTTTTGTCAACAATAATTCATAATCATATGCATGCATTCACAAATGACATAAATGATTGAAATCAGAAAAACTTTTATTGAATTCAAGTAATTGTGTCAAATAACTAAGCCAAATAGCAATCATAATTTTACTAATCGAGACCCATCTCTTTGACACGTTCCATAAGGTCTTTGGAGATAGTCCTATCGTAAGAGGATCTGCTATGTTATCACTCATACTAATGTGATCAATTGGCACTCTTTGTTTCTGAATTTCTTCTTTCACTGATAGGTATTTCATTCAACGTGCTTAGTTACTTTAGGAATACTTAACATTTCTTTATAAAGAAGATTACAACGACATTATCATAATATTTCAGCGGCTTGATAATAGTGTCGACAACTCCAAGCCCCGAAATGAACTCACGCTACCAAAATACATAAGTTGTAGCATCATGCATGCTATAAACTTAACTTTCACAATAGTTAATGGATGGATTGTGTTGCACTCCTTCATTATATTGGTTAATAAACCAAAACAAATATACTTAAGCAAGAGTGAACTTCATACCATCCGTACAACTAGTAAATTTGAGTCCAAATAATTGTTCATATTTTAATGAACACATACACCATAAATGTGAGCATATAGTCCTTTAAGTATCTCATTACTTCATACACAACTTTTAAACCCATGAAATTATTTTGATTCTCTACTTTCTAAATCCGTGCTTTTATGTAGAGAAAATATATAAACTTACTCCCACTGATCTTAAGGTGTATACAAATATACAACGATTAAAAAAAATAATGATATTATTTCTTAAAATACGTCATGTGGGAAACTTATGTTTATAAAATGATCTCCTAAACATATATGCATGGTTTATAAGACTCTAAAAAGTAATTTTCACATCCACTTCATGTAACTCTCAATCATAACGAACTACTAATGTCAAAAGAACTACATGTCCTTACATTTAATTGAGAAGGTTCATTTATAACCTTTTCTTCATTAATGGTGAAATATTTTACTACAATTTAGCTTTATTTCGTTTAACTACCGTTAGTGTCGCATTTGATCTTGATGACCCCCTCATACCCGACTTTAGTGCATCAATTATGTAATTCAATGAGATTTTAAACTTAGTTGTAGTCCATTAGTTTCACTTCTTATGACTTTTGAAAATAAAACCATGTCATTATTTATCCCTACGCCAAATTCATGCTCATGCAGATACACCACATAATCATCCAGGATAGTAGACCTTTTAGGATCTTCTTAATACTATTCCTTATGATTTTATCTACATTTCTCTCACGGTGACAATACTATCATTTAGTGGTTGATCATTTATTTATTCTTTGTTGTTTAGACAATATAACAACTAAAAGAACGAGTATTCAAGAAGGTTATTGGTAATGGGATAAATACCCTGCCTTCCTTTATAACCATATTTCATGATTTTCTACTACCACTAATTTCACCTTTCATAATGAATTTGACTTTAATGCAATAAATACGTGTCAATGAAAATTATATGATCTATGTAGGTCCACTTTGAGGGAAGTTTATCATAATCTCCCACTTGGGCCACATAGGTCATCCTTATATTAGACATCGTAATACCTTAAGAGCACAACTCGACTATCAAAATTTGTAAGAGACATTACGAAAATCTTTTCCACGAAAATTATGAAAAGGAGTCTAGATTTAATTTGGCACAAGATTAAAAGAGTTTCATCAATAACGCTACGATTATGATGCGGGATCAAAAAAATCTTTAAAGAACTATGTCCAAACTTTATTTTGTACAAAACATCAAAAGGAATACCATAACCCTTGAAAAAAATATACATCAAAATATTCTTTAGAACATATCCCTCACCATCAAGTCTAGACAAACATTAAAAAAAAAAAAAAAGGGTTTATGAAAACAAATGGCGATTTGATTTCCCAAGAACAAAAAGAAAAAGAATCTTATTAGCATTTCTAATTTGTTTTGTAAGAAATCCTTGCATCAAAAGTAAATACTTTCTATAACACAGTAAGTATAACTTGTAATCTCTACTAAGATGAAAAACTCGTTTCAAATCATAAAAGATACATATTATCTTTATCATTATTAGTCCGAGTGTGCAACATGTAAACAAACTTAATTTGTTTAACCAAATTAAATATTAAATTTTTAGAGAAACAAAATAGGATACAATAATATGTGATAAAGTAATGAGATAAATTGCTCACTTCATTAATGCTTTGATTTAACAACATACACATCGATTACATGATAATAAATTGAGTGCATAACCGTGAGTTTTCTTCGGTAGTAACCGTGAAATATCGATTATATGATGCTTGTAGATTACTTTATTAGGTACAATGTTATTTAATTATATTTTACCCGATATTTGTGCGCAACTTATTTTCACATACTATAATAATGTGTGTGATCTATGATGTTCATTCAATCACTCAAAATCGATTCCCTGTAAGGAATAACCTTTCTTGAAGAAATAAACTCAAAACACCCCGTTAATATCTTTACAATTATAAGTATCATGAGTTACTACTACCATCATCTTTACATTTAATATTCATTGCCATTCTAGTTGGGTCACTGTAGTGACTACCAAACATTTCATAATATGAACTTACATACACAAGTCAATAAATTTTTCACTTATTTTCATTAAATATCGCATGATCAATAAACTAAATTATTCATGTTTATGGTTTTTATAAACTTAATTGGTGATATGATAGTGAAAGAAACTATGGCATCTCCGTTTGACAACCATTATTACCTTCCCAAAATATATATCACCACTAACATTTTGTTCAATTATTGTAATTGGACTTGTAGGCCTCCGAATCACAATGATTGAATAAACAATAATATGTATGCAACATCATAAAGTATCATCATCCTAGCATTCAATATCATACATGGACCCATAGGCAACCAAAATATGCATGATATTAATGCATTAGTACAATATTTATATCTTATGGAATGGAGCACTTTAATGAACACCAAACCTTATATTATATAAATATTAGAGATATGCATACATGTTCAAAATACCCGTAATACATGAATAATTATATTATTGGCTATTCCTTAATTTGAAATTCACGAAAAATTAGACATAATGTGAAAATCAAATAGACAAAGAGTTTACATGAGGTATTACACAAATAATAGTAAATGGAAGACATAAGTCATTTACTTTCACTTCATCACTTATGTATGAGTAACAAATCATAAATATTGACCCAAATTATTCATGGTCATACTAATACACAATACGGTTATAATCACAATTATCATACTAGTGGCATATGTAAATATGACTTTTTTACATTGACGCCAATTATTTAACATTTACAAAAATTCCAATGTTTATTTGATTCAAATTTTAGCATGTGCTGCGCTTCAATTTAACCTTATAACTAACATTAGGATAATCTGAAATGACTACAAGTATAATATCTTCACATGTAATCTTAGCCTGTATTTGGCATTTGATTAAACTGAATGAATACCTACTTATGAGTCTCAAAATTTGTAAGTCATGCATTCAAATATGCATGTATGCAACAAATAAATATAGTATCTGCACATATGAATTGTAGCCTGTGTTTGGCATTTAATCCAACTTAATGGGAGTATTATCATTAGAATAAATAATAATTCTAATTTTTAACCACGTGAATCGTTGGCCTGTGTTTGGCACAAGACTCATTAAAACACGAATATCATAATATTCAACAATATGAATCATTGGCATGTGTTTGGCATGAGACTCATCAAAATATGAATATTAATAATAATGTAAGTCTAATATCCTACCATATGAAATATGTTGGCCTGTGTTTGGCACGAATATTCAACTAAAAAAGGATCATTAGAGCAAGATTTTATCACAGTTCTAGATAAAACATACATGAAATATGGAAAAACTTAAATTTTTCCCAAAAAAAATTAGTATCATATAACTGTAGAAAATTACTCCAAAATCTCAAATATTCGACAGAATTCAAAAATATTTTTTTTCTGGAATTCATAAACATTATTTATGTAAAATCAGTGCCCCCAAAAATATTATACTCAAAACTTAATGTATAATTAATGGTCCAAATATATATCCATACACAATAATCTAATATTTACAATTTTAGATTAATACACTTTCATGTCTTTCCCATCCAACATCATAAATATTGTTGTTTAAACATCAATTCATAATTACATTAGGACCTTTGGGCTACCAATTATATATTATGCACAATAACCTAATATATCAAAATGTTATTGTCAAACACATAATCATACATATAATATTCAAATTTTTTTATCGAACCCTTTCATCAATACCAATAATACATAACATGAATATTATAACAATCATGAACATAAAAAAACATCACCCATGGTGGAAAAATACATAATATTTGAAAAAATCATATTTTTTGCCAAAAATAGAAATTTTGAGTTAGCACAACTAGGATGTAGACAATTACTCCAGGATCTCAACACAATTTGCGTAATTCAAAAATCATTTTTTTGGAGTGAGATATTGACGTCAACATTATTACCAAAAATGGAAAAAACGTAATTTTAAGGGTCTAAACGATGTCAAAATGCAACAGTAAGGTGGTGCCCATTGTATACAATGTGTTTTGTTTATTTCGACGTTTCCAGTCAACCATATCAGTTTCGTAAAATTTCGAGTAAATTTTGACCATTCATTCTAACTAGTGAGTATTGGCGACAGAAGAAAAACGTCACAGAAAGTCTCAGACGTACTTTAAAGGCAGATTCAATGACATAAATTAAAACGTCATAAAAAATCTCAAGTATAAGCAGATTTAATGACATAAATAAAAATATCGCAGAAAGTCTCAGGCACATATTTCATTATAGACGAACATCAATAAGGAAAATCATGAGATCTTAAACTTTAGCTCTGATACCACATATAATAACATTTTTAAGAACACCTAATATTAATTACGAACACATTAATATGATTAAACTTTAACATACAATTGTTCTTAATAAAAGGATCTTGGATCTTCATGTTTTCACAAAATACGTTTAAAAGATAGAAAATAAGACTTACATTGGTCCAATGCATTGATCAATCTTGATTAATTGTTCCATCAATCTTCTAAACATGAAAAATTACACTCATTTGGAATCTCAGAATTTCTCTCCCACCTCAGAAATAGTGTGTTATGAGATAACCCCAGATAGTGTAGGGTTCCTCTATTTATAAAGGGAAGAGAGTCAGAATCCTAGTCAAGGTGGGACTCTATTTCAAGTCTTCCACTAATGCCACTAACCATCATGTGACTAACGGTTAAGATTGACCCAATCTTCTAATATTCGTATGTATCACGTTCCTAATTATTTATCTGATATTTATCAAGACCACATAATTGGGAAATTCATAAATTCGGAATATAATATAATTGAAATTAAATAATTAATTTCGACACTTAATATTTATTTCCTACATTAAAATGTTGAGAAAGAAAAAAAACAAGCCTCCCCCCAATGGTATAAGGTTGTCATTGAGACATTGTTGGAAGTGAATTGGGTTTGGTCCCCAGTTCGATCTCCGACACTGTCGAAATAATGCTTGGTCAGCGGAACTCACGAACCGCGAATAGAGATTAGTCGAAGTACGCACAAGCTGATCAAAACACCGCATGATATGTTACAAAAAAAAAAAAAAATCTTCTAATATAACATTGACCTTTCGTATGGAATGCAATTAAATTACATTTTAGTTATGTTAGAAAATTAAGTATAATGATGATGTTTGTTTAGATTAATAAATATTCATTCTCAGTGTTGACTTTGATAATGACAACGATTAGTACAATTAGGATGAATCTGTATCACTAATATATTGTCTTATTTAAAGCTTGATTTTGAAATTTGATTTTTATAATTTTCTATTGAATTAGCATAAAACACGTGTGATTTATGGAGGATGTATAATAAATAAATATAATGATAATTATAAGAAATAGTATATATCATAAATTCAATATCTTATTTTAAATCAATTATAAAAGATTAATTTTTTCATTAATAAAATTTGTCTATTATTTTGAAGTATTTTTATTATATAGAAGCTATTTTTTATAAACAAAAACATCAAAACAAATGTACGTATTTATATATAAAAAAAATTATACATATTTTTATTTGTTTTTAGTTTAAAAAATAGTACGTCATTTATAGATACAAACTTAAAGTTTTCTATAAATAAAACGTTAAAAATATTTTGATAACCAAAAACTTTTTTTTATTTATATTAAAAATAATTTTGAAATTTTGAAAACTTTTTTAACTTAAAAACTATTTTGTATAAATAAAAACTTCAAAAAAACTGTATGTATTTTATAAAAAAATTATAAATATTTTTATTTGTTTTTAATTCAAAAAACTTTATGCCATTTATAAATAAAAAGTTAAAGTTTTTTCTATAAATACAATGTTAAAAATATTTTTATAACCAAAAGCCTTTTTTATTTATATTATAAATAATTTTGAAATTTGATAACTTTTTTTTCTAAAAATAAAAATGTTATATAGATCTAGTAGTATTAGTCGCATTGTGTAATGTGATTTGAGTGGAGAATGATGAAAAGAGATTAATTGAATCTAGATTTTGTTGGATCGAGAGATTAATTAATGGAGTCTAAAATAAATTACCTTTTAGTTTTGAAGAGACTTTTGATTTTTTCATTTTTTTGGTTTCAAAGAGATTTTTAATTTATTATTTTTTTTGAGTTGAAAGAACACAATTTTCAAGAAGAGAAAAAAAGAGTAAATATTAAAGCATCATTAAAACCTCATAAATTCCTCTAATACTATTAGAGTTATAATAAAGATTATTTATATCTTACTAGATGAATATTTTCAATCTCTCTCTCTCTCTCTCTCTCTCTCTCTCTATATATATATATATATATATATATATAGTTATAGTTGTGGTCAAAACTATCATTGCCTAAAACCATTTAACATCATTTTTTTTCTTTATGTTTCATGAGTTATGTATGTGTGAGTGTCCGGAAAACATATTGGGGATGAATTTTATTCATTACCTATATCAATATTTGTTTATGTATAAGATTTATCCCCATAATAAACCAAAACAATTCATATGGATCCAACAATCTGTGCTTTTGATTTTCTGCTATGAGTTAGAGATAATTAGGTCACTCAAATTTCACAAAAATTGGTCAAAATAATTACCATAATATTAGAATTCAAAATTTTAAAGGAAGTTTGTATTTTTTTTATGTTGTAGTATTTATGATTTAGAACACCACTCACACATTAATGTTACAATTTTATTTGGCATATATTATATAGTAATAGTTTATCGTTTGAATCTCATTTAAAGTTTTGTAATAATATCTCCTTAAATGCATGGTTTGGCATCTCTTTGATCAACTCTGAAGGTTTCTTGAATGATGAAGGCATCAGTTTCTTGGTAAATTAAAATAATTTTCCTGATAATTCGAATAGATTGCATAATGAAGAGGCATAGCCATTTTAACAGTAAAAATATGATTCTTTCTTAAATGTGACTTCCTCTCTAAAGACTAAAGTTGTTTCCTTTGGATAGTGAACCTTATAAATGATTTGTTGCAATATTTAAGCCCATTGGCACCCACCGCGGGGTTATCATGTGAGAGTCATGCTGTGTGATTACGTGTTTTTACACATTTTCAAATTTTCTCACATTTTTGGTGATGTGTTTTTCTTCGTATCTTTAGCGTGCACTATATGCATAACGGCATGTGAAGAATTTATGTGATAACATAATAGTCACGCGTGTGGTTATGCGTATAATTAATAGTATAAATTTATTGGCATAACTTCAAATGTTTTAAAACGTACGGAGTGCCATTTCACTAAAGCACATTTATTAAAATATAATGACACATATAATATTATAACATATATGTATACGGGATTCCGCCTCCTTAGGAGGGTTTGTGTTAATGAATCATTTGCTTATTAAAAAAATATTATAACATATTTTTATAATTAAATTTTGTAATATATATGTACATTATCTATAGTGACTGACTATATATAGTTAGTAAATTATCAACGTGAAATGGTAATACTTTGTGACGTAACATTAATGCCCTATCAATTACAATAAATTTGATGATTATATATTGCATTGCATGCACTATTATGACCATTCAGTGTAGTGACTATTTATATAGGATTAAACTATTTGTGTCATTGCATTTAAGGTTGTTATACTCATTTGTGTAATAAATAAATAAATAATAATGCAATGCGAATTAATGTTGGTGTGCCTATTAGTAATGAAGATATGTGGGGAAATTTTCAATATGTACAATTTTAAGAGGTAAAAACTGTCAATGTTAGATTTACCTCACTCTATTAAAATTGACAATTTGTATTCATTTAATTAAAAGACAATGAACGCCGTGGACGTATGAACAACGACATGTGAATACACACATATTTTCGTTAGAAGTGTTACATCATTAATGAATTGGACTAAACATTAAATTTTTTAAGTGTTTGATGGACACTACATTGAATATTGTAAAGTGCGATGAAAGTTGCTAAAGATATGAGAAACTTTAGTTGATGTAACGTGATATATTCCTTTTCGTAATGTATAAAATCATTTGGGAATAATTTAGAAGTGTAATTAATTCGTTTCTCTATATGATTGCCAAATGTACTCTTTAATGGAGACAAATTAGTGAGAGGTGATTATAAGTCTTGTTGATACGAAATTTAGTCTGCTGACATAGCTCAATTGAGTGAAGACACGTGACAATCTGTGTGGCAATAACAAACACTTCTGAACAACACCTTGACTCCGAGGAACCATACTGCAACGAGAAACTCTGCTTCCCCGATCAACTCAAACGCTCCGACCAATAAGAGTTCTCCGAGGAGCTTTAATACACCGAGCTACTTAGGCGGTCCGAGGAGCTTAGGCGGTCCGAGCTGCACCTCGAACAGAGCATTAATAACAGGATAACCAACAGATTGACTGCGCATTAAATGCTTATTATTATCATACAGATGTATACGCTTAAGGGGCATTGAACGTATTACCCTTTCACATGTACAACCTAAGGGCTATAAATACATTGTATTATCCTCATTTTGAGGGGGACGGGAATTTCTTGATAAAACTTGTAATCGAGAATTCCCAAACAATCATCAATAACAGAAACAGTGGACGTAGGCCATTCTTATAAGGCTGAACCACTTTAAAATTTCTTTGTCTCACTTTATTTTATCTGTGATTAAATAATTAAATATAATCTAATTTTTTACATCAACAGATTGGCGTCGTCTGTGGGAAACGACTGGTAATATCATTTTTCATCAAAAATAATTCATTACAAATGGCTGATAATCCAGAACCCAGCAATCGAAATGCTGGAAGCCCTCCAAATCCATCTGCTCCGCCAAATATTCCAGATCTGGCTGGAATAATGACAAATCTGGCCCAGGGCCAGACAACCATGCAAGAAACTATGCGACAACTCATACAAACCCTCCATGGCAGTGCACCGACCCATTCAGGACCGCGAAGTATTTAAAGAAATACCCGTTTACTTTCTTCTCGTACTAGGCGTACCGATTCATATCAAACTGAGGAATCTGAAGATTTTTCTTATCAACCTGGAAGAACTTCGTCGGTACGAGCCACAGATACTGAACAACATATCACTCTCTCTCCAGAAAGGACTAGTGCGCTAGAAAGATTAAGCAGGGTATCTCTTTTCGATCGATTAGGTCCTAGGAGGAATAAAAGTCCTCCTAAGGATGCGTCGAGGAGCTTTAGACGACCATCAGACTTAAGGGAAGGATCTTCCCAATCGCGACCAGCTGCTCCTCAAGATAGATCCCAGGAAGCCACATTAATGCGATCAGTTACTCGAACCAACAGGCCCGAGGAAGGAAATGATGCGTGGAAAGGCCCTATTCAGAGGCTGGAGGATAGATTAGGGGAAATGGCTAAAGCCAAGAACCCTCTACAACGAACTTTTATTCAAGGAACACCTTTTGTCCAGGCGATTGTAGATTTTCCCACACCATCAAAGTTCAAAGCACTTTTTGTGACCCCCAAATATGATGGAAAAACCGACCCTGTCCTTCATATAGAATAATACCAAGCTGCAGCCGACATCTATGATGTTCCAGATGAGATGAGATGCAGAGCATTCTCGGGAACTCTTACCGGATATGCTCAAATATAGTATAATAATCTTCCTAGGGGTAAGATATCAACTTTCTTTCAACTGGCCTAGTTATTCATTGAGAATTTTTGTTTTGGGGCAAAGCCAGTTAAACGAGTAGCGCATTTGTTAAGTGTTAGACAAAAAGCTGGTGAAAGTACCAGAGATTATATAACTCGTTTTAATAACGAGAAACTCGAAGTCATTGATTATGAGGAAAAGACAGCGATTACTGCCTTGATGAGTGGACTACTGCCCAACAAGTTGTACTACACTTTGGCCAAAGATCCACCTAGAACCATGTCAGAACTGATGGGAAAAGCGGCCAAGAATATAAATGCCGAGGAGGCTATGGCTACGAAGAAGAATATGGATGTCAAAGAAACCAAGGTGGAAGGTGATAAAGCTAAGAAGAAAGAGCATAAGAACAATGGTAGTGACAAACACTCAAAAATAAGGTCGTCATGGGAAGTATTGAAGAAATTTGATAATTATACCCCTTTGAAGAAAGACATTAACCATGTTCTAGAAGAAATCACGAACAACGAGGAATTAAACTGGCCAGAGAAAATAAAGGCAGACCCTGATAGGAGGAATAAGGCAAAATATTACGAGTTTCATAAAGATCATGGCCATATGACCAAAAATTGCATAGCTCTTTAGAATGAGATTGAAACACTCATCAGACGAGGAAAATTGGCAAAGTATGTTGATCATAGAAATGAAAGAAAAAATCGCAAACGAACAAGAGAGAGGTCTAGATCTCCTCATCGAGTAGAGGAGAACAAGAAAGGAGACCATGAAGTTGATCCAGAAGATGACCCCGATCTTCCTAAGAGACCAAGGCAGCCAGAGCGTGAGGTATTTTCAATACGTTTTGGGTCATTTGATTGTAATGTTATTACAGGTGGAGATGCAGGAGGAGGAGACCTTACTGCAGAGAGAAAAGCTTACCTCTGTGAGGCTCAAGCTTTCTCATACATTCAACGAATATATCCAGCTGAGAAGGATCGCCCTAGAAAGGTAAACAAAGAAAAATTGGTCATTGGTTTCTCAAAGAACGACCTCGCAGGTGTTCTATATCCTCATGATGACCCATTGGTGATCAAAATGAGGATGAAGGAAGTGAGGATTTCAAGAGTACTGGTAGATAATGGTAGCTCGGCAGACATCATGTTCTACTCGTGCTTCGACAGTTTAAATATAAAACTATCTCAACTGGAGCCTTATCACAGACCCCTCCTGGGTTTTCCTGGTGAGAAAGTTTTTCCACTTGGGACGATCAAGTTGGATATATTCATTGGTACATGGCCTGCTTGTCGAACAGAAAGAACACGCTTCTTCGTGATGGATAAGAATGTTCAATCAGCATACAATATCATCATGGGAAGAGTAGGATTGAAGAAGTTTGAGGCTGTACCATCTACGGTACATTAATGCCTAAAATTTTCAACAAATTTTGGAGTAGGAGTTGTGAAAGGTGATCAGAAAGTAGCTCGGGAATGTTATTATTCATCTGCCGAGCAAGAGGAATTGGAAGAATCAAGGAAAAAGATTACTACCTATCAAGTGGATGAAGGTGCAGAAATTGAAACATTGGATCCTAGAGATGAGTCAGAACTCGTGAAGGGTCAAGTGGTGGAAGCTACTAAAAACATCATTCTGAACGATGAGCACCCTGAACGAACTACTCAAGTAGGTTCGTCGTTGGAAGCCTCACTAAAACAGGAACTGATAACTTTCCTAAGAAGCAGAAAGCAAACTTTTGCATGGAGTCATGAGGATATGCCCAGGATAGACCCAAATTTCTTATGTCACGAACTCAATGTGAATAAGAAGATTAAGCCTGTGAAGCAGAGAAGAAGAGTATTCAGTCCCGAGAAGAATCAAGCTATACAGGAGGAAGTCGAGAAGCTCCAGAAAGCCTGCTTTATTGAAGATGTTAAATATCCAGACTGGTTAGCAAATGTGGTAATGGTGAAAAAGAAGAATAACAAATGGAGGATGTGTGTAGATTTCACCGACCTCAACAAAGCATGCCCAAAGGATCACTTTTCGCTGCCCCGAATTGATCAACTAGTGGATGCTACCTCGGGACACGAGCTGCTAAGCTTCATGGATGCTTATTCTGGTTACAATCAGATTAAAATGAAACCTGAAAACAGGGAGAGTACTTCTTTCATTACCCCTAGGGGAACTTATTATTATAATGTTATGCCTTTTGGTTTGAAAAATGCAGGTGCAACATATCAGCGGATGATGAACAAAGTGTTTCCAGAACAAATCAGTTGCAATATGGAAGTCTATGTTGACGATATGCTGACAAAGATCAAGAAAGTTGTTGATCATCTAGTTGACTTAGACCAGACCTTTGATCAACTAGATAAATATCAAATGAAGCCGAACCCGACGAAGTGCATATTTGGAGTATGAGAAGGCATGTTTCTCGGGTACATTATCAATCAACGAGGCATTGAAGCAAACCCTGAAAAGATCAATGCTCTATTAGAGCTGCGATCTCCAACGATGAAGAAAGAAGTGCAAAGTCTTACAGGACGAGTAGCAGCACTCAACAGATTTGTATCGCGAGCAACTGATAGATATCTCCCATTCTTCAAAACGCTCCGAAAGACTTTTGAGTGGAATGATGAATGTGAGAAGGCTTTTCAAGACTTGAAGAAATATCTGGGAGTACCTCCACTATTGTCCAGGCCAGTAATGGGAGAAAAATTGTACTTATATCTGGCAGTGTCAGAGAATGCAGTTAGCTCGGCATTAATAAGAGTGGAGAATGGAGTGCAAAAACCGATTTATTACACTAGCAAAGCCTTCCGAGGAGCAGAGATCAGATATCCAAAGCTGGAAAAATTGGCACTAGCATTGATCGAGGCAAGTAGAAGAATAAAGCCATACTTCCAGGCTCATACTATAGTAGTATATGCTGATATGCCATTTAGGCAAGCCCTTCATAAACCAGAAAAATCAGGAAGATTGATGTGCTGGGCAATAGAATTTGGTGAATATGATATAGTTTTTGAACCCAGATCATCGCTAAAAGGGCAAGCGGTGGCAGATTTTATAGCAGAGTTCACCTATCCTGATACCCCCGAGGAGCAAAAAGTTGCTCACTGATCAACCTATGGATGTTACAGGATCATCAAATGCAAGCCCAGACCAACTTAGCTTGGTAAAAGGGCAAGTAGATGTTACAGAATCATCAAATTCAAGCCCAGGCCAGCTTAGGTTGGTAAAAGGGCAAGAAAAGATGATCGACGGACAACAAGAAATATCAGGAGATGGTGAAAGGAAGCAACAAATTTTCCACCGAGGAACTCTGTCAGATCAGAGATTTAAAGATGAGTTACCTATATGGAGTCTGTATGTGGATGGTTCATCTTGCACTACAGGATGTGGCGCAGGGATAGTTTTGAACAGTCCGGACGAGGTCGACATGGAATACTCCCTACGTTTCCAATTCAAAGCTTTGAATAATGAGGCTGAATATGAAGCCATGATTGCAGGTCTCAGTTTGGCAAAAACCATGGGGGAAGAACAAGTTATTGTCTTCAGTGACTCGCAATTGGTCATAAATCAAATGATGGGAGTATATGCAGCCAAAGGAGAATTAATGATAAGATATCATGCAAAGGCAAAGGAACTGGTGTCAGAATTTGCTGTTATTCAGCTGGTCAGAATACCAAGAATGGAGAATGCGAGAGCAGACGCCTTAGCTCGATTAGCATCAGCTACTCGTACCGAGCTACGGAGAACAATCCCAATTGAAGTTTTAGTTGGTCGGAGTATAGATGAAGATTTGACGATGAACTTTATTACCCTCGATTTAGGATCATCATGGATGGATCCCATCAGGGCATATATTGAGAAAGGGGAATTACCAACTGACAAACTTGCAGCCAAAAAACTGAAGTTTAAGGCTGCTCGTTATGTACTGACTAACGGTATTCTATACAGACGAGGAATTATAGCAGGTTTGCAGAGATGTGTGCATCCCACCGAGGTGAAAGATTTGATTGAAGAGGTCCATGAAGGGTCCTGTGGAGCCCATGTAGCAGGTCGGACTCTTTTGCAAAGGGTGATGATGCAAGGATACTACTGGCCAACGATGAGGGCTGATTGTATAGCCTATGCTAAGAAATATGACAAGTGTCAGCGCTTCTCCTCCATCCGAAGAACTCCCCAAGCATTATTGACACCTATTACTTCCCCTTGGCCATTTGCCATATGGGGAATAGATTTGGTCGGGCCACTGCCGACGACCAGGGGAAGATTTAAGTATCTCGTGGTCACTGTGGACTATTTTACTAAATGGGTAGAAGCTGAGCCTCTTATCGATATGACGTACGAAAAGGTGTATCAATTTATTTGGAAAAATATCATCTGTAGATATGGTCTTCCCCATGCATTCATTACCGACCATGGACCATAATTTGACAACGAGGAATTCGCTGCCTATTGTCATCAGTCAAATATCTTGAAGATCCACTCGGCACCAGGCCATCCTCAAAGCAATGGACAAACTGAAGTGACAAACAGAACGCTACTGAATGGCTTGAAGAAAAGACTAAATGACGCGAAAGCAAATTAGATCAACGAGCTACAATCAGTACTATGGGCTTACCGAACTACTCCCCGAGAAGCAACAGGGGAATCTCCATATATGCTGGCATTTGGAAGTGAAGCCGTTATACCTGTCGAGTTGGGTCTCCCAACACACAGAATACTGAATTTCAATTCCCCTGTCAGCGACTTAATGAGAAGATTGGATTTAGACATGCTCGAGGAAGTTAGAGAAGAAGCAGCCATCAGGAATGCTGCTTACCAACAACGAACAACTTTGTTCTACAACAAGAGAGTAAATAAGTGCGACTTGAAAGAAGGAGAATATGTGCTAAAGAAGGTGATTCAAAAGCACAACAAACTGGAAGCAAACTGGCATGGACCCTACCGAGTTAAGGAAGTTGTTCGACCAGGGACATACAAAATAGAAACTTTAGAGGGGGAGGAGTTTAAGAATGCATGGAATGCAGAACACCTGCGCAAATATTATCAGTAATGTAAACTCTCATGTAATGCAGTTTCATCAGTATGAACAAAGTAACAACATTCTGCCCAATTCTCTCCTTTTATTGAAATTTTTTTGCGGAATACTCGTGCTACGCATTCAGAAAAAGTACAACTGTACTACTTAGAATACTCAGAAATCTATTCCTAAAAATGCCAACTAAGGTTTGTTAGGAAGTAAATCTATTCCCGAAAACGCCAACTAAGGTTGGTCGGGAAGTAAATCTATTCCTAAAAATGCCAACTAAGGTTGGTTAGGAAGTAAATCTATTCCCGAAAATGCCAACTAAGGTTGGTCGGGAAGTAAATCTATTCCCGAAAATGCCAACTAAGGTTGGTCAGGAAGTAAATCTATTCCTAAAAATGCCAACTAAGGTTGGTTAGGAAGTAAATCTATTCCCGAAAATGCCAACTAAGGTTGGTCGGGAAGTAAATCTATTCCTAAAAATGCCAACTAAGGTTGGTTAGGAAGTAAATCTATTCCCGAAAATGCCAACTAAGGTTGGTCGGGAAGTAAATCTATTCCTAAAAATGCCAACTAAAGTTGGTTAGGAAGTAAATCTATTCCTAAAAATGCCAACTAAAGTTGGTTAGGAAGTAAATCTATTCCCGAAAATGCCAACTAAGGTTGGTCGGGAAGTAAATCTATTCCTAAAAATGCCAACTAAGGTTGGTTAGGAAGTAAATATATTCCTAAAAATGCCAACCAAGGTTGGTTAGGAAGAAAAACTATTCCAAAAAGTGCCAAAGTTGGTCGGTAAGAAAAAATTTACCCACTAACTGTAGTTGGTCGAGAAGGAAAATGTACCGACCTTGGTTGGTCGGAAACATTTTATGAGTACGAGAAAGTGATCGCGCAAAATTTTTGATACTCGTAACTTTTTAAATTACCAATAAGTTGGTCGAGAAACAAAGTATCATCAATTTTGGTTAGTCGTCAAATGATTACCACAAATTCAAACTAGTCGACAATAAGTTTTAATCAACTCTAAGTTGATCGACAAATAACACAATGTTGTTATCTTTTTAACAGATATACATAGATAAAGTGTTTTACAACCACAAGGCAATGGCAATCAAGATTGCGAACAAAAATAAAAGTTTTATATTAAATCCAAAAATAGAATACATTGAGAATGAAATACAAATTAATTATTACATCAAGATTCCTATTCTATTGGTTTCTTCCCCTTTGCTTTTGAAATAGGTTCCTCGCCAGCAGGAGGATCATCTAAAGCATAAGGGGAGTTTATGAAATTAAGATCTCTAAGCATCTTGATGTTCATCATAGATGGTCGATCGAGTAGGTGCTCGGGGCGAGATATTTCAGCATTAGAATGGAGACTATAATCGCCAAGGTATTTGGAAATCAAACACTGAGGCATTGCCCGTGCGGGGATCCAGCTCATGTCGAGTTTGAAGGGTGGCACTGGCAAGTCGAGAAACCCAGGATTATGATAATCCCACAAGTAGTGACCTTGTTCCAGTTGCAGTACACCCAGGGCATTCAACCACCCTTGTTTATAACCTTCATTATTCGCATTTTGGATCCGATCATCCAAATGGTAAAGAGCCTCATTGTATCCAGCCATCCAAAATTCTCTGGGCTGCTTGTGGAATTGATATGTCAATCTTTCCAGTTGCTCATGGAGACTTTTTATAAAGAGTTCTTTATTCTCCAAGGAAGACTTCTTCGCAGAAAGCTGTTCATCCAGATTCCTGATCTTCTTAGACATCTCAGCCAATGCCTGGTTCTTTGCCATCAGTTGGAAGGCCTGGTTCTCCAGAGCAGATTGAGTTCTCTGTTCCTCGACTGTAATCCGAACAGCTCTTGCTCGTCCCCGAGGAGCTCTTGCTCGTCCCCGAGTAGATGTAGAAGGGCCATCTTTCTTCAAGGTTTCTAATTCATCCCTCAGGTTGGCATTTTCGACCTCCAAGAAAGAGAATCCCTCGGCGTTCACAGGGACCAAAGTGTTTGAGGTGGAAGCTGCAGACTTCAACTAAGACACCTCTCTTTGCAGGTTATTATTTTCCCGCTCTAACAACTCAGCTATCTGTCTGCGCTCTTTGACCTCAGCCTTCAAAGTTCTCTCCCTCACATCGTAAGTAACAAATAGTTTATCGTATCCCTTATCAGCACTGAGTTGCTGATACTTCTTCTCGTATGCCTCGTGCAAAAGGGAAGTAGATTCCTTATATTGTTGCTGAAGTTCTTCAAGAGTGCCCTGGAGATCTTCAATCATATCATAGTATGCTACATTATTAGCCACTGCACGGTCGAACAGGCACTTCAAATACTGATAGGCTTCAATTTCTTGCTCTGAAGCACCTCGATCGAGGATGTCAATGATTTGAGCTGCCCTCATATCTGTATGACCATCTATGAAATACTCATTGCATTGCCTTAATAGTTTTGTATCGTGAGCAGATAATAATTCCATCCTGGCCAGAAACTAGTAAAGGAAGAAAAAGCAATAATCAATAAGAGTACAAACCAAGCATGAAGTAGAAAATCAACAGTATGCATAAGCAAAAGTTCAAATTTTATTACATCATAAAGGAGAAGTACAAAGTTCATAGTTACATTTTACAAAGAAAAGTGAAATAGAGAGAAATTCGAACAACTTTACACCTTTTCCTTATCTCCCAAAACTTTCTCGGGAGGCTGGGACGAGGAGGTAAGTTGCTCGGATGGAACAGAGGGTTGCTCGAGAAGTGTTGGAGGTTGCTCGGATGAAGTAACGGGTAGCTGAAGTTCCTCGCCAGTGGGCTGGATAGCTGGGGGATGAGAAATTTGACCTCCCATCACCATGGAAGATTCCTCAGAGGTAACTTCGTACTCTTCTTCTTCTTCAGGAGTTGGAGGGGGGCCCGGGATATGTCGCTGAAATAGTTCAGAATTTTCATCAACTTTCATCTCCTGCAAAGCAGCGACCCATCCATCTCTAAAGTATTTGAGGCTGCCATATTCCTCTTGCGACATCATGGCAGCAAAACCTTTATTCCACCCTTTATCCCAGCCGGCGCTGAAGGATTTTTTTACAGCCAATTTCCTTTTTATCTTCTCCGAGGAAAGCTTCTCGGAAAGAAGATCATCAGCAGCTTTCAATTTATTCTCAACTTCCTCCTTCTGATGACGTACATCCCGAAGTTGACCCAACTCCTCCTCAGCAGTCTTGAGCTTACTTTCAATCTCCCTAGCATCTTTGAGCTTCTCATCGAGCTCTTTATTCTTCTCTTCCAAATATTTTATTTTCTTCTCCAGACCTTTGGAGACTTCAACAACCTGGTTTCTCTCTTGCTCGATGGAATAAAGTTTCTTCTTCTAAACAGCCTTATCATCATCATACTTCTGACGAGAATCTTTCAAAGACTGGGTCAGGCCCACCAGAGCTTCCTCCACACCAGATGAGGAGCTTGAAGCTTTAATAGCTTAATCTTTCTTCAGAATTGTATTAAAATAGGTCACCAACTGGGAAAATAAAAGCAAGTCAGTTCACAGATATAAAAAGGAAAGAATGAAAATTTAAGACTATACGACTTACAGAAGTAATATGACGAGCTGCTAATGTGGTAACCATGTCCCGAGAAAGGTTTTCTTCAATACCTTGGATCTCGGGAATGATCCAAGTCTTCACCGAGTTCATAGCAAATCTCGGGGCAACAAAAGTGGGAACACCACTAGTCGGGGGCTGAGAGATGGATTCAGCCAAATTGATAGAGGAACTTTTCTTCAGCCTCCTCAGAGGAGCATCAACGTTCTCGACTAACGATATAGTCTTAGTCGAAGAAATGTCAATCACCTCACTTGGAGCAACAACCTTGCTCAGGGCCACTGGGGGCTTCTCTACAACCTTCACAGGAGCAGCCGAAGGAGGTGCATCAATTTTCTTTGTCCCCTCTCTTGTGACATCAACCTTACTTTTCTTTGCCTCTACAGCACCAGAGGCAGACTTCTTAAAAGGGTAGGAGGTCTTCTTTTCTTCATCCTTTCACTCAAGGGAATATGTGACTCAGGTGAAGAACTTATAGACGCTGGTATTGGTTCCGCGTCGCTTATCACCGGACGAGCAGTAAAAGAGGAGGTGTAACTCTTGTACTGTAGCAAATATGAAGATGACCTAATATGCTCGTCGGCAACAGTTTGATGCAAACTCCAGATAAGTTTTAAATGCCTTATGTTAACATCTGTCTCTTTTGGAGATTTTCTTTTGCTGTCAACTGCAAATAAATCAAAATTAAAATATCAGTGACACATTTTATCAAACACAAAGGAAGCATAATTTTGAAAATAAAATAAAAACAACCTATCCCATTGCCATAGGGAGGACATCTAGGACCCTGGTAAACATCAGCTCCAGTTAATAGAGGATGTTGCTAATTTTTCATAACAACCCCGTGCTCAAAGTTGTCCCTATTGGTATCTGGGAGATTGACCACTAAAGCTCTATTTAAAAACCTAGTTTTTAAATAAAAAGTATTATCACCCACAGCCCATCTATAACAAAACATAATTTCAGGATTTCCTATACGAGTTCCATGAATTTGATTTTATCTATAAACTGCGTTAACTATTATCCATGTATTGGGGGCTATTCTTGCAGGAACCACGTCAAAGTATTGACAGAATTCCAGACATAAAGGGTTTGGGGGAAAAGAAAAGCCACATTCAGCGACAAAGAGACTGGGGAACCAATGTCCCTCAGCCAAACGAAAATAGTCTGAAGGCTCAGAAAGTTCTTCCAAAATAACCCATGAGGGAATAGAGAAATCAGAGCGAAACTTATCAATCGATTCTACAGGATAAACCATGATGAAAGAAGGAAATCAAAGAGAAAGAAGAAAATCTTACAGGAAAGGGATGAGTCTGTTGACAACAAATGATGAAAGAGATGAACGCACAAGAGAGAGAAACAATGGAAAACTCAAAGAGATAAGAATGAAAAAGTAGAAGACAATGGGATTTTCTGCAACGTTTAAATACTTTGCCTTGGGAAAGGGTGAAAGTAATGATTGCAAAAAGATACGGTTACGTTACCGGAGGCTAAAAAGACAAAAAGGGCGTGAGAATCGAAGCGGTTATAAAAATTCAAAAAAGACCGATTCTACGAATTTGGAGGGAGAAATAAATATAAAAGAAAATACTCCTAAATTTTAGGATGACTATTTAAAACTGCCATATTTCGAGAAAGAATGTTCCACACTCCTCAAATTTCGAACTGTGAAACATTATGGGCTTCTGTTGATACCAAATTTAGTCTGCTGACATGGATTAATTGAGTGAAGACACGTGACAATCTATGTGGCAACAACAAACACTTCCGAACAACACCTTGACTCTGAGGAACCATACTGCAACGAGGAACTCTGCTTCCCCGATCAACTCAAACGCTCCGACCAACAAGAGTTCTCCGAGGAGCTTTAATACACCGAGCTACTTAGGCGGTCCGAGCTGCACCTCGAACAGAGAATTAATAATAGGATAACCAACAGATTGACTGCGCATTAAATGCTTATTATTATCATACAGATGTATACGCTTAAGGGGCATTGAATGTATTACCCTTTCACATGTACAACCTAAGGGCTATAAATACATTGTATTATCCTCATTTTGAGGGGGACGAAAATTTCTTGATAAAACTTGTAATCGAGAATTCCCAAACAGTCATCAATAACAGAAACAGTGGACATAGGCCATTCTTATAAGGCTGAACCACTTTAAAATTTCTTTGTCTCACTTTATTTTATCTGTGATTAAATAATTAGATATAATTTAATTTTTTACATCAACAGGTCTATTTATTGGCACTACACCAAATCTGTCGAATTGTCACGGTCATTGACCTTGACAAGTTGGACTTATCAAGGTCAATGACCGTGATAATTCTGGGGGTGGCAACTTTGGTTGTCACGGACAGTGACCGTGACAAGTTCGTTAGACATGTCACGGTCCTTGACCTTGACAAGTTTTTTCACGGTTCAGGACCGTGACAAACCTGTGATAATTTTTTAAACATTGTCATGGTCATTGACCGTGACAAGCTCGTGACAACAATCCTTTGTCACGGACTTGTCACAGTCAATGACCGTGACAATTCTGGGCAGAATTGAAAAAAAATTGTTGGGCAGTTTGGCCACTGCCACTGCCCAGCAGTATATTTGTACCTGTTATATCAACGTTGTACCTGTTCAAGATCATATATCCAAGTAAAATAGAGATAATGCAAATATACATTCAAAATACAGACAATATGCATCACGATATAAAACAAATATAATTCAAATGTACTAACTTAAAAAGAATTCAATTCAAATAATGTCACTACATGTCTTGGGTAAGGTTAAATCTGAGGAGGTGAGTAGGCCACACGATATACGAATTGACACACCCACTCATATACATCGTGATGCATTATTCGCACAACCACAATGGGGATTTCTCCTTCCCGGGTATCACATGCATGACGAGTCCCTTGGACTCAATGTCTTGAAGCTCACGTCCATGAACTAGTCCACCCTGGACAATATTCGGGTCCCTCAACCCTCGCTCTATCCGGTGGCCATCAAATATGTCCGGTATAAACACGCTCGGCCAACCAAGTGTCGACATCGGTCGGTCAAGGGAGCCAAATAGGGAAGTGGATCATCAAGGTCTGCACGTGTCGGCGATGAAGTAGTGAGGTCCATATCCTCGTCATTCTGCACCTCATCCTCCCGCACCTCCTCCTCCACCACCTTCTACTTCCCTTTCCCCTTGCGTTTTCCGCCCAATGAACGCTTCATGAATGAGAACATATCTTGGACCATCGCCTCCAAACGGGACAGCTTCGCGTCATGCGAGTCCACCGTTCGAGACAACCCGGTGTCACTCGTCTCCAATCCGATTATCCTAGATTTGGCCACCCGTGAGTTCACCCCCTTGTCCTCCCCTTGTGATCAGAGCCAAGCACTTGGCTGAGTGGGTCTGTGGACAAAGATGCCTTGTCGGCATCAGACTGCGACTCATGCACTTCCTTAAGCTTTGCCTGAAATGACAAAAATCACATGATTAGTAAAATAAGTAAATTAAAAAATTATAACTTAATTAACAAAAAGTAAACTGTCGGATTACTTACAATCGTAGCTGCGACACTCGGGGACACCTCCTTGTCCTTCCCCTTCTTCGTTCGAAGATCCACATAAGTATCGAGCCTATGTGGCTTACCCCTAGAGCCACTCCCTGTCTCCTGAAATAAAATAAAGTAAAATTAGTATCGGACCCGCAAAGTAAAATAATGCAAAATAATATATTTCTGTAGTTATAGAAAAAATAAATCTTACCATCATCCTATGCTCCACCTCGGCGTAAGACGTCCATTCGGAGTAGTGCACGTCCGTCTTTTTTTCCCGGTTTTCCCTCCCCGATTGGCGAGATGCCAATTATCTCTCCCCGATCTCATTGTCAACGAACTGTTGCCATTTTTCCAATGAGATCGGCTCCTTCAGCGGGACGAATTCACGCATTCGGATAACGGACTCTCGTGTCTTCATAAAGTACCGGGTCCGCATATGTTTCTTTCACGTCTTGTGTTGCTCCCTCAACTGCTCCAAGATGGAATCGCCTAGCTTTGGATCCAGGTTGAATTGTTCTTGTCCAACAAATACAATGTTAGTTGCGAATAAATATAAACATAAATATAAAATACAATTGAAATTGAAATCGAAATTGAAATTGAAATTGAAATTGAAATTGAAATTGAAATATAAATATAAATATAAATATAAATATAAATATAAATATAAATATAAATACATTACCTGTAGTGCCACCCAAATAGCTAACTTGAGCTCATATGGCACCTCCTTCCAACTAATGTACCCCGGGACGATAATTATCTTTATTAGCTCGAGGGATCTCGCTAATAGCCCGGACTTGTTCTCGATGGCCATCCCCAATTTTCCATATTTAGGGAGCCTAGGGGCCGAGGAGCCCTCATCGCCTCCGCTACCATCGAGCCCAGATGACATTATCATAACTAGCATCATCATCCTCGCCTTAATACCTGAAGAAGAAATTTACTGTAACAAAATGTTATTAGTACAAATCAAAATGAATTAGAAGAAGACATGCAAATATGTACAATTACTACAAATAAAAATGAATTGTTACTGTTAAAAATCACCACCCCCATCCCTACCCCCTGCCCCACCCCCTTCCCCCACCACACATCACACAAACAGCGCCACCCTTATCCCCCACCACACACACACGCACACACACCCTGCCCCACCACCCACACGCACACACACACACACACGCGCGCGCGCGCGCACATATATGTATAAATCAAAATGAATTGTTACTACAAATATGTACAATTACTACACACACACGCACACTACACATCCCCACCCCACCCCTACTGTTAAACATTCCCCCCCTCCATCACTGCCCCCTCCCCCTCGCCCCACTCCCTTCCCCCACCACACATACACACAAACAACCCCACTCCCCTCCCCACCCCCCACCACACACACACGCACACACACCCTGCCCCACTCCCACCACACACACACACGCGCACACGCACACGCACACATACACACACGTACATATATGTACAAATGAAAATGAATTGTTACTACAAATATGTATTATTACTACACACACACGCACACTACACATCCCCACCCCCACCCCTACTGCCCACACACACGCACACTACACAAGAGTGAAAATGATAAAGTGCAAATAAATTAAAAGCATTAAAAATGGATGTTTCGGTACAAATTGGAATATTTATTACCAATTGAAAAATTGTTTAAAATTCGGGTTATCATAAAAAATGGATTGATATTCGGTAGGAGCAGCCAAGTCATCCACACTACTATTTAGACGGTTTGGCGCGTGTTGGACAATTGACCACGGCTCGTTGTTGATATACTCCAATTAAAATACTTGATTAACCATTTGAAATGCACAAACAAATGGCTCATCGTTCACGTGGCCGTTGCTCTTCCACTTGGACAAGTCAACCATGATCAAATTGGTGACAGGATCAACTTTATAAGCATTTTTATCCTCAACTCTTACCCAGTCACAGTAAAATACAACCTCTTTGAAGCTTGTATAATATAATTCAAATATATTTCGGATTACACCATAGTAAGTCATTTCAGCTTCAACGAGGTTTTTATCTTTTGCGCTTGATCGAAAGAAAGTAAGAGCCTTGTATGAAATGCCCGAGTTATGTTCATTTGTACTTTTCTCGTACACTTTAGGATGACGCATGATATTACCGCCTACTTCTGCCCTAGCATGCCAAGTTATTGCCTCCGCTATCCATGGTACTGTGAAAAATCACTTTAATCTAGGCCCAACGGGAAAATATTTCAACACTTTTTGAGGCACTTTTGAGCTTGTGCCTTTCTTAATAATAGATTGGACATATCTAGGTTCATCGCATACCGAAAAACGATCGAGATTTTCATACTCTTTTCGGTATTGTATGCAGTCATACACACAAGCATGAATCGATTTATACTTCATTCCCAAACCTTTCAAACTGTTCTTCATAACAAGATAGTTATTTGGAAGTGTATTCTCCTTGGGTAATAAGCCCTTCACCCATTTCAGAATTCCTGTCACGCTATTGCCAAACAAACCGTATTGCATCTTCAAACTGTGCAAACCAACCATGGCATGTAAAGTTGTTTGATCTTTCTCACAACCAGAGTATAATGGTTGGGTCGCCTTAAATTTTAAACTTTGGTTGTCATCGTCAAGTTTTATCGTGATATCTTCACGAGCACTTGAACCTTCTACATCATCAGTAACCTCATTCTCCTCTGCTTCATAAGATCCATACGCATCATCAACTATATCCTCTAATATATTATGATCCACGCCGTCCCCTTCTACATCTAACCTAGTTGTTGAAGGTTGTTGTGAAGGTTGGTTGAGGACAAAAGGAACTTTCAATTCACCGTGAAAACTCTAAAATTAATAACTATCTTGTATACCTGATCTTAACAAATGTAGTTCAACTATTTTCCACTCAAACACCTTACCATTCTTACACCTAGCACACGGATACGAAAACTCTTCATCATTATGACATCTCTTTGTGTATTTCACAAATTCGTTAGCACCTCTGTGAAACACATCCCCCATTCTATTTTTCTCACCCATCCACTCTTTGTATTTCGGATATCCCATCACAGCTACCACAACTAATCACCTATTAAAGGTAAACAAAACTTAGATTTATAGTATGTTTCATTTAATTATGTCTTATTTCTATTCGATTTTTAAATTTCAAATTCAAATTCAATTTATAATAGAAATTTCTCTTTCCTCCATCTCCTCTAAAGGGTGAGTGGTCCTATCCCATTCAAAGCCGCATTTTTCTGTAATATACTTAAAAGTTCATGCACATGGTTATAATTTGAGAAAAATTTGACAGCATATCCCCATAGTTCTCCAAGTACACGACGTAGATTGGCAGGTGTGAGTGTTATTTCAATTGCTCAATTGAAATAACAGTCACACTTGTCAATCTAGTATGTACCCAGAGAACATTAGAATACGACTACAGAACTTCGTCCAAAAGTAACAACTTTAAGCCACTAAGAATATTATACAAAAATTATGCAGTCCCAAACTGTCCAAACGGGACAATTCGAGAGATCTCATTACAGGGGTAATGACTCTCGAACGGGTCTAAGGGCTATTGAATGCATACGCATAAGAACTAGAAGGCTAGTATCTATGTGCACAATAAGTAATTTCAAGTATTTTCATTTAATTATCATACTGTACATATATTGTTCGATATATAAAGTAATTTTCAAAAAAAGTTGAAAAATCCCACCCCCATATGGAAAATAATCCAATGGTCATGCCACTTTTAAAATTAACCAACTCAACATCGATCCACTATAATCCAACAGCAACATCAACAAAAAATGCGTATCCCGTACTCCTTCTAATTCATCTACTCAATTAATTATTTTCATCAATTAAACTAACAATTAAAGTATACAACTAATTTACAATGAGGGGAAATCCAACTTTCATAATTAATCATATATTAATTTACTAATTTACAATGAGGGGCAATCATATATTAATTTACCAAAAAAATTAATAATCAATCAATTCGTTTACAAGGGACACTATGCACAAACACGCATACTACACACACACACACACATGCAGCCCCCACTCCTACCCCACCACCCACCCATCCCTGCCCCCTGCCCCCTGCCCCACCCCCTTCCCCCACCACACACACACATAAATAGCCCCCCTCCCCCCACACACCCACCCCCAGCCCCCACCCCCTTCTCCCCCACCCCCCACCAACCACACACACATATATATAAATGGAAGAGAGAGAGAGAGAGAGAGAAACTAACCTAAAAGTAGAGAGAGAGAGAGAGAGAGAGAGAGAGAGCAGCGTAGAGAAAGAGAAAAAAGGAGGGAAGAAATCGGTGGGGGAAAAAAAGGTGGGGAAAGGGTTTTTTGCGGGGAAATTTGTCATGGACGTGTCACGGTCCTTGACCATGACAATATTATAAGAATTGTCACGGTCAATGACCGTGACAAGTACTTGACACAGCCTTGTCACAGTCAATGACCGTGATAAAAAATGTGTGTTTTGTTGTCACGGTCAATCACTATGAAAAGGCTGGCCGCTGGAAGGGTGCCAATTTACCCATTTTACTGTAGTGTAGATTTATGATTCAGAATGAGTAGTTTAACGGCTGCTTTAAAGATGGTAGAGTTAAATTATAAATCTATAAAATGATCAAGAAATTTAGAACCGAGCATTTTCATGACTACATTAAAGAAGGTAGAATCAAATTACTATTTCATTGAAGATTTTGGTGTAATCTCATTTTGATCGAGACATTAAGGATAACTAGAGACGAACGCATCTTTTAATGGAAAAAGTATAAAGACTCCACAAGTAGTAAGTGCAAAGAAGGTAAAAATAACATGATTACATATTTTATTTTTTATTTTTTAATATCCATAATCATAGAATATGTTCAAACGATTTCGAGGCATAAATAATAAATGTGACATAACTTGAGCTTAATGGTAAGAGTTGTCACAAGAGAATTTATAGGCTGATGGGATGATAAGGAATGTATCATTAAATATTGAAAAAGTAGAAAGACTTATCTCACCTAACTTTTCTTTGGAATGAAAAAATCAGTTTACCTTCTAAATCGACACATGTATTGGTCCAAATAAACATTAATCTAGCATCACATGATTTTATGCATCAAAGTCATTGCACTTTAAAGAAAAATATATATACATAAAGCCTTTAGAGGTTGAGAATAAATGTAGAAATTGTTTTTATAATTTCAAATTTATGTTTGAAATTGTGGGGGAAACATTATTTTCTATATTCTCAACACATTAAACCACTAGAATATATCATGAAAAAGTTTGAGAACCTTTATATGAATTATGATAAATATGGGGGTATTTATCTAAGGCAATAATTCTTATCCAAAATGAGAAGAAGACATGATTCCTAATGAAAATAGGAATAAGACTGTAAGGACATATTTTTATAAGTCCGTTATCAATTTGTTATGTCATATACCGATACACCGTCGAAGAGCATTCAAGAGCAATCTACACCATAGACGGATCCGAATTAATCATGTTCTTCATCAAAAAAACCTCCGCGAAGTTTACTTTGGTAAGGTTATGTTTTAAATACCTTTATTTTTCACTTAGAGCTTTCAGGAGATTTTTACAAAATATTTTTTCTAAGTTTTGAAGCGGACTCGATTTTGACACCCAGGTCATTCGCGCGAGATAAGCATCTCGTTCGAACGAGATTGGAAGTCGCGCGATGTCGTTTGAATGACACGCGCCCTTCGTTCGAGCGACATATGGTTCTCGTTCGAACGAGCTGGGATTTCAAGGCGGTGCATTTTTGTATAAATACTCATTAAATGGTAACGTTTTCATTAAGAAGTCACATCGTTTTGACGAACAGAAAAACTACGAAAGCAGAATCCTTTTGACTTCTTCCTTTAGGGTTTTAATCCCTTATTGTTTTCAATTCTCAAAACTCCCATATGCTTTAGTGAATTGTTTTGGTGTTCAACAACACAATTTTTTCCCTTGTTTCTTATTTGTGGGGAGATCTTTACAACCGACAGCTGCGTGATATTGTGGAGGGAGTCCTTATAAAGTTCACATCTTGTGGAGAAGCCGTTTCTCTTCTTTATTGCTGCCCTCCTAGAAAGGGAAAGTTCTAGCCAAGACATCGGAACCGACACCTGCGGGTATTTCGCATGTCACCTTATTTCATTGTAATCTGTGTAAGCCGTTTTCTTACAAATTATAGTGAAATAAAAGGTTTTGCCCCTTTGGGGGATTTTTCCTTAAGATTGTGTCGCATGCTTTATTTATTTTTATGGTTTGACACATGAATACACGCAGTTGAATGATTTGGGGCTGAATCAATTTGGTTTAAAAATAGACACTAATTAAATAAGTGTGCCAACGTAGAAAGTTGCGAATTTAATCAATTTTCACACAGTCACACATCTTCAAATTGCTATCATAGCGGGTTACGCTGATTTATCGTGTGATCCTGATTTTTTAAGGATTTATTTTTTTATACAATTTGACTTCTCACATCGTCAAATTGGTATCAGAGCAGGTTGCGCTAATATATTGTGTGTTCCCATTTTCTGCAAAATTGTGTGATATTGATTTTTTTTGAAAAATCAGTTTCGTGAAAAATCGTAATTTTTTAATGGAACGCCCATTAATGAGCAGCCTATTTTTGAAAAAGTTGATGGTCGTGCTGAAAAGTTAAAAAGTTTGAATTTGAAACATTGCAAAAGAATTAAAGTTTTGGAAAAAGAAAATTCTCTCTTTAAAAGTAAGATTGAATATTTGCAAGCGTTTTAAACTCAAAGTGATATTTATCGTGAGCACTTTGGTAATTTGTGTATTGATTTTGATTCTTTGAAAATTGCCAAAAATAAGAGTGATGAGTGAGTCTTTATTTTAGAGAAGGAATTAGAGGACTTAAAAAATTCTAGGGTTCCCGTTTGTGCCGTCGAGGATAAAAAATTAATCGATGATTTTATGGCACGTGAAAAGACTCGTAGGGATAAGTTTGTTTTAATTGAGGGTGAGCGTGATAAACTGTTAAGTTTAATTGAAAATTTGAAAAAGAAATCCATGTCTTTGGAAGAGTCTAATTCTTTGCTTGAGTCAAAAAATTTGAAGTTAAAAAATGATTTGACAAACTCAAGTAGGTTTGATAGTGATGGTAATGGCTCATCGTGTTCTCATGATTCTAATACTAAAGCCAAAACCATTATTTATTTTAGAGGGTCAACTAATTTCAAGGATGTTAGAAAAAATCACACTTTAGGTGTCGTTCCACCCATTTACACATGTTCATATTGTGGTAGGAAAGGTAACCTTAGGAGATTTTGTTTTGATCTTGGAAGAGGTCCTAGGAATTCGAAGTCTAGTATTTTGTTGGTTCCCAAAACCCCATGTTGACGTGTTACATCCACTAGGATTAGGAAATCACTTTTGGATACGCTAGATTTTAAAATAGTTGATTCTCATTTTCTTGCACATGATTCTTCTCTTGCTATATTATATAGATGATTGTGTTTGCATGTTTGTCATATGCTAGTTTTATGTTTCATGCTAATTATGTTTGCTAGCGTTGTGATATGTACTTTTTGTACAATTTTTTTTCTTTTGAAAAATACAAAAAGATTTTCTATTTTTTAAGTGTCTATTCATATATTTTTTTTTGTCAAATTTGAAAATTCAAAAAGATTTTTGTATTTTATTTGCACCTTTTATGGATAAACACTTAGGATGACCAAGTCACAACATCATTCCATTCTTCATGTGACTATTTGATAGTGTTTTGAGACAATAGGTCAATTCATCCATGTGCTTTACAATGATTGGAATCATTGAGATGTAATTTAGTGTTACTTCCTACATGTTTGACTCATGATTTCCTTTATTGCACACATGCACGGATTTGTTTGATTATTGTGCTTGTCTTATCACATGTTGGTTGGGTATTTTCACTTCAATCCTGTCCTTTAAAACGAACCAAGCGTGATAAATTTTGATAAGAAAATTGTACATATAAGAACCGTTTTGTGAGTTTGTGTGTTTTATTTAAAAAAGTGGGGAAGGGCTACGAAAGGTTCATTTTGCCTTTGCGAATACTAAGCCACCGTTAAATTGGACCTAAAAATGGAGGAATTTTATTATTCAGGGTACAAAGAGGTTTAAAAAAGCCTGAAAAAATTTAAAGGCAATAAAAAGAATTCATGCCAATTATGGGCCATTTAGGTTTTTGCACCAATTCTCCAAAGTTTGAGAATTTAGATTACCTCTAAAAAGAAAATATATATGAGGGTGTTTGGTTGGA
Organism: Sambucus nigra; assembly: GCA_949130495.1. Lineage (NCBI taxonomy): Eukaryota > Viridiplantae > Streptophyta > Magnoliopsida > Dipsacales > Adoxaceae > Sambucus > Sambucus nigra. Next base: position 91,526,396 of record OX422210.1, on the reverse strand, counting down.
GATTTTATAACGGGTTTGCACATCCTTGAAATTCTTGAAAATGCGCTAAATAGTTTTGGACGTTATTGGGGTGGAAATCATTTTGACTTTGATTTGTTGATTTGTTGATTTGTATAAGACGATGTCATCTATTTTCAACAAATTTTACACTTAAGGATACTTTTGATGTTCATTTGTTAAGGGACACATATGCATCGTGCACATATGATTGATTGAGTTTATTTACCTATCGAATGTGTTCACACCCATACATTCCATTTTCATGACTTGGTTGTTTGAGTTTAAATCCATGGTGTGATTTTTTTTGTATCCTATTTTTGTATAAAAAATTTGAAAAATCCAAAAATAGTTTGTGAAATTTTTGAGATACTCCTTTGCATGCGCGTAGTTTGATCCTTGTTTCCTATGCAGTTTTATCGTGACGCTCCATGTTTTGATTATTTCTTCTTATCTGTCCATTTGGGGACATCATAAAAATGGGGAGAAAGAATTATCATGTTATGGGCGAGGTTTTTGCATTATGGGGGAGCTTTGATTATTAATGCTTTATTCCTATATCATTTCAAACTCGATGCGTCACAAATTTTTTTGCTTTATCTCATGTGTGTAGGTACAAAGACTGAAGATTATGATGTTACAAACCTTGATGAGAAAAGCTTTGAGATTTGATGAAGATTTTTGAAGAACAGTTTGAGATCTTGCAAATTTATTCATGGGAGAGTAGATTTATATAGGCATTTTGGTTTCTGATAATTCAGATTTATATGTATGTACCGGCATAGACATAGGGGGAGATTTGTAAGGACACATTTTTATAAGCCCGTTATCAATTTGTTATGTCATATACCGATACACTGTCGAAGATCATTCAAGAGCAAAATCTACATCAAAGACGGATCCGAATTAATCATGTTCTTCATCAAAAAAATCCGCGAAGTTTACTTTGGTAAGGTTATGTTTTAAATACCTTTATTTTTCACTTAGGGCTTTTGGGAGATTTTTACAAAATATTTTTTCTAAGTTTTGAAGCAGACCTCGATTTTGACGCCCAGGTCGTTCGCGCTAGATAAGCATCTCGTTCGAACGAGATTGGAAGTCGTGCGATTTCGTTTGAACGACACGCATCCTTTGTTCGAGTGATATATTCTTCTCATTCGAATGAGCTCGGATTTCGAGGCGGTGCATTTTTGTATAAATACTCATTAAATGGTAACGTTTTCATTAAGAAGTCACAACGTTTTGACGAACAGAAAAACTATGAAAGCATAATCCTTTTGACTTCTTCCTTTATGGTTTTAATCCTTTTTGTTTTCAATTCACAAAACTCTCATATTCTTTAGTGAATTATTTTGGTGTTCAAGAACACAACTTTTTCCCTTGTTTATTCTTTGTGGGGAGATCTTTACAACCGACAACTGCGTGCTATTATGGAGGGAGTCCTTATAAAGTTCACATCTTGCGGAGAAGCCGTTTCTCTTCTTCATTGATGCCCTCCTGGAAAGGAAAAGTTCCAGCCGAGACATCGGAACCGACACCTACGGGTATTTCGTATGTCACCTTATTTCATTGTAATCCGTGTAAGCCATTTTCTTACAAATTATAGTGAAATAAAAGGTGTTGCCCCTTTGGGGGATTTTTCCTTAAGCTTGTGTCTCATGCTTTATTTATTTTATGGTTTGACACATGTACACACGCAGTTGAATGATTTGGGGCTGAATCAATTTGGTTTAAAAATAGACACTAATTAAATAAGTGTGCCAACGTAGAAAGTTGCGAATTTAATCAATTTTCACACAGTCGCACATCTTCAAAGGCCATTGAATATTCATTGGTTATATAAGTGTATTTAATGTATTCTACTATTTTTAATATGCATTTGTCTTGAGAAGTATATATATATACATGATTCATCAAGCTTTAATTAATACTTAATTACTTTGATCGTATTTCAAGATTGGAAAATGAATAAGCCTGTACATAAATCTTCAAAAGAAAGATAATGGATCAAATACTCTAAAGTATTAATAAGTAATTTTATATCTTTGTATCGTTTCTAAGATAATAGTGGCAAATGACATAAACATTGAAAAATCATAGATTTCTCTCAAACGAGATATATGATTCTTGATGCTCATAGTCCCGATTGAATCTGTTAGCATAATTGGAAGTGATAATGTTTGAAAATCATCTTAATTATTTTATACAAGATTAATGATGGAATATGAATTTATTTCTTAGAATAACTATACACCTTTAACAATTATAAAGGGGATGATCCTAGATAAAATATTTGAATGCCTGTTATTGCGACTAAGAAATTATTTTTTTACAAGGCATAGAATAATTTGGCAAGTTACGACTTATTAGTCATGGAATAAGACCATAAAGAAATCACTCTTTTTTAGTGATACCATTAAGCCTAATAAAATTATTGTGGATCCGTTAACGAGAGAGTAAGGAAATTTCATCAAGGGTAATAGGCTTAAAGATGGTTAAAGTATAAAAGATTTGATGTAATGGAAATCCAACCTAAATGACTATAGATCCCAAGAATTAGGTTCAATGGGACAACCAAATTATGTGTGATTCAGTTAGCACTGATAAGAAAATAATTTCTTCCTCCCATTGCTAGGATGATTCAGTGCACTATCTGCTGCATGTAACAGGATAAATTTTGTTTTAATAATTTCTATATCTTGAACATATGGGCCAAGTGGGGTATTAGCAGAATACTCTTTATAGAAATCACCTATGTGAGTGAGAAGGTGCCACTTCTATGAGAATAACCAATGTATATATTGCTAAATTTTCTAGCACACTTATAAAATCAAGAGGCGTCCAAGGCCAAAACGGACACAACAATGAGAACCAAGAATGTTTGGCGAAGGAATGTGTGAAATCTATTGTCTCGGTTTAAAGAAAAAGATGATCAATTCAAGAAATCATGTTCAATAATTGGCCAGTAAACCCGATAATCTCACTATGACACATTCATGGCCAAAAGCTATCTTTATCAATGCACCTCTTTTTCATTGATACTCTCTCTAATTTGTCTTCATGTTCAATTGATTCTTCACCCAAATTTCATTCATGTCGGGGATTTTTGAAAAATGTTGTCTTACACAAATTAATATTTTGACCAAATCAATATATTGTCAACTTCGAGTCATTATAAAAGTAGGATTCACACTTACAACGTGGTGGGACCAAGTACGTACGCGATTCTTTTAAAAAGATGAGTCACATGATATATTCATTTGTTAAAATGGATAAAGGATAGATAAGAAATTTTTATGTATGAAAATTATTGGGATTTTTTTTAAATTTTTTGGGATGATTTTTTAAACTGTAGCCAAATGGTATGACTGTTCACTCTATAGTGACTAATTTTTATAACAGTTACTAAAAATCGTGATTGTTCACCATTAATTATGAGTATTCATGAAAAACGTCCCTAAAGTGACTGCTTTCCAAAAGACACATCCTTTCATGAAATAACACATTTTTTTCTATAAATACATGACTTGTCTTCATTTAAAAAAAATGTTTTTAATACTTTCCATTCCTAATCGAGTCAGAGAGAGTATCAAATATAATTGTTTCGTGGGATATGAACATTGAAGTGCTTCTTGTGCGTGTTGAAACCATTTCATCCTGGGAGGCAGACATTCATTGTTTATTGTCGTAAGCACCATAGCGGAAGCGCATTTTGTCTTAAGGAGAGAATGTCTAACACTCGACTCGGTCATCTTATTCGTTTGTATGATTTTTATCGATCTGTTTTTTCATTACACAATATATTGTTTTATATTTTAATATGATGAAATCACAAAAGCATATATTTTAAATAACAAAAATTCCCTTTAATAATAATTTAATTATAATCTCTCAGAAAATTGCATAAGATTTTTGTTCTCAAAGGCATGTCTATATGAAAACATAGTTACCATTACATATAACTTACAAGTATAGAACAAGGACATTATTACATTTTCAAATAACTTACCAAGTACAAAATAACTTTACATAAACAAGTTTCTTAGTTTAACATCTACACAAAAAGTTTCTTGGTATTCAACCCATATTATATATCCTTCACTCTCCCGCTTTAAAGTCCTAACATGGAAGCGAACTAAAACTGATAGGCATACCTAAAAGAAAACATTATAGGAGTATAAGATACAAAATCTTAACGAATGACCATATGCACACATTCCACACATATAACAAGTTTGAGTAAACATTTTAATTATCATGTTTAGAGGATGCATACTCACATGATATATATATATTATTTGAATTAGATTCTAATTGAGATTATGATTGGTGATAACATGTTTAGAGAATATCATTAATTATGTGTTTAATAGCATTATAAAATATATTTTGGATGCATTGTTGTGTTTATGAAAATATACGGGGATGTTGGTGTGAATTTGGTGAGCTTGGGTTTCCAAATGTTTAAGTTTTAAAATTTTGGGCAGATTGTTATATTCATATTTGAGCAAAGTTTAAGCATAGTACTCTTATCCCATATATTTTTAAAATTTTAGAAAGTCTCATGACCATCCAAAATCATCTTCTAAACGCATCTCTTCTTTTGTCGCAGAGAATGACACTAGTCTCATTGTTGTTACAATGTAACCAACAACTAAAAAAACAAAAGCAAAGAGTTGACTACAAATAAATCTTTAAAACTAATTTATTATTTAAACAAAATGTCTTAATTATTCTAAATTAAGAGATAAGTTTGCGTACAATGAACACATTTTATTAAGCCTAACAAATTTATTTTACATGCAAGCATAATTCATGATTCACTTGAGTTTTGAAATTAGGCTTTGAATTTTCCCATCGATGTAAATTTTCAAGCCATTATCTACATCATTCTACAATTACTGTCATCCAATAACATAACTAGGAGATTAGGGATTTATAATCCAAGAAATTATCTCATCTCTAAATTACGAATATATTGGGCCTTCGGCCTCATAAGGTCAACCAAGTTGTGATAGATAGCCTGAATCACGCCCCACACCATAGAATTCACAAGAAAGGGTATTTTAAACACTTCAAGTCTGCATAAATGTAAGCACATGTTCACATTGCACGTGGGGGAATGTTTATGCATTTAGCACAACTTCTAGAAGGACATATGACAATGTCTAAGAGGAAAATGGCTTTCAATATGGACCACGTGTCTTGGAGTGCACATTATACCCCAAGCCCCCTATACATATCTTTTACATGTTAATTTTTCCATAAGATATTCTATTGTAAAAACACACCAAAAATCTATCAAAGTACTTTTTAGTGAGAGAAAGTACAATTGTAAACACTATTCAGCTAGTGAAGAATGGGTTACACCACATTGGATGTAGGTCAATTGGCTAAACCACTCTAATTTTTATATGTTGATGTCTTTTTTATCTTATTTGCTACACTTTTACTATTCATTATCATACCCAGCTCATGTTCATTTTCATCACTTAGTGAGTTCATCTTTTTATCTGGATTATTGTATTTTTGTATAACATCACATTGGCGTCTTTTATGAGAACGACTATAAGCTCAGTTGTTTCTCACGAGTGAACTTGATCATAACCTAATTATAGGCATATATATGAGTTATCTTAGATCTGGAACTATAATTTGGACGTTTGGGTTGAGGGTTTTCTATTCTCTCATCTTTAACTCATTTTATGGGTATTATATGAACTTGATTTTAATTTGAGTGCAATTCTTGGTGAAATCTCTATTCATCATTAGATTTCTGGTAGTTTGATCCTAAAATCACTATCACCTCATCCATATTTATATTTTCTCATTATTTTTTCAAATTCTAGATAAAAGCATCAACCCAGAAGTGTAGATTTCGTGTTCACTATTCACAGTATTATTTAGTATTTTATAGGTTTAGTTCGTTATTGGAAACACAAACATGTTAACCAAAAAATGTCGTATAACCTACCACCATCACCACCTCTAGGAGGAATGCATGCCCATGAAGTTTTAGGACAAAAGGGTCAAATACAGATAGGGTCGAAACAACACACAACTTATAATTATTCCAATTCAAATATTAAACATAAACATAAATAACCAAAGCACCAATTTTAAACAGTTGTTATGATAAACGGTTTACCAAATTTTATCTTGCCCTACATCTTGTATCTTGGTGATAACAAGAATAAAATAAAGCAACAAATCACAACATGTCGATGTATGAGGAAAACCCATAATGAAAAAAACCTCGGACGACCTAACCATACAAATTCAGTATGATGAGGTTTTACAAAAGCCGAAAGATGACTTACGACACAGACTTGACGCCCTCCTAATCCTAGACACATTTTTTTATCCTTAACCTCTCCTTCGTAGAAAAACATAGTAGTCCACCCACAACATGTTAGTCCACACATGCCTCAATGTTTACCGATAAGGCTAAGCAACCTTCTACAGATCAGGAACACGAACACACCTCTTCTTCACCGCAACACCACACCACGGAGTCCATAGTGTGTAAATCGAAAATCGGTTACGAAATCCATCACCCGAAAATTTTCTCTATCAAGATGATGACAGGGAAAAACTATGATTTCCACAAATAAGATCTCAAAGCATATATGATAATGAAACTTGAATTTTAAACATTTTGAGTGAAAATATCTCTTGGGAACTTTTGGATATTGTAACACCCCGCACATTTTGGCGTCAGCTGTCGCCAACCTACGTTGAACGTCACTAAATAAAAATACCATTCTCAGCATGTGATAGAAATATGAGACAATACAACTTCGTTTTCACAAGATAATATGCGGTTTAATCCAACGAATATAAAACATCCAAACACTAATATCCATCACCATGCTAACTCCAAAATAAAATTCAACTCCAAATGATAAAATAAATACTCAGAATAAATAATCCAACAAATTTTTTGGCAAAAATCCAGAAACAACTATGGAATCGAATGGCCCACCAAGTCCATAAATACTGCGTCAATATAAAACGATGGATAGAAATACTTTAATCTACTAAAGCATTAAAAATAAATCTCCAACTGCACTCCAAAGATCTCCAATCCATCATATGCAACTACTCCAACAACTATACCTGAAATATTAGTCAACGCAATGGGTCAGAACCCACTGCATGAACACTAGCTACTCTTCCCAATTAGGGTCAGTGAACCCAGACATAAGCATTATAGGTAATAAATATCATAATAGAGTATTTTAAATTAAACGATATAATTGAATATGAATAGGTAGCACATAACTACTAACCCACGTAACTAAGCCACCCTACTATTTCAGTTTAGTTATTAAATTTCAACATTTTATTATAAATTTGCAATTATTAATTAAATTAATGTGACCAAATTTATTAAGGCAACACCCAATTTGATGAAAACTTTGGCAAAGGAAGTCCCTTAATGTGATTAATAATAACTTTTACGATTAAATTGCCTTGCCTAAACTTCCTCGTCTTATTAGATTGCTTTATGTACACTTGAAAGTTCTTCCTCGCATTATCTATGTATTTATCTAGTGCTTCTAGTTTAACATTCCTACTCTATGGAAGCATGTTTCTTCGAACGACATATCTGGAATATGGTACTTCAAACTCCAGTTGAAGGATGGCTTCGGCTACATAAACCAAGGAGAAAGGTGTTAAACTTATTGGCTTCCTCTTGGTTGTACGATAGGCCCAAAACACCATTATTCAAATTTTTTCTTGTAGCTTTTACATGTCCATTACCTTTAGAATAAGCCACTGTTGAGGTGTGTTGGATAATTAAATATTTATCAATTAATATTGTTACTTCGTTGTTGATTAATGGAGTTCCATTATCTGAAAGAATAACATTAGTAATGCCAAATCAACAAACAATATATTCTCTAATGAATTGTTACACCACTTCTTATATATCCATCTTTTATGAAATTATAGCATAAGCTTTGGCATGATGATTCATCGTTCTTGGATGTCTATCGACTTTGACCTTATAAAACTAGTTGATTAACCTCTATATGATTGTTCGATAAGGGTAAAAATTGAATTTCTTCAATTCAAATTCACCATTCACTTGTTTGACTTCCAAATTGTAATATCTTTTTATGCAGAGTGAACGAATGCCTCTTTGAAGGACCTAGAGTAACCCAAAAATTATAGTTTCATATTTTACCTCATTGTTTGAACAAAGTAAGTCTAATTTAAAAGTTATAGAAATTTACTTCTTCCCTCTAGACAAAATACTCCAGATCCTCCTTTTTCGTGAGCCGATGGACCATCAAATTCCCTATACCATTCCTCCATGTCTGCTCACAAAGGTTGGCTTGTAAATTATCATTGGGTAAATTTTCTTGAGGTGGTTTGAACAAATATGAAGGAAAGATAGATAATAAATTTGCACAGTCTTGACTCTTTATTGTATGAGAAGCCATGCACTTGAAATCATATTCAGAAAGGATGAGGAATCATCTTATTATTCCCCCAATTAAGACTGTTCACGCTAGCAAGAACTTAATGGGATCACATCTTATCATTATATAAATAGTAAAAGATAACATGTAGTGTTTAAGTTTTTGAGTCATAAATACCAAGATCATATATTGTCTTTCTATACTTGTATATCTTGCCTCAGGACCATGGATAATTCTACTCAAGTAGTAGACAAGTCTCTCCTATCCATTAATATCTTGTGCCAACAATGCTCTAATGGACCTTGTAATAGAGGTTAGATAAAGCAGTAAAAGTAATCGATCCTTGGGTGGAGCCATCAATTAAGGAGAAGTAACCAACCTCTTAAGCTTGTCAAAATCTATCTAGTGTATTTCATCCTATTTGAATTTCATAGTCTTCCTAAGGAGCTTTATTAATGGGTAAGTAATCTCAGATAAACCTAGAACGAATCTCCTCGAGTAAGAAATCTTTTTAGGGAAACTCTTCATCTCTTTTTAGGTTTTTAGACAAGGCATGATGTTTGCATTGGTCCATCTGTACTCCTTGTCGATCAACCATAAAACCCAAGAATTTCCTGCTCGTTACACCACATGCATAATTGAGAGGGTTCATCTTTAGCTTGTACTTCCTTCATCTTTTAAATTGTTTTATCAAGGAAGCTAAGTGAGAATCCCCCTTCTTTTATTTAATAACTAGATTATTTGCATAGAATTCCACAATGTTATGAAAAAAATCATGAAAATAATCACTATTGTCCTTTGGTAAGTTCCCCTCAGGGTTTTTAAACCATAAGTCATTACATTGTTTATGAAATTGCCTAAAGGAGTTCTGAAAGTTATCATCTATGTGCCCCTTGGATCCATCTTAATCCGGTTGTAACCAACATAGACATCCATGAAACTATACTTCTTAATCAATCTATCGATCAAAGGTAGAAGGAACTCATATTTAGGGTACGCTCTACTAAGATCATTAAAATCAACAAAATTATAAATTTGTGTTTTATCTTTATTCCCCACTGTCATAATATAGATATCCAAATTGGATGTTTAATTGACTTGATGGACCCAACTATTAATAATCGTTCCACCTCAGCCTTAATTTTGAGATACAACTCAGGCTTGTACGTTCCAGTTGACTACTTGATTAGAATTACTGAAGAAAAAATATTCAACTTATGGCAGCTCATCTGGGTCTAACCCAAGCATCTTAGTTTATTTCTAAGCAAAAGCACCTTTAAACTCCTGAATGAGCTTGATCAGCTCCAGCTTCTTTGCATTTTCTAAGTCTTTCTAAATGAATATTGGCCTTGTTTCATTGTTATCCTCAACTAAGTCAGTCTTCCCCAACTCTTGAACTTGTGATTTAGGATGATCTTGCATACATCTGGGCTTATCTTTAACCTTTTTCACAAATACTTGGATATTTGAGTTATTAATGACAAGACATTGTCCTTAATTATCTATCAAAAAGTTTTCCAGCTTCCTCAGGTTCCAAAGCTCTAGCTCACACCTTCAAAATAAATTTATCACCCTTCCATCATTGAGCACCACTTTGTTGCATTGTCATGATGAGGTTATTGATGTCTTCATTTTCTCATAGTTTCCTACTACTCTATCATTGGTTTACTAGATTTAATCAATGCACTCTCATGTTTCACCTCTTATTCTAGTGGGTCAATTATTGGCTTCATTCTATCTCTAAGTTATTTAGAAATAAAACAAGCTTTAGGAATAACCTTCCTCTCTTACTCAACTCATAAATATTATTCAAACTTTTTCTCTTGATATCCTATAAGTCCCAACCTATCCTTAACAGAGGTCACTCGCACCCCTTCAATATGCCTTATGAGGATATATGTTTCCTAGTTTAACTTAGTATAAAAAGAAACATCTATCAAATGTGCTTCCTCCATTGTAAAAAGCTCGTCGGTTACTCAGATCATAATCTATATTCCTTTAACATTGGATTTTGTGCACTTATGGTATTTTAAAGGAACCAAACTATGGTCGTGCATTCGAATCCTACCAATTAATAAATGGTATGATTTAGTTGACTTAGTCATGTGGAATTTTATGGGTGATGTAAGATTCCTCATTTTTATTCCAACATTCATGTAACTAATGGAATCCAAAGTTTGGTTATCATATCTTGAGATTGAAAGCGGTATTACAATTACCCTTTTCTCTGAGATATTAGGAACATAAAATGAACTGGTAGGCATAATGTTTATCGAAGAATCTCCATCCAAAAAATCTCTAGAGAAACTCGTTCCATTGATGCCTACTATCATATACAAAGGCCTATTATGAGGGAACCTGATTGATTTATTTGAATTTGAGAAAGTGATATCAGGCATAAACTTTTGAATCAACCTGAACATAGTCCCTCTCCACCTTAACGATGGAAAGATATTTTTCTTTTCTATGTCCAAAATGGTATGAGTAATTTTTAATCTCATTTCTAGCGGCATCCCAACCTGATCAAGGAACCATGAAAACTTTGATGACTACGGCCTCATGTTCTTCTTCATGATAAGCTTGTTCGATGTCTCTGCCACCTAGTTCATAATAGGTGAGAACCACATTAGCCATCCTTTATAAACAACTATCAATGGAACTGGAAATTAACTGTTATTAACATTATGTTGAGGAATATGCAAGGTTCCTACTGACATATACATGTTGATGATATTCCTCACAATAAAACATAAAATCATGGGATGACCAATGCGCCAATGGATCTAGCAGTAATTTGGTTTAGCTTAAATATCTGCTCAGGGGGCATAAGGTGGAGAGTTTTTAGGTGGAAAAAAAATCCATCACCCAATATAGTGTTGTAGAAACTCATTGCTTCTTTAACATTAAAAGGCAATGGAGGTGGATCTTCCTGATCAAACTTTCTTTTTTTAATTCTTCTTCCCATTTTTACCTGATTATTTTCCTCCCTCGACATAATTAAATCGTGATAACTCAGATGCTCTCTCTCTCTCACGAAGGCTTTGAATGTGCCTTCTTTATTCTCATTTATAAAGTGACAAATGAACTCTGGCAGTAATCCTTCTGCACAAAATTAAAGAATATTTCTCTCCGTTGTAGATTCCTGTATGTCTAGAGATATTTCTCTAAACCTTTTAATGTAAGCCATGTACTCCTCACTTGGCCTTTTCTCCTCTAGAGCACGTTGGGCTAGAGTACATTCATCATCTTCCAGAAATAATTTCTCGAGAAATTGCACATGCATATTATTAATGTCTAAATTTGAATTATTTATCTTAGACTTAGTTATCCAAATATATAACCATTGATACTACTAATAAAGTAAATATAAAGAGATACCATAGGTTTTTTTATGTGGTTCAACTCAAGAATGGAGCTTACATCCACATGATAATTCTACTATTTATTTAGAGTTTTTGTTCTAACAATTCTACGATTTAGCATAAATCAGGTGTTCTATTTCTTGTCTCCCTCAGCTGGGAGGAGTAATGTATTTATAGTAAGTGGAAAATCAAGAGATGGAATGCCTTTATTGTTTTAAGCATTTACACCTTTATATATAATATTTAGTTGAATGTTATTCACGTGCATGTTCATGGTGACTGTTGAGTACCCCCACGTGTGTCTTTTCATAAAACCGATGGTTTATCTTCCTGGTTGTGGTCGGATGGACGGCTGACCAGAGGGTACCTAAGATGACCGGGTTTTACCCACTGTGGAAAGCCCAATGATAATGTTGACATGTGTGATTACTTTGTTGGTCCACGTGGCCTAATATTTTTAGGGTACAAAAAACACCCAAATACTGCATACTTAAAGGTTTAACGAAAGAATGGAGTATTCATCTCAAAAAATTCTAGGCACCTTACAAAGTTGTGGTCGGTAGCCAACCTCAAGGACTTGTAATGTTTCCCTTCGCCTGAATCAAGGCGGTGGTAATTTTGTAAATTACTTAAAAAATAGTGAACCTCTAAGGGGTACATTAGTCTTTTTTCCATTTAGGGATTTGGTACATCATCGATGGTCTAAACATCGATACACTTAATCATTTTGAATCCCAGATATCGAGAGTCATCATTGTACCTATAAAAGGTCTTATTATCCCTCCATGTTTCCTCATTTCTGTAATTGTGCATTCTTTGTCATCCACTGTTGCTTCTCCGTCTTACTGCTTTAAGGATTTCGACCCTATGCCCATTACTGTAAGAATATTCTTATTCTAGTCTTTTTCTTTTTAAGTTATTAGGATGGTTTATGTCGTTAATGAGAGCTCTTTGGAGAAGTTGAGGGGGAAAAGAAAACCCCAAAAAGGGTAATTACGGAGATGGTTTCTGGTCCTTGTGATTTATGTGCCTTAGGTGAGGGTCACTAGTTACCCACAATCTTCATTGCTGAATGTGGAGTTACTTTCCCTACAAATAATCTATTTTTGGAATCTTTTCAACAATTTAATGTAGTCCCTGCTAAGGTGGCCCCAAACAATTGGAGGATAGTTAATGGGGTTAACCGCATCAATGAGTTGCATGAAACTCATATAGGAATAAAAGAATTAATTACTACAATAGTTGGGGGCCCACTGGGAACAAAACTTATTATTTGAAGACACGTCATGCCAGTAAGTCTCTGGTGGTAAATTTTCTCGATTCCAATAAGGATGATTGGGATTATGGGATTATTGTAAAGAATTGGTAACATGCTCCCCTTCCAGAGAGTGTAAGATATACTGGGCCCAGATGCCCCCGGGAAGGGTGGCATAGGACGGACACTTGTATTATATTTATGTATTCTCGTTATGTCTACTTTCTCGTAGTTGGTTTACCGACTAATATATTATGCTTAGTTTTTTATAGAAAGAGGGAAGAAGCATTGTCCCCCTGACACTGAGGTTAACTTTGAAGACTTAGAATTCATTTGGTCTATCCAGCAAAGGATAAGTGAAGCCCATCCCGGTCGGCTTCAATTTTGTTAGAGTACCAGAGCTCTATTACTTCTTTTGTAGCTCGGGCTACAGAAGATATCCTTATAGCTTCCATTGATTTGGAAGATTCTACTTCATCCCCTTCTGTTGTCACGCTTGAGTCTCCTTTGTAAGAAGAAGGAAACAATGCATTTAGAGGAACTTCCTCATCATTTTATTCCTTAGATTTTTCTATTATTCCAGACAATTTTTCTTCTCCAGATAAAATTATCAAGAGGAAAATCCCAAACCTCCTTGCTGGAGCCCCGTCTCCCCCTCCAGCCGAGAAGAAGAAGAGTACATGTTAAGATTCCAAGCACCCAGTAGTATTTACTATTGAAGAGATGAATATTACAGTGCCTCAATTTAAAATATTTTGGAAAGGTCCTACCACCCAACAAGAGTTAGTACAAAAGACTTTGGACATACAGGCCTCTGTTGAAGCTGCCTCTGTGGCAGTGAACCCTGGATTTGCTAGGGGATTAATTTGTTTTGGAGTCCTTCCTGCTTATAGGTTTGCGAATGTCCCTTTGTCTAGGGAAAGGTTTTAGAGAGATCTAACCAGAATCTAGCTCTGCTAATTATCTAGACACATTTTTATTCCCTGATTGGCACCCTTTAGACTTATTCTTTGCTGATTGCTTTTGATCTTCAAAATTTGTAGTTCTTGGTTGATTATGATTAACTTTTGATGAAGGATGACTAGCTTAGGAAGTTATCTACTAACATTGAGGAGGACTTCAAAAGCCTGAGGGAGAATACTGCCGAGCAGGCTAAGAAGGATTTTAAGAAAGCTCCTACATATGCTGTAAAGGCCACCACTGAGGTGGATAATAAGTATTAAAACTTGAAGGCCGTCATAAAAAAAGGGAAAAATGATGCTTATACTTGATGTTGGGACAAGGCTTTTGCTACCGTTGCCCTGTAAATTGACTACCTGAAGAATACCTCCTTCAAGGAAGGCTGAGATTTTTCACTCAAATAGGTCGGCACTGCTGCCAACTCAGACCTCTTACAATAATTCCACCCAAGTGCCCCTCTAATTATTGATGAAGAAATAGAGGATCAGAGGGCACTGGTGAATATTTTATGGTACTTGATACTTCAGTGGTGGTCGCTTAGTCGACAGAAAAAATGTCCTAAGACAAGGAGAATGTGTAAACACCTTGGGGTTTTTCTTGCACTTGTAGTTTTTTTTGCCTTATCATATTTGGTTTGGTTTCCCTATAACATAGACCAATTATCCTTTTGATGTACTTCTTCACATATGTAATAAGATTGTTCATTATTTCATTAGCATAGTGTTGATGTTTGATGAACTCGTTCCTTAATTTTTGTACTCATATTATGTTCTTCAGTTTAAATCTAGGAGATCTGTTATAATAGCAGTAGAGAGTGACCTTTATAGGAGTAGTGTTCATTTCTTTGGGGCTCATAATTAGGACCTGGACAAAGATGAATTAGAGAAATTTCTCGGCCTAAATGCATCTAACCAAGTTAAACAAACTTATATTTACATGTATCGGCTATTTGACCAAGTTGTGGATACTAACGCTGCTTACAATGAAATGATCCTTCAAATGCAGGAAGAACATAAAGCATCTTTGGCTAGTTTGCATTCTGACTATGAAGAAAAGTATGCTTGACTTAGTAGCGATGCAGGTTTTGATAAGAAATTGAAAGTCATTTCATTGACACATATAAAGAGAGAGTTTGTGCTGAATTGTTAGTTGACCAATGCCCGAGAAGTATCAAGCTTATTGGAGCATGAAAATAATTCATTAAGGAATGACCTAAAAATCATCAAGTGTTAAATAGGACGAAGGTACATCTTTCCTAGAGTAGGAGAATGTCAAGCTAAGGGAGAAAATAGAGATTTTTAAGAAGACTAAGAAAATAGTGGTTACTCAGCCTAATGTTAAAGAAAAAAGAATGAAGAAAACTCTAGCCGACAAAGCAGTCTTAATTAAGAACCAAACTGCTAACATTAAGAAGTTAACTGAAAAGGTCGATCGACTGACCTTTCACTTTTATATGCAACCCAGAACGGTCTGGATGAATTATTATGATGAAGCGTTGGCTCATACGGGGGATGAGTTAGAGGAAGCTAGAGGAGAAGGTTATAAGTGGGGTTGGTTTAATGCCTTTAGAGTTTTAAAGTCTCCTAAAAAAGATTCCTTATGGCCCTAGAATGATCCAGGCGTGTTAGATTACCATGACCCTACCTTTAACCTTGATGTTAATTAGATACCTACTGATGCCATACCACTGAGTCTTGGTAGAAAATACTTAAGTGATTATGGTCTTCATGGTGACGATACCTTTATCCAACCTCCACATTTGGTGAATAGGCCCAGATTTAGCAGCCGTGAAAGACTTAGGGATTTAAGGTTCAAAGTCCAGCCTTCTGCTCTTGATGTTTCTCCAGAATGAATGGATAAAGCCTTAGAATAGCGCTCACCAGAATGAAGATGTTTACCTTTTTCACCTTTATAACTTTGATGAAAAGTATTTTGTAATGAAGTTCATTACCTTTTGAATAAAAGAAAACGTATGTTTAATGAATGTTAAATTTGATATTGGTCGACCAGTAGCTAAGCATTATGATTGTATGGTCGGCCTTTGGCCGATTAATCTGCTTCACTGCCTAGTAAGTTGTATGAACATGAGTTTTTTGGATTTTATTTCTACTAATACACTTGTGGTAGTTCAAGGTATCTTTGTCGTTTTAGGATAAGTGTTTAAATTAGTTACCATAGGCGACCAAATTTTATAAGCTTTTTCCTTAACTTGGTCTGGTAAAACTTCTTGTTTTTGACTTTAAGTCATATAGGAAGTTTTTAAATTATGGACTTCTTGTTCGCGACTTGTCAAAGACAAATTCATACATGAAATTCTGTCAAAAACTTGACTGCGAAGTTTTTAACTATTTTTTAGCCATTTTTGCTACTTTTGATGGTATCATTTGCTTCAATATTTTGAGATTATTACGTCTCCCACTCCCCCCAAAAATATAAAAAGGAAGTTAATTAATGATAAACCAATAAATTCTCATTAAAGTGATCATATTTGCCACATATGCATTGAAAACTTTCATTTTAAACTCATTGATAGTACTTCCAAAGATGCTCGGCATTACACGAGTTCTTGAATTGCTCACCTTTAAGGGTCTGCGGGCAATAGGTACCTGGTCAGACAACTCTAAACATGTGATATGGACCATGCCAGTTGGATTCCAACTTGTTTCTTTTTTGGATTACCTCAATCTCCCTTCTTTAAGTTACTCGGCTTCACTCTTTTGTTATAGAACCTGACAGTACACTGTTGATAAGCTTCTACCCATAGTGTAGCATTTTATTTTACTTCCTCTACCATGTCTAAGTTAAGCCTCCTTATGAGATTAGTTTTTGGAGAGTTAAAGTTGAGCACCTTGTGGCTTGGCAGACACTCTCTATTGGAACCATCTCCTCGGTTCCAAATGCTAACATGTATGGAGTTTCTTTAGTAGCTGTCCCCGACGTGATTTTATAGGCCCACAAGACACTACGAAACTCACTGATCTAGTTTTTTTTGCATCATCAAGCCATTTTCAAACCATCGAACAACGTTTTGTTGGTCACCTTTGTCTGACCATTGCACTGAGCATGTTCAGAGGAAGAATACAATAATCCTCAAACTCCTGATTATCGAACCGAGTTCCATGGTCTATAATGAAAGAATACAACATGCCATATTAGCATATGATATTTTTCCATATAAACTGGAAAAACTTTTTCATAAGTCATTTTAACCCCCGGATCAGCTTCCATCCACTTTGTGAAGTAATCTATGGCAACGACTAAGTATTTAAATCTTCCCTTTGTCCTGGGTAATGGGAGACTAGATGAATTCCCCCACATGGCAGGGGGGGAAGAGGAAGTGGTCGGCGTCAAAGGAGCCCCCTATCTTCTATGTATGACAATAAACTTTTGGCACTTATCATACTTTCTAGCATCTAAAGAGCAGTCTGCTTTTATAGTTGGTCAGTAATACCCTTGCATAGCTACCCATCATACTAATGATCATCCTACCGAGTGAGATTCGCATGATCCTTCATATACTTCCTTGATCAGTTTTGGTACTTTAGTTGGATGGACACATCGGAGTAGAGAAATAGTGTATCCTCTTTTATACAAAACTCCTACTTTTAGCACATAGCTAGCCGCTTTATATCTTAACTTTCTTACCTCATTGGGATCTGGAGGTAGCAATCCTTTGTCAATGTACCCCTTGATTGGATCCATCCATAATAAGCCCAAATCTACTAAAATTAGACTGAAATTATTTTCATTTATGCTTTCACTGGTAAGTATTTCTACCGAAGTGGTCCTTCTCAACTCTGTCCTGGTTGCTGAAGCTAGCAGAGCAAGTTCATCTGCTCGGGCATTATTAATTCTTGGAATTTTAATTATTTTGACAATCAAAAATTTAGAATTGGTGTTTTGAGCTTTAGCTATATACTTTGTCATGAGATCAACTTTGACTCCATATACTCTGAGTACCTGATTAATGCTTAATTGGGATTCATTGTGAGTAATGATTGCCTCGACACCCAACGATAATGCTATCTCCAGACCTATAATCAGTGTTTCCTATTCGCCTTCATTATTAGAATCTTGAAATTGAAGACAGAGTGCGTACTCCACGTCTATGTCCTAAATATTTTTTCAACTCGTGGAAAGAATTCTCACATTCTTTATTCCATTCGAATGTCTTTTTGAGTACTTTGAAGAATAGTAAGCATTTATTAGTAGCTCGGGAGATAAATCAGTTGAGAGCATCTGCTCTTCTTGTCAATTTTTATCTGTCTTTTTTGAATGAGGGAGGTTGCATATCGATCAATGCCTTAATTTTGTTTGAATTGGATTCAATTTATCTTCTATTCACGATGAATCCCAGGAACATCCCTTCTTGCACGCTGAACACACATTTGGTCAGATTAAGTTTCATCTGATTCTTCTCAAGATGATCAAACGCATGTCTTACGTCTTTGATGTGGTCGATAGATATTTTTCTTTTAGTAAGCATATTATCCACATAAACTTCCATATTCTTGCCAATCTGTTCCTTAAAGACTTTGTTCACTAGCCTTTCTTATGTTTCTCCAACGTTTTAAAGCCCAAAAGCATAACGTTGTAATAATAAGTACCTCGGCTAGTGATAAATGATGTTGTCTCACTATTTTCTGGCTTCATTTTGATTTGATTGTTCCCCGAATAAGCATCTATGAAGCTAAATAACTCATGTCATGTTATGGCATCAACTAGTAGATCAATTCTAGGCAAAGGGAAGTGATCCTTTGGACAGGCTTTATTGAGATCCGTGAAGCCAACACACATGAAATATTTATTGTTTTTACTCCTTACCATTACTACATTGGCCAGCTAATCTGGGTACTTGACATCTTCAATGAACTATGCCTTTTATAGTTTGTCCATTTCTTTTGGATATCCCAACTCTTCTTAGGGCTGAATACACGCCGTTTTTACTTGATCGGCTTAGCATCCTTAGTGATGTTTAGCTCATGGCATATGAACTTTGGATCTATTCCTCACATGTCTTTATGGCTCCATGCAAACACGTTCTTCTGCTCTTTAAGGAATGTGTTTAATTCCTGTTTGAGTGTTGGTTCCAAAGCTGAGACAATTTTCACGCTTCTTTCTAGCTTTTCATCATCTAGTACAATAATTTTAGTGGCTTCTACAATTTGTCCCTTAACCAAATCAACCTCCTCTCGAGGATCCAACGTCTCAATCTGATAAGTGGTGGTGATATTTTTTACTTCCTCCCGGTCGGCTGAAGTGTAATAGCATTTTCTAACTTCAACTTGATTCCCCTTTACAATGACGACCCCATAATGAGTGGAGAATTTCAAGCATTAATGGAAAGTTAATGGTACCGCTTTAAATTTTTTCAAGTTGACCCTGTCGTGGATCATGTTATAAGTTGATCTGGCGTTCTTATCTAAGACGAAGAAACGGACCTTTTCAGTTCTACTAGCTGACCATGTGTCGATTAAGACTTCGAAATTGACAATCCCTATGGGGTATACCTTCTCAACTGAAAATCCTATCAAGGGTTTGTGGTATGGTTCAAACTTGATGTCACGTAAACCTCAAATTTGGAAATAATTATAGGAGAGAACATAGAATTGCCATTGTCTACTAGAATTCTTGCCACCCTTGCTTCGTGCACCCTCATAGTGATGACCAAAGGATTATCGTGCGATAAGTTATTCTTAGAGAAGACAATTATTAGTTTATCTTTGTTAACCTTTTTTGGGTGGCCATATACTTTATTAGATAAGTTAATTTACCGAATATATGAGCATTCCCAGATAGGCTTTTCTCTCGGTTGCTTTATCGCCACCACTAGCATCTCCTCCTGTAATGGACTAGCAATCAAAAGATATCATTTTTATATCAAGTTTAGGTTCTCGAGGTTTCTTCGACAAATTCGGATTATCTTCCAAATTTTCATCGTGACCTCTCTTTTTGTAACCTCTTCTTTTATAAGGAGATTCTGATCATCTTTTGGAATCTCACCCGTTTGTTCGATTGACGAACTTAGATAACTTGCACGACAGATGACATCTTCGATTTCATTCTTTATAGAAATACAATTATCTGTAGTATGCCTGTGGTCCTTATGGGATTCACAATATTTGGACTTGTCCCTCCCGTTAGGAGGGGACTGCAACTTCCTTGTCCATTTTAGATCCCTACTTCCTTTCATCTCCTCCAGAATGTGATGCATGCCAACAGTGAGAACAGTGTATTCCTTGTACTTCCTATGTTTCTCGGCCTTCTCATCTTTTTGCTCCTTATTGTTAGAACTTTTTTGACTATTGGCTTTATGTAAGAACATTTTTCGTCACAATTTAGTATGCCGTATACCGCTACAAGTCGTCGAAGGATTAAGAATATTTCCATCTACAAGAGACGAATCCAAATTACAAGACGACTTCAACATTCAAGCCCAACAAGGATAAATTTGGTAAAATATGTTTAAGTTCTATTTACATTTTACATTAAAAGTGTTGGGATATTTTTGTGAAAGAAATATTTTTCTATTTTGAAAAATGATTTTTGAAATATTTTTAATTTTTCAAAAGCATTTTATCATAAAAGTTTTTTGGATAAATCTGTCTAATATTGTCAACACAAGTTTTAACCTAAGTGACCCTATACCTGATGCAAGAGTGGTTTAAAAGATTTTAAGATCGCTTCCTAAACGTTTTATCCCTAAAGTGACTATTTTGAGTACCTTAGGAAATTTGAATCGTCTGAAATTAGAAGGGTTGGTAGGAGGCCTACAGACGTACGAAATTGACATGTTTCCCGACGCTGTCAAACCTAAGGACAAAGGTATAGTGCTTAAAGCCCAATATAAGGAAAAAAATGTAAGTTTTTGTGAGTCCGAGGACGAGTATGATTTTGACATGGACCTGCTTGCAAAGAATTTTAAAAAATTTCTCCAGTTTTTTGAAACAAAATTCTTCCAATGAAAGATTTTTTGAAGAAAAAAAAGAAAGACAAGGACAAAGAAAGCGGTGAGAAAGAGAAAGAGGGTGAGAAAATTTTAGAAAATGTGAAATGTTTTGAGTGTGAGGGGAGAGGGAACAAGTCATTTTAGTGTCCCACTAGGCTTAGGAGAGAGGGGAGGAAAGTCCCCACGCCAGCCACCCTTAGTGATAGTGAGGGAGAAGAGGGAGATGAGGACGATGAGTCCGGTAAAGGTTTAGGACATGGGATGTGTGTAGCTTTTTCAAGTCGTGTGAGCACACCCACTTTGTCCCATGGTGAAAGTTTTCACGAGAGCGACGATGATGACTCGAATGTTTCTAGTGGAGATGAGAGAGATTTTGAGAGTGGAGATGAAAGTGAGCTCAAAAAAGAATTTAGGGATTTGTACATCAAGACCTTGAAAACAAAGAAGTATAATAGAGATTTAGGTCGTGGGGTTTTAGATATATATAGAGAGAAAGAAGTTCATAGGAGGGAAAAGTGTGACTTGACCGACACGATCTCAAGTCTGATGACACGTGTATCCCAACTCTAGAGTGATCTCGAACGTGCCCGGGAGGTCAAAGTCCCTTTAGAGAACACATCTAAGAAAGTTGAAAAGATGGTTCTCAATCCCGTTTTGGGTGGTGGTGAGAATTTAGGAAAAGGTCATGACGGTGTATCCACTTCTATTGTTACACCCGAGCCAGTTCCCACTTTAGTGACTCGACCCAACCCACCTAGGTGTCCCATACCTGTTAGGTGATCACGTCCTAGAGTTTTTTAGAGAGGTGTACCTAGGAAGGTTTATGTTTGCTCCCATTGCAAAAGGAGAGGACACCTTAGAAAGTTTTGCTTTAAAGTGGATTATGTGTCACGCTTTAATCCTATAGCTTGCACATAATGATAGAGAGTTTGCACATATTCGAGAGAAAGTAAAGTTTTTGGTCAAGACTTCTCATAATTTGATGGAGTTGTTTCAAAAGATGTCACAATCTTTGGAAAAATCCATCGCACCTACCGATTGAGGTCTAGACATGTTTGTTAGCATAGGTTGATTTGCATGATGTTATCTTATGCCTATTTCTAGTATGTACCACTTGTTTTATAATTTGTTAGCATTTTTGTTTGCTTTTCTTATTTTTGGTATTGTTTTAGCACTGTTTGCCCATTCCAGGAACTATTTTTTCGAAATTTTCTCACTGGACAAAACTGCTTAACATTCTGAGTAATGTGGAAAATTTTGCTTCTCGCATGAAGCCTTCTCGCGAGATCCTCTGTCATTCAAATGACAAGGAGTTTCATTCGAACGACCCCTGAAATTAATTTTTTGTTTGTAGTCCCTTGGTTTATATGGATATATTTTTAGGTACTGCTGGGTTGTTTTCTGAACAATGTTCAAATTACAAAAAGATTTTTGTTTTTAAGAAATATTTTGAAAAATCCAAAAAGAGTTTTGTATTTTGTTTGCACCTTATATGAATTGACATTTAGGATGACTAAGTAACAATTTCACTCCATATCCATGTGACTATTTGATAGTGTTTTGAGACAATATGTTGTGTCATTCATGTGCTTTATAAAGTTTGGAGCCTTTGAGATGATAAAGTGTTGCTACCTACATGATTGACTCTTCTTGTCCTTTATTGCAGACATGCACGAATTTGTTTGAATTTTGTGCTTGTCTATCACATGTTGGTTGAGTGTTTCCATCTCAATTCTATCTATACAACGAACCAAGTGCAATAAAACTTGACAAAAGGTAGTCCATGTTATAAACCATTTGTGAGTTTGTGTGATTTATTTTGGAAAACGAAAAAGGGCTGTGAAAGGTATTTCCTTTTTTCTTTACGATAAATCCACCGTTTAAATGGAACTAAAAAAGTGAGGAATTGAAAATTATCCGGGGTCCAATGAGGTTTAAAAGAGCCCGAAAAAATTGAAAGGCAATAAAAAGAAAATTATGCAAAAATGGGCCAATAGATTTTTTAGTTTCATCACCTCATAAGAAAAATAAAAAGAATTATCTTTTTATGAGGGAGTTTGCACTACACCAAAACTGGCAATTGGTCACGGTCAAAATCCCTGATCGAAACTGTGGGTCGCGGACTTGGGTCGTGACCATTTCGGGCGTGACCATTTGCGTGGGTCGCGGCCCAAGTCCGTGACCAAAAAATGGTCACGGCCGAGAGGGGGTCACGGCAAATGGTCGCGAACTTGGGCCGTGACCCATGCCGAGATGGGTCTCGACCGTCATCCGTGACCCACAATCGTGACAAATTGGTCATGGCCAAAGTCCGCAACCCACGACCATGACAAAAAAATAAAAAAAAATTGGTCGCGGCCAAAGTCCGCGACCCACGACCGTGATAAAAAAAAAAATGGTCGCGGCCAAAGTCCGCCACCCACAACCGTGACCAAAAAAAATAAAAAAAATGGTCACGGTCCAAGTCCGTGACCCACGACCGTGACGAAAAAAAAGGAAAAAAATGGTCGCGGACTTTGGCCGTGACCCATAACCGTGACCAAAAATATAAAAAAAATGGTCGCGGCCCAAGTCTGCGACCATTTTTATGTGTGAGGAAAAAAATAAAAATGGTCATGGACAAAGTCCATGACCATATTTAACTATAATTTAAAAAAAAATGTATTTTTTTGGTCCAATCCTAAAATTGGGGGTCCTGTGAGTGCACCTAAAATTGGGGGTCCAATCACAAACTGCGAATCAAGAACGTTGTTAATAAACAAATAAATATACAAACTTATAAATATTAAGCGTCTTAATAATTCACAGGCCAAAAAAAAAATTGGGCAGAATTTCCTCTATTTTCTTGACAGTCCAAAACCTGTAAATATAAAACCTACTTATTATAAAGCCCACACGGCCATAAAATTCAACAATCAAATTATTAAAGCCCGCACGGCCATAAAACTAAACAATAAAAGCCCGTACGGCTGTAACAAAAAAAATAAAATTCTGAATGTTCACAACATATAAATAATTTCCATGCTCTAGACCATTTCATCCTTCGTTTGTTCCGCGTGCAAAAATCCTACAAATGATAGGATACATAAAAAAAATATTAGTAACCAAATAGTTTTACAAAAAATTTAATCAAGCTAAAAAATTGGATATATGAGTTAAAATTATCAGTAACCAAGTAGAAATATGCAAATTACCGTCGTTTTGAGACCCGCGGCTGCGGGGTTAATTCCTGCGAGTTACATTGGTCCCGTGGGAGGTGTTGGTGCCACCCATGGGGCCGTTCGGGGGCTGTTTCGAGTTTTCACCCTCTAACGTCATGTTTTTAAGCCTACCGTCGTACTCTCAAACCGGGAGACCCGCGGCTGCGGGGTCAGTTCCTATGAGTTACAACGGTCCCGTGGGAGGTGTTGGCGCCACCCACATGGCCGTTCGGGGGCTGATTTGAGGCAAATTATCGTTCTATTCTCAAACCGGGAGTCCCGGGGTTGTGCGGTCAGTTCCTACGAGTTACATTGGTCCCATGGAAGGTGTTGGTGCCACCCAGGGGGCCGTTCGGGGGCTGTTTCGAGCTTTCACCCTCTAACGCCATGTTTTTCTTAAGTCTAGAAATATGAAAATTACCGTCGTACTCTCAAAGAAGGAGACCCGTGGCTGCAGGGTCAGTTCCTACGAGTAACATTGGTCCCGTGGGAGGTGTTGGTGCCACCCACGGGGCCGTTCGGGGGTTGTTTCGAGTTTTCACCCTCTAACGTCATGTTTTTAAGCCTAAGTCTAGAAATAAGCAAATTACCGTTGTACTCTCAAACCGGGAGACCCACGGCTATGGGGTCAGTTCCTACGAGTTACATTGGTCCCGTGGGAGGTGTTGGCGCCACCCACGAGGACGTTCGAGGGTTGTTTCTAGTTTTCACCCTCTAACGCCATGTTTTTAATCCTAAGTTAAGAAATACGCAAATTATCGTCGTATTCTCAAATCGAGAGTCCTGCGGCTGTGGGGTCAGTTCCTACGAGTTACATTGGTCCCGTGGAAGGTGTTGGTGCCACCCACGGGGCCGTTCGGGGGCTGTTTCGAGTTTTCACCCTCTAACGCCAAGTTTTGCTTAAGTCTACAAATATGAAAATTACCATCGTACTCTCAAAATAGGAGACCCGCGGCTGCAGGGGTTAGTTCCTACGAGTTACATTGGTCCCGTGGGAGGTGTTGGTGCCACCCACGGGGCCGTTCAGGGGCTGTTTCGAGTTTTTCACCCTCTAACGTCATGTTTTTAAACCTAAGTCAAGAAATAAGCAAATTATCATCGTAGTCTCAAACCGGGAGACCCGCGGCTGCTGGGTCAGTTCTTAAGAGTTACATTGGTCCCGTGGGAGGTATTGGTGCCACCCACGGGGACGTTCGGGGGCTGTTTCGAGTTTTCACCCTCTAACGTCATGTTTTTAAGCCTAAGTCTAAAAATATGCAAATTACCGTCGTACTCTCAAACCGGGAGACCCGCGACTGTGGGGTCAGTTCCTACGAGTTACATTGGTCCCGTGGGACGTGTTGGTGCCACCCACAGGGACGTTCGGCGGCTGTTTCGAGGTTTCACCCTCTAACTCCATATTTTGCTTAAGTCTAGAAATATGTAAATTATCATCGTATTATCAAACAGGAAGACCCGCGGCTGCGGGGTCAGTTCCTACGAGTTACATTGGTCCCGTGGGAGGTGTTGTTCCCACCCACGGGGACGTTCGGGGGCTGTTTCTAGTTTTCACCCTCTAACGCCATGTTTTTAATCCTAAGTCAAGAAATATGCAAATTATCATCGTATTCTCAAACCGGGAGTCCCGAAGCTGTGGGGTCAGTTCCTACGAGTTACATTGGTCCCGTGGAAGGTGTTGGTGCCACCCACGGGACCGTTCGGGGGCTGTTTCGAGTTTTCACCCTCTAACGCCATGTTTTGCTTAAGTCTGGAAATATGAAAATTACCGTCGTACTCTCAAACCGGGAGACCCACGGCTGCGGGGTCAGTTCCTACGAGTTAAATTGGTCCCGTGGGAATTGTTGGTGCAACCCATGAGGCCGTTCGGTGGCTGTTTCGAGTTTTCACGCTCTAACATCATGTTTTTAAGCCTAAGTCTAGAAAATATGCAAATTACCGTCGTACTCTCAAATCGGGAGACCCGTGGCTGTGGGGTCAGTTCCTACGAGTTACATTGGTCCCGTGGGAGGTGTTGGTGCCACCCTCGGGGACGTTCGGAGGATGTTTCGAGTTTTCACCATCTAACGCCATGTTTTTAAGCCTAAGTCAAGAAATATGCAAATAATCGTCGTATTCTAAAACCAGGAGACCCGCGGTTATGGGGTCAGTTCCTACGAGTTACATTGGTCCCGTGGGAGGTGTTGGTCCCACCCACGGGGCCTTCGGGGGCTATTTCGAGTTTTCACGCTCTAACGCCATGTTTTGCTTAAGTCTAAAAATACGCAAATTACCGTCGTAATGTCAAACAGGGAGACCCGCGGCTGCGGGGTTAGTTCTTACGAGTTACATTGGTCCCATGGGAGGTGTTGGTGCAACCCACGGGGCCGTTCGGGGGCTGTTTCGAGTTTTCACGCTCTAACGTCATGTTTTTAAGCCTAAGTCTAGAAATATGCAAATTATCATCGTACTCTCAAACCGGGAGTTCTGCGACTGCGGGGTCAGTTCCTACGAGTTACATTGGTCCCGTGGGAGGTGTTGGTGCCACCCACGGGGCTGTTCGAGGGCTATTTTGAGTTTTCACCCTCTAACGCCATGTTTTTAAGCCTAAGTCTAGAAATATGCAAATTACCGTCGTACTCTCAAACCGGGAGACCCGCGGCTGCGGGGTCAGTTCCTACGAGTTGCATTGGTCCCGTGGGAGGTATTGGCGCTACCCACAGGGCCGTTCGGGGGCTGTTTCAAGTTTTCATCCTCTAACGCCATATTTTTAAGCCTAAGTCAAGAAATATGCAAATTATCGTCATATTCTCAAATCGGGAGTCCCGCGTCTGTGGGGTCAGGAGACCCGCGACTGCGGGGTCTATTGCTACGAGTTACATTGGTCCTGTGGGAGGTGTTGGCACCGCCCACGGGGCCGTTCGGGGGCAGTTTCGAGGTTTTACCCTCTAATGCCAAGTTTTTAAGCCTAAGTCAAGAAATATGCAAATTATCGCCGTAGTCTCAAATCGAGAGTCCCGCAGTTGTGGGATCAGTTCCTACGAGTTACATTGGTCCCGTGGGAGGTGTTGGTGTCACCCACGGGGACGTTCGGGGGTTGTTTCTTATTTTCACCCTCTAACGCCACGTTTTGCTTAAGTCTAGAAATATGCAAATTACTGTCGTACTCTGAAATCGGGAGACATGCAACTGCGGGATCAATTCCTACGAGTTACATTGGTCCCGTAGGAGGTGTTGGTGCCACCCATGGGGCTGTTCGGGGGCTGTTTCGAGTTTTCACCCTCTAACGTCATGTTTTTAAGCCTAAGTCTAGAAATATGCAAATTGCCGTCGTACTCTCAAACCGGGAGACCCGCGGATGTGGGGTCAGTTCCTACGAGTTACATTGGTCCAGTGGGAGATGTTGGTACCACCTACGGGGACGTTCGGGGACTGTTTCGAGTTTTCACCCTCTAATGCCATGTTTTTAAGCCTAAGTCAAGAAATATACAAATTATCATCGTATTCTCAAACCGAGAGACCCGCGGCTGTGGGGTAAGTTCCTACGAGTTACATTGGTCCCGTGGGAGGTGTTGGTGCCACCCACGGGGCCATTCGGGGGCTGTTTCGAGTTTTCACCCTCTAATGCCATGTTTTTAAGCCTAAGTCTAAAAATATGCAAATTACCATCGTACTCCAAAACCGGGAGACCCGCGACTGCGGGGTCAATTGTTACGAGTTACATTGGTCCAGAGGGAGGTGTTGGTGCCACCCACGGGGACATTCGGGGACTGGTTCGAGTTTTCACCCTCTAACGCCATGTTTTTAAGCCCAAGTCAAGAAATATGTAAATTATCGTCGTATTCTCAAACCGGGAGATCCGCGGTTGTGGGGTTAGTTCCTACGAGTTCATTGGTCCCGTGGGAGGTGTTGGTGCCACCCACGGGGCCGTTCGGGGGATGTTTCGAGTTTTCACCCTCTAACGCCCTGTTTTTGAGCCTAAGTCTAGAAATATGCAAATTACTGTCGTACTCTCAAACTGGGAGACCCGCGGCTATGAGGTCAGTTCCTAAGAGTTACATTAGTCCCGTGGGAGGTGTTGGCGCCACCCACAGGGCCGTTCGGGCGATGTTTCGAGTTTTCCCCCACTAACGGCATGTTTTTAAGCCTAAGTCTAGAAATTTGCAAATTATCGTCGTATTCTCAAACCGGGGGTCCCGTGATCGCGCGGTCAATTCCTACGAGTTACATTGGTCCCGTGCGAGGTGTTAGTGCCACTCACGGGGCCGTTCGGGGGCTGTTTTGCATTTTCACCCACTAACGGCATGTTTTTAAGCCTAAGTCTATAAATATTCAAATTATCATCGTATTCTCAAACTGGGAGTCCCGTGATCGCGCGGTCAGTTCCTACGAGTTACATTGGTCCCGTGCGAGGTGTTGGTGCCACTCACGGGGCTGTTTTATGTTTCCCCCCACTAACGGCATGTTTTTAAGCCTAAGTCTAGAAATAAGCAAATTATCGTCGTATTCTGTGTACCTTGCTGCTCGTTGCTTCTAGTATTTTCATTACTTTTGTTGTAATGTTAGGCCCTTGAAATGGATATTGTAATGTTGCTTCTACTACTTTAATTCTAACTATGTTGCTTTCGTTGTAATGTAAGGTTGTGTAATTTTCGGATATATGTTTATGTAATCGCCAATTCTGGATATTATAAGTTTATGTTGATGTCATTATGATATGTATGTATACTTAAAATTTATCATCTAGTGCTACTGAAATATGCATACTAAAAATGTATACTAAAATATGTATAATTAAAATGTATACTAAAATATGTATACTAAAAATGCCAATTCTGGATATTATAAGTTTTCGGATACACTGAAATATGTATACTAAAAATGTATACATATTGTGCTACTGATTCACTGATCTGGTGCTACAGATACCTGGTGCTACATAATGGTAGTGAAATGAAATGTGAGACAAATTAGTTAGTCAATTAAACATGTTGCACATATTAATTATATGATGCTAATCTGTTATCTGATGCTACTCAATACTAAAAATGTATAGATTAGCACCAGATCAGTTATCTGATGCAATAGATTAGCACTAGATCTGTACTCATTAACTGATCATTTATCTGATGCAATAGTTATTTGAAGCAATAGTTTCATCAGTGATCCGTTACATCAGTGATCAGTTACATCGATTATACATATTGATCAGTTACATCAGTGATCAATTACATTTACATATTGATCAGTTATATCAGTTATACTACTCAATTATAATACTCATGTATTCTCAATTATACTCAGTTATATTGATCAGTTATACTACTCAGTTATACTACTCAATTATACATGACATGAGATCAGTTATACATGATCAATTATACTACTCATTTATTAGTGATCAGTTATTCTACTGACATAAGTTATACTAACTCATTTATCAGTGACCAGTTATTCTACTCAGTTATACCAACTCATTTATCAGTTAGGGTGCTGCACAGATTACAGACATAAGTAAGAAGAGTATGTAAATGGTTCATTTGATCTGATCTGTGCTATCATTTTCTGTGTTAGTATGTAAATGGTTATGAAGGTACCTTTCATTTACTCATTTAAATGGTTGTGAAGATACCCTTCATTTTCTGTGTTCATGTAAATGGTTCATTTACTCATTTATCATTTATACACTACTCGTTTATCATTTTCTGTGCTTGCATTATACACTACTCATTTTCTATTTTCTATGCTAGCATTATCATTTTCTGTGCTACTCTGTTTTCTGTGCTTGCTCTGCATTGTGCTAGCATTTACTCTCTTTTTATACATGCTTAAGCAGGAATGCAGAACCAAAACTTTCCACCGCTTCGCCCACCAAAACCACATAGGACCATGTCGTTCTAGTTGACCTGCGATCTCATAAGGTCGATGGAAATCAAAAGAAATCCCATCTGCGATGGAGTGAGCTAATGGATGGGTTCCTAATCCATTTTCTTTGTGCTCGGGTGCTCGGGGAGCATCAGAGGGTTGACAATGGTTTCACTGTCGCCCAGATAAAAGTCGTAATAGATATTGTTGAAGTCGTAATAGATACGTATTTTGGATTTAAACTTAATGGGCTAGCACATTACATCTTTATATTCAGTCGTAATGTAAATTATGGTATTAATGGTATTTGACAACACAGTCTTCCCCACACACTGTATTACCCATATCTAAGTCTAGATATTTTCACATAATCATCGTATTCTCAAATCGAGGGTCCCGTGATCTTGCAGTCAGTTCCTATGAGTTACATTGGTCCCGGGCGAGGTGTTGGTGTCACTCACGAGGCCGTTCGGGGGCTGTTTCGGGTTTTCCCCCACTGACACCATGTTTTTAAGCCTAATTCAAGAAATATGCAAATTATCATTGTATTCTCGAACTGAGGGTCCCATGATCGCGCGGTCAGTTTCTACGAGTTACATTGGTCCCGGGCGAGGTGTTGTTGCCACTCGCGGGACCGTTCGGGGGCTGTTTCGGGTTTTCCCCCACTAACGCCATGTTTTTAAGCCTAAGTCTAGAGATATGAAAATTATCGTTGTATTCTCGAATCGGGGGTCCCGTGATCGCGCGGTCAGTCCCTACGTGTTACATTGGTCCCGTGAGATGTGTTGGTGCCTCTCACGAGACCCTACGGGGGCTGTTTCGAGTTTTCACCCTCTAACGCCTTATTTTCAAGCTTAAGTCCTTATATTTTCAAATTATCGTCATATTCTCAAATCGGGAGTCCCGTGATCACGCGGTCAGTTCCTACGAGTTACATTGGTTCCATGAGAGGTGTCGGTGCCTCTCAGGGGACCGTACGGGGGTTGTTTCATGTTTTCACCCTCTAATGCCTTGTTTTCAAGCTTAACTCCTCATATTTTCAAATTATCAACGTATTCTCAAAACGAGAGTCCCATGATCGCACGGTCAGTTCTTACGTGTTACATTGGTCTCGTGAGAGGTGTTAGTGCCTCTCACGGGACCGTACAGGGGCTATTTCGTTTTTTCGCCCTCTAACGCCTTGTTTTCAAGCTTAAGTACTCATATTTTCAAATTATCATCGTATTTTGAAACCGGGAGTCCTGTGATCGCGCGTTCAGTTCCTACGAGTTACATTGGTCCCGTGAGAGGTGTTGGTGCCTCTTACGGGACCGTACGGGGGTTGTTTCGTGTGTTCACCCTCTCACGGGTTCGTTTGTGGGATGTTTCGGGTTTCTCCCCTCTAACACCATGTTTTTAAGCTTATGTCTAGACATTAGCAAGTTATCGTCGTATTCTGAAACTGGGAGTCTAAAATATTTTCAACATATTATCCAACAATTAAACCAAAAATTATCCCGTGTTCCTTCTAATTATCCCGTATTTCTTCTAATTATCCCATACTCCTTCTAACATACTATCCAACAACAAGCCAACAACCAATAATTATCCAACAATCAAACCAAACCAATAATTATCCCGTACTCCTTCTATCATCTAAAAGATTTAATAGATAATGTATATCAATTATATTATTACTTTAGTTAAAGTAAAGAGTACCTGGTGTGTAATGAAGAACTGGTATGTAATGAAGAACTGGTATCTAATTGGTTAGATCTGCAATACGTAAACAATGTGTTATGAAGAACGGGTATGTAAAATTAAAGAAAGTACACCTCACAAAATCACTGAAGAATTAGATCTGCTGCCTATAATATGTCGTAGATTTACATATGACGCAGATTTATTCCCCCATTTTAACACCGTAATTCAAACGAACGTGAGCAACCAGCTGCCTATAATATGTAAAGAAAAGTACACAAAGGCAAAGGAGAACAAAAATCTATAATATCAACCCGGTGCCTATAATGTCAATGTAGTTGTGATTATTACGCTGCCATTTTAAGGTTTTAAAATACATATCCAATCAAGTTGATCACAACAAATCTCAAACAAAAACAGAACTGTATGAAATCAACAAAATTATGGCATACATGTCAAGTTAAAATATGAATGAACGAAATCAAGTTGTATTTGTTCCATGTCAAATTGAATCCTCCTAATATCTTGACGTAAACGTAAAAAAATGCACATTAATCGCAAGATATGTGATATACTTTTTCATAGGCAAATCAAGAGCACACCCAACAAATTTAATAACATGTACATTTATCGAACCTAGTATCAATTAAATAAATTCAACATAGTATCCAACAACCAAGCCAACAATATCTCATTATAGTAATGTGCACACATGTTTGCGACTCATATGTAAAAAAAAATCATTTAATTATATTTTTTCAAAAAAAAAAACAAGACAAGCATATTTTTTCAAAAAAAATATACACATATACAATCTAGGGTTTATTGACATAATCGATACATACACACACATACTATTTAGGGTTTACTAAACCCTAATATTTTTTTTGACATAAATCTATACATACACACACATACAATCTATACATACACACACATACACACATACAAACATAAATCTACACATACATACACAAAAATTAGGGCTTTAGATAGAAATCACAAAATCCAAATGAATCAATACATACCAACTGAAATCGATATTAGACAGGACGAGATGACTGAACAAAAATACAATAGCAGAATAGAGCAATTTTGGTTTGAAAAAAGGGACAAAATGATCCATATTGGAATTTCCCAAAAACTACCTTAATATCTAAAAGAAGTAAATGCTTCGGCTTTGATGCTCCATCAACTAGTGGCGTTGCAATTGGAGATAATGGTTGAGTAATGTGGAAACAAAAACCTCGAACTTCCTGCATCAATAAAAACATTATTGCACACTTTAAAAGAGGCTCTATAACAGAACAAATTATTGAAGAAGCCTACATTTCTCCAAAACATAGCGAATTCATAGTTGAAGAAAATTTCTATGATGTTGAAGTACATTTCATCTTTGAGAACCACTAAATGTCCCAGCTCTGGACATCAAGTGGACAGTCTTTGGGCTGCGATGGCGTATGACAGTCTCTGGACATCAAGTGGACAGCCTAAGTGGTACCCATAGTCAGATAAATAATGTCTCAATCAATTATTATATTTCTAATTTAGACTGGGTGGGCTTACTTCAGTTGATACGGCAAACAAAAACTAAATGGAATTAGTTGTATTTTATTTCTAATTTAAATTTGTTAACCCTAAGATGAGAGGTCTCTTAAAAAGGGATCAACAAATTTAAGCTTTTTTGTCTCTCCTTAGTTAGTGTTTATATTTCTCTCAGGATCATACGACTAAATTTTTGTGATTTCATGTTTAATTGTTAATCTGCATTCAAATTGGGTGGAAGTCGTTTATCCAAATTACATATAATTGAACCGAAACTATAATTTCAAACTCCAAATACCTTATTTAAAAACACTACCGTCAACTCACAGAACATATAATTGAAACCCCCAAACAACATCGAACATTTTTTTTAAACTAAACTAACATACAAATCAAATGAAAAAATAATTAGACTTTAGTAGAGAAATAGAGAAAGATCATATACATGGATAGTGGTACCTAAAATTACTTAGATTTGCAAAATAGAAAAAAATATATATATAACAAATTAGAACACAATACACGATGCACAAATAAAAAATGAGCTCCGAAATAATAGAATTTGAACATTCTATACCCTTGAGAGATCATAATCCGAACTGAGCTTTGAAATAATAAAATTCACCATAACCTAACTATAATTGGACTAATCACCATAACCTAACCTAAATTGAAGCCCAATATATTGAACTATTCACCATAACCTATCCTCATTTTTTATTTGTCCATTCTAAGACCCCATGAGGAGTTACATGACAATACAGTTAGTTACCATTCCAGTAAGTGTGACTATAATATGTACAGTAATTTTTTAAGAACCATGCTCTGGATTAGCAAAACAAAACAAAAATGAAAAATAAAATTTATTACATGAGCAGATAGACACAAATGACAATTTTTTAAGGTATGTTACACATGAAACTAAATCAATTATAGAAAGTTAACGATAAAACTTACACTAATCAAAACTCTCAACTGATGTAAATCTGTGCGAATATAATTTCCTTTCATAGTCATATCCCATTTTCATTTAATCGAAACTACTCAAGATGATGCCCAATTGACCAACTCCGGTTAAATTACCAGCCAACAACCAAGCAATACCCAAAATGAAACCCTAAATTAGAAACACGATAAAAGAAGGGGCATACCTGGAAATGGAAAGATGAGAACGAAGATGGAAACCTCTACAGAGCAACACAAAAATGGGAATCACTCACTCTTTGCACATTTTTGTGTGTGGTAGCACAAAAATGGGAGGCGACCATGATCTTTGACGAGAGAGACGGGCCATCAATGATAAGGGGCGGGGAAATGAAATATGAGAGGCACCTTTTTTTATTTTAAGAATGATCTGGTCACGGCCTAGAGCCGTAACCCACCAACCGCGACCAATTAATGAAGCTAAGCTGCGTGGTCTACTGCCTACTGGTCACGGCCCATAGCCGTGACCCATGCCAAGAAATGGTCACGGCCTCTAGCTGTGACCCCATATGTATGTGTGTTGTGCTTCGTCATACCTATGGTCACGGTCCAAGTCTGTGACCCATCCGCGACCAGGTTTGGAGGGAATTTTGGTGCGAATTTGGCGCCACAATGGTCACGACCTGGTCATGGCCCAAGTCCGTGACCCACAGTGGTCAGGGATTTGGGCCGTGACCACCTCCAGAGCATCCATGACTCAGTGTGGTAATGAATATGGTCACGCCAAAAATTGAGATGGTCACGGCCCAAGTTCGCGACTAGCTGGTCAAGGACTTGGGCCGTGACCAACTGGGCGTGACCATTCGCAGGATTGGTGTAGTGTTGGATGGTATTTAAAACGGTTTGCACGTCCTTAAAAGTCATGAAAATGCAATACATAGTTTTAGATGTTATTGGTGTGGAAAGCATTTTTACTTTGATTTGTTGATATGATAAGACGGTGTCATCTAAATTCAATAATTTTACACCTAAGGACTATTTTGATGTTCATTTGTTAGGAGTACACTTATTCATCTTGCACACATGTCATGCTTGAGTCAATTTTCCTATCGAATTTGTTCACTCCCATTCATTTCGTTTCCAGTATTTGGTTATTTTAGTATAAAATCATGGTGTGTGATTTTTGTAACCTTATTTTTGCATTTTTGTATGAAAAATCAAAAAAATAAAAAATAGTTTATTTGCCTTTGTTTCCCGTGACACCCTGATTTGATTTATTTGGCTTATTCTTTTCCTTGTCTATTTCTAACAAATAAAAAAGGGGATAACAAATTATGATTTTATGGGGGAGTTTAAGTATGGGGGAAAATTGATTATGTTTTCATGTTTATGCTGATATCATGTCAAACTCGATACGTCACGAGGTATTTGCTTTGTCTCATGTGTGTAGGAACAATTGAAGATTTTTGGATTGCACACCCTAATGAGAAAAGCTTGGAGTTTTGAGGAATTGATTATTGAAGCATCGTTTGAAAAGTTTGAAGTCTTGACAGTTTATCTTTCCACGTTTGAGTTTATGGGAGGGGTATATTTGTATAGGTCATTTGATATTGATAATTCAAATATTTATATTTTGTACCAGCATAGACACAAGGGGGAGATTTGTAAGGACATTTTTCGTCGCAATTTAGTATGTCATATACCGCTACAAGAGACGAATCCGAATTACAAGAAGACTTCAACATTCAAGCCCAACAAGGAGGAATTTGGTAAAATATGTTTAAGTTCTATTTACATTTTACATTAAAAGTGTTGGGATATTTTTGTGAAAGCTAAAATATTTTTCTATTTAAGAAAAATGATTTTTATGATTTTTTTAATTTTTCAAAAGCATTTTATCATAAAAGGTTTTGGATAAATGTTTCTGATCTCTTGAACAGATCTAATTTTTGAGGTTTCCAAGATTTTTAAAAGTCTAAAGTTTTTTTGGATAAGTGAATGTCGTTCAAACGACGTCACATCTCATACAAACGAGATGGAATTTCGCTCAAATGACAGCGTGTCGTTCGAACGAGAGATGTTTTGTTCTGACACGTCACTGCCTTAAATTTTATTTTAAATTGGGTGTCAGACTTCTCGATTTTTGTGTGGACAAAAACTAGTTTTCACATAATACGTTTTTATACTATTCTCCAACCATTTGAGGGTTCATAATTTTTGTTTTACAATTCACAATCCCAATTGCTTTTGTGTGAGTTGCTTTTGTGAAACCCAAAACATAGTTTGATGTTGTTCATTCTTTGTCGGGAGATATCTACAACCGAGAGTTGTGTGCTATTGTGGAGGGAGTCTTTGCGGAGTTTTAAGAATGTGTGTCCTTATGGTATAGCTGTGTGTGAAACATTATTGATTTCTAGCCGTTGCTTTGAAGGTTTAAAGAATACACCGTGCGTTACACTTGTGGGCGATTATCAGGTTGTATGTAAGTCAGTGGTCTTGTAAACTTGTCAAAGTTCTAGAAATAAAAAGGTTTTGCCCTGAGGGGATTTTTCCTGAACTTTGAGTCGCATACTTTATTTATGATGGTTTTACCTTGCACGCACGTTGCTATTTGAGTTTAAGGTCTGAATTGATTTGATTGATAAATTGACACTAATTAAATAAGTTTGTGATTGGAATTTGCGCATCTATTCGAATCTTTATCACATGCAGGTCTTACACTTTAGCACCTGGAACTTTCTTGGTGACCTTAGCCTCCTCAACATTCATGATTTTACTAGCTTTAGCATTTAACTCAGTCATGGCTCTAAAGGGTATTTGGCCAATGCATAATATAACTTTTTGGGGAGAAGTTCGCTTATTAACGCAATAATAGTGGTCTTCTCTTCAAAATCCATCACTTCGAGCTTTTCACTGTTAAAACGAGTTATATACTCGCAACTGGTTTCCCCTGGTCATGGACGGACACTTGGTAAGTGGGATACCCTTTTGATGGGTTTGGACCTAAGGCAAACGTTTCTAATGAATAGATCGAGGAGATATTGGAAGCTAGAGGTTTATCCTCGGGGCAGATTATTATACCAAGTTTGTGCAGATCCAGTGATGGTACTTGAGAATGATCAACAACGCATCTCATCTAGAACTGAATAAATATCAGTTGCTTCCTGGTATTGTTCAATATGAAGAATGGGGTCAGTCTTACCGTCATATTTAGGAGTGATCACAGGTGGCTTAAATGTGGACGGTGTGGGAAAATCCATAATGGTTGGAATAAAAGGAGATCCATTCACAAATCTCCTTTGCAAGGGATTTTTGGACTTGGCTATTTCTCCTAGACGATCTTCTAATCATTGTATTGATACTTTCTAAGGGTAATCTTCTGGATTAATTTTGGCTGAAGAAGCTCTGAAATCCCTACCCTGCATTTACGTTGTGCGTAGCCCCTATTTTCTCGAAGACCCAAGCGATCGAAAGCAGAGGCTTTTCTCATCCTTTCCAAGGCGCTCGACCATTATAGAGTGAGAGACCGACTGTCAAAGTAGTCAGTAAATCTGACTGAAGAGGTTACTCTCGGATTATAGGATCGATCTTATGAAGATTCCAAATATCTAGGCTTGCTTCAATCATTCGTAGGAGGTGGAGGCGGTATTTCCTTCCAATAGGATGAGGCATAAGTAGATTTAGCTTAAATTATCTGAGTAAGGTGCTTCATGATTTCTTGGATTGTCTCTTGGCCTTTAGCAATATTGAGTAGAATTCCCTGTAGGTCTCCTGTACCAAGATGAGTAGAATGACTGAAAGCATTACCTATAGCAAGACTTCTTTCTAGGATATATGTTATACATCTAAGGTATGAAAAATGGGTTTCAATAGAATTGGGTAGGAAACAATAATGACTTGTCATTTTCCATAGACAGTGTCAATCTGTTGATGTCTAAATTTGGATTATTTTTCTTATCCTTAGTTATCAAAATATATAGCCGTAGATACTAATAATAAAGAAAATATAAAGAGACACCAAAGATTTTTTTATGTGGTTCATCTAAAGAATGGAGACTACACGCACGAGAGAATTATACTATTTATTTAGGGATTTTGTTCCAATCTCTTGGTTAAAATTCTAGGGTTTAGCATAAAGTAGGTGTGCTATTACTTGTCTCCCTTTGCTAGGATGAATCGTGTATTTATAGTAAGTGTAAAATCAAGCTACGAAATTAAGTTGCGAAACCGAGCTAAGGAATGCAAGATTTTATAGAAGGATACAGACAAGCTACAAAATCAAGCCAGGGTCTATGTAATAAATACCAATGATGCTGAGAAGGCCACAAATGTTATAAAAGGTACTATTACTATTGATGATATAAATTCTTATGAACTTTTTGATTCTATCCCCACACACTCATTTGTATCCATCGTTTTTTCACATAAGTTAAAGATAAGGCCCAACATTTAAAATCTCTCTTGATGATATAAACTCCAATATTAATAACTGTAGGGACTAAGAAAATTTATATGGGATGTTTGTTGGAAGTAGAGGAATAATAGTTTGAAGTTAACTTGATTACTTTGGGACTTGAAGATTTTGACATTATCCAAGCATGGACTGGATGTCCACCATGTTTATGGGATTGATTGTGCTAGAAAAAAAATCCTTCTCTTTAAGCTTATATGGGCCGAGGTAAGATTTATAGAGAATAAACCAAGTACAAAACCCTTATCAATATATCCCTCGAGAGAATAAAAAAATGTTACAAAGAGGATGTTGTGACTATATATAGTATGTAAAAGATATTGACAAGACCTTGACCATTATAAGAGATGTTCCATTAGTCACGAAATTTGCAGACATCTTAATCAAAGAACTTCTAGGGTTTCCCTGAACAGATAAACTGAGTTTAACAGTGACCTCCCACTTCAGGTTGTGCCTATTTCAAAATAACCATATAGGATGCACACATAGAGTTGAAGGAGCTAAAAGACCAGTTACAATGCATGTTAGGTTGCAGAATTATTAGGCCTAGAACCTACCCTTGGGGTGATTCAAAACTTTTTATAAATAATAAAGGTGGATCTATGAGAATTTGCATTGATTATAGATAATTAAGCAAGGTAATCGTTGATAACAAGTATCACTTGCCAAGAATTAATGAACTTTTTGACCAAAGTAATGATGCAAGATATTTTTCCAAGATCAATCTAATGTTGGGGTATCACTAATTAAAAATAAGGGATGAGGATAATCACAAGATACCTTTTAGAACTAGATATGGTCATCATGAGTTTTAATTATGACTTTTGGGATGAGAAATGACCCTATTTCTTTATGGATTTAATAAACAGGGTGTTTAGTCCATTCCTATATAAGTTTATATTTTTTTATAGATGAAATAAGTTTATAATCAAAGGTCGTTGAGGATTATGAGTCAGAACTTTGTGTTGTGTTTGAAGTCTTTAGGAAGGAGAAGTTGCATGTCAAATTCTCCAAGTTCGGGTTCGGGTTGGAAGAGGTATCTTTACTTGACCAAGTAGTGAGTAAGGATGGTCTGACCATGGACCCTAAATAGATCTCATCAACTGTGGATTGCGAAAGGTAGTGTATTATAACC
This sequence comes from Sambucus nigra, assembly GCA_949130495.1. Lineage (NCBI taxonomy): Eukaryota > Viridiplantae > Streptophyta > Magnoliopsida > Dipsacales > Adoxaceae > Sambucus > Sambucus nigra. Next base: position 91,486,645 of record OX422210.1, on the reverse strand, counting down.
ATGGTCCGAAGCTTCCTTGGCCTTATCAGCTATTATAGATGGTTAGTGGCAGGATTTTCCAAAATCGGTGTGCCCTTGAATAAACTAACACATAAGGATGCCAATTTTATGGACCACTAAATGTGAAGATAGTTTCTATACTATGAAGAAAAAGTTAGTATTCACTTATGTTTTAACACCACCTCAAGACGAAGGAGGATACATGTTATATAGTGATGCTTAAGGCCATGGACTTAGATAAGTACTTACGTAAAATGGTAAGGTAATAGCTTATGTTGTTAGGCATCTGAGCCTTTATGAACATAATTACCGCATCCAAGACTTAGTGTTAGAAGTCGTGGTCTTTGCCTTAAAAATTTAAAGAAACTTCCTTTATGGAGAAACTTGCAAGATCTATATGGATCATAATACCTACCTATTGTTTCAAAGGGAATTGAATACGAGATGGAGGAGATGGATAGAATTGAAAGATAGAGGAGATGGATAGAATTGATTAAGGAATACGATTGATCTATTAAATATCACCCTTGAAAATCTAATGTTTTGGTTAATGCCTTAAGTAAAAAAAGTTCAATAAATGAATTGAGGATAACTACGAAAAAGCATATTTTAAAGGACTTTCAGAGTTTATGAATAGAAGTGGTTGGTTACTCAGCCAGCGTTTTGTTAAGACAATGATGTTGAATTATTAGTACACTTAGGATGGAACCTATATTAATTAAAAAGATAATAACCACCCAGGATACAAACCCTAAATTATAAATTTTTTGTGAATTAATAGTTAATAATTAGAAAACTTCCTTTAAGATTACTGACTGTGATGCCTTAAGATTTGGGCCAAAGCTTCGTGTGTTGTAGAATGAGGAGATAAAGACAAAATATTAGATGGATTTCACTCATCACAGTTTCCAATTCACCCAGGAACCATTAAGATGTATCAAGACTTGAAGGAAAATATCTGGTGGCCTAACAAGAAGAAGTAGACCATAAATTATGTTACCAAATGTTTAGTTTGCTAAAAAATTAAGGTAATCAAAATCGTACGGGATTATTACAACCCTTTACTCTCCCAAAATGTAAGTGGGAAAATATATACATGGATTTCGTAGTTTGACTATGATGAACTCAGAGATGTATGGATTATATTTGTGTAATAGTTGAACCATTTACAAAGTTAACACAATTTCTTACCATAAAGACTGCGATTAACATTGATTTCTTGGCCAAGATGTTCATTTAGGAGATTCTCTAACTCCATGGAGTACCAATGGGAAACGTATTAGACCTTGATTCCAGGTTCCCCTCCAGGTTTTGGATAAGTTTTCAAAGGCTATGGGGTCATAACTCCCCTTCATCAAGACCTTCCATCCTCAAATAGATAGACAAATGTAGAGGACGAATTAGACTTTCTAAGATATGTTAGGATCATCTCCCTTGGACTTTTGCTAAAGTTGGGAAGACCACCTGCCGTTATTGGAGTTTGTTTACAACAACAATAATCAATTTAGTATCACGATTATATTGAAGAAAATGTTGCAACCTTTTTTACCATAATGGAAAAAGAGAAAGAAAACTATTAGGACTAGACTTGGTAGAATAGATTACGAACATATTTAGGATTATATAGGATAGGTTGCAGAGTGCACAGAGTTTATAAGAGAGTTGGACCAACATAAAAAGAAGATACTTGACCTTTGAGGTCGGGGACCATGTCTTTCTTAAGGTCTCCTTGTGAAAGGGGCTAATGAGATTTAGGGAAAAAATCAAGCTCGTTTTATAATAGGGACTTTTTAACTATAAGATAAGGTCTAAAAGTTATCTTATAGACTTTCCTGTAATAACCCTTATTTTTGAATCATTATTTTTATAAAATTTTGTCATGTGAGGTAATTATATAAAATGATGGAAGTTGGACTAAATATTATATTAAGTGACTTAAAAGATAATGTTTACTAAATGTTGCGTATTTACTGTTAAGAGAATGTAAATAGCATTATGTTATGTTTTATTGCGTCGTTGTGCTTTAAACGACAATTACGATTTAAGATGATTTTGGAACATGAAATAATTTATGTTATTACGGATGCCAATGTAGAGGGCGCGGTTAGTCCTGAAATGATTGAGATATTCAAAATAAGTGCCATATTGTATTTTTGGGCTCCAGACACTTTTGGCAGGCTACGGCTTAATTATGTAGTTACGAGTCATTTTAAGGGTGTAATAACATTTAATGATGGAATTTAGTGTTAAATGAATGTTAAAGTCTTCCAACCCCTTTTATCCCCAATTACATGTTCCTAAACCTAGAGAGAAGGAGAGAGAAAGAGAATTATGGAGAAAAGAAGAGAAAAGGAAGAGAATTGAAGAAATTGAGCTTGATCTTGCATCTACCGAAAGACAATCTGATATTTCAATCTTAAGGCAAGTCTTTACTTGAAAATATATGATTTTATATGGATAAATTGTAGTGATAGTTGTGCATTTGGAAGAATTCAACAAATAGTAGGTTTCGATGAATTTTAGTGTCTAACCCTTAGATTTTAGTTTTTATATAGTTTAAGTTGGATATATTAGCTTATTGTTGTGTAGTATTGTTATGGTTTTGTTCTTGGTTGATGAGAATGAAGGAAGTGGATGAATATGGGGTTAGGGTTCTGGATTGGGTATTTTAGAAGAAGTTAGAGCCATGGGTCTGGTGAGCGCGGTCGAAAGCCCGGTCGATTGGGCCTTAAGGGAAAGGCTCACTGCTTTTCTCGAAAGTCATATATGAAAGTGGGATCGACCGCGGTACAATGACCGATCGACCGGGCCCTCAAATTTGGGCTTACTGCATTTCTTAGTAGATAAAACTTCTTAGGCGCGTTTCACCCAAAATCCTTAGTTTTCTCTAGCTTCTTTCTTTTAAGGTAGGGACCTAGGAACCTTCTTAAATGAAGAAAAACTAGAGTATTAGAGTCTATTAGTAAGGTATTCGAGAACCTAAGTTAGAAATGAGAGTTGGGGCTTAGACCGGCATAAATTTAGTTAGTTGTTAGAGGAAGGTAAGGGATAAATATATTGTGATATTTATTTAATACTTGGTGTAACCTGCTTGTAATAGTTTGTTAACCAACAGCCTATTCGATTATTATATGGTGAATGCATGTATAGTTACTTGTTTGTATTACTTTCCACCATCTCTTTAAATTATATTGTCTAAAGGATTTTCTTTAAACTTATAATTAATTGGACATATGTTTTCTAAAATAATTGGTGGTTATCTCGTATATATATTCTAATGACAGTGATGCTATGAATGGACTATCTATGATTCTTGTATTAATTGGAATACCGGGCTGGCCACCTCTTATTTTAATAAGCGAGATGTCACATATGGTATCAGTGCATCAGGTTCTAGAGTTCTTAGTATCTATGCGGACTATCACATTCTACCGTAGCGTTCTTTGATGTAGAGCCCTATTGTTAGGACTGTTTTGTTTGTATATGTATGCGATCTTTAGGAAAGATAAGTTATTTTAAATTGTATTCTGATTCAGTTATTTCTTCGTTTCAGATGCCACCCAAAAGAGTTCGCCCAGTGAGGAGAAATTGAGTTGTAGAAGATAATATAGAACCTCCACTGCCACAACAAGGAACTATTAATGCCGCTAAGGTAGCTAATATCGTCGCCCAGGTGGTCAATGTTGCAATGAATTCCATGGCTCAACAGTTTCCTCTAGCCCAACAACCGATAGTATAGGAGGTGCAGGCCCATGCGGGATCTTTCCCATGGGAAAGAGTCAGAGAATCCTTCTTGAAGGGTCATCCCCCAGAATTCCAGGGTGGTTCTGATGTAATAGTAAGAAACCAATGGAAGAAGGACATGCAACGTCATCTTTGCATGGTAGACTATAGTGAGGAACAAAAGCAAATCATTGATACTTTTAAACTGGTTGGAGCATCCTTACACTAGTGGGAGTCGGTGACCATGCCAGAGCAAAGAAATACTATAACTATATCGGATTTTTGGATTTTGTTCAATCCGAAGTATTTTCCTCCCGCAGTCCAAAGGGAGATGAGGAAGAAACTTCAAGATGTAGTCCAAGGTGAACGTTCTGTGGTGGAGTATGAGGAAGAATTTACTCATCTGGCTAGTTTTGTACCGGATGAGGTAGTTCCGGAGGAACGGAGGATCTCAAAGTTTATTGGAGGTTTGCATTGGAGAATACGATAACACTTGCTCAAAAATCTATCTTTAAAAACATTTGGTGATGTGATGAATGCCGCATTGCTTCATTGCCAAGATCATCATTTTCATGTGCAAGGTAGTAAGAAGGTTTTAGTGTCGGGGCAACCTAGTAAGTAGGGAGGTAATGGTGCTGGAGGAGAACTACCCTCGACTCAACCGTCGGGAAGCAAGCAGAAGGAAAGGGACACCTAGCAAGGGGATTTATCCAAGAGACAACGTTTTGGGGGCTTTAATTTTAGTGGTAACGGTTTCAGGCACGGTCAGGGTGCCAAACAACAGCAACAGCAGGTGGGGCAGCAAGGCCAAGCAGGTCGGGGTAATAATGGGGGTCGAGGCCATTCGGGTCAAGGCTTGGGGAAATTCCAAAATAATAGGGGCCGTCATGAGGAGAATATGGTGAGCCATTGTTTTCAATGTGTAGAAACGGGTCACTTTAGGAGAGTTTGTCCCCAGTTAATTGGGGGATAGTTACCTCGAGTTCCACAGCATCAGCAGGCACATTTACCGCCACCACCACCTATTCCATCCACCCCTCCGCAGCAGGAGTAATTACAGTATGGGCGTGTTTACCATATTCAGGATGCTTTCCTTCCTCCAGCCCCACCCGCGCCGCCAGCTATCGAGGGTAAGTTTCCCATTCAGGGGCATATGGGACGTGTGTTATTTGATATGGTTGCAACGCACTCGTTTATTTCTAGATGTTTTGCTCAATCAACGGAGTTAATTAAATCTGCGGAAAGTACCTTTACTAGTGTCAAATCTTCTATGGGTGATGGTTCGCTTATTTTCTTTGTTTGTAAAGAAGTAAAAATAAATTTTGGTAATTTGTGTTTTAAGGCCGATTTGCTCATCCTAGATATGGTCGGGTATGATGTAATCCTGGGTATGGATTGGCTAGTGAAGTATCGTGCGATAGTAAATTGTTATGGGAAAAGTATAGTGTTTGCCATTCTAGGGAAAGAGATGTTTCTCGTAGCTATGCCTCTTTCTGAGGGAGGTTCTAGCACGTATATGTATTGCATTGCGGAGGAGACTTCACGTGAAATAGTTGCTTCTCTAGATTCGATTTCCGTTGTGAGAGACTTTGAGGATGTTTTTCGAGAGATACCAGGTTTACCTCCAAGTCGGGAGATTGATTTCGTGATTGATTTAGCACTGAGAACGCGACCGATTGCTAGGGCTCTGTACCGTATGGCTCCTATTGAGATGAAAGAGTTAAGAGATCAAATTCAGATGTTGTTAGAGCAGGGGTTTATTAGGCATAGTACGTCGCTATGGGGAGCTCCTATATTGTTTGTGAAGAAGAGAGATGGTTCCCTCCGGTTGTGTGTAGATTACCGAGAATTGAACAAGGTTACCATCAGGAACAAATACCCACTACCTCGGATTGATGATTTATTCGATCAACTTAGGGGAGCATCGTATTTCTCTAAATTATATTTGAGGACGGGGTATCACCAGTTGCGGATACGAGAGCAGGACGTGTCCAAAACTTTGTTCTTAACTAGATATGGGTCCTATGAATTTTTTGTCATTCCCTTTGGGCTAACAAATGCCCTCTAGTATTTATGGACCTTATGAATAGAGTTTTTCGGGACATCCTGGACCAGTTTGTTATCGTGTTTATTGATAACATCCTAGTTTATTCTTAGACAGAAGCCGAGCACGCTAAGCATTTACGGTTGGTCCTCCAAACGTTACGGGATCATCAGTTATATTCCAAATTTGAGAAGTGTTGTTTTTGGCTACAAGAAGTGCAGTTTTTGGGTCACATTGTGACAACTCAGGGTATTTTGATAGATTCGAGTAAAGTTATTACGGTGAGGGAATGGGGTCAGCCCACAACGCCTACATAGATTCGTAGTTTTCGGGGTTTGGCTGGCTATTACCGCCAATTTATTAAAGGTTTTTCTAAGATTGCTAGCCCTTTAATAAATTTGACTTGGAAGGGAGTGAGGTTTGTTTAGGATGATTCTTATCGTCTAGCCTTTGAGGAAATGAAAGACAAGTTAACTTCTGCTCCCATACTTGCGTTGCCGAGGCCGGGAGTGGAATATTTGGTTTTTACTGACGCATCTCTACAAGGGTTGGGAGGTGTATTATAACAAGAACAACAGGCTATTGCTTATTCTTCTCGTAAGCTAAAGCCCCATTAGAAGAATTATCCAGTACATGATCTGGAACTTGCTGCAGTGGTATTCACCTTGAAGGTTTGAAGACATTACCTCCTAGGAAAGAAGTTTGGTCTTTTCACGGACCACAAATCGTTGTAATATTTATTCTCGCAGAAAGATTTGAATATGCGATAATTTCGGTGGTTGGAGTTTGTGAAAGACTAACAATTTGATATTCATTATCACCCGGGTAAGGTTAATGCAGTGGCGGATGCGTTGAGTCGGAAACATGTAAGAACATAATTTTATGAGTGTCTGGGGTATAATCTAGGAATTTTCTATTTTCTCCTAGATCACAGTTTGTATGTCTGATACCGCTACATTCGGCACGTCAACACGATCAACCTCTATGGCCTTTATTCCAATTCAATGCATCCATTATCTTCATGTGAATCATACTACATGCGACATGCTGCTCAGCTCATTCCCACTACTCCACTACACTTTATCGGTAAAATGTTTTATTGGAGCTTTGAATACTTGCATAAATATTTGGGAAATTTTTTAAAAAATTATTTTTGAAGTCCGGATTAATTTTTTATAAAAAGCAAAAAAAAAAATTAAGTGTAGAAGCGAATTGCCTTGAACGACGAGCTCGCTCAAACGACTTTGAATGTCGTTCGTGCGAGATAGGCATGTCGCGCAATCTCATTTGAATGACTGATGTCCTTCGTTCGAGCGATATGGCTATCTCGTTCGAACGAGCCACCGCCTCAAAATTTGTATAAATATCCGTTCTCCTTTTACATGTTTGTCAAGTCTCTCTGCAATCTCAAAATTCTGTAAAATCTGTCCAGAATAAGACTTCATTTTTTTAAAGTTTTCTAAACCTTTTTTATTCACAAAACAATTCCCATATATGTGTGTGAATATTTAAACCTTCAAGAGGATCATTTACTCATCTGGAGTAATTTGTGAGGAAGTCGTTCTCTTCTTCATTACTGCCCTACTGGAAAGGGATTGTTCCAGCCGTCGACAACAGAACTGACACCCGAGGGTATTTCTATGTCACATATTTTTACTGTAATCCGTGTAAGCCATTTTCTTACAAAATTATAGTGAAAATAAAAGGTTTTTTCCCTTTGGGGATTTTTCCTCATTTGTGTGTGTTTGAATATTCTTGCTTGATTTTATCATCATCAATCACACCTAGATGCATGTCTATGACTTAATTGATAAAAACTGAGTTTAATTAAATAACTTCCTTATTTGAACGCAAGCGCACTCTTCTCAAATTGGTATCAAATCCAGTTACACAACTATACCATGTAATTTTTCGCAAAAATTTTCTGAGATATCAATTTTCTGAAAAATTGATTTTTTTTTAAAATGAGTGTGTTCATAATGGAGAAGTTATATGATAAAATGCCAGTTTTTGACAGGACAAACTATGCATAATGGAAACCCCGCGTGAGATCTGCATTAAAATCCATTGATGAATGTGTCTGGATTTTGGTTGAAAGAGGGTGGACACCTCCCTCCGTCACTCTTGAAAACGTGACCAATTTAAAACCTGTTACTACATGGACTGAAGAAGAATTTAAATAGTCATCTTTTAATTCTAAGGGTTTAATTGCTATTTCTGGGTCTGTCACACCTGATGAGTTCAAACACATAATGACGTGCACCGCGTCAAAAGAGGCATGGGATGTTTTGCAACTTAACCATGGAGGTACTAATGCTGTGAAAGAGTCTAAACTGTAAAATTTAACAACTCAATTTGAAAATCCATGCTTGAATCTGAATATTTTGATGAATTTTATGCTAGATTGTCTGATATTATTAACACTAGCTTTAATCTTGGTCAACACATTCCTAATGCTAGAGTTGTTAAAAAGATTCTTAGATCACTACTTAAGCGTTTTATCCCCAAAGTCACTGTGTTAAATTCTATGGGTAATTTAAATACGCTTAAATTGGAAGAACTTGTTGGAGACTTGCAAACGTATGAAATTGATATGTTTCCTAAATCTGTCAAGTCTAAAGAAGGGAATTGCACTTAATGCCCAGGAGATAAAGAGTGAGGGGTCGGCAAGAAAGAGGGGAGAGTCGTTTAGAAAAAGAGAGACAAATACGTCAGATTCTGAGTGTGATTTTGACTTAGATGATTTGGCCCTTTTTGCTAAAAATTTCAAAAGAATTCTCAAATTCAAGAAAAATGGCAATTTTAAAGATAAAAAGAAGTTTGAGAAAAATAAGTTTGAAAAGAAAAATGAAAAAGATTTTAAAGATCCTTCTAAGAAGGAAAGTGAGAGATGCTTTGAGTGCGACGGTAGGGGTCATAGAGCTTTTGAGTGTGCTACTAGGCTGAACAGAGAAAAGGGCAAAGTTATCCTTAATGATACCCTTAGTGACGACAGTGAGGTCGAGTCGGTGAATTCTGGAGACGAGTCACCGCATGAGTGTAGCTTCACTGCATTCATGGCTAGTATTGTGAGTACTTCTAGTTCTCCTCACGACGATGAGGATGCTGCTTCACAGGGACACCTCGACAGTGAGAGCGATGTGAGTGAGGGGGAGGATGACACAAGTGAGAGCGAGAGTGATCTTCAACGCGCCTACGTCGAGCTTTATTCTGAGTCATTTAAAACTAAAAAGCGTAACAAAGCGTTAGTTCTTAGGATCACCGCTTTAGAGGAAGACTTAAGAAAGCGAGAGAAAGAGAGTCCTCCACCTGCACTACCTTTAGAGAGAGAGAGAGAGTTTGTTTAGAGAGAGAGAGAGAGTTGTTTTGAGAAAGAGAGAGGGGACTTGACTAATCAAGTGGATAGTCTTACGAGTGAGCTTCATTCGTCCGTGGAGACTCAGAAGAAACTTGAATCCCTTGTAGCCCAGCTTACTCATGATCTTGAGAGAGCACGGAAAGTCAAGGTTCAAATAGAGGACATATCTGGGAAGATAGGAAAGATGCTCCTCGGCCCCGCTTTAGGTTTTGGTGATAGGCAGGGAATAGGGTATGATGGTGCATCCACGTCCCAAATTACACCTGGACCTATTCCTGAGTTTACTACGACTCCGTATGGCCATCGTCAAAAACCTCGAAGGAGAGTTCGACCAAGAAAAGAAAACCAAGGTCCTCCTTTAACTGTGTTCTTTTGTACATATTGTAAAAGAAAATGCCACCTCAGGGAGTTTTACTATAGTATGGGTCAGACACGACGTACTACTGCTCCACCACAACATACTAATGATTTTACCAGCCTGAGAGAGAGAGTTGAGTTTTTAGCTGCCATATCACAGAGTTTGATGGAGGAATTCCGACAGATGTCTTTACCGTCAGTGAATGCTTCTCACATTCTGGCTAAAAACCAACAACAATAAAGGTAAACAAAAGGTCACCACTACTTGGGTACCTAAGAAAGATAAAAAGGCCTTTGTTTTTCATGTCGCTTTCAAAGCACATAATACCTCACAGTGGTATTTTGATAGTGGGTGCTCCAGACATATGACAGGTGATGCCTTATTTTTTACGTCTCTTGAGGATTATCAGGATGGCAGAGTCACCTTTGGAGATGGGAGCAAGTCTAGCATTGTAGGACGTGGTACTGTAGAGTTACCAAGATTTCCTAATCTAGAGAATGTTTTGTACGTCAAAGGTTTGAAAGAAAACCTTCTCAGCATTAGCCAGCTGTGCGACGCAGATTTTACTGTAAAGTTTGATCGGGACGCATATAATGTCTATAATCAAGCCGATAAACTTTTAGTGCGAGGGGTGAGGACAGATGATAATTGTTATGGGACTGAGCCCAAGTCCTCACTTGTCTGCAACAACGCCACAATCACTCCTATGGATCTGTGGCACCAACGTCTAGGTCATGTGAACGTTCGAGACTTATATCGTTTAGCTAAAAAGGACCTAGTACGTGGCTTACCATCACTTGGAAAACCAACTTTGACGGTTTGTGGACCCTGTCAGTTGGGAAAACAAATTTGTATCCCCCATAGGAAGTTGCATTCCATTACCATCTCTCGTGTACTTGAGCTTATTCACATGGATATTATGGGTCCTACTTGTTCTGAGAGTCTGGGTGGTAAGAGGTACATCCTCATGATGGTGGATGATTTCTACAGATAATCGATTGTAGGTTTTCTGAGGGAGAAATCCGATGATGCGGAGTTTTTAACGACCAAGTATCGTGTCCTGCAAAATCAACACGGAGTCACTATTAATAGGATACGTAGTGACAATGACACTGAATTTAAGGAAGAAAAGGTAGATCTTTACTGTGATAGCATTGGGATCAAACATGATTTTTCTGTTGTGAAGACTCCTAAGCAAAATGGGATTTTTGAGAGAAATAATAGGACGATCCAGGACATGGCTAGATCTATGCTTTTAGGTCGTAAGGTTTCTAAGAGATTTTGGGCAGAGGCAGTGTCTACTGCATGCCACATGGTGAATTGGGTTTACCTTCGTCCACACACTCTTAAGACGCCTTATGAATTGTGGACTGGCAAGAAACCTATTTTTGGGAGTAAATGCTACATCTTACGGGATAGAGAGCAATTAGGAAAATTTGACTCTCGGAGCGACAAGGGAATACTGTTAGGATATTCATCGAATAGTAGAGCGTACCAAGTTTTTAACCTGAAGAGCTCTAAGGTTATGGAGTTAATAAACGTCACCGTGCAAGATGACGAACCTTCAGCGTTTATTGATTCTAGCCTTCAATGTGAGGATGAGGATGTTTCTGGCAGTAATTTACTTGTACCTCACCTACACTCTGTGGACCCTACTCCTGTGTTAGGGGACACACCTTCTTGGGTTCGCAAGATTCATGACCCCTCTGCCATTGTTGGTGATCCCACTTTAGGGGTTAAAACTCGTGCTCAGCTAGAAAACGTTGTTATCCATTTATGCTACACGTCCAAAGTCGAGCCCAAGAATCATAAAGAAGCACTCAAGGATGAACACTGGATATCTGTTATGCAGGATGAGTTGCTTCAGTTTAAAAAGAATAATGTCTGAGAACTTGTCCCCCGACCTAGTGAGACTAATGTGATAGGTACCAGGTGGATTTTCAAGAATAAAATGGATAAAAATTATACCATAATCAGAAACAAGGCTGGGTTGGTCGCTCAAGGCTACACACAGATAGAAGGTGTAGACTTTGGGGAGATATTTGCTCCTGTTGTGAGGCTTGAGTCCGTCCTCTTACTACTCGCCATTGCATGTCATCTGCGCTTCAAGTTATATCAGATGGATGTCAAGAGTGCCTTTCTAAATGGAATTCTATAGGAGGAGGTTTATGTGGAACAACCGAAAGGGTTTGAAGACCTTAGTCACTCGGAGCATGTCTACTATCTAAGGAAAGCCTTGTACGGTTTGAAGCAAGCACCTCATGCTTGGTACGAGAGGCTTACTTACTATCTCTTAGCTCGTGGCTTCAAGAGAGGGGGAGTTGATATGACGTTGTTCATCAGGAGAGATGACGGTGCTGTTTTAGTTGCCCAGGTCTATGTGGATGACATATTCTTTGGATCCACGTGCTCCCAACATGCTCATCACTTTGAGGAGGAGAGGAAAAGTGAGTTTGAGATGAGCATGGTTGGTGAGCTTAATTTCTTCCTTGGTCTCCATGTTCGTCAGCTAGAGGATGGGATGTTCATCTCCCAATCTAAATATGCTAGAGACCTAGTGAAGAAATTTTTGTTAGACTCCGCTAAGAATTCACGTACGCCTATGAGTACCATTACCAATCTTAGTAAGTACACTTCAAGCAAGGACGTAGAGCAAACCTTGTATCGGAGTATGATAGGTAGTTTTCTCTACTTGTCTGTTAGTCATCCTGACATAGCCTTTAGTGTTGGAGTCTGTGCGCGATATCAGGCATCCCCTAAAGAGTCATATTTACTTGCTCTAAAACGTATTATTAAATACGTGAGTGGGACTCTCTCATATGGTATTTGGTATTCCATTGATACCGATGACCGTTTGTCCTCCTATTCGAATGCCGATTGGGCCGGGGATGTAGATGGTTGTAGGAGCACTTCTGGTGGGTGTTTCTATTTTGGTTCTGCTTTTGTCTCCTGGTTGAGCAAGAAGCAAAATTCCATCTATTTGTCCACCGCGGAGGCTGAGTACATCGCCGCCGGGAGTTATTGCACGCAACTCTTATGGATGAAGCAAATATCGGAGGATTATGGCATTTCACAGGACACCATGGCTATTTCTTATGATAACACGAGTGCGATACATATATCCCACAATCCAGTCCAACATTCGCGCACAAAGCACATCAGGATACGCGAGAACTTTATACGTCAGTTAGTTGAGGAGAAAGTCGTATCTCTGAGTTTCGTACCCACCGACCGTCAGTTAGCCGATATTTTCACGAAACCTTTAGATGCCCTTAGATTTGAGAGTCTTAGAAAGCATTTGGGGATTTGCACAGTTGACTGAGGGTTTGGTCTATGTCTAGGATAGGATGCTTTTTTCATGTTCATATCATATGCTTCCTATTGCTAGTTTGTTTTATATGTATTATTGCTTTGTTGTATATCTATTTATTTATTCTTTTGAAAAATCCAAAAATATTTTCTTTTATAAAAATTTTAGAAAAGCCCAAAAAAATTTTTGTATTTTTTATGCACGTTTTATGGATGAGCATTGAAGATAGACGAGTCACAATTTCATTCCATTTATCCATGTGACTGTTTGATAGAGATTTGAGATGCTTCATCATTTCATCCATGTGCTTTACATTGATTGGAGTCTTTGAGATGTAATTAGTGATATCTTCCTACATGTTTCACTCCTATCTCCTTTATTCCACACATGCACGGTTTTATTTGATTATTATACTTGTCTATCACATATTGGCTTGAGTGTTTCCATCTCAATTCTGTCTATACAACTAACAATATGCGATAAAATTTGATAAGATTGGAATGCATGTAAAAACAGTTTTGGTGAGACTGTGTTTATTTGAAAATGGGGAAGGGCTGCGAAAGGTTCATTTAGCCTTTGCGATTCTAAGCCACCGTTAAAAAGAACCTAAAAATGGAGGAATTTTATTATTCGGGGTCCAAAGAGGTTAAAAGAGCCCAAAAAAAATTAAAGGCAATAAAAAAGCAATATATGCCATCTATGGGCCATTAGGTTTCACCATCAATTCTCCAAAGTTTGAGAATTTGGAAAGCCTCTATTCAAAATAAATACCTGAGGGAGTTTGGTTGGAGATTATAAACGTGTTTGCACTTCCTTGAAAGTCCTGAAAAAGCATGAAATAGTTTTGGACGTTATCGGTGTGGAAATCACTTTGAGCTTTGTTTTGTTGATTTGATTGAGTCAATGTCTCATATTACCACCTTTTTACACCAAAGGAAGCGTTTGAGTTCATTCGTTAGGAGTATCCAATATTCATCGTGCACATATGTCATGTTTGTATGCATTGATTTTCCTATCGAATTTGATCACACCCCTACATTTACGCTATCATCGACTTGGTTGTTTTTGTGTTCTTTCATGGTGTGATTCTTTGTTGTATATTATGTGTGAAAATTTTTGAAAAATACAAAAATAGCAGTTTATTCTCGTGTGTCATTCTCTATGTGCATTCATTTATGCTTCTCATATCTGTCTATTTGGGGACATCATAAAAAGGGGGAGATGAATTATGGGGGAGAATTGTTTTGGTGTTTGGTTTTATGAATGATTTGCTTAAGCTTAATTAATCATCACTTTTTGCATATCATTATATTTCAAACTATTGCTTTTCACGGGTATTTGCTTTATCTCATGTGTGTAGGTACAACATTGCTCATTATTTGATTGCACACCCTGATGAGAAAAGCTTTGGAAGTTACTGAAGAGCTGAAGATTTGGAAGACATGTCATTTAGTACTCTCAGTTTGAGGGTTAAATGGGGATATTATCTTATATGTCAGTTGATTACATAATTTAAATTTTTATGTATGTACCGGCATAGACATAGGGGGGGATTTGTAAGGACATAATTTTATAAATGTCCGGGGTAGAATCTAGGAATTTTTTGTTTTCTCCTAGATCACAGCTTGTATGTCTGATACCGCTATATTCGGCACGTCAACACGATCAACCTCGACAAACTTTATCCGAATTCAATGCATCCATTATCTTCACGTGCATCATGCTACATGCGACGTGCTGCTCAGCTCATTCCCACTACTCCACTACACTTTATCGGTAAAATGTTTTATTGGAGCTTTGAATATTTGCATAAATATTTGGGAAATTTTTTAGAAAATTATTTTTGAAGTCTGGATTAATTTTTTATAAAAAGAAGAATTTTTTTAAGTGTAGAAGCGGATTGGCTTGAACGATGAGCTCGCTCAAACGACTTTGAATGTCGTTCGCGCGAGATAGGCATGTCGCGCGATCTCGTTCGAACGACTTCTGTCCTTCGTTCGAGCGACATGGCTATCACGTTCGAACGAGCCACCGCCTCAAAATTTGTATAAATATACGTTCTCCTTCTACACATTTTTCAAGTCTTTCTGCAATCTCAAAATTTTGCGAAATCTGTCCAGAATAAGACTTCACTTTTTTAAGGTTTTCTAAACCTTTTTGATTCACAAAACAATTCCCATATATGTGTGTGAATCTTTAAACCTTCAAGAGGATCATTTACTCATCTGGAGTAATTTGTGAGGAAGCCGTTCTCTTCTTCATTGCTGCCCTACTGGAAAGGGATTGTTCCATCTGCCGACAACAGAACCGACACCCGAGGGTATTTCTGTGTCACATATTTTTACTGTAATTCGTGTAAGCCGTTTTCTTACAAAATTATAGTGAAAATAAAAGGTTTTTCCCCTTTGGGGATTTTTCCTCATTTATGTGTGTTTGAATATTCTTGCTTGATTTTATCATCATCAATCACACCTAGATGCATGTTTAGGACTTAATTGATAAAAACTGAGTTTAATTAAATAACTTCCTTATTTGGACGCAAGCGCACTCTTCTCAAAATCGGAGGGGGAGTTAGCACGAGTATGGAAGGCTCAATGGAAAGAACTTAGCCAGGAAAATCTTGCTGTGAGAGCGTTCATGTCGGTGTTAACCATTATTCCTACGATAGTGGCAAGAATTGTAGAAGCTCAAGGAAGGGACAAAGATTATCAGGACTGTATACGTCAATTACTAACTGAGGGAGCGGAATCCTACTCTATGAGTTCAGAGGGTGGGTTACGTTTCCACAGGAGACTTATTATCCTGGATGAGGGGGATTTAAGACGTATCGTAATGACAGAATCTCATGGGTCCAGATTTGCAGTACATCCTGGTGGAGACAAAATGTACTAAGAAATGCGCCGTCAATATTGGTGGGCGGGTATGAAACGGGATATCTCTGAATTTGTTTCCCAATGTACTACTTGTCAATTGGTGAAAGTAGATCATCAGCGATCGGCGCGATTGCTACAACCCTTGGAAATACTGGTCTGGAAGTGGTAAAGCATCTCGATGGATTTTATCACGGTATTGCCAATGTCACAAAGCGATCATGATTCCATTTGGGTTATCGTTGATCGCTTAACTAAGTCAGCATATTTCCTACCGGTACGTACAGATTACAATACGGCTCATTATGCATGGCTGTTGATTACGGAGATTGTTAGACTCCATAGGGGTGCCTATTAATATAGTATCTGATCGAGACAAGATTTTTTCTTCCCACTTTTGGCAAAGTTTCCAAGAAGCGATGGGAATCGAATTGAAGTTGAGAACCTCTTATCACCCTCAGACAAATGGGCAGACGGAAAGAGTCAACCAAATGTTGGAGGACACGCTCAAAATATGTGTACTTAACTTCAAAGGAAGTTTTAAACAATACCTTCCCTTGGTCGAATTTGCTTACAATAATTCGTACCAATTCACTATAGGTATGGCACCATATTAAGCATTATATGGCCGGCCTTGCAGATCACCTACTTGTTGGTTGGAAGTAGGGGATAATAAATTTCTTGGACCTGAAATGATCCAAGATACTTCTTCCAAGATTGAGCTTATTCGCAACCGCATCCGAATCGCCCAAGACCATCAAAAGAGTTATGCCAATGAGAATAGAAGGTATATGTAGTTAGAGGTTGGAGATCAAGTTTTGATACGGGTGTCTCCAATGAAGGGCATAGTGCGATTTGGGAAGAAAGGCAAAATCGCGCCTCTCTATGTAGGCCTTTTTCCTGTTATTGCAAGAGTAGGCGTCATAGCTTACCAACTCGCCTTGCCAGAGTGCCTACAGCAGATTCATGATGTGTTTCATGTTTCATCCTTGAAAAAGTACAAAAGGTGTGAAGGATCTCATTGTCACATTCCTTTAGATGATATCCAATTGCAGCTCGATATTTCATAAGAGGAACAACCAGTTGCAATCTTAGATCACGGGGAGCGTAGACTAAGTTCCAGGGTGGTGCCCTTGGTTTGGGTCCAATGGGGGCATCATAATGTCGAGGAGTCAACGTGGGAGCATGAGGACGACATGCGAGAGAAATATCCCCATCCCTTTTTGCAAGGTACGCTTGAATTTTGAGGGCAAAATTCCCTTATAAGGGGGGAGTATATAATAACCCTTATTTTTGAATCATTGTTTTTATAAAATTTTGTCATGTGAGGTAATTATATAAAATGATGGAAGTTGGAGTAAATATTATATTAAGTGAATGACAGTTACGGTTTAAGATGATGTTGGAAAATGAAATAACTTATGTTATTATGGATGCCAATTTAGAGGGCGCGATTAGTCCTGAAATGATTGAGATAGTCAAAATAAGTGCCATATTGTATTTTTGGGTTCCGGGCACTTTTGGTAGGTTACCGCTTAATTATGTAGTTACGAGTCATTTTAAGGGTGTAATAACATGTAATGATGGAATTTAGTGTTAAATGAATGTTAAAGTCTTCCAACCCATTTTATCCCCAATTGCATGTTCCTAAACCTAGAGAGAAGGAGAGAGAAAGAGAATTGTGGAGAAAAGAAGAGAAAAGGAAGAGAATTGAAGAAATTGAGTTTGATCTTGCATCTACCGGAAGACAATCCGAGATTTCAGCCTTAAGGCAAGTTTTTACTTGCAAATATATGATTTTATGTGGATAAATTGTAGTGATAGTTGTGCATTTGGAAGAATTCAACAAATAGTAGGTTTTGATGAATTTTCGTGTCTAACCCTTAAATTTTAGTGTTTATATGGTTTAAGTTGGATATATTGGCTTATTGTTATGTAGTATTGTTGTGGTTTTGTTGTTAGTTGATGAGAATGAAGGAAGTGGAAGAATATGGGGTTAGGGTTTTGGATTGGGTATTTTAGAAGAAGTTAGAGCCGTGGGTTTGGTGAGCGCGGTCGACCACGGTCTGAAGCCCGGTCGACTGAGCCTTAAGGGAAAGGCTCACTGCTTTTCTCGAAAGGCATATTTTGAAAGTGCGATCGATCGCGGTACAACAACTGGTCGATCGGGCCCTCAAATTTAGGCTTACTATATTTCTTAGTAGACAAAACTACTTAGCCGCGATCAATCGGGGGTCAGGGGTCGGTCGACCGGTCCCCTGTTTTCACCTGAAATCCTTAGTTTTATCTAGCTTCTTTCTTTTAAGTTAGGGACCTAGGAACCTTCTTAAATGTAGAAAAACTAGAGTATTAGAGTCTATTAGTAAGGTATTAAAAAACCTAAGTTAGAAACGAGAGTTGGGGCTTAGACCGGGGATAAATTTAGTTAGTTGTTAGAGGAAGGTAAGGGATTCTTTTTTTTACATATTGAACTAGTCTAGGTCTAGGGGGAGATGGAGTGATATAATTGTGGACTTCTAGTATTGGGTTGAAGTAATATCATACTTATGGGATTATAGATTTGTCATTAAGTTTCTTTGATACTAATATGGAAACTAATTAAACGCGGTGGCTTATAAAATACGACATGAAAAACTTATAGCTCCGAATAAAATGTAATGTACATTTTAAATTGGCATATTTTGTGAATGATGAATTATACATACCTCTCTAAGTGCTATCATAAGGAAAGTTACGCGCATGAGGTGAACTCCCCTGGCTAGTGAATGCAAGGTGAATATAGTCCTCGGCCATAAGACCGATTGTTATATTTAGTGTTGTTTTTTTTTGAAGTGAGGTAATTTCGGGTATGGTTATGACTCACTATCGAAGGTATATGGCCGCTTCCCAACGTCACGTGATTTAGGATGCCCAGGTTGTCTTGGTGATAGGATCTGGAAGATGATAGCTATTTAGGGGCGCATCTAGTGGGGTGATTCACGGAAGGATGGTCTTAGATTCGTTATATGTTGTGATTATAACTATTCTTATGAAAGTGGTATTTTATAAATGGTTAATCATTTTATAAAATAAACTATTTTGGAAATAAGTTTCCTAATGAAGAATAGACTTGTAAAGTCAAAATGGTCTAGATGGAAATGGAATCTTGTTAAGTGAAATTGAGTTATATTTTCATGTGTAAACGAATATTCATCATTGTCATTTGTGAGGAATGTTATTATTAATTATTGGAGAGCGAGATAAGCTTATTCATGATGATTTGATATTCATAACTATCATGCATTTTATTCACATAGTGATCATATCAAACTCGGGCCCTGACCCGTTTATATCTCTTATTTTTGCATGAATTCTCTTCACGCCCAGGTGCTCCGCCGCAAGGACGCCCGTAATGACTCTTCCATCCTAGAGTCATGGAGCTTTAACATTTTACGGATGTTATAGGATATTTATTATAGACGCCTCTATCTTTTGTACTCTAGTTATGATCAGTTTACATATTTGGGCATGTTGCCCAAGTTTTGTACGTGTTTAATATATTGTGATATTTATTTAATATTCAGTGTAACCTGCTTGTAATAGTCTGTTAACCGATAGCCTATTCGGTTATTATATGGTGAATGCATGTATAGTTACTTGTTTGCATTACTTTCCAACATCTCTTTAAATTGGATTGTCTAAAGGATTTTCTTTAAACTTACAATTAGGACTGTAAATGGATATTCGAAAATCCGCATCCGTCCGATATTCGAATCCGAATTTGCGGATATTAATCCGAAAATATGGAAATGGATATGAATATGGATACTCTATAAAAATATTCGAAGAAATGGATGCGGATACGGATAGTACTAGTATCCGACACGGATAATCCGTATCCGATGCGGAGTATCCATTTTATCAGATATCCGTTTTACCGGATATCCGTATCCCCCAAACATATAGTTAAAATATTACTAATAATATTAGCATTAGTATTACTAATAAAATAATATTAAAAAAAACCATAATCATTTATTCCCCAAAACAAAATAAACACATACTCCACTCAAAACAAAAACGCCCTACAGTTATTATTTTATTGGGCATATTATAAAATGTCATGTATTATTATTTTATTGGGTATATTATCTTGGAGTTATACTAAAGTTACAATACACCCTATCACACACAACATACGCCCACTAGAGAACATATACTCCACTAAAAAAAACTATCTTCATTTCATTTCTCTTTTGTACAAAACAAGATAAAGAAACCCTCATGTAGTTATTCGTTAGTTTCCTTAATTATAAATAAATATAAGAGATAAACAAAAAAGAATGTAAGAGAGAAACATAATAGAATGTAAGAGAGAATCAGAAAAGTAAAGAGACGATTTTGATTGTGATGAGAACTGAAATTAACAACAGGTATATTATATATAAAATAAAAATGTATGCTTATTAAAATAAAAATATTAGTATGTTTTGAAGACAATAGGTTCATAATATTATCATTCTCAATAAATTTGACTTAATCTAAAAGGTGCATATTTATTCCTATTGTCATGGAATGCGACTGTTATTTTATTTTTGGATGATTTTAAGCTTATATGGTTGTAAAGTATGGATGACTTTAAGTCATATTATCATTATGGAATGATACTATTATTATGGAATCCATAATTGTTGATGTTAGGAGGCAGTAATTTTGTTATATATTTATTTGGATTGGATTGGGTTTCATTGGATTTGATATTTTAATAGTTATTTTTTGCGATGGCTAAATAATGTAAACGGATATGGATATTATCCAAATCCGAGATAACCGAGCGAATACGGATATGGATAGTTGTTTTAACTATCCGAACGGATATGGATACGGATATGGATAGTACATGAGAATAACAGATACGGATATGAAAAACATGGTATCCGATCCGTATCCGTCCGTTTACCACCCCTACTTACAATTAATTGGACATCATTTTTCTAAAATAATTGTTGGTTATCTCGTATATTTATTCTAACAACAGTGATGCTAAGAATGGACCATCTATGATTCCTATATTAATTGGAATACCGAGCTAGCCACCTCTTATCGTTAAATATGTTATATACCTGTCAACCAACCCAACCTTATGGTACCTCGTGAGATGCACACATACTTCATACTTGTTCACCTCAATATATATATTGTGGCCATCCCGAGATCTTCCTCTCCCCAATGCTTCGGGGGAAAGAGGGAGGATAAAGGACTCGGGCCCCTCGCTACTCTGGGGGTACTTCGATTGTCATCTGTTTTGGGGTGATGTAAAGAGATAAAGTCGCCAACCTATTTTGCACAAAACAGGCAAAAGAATATGTCCCCTGCCTCGAGAGAGCAGCATCAAAGATAAATTGATTCTTCCAAAACTAATAGTTTTGACGTTTGGGGGCTAAATTACGGAATGTGAAGGTGTTAGGCACCCATCTCGACCTTTCGGTCTCTCATGGCCTTATGTTACTATTTTACTTAAGTGGAGACCAGAATTGCTCGACTCGCATCATGGAAAAGATGGAGTGAGGTCATCCATAGAAATGTTCCCAAAATAATAATTAGAAAAATATTATGTGTGCGCTTATGACGCGAGTATGAATCACATGTATGATATGTATGAATAATATATGGATAAAATAGGAAAAATAGGAAAAGATAGAAAAATAGGACTCGAGTCTCGAGTTTTAGCCTGAGACGCCTATGTAGCCTATAAAGGCATTAAATTCCACGTAGTTTTGTTGCATCACAAGGGTGGGGTTTATCCCATATATTCAAACGAGATTTTATTATATGTGTGTGTGTAAGAAAAAGATGTTTTTAGTTTTGAGAAAATGTGGTGAAAAATCCCGTTGGAATTTATGGGTTCTTATTTATTTATTTGGTAGAAAATATATTATGTGCAATATAACTAATAAAGGATGAGATATTCATGTGTATGATCTAAAGTAAAAGCCAAATTAAGAATTTCTATAACTAATGCGAAAGTAAAGAAATTTATAGAGAAAGAAGAATGTTTGGACCTTCTTTGGAGATTGATCCTGATTGATGATGAGATTCTTTGCAAGTGAATGAAGAATGTAGGAGGATTTTTGCTAAATTGAGTGTGAAAGTGATGGGAATGAAAGGTGGAGAAACGTTTCAAATAAGGAAACCTCGCTGACTTAAGAAGAATGTTGCTGAGATCACTGAAGTTGATGCTTTTGGTGTGCGTTGGAAGGTGAGCTCATGCTCTTCTTATATAGGGTAGGGGACTACCGATTGACATTGTCCTTGTCCTTCCTATCAGCAGGTGACCCTAGACACGCTACCAATAGGTAAGGAAATGGACCTGCCAATTGGAGATCTCGTGCAGATTTTTCAAGTAAACAATCGTAAAAAGTAATCCAAAAGTCCAAATTGTGCATAAAGAATACCATTAGAAATGTAATTCTGAGACCTTTGAGAATCCTTGGGCCACTCCGGGGTACGGGAGTTTACTTTGGCTTAAACGGGGCTCAAAAGTGCCCAATAGTCCTTTGGACAGATGATCTTCGGACGATGATGGATCGTTCGTCCAAATTGTAAGCTCAAATTACGCATGAGACTAACTGTTGGAAAGGTTATGTGAGGTAATTCGATGTTTTATAGAGATTCGTTTGGTTCGGAGAGTTGACTTTGGTCAAACGGGGCTCAAAAGTGCCTGGTGACCTCTCGGAGTAAAATGGGTCATTTTTCAGTACCGTAAGGCTGATTCGGGCATGGGGTATGTCATTGGAAAGGGTATTCAGTGCCTTTCGATGATTCATTTAGTCTTGTTTGATCTGAATAGTTGACTTTGGTCAAATGGAGCTCTAGATCTCCTGGTGGCCTCCAGATCAGTTTTTGGGAGAAAACGGATCGTTCATCTGAATGGTTATGCCATTTCATGCATGGGTCAGACCGTTGGAAAGGGGCTTTAGTGCTCTTAAAAAATATATATTGAGCTTTAGTTTTGATGGTGAAGTTGATTGGGGTAAAATCGGGCCCGGGAGCGCCTGATGCCCTATTGATCAATTTTTGATAGTAAAATGGTTTGTTCGTTCGAACCGTTAAATCGACTCATGAACGGGTAGACCATTGAAAATGGGATACAGAAACCTTCAATGATCCATTGAGCTTTAGCTCTGACAATGGAGTTAAACATAGTCAAGCGGGTCCTAGGAGACCCCGATGGCCTCTAGATCGGTATTCAAAATATGACCTAGGGTTTTTAGTGAACTGTGGAGGTGCTAGGACCTAAGGAGAGACACCAGGGGGGGTCCTAGAATGTGGTGTCTACAAAAGATCTCGACAGGTGAGCTTGGAATAAGTGAAAGACGTCGAATAGACACCACATGATGTTTTGGGAAAGAGTTTTGTGGACCAAAGGGATGAGGATGACCGCTTCAGAGGGTCGAGGTCGATTCTGAGGACTAATGTAATGCTAGGAACGAACAATTCGAAGGGTCAAGGCCAATTTTGAGGACCTTAAGTAGAGGCTACCATTTTTTAGGATCGAGGTCGATTCTAAGGAGCTTAAGTGGGGGCGACCAATTTTGATGGTCGGGGCCAATTCTGAGGACCTTAAGTGGGGGCGACCAATTCTGAGGGTTGAGGTCAATTATGAGGACCTTATGTACGAGCTACCAATTCTGAGGGTCGAGATCAATTTTGTGGACCTTAAATAGGAGCGACCAATTATGAGGGTTGAGGTCAATTCTGAAGACCTTAAGTGGCGGGGACCAATTCTGAGGGTCAAGGTCAATTCTGAGGACCTTAAGTTGTAATGAGGCGGTTTGCTCTCTGAGGAGTCTTTAATTTACCTTTTTTGAGACTCTACTGGGGAAGAGACATCTGGATAGGGATTATGTATTTTTTAGAGGAGATGGCTTTGCTAGGGAAGTTGAAATTCGGCTGGGGAAATATTTGATAACTTGAGGTTTTGGGATTTCGCCGAGGAATGTGTTTCTTAGAGACGCCACTGGGGGAGAGATGTTCGGTTAGGGCTTCTAGCTCTACTTGGGGAAATTAGAATTTTCTTTGGGTGAAAGTTTAATTAGGGAACTCATGCTCGGCGAACGGGTAGGATATTACATAGCACTGCTGGGAAAGCATTTCATTTCTATTGAGGATGTGGCTTTGGGATTCCACTGGGGAGTTGTAGCGAGCTTTTAGGACATGGGTGCGCTAATTTTTAGGGTTTAAGCTAGGGATAAAATATGGTATTAATCCGAATGGGTATTTGGGAGCTTTAAAAATGGTTTCCTTGGTGAAGAAATATTCCAATATTTATTTGGCAACTTTAGGAATTTTTTGAGAAATGTTTGGAATTTTATAGGATTTTTTGTACAAAATTTTAGGGGTACTACCGATCGGAGGGTGCCAGTAATTTTCAATCGGTAGTGGCACAGTCTTATGGGCTTCCTTGGTAAGGGGAATAGGCAAGGTCTTCTGAGGGATATCCGAGACAGGGTGGCTTCTGCGGCTACCCATATTCATTATTCGATTCCGATTCCGATTCCTTCCTACCTGGTGCCGTATGCTAGTTCTGAGGAAGGATCTGGATCAAGTAGCCGAGGGTCCTCAGCTCGTCGCTGGGGGAAGCACGTTCATCATAGGGATGGGGGATCGTATAGAGAGAGTGAGAGTTTGGGGTTTCACTCTAAGTCCCATTCTTTTTATTTTCTTTTATTTTCCTGAAAAAATGATATTGTTGGCAGTTTATATAAAAATGAATGAAATTTTATTTTATCTTTGTTTAAATGACTTACTCTACATGAACTCTTTACTTTGTTATTGAGAATATAAAAGGATGTGCCATTTATTTTTTTGCAAAGAGAGAGTTTAAATAACTCAAGAAAAAGATTTATTTTTTGAGGTATTTTGAATTTCGTCAAAAAACAATGATAGAATTTTCGAAAAATAGGGGGTTGCCTATCGGCATACCCCTTGTCCTGCCTATCGGCATATGGTCCATGTCTAATCACTCTAGGGTTTTTATTTCACTTTCTTGTAGCTTAGAGTCCTTTGGTGGGGAAGGTCTCTCATTTGGATTTGCAGATTTCTCATTTTTAGCCAAAGGTTTCAAGCATAAAAATAGGGGGGTGGGGGGGGGGGGGGGGGGGGTAAGGTGGTGTCATTTTTCACTCATCCTTAATTTATCCTTCTTACTTATTTCTTGCCTTCTGTCTTATCATTTCCAAAATGGCCCTTCCTATTAGTGAAGAATTTGCTTTATATCTCAATAGTTTATAGGCTATGTATATGTACAATATAGGTTATGATGCGTTTAAATTACGTCGGGTCTCTTTATGGCGTAACCGGCCCATCGAATGGAATATGCTAGCGGTGGCAGTACAATTTTGGTATCCTGATGATCATGTTTTTTTCTTTGTCTTAGACGATGTCTGACCGACCTATGAGGAGTTTTCCACCATGTTCGGGGTTAATCTCAGTGTGGTGGCGGCCATGCTTGAATTCTCTCGGTCTCCTCGGGAGCTAGGCCATTGGTCACTGGGGAAATGATATATATATGCATTTTATGCGTTTGTGGGATTTTAATGATGCAGGCCATTACAGAGCCATTGCCCTTGGCTTAACTTCGAAGCTACTGATAGTAACTCGAGACCTGATGGTGGACCCTCAATTGGTTGCTATTACAGTGTAGATTCCATATCATTGCAATCCTGTTGCAGTGATAGTGGCAAAGACCCTAAACGGTCTAGATGCTTGCCGAGAAGGCCATTCTTAATTTTTTAGGGGAATCTCGATTATACTGTTCATGTGGTTGACCGTGAGATTTCGTTTGGCAACCCCTCTTGAATATCCCTTGGCAGCTATGTCGAATTTTTTCACTTGTCATTTTGTCAACTTTGGCCTATCCATAGAGAACTGGGTGAATTGGTTTGTGGAGAACAGAGCTCGATGTCTTCACTAGTAGATGCCCTGGTGAGGGAGTTGCAACCCATCATTTTGGAACTGGGGGGATACCGATATTTTTGGTCAGTTGGTCTCCGACAGACGTCATTCTATATTCCATGACGACTCATGCATCAAGTTGGATGGGAAAAAATTGTGCCTTCCCGTACCTTGGATTTTTTTTCCCTGTAGAGGATTTGAATAAAGGCTTATGCATGCGATTGGGTTATTTGTGGGAGAATTATCGGTCGTTAATCCGTCCTTCTCAATCTGTTGGTAGGGTTTTAGCATGTTTTTTGAGACTATATGAAATTGCTGTGGAAGAGAGAAGTGGATAAGATCTTAGTAGAGGAGACCTGGAAGAGATGGTTCATCATGTTTGACACTATAGAGGAGGGTGTAGTGGTTTTCTTTAGGCCGGTCCGACCTTATCACTCCATGGAGCATATTCGGCATATCATCCAAGAAGGGAAAGTTTGGGATCCTCAAAGAGATGATGATGATGGGACTGGGTCTTTCGGTAGCTGAGGATAGGGTCTTTTGTGAAGTTGGTGTTTATTTATGAAGAGTTTGTTATGGATATGTGTTTGGTTATTTTTGGTTTTTGGGGATAATTTTTAGATGTTTTGGTTAGTTTTTTATAGAGGTAGATTGGTAGGTGGGGGTAGTTGTTTGACTCCCTACGCTGATATTTCGTGTAATTGTACCGAATTTTACCATAGTGGAATAAAAAAGGGTTTTAATTATATTATTGTGCCTCTTTATGAGTTTTACATTTGAATTATCTATACCGATCGCCAAGGCATACATAATCCTTTTGTTCATATAAATGATAAAATGAACTGTCGTTCTCAGAGGTAAGAAAAGAATTGCATTTTGTGAAATAGAAAGGGATTGTGCCCATGTAAAGCTTATGAGCTACCTACGTACCTTTACGGGTTTAGAAAATTTTCTGAGTTTTATTTTTAAAAGAAACGAAGTTTTTAGAGGATTTGACCTCACGTAGTCCTGAGTAGAGGGAAATGAAGATTTTTTTTTTATAATAGAAGGTGGATGAGAGGAGTCATAGTGTGTTGAGATATCAGACTAAAGGTAGAATTTATTGAGATGGTCCAGGTTGACTGGATGTATCATCTCTTCTTTGTCAAGGTCAATCAGCATAGCGGTGCCACCAGACATGATATTCTTCACGATGTAGGGTCCACTCTAGTTTGTCTTGAATTTCCCTCTGAAGTCCCAGACGGGCTTTATGATTTCTTTAAGGGATAAGTCTTCTTCTCGAACACCAAAGTTCTTGACTCTCCTGTTGAATGATCGCGTTATTCGGCGATGGTATCCCTATATATGATATAGAGCCTTTAGCCTCCTTTCGTCTAAAAGTGAAAACTCGTCGAAATGGCTCTGATGGCAGTCTTCGTCGTTGAATTTACTCTCAATCATGACATATGAGGGGTATTTCTAGTTTAACAAATAGGACTACTTCCATGTCGTATACCATAGACTAAGGGGTAGCCCCAGTATATGCTCAGACTGAAGTACGGTAGCCCCATAGGGCGTAAGGGATCATATCAGCCCAATTTCAATAACTCTTAGTCATCTTACTGATGATTACTTTAAGGTTCTTATTGGCAGCTTTAACTTCACTATTGGTTTGTGGTCAGTAGGGAAAAGATTTATGTCTCTGAATCCCATACTCTTCGACGAGATCTGTGACTTCTGCCTTGATATATAACCCGTTATCTTACATTAGCTTATGCGAAACCCCCTTTTGGCATATGATGTTCTATCGGATGAATTTAGCTAAATTTTTGGCATTTAACACTACGTATGACTCAATTTTGACCCATTTGGTGAAGTAATTAATGGCAGCCAAGATGAAATCGTGCCCATTAGAGGATTTAGTTGTGACTTTACCTATTATATCGATGCCCTATGTGGATAATGGCCAGGGAGAGGCCATGTAATATAATTTTCACGGAGGCAAGTGTTGGATATTGGAAAAGTGTTGGCATTTAAGGCATCTCCGAACATAGGCGGCACAATCCTGAACCATGGTAGTTCAATAGTAACCCTGTCGAATAATATTCTCAGCAAGCATATGTCCATTTATATGGGATCCGCATTCCCCGCTGTGGAATTTTTGCATTATTTCTTCAATGTCAGCCACTGCAATGCAGTGCAAGTGGGTTCATCGAAGTTTCTCTTGAACACTGCTTTATTATAGACAATTATCTGGGCACCCAATTTTCAGAGGGTCGCTTGGACTTTCTTATTGGCTTCTTAGGGTACCTACCATTCTTAAAGACGTGCCAAATGTCGTAATACCAGCACTCGATCATATCGGAGTCCTCTTTTGTGACAAGCTCAATGTGGTAGAAGTGGGTCGGTTTATCTTGTTTTTGGGCTAGGAAGGGGACCATTGCTATTCCCACGGGTATGTCGACCATGGAGGCTAAGGTAGCAAGGGTATCGGCCAAGATGTACCGTATTCGAAGCAAGTAGTGGAAGGTGATATATCGTAACTGGGAGGCCAGATCTTCTAGGTGGGCGTGGAAGGGTAAGAGAATTTTGTCTTTAACTTTCCATATTCTAAGGACCTGGCCAATGATGAGGGCGAAATCCCCTCAGACATCTAGGAATTGCATTCCTTTCTTGAGAGAGACTTTTAGGCCTATGTTGCCTTCCTCGTATTCGTTCATGTTGTTGGTGCAGGAAAAATCTAGCTTGATGGCAATGGGAGTGTGAGATTCATTAGGGTCGTTCAGGAGTATCCCATTTCCGTATCCTTTTTTGTTGGCAGTGCCGTTGAAGAAAATTTTCCACAGGATGATTTTTTGAGAGGTGTAAAAGATATGTTCATCTGGGAATTCAGAGATACAAACATCATCTTCTTCCATGGGGTAGTCAGCAAGGTAGTCAGAGATGGATCTCCCTTTCATGGCTTTCTTCATGATATATACAATATCAAACTCGATTAGCAACATCAATCATCGGGCCATTCGGTTAGATAGGGCAGGTTTCTTGAGCAGGTATTTGATAGGATCCATTCAGGATACAAGTCTAATGGGAAAGGCGAGCATGTAGTGCCTTAATTTCTAAGTGAACCAAACAAGGGTGACACATGCTTTATCTAAGGCAATGTAGTTGAATTTGTACCTGGCCAATTTGTGACTGGCATAGTATATGGCCCTTTCTTTTTGGGATTCTTTAATGTATTGGGCTAGAAAGTCCCCAACTGCGGTGTGTATTACAGGCAGGTATATGAGTAGAGGGATACCAGGCTGTGACGGTACGAGTATCGAAGGTCGGGTAAGATATTATTTTATTCGGTTAAAAGCTTTCTGACAGGGTTCATTCCAGACTTTGGTTAAATCCTTTTGGAGGAGTTTAAATATGGGTTCACAAATAGAAGTACCAATTGAAATTGGCCTATCAACCCACAAGGTGAAGCATATCAATGAGAAGGACAATGAAGAAGGGAAAAGGCTTTATTTAGACCTACTAGAAGAGATAAGATAGGATTCATATGTACGCCAAGTGGCATATTAGCAAGGAGTCGCTCATTACTACCACAAAAGAGTAAAGAGTGGGCCATTAAGGGCTGGAGACTATGTCCTTAGGAAATTGATTCAGAAGAAGAAAAAACTCATCTCTAACAAGCACGATCCATATAAAATTATAAAAGATGTGATCCCTGGAATCTTTAGACTTGATAACTAAGATGGAGAGCGATTTTCTAATCAATAAAATACTGAACATCTGAAGAAATACTATCATTATACAAGAAAATGGCATTATTAATGTAAATAAGAGCTCTTACACTATGTAAATTTTACATATATGAGTGGAATGAATAGAAATTTCTCTTGTATCCTACTTGTTGTGATATTTTCTTCATCTATACTTGCATTAACCTCATCCATAGCATAAAAAGAAACATGCATAGGGATCAGAACTCAAGGGAATTTGTCATAGATATGAAAAAGATGATGATTTAGCTCATAAAATAAAGGGATCCAAATTAAAATTTGATTCACTCTTAAGATAGGAGAAGTAATTGATCAAATTCATAAAAGGGGGTAAACAATCCTCATGTTAAAAGACTAAGGACGAGACACCATAAACCATAAAGGACTAGATAGGTCATAGTCAACTAAGTTAATGGTAAAAAACTTTTATAAAAAGGTCATCATACGTACCATCAGTAAAGTTTGGAAATAATAACTCAAATGATCAACCAAGGCTCAATAAAAAAAAACTTTCCAAGTCACCCTCGTCCCAATGTGATGCTTGGTTACGACCTAGGATAAGAATGAGATCGACAATTAAACTCCAAGTTTTGTTTTAATTTTTTACAATTGGTTGATAAAAGTTAGATTAAGGATAAATTAGGATATCCTTTATCATTTTTCCAGTTAATTTAAGAAAAAATGGTTCAAGGACAAGTTAACTAATTTACGAAACCTAATGTCTCCCTCGGCTTGCGAACATTCAGCCTCAAACATAAAAAAATTTAAGTAATAAAGTCAAGCATAAAGGGGATACTAACCAGAGAACCTAAAAAATAATATGCTTAGCAATAATATTCAAGTTAGGAAGCACCATGAATCAAGAAAATAAATACGGAATAACAGAAATTATCGCATTGCAAAAGAAAACTTTAAGGAGTTAAATATAATGCCCCTCAGATGAGGGAAGTGTTAAGATTACAATCCAAATTTTTAATAGATATTAAGCATAAGACACTCAGATCCGAAGCAATGTTAAAAAAAGGGGATTCATAAGAGGTCATCCTATGGAGCTTCAATATTAATGGGGGCATTATGAGGTATGGAGTCATCACCATTATGAGTGTCATCAATATTCAAAGGACCCTCAATTATCATATTAACATCGGCCTCAGCTAGATCTCGATCATCCTCTTGAGCATTGAACTCAAAATTAATGGCCTTCCCCAAGGCAATATAGATCTTCCAAGTGCTGACCTCATCAGCAATGTGGGGGAAACCACAGCTAGCCTGCACCTCCATCTTCTCTTAACCTCGATGTATGTAGAAAAGGCCAAAGTCTTGGAATTTAATGGGGGATTGATACTAAATAATGTCATCTTTGTTGGCCTTCTCTAATAGAGTGACAACGACTTCATCCATATTCTTTTTAAAATCAGACTCGACTGCCTGAAAAGAAATCCTCGCATCATCCCTTTTTTTTAGCCAAGGTCATAATCTCTATGGTCTTTTCCTTTTTATAATCCTCAAGCTGAGAGTTCCTAATGCCTTTAAGGGCCTCGTACTTTCCATTATAATGATATAATTCCTTCTTATTTTCCATGTCTTCCACTAAGGCATCATTATTTTTCTTGGATCACTATTAGAGTTAGACCATCGTCATCAGACCCTATAATAAAAAAAGTTATGAGGAAGTTAATAATGAAGAAACTATTTACTATATCTTTAATTAAAAGTTAAATTTAAGTAAACTCCGGAAAAAAACTCGTTGAATGAAACTCTATTTTAAAACACTACACAAGATGTGTAAAAATAGATTTCAATTGGATGTAAGATTTGGTAGATAGATTGCCTTAGGTTTTTTCAAAATAAAACCTATACTAATTCTTTAATGGGAAACCACACCATATAAGCAGTTAATAACATTCCAAGGAAATTTGACATAATATTTTTAATGTAAAAAAATCTCAAATTAGGGAAAACATTCACAGTGACCTCACCACCATAAAATAAAAACCACTATAATTAAATAATAGATACGAGATTAGAAGCACCCAAATATGCATTCAAGATCCTAAGCTAAGAAAATAAATATACCTACACGAGCTTTCCTCTCCAATGGTATTTATGTTCTGACTTTGACCTTCCCAGTTGTTTCCTTACTTTAGTCCTTGCTCCGTGTTCCTAGTGGATCAATCAATACATAATCTTTCAAATGAACCACACTTTAACTAGGTGTTCTTGTGAGAGTGTAGTGATTGTGATGTGAGCTACATGCAACATGCTACTCACGTCTCTTAAGACATTTATACAAATAAATCCTAATGAATTACAAAAATGTATATGATATGCAGAGATTTCAATTTTTCTTTGAAAATCTGACTTATTAAACAAATGTGACATCTCAGATCTGAAAGAAATCTTTCTGGAAAATAGATCAAATGCTTCAAAACGCTTATTTATGCACACACAAATTTCACAAACTGTGAAACTGAGTTTTTTGAAACAAAAATTTTAGATCTAACATATTAGTGATTTCAAAACTCTTTTTTTCAAGAAAACTTGAAATAAAGAGTGGATCTAAAAAATAGACGAATAAAAAACAAGATCCGTAGAGAAAAAGTAACAGAAACCCTTACGAATTATGTGATATGTATATCTTAGTAAATCTTATAATTTCTAAAAAGAAACATAAGATCTACACTAAGACTAGGTTCCTGAGAGAGATTTAGATTGTAGAGATTCTTCAAAAATACCCAAACACCAAACGCTTACTAAAACCTAACATTTCTAACTCTCAGGAATGGAGGTTTTCTAGTGTAAGTAGAATGACAAAGTAGTGTTTGGTTTTGTGACCTAAAAATTTGTAACTCCGGAGTACTTGTTTTCTCTCTCTCTCTCTAACCTTTATCTTTTCTCTCTCTACTCTCCCTCCTCTCTTTTTTCTCTCAAAATGATGACCTACCAATGGTTCTCAAATTCCTCAACCTAAGGTTGTATTTATACTAGGATTAGAAGGATATGGATGTTTGAAAAAATTGAATGATTGAGATTGCGTGGATGATTTGACTACTTAATCTAAGGGTTGTAAAATGATCGCTCAAACTTATTCTCTCATTGGTCCATTCTAGCGTTACAGGGAACATCAAGGACAACAGGAAGATCGTCGATAAGAGATAATCTAACGGCCATAATAAGTTCACTAGTTTGAGAGAGTAAAGAAACACAGATGGGGAAAATCATAAAGCAACATGTGTAGCAAAATTGTTGGTCCAAAAATGTGTGTTTTAGATGTTTAAAAATCCAATTTTCATCCCTAAAAGTCTGTGCTAGCTTTAGATTCTACCCTGAAAAGTTTTTAAGGAATAAAACTAATTCAATTTTAACCCACAAAACATTAAAATAATTATTTTTAATGTTTAAAAATTCATTTTAAATTTTTTAAAAACTCCTAAAAATATTTAAGCACTTGTGCGTACACTTATACACATATATGAATGATTTGTATCCTATAGTGTGTCCACTGCAATATTGTACTTCCTTTTTTGGTAAAGATGATGTTCTTGGACATGATCAAATGTTGGTGAAGCTTTGCAAACCATAGAGAAGATTGCTAAAAATCTAACCTATTTTGTCACCATATCCTAACTAGTTGGAACTCCTATATGGTATAGACTCAACTAACTCAATCATATACTGTGTTCTAAATCTCCCCCTTTGGATATTGGAGACAAAATTCCCTTGAGTAGCCTATACTTGTGGGTAAAAAATAAAATCCTAAATTTCCTATACAAAAGAGCTATCTACGCTTTCCCATCCTAGAACCGAAAATAAGAGAAAAAAATTCATAACTGAACTATTATAATGATCATTACCCTAGAAAATGTGAAATTCTATACAATCGGGTCTGAAAATACCTGAAAGATAAACACTGAATGGGCATATTAGTTGAGTTAATATGAGATAAGATATGGAAATTTAAGCCCGATTGCTCAAGTTTTTCTCCCTCAATTTTTCTCAAATATACAATAATGTAAAAGATATATAAAAGCAGGGATATATAAAGAATGTATTCTACATAAACAAAATCATAATCAAGGGAAGATTCAAGGGTATTCTATATTAAATAGATTAAGGAGGCATCTTTTGTCATTTTTGAAACGTTCGTGACCTAAATCCTCATAAACGAGTTATTAGCGTGAAACTATAAAGGTTACGATAGTTGTGCAGAACCTATTATGTGATAACTATCATCCCTATGTATGTTCTAAGGAACTCAAATCTAATATTGTCCACTGATTTTATGAATAGATCACCTAATTATATTTCAGTGTTTAAATAATCAATATCTTGCTCTTTGGACTCTATAAGCTCACGAATAAAATGATGCCTAATCTTTATGTTTTTAGTGCGCAAGTGCTAGATAGGATTTTTAGATATATTTATCGCTCTCTGATTATCGCAATACATAGTCAATTTATCTTCATTATACCATATTAACTAAGCATTTTATTTATCCATAATAGTTGGGCACAACAACTACCCGTAGCTATGTATTCAGACTCGTCTGTTGAAAGGGATATGTAGTTTTTTTTACTACTCCAGCCTACTAAGTTGTTTCCTACATAATAACATGGTATCATCTGAATAGCCTGCCCAATCGGCATCAGTGTAACCAATAATGGAACTACTGGTGTCCTTCGTGTGACAAATACCAAAATTTAATGTACCCTTAACATATTTCATAATTCGTTTAACACATAACATATGAGATTTTTTAGGAGTACACTGGTATCTTGCACAGATACACATCGCAAAGGAAATATCTGGTCTAGAGGCAGTAAGATATAACAAACTCCCCATCATACTTCTATATAAATTCGGGTTGATGTCATTCCAATTTTCTTCCTTAGATAATTTCATGGACGTGCTTATGGGTGTACTTGTTGGTTTTGAATTCACTAGCCCAAACTTTTTAATCAGATCAATAGGCCATCACTAAACCGTTTGACTTGTAGTCGTAACAAATACTATAATTCCCCCATTACGGACATTTAAAATTCATCATGCATAATATCGAAAAAGCCTTTTACTTGATTAGACGAGGTTGATCCGAATATGATATCGTCAACGTACACTTAGGCAATCAAGATATGATTGTCCTTTTTCTTAACAAATAAGGTCTGATCGTTTTATCCACGAATAAATCCATTCACAACAAAAAATGTAGATAGGTGTTCGTACCAAGCTCTAGGAGCTTATTTCAAGACATATAAATCTTTCTTAAGCCTAAAGACGTGATTAGTGTGTGAAGGATCTACAAATAACTTAGGTTGCTCTATGTATACCTCCTCATTCAAAATCCCACTTTAAAATGCAGACTTAACATCCATTTGAAAAAATTAGAATTATAAATGACATGATATGGCAAGGAGGAAACGAACTGACTCAAGACTAGTAACAGGTGCAAAAGTTTCATCAAATTCAATTTCCTCCATGTGGGAATAACCTTGCGCTACTAAACTAGATTTATTTTTAATTACCTCTCCATTCTCATCAGTTTTATTTTTAAAGATCCAGCATGTACTGAGAACTTTCTTATCTTTTGGCCGAGGAACGAGATACGAAGTGTGAAACCGGACAATCTTTTCTTGCATAGCATTGATCTAGAAGGAGTCTCAAAGGGTATCGTTAACATTTTTAGGTTCTATAAGAGAAACAAAGCAAACAAATTTAGGCACTTTTTCAATTTGGGATTGAAAAATTGAGCGCCCATGAAACAATCTCCATACGCGCAAATGAACATACTCTGATTTCGTGCAAGTTTTTCTAATAACATATATATGATTAAATCAAGAAAAACTTTATTATTCAACTAATCAGATTTTAAAACATACGGAAATTAAAATCAATTAAATCTGATTTATTTTAATGTCAAATTAATAACAATCTGATTTATTACGTTACAATACAATATATCAAATATGAAGAATTATTCTAATTCAAGTTATTAAATAAAGTAAATTTTTTAATTCTAAATCATACATAGAAGAAGACGAGGAAAAGAAGAATAACAAGTATGATTTTTTAACATGGTAAAAACCCATATTAGGGAAAACATCCACGACTCCCTCTGCGGAGTAGACCAAAAATTACACTTAAAAAAAATATACAAGAGTTATAAGCACCCAAACATACAACACAAGATCCTAAGTAAAACAATATTGAAACATATACCTACACGAGTTACTCACTACACCAAGTCCTGCAAATGGTCACGCCGAGTTGGTCACGGCCCAAGTCCTTGACCAGTTGGTCGCGGACTTGGGAGTGACCAACTCATTTTTTGGAGTGACCATATTTATTACCACACTAAATCATGGATGCTCTGGAAGTGATCACGGGCCAAATCCGTGACAACTCTGGGTCACGGACTTAGGCATAACCATTTTGGCGCCAAATTCTCTCCTAAATTCCCTCCAAACTGGTCGCGGATGGGTCAAGGACTTGGGCCGTGGCCAAAGGCATGAGAAAGAACAAAACATACACAAATGGAGTCATGGTTGAGGGTTGTGACCATTTCTTGGTGTGGGTCACGGCTATGGGCCGTGACCAAACCTAATTCAGGCAGTAAGGTTGCTCGGAAAATGGTCGCGCATGGTGGGTCACGACTCTAGGCTGTGACCAGGTGCAAGCCAGCATCACCCTCATTTTCATTTATTGGTCGCGCGCTGGTTGGGTCATGACTCTAGGTCGTGACCAGATTCAGGACTTAAAAAAAACGTTGGTCTGTTATTTGCATTTGCGATTTGTAAGGGCTCTGTGGCTAAGTAATTTTGTGCGATTAGGTGTGATTTCTAAGGGCTAAGCGATTTCAATTGGATTTCATTGTGATTAACCCCTGGTATGTATTGATTCGTTTTCATTTCATTTGGATTTCATGATTTCTATTTAAAGACCTAATTTCTGTGTTTGTATGTGTAGATTTATGTTTGTATGTGTGTATATGTGTGTATGTATTGATTTATGTTTATATGTGTGTGTATGCATAGATTTATGTGTATATGTATGTTTATGTGTGTAACTATGAACAAATAAATTTTTTTTGTCAATAAACCCTATATTGTATGTGTGTGTATTTATAGATTGTATGTATCTGTATGTATAGATTTATGTCAAAAAAAATATTAGGGTTTAGTAAACCCTAAATTGTATGTGTGTTATGTATAGATTTATGTCAAAAAAATATTAGGGTTTAGTAAACCCTAAATTGTATGTGTGTGTATCTATAGATTATGTCAATAAACCCTAGATTGTATGTGTGTGTATATATAGATTATGCCAATAAATCATAGATTGTAGTTGTGTGTATTTTTTATGATAAAATATAATTAAATGGATTTTTAATGAATAAAAAATTTTCATCCACCTCGTCGTGATTTTATTGGGGGGTTATATGCATGCCATCATATTATATGGGGGTTATATGCATGTCGTGATTTTTTGCACTACAATATGTGTTTAAGTACTACAATATATGATTTTTTACATTTACCTTTTGCAGTAGTGTTTATGCATTGGTTGTTTGTTTGCACTATAATATGTGTGTAAGTACAGTGTAAGTTTATGTTGATTCTGTAGTTTGTATGTTTATTGAATAAATAATACACATATACTTTTAAACTCTCTCACAATAAATCCTAACAAAACATGTTATAAACAATTACGGCAGGTTGTTGTTCGGATTTCACATATACTTTTGAAATCTCATAACTTTCAAACCCAAACCTTAATAGTAGGACTCGTATTCACGCCATCGTATACTTTTCTTAGGAAAAATGAGACACGGTGATAATTACTGTCAACAAGAGTGGGAGAGGTTTCAATTAGACCGCACACATAACTGTTTTATTAGTGTGCGTCATATAAAGGGTACTCCTATTTATTGGTATGGAAATAAAAAGATCGACCAATTTAACTACCTTGTAAATCGTGGAGTTGATCTCCAGTAAGATTACTTGTTCGATCGTATTCTATTTTCTCTAACAGAAAACTAGGATGACGTTATACAAAATATATTTCACACATAATCCCGACATAGCCGTGACCTTGGTTACATTGTTGGAGAAGGCGAAAAAAAATCCACCTGTTATGGATACAACTGTGTACAAAGAGCATTGACATAGACTCTGATGTCTCGCGCCACATGCATGTAAAAATAAATCTTGCCAACAAGTTGAGAAATATGGGATTCCGAGTTCATGTCACGAATATATACACATCAATCATAGATACCCTTCCTCCTAGTTGGCCACGTGCAAAAATTCATAAGTTCTTAAAAACTAATACCGAATGGATGGAGATCAGACACATTGAACTTATTCTAAAGTCTTACTCTGAAAAGGTATATATATATATATATATATATATATAGTCATAAGCTTGATTAATTAGTTATAATTTCATATTATTATAATTATTTAGTCACTTATAGTTTTTTATTTTTGTAGATAATGTCGAGAGGAAACAACCCAATGGTACCAAGTGCCGAAGTGACACCACAACGAGGTTCACCATCTCGTGCAGAGCCCGGATTCTCAACACCAATGGCTGAGCAATTCACAACTCCACTAATGGTTCACTCATCACCAAGTCCGACTCTAAGTGCTCATACGCCCCAATCTAGCACTCCCGTTTCTTTAACTCCCCCATCGAGCACTCCCGATGCCTCGCGCTCAAATGAAAAGAAGCCTATTGGGTTCTCCCTTCTCGGTAATAACCCGACGGGTGATAGGAATGACATGATGAACTTTAAAGCCCAGTGTTTATCGCTGGGAAAAATTAATGTGGGAGTCGGTGGACCAGACAATTGGAACCTTGTTGATCAGGCTGTCAAAGATGACATACATCACCAACTCTGCAAGCATTTCTCATTTCCTGATCGTTCCAAGAATAGGGTTCTATCTCGGGTTGCTAAAGGATTGAGGACATGCACGAGAAACCTTCGGAAGAAACATTTCTCGAATTAGGCACCATGCTCAGATATTTTGGCTTTGAAAGAGAGAGTGCCTCCTAATGTTGAAATGCCATTGGAGCATGGGAATAATTTTTTGGAGAATGAGGCTGAGGAGAAAAGTTGGTCTATAGGGATCAAAAAAAAAAAATAAGGAATAAAAAACTGATATCCATAGGCTGGTATCCAAATCATAAGAGGATTTTAATAATGAATGGGAGAGTAGGACAAAAGATGGTCCAGATACCGGTAAAAACCCAAATCGGTCCAACGTATTCCTTCATGCTCGATGGGACAAAGATAATAAATTTCTTCTGCACTTGGCTAAGACACTGGAATCAATAGAGGCCATCAGCAGTCAATCCGATTCGAGCCCTACTGATGACTTTGACCTTGAAAATGATTCCCTGACATAGACCTTTGGAAAGGACAAAAGGGGGAGGATGAGAGGTGTTGGTTCACATATGCCAAAAACAAAACTTCACCACACTGCACCTCTTGTGGACGAGCTTTCTTCGGTCAAGAATTGTATCTCATCCCAATAGGAACAACACTTGAAGACCTATGGGGATGTCCATGAGATTAAAAATACCCTGGGATTATTGAAGAATCAAATTGGGAAACTTGTGAACTTTTTTGAAAGTTATAGGCCCCTAATGCCTCCTTAAGGTTACCGTTACCCTACTCCTACTCAAGGTTTCACACATCCTTCCCCTCCAACATTCCACTCCCAAATGCCTCCTCCTCCAACATTCCCCTCTCAAATGCCTCATCCTCCAACATTCCCCTCCCCTGCACCTCCGCCAGTCACGGGACTTGGATCATCGTCAACAACTCACGGTGACTATGGCGATGAGTACTATATCAAGGACATGAGCAATTCGAGGTTTGTTGGCGTGTGCATACTCATTTCCATAGTTCCTGGAACTCCAATACGTGGCCGACCTTTGGATAAGGTTGACGCTAAAGTAATGGTCGATGAAATATACAACGGCTGCGGAGATGTACTTGTGTACGCTAACAACGGGGAAGGGATGAACTTGACCCTATCACTAAAGTCTTTAAAAATAGGTTTGGTCTTATTAGGAACACTCGTCCAATTGGCACTAGTCTTGAGGTTTTGATGCTGGTCTTTAATAGGAGGACATGCATAATTAGCTAGACCATTAGATTTAGGTTATTGATTACACTAACCTTGCATGGCCTTTGATACATTCTCATTGTAAATTCCTTTATGAGATTTTGAAAATTCTAGCCTTCTTTAACAAAAATGACGTTTTCAAGAGATACACCTATTTTGTTGGTCACAATATTTTCTCCAAAACCCAAGCCAGATTTATCTTCAAAATCTATCTTGCTTCCAATAACAATTTCTTCACAAGTTTTGGCTTGAGTTTCAAAATGCCAACATTTTTTCAAAATAATTGGAACCTTCAATTTGGATTCTTCTAACTCAATTAGAGTAGACTTATATTTTTCCTCTAAAACAAAGTTTTTCTTAGATAGGTCTTTTATTTTTAAGGAAAACTCTTTTATTTCTGTCTCATGAGCAACACATTGTGTTGTGTTATCTTTTGCGTTCTTCCTAATAGTCTTGTTAAGTAGTTCAACATGTTCCATTAATAGTTTTACCATTTTATCAAGTCTGGCAATCGTTTTAAGCCTTTTGGTGTACAACTCCTGAACATTAGGGACATCATCATCGGACTCGTTAAGTGTATTGTGTGCAGTGTCCCCTATCGATTTAATTTTATTAGTTGGACTCACACACACATTCAGTTCGTCAACTATATGCATGATTTGACACAACCGTAGACTAGGATCATCTGATTTATTCTCATCAGCAATAGGTACAATAGTTTCACTAGCAGGCATAACATCAATATAAACGGGCATACTACATTTATCAGTAGGTAAGCATGAATTATCATTAGTGTATACTATCTTTGCAAAAAAAGACATACATGACTCATCAAACTAGTTTAACTCCATTTCATCTTTTTCAGAATCACTTAAGTCATCCCAAGTCTGACACATATTAGCCCTAGTATTTTTATGTTAAGTTTGACTATGCATTTATTAGCATAATGTCCCATTTTTCCACAACGATGACACTCCTCATTTTTAATGTCAATCTTGAGTATATTATTGTCATTAGTCTATTTGTCATCCTGTCTTTCATGAGGTCTGTGATTTTGATGACTTTGATAACCCGGTATACCTTGTTTAGAAGAAACAAAATTTCTAGACTTGAAAATATTTTTAAATTGTTTGCTCATAAGAGTTAATTAGTTATCAAGGTTATCCAAATCACATTCATCACTGAGGTCAAGGTCAAAATCTAGGGGATTCATTTTAGGGACAATTATTTGTGATGAAAGCACAACATTAGATCTGGATGGTCTTTTGTTTTGGGCAGTCAGTTACTTTTTATACTCCAACTCCATTTTTACATTCCTTAATTTACTACTAAGCAATTCAGGGGTCAGGTTTGGGTCGTTTATCTCTTATCTTTTATGGTCAAATTTAGTAAGTAAAGACCAAAGGATTTTTGTACAATTTCGTTTTTGTCTTAAGTTATACCATTAGCATGCAATTTTGTGACAATGTTTGTTAACTTTATATAAAAATCATCAAAAGAGTCGCTATCATCCACAATCAGTGTATTATATTGCTGGACTAGCATTTGGGGTTTTCCAGACTTAACACGTTCATCACCCTCATGGGCGGTGACTACTGTGTCCCAGGCTTCCTTGGAATTAGAGAAGATAGATATGAGTTTAAACTCATGCTAATTAATGGACATAAAATGCAATTATTTCCCTCATTATTAGACATCTTTTTCTCTTCTTTAGTAAACTCGTTGAGACTTTTCTTAACTCTTGTAGGTTTGGTTTCAGACAAAGGCTTAGTTGTGTGTATATAACCATTTCCAATCATATCCCATACGTCATCACCCAGTGTCCCTTGGATGAATGCAATTTTCCTTACTTTCCAGTAAGGGAAGTTATGTCCATCAAAGAGGGGTGGACGGGATATTTTACCTAACTTCTCAAATCTCTCATCCATTTTTAGAAACAAATTTCAAAAAAAAATCAGGAGTTTCAGGACCAAAAACAATTTTGATAAACCCGCTCTGATACCCCTTGAAAAGCCTTTTTACTAGATCTTTAACTAAAAGTTAAATTTAAGTAAACTCCGAAAAATAAACTCGTTGAATGAAACTCTTTTTTAAAACACTACACAAGATGTGTAAACACATATTTTAATTTAACGTTAGATTTGGTAGATAGATTTCCTTAGGATTTTCAAAATAAAATCTATACTAATTATTTAATGAGAAACAACGCCATACAAGCAATTAAGAACAATCCAAGAAAATTTGACAAAATAGTTTTAACGTGGTAAAATCTAAAATTAGGGAAGACATCCTTTATGCCACAAAATAAATATCCACTATAATTGAACAACAGATACAAGATTACAAGCATCCAAACATGTATTCAATGGTATTTCTATTATGACTTTCCTCTCCAATGGTATTTCTATTATGACTTTGATCTTACCAGCTATTTCCTTGCTTTAGTCCTTGCTCTGTGTTCCCAGTGGAAAAATCAATACAAAATCGCTCAAATGAACCACACTTGAACTAGGTGTCATGTGAGAGTGTAGTGATTTTGACGTGAACAACATGCAAGATGCTACTCGCGTATCTCAAGAGATTTATACAAATAAATCCTACTGAATTACATATAATCTATATGATATGTAGAGATTTCAATTTTTTTTGAAAATCTGACTTATTAAACAAACGTATTATCTCAAATCTGAAAGAAATATTTCTGAAAAACAGATTAATTTTTTTTAAAACACTTGTTTATGCACACACTAATTTCACAAACTGTGAAACTGAGTTTTTCGAAACAAAAACTTTAGATCTGAAATATTAGTGATTTCTAAAGTCATTTTTTCAAGAAAACTTGAAATAGAGAGTGGATCTAAAAAATATACGAATACAAAACAAGATCCACAGAGAAAAGGCAACAAAAACCCTAATGAACTAAGTGATATGTATCTCTTAGTAAATCTCATAGTTTTTAAAAAGAAACATAAGATCTACACTGAGACTAGGTTCCTAAGAAAGATTTAGATTGAAGAGATTCTTTAAAAATAGACAAACACTAAACCCTTACAAAAACCTAATATTTCTAACTCTCAAGAATGGAGATTTTCTGGTGTAAGTAGAACGATGAAGTATGTGTTTGGTTTTGTGAGAAAACCTAAAGATTTGTAACTCTAGAGTATTGGTTCTCTCTCTCTCTCTAACCTTTCTCTTTTCACTTTCTACTTTCCCTTCTCTTTTTTTTCTCTAAAAATGAGGAGCTACCAAAATTTCTCAAATGCCTTAACCTAAGGCTATATTTATAAAAAGAGTAGAAGGATCTGGATGTTCGAAAAAATTGAATGGTGAGATTGTCTAGATGATTTGCTTGTTAATCTAAGGGTCGTAAAACGATCAATCAAACTTATTCTCCCATTGGTCCATTCTAGCATCACAGGGATCATCAAGGACAACAAACAGATGGTCAAAAAGAGATACTCTAACCGTTATAAGAAGTGAACTGGTTAGAGAGAGTAAAGAAACACATATGGGTCAAATCTTAATGTAACACATGTAGCAAATTGGTCGATCCAAAAATGCGTGTTTTAGATGTTTTAAAAATCCAATTTTCATCCCCAAAAGTCCGTGCCAGTTTTAGATTCTACCCTAATAAGGTTTTAATTAATAAAACTAATTGAATTTTAACCCACAAAACCTTAAAATAATTATTTTAGATGTTTAAAAAAACATTTTAAATGTTTTAAAAATTCCTAAAAATATTTAAACCCTTACGCGCACACTTATACACATATATGCATGATTTGTGTCCGATAGTTTATTCAATGCAATATTGTACTTCTCTTTTTGGTAGAGATGATGGTCTTGGACAGGATCAAATGTTGATGAAGCTTTGAAAACCATGGAGAAGATTGCTTAAATAATCTAACCTATTTTGTCACCATATCCAAACTAGTTGGAACTCATATATGGTACAAACT
Organism: Sambucus nigra; assembly: GCA_949130495.1. Taxonomy (NCBI): domain Eukaryota; kingdom Viridiplantae; phylum Streptophyta; class Magnoliopsida; order Dipsacales; family Adoxaceae; genus Sambucus; species Sambucus nigra. Next base: position 91,443,205 of record OX422210.1, on the reverse strand, counting down.
CAAGTAAGTCAACCATTTAGTGTGCTCTCAAATAGAGGACCAAGATTTATAGAAAAATGGACAAATTAGCAAAGGCACAAACTTAGAAAACTTTGTTTATTATAAGGTTAGCTTCTTTTTCCCCTTTCTTTGTTAGAAAGTATCACTTATCATAGTTTAGAATTATCTTTACCAAGTCTCACAAAGTTGGTATAGTGGGTCTTAGAGTCAGATTGGAGTGCCTGGTAAATCTTCCCAGATGATGTGAGGTTTTATTACATCACTATCCCGGTCGAAGTCAATGTTGCCTCAGCTCTTTTGGAAGAAACAATGTCCTTCCTTAACTTCTTAGAGGGTTTGCTATCCGCTAGTTATTTTCCCTTCCTTTTAATATTCTCCATGGCAAGAGGAACCCTCACGGCTTAATCCCAATATCCCTCAGTTTTGCCAAAGGGAACAACTCCTCATAAGTCTTAATCCCAAAATTAACGATGTCATTTACTAGCAGTCAAAACTGGAGTAACTCTATTTGTAAAGCAAAAAAAAGGAAAATGATTGTAAATATAGACAATAAATTTTAAAAACACTATGATAAAGAGAATAAATTAATGGGTGAATAAATACATCTCAGAGGAGTTTTTTCCAAGACAAGAGGAACCCTCACGGCTCCTTATTGTGCCTCTAATTTTAGAAACTCCAAGTCTTCACTAACATAAATGAAATTGGTCTTCTAGTGGTGATTATAGGTTAAGGAATCCTTAACCAGTTTACATTTTGAATTACGAGGGCTCGGGTAATAGTATCTGGGGAAAGGCTTTGTAGATACAATGGTGTACACTTCAAAAACTCTCCCCAGTTATGTTCTCAGTATGGACGAATCTCCACACTATGATGGAGCCATGTATGACCCTCCAGGAATTTGGGGCTAACTATATAAGTGCAACCCCAATATAAGAAAGTATATCTCATATACAAGTATGAAAGGGAAGCCAAAGCCATAAATGGAACTTAGAATCATACAATACAATATTAGAGGAATTTTTATATCGTATTCTCTCTAATCCTCCTCTAGATCTCTCAGGGTGATGGACGACTTTATACCATATAGGTGTTGAAACCTGCAATATTTTATCCTATTAATGGTCTATATAAGCAGGCTCGAGAGAGGTCAAGTGCATAAAACTCATCACCATCAATCGTATTCTCAATAATGTCATGATTTAGAGGGGGAAACCCAGTAGAAAGTTATAAAAACGAGTTATGCTCTAATTTCTCATCGTAATTATCAAGATCTTCTATTTTCTTAGCATTAGGATCTATCTCTAAAGATGTATCCTTAGAGTCAGATAAGAAGGCAACCTAAAAAAGGAGGCCGAATATTGAAAAGAGGAAGATGAGGAAGAAGCATAAGGTGAAACTAAATTATCTACCCAAGTGATAATCCTAGAAGAAGAAGCTAGAATAACGATCATAACTAAATGAAGGATATACACATCATAAGGTATGTCACCCATTACAATCACGAAAGAGTCCTCGTCTAAAATTATAGTATTACTATTGGTGGAGCAATCACCTGGATGACAAGAAAGAGTTGGCCTAAACTTTGTTATTGAATCAAAAGCCTAAGGGATACAAGGGAAAAGGGGAACCTTCGACGCAAAATATTTGGGGTAAATAACCAACAGAGGTGTTACCTATAATATCCCTCAGCCAATCACTTATCATAAAGAGTTACTTTAGCTACACGCCTACTAGACTCCCTAAAATACTCCTAAAAGGGTTGGGCATACACAAACTTACAAACACAATTTATGTTATGAGATTAAATATTAAATAAGATAAAGTTAATGAACTTTTATAAGAACAATGAAAAAATGTCCTAATTATAACTAACGATTTTAGCGGCAATGAATAAATTGCTATGCACCACAAAGTATTAATAGAAAAAGATTTAAGGGAGGCAAAGCATACCAAAAATGAAGATGTGAAAGAACAAATCTAAGAACCCATAAAGACTCTTTCGATGATCCTAAAGAGAGAAATATTTTCTTGAGATAATTTTGAGCTGACCTGATACAAATATAAGCCATCATTTTTATTTAGGGGTAATGGGTTGGGTCTCACATATTAAACAAATATTTGTAGAGTGTGAATGAAGAAAGATAGTTTATCATTATACAAAAGAATTTTTTCTAAAGTTAACCTCGACATAGGATTGAAAGATCTGCGAACTAGTGAATGCAGGAGGTTCGGATCCTACATTTCAAGGACCATCATCTCTTTTATCATATGTAGGGTCGAATCATATATTTTAAGGACCCTCAACTCCTTCAACATGTGGAGGGTCAATTCCTACATTTCAATGACCCTCATCTCCTTAGACTTATGAGAGGTTGTATCTAACATTTTAAGGACCCTCATCTCCCTCTCCCTATGAATATTAGACTCTTACATTTCAAGGGCACCCAACTCCAGCATCCTATAAAGGATCGACTCTGACATTTCAAAGACCCTTAGCTCTTTCAGCATATGGAAAGTCAGATCTAATATTTTAAGGACCCTCATCTCCTTCAGCTTAAACATTTCAAGAACCCTCAAATCCTTCGGCCTATTGAGGGTAGGCTCTAGAATTTCAAATACCCTTAGCAGCTTCGGCCTATGGGTGGGAGGTCTAATATTTTAAGAATCCTGATATCCCTCTGCCTATGAAGGCTTGACTCTCGAATTTTAATAACCCTCAGCTCTTTTAGACTATGAGGGATCGCCTCCGACATTTTAAGGACCCAAAACTCCTTCGACTTTAGCATTTGAAGGACCCTCAGCTCCTTCGTTTCTTAAAGGATCACTTTATAGCCTACAGCCTCCTATCACTGTTGGAACAGTTCAAAAGATTTAAACCTAGGGGTAATTGATGATCCAAGTAATGATCTCATCTCTATATTATGAATATTTCGAACCTTCAGCCTCATACCCCGGGTCTTGTTAAGGTCATCCAAGTTATGATAAATAAACAACGTTGCATAAAGTTCACTAGAAGGTTACTGTAACACCCTGCCTAATTAAATACTGGATGATCAGTCCTTCATTAAATTAAACAGGTTTCCCATTTGGTTCATTCTTAGCATCACTGTCGAAAATCATATTAATTCCTAATCACCTATTAGTTAATTAAGCCGGTGTCAAATTTTATATTTCATTAAACAGATAAAATAATAAGTGGAGACTAATTTAAAACATTCACACAATTAATAGAGTCTAAACCATCACAAGGAGTAAATAGATAAAGGTCTTCCCGAATAAACCATTGGTTATAAATCCAAATCCCAAAATAAAATCAACAGTAAATAAATGAATCCCAATATAAGTCTAAATTGAATAACTGAATAAATAAAGTCTAAATAGGTCAACATGCCCAACTGAGATGCTGAAATAAAATCCTACACCAGGAGTGAAATATGGAAGCGTCTAATCAAGTCCTTCAATCCTCCACAGTGCTGCTAATAATCGTCCATGGAATGGATTGTCAAGTGTGGCGTCCCTGTGGCTGGACACCTAAAAGGTTTTGAAAAATATTTATAAAAAGGGTTAGAACCCAAAACATTTTGAAAACATTTAGCAAGCATTTACCATAATTTAAAATCAGTTATTAGATACACATGTTAGGTTCACATACACTCTCTTGAGTTTCCTCACCTCTCAACTATGGTGCACGCCTAACGATTTCTACTTAGACCACCTAGTTGTACTACCCACGCTAAGTAGACAGAAGTATCTTACTCACTTGCGACACATTTAAATTCTCGTGCCTCACATACAGTACGCTACCCGATAGCTAACGCTTCTCTTATGTTATTAGTGTTGATATGAACATTTCTCTTATGTTCTTATTTAACCCATTAATTAAGTTTCACTACTTAATTCATTTCTGTAGATATATACTATCTAACTATCTACTGTCACACGTAAGTAGATATTCATACAAGTATATATATTTATCTCACTAACACATAATTTCATTGTCTCTCAAAATGACCACTATGAAAATAGGTATACTCTGTTATCAGTCCATGTACCACTCGTACTAAAATAAGGATTATCGGTTCGGCATGTCTTTTTGAACCCAAAATCAAATAACAAGAAATGAAGACGAACATAATTCTAAGCCTTTGGGCTACGCACATAAATAATGTACCTAAATGACCTTCCAGTCCAACTAATACACTACACATAGTGAGCCGCCCTAAGTTTTATGTTCCCAGGGCACAAATCCAGACCTCACTAGAATCATCAAGGTGGGATCGCCCAGTGCGCTGGAACCTCTATATTAGCAAGTAGTGTAGTTATGTTAACATTTAACACAAATCATATCATAGGTATACACACAACCTAAATATACATTTATTTAGTAGGTATACATATATCCTAATCGTTATACATCGTACGTAGTATATATCACTCGAATACTCATTGTACTTATTATTTTACGAATTTACATACTATCATATAAATCCGACTATTATTATCAAATCTAAGGGTCCTAGTTACACCTTATATAAATTCAGTAGTTAACTCAATCATACGTTACTAGTATACAAAGCAAGTTCACTCAAATTTTTGATAAATCATTCTCATTCTCTCGAATTAATTATGTCAACTCTTAAGCCCTTTTAATTCTCGTCTTGATTCTCTCAATAAGACTAAGTCTTAATCCCATCATAGGCCTAATGTAATGTAATAAGTCCGTCATTATCTTTTAATAAAGTCCCAAAAGTTTCAGCTACAAAATTATGGAAATTCTAGGCTTAAAATGGGCGAATAGGCAAATCTGGGCAAACCAAATCGATTCTCTCTTGGGCCGAATCGATTCGTTTTGTAGCAGGTCATCTTTTTCATTTGGTTTATTCGTTTTTCACCATTTTCTTTTTACACAACTCTCATGATTCTTTACAAAAGTCAAAACCAATAGTCCCAAACGTTATATACATGCACTATGATGATTTCTAACATAATTTTAACATCAAAACATTACAATTCCTATTGAAGAACAGATCAAATCACATATTCATCAAAAAACCTAGGTTTCTATGTTATTCAATCATATTCAACATAAAACCCAAATTTAATTCGTGATGATTATCACATACCCTCTGATTTCTTATCCTCTAAAAAAGTTGCAGCATACTACATGCAATTCCTACCCAAAATAGGAGTTCTAATCATTCTTTTCTTCCAAGAACATTAATTTATTCAATATATTTTGAAACCCTAAGCACATGGAAATTATAAATTCAAAAGAAATCATAAATAAACATGTGCCTCTTACGGTATGATCTGATTTCGTGACTTGAATTTGGGTTTATTTGTCCTCCGTCCTAATCCACTCTCCAATGGCGATTGTGGTGCAAGAAATAACTTAAATTTCTTGAGAACTCTCCTTTAAGCTTCAAGAATGGCTCCTCCTTCCTCTCTAATGGTCTCCCTTTGTTTTCAAATCTCTTAACCCTAGACTCTCCCATTTACCATCTGATATAAGGATAGGAAATTTGTATCTCTCTCCACCCTAGGCTACCGAAAGATTAAAATACCCTCATACGGTACTGGTTTAGTTTAAAATTGCCCCAGAATCCAATCAATACCCCCGAGTATACTATTTTGACCCTTCTGGAGTCATCCATGACCTCGAAATTATCATTCGAGTCACTCTAAACAAATATCTAACCTCGACCTCAATTTAGCCTATACGTGAGAAGGTAAGATTGCTTGAAAAGCTCTGATATCAATTTAAGAAGGTAAGATCGCTTGAAAATATATGATACCTATTTGAGGATGCGGTGTGATTTCAATTTCAACCAATTCGCAAATTTCAATTTAAACTTATTTAATTGGAGTCAATTTTTAAACCAATTTTATTTAAACCCTAACGCATACATCTAGGTGGGTAAAATCAAACCATCACAAATAAATTGCTAACACACATATTTCAGGAAAAAAATCCAAAGGGAAAACCTTTTTATTTCGCTATGCAAAAGTAAATCGTGACATATATACACAATGAAATCTACAATGAATATTCGTAGCCATTCACATAGACACGTAGCCTAGAGTCAGCAATGGATTAACCGTAGCAAACCCATAAGAACACGCAACTTTGAATCAGACAAGAGCACCCTCAAGTACTCCTAATGACACGCAGTTGTCAGTCGTAGATCTACCCTATCTATAAGATAAACTTCCTAAATAATTCACTAAATTATTGGATTTTTTTGTGAATTTAAAAACAAAGTTTAAACCCTAAATGAAGAAGAAAAAATAATTCTGCAGTTTGCAATTTTAGTAGGCTAAAAAATGTCAGGTCTTGTTAAGGAAAAATGACTCATTTAAGAGGTTTTTGTGTTGAAGAATGTTGATATTCAGATTCGTCTTGATTCATGATTGAACTTGAATAAATCTTCTACGATTGTAGCGGTATATGACTTACTCTAATATAAACCAGACTATATAAAATATGTCCTTACAAATCTCCCCCCATGTCAATGCCGGTACAAACTAAAAATATTCGGATTATCAAATAAAATGGGTCCGTTTGATTCACAAATTTGCCATGGCAAATGTCAAATCAATGGGCAAATATGACATTTGCCCACTTTTTGATATGTTTGATAACAAAATTTACCTATAACCCATTTGCCTATGTACAACACCTCTAATGCATGAAAAGTTGGCAAATTTTGCTTTGCTATTTGGGGAAGAATTATTTGCCAAATAATTCGCCACTTCTTACAAGTGTTTTTTTTTATATTTTTATGCTAAAATATTTTAAAAACTATATTACAAACTATTTTAAATAAAAAACTGTTTTATAAAAAATGTTTTTAAATTGTTTTAAAAACTGTTTTAAAACTGTTAAAAAACTATTTTAAAAACTGTTTAAAAAAATATTTTTTTAAAACTGTTTTATTAAAATTTGTTTTAAAACTGTTTAAAACACTATTTTAAAAGGTTTAAAAACTCTTTTGAATAATTAAGAAAACTATTTCGAATATTGTAAAAATTGTTTTATAAAAATGTTGTAAAAAACTGCTTTTAAAATTATTTTAAAAATTGTATTAATAATGTTTTATAAAAGCTGTTTTTGAAATGTTTAAAAAAAACTATTTTAAAAACAGTTATAACTAAAAAAAATACTGTTTTATAAAAAATGTTACAAAAATGTTTTTTAAATGTTTTAAAACTGTTAAAAAACTTTTTTAAAAACGATTTTAAAAAAATGTTTTATAAAACTATTTTATTAAAAACTCGTTTTAAAACTATTAAAAACACTATTTTAAAAGGTTTAAAAATTGTAATATTGTAAAAATTATTTTAAAAAACTATTTTATCAAAATTGTTTAAAAAAACAGTTTTAGAAATGTTTTAAAAATTGTTTAAAAACTTTTTATAAAATATTTAAATAAACTAATTGGATTGACTTTAATTTCGTCTAGTTGTTGTTTGATAGCTTCGTATGAAAAAACTAAGTAAAATTTGTCATGGCAAATTTTACCCATGAAAATTTTTGCCATCTCCACTTTTAAATCAAACGGACCCTTATAGAAATCTAATACCCTCCTATGAACCCAAATCTGAAAAGGTACTAAAAATGCAACTCTTAAACAATTATAAAAAATCTTCAACATCTTCAAATTGCAAACGTTTCTTTGTCATCATCAGGGTGTGAAAAATAATGATATCCAACTTTTGTACCTACACACAATAGACAAGAAACAAATACCTTCATGACATGTCGAGTTTGAAATGAGATAAACATAAATAAAATCAAATATCAAATCTTAAATCTTAAATTTCTCCCATAATTCAAACTCCCCCATCAAATCATAATTTGTTCTCCCCCTTTTTATTTGTCTGAAATAGACAAGGAAAAGAATAATAATAAAAAAAAAAAGCTTGGAGTGTCATGACAAGAAAAGAAAATAACCTATGATCAACAAGGATAAACTTAAAAGCATTAACCAACTTTTTTGAGTTTATAATTTTTTTTCAACAAAATCAAATTTACAAAAAAAATACACCGTGAATTTACATTAAGATAACCAAATCATGGAAATGGAATGAATGGGTGTGAACATATTCAATAGGTAAATGAACTCAAACATACATAACAAATGTGCACGATGAATATGGATACTCCAAACGAATGAACTTGACAATCATCCTTAGGTGTAAAAATTATTGAATTCAAATAACATTGACTTAATTAATTCAACAAATCAAAATCTAAAGTGATTTCCACATTAATAACGTCTAAAACTATTTAATGCTTTTTCAAGTCTTTGTTAGGATGTGCAAACCCGTTGATTTATTTCCATCCAAACTCCCTCAAATATATATATTTCTTTTTCGTGCTCTTTTGAGGTTTCTATTTTTTCTCACCTTGGCTTTTTTGGCATATAATTATTTTTATTACCGTAATTTTTTCTTGGTCTCTTTTAAACACTGACCTTCACGATGGGATTATTATTCACTCGCAGCCCTTTCCAGTGAACACTCATCTTTTTTTTAATTTAAGCAATATAAATCCTCACGGTAAACGCTTCTTACATGCACAACTTTGATTATCGAGTTTTATCACCTTTGGTTCGTTTTAAAGAGAGGATTGAGATGGAAACACTTCGACCAATATGTGATAGACAAGTACCATAATCAAACAAATCCGTGCAAGTGTGCATTAAAGGAAATCACGAGTCAAAAATGTAGAAAGTAATCTCAAATCTCATCTTAATGACTCCAAACATTATAAATCACATGGATGAAATGATGTATCATCTCAAAACACTATCGAATAGTCACATGGATATGCAATGATATTGTGACTGGGTCGTCCTAAATGTCTATCCATAAATGGTGTAAACAAAATACAAAACTCTTTTTGTCTTTTTTCTAAAAAAATTATCAAAATAAATCTTTTTGGATTTTTTAAAATTTTCTCAAAAAAATAGAAAATCTAATACAAACATTACACATGTCATAACACTAGCACAAATATATCAAATAACACAACTAGCGTATGGCAAACCAACCATGCAAGCAATCAACGATATGAAATATCAAGTGATGCATCATGTGTAAGCATGTGAGACTCAACCAATCTAGCATTTAGAGTCTCCAAAAGTGATTTCCTAACCCAAAACGGTATGTAATTAACTCGAGGGGTTATGGAAACCAACGAGACACTGTCCTTAAACGTCCTAGGACCTTTTCCAAGAAAAAAAGCCTAAGGTAACCTTTCCTACCACAATGTGAACATGTGAAAACTCGAGGAAAGTTACCTATGGATTGACCTTTTTTAACGTCCATGGGTTTGGTTAACCCTCTGTCTTGGCGTTGACACTCGAAGCATGAGAATAAGACAAGCCCTTACCATCACTACACAAACTACTCGAGTCTTTTAAATCATTTTTCAACTTCAAAATGTTTTACTCAAGAAAATAATTAGACTCTTCCAATTTTAAGGACTCCTTCTTTATATGTTCAATTATTCCTAGAAGGTTATCTCGGTCTCCCTAAATAAGCGCAAACTTTTTCCTGAGATTCTTTTCATGTGCCTTAAAATCGTTTATCACAATATTTTTATCCTCTTTGGCACAAACACAAACCCTAGAATTTTTCAAGTCCTCCAATTCTTTTTCTAAAAATAGGTATCTATCATCATCCTCCTTCTTTGACAATTTCAAATCACTAAGGTCATGGTCCAAATCAACAAATTTCTCACGAAAAAAATCTCTTTGGTTTTGAACTATTTGCAAAAGATCCATAGCAGATTTCAAACGAGAATTTTCTTTTTCCAAAAATTTAATTCTTTCAGCAAACTTCAAATTCAAACAATTTAGATCATTAAAACAATGATTTGTGCCATTAAATAAGGCCATCAGATTATATAAGTTCTCCATCAGAAAAATTGTAAAATTTTCAAAATAAGATTTTAAAAAAAAAATATCACAAAAATTTTGTCGAAAAAAGATCAAACATAATAACTTAGTGCAACAGGTTCTGATACCAATTTAAGAAGGTAAGATCGCTTGAAAATATTTGATATCAATTTGAGAATGTAAGATCGTTTGAAAATATCTTATACCAATTAGAGAATTTAAGATCTCTTGAAAAGCTCTGATACCAATTTGAGAATGCGATGTGATGTCGATTTCAATCAATTCGCAAATTTAAATTTAAACTTATTTATTGGAGTCAATTTTTAAACCAGTTTTATTTAAATCCTAACATAGACATCTAGGTGGTTAAAATCAAACCATCACAAATAAATTGCTGACACTCAGATTTCAGGAAAAAAACACAAAGGGAAAACCTTTTTATTTCATTATGCAAAATTAAATTACAACTTACATACACAATGAAATCTGCAATCAATATCCATAGACATGCAGCCTAGAGTCTACAATGGATCAACCGCAGCAAACCCTCAAGAACACGCAGCTCTGAATCAGCCAGGAATACCGTTAAGTACTCCCAATGACACGCAATCGTCAGTCGTAGATTTACCCTCTCTATAAGAGAAACTTCAACAAGATCGTATCTTCGGTAGTAAAATAATTCGCTAAACTATTGGGATTTTTTGTTAATTGATAACCCAAGTTCAAACCCTAAATGAAGAACGTTAGGTATTCTTAAGGAAAACTAACTCATTTAATTGAGTCGGTGATCTCACTCGAACAAAAACATGATATTGCTCGAACGAGGACATCGCGTGGCATGGTATTATTGCTTGAACGACACTATTTTGTCGCTCGAACGACCGAGACGTCAAAAAAATTCTTTTTATAAAACTCCGCGTCAACACTTCGAAAAAATTCTTTTGACAAAAAATAACGCCTCAGGTGTTTAAAAACAGTTTAAGAAAATTATCCCAACACTTTAAATCAACCGTTAAGGAACTCAACTACAACGTTGCCAAAATCTATCTCGCAGAGGCTTTTCTGTTGAAGAATGTTGATATTCGGATCCGTCTTGATGCACGATTAAACTTGAATAAATCTTCGATGGTTGTAGCGGTATAGGACATACTCTAATATAAACCGGACTATATAAAATAGGTCCTTTCAACACGCGACTCCCGGTTGAGATAAATCCGATTACGCTAATGTCACCCGCTATGACGCGTAATTATTTCCATAAAATATTTACTATCCACTTAGTAAATTCAATACCTATTATTAATCATCATTTCTCATATATTAATATTTAATAACCACATTATTATTTAATTCAATTAAATTAGGTCACTCGTGTAATTTAAAACAAACGAATTAATTACCGAGTTAATTAAATTCCATATACGTCACTCATGTAATTTAAAATGAAATGAATTAATTATCGAATTAATTAAATTCCAAATACACTAAAATACATGGTATTACAATTACTTTGGACATTTCAAGCGTTCATAAATGTGTGCATAATTTCAAATTTCATGTGGAGGAATGTTCGTGCATTCAGCACAACATCTAAAAGGACGGGTTAAAACACCTCGGATGAGAATGTCTTTCAACATGCACCATGTGACTTGGGGTGAATATTACACCCCCAAGCTAGCTATAAATATCTTGTACCATGTTACTTGTTCCAAAAGTCATTCTATTGTAAAACACATCAAAATTCTATAAAAATACTTTCTAGTTAGAGAAAGTACAATTGTAACTTGTAAAAATACTTTCTTATATTATTTACTGCACTTTTACTATTCATTATCATACCCAGACCATGTTCATCATCATCACTCACTAAGTTCATCTTTTTATCTGGATTACTAGATGTGTAACATCAGGGGGGTTAATATGTCAGAAAACAAACCCAACCATTTATCTAATTTCAATACACTCATTAGAAATTCAACTCAACAAAATCGGTGCTATTGAGTTACCCAATAACATCCCTGTTAATTAAAAAATTGGATTGAGTTCTTTTTGGTTTACTCATTAACTCAACTTAAGTCATGTAGTAACTAACTATAATCTCAAATTCATTCTAAATATTTTTATCTCTAAGATATTAACCTTTCCTTTCTCTAGAAAGATATTATATTTCTTGAATTGTAATATTATTCTCTCTCTAAAATACCTATTCATTTCTTTCGAGAAAAAGTTCTAACTCAAATTGTCTCTCTCTCTAAATGCTAATCCATTTCTTTCTAAAAAAAACCTCTTTAAAATTGTGATATCTTTCTCACTTTAAAGTAATTTCTCTCATTTAATGCATTTCTCTAAAAAAGTTTCTCTTTATAAATTTGTAATTTTTTCTTCTCTTACATTAAAATTTAGCAAGATAGGGAATTTAAAATCTTAAAGAGAAAATATTTTTAACAGAGATATTTGATAACATATAAATCTAGAGAGGTTACATTTTAAAGAGATTTTAAATTTAGAATGAGAAAGATGCTTTAACCTTAGGGGTAAAGTAATTAGATTTTTAAATGTGAACCAGTCAAACAGGTTGACCCGGGACCAATCTAATCTGTTATAACCTCACTATTCTTTTAAGCAAGTTTGGGCACGTTACGTTAAGGCTTGGTTTGTTAGTGACCCGAACCAAACCTCCCACAATCTACCCATTTGATACCCTTACATGAGAGTATCTTAAATAAAAACATAAAGAAAAATCACTAAACTAGTTATGTGACTAAAGGTTTGATTCCAATTAATTTCTTAATTAATTAACATATAAAGAAAATTAAATACTTCTAAATTTGAACCATGGTTTAATTTTACGAAATAAAATTAATTAGTCCAAATTATATGCACTTGGTGATTAACAATGGAAACAATAAAACCAAACACACAAGGATTTTTAGGGCCTGTTTGGTTTGCAACTATAATTCTGTTTTCTGTGTTTAAATACAATTCTGATAAAAATCTTCGTTTGACAACCTGTTTTTAAACACAGAATTATAATATTCCTGTGTTATAATCAAGTTTTTCAGAAAACAGATTTTGGGTGTTTTATAACATCTGTTTTTTTTATTTTTCAACTCAGAATTATTCATTCTTAATATTTTAAAGCAATTATACCTTAATATATAATATATATACATAATACAATAATGTGTGTAATTCTTATAAATAAAAAATATATATGTACATATACACAAAATTACGTATGGAATAATATAAAGTTAAATAATATTATCAATAGATACATGATACTTATATATAGTTTTATACATATATTATTAATGTATGAAATAATATAAAATATACATATAGTACATATGTATTAAAAAATATTATCAATTCATGTATGTATATAATTTTATAGTGAATTATATATGCGACATCATTATATATATATATATATATATATATATATATATATATATATATATATATATATATATATATATATATAGAGAGAGAGAGAGAGAGAGAGAGAGAGAGAGTTAAACTCCCTAACATACCTCATTAAATATACCTAAAAATACATGATATTAAATGTACGTGTATATAATTTATGATGTATGTATGTATGTATGTATATGTATACATTCATGTATCATGTATGTATGAAAGTTTTATATATATATATATATATAAACTCCACAACATACCTCATTAAATATACCTAAAAATACATGTTATTAAATGTACATGTATATAATTTATGATGTATGTATGTATGTATACATTCATGTATCATGTATGTATGAAAGTTTTATGTATGTTTATATGTACATACATACATATATATACACACACACACACACACACGCATATGTATGATATAAATATACATATTTGTCAATTTTCAAAAAATTGTATTTAAAAACAACTTTACCAAACACACACCAATAATTATAAACACAAAAAACTGAATTTTAAAACTGTATTTAAAAACAGTGTTTAAATCGAATTTTCTGAATAGAGAACCAAACAGGCCCTTAGAGTGGAAGCTCTCGTAGGAAAAACCATTATCGCCCCAATCCACTTACAATTCCACTAGTATTGGAATCAATTTTCACAAGACTTAACAAGGACTCAAACACAACTTATATATATGACAACAATACCCGCCATGATGCTACTCCCTTGCGTTCTACCCATTTTCTTTTGCCCGTACTAGTAATAGTCTCTCCAATCTAGGAACTAGTTGCATTACCTCTACGGCCTTAGTGTCCACCACTCTTGGTTAGCGATGATCATTTCCCATCTAATACAATATTCTATCTTTTTGGAAGGAGAATATCTTAGGGGATTTATAAATCTATATTTTACTTTAATTATATGGAGATGATGAAATCTCATAATCGAAAGGATTCTAGCAAAGCCAATTAGGATTTTGGAACAACTGGGCATTGTTAATTAGAATACACGTTTAAAGGTGTTTAAATAGTTTAGGAGTGAAAAAGATTCAAATAAAAAGATTTCCGAGACAAATTTTCTCGTTCGAAGTATGAATCCCTCATTCAAAGGAGAACTTTCAAACAATGGCTTCTCATCTGAAAAAAATCAGTTGAGGGTCATTTTTGGATACAGTGCTCCCTCGTTCAAAACAAACTTCGATCAAACAATCCTCCACTACACCAAAATGGCCAAATTGTCACCTTTCAGCCGGCCACCCTTGTCAAGGTCATTGACCATGACAAAAAACACGCGTTTTGTGTCACGGTCATTGACCTTGACACGACCGTGACAAGTCCGTGACAAATTTACTTGTCACGGACTTGTCACGGTCAATGACCGTGACAATTCTTTAAATAATTATCAAGGTCAATGATCGTGACACGACCGTGACAATGTTAGCAGCAAAAACCCTTTCCCCCTTCTTTTTTCCCTCCCGCCGTTCCCTCCCTCTCTCACTCTCTCGACGCTGCTCTCTCTCTCTCGACGCTGCCAGGTTTAATTCTCTCTCTCTCTCTCTCTATCTCTCTTCCATTTATATATATGTTTGTGTGTATATATATGTGTGTATGTGTGTATATATGTGCGTGTGTGTGTGCGTGTGTGGGGGGTGGGGCAGGGTGGGGTTAGGGTGGGGGCAGGGTGGGGGTAGGGTGGGGGGTAGGGTGTGGGGCAGGGTGGGGGTGGGGGTTAAAATGTAAATAAATAAGTATTTTTCTATAAATTTCCAAAAATAATATCCAAAAATGTAAATGTAAATAATATCCAAAAATGAACGCCAGCTTAATATGTGATTTAAGTGTGAAATAATCGCTATATACTTATACTAATGGAGAAAAAAACCATGTATGGCGTTTTTTGTTGACTTTATATGGTGAAATAATCACATGACTTTATATCAATCAAATAAAAGCATGAAAACTAAAAAACTACAATAAGGGTTAAAATGGCATCCGAAGTTGCTAAAAGCATGAAAAATAAAATATTTTTTAAGATTTGTGGTGAATAACTAAAGTTAAAAAAAAGTATTACTTTAGTCATTAAATTACTTTTTGAATTCGGGCGATGCGCATAAATTTGTAGTAATTGTCTTATAATAAAGATCATTTAGTCTATGTTGTTGAAAAATTTGATCAAATTGGCGAGCCGTTCATATTTTAAAAATGTTGTTTTTATTCCTATTTAACTTTTCTTTCTATACACCCTTAATTATATTTAAAGTTTAATAAAATAGGAGTTATAGAAAGAAAAGTGGGGTTTAAATAAAAACACTTTTTTTAAATTTTAGGTTCTGGTGCATAATCTTACCCTCAAAGTTATTTTATCACTCTTAGTTTATATTTGTGATAATACTTTATGAACCACAACTTTAGGTTGATTATTTTAGAACTTAAACTTCAAGATACAAAAAATAATTCTATAGAACAGCTTAGATATCTTAACAAAACACATATCTAACATTGAATATGATTTATAACAAGCACAAAACAATAGTAGAAATTCAATACATGAAATTAACATTGAGATTATTTTAAATAGACAGTCACTATTGTGTGTGTGTGTGTGTGTGTGTGGTGGGTGGGGGGCTATTGTGTGTGTGTGTGTGTGTGTGTGTGTGTGTATGTGGTGAGTGGGGGTGGTGGTGTGTGTGTATGTGGTGAGTGGGGAGTGTGGAGGGAGGTGGGGGTGTGTGTGTATGTGGTGAGTGGGGGGTGTGGAGGGAGGTGTGTGTGTGTGTATATTTGAATTAACCCATGAATTTGTATTTTTGTATTTGAATTAACCCATGAATGTATTTTTGTATTTGAATTAACCCATTATATGAAACATACTTGAAATTAAATATAGTGCGCATAGATACTAGCCTTCTAGTTCTTATGCGTACGCATTCAACAGCCCTTAGACCCGTTCGAGAGTCATTACCCCTGTAATGAGATCTCTCGAATTGTCCCGTTTAGACAGTTTGAGACTGTATAATTTCTGTATAATATTCTTATTGGCTTAAAGTTGTTACTTTTGGAGGAAGTTCTGCAGTCGTATCTTAATGTTCTCTGGGTACATACTAGATTGACAAGTGTGACTGTTATTTCAATTGACCAATTGAAATAACACTCACACCTGCCAATCTACGTCGTGTACTTGGAGAACTAAGGGGATATGCTGTCGAATTTTTTTCAAATCGTAACAATGTGCATGAGCTATTAAGTATATTACAGACACTACACCAAATCTGCCCATTTGTCAAGGTCATTGACCTTGACAAATTCACCTTGTCAAGGTCAATGACCGTGACATTTCGAGGCGAGACAACTTTTTTTGTCACGGTCGTGTCACGGTCATTGACCTTGACACAAAACTCGCATTTTGTGTCACGGTCGTGTCGCGGTCAATGACCGTGACACGTTTGTCACGGTTATAAACCGTGACAAAGTCGTGACCCTTTTTTAAAAAAATTGTCACGATCATTGACCGTGACAAGCCCGTGACAAATGTTGTCACGGTTTTGTCACGGTCAATGACCGTGACAATTCTGGGCAGAATTTAAAAAAAATCTGTTGGGCAGTATGGCCACCGCCACTGCCCAGCAGTATATTTGTACCTGTTCCAAACATCATATATCCAACACAAACTAAAGATAATGCAAATATATATTCATGACAGTATAATCCAAATCTTCAAAGTAAAAATAATATACATGACGATATAATCCAAATATAATTAAAATGGACAAACTTAAAAATAATGTTACTACATGTCTTAGATAAAACTGAGGAGGTGAGTAGGCCACACGACATACGAATTGACGCACCCACTAATATACGTCGTGCCGCATTGTTCGCGCAACCACAATAGGGAGTTCTCCTTCCCGAGTATGACATGCGTGACGAGCACCCTGGACTCCATCTCTTGAAGCACACGTCCATGGACTAGTCCACCCTCGACGATGTTCGGGTCCCTCAATCCCCGCCCTATCCGCTGGCCATCAAATATGTCCAATATGAACACGCTCGGCCAACCAATTGTCGATAATGGTCTGTTGGAGGGCGTCAAATAGGGAAGTGGATCGTCGAAGTACGAACGTGTCGGTGATGAAGCAGCGAGGTCCACATCCTCGTCATCCTGCGCCTCGTCCTCCCGCACCTCCTCGTCCTCCCGCACCTCCTCCTCCACCGCCTTCTCCTTCCCTTTCCCTTTCCCTTTCTCTTTACGGTCTCCACCCAACGTACGCTTCATGAATGCGTACATATCTTGGACCGTCGCCTCCAAACGGGACAGCTTCGCGTCGTGTGAATCCACCGTTCGAGCCAACCCGGTGTCGCTCGTCTCCAATCCGATGATCCTAGATTTGGCCACCCGCGAGCTCACTCCCCTTGTCCTCCCCTTGCGATCAAAGCCAAGCACTTGGCTGAGTGCGTCTGTGGACAAAGATGCCTTGTCGGCATCAGACTGCGACTCATGCACTTCCTTAAGCTTTGCCTGAAACGACAAAAAGCACATGATTAGTAAAATAAGTAAACTAAAAAATTATAACGTAATTAACAATAATTAAACTGTTGGATTACTTACAATCGTGGTCGCGATGCTCGGGGACACCTCCTTGTCCTTCCCCTTCTTCGTCCGAAGAGCCACATAAGTATCGAGCCTATGTGGCTTACCCCTGGCCCACTCCCTACCCCCTGAAATAAAATAAAGTAAAGTAAAATTAGTATCGGCCCCGCAAAGTAAAATAATATCCAATAATATATTTCTGTAGTTATAGATAAATTAAATATTACCTTCATCCTATGCTCCACCTCAGCGTAGGAGTAGTGCACGTCCGTCTTTTTAGCCCGATTTTCCCTCCCCGATTGGCGAGATGCCAATTGTCGATCCTCGATCTCATTGTCAATGAACTTTTGCCATTGTGCCAATGAGATCGGCTCCTTGGGCGGGACGGATCGGCGCCATTGTAAAATGGTCTCTCGTGTTTTTCCAAAGTACCGTGTCCGCATATTTTTTTTCCACGTCTTGTGTTGCTCCCTCAACTGCTCGAAGACGGAATCGCGTAGCTTTGGATCCAAGTTGAATTGTTCCTGTCCAACAAATACAATGTTAGTTGCGAATAAATATAAATATAAATATAAATATAAATATAAATATAAATATAAATATAAATATAAATATAAATATAAATTGAAATTGAAATTGAAATATTCATATAAATATTACCTGTAGTGCCGCCCAAACAGCTAACTTGAGCTCATACGGCACCTCCTTCCAACTCATAAACCCCGGGCCGATGACCGTCTTTAGCAGCTCGAGGGATCTCGCTAAAAGCTCCGACTTGTTTTCGACGGTAATCCCAAATTTTCCATATTTGGGGAGCCTAGGGGCGGAGGAGCCCTCGTCGCCTCCGCTACCACCGAACCCAGAGGACGACATCATCATAAACAGCATCATCATCTTCACCCTAACATCTGAAGGAGACATTTTTGCTGTAAAAAAAATGTTATTAGTACAGATAGAAAAAATGTTATTAGTACAGATAAAAAAATGTTTCGTCTATATTATAACGTATGTGTAAGTTCCGTCAATACCACCCCCACCACACGCACACACACACACACACCACCCCTACCCACCCCACCCCACCCCCGTCTATACTTTTAGTGTTGTGTATATATGTTAGTCTACTTTTGCTTTTTTTTTAAATAATCAATTAACCAAATTTCATAATACTGAATAAGGGTTAATCCTAGCCATTGATTAAGTGTATTATTAGTAAGTACAAAAAATAAATATGGACTCTTAATCTAGGATATAAGGAGTATTTGTTAGTGAAATAATAATTTAGTGATAAAAACACACTCGAACACTACCAAGTTTTGACGACACGGGTCTCTAGAAAGAAAAACAAGCATTTCCAAATTACACGTCGAAATAATACAAGTGCATGCTTTGCAATCAAAGGTATTTATCTTTAGGGGTTTGTAAATTTAGGATTTATTGTAATATGTATTTTGAAAATAGGACAACAAACATTTTATTTATGATTTTAGTCCCTATTTTTTAATAAAACCGCTGGCGCGGACCCATATTCATAAAACGTTAACCAATCATAACATGCCACGTGTCCCTTTAATTTGAAAATAGGGACAAAAAATGGAAACAAAATGTTTGTTGTCCTATATCCATAATCAATATTATTTTAAGTCCTAAAATTACATAATCTATTATCTTTATAAGGATAAAATTATCTTAAAATGATTGGTAGGGAATGTCTATGAGGTGGATGATAATTTATTTGATATTTTATTTTATTTCTTTTGGTTAGGTTATTAAGACTTTATTTGAATTGATATCTTAGTAATTATTATTTAATATTTATTTTGAGCAATTATCTTATAGTAGGATTATTGTCCTAGAAACAATTCTATCAATTCGAATAAATAGATATCAATTCAAATACATGTCTTGGATATCAATTCCCACTAGGGGTGGCAATTCGTGTGCGTCGTGTTGTGTTCGGGTCGTGTCATGTCGGGTTCGTGTTAAGTATTAGTCAACCCTAACCCGACCCATTTAACTAATCGTGTCAGATGAGCAAACACTAACCCGACCTATTTATTATCGTGTCGTGTTCGGGTTGACCCGCATAACCCATTAAGTAAAATATAAAATAATTTTTTTCTTCTCTCTTAACCAATCATAGCACTCATACGCCTACAATAACTTAATTTAATTAATTTCAAATTCTTGCAACACATAAATAATTTATCATCCGAGTTCGTGTCGAGTTCGTGTCGGGTATCGTGTCGTGTCAAAAATTGCCACCCCACCCCTGCCCCCCTCCACCACCACACACCACCACACACACACACACACACACCCCACCCCACCCCCTCCCCCACCACACACCACCACCACACACACACCCCACCCCTAACCACCCCCTGTCCCACCCCTCCACCACCCCCTCCCCCACCACACACACCCCACCCCACCCCACCCCCTCCCCCACCACACACCACCACACACACACACACACCCCACCCCTAACCACCCCCTGCCCCACCCCTCCACCACCCCCTCCCCCACCACACACCACCACACACACACACACACACCCCACCCCACCCCCTCCCCCACCACACACCACCACACACACACACACACACACACCCCACCCCACCCTCCACCACCCCCTCCCCCACCCTGCCCCACCCCCTGCCCCCCTCCACCGTCCCCACCCCTCCCCCACCCTGCCCCACCCCGCCCCACCCCCCACCCCCTGCCCCCCTCCACGCACACACATACACACATATATATACACATACACACAAATATACACACAAATATATATATAAATGAAAGAGAGAGAGAGAGAGAGAGAGAAAATGGACCTGAAAGTAGAGAGAGAGAGAGAGAGAACAGCGTCGAGAGAGAGAGAGAGAGAGAAATGGAGGGAACGGCGCGGGAGGGAAAAAAGAAGGGGGGGTAGGGTTTTTGCTGAGAATATTGTCACGGTCGTGTCAAGGTCTTTGACCGTGACAAGAATTTAAATAATTGTCACGGTCAATGACCGTGACAAGTCCGTGACAAGTAAATTTGTCACGGGCTTGTCACGGTCATTGATCGTGACAATTCGTTGTCACGGTCGTGTCAAGGTCAATGATCGTGACATAAAACGCGTGTTTTTTTGTCATGGTCAATGACCTTGACAAGGCTGGCCGGCTGAAAGGTGACAATTTGTCCATTTTGGTGTAGTGAGAAAAATGAAGTCTTGAATGGGATAGGACCACTTACCCTTTAATAGGATAATTAAATGATGGGATAATTAAATAAATGATACTATAAATCTAAGTTTTGTTTACCTTTAATAGGTATTTAGTTGTGGTAGCTGTGATGGGATATCCGAAATACAAAGAGTGGATGGGTGAGACTAATAGAATGGGGGATGTGTTTCGCAGAGGTGCTAACGAATTTGTGAAATATGCAAAGAGATGTCGTAATGATGAAGAGTTTCCGTGTCCGTGTGCTAGGTGTAAGAATGGTAAGATGTTTGAGTGGAAAACAGTTGAACTACATTTGTTAAGATCGGGTATGCAAGATAGTTATCGATTTTGGAGTTTTCACGGTGAATTGAAAGTTCCTTTTGTCCCCGACCAACCTTCACAACAACCTTCAACAAGTAGAATAGATGTAGAAGGGGACAACGTAGATCATAATATGTTGGAGGATTTAGTTGATGATGCGTACGGAGTTTATGAAGCTGAGGAGAATGAGGTTACTGATGATGTAGAAGATTCAAGTGCTCGTGAAGATAACACGATAAAAATTGACGATGACTACCAAAGTTTAAAATTTAAGGCGACCCAACCGTTATACTCTGGCTGTGAGAAAGATCAAACAACTTTACATGCCATGGTTGGTTTGCACAGTTTGAAGACGCAGTACGGTTTGTCTGGCAATAGCGTGACGGGAATTCTGAAATGGGTGAAGGGCTTATTACCCAAGGTGAATACACTTCCAAATAGCTATCCTGTTATGAAGAACAGTTTGAAAGGTTTGGGAATGAAGTATAAATCGATTCATGCTTGTGTGTATGACTGCATACTATACCAAAAGGAGTATGAAAATCTCGATCGTTGTCCGGTATGCGATGAACCTAGATATGTCCAATCTACTCGTAAGGAAGGCACAAGCTCAAAAGTGCCTCAAAAAGTATTGAAATATTTTCCCGTTGTACCTAGATTAAAGCAATTTTTCACAGTACCATGGATTGCAGAGGCAATGACTTGGCATGCTAGGGCAGAAGTAGGGGGTAATATCATGCGTCATCCTATTGATTCTACTGCCTGGCGGAGGATGAATTTTGAGTATCCCGATTTTGCTCGAGAATAACGCAACATTCGTTTGGCTATATCAACAGATGGTTTCAATCCATTTGGAAATCTAAGCACCAATCAGAGTGTATGTCCAGTGATCCTAGCCCCACTCAACCTCCCTCCTTCACAGTGTATGAGACCAGAATTTTCGATGATGGCTTTATTGATACCTGGGCCAAAGGCACCAAGTGATGAGATTGATATCTACCTGGCTCCTTTGGTATAAGAATTAAATGAGTTGTGGGAAGAGGGTGTGCAATCATTTGACTCTTTTAGAAAAGAAGAGTTTACGCTGAAAGCTATGTTGATGTGGGCAATTCATGATTTTCCAGCTTATGGGACATTATCCGGATGTGTAATACATGGTTATTTGGGGTGTCCTATTTGTGGAGAGGAGACTGAATCTCTTCGTCTATCCTCTAGCTTAAAAAATGTATACCATTGCCACAGGAGGTTTTTACCCCCAGCTCATAGTTTCAGATTTGAGAAAGGTTCCAATTTTTTATTGGGCGGATTTGAACATAGGCTACCGCCGAGACAACTTTCGGGTTCAGAAATTGAAAGCAAATCTTCTGAATGTGGCCCAAATATGCCAGGTAAGAAGCCCAAATTTAAGAATGTCAAGCATAAGAAGACCCCAACTGGGAATGAAACTGAGATAAGAAAGGCATGGTCTCGGAGGTCAATTTTATTTGACTTGCCTTATTGGAAGAAAAACCCGGTGCGCCATGTATTGGATGTGATGCATGCAGAGAAGAACTTCGCTGAACATATTGTGGGTACTTGCCTTGGGGGGAGTCATTCGAAGGATGGAGAAAATGCACAAAAAGACCTTAAAACGTTAAAACTTAAGCCACAACTATGGTTGAAAGATGGAGCGATGCTCTGCAAATTCCTCCCAACCGTTATGTAGCCAAACATCACCAGTTGAAGTTGTCAATTTCACTTTCCATACCCCACCATTTGGAACTTCTAGCAAAACATGGGAGACCATTCAAAGGTGGAATTGACAACTTCAATTGCTGATTTTTGGCTACACAACGGTTGGAAGTAATTTGCAACGCATAACTCCATAGGATTATGGTATTTCTTAGTGTTTAGATATGAAGAGAATTATATTTGACACGATTGCCCGGGGTACATTAGTTGGAAGGAGGTTCCATATGAGCTCAAGTTAGCTGTTTGACTGACACTACAGGTAATGTATTTATATTTATATGTCAATTTCGATTTCGATTTCAATTACGATTTATATTTATCTGTATTTGAGGGGCGGATACTAATTTTACTTTATTTCAATTCAGGGGACAGGGAGTGGCCCTAAGGGTAGGCCAAATATGCTCTATACTTATGTGGTTATTCGGACGAGAAGGGAAGGATAAGGAGGTGTCCCCGAGCGTCACGGTACAAAATCTCTTTTCCATGCAAATAGTTTGTAGATTTGAGATAATTGATGGTGATGTTGTTTCTTCTGAAATAGTTTCTATTTTGAATATATATTTGCATTATCTTTAGTTTGTTTGGATATATGATGTTTGGAACAGGTACAACGTTGCTATAACAGGTACAAATATACTGCTGGGCAGTGGCAGTGGACATACTGCCCAACAGATTTTTTTTTAAATTCTGCCCAGAATTGTCACGGTCATTGACCGTGACAATTTTTTTAAAAAGGGCCACGGCTTTGTCACGGTTATAAACCGTGACAAATGTGTCACGATCATTGACCGCGACACGACCGTGACACAAAACGCGAGTTTTGTGTCAAGGTCAATGACCGTGACACGACCGTGACAAAAAAAGTTGTCTCGCCTCGAAATGTCACGGTCATTGACCTTGACAAGTTGGATTTGTCAAGGTCAATGACCTTGACAAATGGGCAGATTTGGTGAAGTTTTCTTTCGATCGAGGTCCATTACCTTCAGAAACCCATCCTATTTCAAAACCTTCTTTGATCGAGCGTGACCTTATTCGAACAAGTTCACTAAACTTTGACCTTTGATGAAATTTTGTTAATTTTTTAAAAAAAGTCTTTTCCAAATTTGTTTCCATCAAAGATTTTCATGTCACTTTGTAGAAATAAAGTACACTACAAGGAAATAAAAAAGTTTGAAAAGCCATTACATTTACCAAACCCCTTATATGTAATGAATATGTCTCATCCAATTTGGTAATCTCTGTCACGGTGGTTTGTGTCTTTGTCTTTACTTTCGTGACATTACAACTCAATATAAAGACAATAGGACTCAAAATTTCTTTCTGGAATTATGCCAATACAATTAAAGCCCGAGGGAGAGTAAAACATGTCCTTACAAATCTCCCCCTTTGGTAATTCTGGGGCAAAATCAATAATGGAAAAGATTCAAAAACTATGAATCTATCCATCCCAATTCCTTCAAGACTCGATAAAAATGTATGACTCGTTCCATCCATAGTTTATCCACATCACGAGTCTTGTATGTTTTACAAACTTAAACACAAGCCCTATTAACTACTAAAGATACAAGAGATGTATATAAATTAGCAGGAATCATAAATTGCAATGAACACACTAAAATAATCCCCCTAAATATATATTTCCCCGAAATCTGAAAATTTCTCCCATTTTTGTCTCGAATAGACAAAGGAAGAAAGAGAAAAAATAACTATCACAAATCAATTTAATTAAGAAGAAGGAATCATCAATAAAGTATATGCTTGGTGAAATAAGGGATAGAAATACATGGGAATATGAATACGGTAAAACATAGATCAATATATAACATCTTATCCATATATCAACATGACATGTGACATCATCAATATCATTTAAGACTTTCAAGTATCAATAATAAGCATGTAACTCAAAAATGCCAGAACTAGAGACATAATAATTTAATTAATATGAATACACTAAATCAACAGTTTTGTCATACATGTGATAAATATCCTACAAAAATATAAATACATGTTCATAAAACAACTACAACGAATCTAAAGAGTATAAGAGAATAGAAATACACCAAACCAAATAAAATATCTCTCTAAATAATATATCATGAAAAATAAAAGTAAAGTATCCATAAAAACCATGTATTTCCACCATCATCATATCCATCTCGAGCACCCAATGGTCCTACTTCGTATATCCTCTCTCGATCACGCCCATCCCTCGGCCAAGGCAAGTACTGCGTATCCTTATGAGATATTATCTCTAGTAAAGAAACTAAATGTTCCTGGAATATTGTTATCTATCGCGCTTGAAGTTCAAAGACTATATCGTCTCCCGTTAAATGAGGTGAACTGAGTAACAAAGATTTCCTTCTGATGAGATGTCTGTGTCGGAGTAGATCGAGTGGTACTCAAAATGGATACATGGGGTGATGGAACATGACTAGACTCAGTGTAAAATGTTTCATTGTCCTATGATGTAGGCGAAGGGAGAACATGTCCATCATTAATAACATGAGAATTGGAATAATGTTTAGTTGTTGTCAATCCTAGATAAAAAAAATCTAAGGTATGTTCTCCAGGAGTGAAAGGTACATCGAATGTTAGCATGATGATTGTAACACATCATAAGAGTGGGAGCCCATTTAATACAATTCGCGAGAGCATCCTACCAGCCCAGATGGATCAAGATGTTGCCCGACCCAAATCATGAATAAAATTATACTAGAAATATTTTAGATACACCAAAACACTTACGAATATAGTCAAATCAAATACCAACAATGTCAGAGGTGATATTAAAGTATTCCTTGGTTTATCCACACATTGTTTTGAATTCTTTGTACAACTCAAACTCTATCATGACACACTTATAAATTGTACGCCCTGACCTGAGGCAAAGGGATTGTAACTTGAGACTTTGAGAGACACTTAATAAAAATAGTAACCTCTCCATGGACGTAGGCAATTTTTCGAATCACGTATATCGTTGTGTTTTGCTCTTTACTTTTTGCCTTTGTGATTATTGTCATGGATCTCTTTATTGTGATATTTTATGAACTCATAATTGGCGCCGTCTATGGGAAATGATCTTTATTCTTGTGAAAATATTCATTAACAGAATGCCCATGATGTCTCACCATAGAAGTAACATTCCCTAGGTTGGAGATATCCAAGAAGACCCCATTCCTCCTAGGTTAAGTCTGAGATTCGCCAGCATACAAACACTAGGTTCCGTCAGGATAGGAAACCTTTCGAAGAAAGATAGGGGCCACCTAGGTCTACGCAGATCTCTAGGTTGGTCGAAGCTTATGAAGCCAGGCTTCACGAACAAGAGGAGGTTGCACGCCTCTAGGTAGAATAAAATGCTCGCCTACATAGGCGACTTGAAAGAGTGGAGAGAGATATCAAAAGGGCTACTAAAAAGTGTCGTAATAGGACTCCTAGTCCTCAGGCGAGTGGCACTCGCAGTCGAGGGAGGAGCTTTAGGCATGACCCAAAGAGAACTGAATATGACAGGTTAGAGCATGGATGATCAGATCGTGGCTAGCTAGAAAGAGGCCACAGAAGCAAGGATAAAAAATGAAGATACAAGGATTCCGGTTCGTAGGGAGATAGATCAACATCTAACCCACCGCGGAGCCAAATCCACTAGAGAGCTATACAGAAGAGCTCTCAACACTCAGATGAAATCCTTTTTTAAGGGCAATCGAAGAGGAGGAGCCCTTGAAGAAGTTCGTTATCACCAAGTTCAAGATCTGCGACGGGAAAACAGACCCCATAGATCATGTTAGGCAATACCAACAAGTAATGACCTTATAGATCCACGATGATGCATTAATGTGACAAATTTTCACTTATAGCCTACATAATGTAGCACATGAGTAGTTTGAGAGGCTTCCATGTAGGTCGATCAGAAACTTTGGATCTCGGGCGGAGGCTTTCACTACTCATTTTATAACCAACATCTCCCATCCCAAGAGGATGAATGCACTACTTACGATGAAAAAAAAGACATAGCAGAACCTTTGGGATTATGCTAAAAGATATTGGGAATTTTTAATAATATCGATGATTGTTCGGAGAAAGTTATCGTAGCATCCTTCAAAATTGGTCTGCTGACCTCCTCCTTATTGGACGATCTTATGGCCCGTATTGAGATTTACGCCAAGATGTACGATGTAGTTCATTCTAATGCAAGGGACAATGGTCGAGGAAAGGAGAATAAAGGAATAGAAAAGAATGATACTCAAAAGAAGGGAAACAAGAATGGGGGTAGGAGTGTCTCCAAGAATGAAAACAAGGTCAATCCTTCCAAGGTGTTTGAGACTGTTAAGATTGTCTTCAAGGAACTCGTTTACAAAATTCTGAGAAAAATCAAAGATAAGCCATTTATCAAGTGGCCCAAAAAAATGGGTGGAGACCCAACTAAAAGGAACCACGCACTGAGATGCGTATTCCACAAAGAGGGCGGTAACAAAACTAAGAATTGCAAGTCTCTTAAGTAACATTCGAAAGAGTTGGTCTAATTAGGGCGCCTCAATCAGTACATCGAGAAAAACTTTGATGAGCTTGCAGCCAATGGCGACCAGAAGCCAGATAACTTCCTTAATAAACATACAAGACTAGAGTTTATAGTTATCCATGGGGCACCAGACCTCAAGAAGATCCAAGGGAACACCGTTCGGATGGAACTCAAGAAGGTGACAACTATTATGGAGGCTTTTCAGATCGACCCCGCCAAAACCTTGGTTGGTAAACATCGGTAATCGGAGGACAGCAACTACACCAAGTATATCGTGTTTACAGGGAAGACTTGGTCTAGGTGAGAACCCCACATCATGATGCACTCATGATCACACTCAAAATATCCTGTTGAGACTTTGATAAGCTGCTTATGACCAGGGGAGTTCATCAGAAGTGATGTACCTTGAATTGTTCCATAAACCGAAGTTGAATATTATCGACCTTAAAGATACCATAATTATATTGGTCGGCTTTGCATGAAGGATCACGATGTCATTGGGGAAGATAATTCTCCCAATCAGAGTAGGAAACATCTCAAAACTCATTGAGTTCTTAGTGGTGGATAACGAGTCCCCGTATCATGACATTTTGTGTAGGGGTTGACTCCATTCCATGAAGGTCGTATCATCCACGCACCACCATAAGTTGAAGTATGTTACTAATCGGGGCTTGGTCAAAATCCAATGCGATCAGGGAAGTGATTTATTACAACCATCCACCCAAAGAAAGAAAAGAAGAAAGAGATAGAGGATGCTCAGGGAGAGCCTAGGAGGGGGTTGTACTATACAAATAGCAACTACGGTACGGTCGACCAGGGGTGGAGGAAACTAGGGTCCACCCTGTCGATAGGGCATTGAAAACCTGGTCAAAACCATGCTCGACGATCAAGAGAAAAACAAGTTGATTACGTTCCTTAAAAGCAATCTGGATGTTTTTGCTTGGGAACCTTACGATTTTCTAGGGATTTATCCAAATGTAGTATGTCATAACCTTCACGTTGATCTGGCCTTCAAACTAATCACTCAAAAGGCTCGTCAAACATCCCCCAAGAAGGGTAAGGATGTGGAGAATGAAGTAAGTAAGCCAATGGATGCAGGATCCATTAGGGAAGTTTAGTTTCCCAAATGGCTGTCTAACCCAGTAGTAGTGCGAAAGAGTAACGACAATTAGAGTGTTTGTATCGATTTCACAAACCTCAACAAGGCTTGCCCCAAGAAAAGCTTCCCACTTCCCAAAATATATCAGTTGGTTGGCACTACAACAATGCAAGAAAGGATGAGCTTCCTCGATGCCTACTCCGACTACCACCAAATCCCTCTATACGAACCCACCCGATAAAGATAAAACCTCATTTATAACTCCCATCGGGTTGTATTGTTATAAGGTCATGCCGTTCGGCTTAGAAAACACAGGGGAAAGTTACCAAAGATTGGTCACCAAGATGTTCAAGAAATAGATGGGAGATACGATGGAGGTTTACAACGATGATATGATGGTCAAAAGCAAGAGAAAAGTGACTACCTCATAGATGACGGGAATGGAAATGTGTATCTAGTGCGTGCTAAATATGGTTCAAGTGCAAACCGACCGTGTAAGTAATAAACCCGGTAAGATGGGGTCGAATCCTCGGGGAAATAGGACATAGAACGTGACGATAAATAGGAAAGACGCCTAACCCTAAACCGACTCAGAAAAAGAAAGGAAAAGTTGATGATTTTGAATTTTATATCTACTAACTAAATGCAAATTAATTGAACTAATAATTAAACTACGTATGCGGGAGTAAACAAAATGTAGCTGAATGAAAGTGAATGAGAAAAATGGGCATGACTACAATCCCCCGAACTTTAGTACGCTTACAGAATATGAAAGCAATTATAAATTAGATAATTAATTGAACCCAGACTTTATTAATTTCAAGTATTACATATATGAGGGTACAATCCCGCATCATACATAATCAAGAATAGAAATAAAGAGGTGTGAGAACAGTTGACACGCGCGTCACACTCTTAAACACCGCGATTACCTAGGGCAAACGAGGTTTAAAGTCCTATGATGGTAGAACGACTAATCAACACGATTCAATTATTTATTTAATTTAGAGAATCACTTTAATCTCCATGCAAACCACGTCGGGTTGGTTTCATGCATCTGAACCCTTAAAAATCTATCTGGACATTATGAAACTATGTTTAAACAATAAATCTATGTTGCATGAAATCATAATCGCGTGAAAAGTGAGAATAAATATGCAAGGAATGATTATAACTAAGAAAGATGAATTACCTACACCAAATATGAAAGCAATTGAAAGAAATAAAGAAAATATTACTTGGAATGAATAAAAGCCTTGAATTAATCCAAATTGAGGAAGAAATTATTGAACAATATGAATCCTACACTTCTTGGTATCATAAAAATTATTGAACAAGAAGCCTTCTAATGTATTTTAAGTAGCCTTCTAATGTCTGGTATCATAAAAGAATAAATACATCAAGTTATTTTAAGTATTTGTCACATGCATAACTCTATTTTTGAGGATTAAAGAATAATAAATCCGTCCAGCGTATCGGTTCTACTCATAATCGAACCGGTTCTACATTCAGCATTCCTTAGTTTTTCCTTTGTTTAGTCTTCATCTTCAAATGGACATAACTTCTTCATCGTAACTCGGATTGAGGCGCCATTTTTTCCTATATTCTTGTGACTTTAAGCTCTTTAACTTTCAGTTGTCCCCACCTTTGGAATAAGGCTTAAAAATTACAAAATTTCCCTTCAACTTCCTTTTCCTAGGTTTCTTCCACTGTTTTGACTTCTCTTTCGCACTAAATTGCTTGAAATACCTGTAAAACAAATGAGAAATACACAAAACAAGAAACACTCACCAAAAAAGGTTAGTAGCATAAATAGGAGATAAAACCAAGTGAATTACGATGCACGGGATCATAAAAGAACAAAATTAATGGGATAAATATGAAATATTGTGCCTAATCAAATCCCCATAAATTAGAACTTTGTGCGTCCCTAGTAATGTAAAAGAATTAAAGCAAGTTCCAACATATAACAAACGTGTTATTGGGATAGAATACCTCTTTTGCGGGCAAGATATTGCATTTATCATATGCAACAATCCGTTAAACCCCTAGGTTACCCTAGTAGGACGAGTTGTGTGTGAGGCTTTACAGTGAATATACCCGTAAAATTCATTTTTTGACTTAAAGAAAAATCAAAATACTTAAAAATGGTACAATTTAAGCTCCCCAAAAATAGCCACCGTAAATTTATATCCAAGAGTCTCAATTTGTCATGCGTGTGTCCGAAGCCAAAAATTAAACCTCTAATTTTCACCGATTGATCATTAGGTTACTTTTCTGAAAATTCTTTTTGATTAAATTCCTCACAGATGCACTCACAAACGAATCACTCGGAATGTGGATATTTTCTCTCGGTATACGTGATATAAAGAGTAAATATAATGGAATAAAAATTCACACAAACAATTGAAAGATGAAATATTTATGGTGATAAGATCTCTTCATCGGAATATGGTCATTGGAAAATGGGACATCATCTCTTATTCACACCAATTTATCTCTCTTATTATCTTTTCGTGTCTTAGCTCTCAACACGGTAATCAATTTCATAATTTGGACTCAAGGCAGGACTTTTTTGGGTTGTAAGGTGTATTGGGTATAAAGATGGGAATGAATTGGAAATTCGGAATTGAATTTTTTTTCTTATGATGTTCATTAGTGCTTTTTGGGGCTTTTGCTCATTTTTCTCCTTTTTTTCAATTTTTTCCTTATATTTTTCACAATTTTCTATTCTTTCTATTTTTATTGAGCATTTTTCCTTCTTTTTTTTTCTTGCACCATTTGAACTTTATTTTCTAATTTTTTTTCAATTTTCACAACTCCGGGCTTTATGGGTTTTTCAGGTTACAAATGAAAAGGGAAAATTTCTATTAGGCTCAAATTGGATTGCAAAGGATAATTTTTCATAACTTTTTATGGCTAATATTTTTGGGTAAACAAGCGAAGGCCTAACTTCATATGTCCGAATTATTCATTACTTTACCATATGCATCTCGACAATCATTTAGTTCAGAGATATTTTTAGCGCTCTTTTCAAGATAACATTTCACACATTTTCCATAATCAATCAAAACAAAAGAATTGAGATCATCAACGACTTATTAAAACCTCGAGTTGAAGTTTGAGTTAACCATTAACTCGGATTGATTTAAAAACTCTCAAAAAGTGATAGGCTCAAAATCTCACCGGGTTAGTTAATCTCCATATTTATTTGTAAAGTCATAAATTTTCCTTCAATTTCCATCTTTGGTCAATTTCGACTTAATGCTCTTGATTTTTACAATTTGAGACTTTAAACAAAATATCGTGACATTTTCAAAAAAAATAAATTCTAATTTTTATTTATTTTGAAGAAAAATATTTTTGGGTTTTTCAAAATTTTCATATTTTGAATTTTTTTTGGCATTTTAAAAATTTGTGAAGCTTTTAAAAGACAGACTTGTCACCAGCCCTAACTTTGACTTTTGCATTGTCCTCAATCAAAACGACTAAAACCTAAAGAAGAATAAGAATAAGTGTGAAAATAACATGAACAAATATTAAAATTCAATAAGACCCTTTATAACTCCAACACATGACTCAAAAATACAACAAAAATCACCCCATACGCGTCGGGGGTGCGACAGCCTCTCTATCTCCACTAACAACTCATCTGACCCCCATATGGGGTTCGATACTCTCCTCGTTTCTCCCTTCCTCGCATCATAAAGAAATAGTTGGAACAAATTAGGACCCTTCCCATAGATAATGGTGTCACCTTGAGGTTCATGATATTTTCATGAATGGGTTCTCATGGTGCTCAATCGAATTGTAGCTTACTTGTCCTGATTTAAAAAGAACATCTCAGTCAAAATTGGAGGGACATACTAAACCCAGATCTCTTTTCACTTCGGGAATGCATGGGTTGGACTCTAAATCGGCAGAGACTAGAGTCCTCTCCTTAGTCGCAGTCGAGGACTCAAGTGGCATTGGTGGATGGTCCCAAAGAATAAATTCATCTATCTTATCTTTCCATTCGCTCTCTTCTAAGTGACTAAAGGAGTACAATAGATATTGGACTTCAAGAGTGAGACTCTCATCCACCGTCCCGAATTCTTTCTCAAAGTTTTCTAGGCTAACATTTTCTAACTCCCTTTCTTGATCATCCTTGGAATACTCTCTCACACTCTCATTTAAAATCTCTCTCCCGCTCATTCCTACGCACTATTTTTCGCTCTCGATATTGGTCACTAAACATGTCTCCCCCACATCTTGATCAATGTCAGGATTATCGCTCTCATTTGATGTAATAAGACATACCCCTACAGGTTCTCTCGCGTGATTCCTCTCGTGCTCATGTATTATATCTTCCACAAGATCTGTCTCTCGCGACTCTCTCTCAATACCCTTAGGCTTGGTGATGTTGAACATATTTGTTTCAAGGGTCATATTGCCAAACGTGAGTTGCATTCGCCCATTTCGAGTGTTGATTAGTGCGTTAGCTATAGCTAATAATGGGCGGCCAAGGATGATGGGAACATGATTTCTCGATACAAAGGAGGGCTCCTCGTCCTAAATGAAAAAATCTATCGGGAAGTAGAAATTACCAACTTGAATGATCACGTCCTCAACAACCCCCCGAGGTATCTTCACTGAACGATCTATCATTGTGGGCTTAAGGTTCCCCGAGTCTAATTGCTTATAGATGAAGTAGGGGAGAATGTTAACACTCACTCCTAAGTCTATTAGTGCCCTCTCAATTCGATTCCTCCCCATAATGCATGAAATGGTGGGTGCACCCGAATCTTTGAATTTTTGTGGAAGGTTGCTTGACAGGATTGAGCTGACGTTTTGTGCTAGTAACACATTTTTCTTCACCTTTAGCCTTCTTTTCACTATTAGTAAGTCCTTAAGGACTTTATCACAGGCATGAACTTACTTTATGTCATTGAGGAAAGGTAAATTCAACTTTACTTGCTTGAAGACATCTATCACATCTTCACGGGAGGTCCCTTTTTGATATGGAACCACCCGTTGAGGGAACGTCGCAACAGTGGATGGTTTCACTATGACTTTGGGTTCACTAGTGTTGTCCTCATTGTCACTCTCATTTAAGGGGGCATCTTCAGCCTCTTTCGTGATGGGAAAAACCTCCTTATCTTTGAGTCCATCGTGTGGGGGAGGAGATAAATCAAGAACTTGCCCACTACGTAGAGTGGTAATTGCACTACATTTCTCTTGATGGTCGGGAGATGTAGATCTAACACTAGTTTGACCTTGAGTAGGTCTTTGGCCTTGAGCCAAAAACTTACCCTTCTCTTGGATACTTAAAGAGGATTGCAACCTAGAGATATTAGCATTTATTTCGGTAAACATGCGGTCATACTTAACATTGGTTGTATTTTGGGACTGGATGAATTGTTGTATAGTATCCCCAATATTTCTAAGCGGCGGGGTGATATATGGTGCAGGAGGTGGTGCTTGTTGAAAGTGGGGAGGCGGTGGTGGAGGTGGGGCAACGTGTGAATTGGGATTCAACGCAACATGTTGTTGCCCATAACTAAACCAAGTATATTTCCTCCATAGAGGATTATAAGAATTCCCGTGAGGGGCATAAAAATTATCCTTAAAATTTCCTATCGCTCCCACTTGCTCTTGAAGCATACCTTTGCAAGCAATTATCATCGGACATTTCTTTGTTGAATGACCCATCTCACAAATGGCACACTCCTTCTCTCTTGATTAAGTGGATCCGAGAGTTTCTCTTGACCGTGATTCGAGTATGTCTTCCATTTTTCGCTTAAGTTGACTAAATCAAAGGTTCCATGCAGAGTCCTTATCCACGTGATAAACATCGAATGTGGAAGGAGCGGTGGAAGTTTGTCGCACTCGGTATTAGGTGTTAGGATCGGATGTGTCCCATGCTTGAGTAGTCTCGGCGACCTACTTGAGATGGGCATTGGCATTGTTTGCATCTAGCTCCCAAAATGGTCTCTCGCACATGGTTTCCATGAGTTGTTTAGACGCTATACTTATCCCTTAGTGGAAGAAAGAGATAAGGCGATACTTTTTAAAACCATGGTGTGGGCATGTTCTAAGAAACTCTTGGAAACACTCCCAACATCGATCGAATGGCTCATTTTCTTGTTGTTCAAAAGATTGAATTTGAGCCATTATGGAATTTGTTTTGTGTTGGGGGAGAATTTTAAAAGAAACTTGGATATCATCTTCCTCCACGACCCAATTGAGTTCGATGATAAAGGCCAAAGCCAGGTCTTTGCTTTATCCTTTAAGGAAAAAGGAAAAAGTTTGAGGCGTATGACATCTTGAGTTCAAGCTTGATCGCTAAATGTATCGCATGCTTCTTCGAACTCACGAATGTTGAGGTAAGGTTTCTCCGAATCCATATCGTGAACAGTAGCAAGAATCTGGACCATCCTATTACGAAAGTATAATTGTCCTTCATTGTACAGGAGTAGAATGCATCCAGGGGTGATAGTTTGTTCAGGATATAAAAGCTTTATCATGGGACGATACTATATATCTCCCTGACCCGTACCAAAACTAGCATTATCCGACATGGCACTCTCTCCAATAGATTTGAATTCCTCACTCGACAAGCTCAGAGTGTGACTAAATGTGTGACTTGTGATAGAGTTAGGCGATGTAGGAGGTGGAAACCAAAATGTAAGAACGTTTGGAGTGCGTGGGGTATCGTGATTGTACTCTCCTGGAGTATTTTCGTGAATTTGGGTAAGAGTAGATTGTGGAGTTTGTTGAAAATTTGGCATAAAAGGCTTTTGAGAGATGTTATATATATTTTTTTAATTTTTCTGTTTATTTTTGGATTTTTGATTTTTTTTTTTTTTTTTTTTTGCTTTTTAAGAATTGGAGTCAAATTTTAGATTAACTCAACCTAACCTAAAAGTCTACCTAGATCCCCGGCAACGGCGCCAAAAACTTGACGTGACTGAAAATGTGTCTCAAGTGTGTGCTAATTACAGTTCAAGTCCAAGCCGATCGCGTAAGTAATAAACCCGATAAGACGAGGTCGAATCCTCAGGGAAATAGGACGTAGAACGTGATGACGATAGGAAAAACGATTAACCCTAAACTGACTCAGAAAAAGAAAGGAAAAGATGATGAGTTTTGAGTTTTATATCAATTAACTACATGCAAATTAATTAAACTATGTATGCAAGATTAAACTAACTGTGATCGAACAAAAGTTAATGAGAAAAATGTGTTGGACTACTATCCCCCGAACCCTAGTATGTTTACCGGTTATAAAAGCAATTATAAATTAGATAATTAATTAAACCCTAAATTTATTAATTTCAAGCATTACATATGTAAGAGGGTAGTTTAGATAAGACGTAGGCGTAACCCCTTTTGGAGTACAGTAATGATAAGTTAATCAAGAAACACCTTTGACTAAGTAAAACACACAATCACAAATCTATAGAGATGAACTCAGTTTGAACTCTCAAGAACTCTCATGTATAACTCAAGAAAACAATAAAGAAACTCATAAGTAACTCATTTAGAGAGAGAGAAAAGTGAGCACCCTAGACACACCTTGGCAGGCAGCCAAACATACCAACCACCCTCAAAGATCTATGTCAAGTATTAAAAGCTTCATAATAAATGACAATGGTGGGTGAGTGAACACCGGTTTGTAATAAATCTCTCTCTATCTGATTTATTTTTCTTTCCAGCAATAACTTGTGAACTCTAAAAAAAACATCCCTTCCTCAGAGGTGGTTGAGGCCCTTAAATAGCCCCCACACCACTCTCGAGATAACTTGGTCATTAATAAATATGAAAGACATCCCTCATACTTTATGTCACAAACATTAAATGCCTGATGGATTAGTTAGCTCCACGTCATAAACATTAAATGCCAAGATATGCCTTTTGCCTAACCATTGTGCGTCAGAGGGCTATCGTCACAGAGGTGGCTCACTAACTATCTGACATCCCTAAATACCACGGTGGTTTACTCAAGTGCAGATTTGATATTGCCTAGATGGCTAGTGACATCTCATAAACCAGATGTGGCATTAAGTAGAGGGTTATTTGGTTCACAACCCAACGCTCGATGGAACTCAAGGCTGCTCTATCCAAGGTTCCACGATCAAGGTCCTTTGGTATTTTACAATGTGTATTTAAGATGGTCAGGACAAGCCCCAACGGTGCCTCACTTCTCAATCCTCAAAACCAAGTCCCTCTGAACTTCCCATGACGAGATCGTTCGATAGAGCATGAAAGCTCTCCCAAACCCTGCCAAGTCTGGTCTCTCGCAAGTACGGTTCGACCTCCCACTAAAAATCATTATAACCGTTACAACTCATAATAAATATAAATAAAAGGATAAAACAAGACTATATAAAGAAATAGGACTAAAGGATGAGCTCCCTCGGACAACTTCTTAGCTGGAAGATCCCCCTGGGCTGCCACGCTGAACTACCTCGCCTGAGTTGCCTTACTGAGCTACATCTCTTGAGCTGCATACTACCTTATCGAGCTGCATCGCTACCTTATCGAGTTGCATCGCTACCTTACCGAGCTACATCGCTGCCTTAATCCCTTGAGTCTGTTGTATTAGCTGGGGGATTAACTTTAATCTCGAGATTATCTTTAAGCCCCCTACATTTTCCCCTTCGTGGAGATATTTATTGTGGGAAAAAAAATGTCTGCACGAAAACTTCTCCATCCGATTAACCTTGGTGTCTCTGTCTTCGTTACGGCCTCTGCCATTATCACTGCTAGGAAAAAGTAAAATTCTCTCAATGTACCTAAACCAAAGTGTTACGAATTGTCAGTGATTGGCAAACGGACTTAGCCACTTATTTCGATTGTTGAGTTTCAAACCTTCTATCTTTGCTTCCTTGGCTAATTTGAAATTCTCCCAAAACACCTACTTACTTTCTCAAATACCCGTTTTTACTCTTGGGAAGTGAAATTCTCCCGTTTGGGCTATTGTAGAGTATAGTTGTAGGCAATGGTTTTTTTTCGTTAGGACTGCACCAATCATTGAGACTTGTGGAATTATCCGTTGTAAACTTCTCCTTAGGAAATTCTCCCTATATGAAGGTGCTACTTTGTTTGGGCTCTGTTGTGTCATCATTTCTTTATGTTCGAAAAAGCAGAAAAATTCTCCCCGATGTATCTGAGTCACAATTAAACAATGTTTGGACTTATGGTAAGGGGACGTCGTAGCTTTTTGAGCCATTGGGATAGTTTTTGCATTGGGAGCGATTGGATATGTCTGACAAAAATTTTAGCGTCAAAACTCAAACTTGCCTAGGAAGAAAACCCTTTTTATTCCCCGTGCATCACTTCATTAATGACGTGGTGCTGTATTTTCAACTGTCAGGACACTCCTTGAAGTGCCACGTGCCTACTTCAAATGACTATAGGAGACTTTTCACGTGTGTTACTGGGCAAACTTAAAAGACGGGTTTAAAGGATTGTAAACGTTTATTTCTCAAAAACACTTAGCCATTTCTTCCTTATCTTCTTCAAACTCCCAGAACTTTTTTAGAGAGAAAAATATTCAAACCGCCATTGTTAACAAGGTTTTCTCTAGTTCTCTCCCTTTCATCATCTCTTTCATCACCACTTATGGTTGTATTCCTCCATTTTCGTCCCCCTTTCTGCTTCTTTAAGCTTTCTTCTTCCACCATCCACTTTCATGGCCTCTTCCAGCGTTCCCAGCATGCCCGCCACCAGTGCTTTGCCTGTAACCACCCTGGACTCCACCTCCTTAGTGGGAGCACGCCAAGAACAACCGCATTTTTACCGTCGGCCTCCTATCTTTAACAAAGATTATGAGTTCACTGAGGGGTGCAGGACTTGCCATTTTTTAGCCAAGTATGACGCTTTTCTGCTGGGTGATGAAGACCAAGATTCCACTTCTTGGGGCTATTTTCCTCCAAAGGGGACTATGAGGTTCCATCATGACAGAGGTGACTTCCTTTGGTCCCATATTGACTTCGAAGGACCTGGTGGTTCCCCTTCCCACTTTACTGGTTGGAACTCGTTTGTGCAGACCACTTACTCTGATGCTCTTTCCAAGTTTGCTCTCCATCGAGCTGCCTAGTTTGGGGAATTTACTCTCTCCAAACACAATGATGCCCTTCAAATCTTGGTCTCCCATTGGAACATTACAACTCACATATTCGTTGCTTCGTGAGGAGAGCTCATCGTTACACTTGAGGATGTTTGCGAGCTGCTTGGGCTTGAGCCCATATGGATTTTGGCTTATCACGATGAGGATCTGGATGCTGAAAAGATAAAGGCCCGAGCAGACTTGGATCAGATTTGTAGGAGGTGTATTGGTACTTCCAACAAGGCTACCTTCAATCCCCTCATAAACTACTTCTATCGTACCAACCCCACTACTGAATTTGGCCCAGGCAAAGGTACATCTTTTGAGTTACCAACCTACATACTTGTGATTCTGTCTCGTTTTGTCTTGCCTGGCAAGCCCAATGATCAACTGCATAGGGACTTTATTAATTTGTCTGTCTTTTTGGCTGGAGGATATAAGCTTCATTTGGCAGCCATGGCCTTAGGATCACTTTATACATGGTTGGACAAGACCCATCTGGATATGGAACGGTCCTTGGGCAGATATAACTGGCAAATTTTCCCAATTCCATCATTTTAACTGGTTTTCTTTACTTTTTTTTTTCCTGAGATATCTTCCAATCGTATTCCCCTTCGTGCTGAGGAAATCATCAAGCCCCATCGCCTTTTTTTCTTCCATAAGAAATAGAGTATAAAGGAGCTTCTGGGCATTTTTGACAAAGCAAGTTGCTTCGTGATGAGGCCTTATAGTGAATATTCTTTTGATCATACTTAGAATTTTTTTGGTGTCATACCGAGGGTGGTGGGGGCCACTTCGGAGGATCTTATAATAGAGGACCCTTCTTTTGCCATCGTTTTGGCTTTGACTCCTAGCTATCTTCCCTCTTACACTAATTGGGGGTATACGTCTGAACATTACAACCCCAACCGTTGCAGCCGTTAGTTTGGTACGACCAAGGGGTTCCTTGATCGGTGTTTTAAGATTCTAACCCCAAGGCATCTTTCCCTGAGGCCAATACCTTTTACATCATGTCAGCTGCTTCCACAATCTGCTCAACCATAAGTGGTCGTGTTACCATTCCTGCACTTTCTAGGAAGGGGGATGTAACCAGTGATTTTGCGATGAAGTATTGGCCAAGACAAATAGCCAAAATTCTTGAATTCATACAAAGTCTCCCAGTTTACCCCGTTGTTCAGAGTTTTCCCCCTTTGGAGCTAGGGCTGAAGGGGAATTCCATTCTGGGAATTAAATTCCCGCTCAGCCAAATACCGAAGGACACTCCTAGCGAGCTACCTCCATACTGCCCAGTTTTCCTCGTTATTGCATCCAAAGCCAAGAAAGTTTCAATGCCTAAACCCCCAGCTGGAGGTACTTATGCCACTGCAGCTTCTGGTGAAGGTCCCTCGCAACCCCTTTCTCAAAAGGCAAAGAAGACCAGGAGTGGGGCCTCTTCGAATCCCAAGTCCCCACGCAAGTCCCAAGCCCCCATAAATGCTTATCACATTGCCTGCGTTCACCCCAATGATGATGTGCCTGAGGAAATACGGGAGGCAGTTAGAAAGGAGGTAGAACGGCTTAAATAGATATTTTGATAAACTGCGCCATCAGTTCCTCCTCCTGAATCATTTCCCACTATCGTGGTGGATCCTACTGAAGGGAATTCGTGAAGAAACATGGGTCCTTCAGGTACTGGCGCTTCTGGTAAGAGGAAGAAAAATTTGGGAACCAAAACAAGTAAAAAAATAAGCCTTTATAGTGCAACCCATAATAGTTACCTCTACTCCTAGGAGTTCTACTTCTCCTTCTCCCGATATAGTTATACCAGTTGATGGTAGCCCTGAGACTGCAACTGATCTCACCAAGAGGGTTTCTCCTCACTCATCTCCTCCAGCTTCGCCCGTTGTCATACCATCACACTCTTGTTCTGAGCATGAGGTTAGTCTTCCCATACTTAGTCATTTATATCTTAGTGAATTCTCTTTTCTTTTCTGACACTTGTTCTTTCTTTCTTATTTTCATCAGGAGGCTGATGAAGAAAGGTCTTCTCCTCCAGTCAGCCCTTTCGTGGGAGGACGCTTTGATGGATCTATGATCGAATCATCTCCTCCCCATTCGCCCATGATAGGTCTTACTTATTCGTGTCGTTCGACCTCCGGTTGAGTGGAGGAGTATATCCAGAGGTATGATGTGCTCATTGAGTCTGTGGGGGTTTCCTCTCATCTAGAAGAGACTCATCTAGCTTCTTCTAATACCCCCTCTTTATCGATGGTTCCACTGGCTGTGATTCCAGTTTTGCCAAGCTCTCCTGAGGTAACAAGCTCTAAACACTTCTAAATCTTTCTTTTCTATATTTTCTACCGTGTGAATCTTCTTATCCACTTGATGTATCTCAGGTTGATGTAGCTTCCTTTCTGGCTTTATTGTTGGCCAACATCATTCTTCTGCCTCCATTGACAAGACCCATAATTATTGTTCCCCCTTTCAGCCATATTACTGAGGTGAGTTAAGTGCGAAGTGTTTCTCTTCTTACTATATTATTACCCTCCTCTAACACTTATCTTTATTTTTACAGCTTTCTCCAAGTCTTGTCCCTCCATTATCCTTCGGGATTATACTAGTTTCTAAGTCCACCATTGACTCTTCTACTCATCATGGTGCTTCTTCTGTCCCCACTAGTGTTAGTGTATATGTGGAAGGTCCAACGGCTTCTTCAAGTTCTCCCCTAATACTGGCCTTAGTTCCTTTTGTTGATGAAGGAGCTTCATTAAATATTGAGGTTCCTCTGGCTGGGGTTCCTCTAGTCAAGGGTGTTGTGGAGGCTTCTGAAGAGATGAATCTGCACTCAACAGTTCCCACCATTGTAGCCTCTTTAGTGACTCTCGTTCTTTCTCCAGTCATTACTAAGGTATTTTTCTATTTTATTTTCATTCTTATTGTTTGTCCTTTATCTTGACAATGTACAATCTAGAAGAACCTCATTTTCAAACATTCTAACTCCACCAGTAACAGTGACTTAACAATGATAAACGCTTGTTAAGATTTTTCATCAAACTCCTCGAGTAATGGTGACTTAACAATGATAAACACTTGTTATAACTTTTTGTCAAACTCCACCAGTAACGGTGACTTAATAATGATAAACACTTGTTAAGATTTTCATAAACTCTACCAGTAACGGTGAATTAACAATGATAAAAACTTGCTAAGATTTTTTGTCAAACTCCACCAGTAATGATGACTTAACAATGATAAACACTTGTTAAGATTTTTTCACTTAACTCATTATTTGGTTGATCGGTCCCCAGGTTACTGGGGATCCCCCTCGCGTTGCAGAGCAATCTCTAATGATTCCTTCGCATGTCTCCTCACCAAGCCGATAACAGGTTTCATTTGAGGAAACGAGTCCTAATGACCAAGGTTCCACGATAGGTGCTTAGGCAGATAGTGAATCTGGTTGTGAGCTTCCCATGCCAGCTCTAGCTCCTCATGATTTTTATCTCATGGTTCTTCATCGCTCTCCCCAACTACCTGCGAGCCATGAATTGGTGATTGAACATATCTTAACTCATTACCCCGAAGCTTTTACTATCGATTGCTTGCGTTCAAACATTCCCATTATGATCCACAGGCTTTAAGGTATAGCGATCATTATTGTTGATATCGTCAGTACCCCCGCTATAAACGTTACCAGGACCCTCCTTAACTAATTCTTGGGTTATCTAAAGGAGTTGGGATGAGATGGCATCCAATTTAACTAGCTGATTCGACACTTGAAGACAAGAGTCAGTAATTGGTAAGTCAGAGGGAACTAGTGCAGAATCACTAAGATGCTCAACGAGCTGAGGAAGCTAGGTTGTCCAAACTAACATTTCTACTTGAAGTTGCTAATAAAGACGTGGAGGATATCGAAGAAACTTTGCGTCTAGCAAAGCTGAGACAAGAGAAACTCCTTATTGAGCGTGCTCAAGATCAGACAAGGTGATAAGGTTCCATCAACGCTCAGCAAGCGTGCTTAGCAGCTTCCTTTGGTGTTCCTGGAGATTATTTCTCTGCTCCAGACTTGTGTTTCCTCCTAGGCTGATGACCTCTCACATACTTGTATAAATTTTTTAGTTTTCCTTCTTATGTACTCCTGGGCAATAGTTCCCATTTTGTAAATACTCTCAATTTATGAATAAAACAGAAGTTAAATCTTGTTTTCATGCCACTTATTTGTGTTATAATTGCGTTCATAAAATACCAACTTTGCCATCTTCCATCTCATTCTAGTTACAACAAAGGACCTCTTTCGAGAAAAATAATGACTTATATATGTTCGTAACAAAAAAAAAGTAGGTATATCGATGTTCTAAGGTTACTTACTTTAAACATGATAGACCCTCAACCATTTGTTGTTAATCTTTAATGGTTTATCTTCTTTCATCTTAGAATTTAAACAATAACCTGAATCGTGAGCCTCATTTACAATGAAAGGTCCCTCCCAATTCACTGCAAACTTAGGTAGAGGAATCCCTCTGATATGTTTCACTGTTGCCTTAAAAATAATGTCCCCTTCAACAAACTTCCTTGGTCTCACCAAGTTGTCATGTGCCCTTGAGAGCTGATTTGTGTGAATTTAAAAATGTTGCATTGCATTATCTCTTTGTTCGTCCAACGCTTTCAACTGCACATGTCTATTTTGAGGGAGCATGCTACTTCGCAAGGTATATCGGGTAGAGGAAACTTCCAACTCCACCGGGAGAATTATTTCATCCCCATACACAACGAAGAACGGGGTATATCCTGTGGGCTTTCTTTTAGTTATTCTATAGGGCCATAATACAGCCGGTATCTTGTCATCCCATGATCCTGGGAAATCCTCCATCGACTTGTCCAAAATGTTAACCAATGTTTTGTTAGTTGCTTCGGCTTGGCCATTTCCCTTTAGGTATGCCACCGTTGAAGTATGATGAATAATGGAGTATTTATCTGTGAGCATCGTTACCTCTGAATTGATGAATGGGGTTCCGTTATCAGAGATAATAACCTTTGGAATCCCAAAACTATAAATGATGTATTCTCTTCTGAAGTTGCTCACCACCCCCGCTATTTCCTTTCTTAGTGGTATCGCTTCAGCCCACTTTGTAAAGCACTCTGTTGCCACTAGTATTCATCTTCCCCCTCGAAGAAGGATGTATTGCCCCTACCAGGTCAAATTCCCAAGTGTGAAAATGATAAGGTGTTGCCAGAGAGTGTAGATCCATCGATGGGGCATGGATCATATTTCCATGCAGTTGGCAAGATTTACATTTTCGAACGAACTCAGTAGAGTCTTTCTCCATCGTTGGCCAATAATACCTCAATGTCATTAACTGGTTATTCAATTTTACTCCTCTTATGTGAGTTGGGTCATGAGCTTGTTTGAGGACTTCGATTGCTTCT
The DNA here is from genome assembly GCA_949130495.1 of Sambucus nigra. Classification (NCBI taxonomy): domain Eukaryota; kingdom Viridiplantae; phylum Streptophyta; class Magnoliopsida; order Dipsacales; family Adoxaceae; genus Sambucus; species Sambucus nigra. Next base: position 91,398,906 of record OX422210.1, on the reverse strand, counting down.
TCCTTTATAATGCAACGCAATGGCCTGTTAAATTATCCTCTTCGATAAAGCTGCCCCTCCTGAACGTAGAACCTTGGTGCCCTTTTTTTTAGTCCCATCACATCAATCTTCTCTATTGGGACAACTCGATCTTTAATGAAGTCAATATAGGGTTATCTCCATTCTGATTGAGCTTTAACGAAATGGCATTCAGCTGCCTCGAAGAAAAGTTAGCACTTATCACACTTCTATTGTAGCTCTGTTACGTCTTCCTTCATTCTAGGCCAGAAGTATCCCTCCCTTTGAATTCTTCTATAAAGAGGGATCTCAGTTATTTCAAAGTGCTCTTCGTGTGTTTTCTTCAATCTACGCTCTACTTCTTCTAGGTCGATGCATCTTGATAGCCTTCCTCTTGCATTTCTGAAGTAAAGGTTTACCTAATTTGTAAAGTATTGGGCTAACTCTCTCAGTTCCATCGCTCCTTCCCCAGACTCCAAATGTTTTCTAATTTCTCCCCTCCAGTCAGAGTCGCCCTTCATCGAAATAATTGACTATACCACCGAGGGAACTGTTCTTCGCTGGATCACAACTACAGTTGTACCGTCTCTCACATGATCATCTTTTGAGCGATGTTGGCATAGGCGTCTGGATGGCGATTCATTGTTCGGGGATGCCTCTTGATCTTGGTTCGATAGAACTGGTTGAGAATCCTTTGAATGATTATTCTGTAAGGTGCCAGACTGAGGTGTTTCAACGCATATTCTCCATTTACTTGTTGAATCACCAAGTTTGAATCACCCTTGATGCTAAGTGAATCACCCTCGATGCGAAGGGCCTCCAGCAACCCCTGTACCAACGCCTCATATTCTACTTCATTATTGGAACAAGGAAAGTCTAGTTTGTAGGAAAGACAAATTTCTTTCCTTCCCCTTAACAAAATAACTCCCGTTCCTCCTTTATTTTCTACTGAAGATCCATCGAACTCCATTGTCCATTCTTCATCGCTTGCGTCTAGGTGATTGTCTTGCCAGTCATCTTCTGGAATGCTCTCTTGTGGTGGCTAAGATATCCCAGATGGGAAGATTTCCAAGAGGTCTGCGTATGTCAGACTCTTAATTGCTCGAGGGACCACGCATTTTAAGTCATATTCTGAGAGAATGAGGAACCACCTAGCTGTCCTACCAATAAATATATTCCCTACCAATAAAAACTTAATAGGATCGCATGTCTAAGTTTTTGTGCTACAAAGACTAAGTCTAAAGAATTCCTTTCCATGATACTATACCTAACCTCAGGCCCATGTATGATTCTACTAAGGTAGTAGGCTGGTCGTTCTTGCCCATCAACCTCTTGTGCTAATAGAGCTCCAGCGAACCTCGTGGTGGACGTTAGGTACAACTGCAATGGTATTCCTGCCTTTAGAGGGACCATGGTCTGAGGCAAAATGAGCAGCTTTTTCAGCCTGGTGAGAAACTCTTGGTGAACTTCATTCCATTTGAACTTTATGTTCTTTTGCAAAAGCTGCATCAAAAAGTGTGTTATTTCATCCAATTCAGACACAAATCTCCTAAGGTAGAAAACCTTATCGAGGAAACTCTTTATCTCCTTCACTGTTCTTGGACCTGATATCTCCAAGATCGCTCGCTGTTTGTCTTGGTCCATTTGCACCCCCTGTCTATCTGCCACAAAGCCTAGATATTTCCCACTGGTTACTTCGAAAATGCATTTCAGCGGGTTCATCTTCAGTTTATACTTCCTACATCTGGCGAATACTTTCCTCAAATCGCTCAGGTGGGAATCCTCATTCTTCGATTTGATGACCAAATCATCCACATAAAAATTCACAAATTTGTGAAAGAAGTCATGGAAAATGGCCATTATTATTCTTTGATAAGTAGCCCCAGCGCTTTTGAGTCCAAACGACATTACCTTGTACATGAAGTTACCCAACGGGGTTTTAAATGATGTTTTCTCTGCATCTGTGGGGTCCATCTTAATCTTGTTATACTCTATATACCCATCTATGAAGTTATACATCTCATGTCCACCCGTTGCATCTATCAAGATATCGATGGAGGGCAGAGGGAACTCATCTTTGGGACAAGCCCTATTCAAGTCTCTGAAATCCACGTAGACCCTTATCCGAATCTTGTCTTTTTTTACCCACTAGGACAATGCTAGACAACCAGAGTGGGTGTTATATCGGTTTAATGAATCCTACTGCCAATAGGCGTTGGACCTCTTCTTTGATCTTTAAGTCCAGTTCAGGCTTGTAGGTCCTCGTTGCTTGCTTGACTGGAATGGCTTAAGGCATTACGTTTAAATTATGGCGGCTTACTTCTTTATCTATCCCCTTTATTTCTGTATACTTCCACACAAAAACGTCTATAAACTCCCGGATTACCTCAATCAAAGCCTCCCGTTTCTCCGTGTTGAGATCCTTCGAGAGGAAAATAGGACTTGGCTCCTCCCCTTCTTTTGCCAGATTTAGCTACTCCAATTCTTGTGCTTGTGGCTTTGGTTGGTCCGTTATATAGTCTGGTTCTTCAGCGATATACTCCACGAACTCCTATATATTAGAATTGTCTATCATCATACATTGTTCCCGTTGATCCACCAGAAAACATTCCTATATCGGGTCAGCCTCCTCGTCAGCCTTTGTCATAGCTTCTTCGGCTGCTCGTTCACACCATTATAGGCGATAAACCACCTTTCCTTCCTTAGTAACAATCTTCTTGCATTTGCTGCTGGCCATTGCAACTTCTTTTCTTTTCCTCTCCCTTGAAGCATCTACCCTTCTTCCTCCAGAGAACTGACTCAACACACTTTATCGCGTGACCTCGTGTTCCATCGAGTCCATTCTGGGCTTCATCATATCCTTTAGCTTCTTCGAGATTTTCTCAGGTAGAGGGACCACTTGGTGGGCTTCTTCTGTTACTCCTCTACCGCTTGCAGTTTTGTCATTCTGGTCATTCACAGGTCCCGTCATTTCTTTGATCGAGGGAACCCAGGCTCCCTCCATTCTTCTCGTTAGGACTCTGACGTCCTCCTCTAACTCTGTATAAAACACTGCATCCACTAGGTTAGCTTCTTTGATAGCGAAAGTCCTCTTCGTAGCTCATATAGTGATCTCAGTTCCTTTAATATTTGCCTTGGCACATTGGTGATATGTCGAGGGAACGAGTCCTTGGTTTTGCATCCACACTCTTCCTATCAACAGATGGTAGGAAGTTGTACTCTCTATCATATGAAACTTGATGTGGGAACTTAGCTTTTCCATTACAATCCCAACATTCACATAACAAATGGATTTGGAAGACTAATTGTCATAACCTGAAATCTCCAACAACATGGGGACCAATCTTTCTCCTGGGATGTTAGCTGCGTGGAAAGAGCTGATTGGCATGATGTTGATGGATGCTCCCCCATCCATAAGATTCCTCGTGAAGCTTACCCTGTTGATGCTGGCAGTCGCATATAACGATCGATTGTAAGGAAAGAGCTGATTGGCATGATGCTGAACGTTATTTCTGACAAATATTTCTTCACCAGCCTGGCTATGGGTCCCTTCCATCTCAGCGAAGGGACTACATTCTTCCTCGCAATATCCAGGATTGCTTGGGTTATCTCCAACCTACTTTATTTTGGCATTCCCACTTAGTCGAAGAACCATGTGAGCTTTGGGGACCGTGAAACCGCCCAGTGCCCTAAGCTTTGGTCCATTTCCTCACCTTCAACGTTGTATATATCCTCCATATCTCTAGCACTTGCTTCGTCATAGGCTAACACCACATTATCCATTCCTCTGGTACACTCCTCCAAAGCCTCTTTGAACTCCCCCTGCTCTGTCGTTACCTCCCTTGCTTCTCTTTTTACCTCATCATCATAGGACACCACCAGATTGGCCCCATGTGCTGGGAGTGGGTTGTCTTTAACATTTTACAAAGGGATTTGCAATGTCCCTGCCTTTACATGTTTATCAATGATTTTACTTAGTGTAAAAAAACTTTCAATTGGATGTTAGATCATTCGATGGATCTGGAAATACTTAGGATTCGCTCTGGTCGCCACATCTGGTTCCACAACGGGGATGCCCTTATGTTCATGTATTGTCCCTCCTTAAACCATGGCATTATAATAGCTAACAGCCTCCTCTACTGTATAGCGTAATGGTGGTGGATCCTCCCTATCTCTTCCAAACTTTCTCTTGTTATCCTTCTTCGGTTGTTTGCTTCCTTCACTTCCATCAATATATCCCACCCGTGGGGACTGACCACGAGCTGGAATGGGTGGCCCAAGTTGTCTGAATATTAATGGTACTGCAACTGGGTTTGATCGAACTACCAATGATATATTCCTTACTGCCTTTAGAAATACTGCAAAAGTCCCTTCGTGAGTTTCATTAATTAGGTGACAGATGTAGTCTGGGAGAAAAACCTCAGTGTAGAGTTGTAACAGTTTGGACTCTTTAGCTTCTTCCTTCACGTCGAGGGACCTTTCCCTGAATCTTCGAAGGTAAGCCACCACATCCTCTCCCGACCGTTGCCTCTCAATGCCCAATTATGTTAACGCGAACTCATCTTCTTCCAGAAAGAACTTCTGGACAAATAAAACATGCCTCTCTTCCGACGTTGAAACACTCTTGGGCGCCAAATAAGAGTACCACTTATAAGCCTTATCGTTTAATGATTTTAAGAAATCCCTCAGCCGAAGCTTCTTGTTGTTGCAGTGAGCCCCTAGATGTTCAGCGAAACGTTTGATGTGCGCCTTCGGGTTCCCCCCCCCCCCCCTTTCCTGTGTACTTTTCTAAGATAGGAGGAAAATAATCTTTTGGGTAACGCTCATCATTATATTCCTGAGGGTAAGGCATCCAAAAGTTGTCATAAACCGAAGCTACCTTGCCAGCAGATTGCGAGGAAGATTGCATGAACTTCAGCATCTCTTTTCTCATCTCCTCCACAGTTGATACTGTTAAAGGAATAGCCAAAGGGACTATAGGTGGGATGCCCGTTGCACCTGGAATAACCACCGCAGTTGGAATTCTTGTTACTCCTGGGGCTCCCACCGTTGGAATCACAACAGGGGGCATGCTTGCTGGGGCAGTTCCTGTTGGAACTGCACCTAGTGGGGCCATTGGGGCTACCCCCGGTGTTACGAAGGAGTTGGCCTCACATCCCCCCATCACCATTATAGCTACAGGAGTTTGCAAAAACTTGTAAAATTTATTAATGAGGAGTGCCACTTGAGCTGGACCCAACTCGGAGCTCGTGGAATCTTGCGTCATCCCTCAAATGCCTGTTGTGGCCATCCCCGATCCCGGGTCCTCGCGGCAGGCGGGCACGCGATGGATGGATCCTAGGTCCCGCGCGTCCCTCTCGGGAGTTCTTCGGCCGACATCATTTGAGTGAGGTGAAAGATGTAGAGAGATTAGAGTCGCCAGTCTATTTTACTCAAAATAGATAAAAGAAAAGGGTAAGCCATCCCGAAGGACAGCATCCAAAGACATACTGATGCATACGAAACCAAAATGATCCGAAAAGGGTCCGGAGGCTAAGCTACGAAATGAGAAGGTGATAGTCACCCATTCCACCCTTTCGGTCTCTCATGGGTTTTTGTTATTTTCCTTTATTTTCCCCGTGATATGTGTGCATGTGTATATATAGTGGAGATAGGAATCATCGACTTGTACTATGGAAGAGGTAAAGCGAGTCATCCGTAGGAAGGTATAAAAATATTAGAAAATAGGATTTACGTAATTATCCTTACGTTGACCATTATGATGGAACGATAACACATGTGGAATAATACGCTACTAAGAACAAATATATATATATATATTATATAAGAGAGTGGAGTTTAGAGAAAATATAAAATGAGAGAAAAAGTAAAAAATAGGACTCGAGACTCGGGTTTTATCCCGAGACGCCTACGTAGCCTATAGAGGCATCAAAGTCTACGTAGTTCGCATGCAAAACGAGGGGTGGGATTTATCCCATAAATCCAATCGGGGGATTCTCTTATTTATGTGTGTGTGTAGAAAAAGAGTTTTAGTTGTGAGAAAAGTGTGAGAAAAGTGTAAGAAAAGTATGAGAATTCCAGTTTGGAATTTATGAGCAAACCCTCTTTTTCTTGTTTTTTGGATTTTTATTTATACGAAAATAAGAGATGTGAAATAATACTAAATAAAAATTATATTAGTATATGTGAGATGAGATAATAAAAGTGCAAAGTAATAAAAACAAGTTATTGCGAATTTATGAGAATTTAAAGAGACAGTTGAGAAAATTGGACCTTTTTGAAGATCTTGAGCTTGATCTTGAATGTTGGAGAGCAACCCTCAGACTTGGATGATGATGGAGGGTAGTGAATTCACCAAGATTGATGAAAAGGATGATGAAAAGTGAAGGTTGGAAAGGGATTTGGGTATGGAAATCACGCTGACTTCGAGAGAGGTTTTCTGGATCTGCTGAGAGTGATATCTATCAGATCTAGGCTCTCCTTATAAGTGAGGTCAGGCCTCCTTTTTTTAGGCCCAGGGCATTTCCGACCGATATAGCCCTGTTCATGCCAATTGACAGGTGCGTTTAGGCACACTATCGAAAGACAGGGTCTGGGACCTGCCATTTGGCAGTGTCTTTCAAGCCTTTTCGGAAAATTGACCACATAACGCAAACCGTTGATCAGAATCGTGCACGGGGTGGACCGTTAGAAAGTAATTCAGAGACCTTCGAAAGTCCTTTAGACTGATCCCGGGTTCAGGAGTTGACTTTGGGTCAAATATGGCTTGGAAGCATTCGTCAGTCTATTGGACGGGGAATCGTTGGATGCAAGCGGATCGTTCGTTCGCATGGTAAGTCCGAATCATGCACAGGACGGATCATTGGAAAGGTTAGTAGATGTACTTCGACATTCCAAAGAGTTTGATCCGGTTCAGGGAGTTAACTTTGGTCAATCGGGCCCTAGAAGCATTCGGTGACCTTTCGGAGTAAAATAGAACGTTCGTTCGTACTATAAGTCAGAATCACGCACGGGGCAAATCGTTGGAAAGGTGTTTCAGTTACTTTCAAAGATTCATTCAGTCTTGGTTGAGATAAAGATTTAACTTTTGTCAAAAGGAGTCTGGGAGCGCCCGGTGGCCTCCTGATTGAGTTCGAGGGAAAACGGATCGTTCGTCCGCATGGTAAGTCAAAATCGCGCACGGGACAGACCGTTTAAAAGGGGTTTCAGGGCCCTTTGAAGATTAATTTAGTCTTGGTTGAGCTGAAGACTTTGAATTTTGGTCTAACGGAGCCTGGGAGTGTCCGATGGCTTCTAGGTCAGTACTTGGGATATTACCTGGGTTTGTAGTGATGAAGGGAGGTGCTAGGGACCTCAGGAGAGTTTAGGGGGGTAACAAAATGCGGTGTCTACACCTGTCATCGTTTGAACTGGAGGTACCTCCACTCGAGGATTTCCATCTCTAGAAGACTCCATCTCTCTCACCGCTTGTTCTTCATTGCATTGAATATCGTCAAAGTTAAGTCTTCGATTAACATTATCCTGCGCCATACTCTTTGCTTAGAAGAATACCTCCCCAGCAGAGTCGCCAAATGTAAGAGGGTAGTTTAGATAAGACAGAAGCATAACCTCTTTTGGATTACAGTGATGATAAGTTAATCAAGAAACACCTTTGACTAACTAAAACACACAATCACAAATCTATAGAGATGAACTCAGTTTAAACTCTCAAGATCTCTCATGTATAACTCAAGAAAAGAATAAAGAAACTCAGAAGTAACTCGTTTAGAGAGAGAGAAAAGTGAGCACCCTAGACACACCTTGGCAGGCAACCAAACACACCAACCACTCTCAAAGATCTCTGTCAATTAAAAGCTTCGTAATAAATGACAATGGTGGGTGAGTGAACTCCGGTTTGTAATAAATCTCTCTCTCTCTGATATATTTTTCTCTCTAGAAATAACTTCTAAACTCTAAAAAAAACATCCCTTTCTCAGAGGTGGTTGAGGCCTTTAAATAGCCCCGGCACTACTCTCGAGATAACTCAGTCATTAATAAATGTGAAAGACATCCCTCATACTTTATGTCACAATCATTAAATGCCTGATGGACTAGTCAGCTCCACGTTATGAACATTAAATTCCAATACATGCCTTTTGCCTAACCACTGTGCGTCAGAGGGCTGTTGTCACAGAGGTGGCTCACCAACTGTCTAAAAGCCTCAAATACCACGGTGGTTTACTCAAGTGCAGATTTGACATTGCCTAGCTGGCTAGTGACATATCGTAAAGAAGATGTGACATTAAGTAGAGTGTTATTTTGTTCACAACTCAACGCTCGATGGAACTCAGGGCTGCTTTGCCCAAGGTTCCACGGTCAAGGTCCTTTGGTGTTTTACCAGGTGTATTTAAGATGGTCAGGGCAAGCCCCAATGGTGCCTCACTTCTTAATCCTCCAAAATAAGTCCCTCTGAAGTTTCCACAGTTAGGTCGTTCGATAGAGCATGAAAATTCTCCTAGGCCCTGCCAAGCCTGGTCTCTCGCGAGTACTGTTTGACCTCCCACTAAAAATAATTATAATCTTTAAAACTCGTTGTCAATATAAATAAAAGGATACAACAAGACTAATTAAAGAAATAGGATTAAAGGATGAGCTCCCTCGGACAACTTCTTCGCTGGAAGATCCCCCTGGGTTGCCACGCTAAACTACCTCGCCTGAGCTGCCTTGCATGAGCTGCATCACTGCCTTACTGAGCTGCATCATTGCCTTACCAAGCTGCATTGATGCCTTACTGAGCTGCCTCGCTGAGCTGAATTGCTGCCTTAATCCCTTGAGTCTGCTGTATTAGTTGGGGGGATTATCTCTAATCTCGATATTATCTTTAAGCCCCCTACAACATATATGAGTGTACAAGCCCACATCATACATGATCAAGAATAGAAATAAAGAGGTGTCAAAATAGTTAACACGTACTTTGTACTCTTAAACACCCTGGTTACTTAGGGCAAATGAGGTTAAAAGCCCTACGACGGTAGTACAACTAATCAACACGATTCAATCATTTGTTTAATTCTGAGATCACTTTTATTTCCATGCAAACCACATAGGGTTGGGTTCATGCATCCGAATCCTTAGAAACCTAGGTGGCCATTATGAAACTATCTTTAAGCAAGAAATCTATGTTGCATGAAATCAAAATCGTGTGAAAAGTGAGATTAAATATGCAAGGAGTGATTCTAACTAAGAAAGATGAATTACCTACACCAAATACGAAAGCAATTGAAAGCAACAAAGAAAAGATTACTTGGAATGAATAAAAGCCTTGAATTAATCCAAATTGAGGAAGAAATTATTGAACAATATGAATCCTACACTTCTTGGGTTCAAAAACCCTCTCAAAACTAACTAAAAAGAAGCCTTCTAATGTCTGGTATTATAAAAGAATAAATACATTACGTTATTTTAAGTATTTATCCCATGCACAACTCTATTCTTGAGGAATAAAGAATAAAAAATTCGTCCAGGTGAACTAATTCTACTCAAAACCGAGTCGGTTCTACTCAGAACCGAGACGGTTCTACTTTTCCAGACAGTCGAACCGATTCTACTCAGAACCGAACCGGTTCTACATTCAACATTCCTTAGTTTTGCCTTTTTTTATTCTTCATCTTCAAATGGGCATAACTTTTCCACAGTAACTCGGATTGAGGCACCATTTCTTCCTATGTTCTTGTGACTTTAATATCTTCAACTTTTCATTTGGACCCACCACCTGAATCAGGCTAAAAATTTATTAAAATGCCCTTCAACTTCCTTTTCTAGGTTTCTTTCACCGGTTTGAGTTCTCTTTCACACTAACGTGCATGAAATACCTGTAAAACATATGAGAAATACACAAAATAAGAAGTACTCGCCAAAAAAGTTTAGTAGAATAAATATGAGATAAAACCAAGTCAATTACTATGCACGGGATCATAAAAAGATCGAAATTAAGAGGATAAATATAAAATATTTATTCTTAATCAACAGACTTAGCCAAGATATTTGAGATCCTCAGGAAATATCGTATGAAGATTATTGCAAGTAAGTGTTCATTCGGTGTCCAGTTAGTAAAGTTATTGGGCTATCTAGTCAGTAAAAGGGGAATTGAGGGCAATCTGAATCTGATCAACTCTATCACAAGAGTCCGGCCTCCTTAGATGTTGTGATATGTTTAAAAGCTTATCGGTATGCTTGCGGCACTTAATCACTTCATCTACAAGTCTTCGGAATTCTTTCGACCATTCTTCTAACTGCTGAAGAAGGATAAGGGCCTCACGTGGAACGACAACTGCTCACGAGCTCTCGAAGAGATGAAATCCTACCTTAGCAAGCCACCCACTTTAGTAATTCTAAATAATGGAGACCCACTATTACTTTACCTCGAAGTATCCAACCACGCAATAAGCTCCACCCTAGTATGTGAGAAAAAAGGAAGTCAATATCCAGTGTATTATGCCAGTAAGACACTTCTGGATGCAGAACAATGATACTTGCCCCTGGAGAAGCTCTCCTATGTATTATTAGTTTCCTCGAGAAAGCTAAAGCATTACTTTGAGGCTCATTCGATAACTGTAATCACTTCATACCCCCTCAAATTCATTCAATGGAAGGACGAACTCTCTAAACGACTCTTAAAGTGATAAGTAGAACTCGGGAGATTCGATATCCATTTCTAACCCAGAATAGCGATTAAGGGACAGGTCCTAGGAGACTTTATTACTGAGTTTACAGGAGATTAGCAAATAGACTAACTAGATAGTGAGCAGTCAATAACACGGGAAGCACAGTCCAAGAACTGGACCTTGTACGTTGATGGAGCCTCTAATTCTAAGGGGGCAGGAGCATGGATCGTTCTCATCACCCCCAAAGACATTATGATTGAGCAAGGAATCAAATTGGGATTTGAGGCCTCCAATAACGAAGCTGAGTATGAGGCATTGATCATTGATTTACGAAAATCCAAAATTTTAGGGGCAAAGTACATCCACATATTCGGCGATTCCAAAATGGTCTCCAAGTAGGTAAGCGGGGACCTCAACACCAAAGATGATCGAATGGTGGCCTACCTCACCATAGTAACAAGACTCATGGAAAATTTCGAGACGATGGAAATTCAATAGTTCCCAAGGGGGCATAACATCCATGTAGATGCTTAAGCGGCTTTGAGTTCAGTAATTGACTTCCACCTAAGGAGAACTATTCAGATTGAGTTCCTCATGCAGCTAAGCATTGACCAGACAGTCATAGCCGAGTAGGTCCTCATCATAAAAAAGACCCCTAGCAGGATGGATCCCTTCATAAATTACTTAAGAAGTGATGCACTGCCCAATGAGAAGAGTTCGGCTTATCAAGTAAGGGTCAAGGCTGCTCACTTTTATCTCTCCCCATAAAGAAAGCTCTACAAGAAGTCATTTATAGGTCTCTACCTACAGTGTGTGCACCCACAGGATACCGAGCAAGTCCTTGGCGATATTCATGATGTAATTTGTGGGAGTCACACAGGAGGAAGATCCCTGGCCTTCTTATAAATATATGAGGGTTACTGGTGGCCTCATATGTAGAAAGACTCAAGTACTTACATTCGCATGTGTGAAAAATGTCATAAGCATTATCCCTTAATCCACTAACGACCTAAAACCAATGACAAGCCCATGGTTATTCGTGCAATGGGGACTAGACATAGGGGGAGCACTACCTACCTCATCTGGAAATCGAAAGTATCTGTTGGTAGGCACAGATTACCTCACCAAATGGGTAGATGCAGAACCACTGGCGAATATTCACGACTCAGATATGACCAGGTTTATCTGGAGAAGCATCATAACGTCCATGGATTCTAAATAACACTGAGATGGGGGAATGGTGTGATAACATCACTAATGTGGTGAAAAACACAAACTCTATTAAAAATCATTAAGTTGGTTGTTTTTTCTCTATGCTAAGGATGAGAGTAGACTCGATATTAACATCATTGAGTTGGTGGTCTCCAATTTAAAAATCATTAAGTTGGTTATCTCTTTCGGCTAAGGGAGAGAATAGATTAGAGAGCTAATACCATTAATTTGGTGATGCCCTATTTAAAGTGATGTCTTTATGGTTACCTTAAACATCATTAAGTTAGAGGTATCCTATTTAAAAATCATTCAGTTGGTTATTTATCCTAGCTAAGGATGAGAGTAAATATCCAATTGGTTATTTCTCTCAGCCAAGGATGAGAGTAGATATCCAATTAGAAATCACAAGTTAACAGTTATACGATTTCAAAGCAAGCAGATATGATATAATGAGAAGAAGATGGTAACACATAAGGGCTAGCAACCAGAGATTCTTAATTGCATTCATCACATTGAAAAATTATAGTTTATACAATAATATAGATCGATGGTTTCAAATATTGTTAAAAAATTATACAAGAGAAATGAGTTGTTTCAAAAATTGTACATATAGAGAGGGCAAGTAAGGACACATACAGTATCCCAAGAAGTATATCTGAAAGAAAAATTAGAGAGTCTCTTCCAGAGGAGCATCGCCTTGATTGAGGATGACAATGTCTGCAAATGGTTTTGTGTCAGCCTCATTTGTCATTGCCTTAAACTTTGGTCGTGTCAACACCATCTTGTTCGGTCGTCTCGGTTGTCGACTACTCAGTTGTCTCTACAAGGGGTTCTCCAAATGTCTTCGATATCATCTAGAAAAGTGTCAAGCAAGGGGTTTGAAAGATCAAGTCCCTCAAAGTCTTCGGGGGTCAGTGTCCCAACCTCGGCTTATTTAAGGACGCTCCAATGACAAATCGTTTTCACACCCCTCTCGAGGTTTTCAAAAGCATACCCCCCAACACTCCTCGGAGGCCTTGAACTCATCCACAACTTATGCCTTAGCCTCATCCAAAACTTCCTTGATCGCTGCATCAATATCGATTTGTCTATTATCGGCTTGTCCCTTTAGGACATCAGCATGATCCTGCTTCACCCTTTTTAACTTGTCCAGGTGCCTGTGTTATTCTGCACCCATGGTATTCTGGTGGTCAAGATCCTTGGAATCTAGATCATCCCTCAAGTTCCTCTCAAGCTTCTCAGCATCCTTCCCCTTTTGGATTAGGGGAAGCCTTTTCTCGACCCACTCACTAAGGCGAGTGAGGGTAAAAAGAAACTACAAAAAAGTTGAAGAAAATGGGTTAGTTAAAAAAATAAAAGTTACGAATTAATACCTAAGTGGCCTGTAGAGACCAAACTCAATGAGATGAGAGTCATCCATCTCCTTCAAAAAGCGTCTATCAACATTGGGCACCATAGAGGAAACATCAACCTATGACCACCTAACATCACCAATGAGAGTCTCATCGTTGAGTTGCATTTGGGTGAGATGGGCGGCAAGGGCATCATCAGACGATATTGGGATCGCCCTGTCGAATCCTCCCTTAGGCGAGACCTCCTTTCTTTTCTTTTTCTGGCGGCAGTGAACTGTAGTGTCATCCACCACCTCCTTCCTTTTTTTGAAGCCTCGGGATTATCGGGGCCACTTATGATTGTTTTCTTTGTTGGGGCAAGAGGAGATGACTTATTTCCAAATTTGTTAAGCATTATTGAGATGTTAAGGGCAGCCATATTCCAAATAGCCTTAAGAGTATTGTCCGACCAATCTTCAAAAATTTACAGAATGTCAAAAATGATATAGAGATAGACGACATCACAGTTCAGAATCAAAATTCATAAGTCCTACGGTAAGAATAAATTAAGGACAAGACTACAGTTATATGGAAAGACTTACGCATTTCAGTCAGGGGGTCAACACCTAATCCCATCTCGGCCAAGACTTTGGGGTTCATAAGTTTCTCGAATTCAACAAGCCCAATGTCTCCCCTTGCAATTTGACTTATTCTATCTTGTCCACGCTCAGGACGAGGTCAAGTTTGGTATCCATGGAAGCTTTGCCCCATTTTTAGGAGACCCTTGGCTCCGAGGTGGAACATGCGACATTTGATGGAAATTCCCATGCACCGAAGATGAAAAATTATCTCGTCTTCCAATTATAGTTTTACGTATGGTTAACAAAAATAACTTTCACTATCGATTTCTTAGATACGAAGTGATAATATCCAGGTTGGGATTTTGTACACAAGACATTATAGCATGCCTTGAAAACATCTACTGGAAGGTTGGTACCATGAAAATACGTCCACAGAGACATGAAGATGAGCAGAATCCTACATGTATTGGGAAAAAAATGGGTTAGGGTAAACTTGTACTAGAGAAGATCATTTGCACAGTAGGGTGGATGGGAAGGTGGAAGCCGACCTTGAACATTTGATCATAAATGGCAATCTCACCAGGTCGGCCATCACACGCCCTCTCCTCATCAGGGACCCTCATTGTAATATCATATTTGATCCCATACATGTGCCTCCAGTACAGGAGGTCAACACTTATCACAATTCTCCAAAAAGTTTGAGCATAGGATGTGTCAAGTGTTTCCTCAGCCTCATCTCTAGAGTCAACGATCCACTGGGATACCTACCCTGAAATTCCCCCTCGGTCATGGATGAGATGGGTACATATGACTGGATAGCGGGTTGAGAAACAATAACTCTCTTCCCCTCAGGTGCTGAAGTCTTGGAAGATTAGTCAGCCTCATCAGACCCAGTAGCCCCTGAGTCGGCCGTATGAGAGGTAGGGACCTTCATGGCTTGCTCTTAGGAGTTAGCCTCACCAGAAACCCTAAAAGTAGAAGGGCTACACTCTCCTGAGGATAAGATGTCAATAGTAACTCGTTATGAGATGAGATTTCACTCATTGAATCCTCACTTATGTCAATTATAGGAGGACCAATTACAGCTAAATGGACAGGAAATATATGACGTGTGAGGTCGGTCCAGGATTTCCTTCTAGCCTTGGCCTCAGTCTCACCCTTACGTATTTCCCTAAAGATACCACCTTGGATATGGGGAAATTGATCAAGAAGTTCATATTAAGTCTTAAAAATTCTAAAGGTTTTAGTTGGGTTGACCAAAGGATCAAAAGGGGAAGTTGAATCGATTTTCTCAAGAACAACCCAAGAACACATAAATGAATGTCACTAGAGAAGGTAACCCTAGTAGCTCTGGTGACTCTTAAAAATAGAAGGAAAGATAAAAAAATTAGGAAAGCTAATGACCACTATCCTCAGCCTAAACCTCTCCTAAAACACCTAAGGAGACTGCCGAAAAGCTTAAAATCTCGTTGAAAAATAGCAAAATATTAAAATCACCTAAAAATGGTGAATACTTAAGGAAAATAGGTGGTGGAGGTTACCTGGTGGTGGAGAATGCCTGAAGAACGAAAGTTGGACCCTAAAACTCATCGGAGAAGCTTGATTGGAGGAGAGAGAATGAAAGGAAACTGGTTTGGTTGTAGATAGAAAGAGTTTAAGCGCGAGAGAAATGGAGAAGAAAGAGAAAGTAGAGGGTTTCAAATGAATTTAAACAGTGGCAATTATTGCACACAACTTCCAATGCATTCAACATTAAGGCACAACTCCCCCGGCAGACCTATAGCCTCCACCCTTGGACAACAAGCTAAACCATAAAATTAGTGCCAAGTGTCACTCCATTTCTCTTATTCAACATTTCAGACTTGATATTGAAAGGACATCTCATCAACATCTTCCCTCAGACATTTTTACCCCTCAACCTTCTACTCACAATGAAGGCTAAGGGCTAGGGGTTATTGATATACCCAAGTGTGACCTCGTCCCAGCGTGGGACTCACTTGGCTAAGGCTGACCTTACAAACCATTATGATAGACATTTGTGGGCTTTCTGCAGTGGACCTACATCAGTAGTCTCAATCTCGTCCAGTCTCTTAGACCGAGACCCATTAACTGGACCATTGTCCCTCATAAGTCTCATCTCATCTCGCACCTCCAGACAGTAGAGACCCATTAACTAACCCATTGTCCCCTCACAAGTCTCGTCTCGTCTTGGTACGTCCATACAACTTAGACCACACTTCGATCTTGCTCATCAGTTGATTAAACAGGATATTAGAGGTATTACCCTCAGCTAGGCCGAAACCTTCTAAGACGACATATAACTTCATGTGAGACTGGTTTCTAGCACGACTAATCCCCATGGATATGAAGTTATAATAAGATCATAGGAGCACGTGAGGGGAATATTACATCATCATTACATACTTGTGCTCAGGACAAGTGTCTACTCCTCATTGGATGCTTCATCAAGGACACACTCCATGTATTATTGGGGTGTATTGTGCACCCCAAGCACTATAAACATTCACATTCTTCCCCAGAATAAGGGATCGAGAAATTGTAGACCGTAGCTAAACTCTATCTCACTTGCAGTAGAGAGGGAAAGCTTGAGTTTTGTATATTCAAGGCCATTATAGCCCCCTGTATATAGTGAAAACTACACTTACCTCTACAGTGGATTAGGCTGATACAGCTGAACCACTCAAATTCTAGTGTTATTCCTCTTCTCCTCACCTTCTTCTCCAATTTATATAGATGTTCTGTTATATATCTCCATTATTGTGTTGTGCTTGAGCTGAAGCTGCTTATATAAATTTAAATGATGACTTATTAGCGTCATCAAATGGAGATGAATCATTTATAGTCTACATGCATAGTCATCGGAGTGTGCTATAGTGTGGGTGAAGATGAGGAGGAACTTCTTTGGCTATCTTTCCCGTGGTGGTAAATAAACCAAGATTATTTAAGGAAATGAGTTCTAACGGTAATCCAAGAGCCTAAACTCAATCACAAAATAAAAATTCAGCCACAAATACCACCAAAAATATCAAACCTGGATAGAGCCAATAACCCAAAATGTATAAACAATAAGGAAGAGTCATTATCAATACATAAGGCTGAAAAACAAATTTTCCATTTTTAAAACCACACATATATACATATATAACAAATAAATTAAAAATGGTTTTTTCACACATAATACTATGTATAAACCAAGAAAAAAATCTATTGTCTATTTATAAAGGAAATAAAACATCACACACACACACACACATACACATGCACACACACGCGCGCGCGCGCGCACACACACACACACACACACACATATATATATATATATATATATATATATATATATATATATATATATATATAGAGAGAGAGAGAGAGAGAGAGAGAGAGAAGGGGGGAGGGAGAGAATATATTCACATATGTAAAGGATAAACTGAGGAAAGGAAGAAATTATACCAAGATCCCATGAATCCTAAAATAGAATTTGGAAATGACATCTACACATAAAAAAAATTCAAATCCAATCTTTAGAATGTGAAATGGGTTAAGGACATGAGGTTTTGTGGGTTAGAATATTCAAAAATGGCCTACTGGTGTTCAAAGTGTACAAAAGAGTAAAATAACACTTTGAGAAGACGAATGCCTCTTTTATACCTAACCCTCATTCGATCCACATGAGGGATCATTCGAAACAAGGTTACTCCCTTTCAAATGAGAGATAAAAATTCTCTCCTCAACTAAAAAACAACAGAGAACAAAATAAACCCTCGCAAAAAATGAAATAGAAATAAGAGTGGAATCGCGAACTGATCGATTTTACATTTCAAAACTCCACTCATGTAACCAAAAGAAAATAAATGTATAAGAAATAGTGACTCTCGTTGAAACTCTACACGAAGCTTATAACCAACCTAATTGAGAATTATATGACATGAGTGAGCCATACTAAAAGCAGTAACGTTACTCAGATTCATATCTATAGAGACTAAAACTAACGATATATGTTAAGTAGTATAATAAGGTAAAAAAAATCACATACTAGACAAAAGTGTGTTAACCGATTAATCTTAGGCTTATATCACCCTCAATTTTTCCTTTTTTAATTTTGAATTTTCTTTTCTATTGAGTGTTTGACCCTCAATTAATATTTTACTTTTGTTTCTCTCAATTGTACAAATATTTTTATCTTGTGGTAAGTATATCCCTCCTTAGGAAACTATAACCAATGTTTTTCTCATCAGTTTTTAAATTAAACTCATAATCAATGTTTTTTATAAGAATGCGTCAAAACATCTAACACAGAAAATATGACATGATTAAGTGAAAACGTGTGGCATGAAAGCTCTTTGGATCAAGATCGATGTATATCATATTATAACGTATGTTAATCTGCATGTGGTATGATAAAGAGTAAGACATGATTATAATAGTCTATTTATAGGAAAACTCCAAATATATTGACTAAGTGAAATATATAATAACCTCACACTATGCTTCAAAATTATAAATACCTAAGAAAGTAAAATAGGTTACACAATGGAGTTTGTATATTCTCTATCATCGTATGCATAAATCAACACCATCCACAGAAAAACCTTTTTGGGTTTGATTGATTTTTAAAATAAAAACAATATTTTTGGTTTTTCTCAAAAAATTATTTAAAAAATATCTTTTTGTATTTTTAAAAATATAAAACTAAAAACAAAAATAAAAAACCTATGATATAGTCTAGGAAGCATAACATGGGATAAGTGTGAGAAATAAAATCCTGACCGAGAGGTGATACAGATGACTCTCTATGAATGGTGAGATGGAAGAGAGTTATAAATCTCCTCCACTACTCTAACATCCTCCTCCTCCCCCTCTTTCTTCTTCTTCATCTTCTTCTTCTTCTTCTTCTTCTTCTTCTAGGATGGGAATTGATCATCCTTTTGAATTATCCTAGAAGAAATTGGGATGTTCTGACCATGAATAAACACGTTCTTGTAGGTCATATAAATGTGCGTTTAAATTTAAGTGGCAATAGTTTATAAGGTGACACTTCCTTTTGCAATGGGTAGGGTTGTGCACGGGTCGGCCGGTTCGGTTTTGAGCCTATTTTTTGAACCGAACCGACTTTATCGATTTTTGATTTTTTTGAACCGAAACCGAACCGTTGTATCGGTTAACCAAACCGAACAGGATCGGTTCTTAACAAGGCCGGTTCGGTTTAACCATCGATTTTTGACAGGGCTAAAAGTGACAGGGCCAGTTTGGTTAAACCGAACCGATTTTGACAGGGCTGATTTTTTAAATATTTTTTTATTTTGTTTGAATCATTTTCTATCTAAATTAAACTAATAGTATTTTATTTATATGCAACAAATTTACAAAATGGTTCAAAAGTGTGTTAAAATCCCTTTTCAACTTGATTTCAACATAATATAATAACATGTTCAAGATTTCTAAATAGTTCAAACTAAATGCAAATATAGTGCATAACATAACATAACAAGTAAAGGTCCAACATGCCTAATAACACCCATTAAAAAGGGTTAAAAAAAAGTCCCAAATGAAATAAAAGTCCAATAAAAACATCCAAGCAAAGCATTCTTCAACTATATTTCTTCAAGCAAAGCAAAGCAAGAATCCAAGCATTCTTCAAGCTTCACTATCTTTCTCTTTCTCTTGGCATCCCAACATTTCTGAAAAATAAAACAATTAAAATATTAGCAACTTAACTTTAAAGTATCAACTATATTCAAACATAAAAGAATATTTTGAAATATAAAAAAATACCCGAATCTTGTTGCTCTTATTCCTCAATCTCATCCATAGCATCACGAAACTAATCGGGGTAGATGAATTACGAATCCAATTTTGTGTGCAAATAAGGGCTTCCACCGTTCTAGGCAACATTGAACTACGAAAAGGATCAAGTATACGACCACCCGTACTAAAAGCCAATTCGGATGCAACGGTTGAAACAGGAATCGCTAATACATCACGTGCAACAAAAGAGAGAACCCGATATTTGGATAAATTAATCTTCCACCAAGCTAAAACATCAAAATCGGCTACATCTTCCTCACCCCTCTCCGCCAAAAATCTATCAACTTCGGATTTATTTCCCAAAGAATCTTCCTCCTCCAAATGTCTCTTGATTTGAGTTGCCAAAAAAGCACATCCATCCTCATCATCATCATTAACACTCGACATCCCCATGCCCCCTTTTTGTGAAGATGTCCCACTCGATTTGGGCCCATGGCATTTATCATACCACCCATACAAAGAATGTAACACATCCTCCACCTTCCTCGACATACCCTTCCCCATATCAATATCAAATAATTGATCAAAATAAAACTTAACATATATCAACTTGTACCGAGGATCGAGGACAATTGCAACAAACAATAAAAAGTTCACTTTCTCAACATTCCAATACTTATCAAATTTAGCCCTCATATTTGTCGCCATTGTTGAAAGAAAATAGTCATCGCTTTTGCTCATTTGGACCAATTTACTTTGTATAAGAACAAGTTCATAGAAAAAAGCATTTGAGGTAATATGCACCTTCACTATTGGATCATCCAATTCCTTTAAACCATCACACACAATAAGGTTAAGAATGTGAGCAGAACATATTACATGCATATATTCATGTTCCAAAATGGTACTTTTCTTACTTTTAGTCTTTTTTTCAAATATTGAATAGTACCATTATTGGAACTTGCATTATCAATTGTTACGGTTCAAATGCTATCTATACCCCAATCAAGTAAACAATCCTTAACCACCTTCCCTATCGCATCACCCTTATGAGTCTCAACTTGACAAAATTTAAGAATCTTTTTGTGCAAGTTCCATTGTTTATCAATAAAATGAGCGATTAAGCACATGTAGTTTATGTTTTGAATTGAGGTCCAAGTATCCGTAGTAATACAAATTCTTTGACCCCGTAACGCATTTTTGAGCACCTTCTTTTGGTCCAAATAAAGATTAAAGCAATCTCGAGCTACCGTTGTACGACTAGGAAGTTTTGTCATCTTAGGTTGAAGATAGTTCATTAACCTTCTAAACCCCTCTCCTTCAATAAACCTAAATGGTAACTCATCAATTATAATCATTTCTGCAATGCGTTTTCTACAACCTTCAACGGTGAAATTAACGCACACAAGATTGCAGCCCTCCTCTTTCTTTTGTTCAAAAGACTAAATTTTTTGTTTTTTGTCCTCATTGCTATATTGGTATACCTTGCATTTACTTGTTATGTGATTTATCAAATTGCGGGTTCCATTATTCTTAGAATCACAAGCATAAGTCGTCCCATAATAATTACACGATGCCTTAGGTGTCTTTGAGTCTTTTAATTCTGTAAAATGATCCCAACACCAAGCCTTTCATTTAGACCCAATTACCTTATTTAGAGATGGATTTTTACCCTTCGCAACCGCCTCGGTAGACTTTAGATCATCCACATTTTCTGTAGGCGGCATCTTTCTGCCCAGCAACACAAACACTGCATAGAAATGAAAAATGAGGACAAAAAATATGTTAGAATCAGATCTGAAATAAACAATGATTTGTTAAAAGACTCAAACACAAACACTGTATGTTAGAATATTAAAAACAATGATTTGTATGTATGCATAGATCTTAAAAAATGTATGTTTGAACATATGTATATTACTACTATGAAGAGATCTTAAAAAAAATGTATGTTTCAATAGATGTATATTACGACTATGAACAGATCTTAAAAAATAAAAAATGTAAAGCTTCAGATCTGAAATAATAAAAAAAAGATGTATGAGAAAAAATAAAAAGCTTTAGATCTATGAAAAAAATGTATGAACAGAAACAGATGTATGAAATAAGCATGAAAAAAAACAGTTTTAGATATCGGTTTTGATCTAAATATGTTTTGATCTAAAAAAAATAAGCATGAACAGATCTAAATATGAAAAAAAAAGCATGAAAAACAGATGTCGTATGAACAGATGTATAGATCTAAGAAAAAAAAGCATGAAAAAAATCTTCAGATCGGAGAGGGAGATGAACAGACTTACGAAATGGGAAAGAGAGGGACCTGTTCGCGCCGGCGGTACCTGGTCGCCTAGGAGATGGGAGAGGGAGAGAGCGAACGGTTCGCGTCGGAGATGGGAGAGGGAGAGAGCGAGAGCGAGCGGCTGAGTTGAGTGAGGCTGTGAAGAAAAGAAAAGAAATAAGTGGGAGAGGGTTACCGATTTAGGGTCTTAACCTAAAGTGCGGTGTATGTTTATTTTAAATATTATATATATTATATTTTATAATAAGAGCGGTTCGGTTCGGTTCTAACTGGGCCTTATAAGGTCTAAACCGAAAACCGAACCGAACCGAACTGAATATATCGGGTTTTTTGCTGCCTAAATCGAACCGACCCGACCATATAAAAAAATCGACCCGATTTCATCGGTTCGGTTCAATTTTGTCGGTTCAGCGGTTCGGTCGATTTTTCTGCACACCCCTAGCAATGGGTGACCAAAGTATGGTTGTGGAGAATCAACATCCTTTATCTTAGGAGCAATTATTGGAGGAGGAGGTATCTTCGTTGACCATTTAATAAGAAAAAACCTATTTTTTCCTTCGAGGATTGAGATGGGTTAGGGAACATCTTCTTTTACTTCTCAAAACACACTTTAAGTCAAATTTCACAATTTTAGACTGTAGAAAGTCTTTATTATCTTTTCATATTATGTCTCTATCACTTCACGTGCATGTGAAGACTCAAGAAGAACCATCTTCAAGGTAACAAACTTTTCATGAAAGAGATAAATCTCTTTCTTCCGTCTTTTAACTTCTCAATGAGAGTATCTTATGAATCTTCACGCTAATAATTTGTGCTTTAATCTCCGTCAAAGCACGTAGCTGACTCTATTACAAAGTGACTTTCTCAGTAAGTTTGTCCTTCACCTTCTCCATACTTTGACTTAACTCAAGGAGTTCGAACCGGTGTTTATGAGTGTTTTACATGGTCAGTCACTTTTTAAAATAAAATAAAAAGATTTGGACTAAATTTTAATAAAAATGGCGAGGGACTTTTGGTCGAATGGCCTTATTAAAAATGGTGATGTGATTTGTACTTAAAATCATAATGGGTAAATATGGTTTATTTTAATTACATGATTCACTAATGACAACTAAGCTTGCAAATTATATAAAGGGATCATACTTTGTAAGTTTTAACCATAATAATTGCAATTATGAAATGTCATTTATTAATGTATAATTTTTAACACATTTTCAGGTTATAATATGTGAAAAAAAGTATATTTAGGTCATTTTTAGTGGTATTTTTTTTCTCTCACTCAAATCATATCTAAAGGATTGGTTAAAATAGATTTTACTTATCTTTATAATAAATTTGAAATCAATGTGTTCAAAATTTTAAATTTGAGTATACACCAATTCACATAGGCCCCATTTTGTATGCAAAATAGTTTTAAATGAATTGTGATTATTCAAAAAGTGATGTTATGCATGTGTACCTTTCTATATGTGTGAATGAAATACTAACAATAAGTGTTTGTAGCCCCCTAGTAACTTTTGAGATGATACCCCTTGTGGTCATGGGTTAAAGTCACACTAGTGTATTTAGAGCCTTTACATAAAAAAATATTAAATTAAATATAATGCAACATATCTTGACTTGGGGCTTGGGCTTGAGCCTTCGAAATAATTAAGTTTTACTAATTTAATTAATATTTAAAAACCTCTTTTAATATTTAATATTTCCTTAATTAATTCTTAATTACTTGATTGGGTCATATTTTAACATTGAATAGTGGACATTTGTTGGGGAGTTGGTTACCCACGTTTTTGGGGAAGTGAATGTTTTATCCTTTATTAATTACAAAATGTGGGGGAGTTTTTGTGGCACTCAAAATTACACACTCATCAAACAAACTCGTCTCTCTCTCATTCCATCAATTCTCTTTGCAATTCCAAATATTGGTCAACTTAATGTGGTTTGGGAGTCCTCCTTTAGGAGAAAAAAGTGGAGAACCGTTTTCTTGAATCCTGATGACAAATATCTAAGGCTTGTTGGCACCATTAAATGTAGTGCGTACGACATTTCTTTCTTATGACTATGATTTTAACATGCATTTCTACATCAGATAAGTCGTTCCAATACTTGTTATTTGATTTTCTTATGTACACGTACAGCAAGTGATTGTGGAAAATGTTTTACAAGGAATTTAATATTGTCTCACGATTTGGTAAAAATTTCTACCAATAATCAAAATTCTTTATTTAGTTTTTCTATAGAAAGTGAAATGCGAATGTACACCAAATATCATCAATAACCTTTACCAATCTTATTACAATAAATATTGTAAATATATTTTATCTTGAACATGTACTAAATCGAAACTATATGGTGCACTAGTTATAATTAAATGAACCCATATTTTTTTAAATCAATATTTAACAAACACTCTAATTTATTTAACCTGGAAAAGATATATGTATATTGTAGAGTATTTTAATTACATTGCTGCACGTGAATAAAAAAATATTAATAATACTTAGTTGTGAAATTTTAAAAATGATACGAAAGTACAACATGAAATGACACAAAATTAATTCAAAATTGACACGATATTCCATGCTCGTGTCATATTCCTGTCGGGTGTTTTTATATAAAGTTGTATCGTATCGTTTTCGTATCAAAATCTTAAGTCATGTTATCGCATCTTGTCGTATTAATTATGTTTTTATTCAGGTTATTATGCCTATGTTTTTTGTATATAATTGAGTATATAATTTAAAAGGTTATGTCGTGTTTGTGTCTAAGAAACTCTTGTCACGTCATGTCAGCCCGAAACTCGACCACAAAATAAGAATTGTCACCTCTAATAATACTTAAATAAAAACTGCATGACTTTGAATATATTACAAATTGTTATAACCATATTTTCTGCGCATCTTAAAAACTTTGATTTTAAGGGTATTTTTATAATTTAAATAATTTATTGTATTTTTGTATTCAAATATATATTTGTTAGAATTCTCGTGAGAAAGTAAGAATCTCATCTATATTGAATGGATTTTGATTTCACTTAATTTTCAACCTCTGCGCATATATATATATATATATATATATATATATATATATATATATATATCAGTCTTGCTCTTGTGCGGAGTAGTCCGCATTTTAAGAATGCGGACCGGACATGTGTCACCTGGCAGTGAATCCAAAAGAGAGAGAGAGTATGCCTATAATTTAGGCGATAATTTCTAGGCGCACCGTTAGGTGACATATGTCCGGTCCGCATTCTTAAAAGACTAGTCCGCACATGAACATATATATATATATGTTGCCCTAGATTTGTCCAGGGTTTAAAATAATGGTCGAAGATATCTTATTGTACACTTTAAAATACAAATCTCATAGTCACTACCAAGTGGCTTATGTAAAGTGATAGGTTTGGAGATTTGATCCAATGGAATACTTGTGAAGCATGCATTGGTAGTTTTCGAATGCAACATGACGTGAAAGTACAAAAAGTCGTAACACAACCACTTATCTCTGGACAATTTCAAATGATTTTGAAACTATATAAGAAAGATTTGTGGTGGGAAAAAATCACGTAATTTTTTGGTTATATAATTAATTAAATTAGGGTAATTTGCTAATATGATATTTAATTTAATTCTAAGTTTTGTAAGAAAATAGACGTAAGTTTAATAATGAAAATGAGTTTTAATTCTCATTACTTTTAGTCCCGCAATGCGCGGACAAGTTGAATACATAATATAACTATGATCCGAAGAAGAGTATGTTGTCAAGGGATATAATATTTTTCCAATATAAACAAAATAGTGGCATAAATTTACTAAATATTCTCAAAGGGATTATCACTATTTGCATCCTATTTGATGTCGAAGCATAAGCGATTTGAATAAGTAATATAATTTCGATAAGAAGCAAAGACGTGCTCATTCTTGTTAAATAAAGGAAAACGTCATTCTCAAACTCATAGAACTTAAAATGTAAATTGATGAAATGCATAAGATACATTTTGAAAAAAATAACAAACATTAATCAAGAGGAGGTATAACTTAAATTGGATAAAGGACATCTTCAGATTGTTATTTCCATAAACAATTGGATGCCAAAGAGGTCAAAACTATAAATGAGATTATAGATAGTATGGAGAAAAAAGGTGAGATATAGAAGGAAAAAATTAAATCCAAGCCATTGAATCAAAAGAAAAGTTAGAAATTTTATCAAATTGACTATGAAATAATATTATGTACACACAGTATCTTCTCTGCGATTGGGATGAGAAAGAAGTGAGAACTTAATAGGTAGAGGATATAATAAAAAAAATTATTAAACGTTAAATTCAAGCTTTAGCCTTCACATAATCAAGTATCAAATTTAAAGCTGACTTAGGAAAGGTAGTCTATACACAAAAGCTAAAGTAGTAACCTTAAAACACATGAGCAACTTAAACAACAGCTGCCCTATTATAGAAACACCTAGAAAATTTAAACCAAGCACCATAAAAAAATACAATAACATAATAACCAATTGCGAGCCTTTACTGTTGTTGTTTCTCTAAAGTTTCATAAGTTGGGATGAATCTAATTATAAAATTGTAACACCTGTTTAATGCAATGTGAATCATTTAAGTCATAATTTAACCCCTCTCAATAATATAAAACACAAAAAAATTCAAACCATATTCAAATTAAAAGGCTTAAAGTTTAGGGATATTCTGGAAAGGTTAAAATGAGTGAAAAAAAGGTGAACACAGTCCCTTGATAGGGTGATATTTTATGATGGCAGCCTAAGTGGTTTAACCATAAACAACTAAGAAAATATCTATTCACAGATTCAAAGACAGTTGATATAGCCCTGGAATCATCCCACCAATGTAACATACAAAGAATAGAAAATCATAGATTTTCAAAGATTACAGTGACGCGACTGATCTATGATATATTTAACAAAACATAACAAAAATGACAAAAATAAATTTCTTACTGAAGCTAAAGGGAAAAATGATTATCTTGTTAGCTTGACAATCCAAATACAATAATTTTGTTCCATGTCCTATGTTATCTTTCTGTAGGAACAAAAATATAAATAATTAAGAACAAATCATTGATGAATATGGAAGCAAATTAACACACAAAGACACTCATAGTTTATAACATGTCATAGTTTTAACAGGTCAATCTGGAAACAAATAAAACAGAAACACTCATCACTATTTTATAATTGTTGGATGATTTTAATATTATTGGGTATTAATGGTTAGAGAAAATAAAAGGTTAAAATCATTAATTAGTTGGAATAAGAAAAGACAAAGGGAAGTGGGAAAACCAAAGTCCCACATTGAAAAAGTGTGAAAAAGTTAGTGGGTTAATAAATGCGCTTGTGTCATAAGAGATTACTTGTGTGCATTGAAGTGTATGCTACTAGTGTACATCTTAGGTCCAAGGATGATGCTTTGCATCATCCGCACACGCACGCGCGCGTGTGCGAAAGTGCGATTGGGCGTTTAGGGCGCTTTAGAGGCGCACGTACGCATCGTCGCGAGGAGAAGTAGGAGCCTTTGATTTTTGACAACGTCAAAAGATCAAACGGTCCAGATTAAATCCATAATTATGGCGCGAGTGGATCTGAACCGTCGGATTTTGGCGCCACTTTGTTAAGTATTAATCCGTACAGTCGCACATTTTTAGTTCAAATATGGAACGTTCAAAATATAGTTATATATCCAAGGGTCGTGATTAAATGACCTTTGGATGTGGTGTCTGTTTATGAACAGACACCACAAGAGGCTATATATAGAAGGCAAAATCCTGTCATAATTAATTCTGAAAATTCTCTTGGTCTCTATTATTTCTTCTTAAAAATTTCATATAGTGTTCTGGGTTATTCTTCAAGTTTGCTACTTGAATAAACCCATGGATTTGTTCTATCTTGGAGGTAATTTGCCTAGACCCGTTAGCAAACTCTGTACGAGTGGGGGCAAATAATACCTTAAGGAAAGTAGTTTATTACGCCTCAAATCCAATCACCTGTTCATATTTTCTGCATAATTAAAAAAAATCCTCAACAATCTTAAGGTGTTATTTCATGGAGGCAGAAAAGAATATGAATATGTTTCTGAATCCCAATGTGCATTTGGACCGCTTTGATGGAACAAATTTCACTCGCTGGAAAGGAAAATTATTCTTCCTTCTCACAGTCTTGAAAATTGCATATGTTCTGGATCCTAAACTAGAAGCAATTCCAGAACCAAAAGAAGACGATAATGAAACTGTCAAAGAACAATGGAAGAAACGTGAAGAAGACGAATTGGTGTGTCGTGGGCATATTCCGAATACACTGTCTGATCGATTATATGATCTTTACAACTCTATGCAGTCTCCGCGAGAAATCTGGAATGCTCTTGAATATAAATACAAAACAGAGAAAGAGGGTACGGATAAATTCTTAATTCTGAAATATTTCGAATTCAAAATAAGTGATAACCAAGCTGTTTTAGACCAAGTACATGAGTTGCAAATCCTTGTCACAAAGCTTCATGAATTAAAGGTGAAAATTTCTGAATCGTTTCAAGTTGGTGCAATTATTGCAAAATTACCACCAAGTTGGAATGATTGTCATAAGAAACTCCTACATAGGAAAGATGATATAAGTTTGGAGGAATTACATAAACATTTAAGAATTGAAGAAGAAACCAAATCCCGTGATTAAACAAATGTTTCTCATAATTCCACCAAAGTTAACTTTGTTGAAGGAAAGAAATATCATAAGAAGTTCAAGAAAAATAATTCCAATAAGAAACAGTCCAATGGGGCTTGTTTCAATTGTGGCAAAAATGGCCACTATGCCCGTGATTGCAGAAACAAGAAACGAAAGATAGATGCTATTGAATCCAATAATACAAACAATGCAAATATGGTGGAAAATAAGATTGAGGATCTTGTAGCAATGGTATCGGACATGCCAATTGGTATGATTACCGAACTAAATATGGCGGCAATAACGAAGTCTTCTGACTGGTGGCTCGATTCTGGGGCTACCATACATGTCTGCAATGATAAATCATTGTACTCCGCATATGAAAAAGCAGAGGACGGTCAAGAGGTTCTAATGGGGAATCATAATACTGCTAAAGTTCTGGGAAAAGGAAACGTTGAACTACAATTCACATCTGGAAAGAATTTGACGTTGACAAATGTTCTGCATGTACCAGAAATTCGAAAAAATCTAGTGTCTGCAAGTTTGATTTGTAAAAGCGGCATTAAAGCCGTCTTTGAGTCTGATAAGTTAATTATGTCTAAGAATGGGGCATTTGTTGGGAAAGGGTATGCTTGTGATGGAATGTTCAAACTCAGTATTTTGATTAATAATATGAATAATTCTGCTTATATTGTTGAGTCTTTTGATGTTTGGCATGCTAGATTAGCGCATTTAAATTTTAGATCACTGAAATACATGTCTAAACATAAATTAATATCTTGTGATAGTACTTCTCATGAAAAATGTGAAATCTGTATTCAAGAAAAATTAACAAAAATACATTTTCCTAAAGTCGAACGAAGTGCTAAATTATTAGAATTAGTTCATTCTGATATATGTGAATATAATGGTATTTTAACTAGAGGCGGAAAAAGGTACTTTATTACATTCATTGATGATTGTTCAAAATTCACATATGTATATTTGATAAGACATAAGGATGAAGCTTTTTCAATGTTAAAACGTTTTAAAGCAGAAGTTGAAAATCAAAAGGAAAAGAAAATTAAAATTCTTCGTAGTGATAGAGGGGGAGAGTATTTTCCAAATGAATTTGACTCATTTTGTGAAGAACATGGAATAATACATCAAAGAACTGCCCCTTATACTGTAATAACCCGCGTAATTTTGGGCTATTTTAATTAATTTTTGGAAAATGGAGGAAAATAAAGTTTTTGATAAAATTATTTTTATTGCTCAAATATGTTGAATATTATTTTTAAAGGCAATAATTTCAAACAGTTTCGAAAAAGGAGTTAAAACGGATTTTAAAATGATTTTAAAATGTTTTTAACTCTTGGAATTCTAACTCTTCATTTCTTTGCCTTATTTAAAGGAGTCTTTTGGATTCCAACTCTTCATTTCTGTGCATTATAAAAGGGAGTCATGGGCAACCCTTTTAACATACTTTTGGCACAAATTTTGGCAGCAAATATATTTTATATTCCTCTTCTTTTTATATACACATTGGCCCTTGAGATTTGTGAGTTCCAACCTTAGATTAGAGGTGTTCTTGGGGATATTTTGTTGGAGGTTCTTGGAGGAGCTTTTGTAGATCTTTTGTGTTGATCTTGAGGATGTGATCATTGATTTCTCATCATGGTTTGAGGTATGGGGTTTTACACAATATGCTCCTTAAATCTCGCGAGTGTCATTCTCTTTGATTTCATGTTTAATTAAACTCATATTTGAATTGATAAATTCATTGAAATCTGGAAAACAATTGTTGAAATTATTTTGATTCATGTGGTATCATTATATTGTTGATGAGCACGTTGTCATGAGATTTTAATATGGCACGGATGTTGGGCACCCGCCAAAATTCTTGTTTCTCGGGCTATGGCTTGATAAAGCATATACGGATGTGGTGAGGCCTGGTGACCCGGTTAAAGTGTTGTTGAGAAATTATATTGACAAATGCTTTGAGATTTTCATTTTGATTTGAATATTCGTACTCGTGTTGTTACGCTTTATTCATCGTTAATATATTTATTAAGCATATTTCCTGTCGTATTGTGTACTTCTCCATATTTTCTTTTAGTGGCAGGTTAGCGCGGATTTTGGGGAGCTATGGAGATTGATTTTAGCGAGGATTGTTTGGGAAAGATTTGTATTATTTTGATGTATAGAGATTTGGAGATTTGTATTTTATTTTCGAGTTAGTTGTTGTATGTAATTCGAGAGATTTGGTATTTAATTTGAAGAGATTGAGATTTGTAGTTTCTCTTTCGTTGTTGTGGGACTTAGATGCTCTATACCTTGTCACTTGTGGATTTGGATTTATTTTATCGCATTAGCGCTCCGTTCGCTCTCCCCAGGCGGGCGGGGTGTTACAAATGGTATCAGAGCTTAGGTATACGGCAACCCTCGGGGCTTGAGTTTTGGGTTCATTGCGTGGATAATAATTTTTGGAGATAGAAAATTTTAGGTGATATCCGTGATAAGTTTCGAGATTAGAGGTGAGGAATGTATTTTTGGAGACGAAATTATTTTTGGAGATTGTTTGCCTGATTTTGAGAGTTAGGCATTCGGCGAATTTCGAGGGCGAAATTCCATTGTTAGTGGGGAAGTGTAATAACCCGCGTAATTTTGGGCTATTTTAATTAATTTTTGGAAAATGGAGGAAAATAAAGTTTTTGATAAAATTATTTTTATTGCTCAAATATGTTGAATATTATTTTTAAAGGCGATAATTTCAAACAGTTTCGAAAAAGGAGTTCAAACGGATTTTAAAATGATTTTAAAATGTTTTTAACTCTTGGAATTCTAACTCTTCATTTCTTTGCCTTATTTAAAGGAGTCTTTTGGATTCCAACTCTTCATTTCTGTGCATTATAAAAGGGAGTCATGGGCAACCCTTTTAACATACTTTTGGCACAAATTTTGGCAGCAAATATATTTTATATTCCTCTTCTTTTTATATACACATTGGCCCTTGAGATTTGTGAGTTCCAACCTTAGATTAGAGGTGTTCTTGGGGATATTTTGTTGGAGGTTCTTGGAGGAGCTTTTGTAGATCTTTTGTGTTGATCTTGAGGATGTGATCATTGGTTTCTCATCATGGTTTGAGGTATGGGGTTTTACACAATATGCTCCTTAAATCTCGCGAGTGTCATTCTCTTTGATTTCATGTTTAATTAAACTCATATTTGAATTGATAAATTCATTGAAATCTGAAAAATAATTGTTGAAATTATTTTGATTCATGTGGTATCATTATATTGTTGATGAGCACGTTGTCATGAGATTTTAATATGGCACGGATGTTGGGCACCCGCCAAAATTCCTGTTTCTCGGGCTATGGCTTGATAAAGCATATACGGATGTGGTGAGGCCTGGTGACCCGGTTAAAGTGTTGTTGAGAAATTATATTGACAAATGCTTTGAGATTTTCATTTTGATTTGAATATTCGTACTCGTGTTGTTACGCTTTATTCATCGTTAATATATTTATTAAGCATATTTCCTGTCGTATTGTGTACTTCTCCATATTTTCTTTTAGTGGCAGGTTAGCGCGGATTTTGGGGAGCTATGGAGATTGATTTTAGCGAGGATTGTTTGGGAAAGATTTGTATTATTTTGATGTATAGAGATTTGGAGATTTGTATTTTATTTTCGAGTTAGTTGTTGTATGTAATTCGAGAGATTTGGTATTTAATTTGAAGAGATTGAGATTTGTAGTTTCTCTTTCGTTGTTGTGGGACTTAGATGCTCTATACCTTGTCACTTGTGGATTTGGATTTATTTTATCGCATTAGCGCTCCGTTCGCTCTCCCCGGGCGGGCGGGGTGTTACATATACTCCCCAACAAAATGGTTTGGCTGAAAGAAAGAATAGGACTCTTACTAATATGATCAATTCTATGTTGATTAATTCAAGCTTATCAAACAATTTGTAGGGAGAAGCTTTACTCACCGCTTGTCATTTACACAATAGAATTCCATCAATGAAAACACATGTTTCTCCATACGAGGTTTGGAAGAATCGAAAACCAAATCTGGACTACCTAAGGGTGTGGGGTTGTTTGGCTTTCTATAGAATTCATGACCCGAAAAGTTCAAAGTTGGGTGCAAGAGGAATTAAAAGTGTTTTCATAGGATACGCGGAAAATTCTAAGGCATATAGGTTGTTGGACTTAAATTCTAATGTTGTAATTGAATCAAGGGATGTTGAATTTATTGAAAATAAATTTTATAAAGATTCATGTGTCGAATTAGATGCCAATCCTGATACATCCACTAGGTTGATTCCTAGACCATCAATTAATAATAAAAGGAATGAACCCAAAACATAAATAGAACCTAGAAGAAGTCAGCGTGCTAGTAAAGAAAAATCTTTTGGCCCTGATTTTATTTCATCTCAAGCCTTAGCCTTTTTGGTTGAAGGAGATAGAGATAATATTCTTAATAAAATGCCTATTTTACTTAACGTAGAAGAAGATCCTAAAACCTTTAACAAAGCAATGACTTCTAGAGATGTTTCTTTTTGGAAAGAAGTTATTAATGATGAGATGGATTCAATTCTATCAAATCAGACATGGGTTTTAGTGGACTTGCCACAAGGATCACAACCTATTAGTAGTAAATGGGTATTTAGAAGAAAATACAATACTGATGGTTCTATTCAAACCTTTAAGGCTAGATTGGTAGCAAAAGGTTTTAAACAAAGAAAAGGGATTGACTATTTCGATACTTATGCACCTGTTGCTATAATTACATCAATACGTGTTTTAATGGCAATTACATCTATATATAATCTGTTTGTGCATCAAATGGATGTTAAAACAACATTTTTGAATGGTGACCTAGATGAAGAGGTATATATGGAACAACCCGAAGGGTTTGTTTTGCCCGAAAATGAACATAAAGTTTGTAAATTAATTAAGTCGCTTTATGGGTTGAAACAAGCACCAAAGCAGTGGCATGAAAAGTTTGATACAATCATTCTTTCTGATGGTTTCAGACATAACAACGCTGATAAGTGCATTTATTCTAAATTCACCAATGACTGGTGTAATTATCTGTCTATACGTTGATGACTTATTAATTTTTAGTACAAACATGAGAGGTGTATATGAAACTAAGAAGTATCTTAGTTCACAATTTAAGATGAAAGATCTTAATGAAGTGGATACCATCTTGGGTATTAAAGTTAAGAAACATAGTGGGGGTTATGCATTATGTCAATCTCATTACATTGACAAAGTTATTCACAAATTTAATCACTTGAAAATAAAAGAAGCAAATACCCCATATGATTCTAGTATAAAATTATTAGAAAATTCTGGCAGAGCAGCTGCACAACTTGAATATGCTAGTGCAATTGGAAGTTTAATGTATGTGATGCATTGTACAAGGCCAAATATTGCATTTGCAGTAGGTAAAATGTCAAGATACACTAATAATCCAAGTGTGGATCATTGGAAAGCAATTGGGAGGCTTTTTGGTTACCTCAAGAAGACCAAAGAATTAGGTCTATTTTATTATGACTTTCCTGCAGTTCTTGAAGGATACTCTGATGCTAGTTGGATAACTAGTGCAAGTGATAATAAATCCACATCTGGATGGATATTCACCTTAGCGGGTGGGGCGGTATCTTGTGCATCCAAGAAACAAACTTGAATTACACATTCAACAATGGAATCTGAGTTTATAGCACTGGCAGCAACCGGAAAAGAAGTAGAGTGGCTAAGAAATTTATTATTGGACATAAAGTTATGGCCAAAACCAATGCCATCTCTTTCTTTATATTGTGATAGTGAAGCTACATTGTCTAGAGCGTATAACAAAGTATATAATGGAAAATCTAGGCACATAAGTTTAAGGCATGAATATGTCAAAAAATTAATAACTTATGGAGCTATCAATATTATATATGTTCGAACAAATAAGAATCTAGCTGACCCTCTTACCAAAGGACTTTCTAGAGATTTGGTAAAGGACACATCTAATGGAATGGGACTAAAACCATTTTTTCAATAGTCACCGGTAATGGTAACCCAACTTTGTAATAGCATTACCACTATTCCAAAGTTTAATGGGTAATAACAAGTTACTGATAAGTGATTAGTTTTTGCACTGAAATTTATTCAATTTCATGTCCCTTCTAGGATGTTCAGTGTCAAGAGGATGAGTTTAACTCTTAATGAAGTCCGTTGTCTAAAGTAGCAAGGACATGCAAGAGAACTTCACCTATATGAATATAGGAAGTGGTTCCGCTTCTAGCAAGATTTTGGGTTTATTCTTGTAAATATTCATGAAGCCAAGATAGTGCACATGGCCATAATAGTTCTAAAAACATATTGAACATCTCGTAGAGATTGGGATATCTCATGTGTGATAGATATTCGGTTCTAAATAATAAGACAAGGTTTAATGCATAGCACACCATTTTCTTATTAGAACTTTGATATATATTCACTAAGTGAAGGTTTAAATCGAAAGATACCTCCTTGTATGCATGAGCATATCACAAGAATAAATTGCATTAATATTAAAATTTAGTGGGGGATTGTTAGATGATTTTAATATTAATGGGTATTAATGGTTAGAGAAAATGAAAGGTTAAAATCATTAATTAGTTGGAATAAGAAAAGACAAAGGGAAGTGAGAAAACCAAAGTCCCACATTGAAAAAGTGTGAAAAAGTTAGTGGGTTAATAAATGCTCTTGTGTCATAAGAGATTACTTGTGTGCATTGAAGTGTATGCTACTAGTGTACACCTTAGGTCCAAGGATGGTGCTTTGCATCATCCGCACACGCACGCGCGCGTGTGCGAAAGTGCGATTGGGCGTTTAGGGCGCTTTAGAGGCGCACGTACGCATCGTCGCGAGGAGAAGTAGGAGCCTTTGATTTTTGACAACGTCAAAAGATCAAACGGTCCAGATTAAATCCATAATTAATGACACATAATTATGGCGCGAGTGGATCTGAACCGTCGGATTTTGGCGCCACTTTGTTAAATATTAATCCGTACAGTCGCACCTTTTTAGTTCAAATCTGGAACGTTCAAAATATAGTTATATATCCAAGGGCCGTGATTAAATGACCTTTGGATGTGGTGTCTGTTCATGAACAGACACCACAAGAGGTTATATATAGAAGGCAAAATCCTGTCATAATTAATTCTGAAAATTATTTTCTCTCTATTATTTCTTCGTACCAATTTCATAGAGGGTTCTGGGTTATTCTTCAAGTTTGCTACTTGAATAAACTCGTGGATTTGTTGTATCTTGGAGATAATTTGCCTAGACCCGTTATCAAACTCTGTACGAGTGGGGACAAATAACACCTTAAGGACAGTAGTTTATTACGCTTCAAATCCAATCACCTGTTCATATTTTCTGCATAATTAAAAAACATTCCTCAACAATAATATGTTTTGAATTTCGTAAGTTTTGATTTATCTATTTCTTCGTGGCATTTTAACAAACATTGAATATGTACATATATGACCAAATGAAAATTAGCAACTCAAAATCATTAGAAACAATCTCAAAATCATCAATCACACTGTCAGCTCAGTCCTCTTTATTCGTAATGGACATAAACTTACGTAAAAATAGGCGGATAAAAATGTCATCATTTTCATCCTCTCTCCTCAACGTGATTTACCGCTCCATCGACAAATCAAATGTCAATGAAGAGAGATAAATCAACAAATAACGTGAAGAGGAAATTATGAGTCTTAGAAGATACATCGTGAGAGATAAATAGATGGAAAATCATAGAAACATTGTTACCACATCAAATTCGAGCTCTTCGAACTCAATGTTTTAGTTCGAAACAACTCATGCAAACCAAAACCTAAACAAACTCACAGTTACAATTTTTCTCAATCAGAGAAAATTAAAAACTTTGAGGGCCCGTTTGGCAACCCAATTCCAAGGCTTGGAATTGGAATTGGAAGGCCAATTTCAATTCCGTGGAATTAAAATTGGCCTTCGAATTCCATTTCCATGGCTTGGAATTGGGTTGCCAAACGGACCCTGAGAAAACTTCGAAATGCAAAACATGTTTAATGAAAATGATAAAATCAAGAGCGTTGAAAATGTATGGAGATTTAAAGAAGGCGAAACAACCGACTCACCAAGCGATAAAATTTCTAGTTTTCTACATTATTCTATTCAATTCAAGAAATTCGAAACTGAATAAAAAAGTTACGAATTTTATAAGAAAATCAAGATCAGTGAAGGATTCAATTACCTGTTCATCAGTTTCTTCATTTTCGACATCCTGTTTGAGTAATAAAGCTCATTCGAGTGGTAATGGAATGAAGAGGTCTGTTAGGTTCATTAGTTCTTTATTTTCAAGATCCTGTTTGAGTAATAAAAGCATAAACTAAGGAAAGAATTACCACTAACCTATAAACTAATACGGAGAAAAAGAGAGGCCAGAAATGGGAGGGCTACAGACAAATCTTGATTGTAGTTTAATTTTTTTAGAAGAGGTGAAGAGGGGATGGGGTTAGAAAAGAAGGGACATTAATTATTTAGTCCTATTTATAATGATTTACTTATCATCATTTTCATATTTTTATTTTTTTAATTATTGATTCTATATGGGACAAGTGTCATTCTCTACATAAAGAAGGATGGGTGATTATAGAAAAGTTATAAACGATTTTAGGTGGTTATCGAATCTTTTACAATTTTAAAAATATATAGGAGTGGACCCTAAATATATCTTTGTAGATGGGCCTAAAACCAAAAAAACCTAAAAAAAGAATAGAGTGGTTGGGTAAATGAGAAAAAGAGATCTTCTTAATTCCAAATCAAAAGGTTCGATGCCATTTGGCACAATATAGTAAGTGTAGTAAAATGTCATGTAGATCGTCTTATAATATATAAAGTATCTGTGAATTTTATCATATGACTAAAATGCCCTCATCTTCTTCACTCTCAGTCGCAAATGAAATCACAAATCTACGAACCTCAATTACACCTCAATTCAAACAAAAATCAGTCTAAATGTCTCTCTCTTTCACACACACACACACATCACAAAACCCCCAAAAGCCAACAAAAATACATGATTTCAAAGAGACCCATAAACATTGAACCTTAGAGCATTTTCAACGCATGAACCAAAATAACATAAACATGGAGAATAATGTTATTTTCTATCATGATTTTGTTGGGTTTTTTTCTACCAAACATGGAGTAAAATGCTTTGATCTTAAATTTGCTTTTTTTGTGAGAGAAAATATGAGAGTTAGCATGATCGCTAAATTGGCATGGAAACGTATCACGTGACAGTCATAATTTCACAGCTAGTATGTATCAAATAAAACACAATCCTTTGACCACTCCTAAAAGATGAATGTGTTTATATATTTTTAATGTTTTTTATTTTGATTTATTTGCAATTTTAAGATTAATATTTTTTATCAAAGATATACAAATATACACATTGATAATTTTTTTAAACTTTATAATTATAATGTGTACGATAAATAGATAATCATTTTTCATGTATTCCATGATAAAAATAGATAACTCAAAATTTTAAATTTAATAAAAATTATAGTTTTTACGCATTTTTACTTTGTGCAACCTTATCTGAGATATAATATTATGTTAGAACAATACACTAATATGAGACGTGATATTCATTTTTTCCTATTTTCTTATAAAAATATAAAAAATTCTAACGTTGAAGATTTCAATTTCATAAAAGGTGGGAAAAGAAATAGATTATGTTTCA
The DNA here is from genome assembly GCA_949130495.1 of Sambucus nigra. Taxonomy (NCBI): domain Eukaryota; kingdom Viridiplantae; phylum Streptophyta; class Magnoliopsida; order Dipsacales; family Adoxaceae; genus Sambucus; species Sambucus nigra. The sequence goes on along the minus strand of OX422210.1, from coordinate 91,360,632 downwards.
TATTTTTCTCCTTTTATATGAAAATAAACTATTTTTATTATCTTTGTTCATCTTCATAATTAAACACGACATAATATCTGTAAAATTAAATCAATTTGAAGAATTATGATTACTTTGATGTGACATTTTCTACATTAAGAAGATGAACACGACAAAAGAAATTTTGCCCAATCTTTTCGAGATGGTCTTAGAGAGGAAACACATACATTTTTTAGCAAAAAATAAAAGAAAATGAATACATTTTCACCAGAACTCTTAATAAATAAAAAATAAGAGAGGGAAACCGAAGAGAGTTGCTATTTTCTAATAACATATTCTACAAAAATTGCATATGTATATATTATCTTGTAGCAGATTGTGATTTACCATAACTCGTAAAATGACATTAGTAATTACAATTTCAAATTTCAAGGGAACGCAAAAGTATTTATAGGTAATAAAAATATTTCAAATGCAGAACTATTTTTTCACCAATCTGATTAGAAAAAAACATAACACGATAAAATTACGGCTAAATGAAGATAAGCATTACTAGGGGTAACAAAAGTATTTGTAAATGAGCCTATGATTCTATTATATGCTCTTATACTAATTTGAGAATGTGATTTAAATTATATATTATATGCTCTCATACCACTTTGAAAAATATGGTTCACAAAATATTCTGAATTTTAAATTTCCTTCAAATTAAATTTTTTATTCTTAAACACAACATCAATTTAAGTACAAATTTATGCAAACCAAACTAAACATAAATTTGTCAATTTAATACTTCCAACTTGAATTAAAGTAAACTAAATTACCCAAATTAATATTACACCATTTTCGTGGTTAAACCAATTTTATCTTATTAAACCTAAGAATGCATTTGGGTGAGAATTTGCAAGATAAAAATACACAACCACAACACGCTGGTGTACGAAAAAAATCCACAACTAGAAAAATCTCGGACGATCTAGTCAAAAGTCCACTAAGTACAGATTTCATATAAGAACACAACAGAAGACTTACTCAATGACTCGACACCCTCGTAAGCCTTGACTCTCTTCGTTCCTTCCACCTCTGCCTAGTGACAATACAGGAGTCCGCCTGCGTCTTGGAGTCCACCGATGGGGTAATGCTACCGTCAAACATACGAAGTCCACTATAAGTACACCAATGAACACGCAATCGTCTACACGAAATAATTTTAAAGATGTAGAGAATAACAAACCGGGTACTAAAAATGATCTCAGATATATATCATGTTGAATCTTGGATCATAAAATAATTTGAGTGTAAACTTAGTTTTTGTTTGAAGGATTAAACCATTTAACATTAAAAAAACTCATAGGACTTTTTGGAAGAGTGTATTCTCTCTAAAGATTGAAAAAAGTCATCTGAAAACTGCAATCCTGCACTACAAAAATGGTTAGGAAAAAGTACTGGGGAGTTATGGAGAAAATTACTTAAAAAAATTGTCCACTTTAAAAATTGCCACGGTCGTTCGAACGATATTCAATCTCATTCGAATGACATAGCCATCTCGTTCAAACGAGATAAGAACAAAACTTCAAATCATAAAGCAACACAAGCTAAAAGTGAGTTCGTTAACAACCTGGGAAAGTCTTTTGAACGACTTGGGAAAAATCAGAAATTTTTTCTTAAAAAAATATAAAGTAAGTTTAAAAATTCTAACACCCAATAAAAAATTTCAACACTCAACATAATATAAGAATTCATACCTGAGAGATCCTTGGGATGTTGATGAAGAAAACTCGGCATGAAACACAACATAGGAAGTGATCGCTTCGACTTGGACGCTACGTCTTCAATAAAAAGGTCATAGGCTTGAAAGGTCACAAACTTAACTTATATCCTCTGACTCAAATAGTTTTATCCGGAATTAAGCCAACACATACAAATTAACTCAATTGAAAATTTGTCTTTATAGTATTAAAAGAACCTTTGTGACCAAATATTCAAATGCAATATCCATGTTATTTTTTGTAATCTCAAATTTTCGAGACACGACCAAATACCTTAGATAACACAACAAGAAAGCACACAAAAGATCAGTAGTTAAAAACCTCCCAACCGCATATTAAATACTATAAAAAATATTTCATTTGGTTAGAGTAATATTGATTGGGTTAAATATAATTTGTATTTATGTTGGAGTGTAAGATTTAGTCTCATTTGATGCACGTGATAGTAAAATGAGATGTGATAAGAGTTATTCCGTCCAACGGAATAAAATAATATCATGCTTACATGGGATAACTTATTTCATATAAATTTCTATCTAATTCTACACTAAACACGGGATGGGACAAATTCTTACATTTAAAATTATATCCCATCTCACACCAAACATTGGATGGGATATTATTATCCAATCCATCCCCTTATCTCACGCACCAATCGAGGCCTAAAAATTTTTATTTGAAAAAAAGAAGATGGGGAAACTTTTTGCATGTTAAGAAGAAATTGAACGCCGTCCCTATTTTTAGTATAATGCTTGATTTTTAGGTCTTTTAGATAAAACCATAGTTTAGATATTGGACTTAAACCAAGTTTTGGTCTGCAATTAGATATGACACTAAAAAGATATACTTTTCGGTCTACCATATTTTTTTCTCAATGTACCATTCCCTTTAAATATCTTTCAAATTTATCTTTCCATCTCTAGTTCTCTCTAACTCACGAAAAAATGCACAATGATTTAAAGTCCAGACATCGGATCCAAAGAAGAGACAAAATACGAACAAAAATCTAAATTTTTATAAAGAAGTAAAAGAAATCTCTCTTCCCAATGGGGAATGAGTATATTTATAGGAATTGGAAGAGACTTCTAAAAGGTGCGTAAGCATGAGTTCTCATTAAATGAGTTATCATATGGTGACATCCACGAAAACACTAATGGAACCTTATATCCAAACTTTAATAAGGAAAATTACATTTGTACCCCCATTTATTATTTACACCATACTTTCCATTGTCTACATCACATTCACTCTCATTTTACAAATATTCGTCTCGTCTGTAATACCCTGTGATTATAAGGAGACAATATAGTTTAAACTAAAATTATGATAATTGATTTATAAGATTAATTATTTTACTTATTGAAATAATATAATTATACGCTAAATACATTATTTATGTGTTAATGGTATGTAACTAAATTAAAATAAACCTCTTATATGCCTTTAGTTATTTTTGTATTCAATTTTGTATTTTGGTACACATTTAGTTTAATAGGACTTTGCATTAGAGTCATGGGATTATTAAATTATTCAATTAGTGTCAAAATGACGTGGGGGTGGGACGATGTGTTGGGTGACCGATTGGACTGAGTTTGGCTATTATTTTGGATCCCATATGATGGTTTGATTGTAATTACAAGGTTAGTTTATATTAATATAATATCATGTTAAATTAACACACTATAACAAACCTAGAAGATAAACCGAGAGAGAGAGCCATTGGGGGAAATTAGAATAGGAATAAGACTTAAAGAATTGAAACTTATTGTTGTAATTCATTTATGATAAACATGGCAACAAACTTCTATCTACATTTTTCCTTTGGTATAATATTGTTGTAATATAAAACGTTTTGTTAAAATCCTAAATTATAGTATTAATTCAAATTCTAATTTTGGCAGAGCAACTATAACTTATAAAGGAACTTGTCGAATCAGTAGTGGAGCCATTTTTGAACAAGAGGGTTTTTGGTAAATTATGTTTTGGGGACAATGGTATTTCCATATCTTATTTAGTTCTGAAACTAAAGAGCAAACCATGTTTAAACTATGAATTCATGATGTTCCGAACTAATAAGGTGAGGTTGATGACCAAGAACAAGTTTTTAGAAAATTATGGTTCGTATGGACATAAATTCATAATTGGTAACTAATGTTGGAATTGATAAGTTTATATCGTAAATTGTAATATAGTAAGGTTTGTGACCCTAAATATCTATCAAATTATAGGGAATAAATGTGATTAAGTTTAAATTGAAATTAAAGGATTTTAGTAAAAAATTCGGCTTGATTGGGTTGTGATGACACCCCAGATTGATCGGGTCCTAGGAGATTTGACAAGTTGGGTTGTCGGTTGTTGTAGGTGGTGAATTTTTTAATTCCAGGTTATTTCAGGATCATATTTATTTATATTTTTTGGAATCTCATTAAATTTAGGTCACTTTGGGATAATTTTTAGGAGTTAGGTTATCGATTAATAACCAAAGACTACTAGTGAACCTTGTATGATCAACCTTAGGACTAGTGTGATTTTTACACAAATATTATATGCATAAAATTTATATACATATATATATATATATATATATATATATATATATATAGAGAGAGAGAGAGAGAGAGAGATACCATATTCTAGGACCCCCAAGTTGCTTCTTAGGTCCCTAGTACCTCCCCAATTCACTACAAACCTTAGATCATACTCCGAGTACCGATCTACAGGCCAACGAACGCTCCCGTGCCCCGTTTGACTCCAGTTAGTTCCATCATTAGAGCGAAAGGTCAATGAATCTTTGAAGGGATCTGAATCCACTTTTTAATGGTCTACCTTGTAAGAAAATTGACATAATGGTTCAGACGAATTGTCCATTTTACTACCAAAACCGATTTGGAGGCCATTGGGCTCTCCCGGGCCCTGATTTGACCCCAGTCAACTTCACCGTCAGAGTGAAAGCTCAATAGATCTTCGAAGTTCATTGAAACCCCTTTACAATGGTCTGCCCCATGTGTGAAATGACATAAACGTTCGGATGAACGATCCATTTTTTCTAAAAAATTGATTCAGAGGCCACCGGGCGCTCTCGAGCTCCATTTGACTGAAGCCAACTCTTCACCTCGAACGAGACTGATTGAATTTTAAAGGGCACTGAATATTCTTTCCAACGGTTTGACCCGTGCGTGAATCATCCGTACAATACGAACGGACGACCCATTTTACTCTGAGAGGTCACCGGGCACTTTCGAGCCCCGTTTGACCAAAGTCAACTCTCCGAACCAAGTGAATCTCTTTGGAACATTGAAGTACCAGGCATAACATTTCCAATAGTCCACCCCATGCATGATTCAAAATTATGGCTTGTACGAATGATCAATCATTGTCCGATAATAATATGTCCAAAGGATAAACGGGCGCTTCCGAGCCTTGTTTGACCTAAAGTCAAATTTTGGATCCGGTAGCGGCCAAAGTATTCTCAAAGGTCTCTAAATTACCTTTCTAACGGTATGCCCCGTGCATAATTTGGACTTATATATTTCATTTTATGATCATATTTTTAAAACATTTGCACGAGACTACCAATTAATAGGTCCATTTCCCTGCCTATCGGCAATGTGTCTAGGGTAACCTACTGATAGGAAGGACAAGGACAATGGCGATAGGAAGTCCCCCTACCCTATATAAGTAGAGCATGAGATTACCTTCCAAGGCAGCGTAGAAACATCAACTTTAGTGATCGCAACAACATTCTTCTTAAGTCAACGAGGTTTCCTTGTTTGAAACCTTTCTCCACCTTTCGTTCCCATCACTTTCACACCTAATTTAGCAAAAATCCTCCTACATTATTCATTCACTTGCAAGGAAGCTCATCCTCAATCAAGATCAAAATCAAAAGAAGGTCCAAACATTCTTCTCTTTCTTTAAATTTCTTTACTTTTGCCTTAGTTATGTAAATTCTTAAATTGATTTTTCTTTATATCATACACATTAATATCTCGTCCTTTATTAATTATATTGGACATAATATATTCACTATAAAAAACAGTATAAGAAAAAGAGGGTTACACCAATAAATTCCAATGGGATTTTTCACCACATTTTCCTAAAACTAAAAACATCTATTTCTTATACACACACATAATAAATTCTCATTTGAATCTACGGGATAAACCCCACCCTTGTGCCACAAGAGAATTATGTGGACTTTGATTCCATTATAGGCTACGTAGGCGTCTCGGGCTAAAACCCGAGACTCGAGTCCTATTTTTCTATTTTCCTACTTTATCCATATATTATTCATACATATCATACTTGTGATTCATACTTTCATCTTATCCAACACATATTATCGTTTCATCATTACGATCAATATCTCGATAAGAGCACACATCATATTTTTCTAATTATTATTTTGGGAACATTTTAATGGATGACCTTACTCCATTCTCTCCATGATGCGAGTCGAGCTAGTCCGATATCCACTTATATATACATGCACACACACTTCATGGAGAAATTAAGGAAATTAGTAACATAATCCCATGAGAGATCGAAAGGGAGGGATGGGTGCCTAACACTTTTCCATTTCGTAACTTAGCCTAGTACCTTCGAGATGTATCGAATGGTTCCCCCCGCATCATACTGCTTGATCGAACTCACGATGGGAGGTATATAGCAGGGAACTCGTTCATGTACGTCGAGCATATATAATTCTCTCTCACATATACTGTCCCCACAAGGTATATAATGAGACAATTCACGTACATTCAGGTATATCAAATGACTTTTCCACACGTGCTGATTGCCCTCAAAAGCAAGACGTATATCGTGGAAGTCATGCCAAAGGGGGGAACCTTTATACTAACCCAATAACTGCATACCCTCATATAGGCGTTAAACCTAGGGTACTCATATTTAGTTAGTCGGTTACTACCCGAAACTCTGCCAAAATGTCGGGTCGACATGCCGCCCAAACTTTGGCACGATTTTATTATTTTTCAAAACGAGACCCTGTCCATGAGCATGGCATCAAGTCGAAACATGTTTTACATATTTTTCAAAGCCAATTTTTCAAGGCACTGGTCTCGTTCGACATTTCTTTTTACATTTAGGTAAACCTAATACAAGTGAAAACATAATAATAATAATAATAATAATAATAATAATAATAATAATAATAATAATAATAATAATAATAATAATAATAATAATAATAATAATAATAATAATAATAATAATAATAATAATAATAATAATAATAATAATAATAATAATAATAATAATAATAAGGTTAAGCCAAATATTGCCCAGCCAGCAGCTAACCTTCCAGTACCCGTCGATCCAAAAGAAGAAGAGTTGGACAAGGTTAAGGAGGATCATAAGCTGTTAACCAAGAAGTTTGACCAAGTTTGAATCTTCGGGAACTATATTGATTACACCCTTACGTCTCCATACCCTAAAGTAAGGCTACTAAAAAAATTCAAGATGCCCAGCATTAAGAAGTTCGGGGGGTAGAAGGCCCCCAATTGTTCATCTCCGAAGTTACCACTGAGCCATGACTCTCCTAGGTGCCTCTGATGAAATAATGGCCCAGATGTTCCAACTGACTTTGAAGAACAATGCTCTTCATTGGAAACTATCCCTCGAGGAATCAAGAATTCGCAGTTATGAGGATGTTTCCCTTGAATTCATGTCGCAGTACAAATAAAATGAGGACTTGGAGGTTACATGCCATGATTTAGAACTTCTCAAGAGGAACCACAGAGAAACTATCAGTAATTTCATAGTAAGTTGGAGGGAGAAAGAGGCCACCATGACCAACTGACCTTCCGAAGAGGAGAAAGTTAGTATTATAAAGAAAAACTTCTTACCCCCTGTTCGAGTGACAATGGGAGACAGTATTACCCACATTTTCGACCCTTCCGGGAAGCAGGAGTGAAGATTGAAAAATGTATTACCAAGGTAGAAGCTAACCCAAAAAAAGTATCCGAATAGTTCACTCCAAGAAAATATAATAAGCCTGCTAAAGTCTCGACCATCAATAACATCTCATAGCCTGCTACCTCTTAGGAGCCAGAAATTTGTGCCAATATAGTCAGAAAGGAATACACCGAGCTCCATCCGCCCCTCTCCAAAGTCTACCAAGCCCTTTTGAGATGAAATCTCGTCAAGTCGTTGGACCCTCGTCCATTACCAAACCCACTTCCCAAAAATTTCAAACCCGAGGCCCAATATGATTTCCATCAAAATGTTAGCCAAACCACTGATCAATGCTTCCGCCTCTAAAATTTAATCCAAGGTTTGATTAATCAGGGTGTCATCGCCTCACCCGCCAATCCTAAACCCAAAACCACTCGCAATCAACTCCCAAATCATGCAAATGCCAAAGTGATCCGAAATTTGACCCATTTACCCAGATTATACCTAGTGAATCACCCATTATACCCGTATATTCACCTAAACCCCTGAACGTTTTCCCATATTTTTCTCCTATACCCTACTTGTTTTGTTGACCAAGCCCTGTTTCTTCTTACAAGAGCACACATTGTCGTTCGTACTCGTTCTGGGGAAAAAGATATGGAATTACCAATGATATTGAACCAACTCCTAGAGTTTGGGCTAAAATTACCCTTAAAAATGACCATTGACTGCCAGAAGTTTAGCATACTGTTCATGGAAGCTCGAAAGTGGACTCAAGAGTTAGATAATTTGGCTTTCCCCATTAATGAAGTCAATTTGGACGATGCAGCTCAGATCATGACGTGTTTGTTCCTATAAAACGATGAGATTTATAGTATGTACGAGCTATTTGATGCTTTAAAACTATAAGGGCAATTGGTCCCTTGACTTATGCATCTCCCCATTGAGTGGGAGGCCCTATATGAAGAAGTCGTTGAAGTTAAGGAATTCATTGACTTCTCACAGGGAGACGACATCGTTGTCGCCGAATGGGGGGAAGAGTTCAATGGTTCAAGAGCCAAGCGAGGAGAAGTTTATCCCAATGATCAGTATGTGTGGGATAATATTATTTGAAGATCTAGTAGGGGAAATTAACAAAGTGGATGAACATCCTGAGATTGATGAAGAAACAGGTTTCATGTTCCTCCCCTCCTCTGTGAACTATATGATAAGATCTGGGAGGCACTACCAGAGTCTGAATCCTCAATTAGTAGTAATAGATAAAGGAAAGGTAGTTATTGACAAACTCTCCATGCCAAAAATGACCATTGAGGAGATCAAGATCCTCGACCAGCTTAAGAAAACTTAGGCCAACATCACCTTGTGGGGACTCTTTATATCTTCCCAATTACACTGAAACGCTTTGATAAAATGCTTATCGATCCCATAGTTCCTCCTTCCACCACTCCAGAAGAAGTCGTGAACCTAGTCGGGTCTCTAGATTTTAGCAGATTGCTTTCCTTCTCTAAAGATGAATCCCAAAGTTTAGTCCTAGTCATTAATATGCTCTTAACATCTCTATTGAGGCAATGGGGAAGACATCCCCACTCTCACTCGTCGACAACGGATCAACATTCAATATTTTCTCATTGAGAACCTTCAACTACCTATGTTTAAAAGTAAGCGACCTTGATTTAACTTCCTCCGCAGTACGTGCTTATGACAATGCTCGTTGAGTGGTGATGGGATCCATAAAGCTTACAATAGGGGTTGGCCCTATAAATCCTGTTATCGAGTTCCAAGTTATCGACATACCTTCTTGTTTCAATCTATTTCTCAGTTGACCGTGGCTTCACAACATCAAATGGATATCTTACTCTCTCCATTAAAAATTGAAGTTCTTCACCAAAAGGCATGCCATCACCATTATGGGAGACGATGATAATACAGAGAATGCAAGCACCAGTAATCTGGTACTTGAGATAAAGCATGGGGCAAATGATTTGCTTCTTTATGGCTTCCTAGTTGAACTACTTCCACTCCTAACAGGGGGCGGTTTCAATGATAGAATCTGTCCAGAGAATAACTTTCATGACAATATCAATATGATACAGATGTTAAAGAATATACACTTTATGCCCGGACTGGGGCTGGGACTATGATAATAGGGGATACTAGAACCCATAGTACTGAAGAAGGCCCTTCCTTCATGAGGTATGGGTTATTAACCGTTATAGAAGGAACTCAGAATGCTCTGCCAACCTCGATTGAAGAGAAGGTTAGAAAGTACCAAGACTATTTCGAGGTGTTCCTTAAACGGAAGATTCATCAAAGAGGGTTAAGATTTTCCCTTTTGTGGCTTTTTCGAACCATGGTATGATCATGTGGACAAGAAGATGAAGCTAGGTAAGGATATTTCTTTGAAGATAGGTATTCATGGGTCGAAAGCTTCCAGAATCATGTGCAACCACTCTTTGTGAAAGGTAAAGCTGTTATCGAAGTTTTTTAGGGAAGTGACTCTGAGGACTCGTTCAATCTATAGACACTGGGGATGACACTTTGCATGATCCACTCAAGCTCTACATCATCAGATCTATCCATCCTGATTAATACTGCTAATATACCCCTCCTCAACTGGAATGATATACTAATTTCACCAGTGAAATGCAACCCAACCTAGATGTTTGTCCTATCCCTTCCTCTTTTGTTATTCCTCCCTTTTATGATTACAATGTAATCGAGATCACCTTCGATGAGGTTCTTAACGCTATTTTTCCTGAGAATTGAATAAACAAAGATTTTCAGTATCTTGTTCTACCTTACATTAATTATCTCAATTCTAATCAAACTCTTAATGATGATGATTTTGCAAATGAGCAATTCTTAACTGATGTTAATGAGGTTAATAATAAACAACATAATCGTAATAAAATTAATGAGAATAAAACTGTTGTTATCAATCTCGATTCTAGTAGCCAATTGTGAGAGATTAGGATATGGTCCCTTGACGATCATGAGCATGTGTAACTCGAAGAATTATTATAGGAATTTGCGGACATCTTCATATGGTCCTATAATGACCTGCCCAACATTGATCCTGAGATAACTCATCACGAGATTTTTGACGATCCCAGAATGTAAATTGGTCAAACAAAAACTACAAAAACTTCGCACCGAATGGTCACTCAAGGTTAAACAGGAGGTGGTCAAACAGTCGATTGTAGGCTTTATCCGGGTGATCGAATATCCCACATGGCTAGCTAACATTGTACCCGTACCAAAACTATTTCGAACCCAAATGCTAGCATGAATGGGGTTTCCTCCATTAAGGGTCCTAGGCGTAATTATATATGACCATAAAATATTATAGAGCTCTTTTATAAAATTTACCTTAGCCTCTCTAAGTCTAGATTTAATACATGAGACTAGAGTTTGATTTGTCACCTCAATTTGATAATTAGTCTACGGAGGAGTTGGCATCTTGTAAAAGGGCTTGATTCCTTACTTTCCACAATAGGCTTCAAATGCGTCAGTATCAAATTGTTCCCCATGATAGGTGATGAAGACTTAGTTACTCCATACCTACACATAATATTCATCCACATAAATTGGAAGAATTTCCTATTTTTATACTGATCATAGTTTTGGCTTCGATCCATTTTATAAAATAATCAAAAACTAATATGACGTATCGAAATCATCGTGGTGTAGGGGGAAGTGAGCCAATAATGTCCATTCCCCACTAGGCAAATAGACATAATTTTGTTATGGGAGTGAGAGATGATGTGGCTGGTGGCTTATATTTTCATGTCTGTGGCATGTGTCTCACTTATTTGCATAAGCATGAGCATCCTTGACCAAGGTTGGCAATATCCGTAAATAACTATTTGGGAAAATTTGGATTCTTTGAATCTGATCTTTTTGTCTTGTCTTTTTATTAATAGGAATTTCCCATCTTATAGGTAATCCATAATTGGATCCATCGATAAAGGGTTGAGTCTCAAATTGAATATTTCTACCTTCGGGTCTTCTGTTTTAATTCTCGGCCCAACCAAGATTTGTATTGGTACGACCCTTATAATCTTGCCAATGCATATTTCCTGGCATTATCTATGGTTGGAACTATTTTCATCTTTACCCGCATAAATAGGGATATGATATATTCACCTAAGTATTTTTCCATTTTCTCATCCTTGACCTCATAATCTCTTGATATTTTCCTCACTAATAATTATGAGTCACTACGAGCCTGGATATGTTTCACTCCAATTAGAAAATCAAGATTGAATCCTGCTATCAAAGATTCACACTCTGCCTCATTATTAGAGGTTGAGAAGATGAATTGAAAATCATATTCAATATCTGTTTCATCGGAGCCAAAGGATGAAACCATATTCGCTACTTGCTTCACAGGAGGAACAATCTACATACAACTTCCAAAGTGGAATCTCTGATAAAAAGGGTTCATCGTCCTCTTCATGTTGGTCATCTGATTTCATTTCAATATATGTGTCATTCCCAAGGGGGATGGGAAAGCTTCCCCCCTTTTTTTACGGTTCGTACGCACGGGATGGCGCCTTTTCTTGAGGCACTCGACCTTCGTCGATGTGGGGTAGTATGTAGAGATAGAGTCGCCAGTCTATTTTGCATAAAATAGGCAAAATAAATGTTTCCGCCTCGAGAGAACGACATCAAGGACAATACCAATGCTTACGAAGCCAAGTAGTTCAAAGGTCCAGGGACTAAGTTATGGAATGGAAATATGTTATGCACCCATCCCGCCATTTTTGTCTCTTAGGGTCATGTGTTAATCTTCTCATGTTAGACTCCAAATAGTGTGTGCTTATGTGCATAATATAAATGGAGAATGGAATCATTCAACTCATGTCATAGAAAAGGATGGAGTGAATTCATCCTTAGGAGTGTTCCCAAAATAGTAATTCAAAATATAATATAAGTGTTTGCCGAGTCACTTGTTGTAACATGAGGCCCCCAATTTTAAAACTTAAACAAAAATTAATTTCCTTTAAAGAGATGCGAAAGCGAGATGGTTCAATTTAAACAATTACATAAACACCAAATTTTAATTTCTTTCAAATTAAAATTAAACCAAGTGAAATTAGATTAATCAACAAATACATTTTTCACTTAAATCAATTTAATTTAATCCAAGTCCTAGAAATTTTCCTAACAATAAATATTCAATTTGCAATATTAGGCCAAACCAAATTTTATCCAATAAAATTAATGACTTGAACTAAATTAATTAAACATTACCCAAATTGAATTTGCACCAAATTAATCATGAGTAGTGATTTAAACCAATTTTATCTTTTTACCTAAACATGCGTCTAAAGTGAGTTTTGCAAAAGATAAAGTAAACAAATAAACCACTATGCCGCGATGTACGAGGAAAAGCCCACAACGGAAAAAAACCTCAGACGACCCTAGCCTTAAGTCCACTAAGTACGGAATTTACAATTACAACCAAGATGACTTACAACACTCAAATCGACTCCTTCAAGCCCCGATCCGTATTCTTGTAACTACCTCTGCCTAGTCGACAATCCCGAAACACCACCGGAACCTTAGAATCCACCAATGAGACTTTAGGAACACCGTCAACCACACATGGTGCCTTTCACCATGTGGGAATGCCGTAGCAAAACAACGAACTTCTTCTTTATGGGATGTAGAAGTAAACCCAAACGAACTCTTCAACTCGGTAGAGTAATCCTGGTGCCAAACACTCCAAGCAAGATATATATATATGGTAACTTGGAATAAACAAACAATGGGTGTAAATAAAAGTGTTTTAGAATAATGTTCTTGAAATTGCACATACTTAAAACATGAACTTTTGAACTAAGAAATTTTCTCTCTCAAAATTTTCTCTCAAAAAGGTGTTTAGAAAATGTCAAAAGTTGGTTTTTCAAACTTGGTTCCCACACATATAACATATGTCAAGAGTTAGTAGGTAAGGGTAAGTGGGAACATGGGAAAAACTGCTTAAAACTATCAGAAAAATTTCTCGACTGAAATTTCGTTCGAATGAAGTCTCGTTCGAACGACTGGCTTGTTGGGAAAACTCGTTCACAAACTCGTTCGAACAAAATTCTCGTTCGAACGAAAAACTTGTTCGAAAGACTATTTCGAACGAACTTCCAGAAAGCTTAAAATTTAATTTTTAGCCCAGAAACTTTATTTTAAAGTTTTAAAGAAACCTTCTGAAAATAAACCTCAGTTTAAAATAAAATCACACTCAATTGAAATTGTTCCAAGCTCCTATATAAATATGTAATGAATTCATACCTTAGGAGTAAATGGAACATATGATGTTGACCTAGAAACGAGGCACAACAAACTCGTCATTTGATGAAGCTTTAATCTTGGTTGCTACGTCTTCAAATAACACATCATAGGCTTGAATGGATAAACTTGAAATCTATCCCATGACTCAAATGTTTTTGTTCGGAATTGAACCAACACAACATTAAGACTTAATCATAGACTTGTGTCCTTAAAAATCTCCCCCTTTGGCTATTCCAGGACAAAAACCAACAAAAATCCTAAAGGGTCGTCAATTTCTACTAGACTCAAACATCCCACCCAAACTTGACTCGCGACCCAAGGATAATATCTTTGCCGATGAAGAAAGTTACCATATTTAGAAGAATTCATGTACAATTAAGCAAACAATCATATTCATATGGAATATCAAGAATATTAAATGCAATTAAGATAAATACTCCCCCTAAATTAATTCTCCCCATTTTTGTTTAACAGTGACATACTTAGAAAGACATCTCCCCCTAAGATAAATCTACTAAACTTAGATAAGATTAAAATAGGATTAGATACCATTTCTCCCCCTATCATTCTCCCCCTTTTTGTTCAGGAATAGACAAAGGATAAAAGAATTTAAAAAATGATGCATAAGGTGATAAGAACATGAAAGCATATAGGCAACAAAAGTATAACTAATTCATATAAAGAATAAATTATACCAACTAAAATGCAAGAAAATGATACCAATATAATACATAAAGTATTAAGCATGTGATATCAACAAAATATGCAACTAGATAGATACCAATCATGAAGTAGAAGCATAGATGGACTAGAAAGCAAGGAAAACACAAATAAAATAAAAAAAACAATATCAAATGTATGTATACATAATTTACACCAAATAGACACGAGTACACATATATAGATATAAACACCAAAATGACACACACAAAATATAATATGAGTCTTCCACACTCTTATAGCATAAATGTGCCATATGAAAACGGAAGTGTTGGGGTGTGAACTAGTAACAATTAAATTTAGACCCAATCACTTAAAACATGTTCACGGAGTTCTCATTTGATTGCAAGCTTCATCACATTTGAATATAACCTCATGTGATAATATAAATCGAACTCAAAGAACAAACATACACAATGCATACAAGCCTAGAGTTTTAATGATTCTACAAACCAATAGAGTCATGACATTAAAAGTACAACTAGGATAAACGGACATTGTTCAAACCGTTGATATACCATCCAATCTCCCTCAATAAGCATACATATTTTTGAATGAATATATCAATTAAACATAGGCCTTGGCAATTATTTGTCTTTTTAATGCCATATTTTTTTAGGCCTTTGGACCACGTATTTCTTTTATGTCCAAGCAAACGGTGGCTTACTCGTAAAGGATGACATTCCTTTCGGAGTCCTTCCACGTGCACATTTATATATATTATTTGTATATCTCACGCAAATCTCACGTGCAACGGATTTTAACATGCACTAGTCCTCCTAAGTCACATAACATGTAGATGACAAAATTGGTAGGAGACCTCACAAAGCTCAAATATACATATGAAGTTATAGTTTCAAGTGAGCTCGTGCATGTGTGAATTGAGGCATATAAAAATAGAATTCATTATATCAACACAAAGTCCAACTACTCCATGTAAGCATGGTAAAGAACATATAAGGATTGACAAACTAAACCAAGGTTCTAGCCACATGGTTGCGAAAAAGAAGGGATTCAAACACAAATATATACCACATAGAGTGTGTCAAACTAAAATACATACAAAAAAATCTTTTTGAGTTTTAAAAAATTTTAAACCAAATAACAAAAATATTTACTCAAAAAGACAAACAAAAATCATTTATATTTTTCATTATTCTTAAATTACTAAAAAGGTAAAACACAAATGATAAACAAAAATCTTTTTGTATTTTTCATTTAATGCAAATCAAAAGAAATATAATACAAAAGATACACAACAATCATAATTCTAGCATGTGATAAGGCATGAAGTATAGACTAGAATAATGATTAAAACATGCATACACCTAGCAATGATATATAATATGAAGCACAAAAAGCTAGAGTGTGCAAACAACTAACACATTCAACCTTTAGATTTAGCAAGTGAGGAAGCATGTGAAAGTAAATGAGAATAAAAAATCATATCTTGTAAAGCTACCAAGTCGGATCTCCTAACCCAAACTAATGACGAATGGCTATCTCGGGGTGTAGGAATCTTGGCTACCTCGGTTGCCTAATATTGGGATTTTCTAGGGCCTCGTTTAAGATCAAAATAAAATTTCCTAAGATGACCTTTTCGACCACAATGTGAGCACCTAAAGACTTGGCGAAAAGACTTAACTAAGGAATGATCTCTAAAGGCTTTCCTAGGCGATTCTCCTAAAATATTGGTTTTGTCTTTATGAGTTGATTCATTACAAGTATCGAAGCCTAAACCATAAGTGTCATTTTTAATTTGGACCGTTCCTAATATTTTATCTAATTTCTCCGAACGACACTCCAAATCAAATTTGACTTTACTAGAGTCTTTTAATTTATTTTCTAATTCTAAAATGTTAGACTATAATAAAACATTGCGCTCTTCAAACGCGAGAAGCTCCTTTTTCAAGAATTCCATTAAACCTTTAAGGTTATCTCTCTCGCCTTCTACAGATTCAATCTTCTCACGAAGAGCTCTCTCACGTGTTCTAAGGTCTTCCACTAACGCACTCTCACCAATGACCTTAACACACTCTCTTAAACAAGCTTCTAACTTCAAATTAGCTCTTTTAATTTGAGATATTCTTCATATAATTCTTGAAAAGCCTTTTGAAGTTCACTCACATCAACCTCATCTTCATTTTCATTCTCTCTTTCTTCTCCACGCTCACTACCATAAAAAATAAGGGAATCATAAAATTTGACTCTGTAAGTGTCATGTGTTAAAATTTCATCAATAGAAGAGTGCTCACTTTCACTCACATGACAAGCCATAAAAGCCACAAAGCTGGACTCAGTGGGGGAATCGGGTCCCTTTTCATTATCACTATCACTAAGGGTTACATTAAAAGAAATTGGTTGCTAGACCTCTCTCCTTAGTTTAGTGGGGCACTCTTTTACCCTATGGTCATACCCTTCACAACCAAAACACCTATTTGACTCGTCCCTATTTAAATTTTCTTTAGGAGTTTTGGGATCTTTTTGACTTTGTCATGCTTAGAAGTTTTAAATTTCTTAAAATCATTTTTAAATTTATCTTTGTTAAATTTAAGAAACTTTCGAAACTTCCTAGAAAACATAGCCATATCTTCCGAGTCACTCTCACTATCACATTCTACTACTTGTTTTTCCCCCTTTCCGGCTTTCAAAGCAACGCCCTTTTCTATTTTCTTTTCAATTTTGGAGGAAAACATGTCTAGTTCATAAGTTTGTAAATCACCTATGAGCTCTTCAAATTTCGTAGAGGCTAAAGTGGGTAAAGAATTTAACACGGTCACATTAGGAATAAATCTATCAGGTAGGGACCTTAAAATCTTCTTTACTACTCGGTTGTCGAGTATTTTCTCTCCCAAATTAAAAGATGAATTAACAATATCGTAAAGTATAACATAAAATTCATCAAAAGTTTATTTTACATTCATTTTGATGGTTTCAAATTGAATGGTGAGGTTTTGGAGTTTCGAAGCTTTTACGACACTAGTTCCTTCATGAGTGAGTTGTAAAATATCCCAAGCTTCTTTAGCGGTTTCACACGTCATAATGCGACAGAATTCATCCGGTGTAATCGCGCTAAACAAGGCATTTAAACCTTGAGAATTAAAATTAGATAGTTTAAATTCATTCTCACTCCATCTCTCGGTGGGTTTGGGAACACGCTCATTATCAACTAAATGTGTAAGTGGGGACCACACGTTAACAACAGACAACCAAACCCTCTCGTCGATAGATTTTAGTGCCGATTTCATCCGCGCTTTCCAATACGCATAGTTAGAACCATCGCAAATGAAATTTTGAAAATGGAGAAAATTCCATTTTAGTCAAAAATATTTAAAAGGATCTTAAACGCAATAATTTAGCGATCGCGCTCTGATACAACTTGTTGTAACACGAGGCCCCCAATTTTAAAAATTAAACAAAAAGTAATTTCCTTTAAAGAGATGCGGAAGCGAGATGGTTCAATTTAAACAATTACATAAACACCAAATTTTAATTTCTTTCAAATTAAAATTAAACCAAGTGAAATTAGATTAATCAACAAATACATTTTTCATTTAAATAAATTTATTTAATCCAAGTCTTAGAAATTTGCCTAACAATAAATATTCAATTTGCAATATTAAGCCAAACCAAATTTTATGCAATAAAATTAATGACTTGAACTAAATTAATTAAACATTACCCAAATTAAATTTGCACCAAATTAATCATGAGTAGTGATTTAAACCAAATTTACCTTTTTACCTAAACATGCGTCTAAAGTGAGTTTTGCAAAAGATAAAATAAAAAAATAAACCACTACGCCACGATGTACGAGGAAAAGCCCACAACGGGAAAAAACCTCGGACGGTCCTAGCCTTAAGTCCACTAAGTAAGGAATTTATAATTACAACCAAGATGACTTACAACACTCAACTCGACTCCTTCAAGCCCCGACGCGTCTTCTTATAACTACCTCTTCCTAGCCAACAACCCCGGAACTTCACCAAAACCTTGGAATCCCCCAATGAGACTTTAGAAACACCGTCAACCACACATGGTGCCTTTCACCACGTGGGACTGCCGCAGCAAAATAATGAACTTCTTCTTTATGGGATGTAGAAGTAAACCCAAACGAACTCTTCAACTCGGTAGAGTAAACCCGGTGCCAAACACTCCAAGAAAGATATATATATATATATATATATATATATATATGGTAACTTGGAATAAACAAACAATGGGTGTAAATAAAAGTGTTTTAGAATAATGTTCTTGAAATTGCACACACTTAAAACATGAACTTTTGAACTAAGAAATTTTCTCTCTCAAAATTTTCTCTCAAAAAGGTGTTTAGAAAATGTCAAAAGTTGGTTTTTCAAACTTGGTTCCCACACATATAACTTTTGTCAAGAGTTAGTGGGTAAGGGTAAGTGGGAACATGGGAAAAACTGCTTAAAACTGCCAGAAAAATTTCCCACCTAGAATGAAGTCTCGTTCGAATGACCCTTCTAACGAAGTTCCAGTGGTCTGTTGGGAAAAATCATTGGCAAACTCGTTCGAACGACATTCTCATTCGAACGAACTTCTAAAAATCTTAAAATTTAATTTTTATCCCAAAAACTTTATTTTAATGTTTTAAAGAAACCTTTCGAAAATAAACCTTAGTTTAAAATAAAAGTACACCCAATTAAAATTGTTCCAAGCTCCTATATAAATATGTAATGCATTCATACCTTAGGAGTAAATGGAACACATGATGTTGACGTAGAAACGAGGCACAACAAACTCGACATTTGATGAAGCTTTAATCTTGGCCTCTATGTCTTCAAATAACACGTCATAGGCTTGAATGGATAAACTTGAAATCTATCCTATGACTCAAATATTTATGTCCGAAATTGAGCCAACACAACAATAAGACTCAATCGGAGACTTGTGTCCTTACACACAAGTCATTGTGGAAGAACAAATGTATATATCGAATAAGGCACGAGCATGCGAGAATATGAAATCCATTAATAATATATATAAAATAAATAATATGTAACAAATGTGTATGAGGGAGGAATCCAGTCTAGGGATTTATCAAAGATGCCTACGTAGCCCAAAAGGTGGGGTTTAACCCATAAATCCAAATGTGGGATTTTTCTTATGTGTGTGTGTGTAGAGATAAACATGCTTTAAGAGTGAGAATGTGTAGCGAGAATCCCTCTTTTGGAATTTATAGGTAAACCCTTTTTTTCTTGTTTTTGGATTTTGTATGAAAATAAAGTATGTAAAAATACCAATAATAAAGCTTTGAGATTAAGGTATGTGATGTAATGAAATAAAACACTAAAGTAAAAATAAAAGAACTAATGCTAAAATAAGAGAATTTAAAGATAGGGATGTATAATTAGACCTCCTTATGAAGACTTAAAGTGGAATCCTGATTGTAGATGAGCTGATCTCTCAACGAGGTGATGGTGATTTGAGTAGATGGGGGGGGGGGTTACTAAATGTATTATTAAAGGAGGAAGGAATGTGGAGAAATGGGATTTTTAAGAGGCGAACAACTCTGAATTCGAGAGAATGTTTCTGAAGTACTGAGAGGGATGTTCAGGGGTGCCTTTCATAGTGAGGTCACGGACTCTATTCATAGGGAAAAGGGGAGAGTCGATTGGCAGGGTCCTGGACTTGCCAATTGGCAGAGAACCCTAGACACACTGTCGATATGCACGGTCCTGAGGGTGCCATTCGGTAGTCTGGGACATATTTTTCAAAAAATGGTCGTAAAATGCGAACCGTAAGTCATAATCACACACGAGAAATATCGTTGGAAAGGGTATTCAAATTCCTTTAAGAATACATTCAGCCACTCCCGGGTTTGGGAGTTGACCGAGGTTAAATGAGGCTCGGAAGCACCCGTTGGTCACTAGACAAGAAATTTTTGGAGGAAAACGAATCGTTTGTTCGAATCGTAAGTCTGATTTATGTACGAAATGGACTAATGGAAAGGGTATTCAGAGACCTTCGAGATTTCATAAAGCTTCATTTGGTTCGAAGAGTTAACCAAGGTCAAACGGGGCTCGAAAATTCCCGATGACCCTTCAAAATTAAATGGGTCAATCGTCCGTACCGTAAGGTTGATTCATGCATAGGGGCAGACCATTGAAAATGGATTCAGAGGCCTTCAAAGATTCATTTAGATTCATTCAAACTGAAGATCTTATTGGGATCAAATTGGACCCGGGAGCACCCAGTGGCGTCCTCATCTGTTTTCAGGGTAAAACAGGTTGTTCGTCCAAACCGTAAGGCTTTTTTGTGCACGGGGTGGACCGTTGGAAAGGGGACTAAGAGAATTTCAAAGACTCATTGAGCTTTCACTCAAGTGAGGAATTTGACTGGTGTCAAATGGGGCTCGAGAGCACCCGGTGGCCTATAAATCAGTTTTTGATAGTAAAACGAACCGTTCGTATGAACCGTAAGGATGATTCATGCATGGGGTGGACCGTTGAAAAGGGGATTCAGGTCCCTCAGATATTCATTGAGCTTTATCTCTGGCAATGAAGTTGGTCGGAGTCAAATAGGGCTTGGGAGCACCCGGTAGCCTCCAAATCAGTACTTTGAGTATGACTTAGGGTTTACGATGAATGAGTGAGTGCTAGGGACCTAAGAAGGTGCTGGGGGGGGGGGGCTATAATGGGGTATCTACATAAATTCCCTCGACTGGTGAGATTGGAACAAGTGAAGTTCGTCGAATTTGAGGTAATATACATTCACTCGTCAAGTTGCTGTATTCACGAAATTTTGAATATTCACTGTTATATAATAACATCACACGTGCACTATTTTAAATCACAATTTAGTGAATATTCACTGTTTGAATGCCTAAAAAATAATATGAACTTTAACATATATATTGTTTCTCTGATGTGTAAAAATAAACCATTTTAATACACATGCACTTTTTTTTGGATGTGTAAAAATTCATCGTTTGAATACACATGCAATGGACTTAAATCCCAATTCGTAGAAGACTAATAATAGCCATTTGTAATCCTCATTCAGTGAATATTCATGGTTTTGAACACTTCATTCAGTGATTATTCACTGAATCGACGATATGTAGTCGCATTATACTTGGAATATATTGAAAATGAGAATATTCATTGAATGGATAATAAAATGGGTTTGACAAATAATTCGTATTTGCATAAGAAATGAATTGGGATTAATACCTAGAGCAGTAAATATTCATATTGCATGTACCAAACGGTGGATATTCACTGTATGGGTATTTTTTAAAGTTCAAAATTTGGTGTGTAGACAATGAATATTCATCGCATGGGTATATTTATACAGTGAATATTCACTTTAGGGGTATTTTTCAAAGCAGTTCTATATGCGAAATTTGAAGTGGTGTGCATACAGTGAATATTTGCTACTTGATGTCCGCAATGTTATATATGAAATTCACTAATTGAGCTGGATTTTTCGTGTTCAAACAATGCATATTCGCTACTTTGTTTTGTTCAAAGCATTTATATACGAAATTTAGAGTGTGCATAGAGTGAATATTCACTGTATGGGGTTTTCCAAAGCAGTTATATACAAAATTTGAAGTGGAGTGCATATAGTGAATATTCACAGTATGGGTATTTTTCAAAGTTAATAATGTATAGTGAATATTCATAGTGCATGACTAGAGCAATGAATATTCATAGTGCATATACTAAACAGTGGATATTCAGTGTACATTAATTTAGTATTGAATTTATGGACAGTGAATATTCATTGTATATGTTAATTCATTATATATATGTTCAATGTACGACTATTCAATGTTTAAAGTAGTTATATGTCACTGAATGAAATTTTCAAATTGAATATTACATACAATGCATAATATTTTATTTGGAATATTCAATACACGCATGTAAATGATGAGATGCTATCCATTACTAGCTATGAATCTTGTGCGGATGAAATTGTTGTGGGTGATGATGACATTCATATGGGCAATGTTAATGTAGGAGATGGTGGAAACCACAATAATGAAGTTATTGGGAGGGTCGATGGTGGACAATCAACTCATACACAAGAGGAAGAAAATAAAATTTTAAGAGAAAAGATTCAAAAACTTGAGGATGAGTTGTTTACGTACGATATGGAGTATATGAAAATGTGCGAGGGAATAAAGATGTTGAAGAGTTATAAGGTTAATATGGTTGAAGATAATAGTAGGCAAATCGAAGAAAAGGTTAAGGATATTGAATGGTTGAATTCTATTATTATCGAGCTTAGCGTACCTCAAGCGATAGTCATTGAAGATGAGTTGACACTCCTACGTGACAGGATTTCAGAAATGAAGAAGATGGAGAAAATTTATAAAAACGAGATTGAGCAACGAGATGTAATACCCCACATTTTTATGATTTAAATAATTAAGGGATTATTTATTACAGAGGGATTAATTGAATTTAAATGTGAAGAATTAAATTGTTAATTAATCCGGATCTTATGAAAATATATATTAACTAGCGTGCTAAGGGTTAATACTTATTAGTTTAATATTACTGTGTGATATGTAATATGGAACTATACATTGTAATAAATTGTCAAGAGATAATAATACGACAGTTTAATGAATTAAGTCAGACGCGCGTGTGAGTCGTATCGGGACTAAATTGATGGAATAAATATATCAATTATTTTCAGTAACTCGTATGATGATTTTGAGTGTACCCTTGAGTCCGGAAGGGTCGGAATAGTCGAAATAGTATACTCGGGTGTTTAGTTTGGGTCCCGGGGCAATTTTAGGCCTAACCGGCACCCCAAAAGGGCATTATGGTAAATTGGATTTTTAGGCCTAATTAATGGACGAAAATTAGCAGTTAATTTATCAGCCAAAATAATTTCTTTAGGGTTAGAAAGCTGGAGAAAGTAAGTACGGCCATAGGAAGTGTGAGGGGGAGCTTTTGCCAAGAGAAGAGGGCCAAATCGACATCACCTTGCACAACCACCACCACCAACGTGTAGATCAGGACAAGGGGAACACACCCATACCAACAACATCAAGAAATCATACTACTCATTCAAGGCAAGTGTTTATAACTTGCTGTATTTCGGTATTCATCATACTCATGTTAGTGTAGGATTGTTAGGAACATGTTGTAGGTTATAGAAATGGTGACATTGAGGAAATTGTATGTGTAATTTAATTCTGAGATTTATTAAATTGAAACCCTTCATGTACGTAGATTAGAAATCACATTTGGAAGAATTTATGTGAGAACAAATCTGGAAATTTTTGCTTCTTGAACATGTATTGGAAGAACTAGGGTTTTGATAAATTTAAATTGGGGATTTCACATTTTATGAATGATTCGTAATGAATTGATGATTCAAGGATATTAGAATTCATATGTTATTGATGGGGTTCGATGTAGAACTGTTTATTTGGAGTTTGGGGTGTTGAATGAGAAGATTTGAGGTTAAAAATGGTGGAAAACGTTGGATAATCTGGGTAGGGGATGAACAGTGAAATCTCACGCGAAGTCGTTCGAGCGAGAGTGCAATCTCGCGCGAAGCCGTTCGAGTGACATGTGGTAGTCGTTCAAACGACTTGCCACCTCGTTCGAGCGACAGAGTGAAATTTTGATAATTTCTTTTAGGACCCAGTTTTGAGTTTATTAGTTCAAAAATGAGAGAAATATTTCTAAATAATAAACTTAAGTAAGACAGATTTTCGGAAGAAGTATGAGGGACTAAATACTTTAGAAATTCGGTACGGAGAGAACATACCGTAGAGATTACGAGAGGAATGATAATCCAAAGAACTTGAAATCAAAATGTGTCAGAGAAGCATATATGTAGGTGAGGGGAAATACCTATTTATTATAATAGGACGTGTGTATGCCTATTATGTATTCTCATTATTAAAGGCGCTAATGGGTGATAACCCGGGGGTGTGAAAATCTTATTATTACAAGTGTACTAATGGGTGATAACCCGGGGGTACAAAAGTGTATTGTAAGTGTAATAATGGGTGATAACCCCGGCGGTACAAGATTATTTAAATAAGTGTACTAAAGGGTGATAACCCGGGGGTACAGTATGTTGATTAGGTGCGCTAATGGGATATAGACCGGGGGTGCAGTATCATGTTATATATATATATATAGGGAAGGTGTGACTGTATGTATATATGTATGAGAGTTGTGAATTAATCTAATGTGTATAGCAATGAATGCGGGCATGAAAATTTGTTAAGAAAATTCTAATCGTATACATGAATTATTATGAAAATGGAAAATGTATTAATTAGCTTTTCGTCATAGGCTAATTGGATAACGTATTGTATGGGCGATACGGGTTGACTAATAGTGAGGGTAATACTATTAGGATGGTTTCAGAGTAGTTATATGGGGAGGTATAGCTAAGGAGAAAATTTAGATACGCATTACGCGTGCACAATAGAAGAGAGGTGAGAATCTCATGTGAGAGTTCGAGCTAACATGCACATGATACTTGCTTTACTGCAAATTTTAAATACTTGCTTAAACAAATATTTTTACACATCGGGCTCTGACCCGTTCTTGCATCTTCTCTTTCTTTTGCTATATATATATGTATTATATCAGGTGCTCAGCCACAGGGACATCAGGCTTAGAGTTTCGGATTGCGTGGTGTGTTGTAGCTGTTGTGGGAGCTGCAGGACTTTGTTTAGACGCCTTGATTGTTTCATTCCTATTCGTTATGACATTTTCTTTAGGGCATGTGTCGCCCCTTCCTTAGACAGTTTTAAAGATTATGTTTACTCTATTGCTTGTTCATTTTCATTTGGATTGATGGCTACAATTGTTTTGGTTTAGAGTTTTGAACTGGGATATTTTATCCGGTCCTATTTATTTCAGCATGCGATTCTGATTTAGTATTTGTATTAATTAATTGTGCATGGATGTTTTATATTAAATTACTTGGTTTGATAATTAAATGGTTTTTAATTAATAAGAAAAAAAAATTTGACACTTATCTTAATTATATTAGGTGATTAAATAAGTATTTGCGTTTTCGACAGTGATGCTAAGAATGAACCAACCGAACATTCTGTATTAAATTTTATAAAGGACTGATCACTCGATATTTAATTGGGCGAGGTGTCACAGGTGGTATCAGAGCATCAGTTTCTAGTGTCCATTAGGATCTGTACGGCTTACTATGTTTTCAGCTTTGCGTCCTTTGATATAGAGCCCTATTTCTAGAACTGTTGTGATCTTGTATTTTGCGATTACGTCTTCAGCTATTTGAGATTTTGAAATAACTGTTGACTAATAATATTCTTTCTCGTCTCAGATGCCTCCTCAACGTGCACTAAGAGACCGACAGGCCCAGCCAGAACAGTCGGCCATACAGGCTCAGGGGATAATAAATGCAACAGAAGTTGCCGCGATTATTGCACAAGCGGTAAATGCAGCCTTAGCGGTGGTGCAGCAGGCCCCACCCCAGGTTCAGGCAGTGGCACTAGTTCTAGTGCATCCATTTCCCACTGCATGAGAGAGAGTTAGATAGTCCTTTCAGAGGGCTTGTCCACCAGAGTTCTTGGGCAGTTCACATATGGTTACTGCGATCACTGGAAGAAGGACATACAGTGACATCTTCGCATGTATGAGTGCACAGAGGTTCAAAGGCAGGTTTTGGCTACCTTCAAGCTGAGAGGGGAAGCCTTACAGTGGTGGGAGTCCACTACTACTACCGAGGAGCGAGATTTGATGACTATCAGTGATTTCTGGGTGCGGTTTGACCGCAAGTATTTTCCTTCCGCCGTCAAGACTGAGATGAGATGAAAACTTTTAGACCTCACTCAGGAAGGGAAGACCGTTGTGGAATACGAGGAAGAGTTCACATGATTGACAAACATGGTACCGAAGGAGGTGCCTACTGAGGAGAAGCGCATTCAGATGTTCATGGATGGCTTGACTTGGAAGATACGATAGCATTTATTGGGTAAACTTTCCCTACACTCATATACCGACGTTCTGAATGCAGCCTTATTGCATTGTCAGGACAATCGCTTTCATGCTAAGGGAACCAAACGAGGGGGAGAGCCCAACCAGTTGGGAAAGACATGGGGAGGTAATGCCAGTGGAGTACCAGTCGAGCAGAGTCAGAAGCAGGGTTCCCAGCAGGGGGATTCTGCTAAGAGGTTCCGTTATGGAGGATTCAGGCATGGTCATGGGGGTTGGAGACAGGGCCACCAGGGCCATCCATAGGACCAGCAGCAGGGTCAGCAACAGGGAGGACAACAGGGCCAGCAGGGCCAAGGTAGAGGTGGTAACGGCCAATCGGGCGGAGGATACCAGGGGCAGAGAAGAGGAAACTTCATTGGGAAATGTTATACTTATGGCAAGACTGGCCATAAGAAACAGGAGTGCCCAGATAGGGACAGAGTTCCTCGATAGCAGGGTGCTCACCAGGAGCCCCAAAGACCCATTCATCTTTACCCGCAGTTTCGATGCCACAGGGATAGTTGTAGTATGGACGTGCCTTTAACGTCCACCAGGCCGCAGTTCCGCAGGCACCACCTGCAGTGGAGGGTAAGTTTTCTATCCATGGTACTTTGGGTCGCATCTTACTTGACACGGGGGCATCACACTCTTTTATAGCCATTAGCTTTGCAAAGGCCATTGGTTTGTTAAGCACGACAGAGAGTACAGTGACTTGTGTAGACTCACCACTTGGTGGTAGGTCATTGATTTTATTTATATGTCGGGGAGTAGGTATAGAGCTTGGCAATTTAATTTTACCGGCTGATATGCTAGTATTAGATATGTTCGAGTACGACGCCATTATTAGTATGGATTGGCTAGTCGAGTATAGGGCCATGATTGATTTCTTCAGTAGAAGTATTGTGTTCGCCATTCTAGGCCGGGAGATGTTCTTAGTGGCGATGCCTCGCTCAGAGGGAGGGTCGTCCACCCACTTATTTTATATAGAGGATGAGACCTCTGCAGTCGTGGTTCCACTCAATTCGATTCCGGTCGTCTGCGAATTTGCTGATGTATTTCAAGGTACACCGGGGTTGCCTCCGAGTAGGGAGATCGAGTTTGTGATAGACTTAGCACCAGGCACTCATCCCATAGCACGTGAACCTTACCGTATGGCTCCGACAGAGCTAAGGGAGCTACGGGATCAGATAGAACAGTTATTGGGACATGGCTTCATTTGTAGGGGTACCTCGTCTTGGGGTGCCCCAGTTCTATTTGTAAAGAAAAGGGATGGGTCCCTACGGCTTTGTATTGATTATCGGAAGCTTAATAAAGTCATGATACGGAATAAGTATCCGTTGCCTCGGATCGATGACTTGTTTGATCAGCTGAGAGGAGCGGCCCACTTCTCGAAGATAGATTTGAGATCCGGGTACCATCAGCTATGTATCAGGGAGCAGGACGTGGCCAAAACTGATTTTCTAACAAGGTATGGATCATACGAATTCAGGGTTATGCCGTTTGGGCTAACCAATGCCCCAGCAGTATTTATGGACTTAATGAACAGAGTATTCAGAGAGTTCCTAGATCCGTTTGTCATTGTCTTCATAGATGACATCATGATTTATTCCCGCACTGAAGAAGAACATGCCGAGCATTTACGTATGGTTCTACAGACCCTACGAGAGCATGAGTTGTATGCCAAATATGAGAAGTGTGAGTTTTAGCAGCGGGAGGTACAGTTTTTGGGACACATTGTATCAGAAAAAGGGATATTTGTGGACCCTAGTAAGGTGTTAGCGGTGAGGGAGTGGGGACAGCCCACGATACCGACGGAGGTGCAAAGTTTTCTGGGATTAGCCGGATACTACAGACGGCTTATTCAGGGATTCTCAAAGATTGCGGGTCCTATGACAAATTTGACTCGTAAGGGCGTGCCGTTTGTTTGGGACGATGCATGCCAGTTGGCATTTGATGAGCTGAAGGACAAGTTAACTTCAGCACCCGTTCTAGCACTTCCCAGAGCGGGAGTGGAATACATAGTTTATACTGACGCATCATTACAGGGGCTTGGGGGAGTACTCTAGCAAGAGGAGAAGGCTATAGCTTTTGCTTCCTGAAAGCTTAACCCTCGTGAAAAGAATTACCCCACCCACGACTTAGAACTGGCAACAGTGGTGTTTGCGCTTCGAATCTGGAGGCATTACTTATTGGGGGAACAACTTCGCTTATTTACGGACCAAAAGTCACTACAGTACTTGTTCACGCCGAAGGAGTTGAATATGCGTCAACACCGGTGGCTTGAGTTTGTAAAAGATTATCAGTTCGAAATACACTATCACCCGGGAAAGGCTAATGTGGTTGCTAATGCATTGAGTCACAGACCGATCGATGAGACGACCGAGGTGTGGAAAGAAAAATGGAGGGAATTGGGACATCAGGATGCTGTGGCCCGATCATTCATGTCTGCGATGATAGTTACACCTCAGATCATTACGCAAATAGTACAGGCACAGGCAGTGGATTCGTTCTGTCAAGATCGGATTAGGAAGCTTTTAGCCAGGGGAGCCAAGTCTTATTCAGTAAGTTCTGAGGGTGGTTTGCACTTCAATGGGAGGCTCTTCATTCCAGAGGGGGAGGACCTTCGATATGCATTAATGACGGAGTCTCATGGGTCCTGATTTGCGGTACATCCCGATGGGGACAAAATGTACCAGGATATGAGGCGACAGTATTGGTGGAGAGGGATGAAAAAAGATATCGCAGAGTTCGTATCCAAGCGTACCACTTGTCAGCTAGTGAAAGTGGACCATCAGAGACCACCAGGTTTACTTCACCCGTTGGAAATTCCTACCTGGAAATGGGAAGGCATTTCCATATATTTTATCACCGGGTTGCCCACTTCGCAGAGGAGGCATGATTTTATATGGGTTATTATAGATCAGTTGACGAAGGTAGCCCATTTCTTGCCCGTCAGGACAGACTATACAGCGGGACAGTATGCTCAGCTATTTATTGCAGAGATAGTGAGACTGCATGGTGTACCTCTTAACATCGTGTCAGATAGAGACAAGACATTTGTATCTCGTTTTTGGGAAAGCTTCCAGGAAGTTATGGGTACCGAGTTACGGTTGAGTACAGCGTATCACCCGCAGACCGATGGGCAAACTGAATGCACTAATCAGATGCTCGAGGATATGTTACGCATGTGTATCCTTGATTTAGGGGGAGGTTGGGAGCAGTATCTTCCACTGGTAGAGTTTGCTTATAATAACTCCTATTAGTTCACGATTGGCATGGCCCCGTTCGAAGCATTGTATGGAAGACCTTATCGTTCCCCAGTTTGTTGGCTAGAAGTGGGAGAGAACAAGCTACTCAGGCCAGAAGTAATTCAGGATGCATCGAGCAGGATCGAGATGATTCGAAATCGCATACGGGTAGCCCAGCATAGGCAGAAAAGGTACGCCGATGCAAAAAGGTTCTTTCGAGAGTTCGTAATGGGGGACCAGGTTTTGTTGAGAGTATCTCCGATGAAGGGAGTAATGACATTTGGGAAGAAAGGGAAGTTGGCTTCGAGATATGTGGGACCATTTCCTATTATAGAGAGGGTCGGACCAGTGGCATACAGATTGGGGTTGCCGGAGCACTTGCATCGTATCCATGATATGTTCCATATTTCGTCACTGAGGCGATACCTTCGAGATGAGTTGGAACACACTCACATTGCAATTGAGGAGATTGAACTACAGCCAGATAGTTCATATGAGGAGAGATCGGTTGTTATTCTATATTATAGTGAAAGGAGGCTAAGGTCAAAGGTAGTAACACTTGTTCGGGTGCAGTGGCAGCATCACAATGTGGAGGAGTCTACTTGGGAGCGTGAGGCGGATAGGCGTGAGAAATATCCAGATTTATTCATACCAGGTATGCCTTATTTTTTCCGAATTTCGGGACAAAATTCCTTTATTAGGGGGGAAGTATGTAATACCCCACATTTTTATGATTTAAATAATTAAGGGATTATTTATTACAAAGGGATTAATTGAATTTAAATGTGAAGAATTAAATTGTTAATTAATCCGAATCTAATGAAAATATAAATTAACTAGCGTGATAAGGGTTAATACTTATTAGTTTAATATTACTGTGCGATATGTAATATGGAACTATACATTGTAATAAATTATCGAGAGATAATAATACGAATGTTTAGTGAATTAAGTCAGACGCGCGTGTGAGTCGTGTCGGGACTAAATTGATGGAATAAATATATCAATTATTTTTAGTAACTCGTATGATGATTTTGAATGTACCGTTGAGTCCGGAAGGGTCGGAATAGTCAAAATAGTATACTCAGGTGTTTAGTTTGGGTTCCGGGGCAATTTTAGGCCTAACCGGCACCTCAAAAGGGCATTATGGTAAATTGGATTTTTAGGCCTAATTAATGGACGAAAATTAGGAGTTAATTTATCAGCCAAAACAATTGCTTTAGGGTTAGAAAGCTGGAGAAAGTAAGAACGGCCATAGGAAGTGTGAGGGAGAGCTTTTGCCAAGAGAAGAGGGCCAAATCGACATCACCTTGCACAAACACCACCACCACCGTATATATCGGGACAAGGGAAACACACCCATACCAAAAACATCAAGAAATAAGACTACTCATTCAAGGCAAGTGTTTATAACTCGTTGTATTTCGGTATTCATCATACTCATGTTAGTGTAGGATTGTTAGGAACATGTTGTAGGTTATAGAAATGGTGAAACTGAGGAAATTGGATATGTAATGTAATTCTGAGATTTAGTAAATTGAAACGCTTCATGTATGTAGATTAGAAATCACGTTTGGAAGAATTTATGTGTTGAACAAATCTGGAAATTTTGGCTTCTTGAACATGTATTGGAAGAACTAGGGTTTTGATAAATTTAAATTGGGGATTTCACATTTTATGAATGATTCGTAATGAATTGATGATTCTAGGATGTTAGAATTCATATGTTATTGATGGGGTTCGATGTAGAACTGTTTATTTCGAGTTTGGGGTGTTGAATGAGAATATTTGTGGTTAAAAATGGTGGAAAACGTTGGAAAATCTGGGTAGGGGACGAACAACGAAATCTCGCGCGAAGTCGTTCGAGCGAGATTGCAATCTCGCACGAAGCCGTTCTAGTGACATGTGGCAGTTGTTCAAACGACTTGCCACCTCGTTCGAGCGACAGAGTGAAATTTTGATAATTTCTTTTAGGACCCAGTTTTGAGTTTATTAGTTCAGAAATGAGAGAAATATTTCCAAATAATAAACTTAAGTAAGACAGAATTTCGAAAGAAGTATGAGGGATTAATAATTTAATAAATTCGGTATGGAGAGAACATACCGTAGAGATTACGAGAGGGATAATAATACAAATAACTAGTACGAAATGTTGAAATCAAAATGCGTCAGAGAAGCATATATGTAGATGAGGGGAAATACCTATTTATTATAATAGGACGTGTGTATGCCTATTATGTATTGTTATTATTAAAGGCACTAATGGGTGATAACCCAGGAGTGTGAAAATCTTATTATTATAAGTGTACTAATGGGTGATAACCCGGGGGTACAAAAGTGTATTGTAAGTGTACTAATGGGTGATAACCCCGGGGGTAAAAGATTATTTAAGTAAGTGTACTAAAGGGTGGTAACCCGGGGGTACAGTATGTTGATTAGGTACGCTAATGGGATATAGCCCGGGGGTGCAGTATCATGTTATATATATATATATAGGGAAGATGTGACCATATGTATATATGTATGAGAGTTGTGAATTAATCTAATGTGTATAGCGATGAATGTGGGCATGAAAATTTGTTAAGAAAATTCTAATCATATACTTGAATTATTATGAAAATGGAAAATGTATTAATTAGCTTTTCGTCATAGGTTAATTGGATAAACGTATTGTATGGGCGATACGGGTTGACTAATAGTGAGGGTAATACTATTAGGATGGTTTCAGACTAGTTATATGGGGAGGTATAGCTAAGGAGAAATTTTAGATACATGTTAGGCGTGCAAAATAGAAGAGAGGTGAGAATCTCATGTGAGAGTTCGAGCTAACATGCACATGATACTTGCTTTACTATAAATTTTAAATACTTGCTTAAACAAATATTTTTACACATCGGGCTCTGACCCGTTTCTTGCATCTTTTCTTTCTTTTGCTATATATATATGTATTATATCAGGTGCTCAGCCACAGGGACATCAGGCTTAGATTTTCGGATTGCGTGGTGTGCTATAGCTGTTGTGGGAGCTGCAGGACTTTGTTTAGGCGCCTCGATTGTTTCATTCCTATTAGTTATGACATTTTCTTTAGGGCATGTGTCGCCCCTTCCTTAGACAGTTTCAAAGATTATGTTTACTCTATTTCTCGTTCATTTTCATTTGGATTGATGGCTAGTATTGTTTTGGTTTAGAGTTTTGAACTGGGATGTTTTATCTAGTCCTATTTATTTCAGCATGCGATTCTAATTCAGTATTTGTATTAATTAATTGTGTGTGGATATTTTATATTAAATTACTTAGTTTATTAATTAAATGGTTTTTAATTAATAAGAAAAAAAAATTTGACACTTAGCTTAATTATATTAGGTGATTAAATAAGTATTTGCGTTTTCGACAGTGATGCTAAGAATGAACCAACCGAACATTCTGTATTAAATTTTATAAAGGACTGATCACCCGATATTTAATTGGGCGGGGTGTCACACGGGATATTGTGATTAAAAAGATGATTAGTAGACTTCAAGAAGCAAATGGTGCAAAGAGAAAGCTCTAAGACACGGTCGATGAACTAATGGCGCATCGGGTAGAGCGACACATTGAACAAGTGAATAAATAAGAGATACCAATTTCTTGTGCAGATAAAAATGACACTTGAACTCCGTATGGAAAGGAAGTTAAAGTTGTCGAGCCATCATTAGTTGTTGAAGAAACACCTTACCATACCCCTTCGCAGTTGAAACAACTTGAAAATGTTATAAATTCATTAGTGAAAGGAATAAAGGAAAAAAGGGATAGGAAGGTGAAGAAATCGAGTGTGTATGAGTACGATTCGATAGGACATGCCAAACGTAAGAGGATGGCTACGCGGTCGTCGAAGAAATCAACCGGTCCAATAAAGACAATTATTCCAAAAATGAAAATGAAGAAAAATGCGCTCACTAAAAGAGGCGTTATCGACAGATATATGGAGGATTTAAACTTACAACGTTTGCGAACCATTTACAACGAAGATGGATTGGGGTATGTACACTAGATATATGTGAATATTCAACTTGAAATTTCAAGTGGTGAAAAATACCCATTCACTGAATGGGTATGTTTCACTTCTCCCTCCACCTCCGGCTATCCCCTACCTTGAAACCCCTGCTCCACCATCGATGTTATGCACCACCGCCGACAGCCCCTACTACATCTTCTTCTTCATCTAAAAATATTTTTTTTATTATTATTTACGCCATGGATGAAGATTAAAAGCTTCTGTATATATATGTATACATATCGATTTA
The DNA here is from genome assembly GCA_949130495.1 of Sambucus nigra. Lineage (NCBI taxonomy): Eukaryota > Viridiplantae > Streptophyta > Magnoliopsida > Dipsacales > Adoxaceae > Sambucus > Sambucus nigra. The sequence continues at coordinate 91,326,457 of OX422210.1, read as the reverse complement.
TACATATATAGATGAGGACAAGAGTGTTTATTAAATACCTTATAGAGATGGGGTTTCTCGCAGGCAAAGCAGCAGACGATAAGCCATCTGGATATTAATCCAAGCTAGGAACGAAGATGTTGTTGGTCATATTTGTTGAATATTAACAAAAATGAGGGGAAAATGGGGTTCTTGAATATTAACAGAGCTGAAAGAGAAATGGAGATAGTTGGGATTCTAATGGTATGCGTGTGAAAGTGGGTTCTAATAGGGGAAAAAATTAATTATGGGTCTAATTAGGGAAATCACCATGTAAATAGAACCTAATACGAAGATTCATTTTTTAATGAGACTTATGAGACTAAATGTTAGACATGGGACCTGTTAGACTATTACTCTAGCAAATAGGATTGATTGGTAAAAATCCCTTTAAAAATATGAGTTATATTAGGGTTTTAAAGTTTTGTTTTATTTTTGAGTTATAAAATTTGATTTGAGGGGTATTTTTGTCCATTTATTCTTAAAAATTAAGGGAATCCGATTTTTGGTCTTAATTGCAGTCAGTTGTTAGTCAAGGGAGTGAGCTTCACATGTATTTTTTATAGGAGATCACCTGTAAACTCGATATAGTTGAGGGGAATTACATGTTATTAATATCACTTATTATATACTTGTTCTTCAACTCCTTCACCTCATTATTTGCTCTACTTTCTTGTTCTTAGTAAGTAACTACTCTAGAGTGTATTTAAATACTCAATCTTTGAAAGTGGAGTAAATGTTTACTCAAAATGTTTTTATATACATTGTTCAACAACAGATCCTTTGTTTCTCTCTCAGTATAACATCATCATCATCATCATTATAACACCCCATATTTATGAGTATTTATTTCTAATTAATTCGGGTAACTTTAAATTGCAAATGTGTCGTAATTTAATTGAATTAATTATTATGTGTTGATTAAATATTAAGATATTAATTTTATGTCCTAACGAGTGATAATGTCATGGCGGTATTTTATCTCAATCGGAAGTCGGTATAGACTATTTGGGGTCGGGATAGGATCTTGTTGTAGAGTGACTCAGATGGCGATTTCGAGCTCATGGTTGATTCCGGATGGATCGAGATAGTCAAAATAGTGTATCCAGAGGATAGTAATTGGTTCTCGAGGCATTTTTAGGCATAATCGGGCCCACACGGGAGTGTTCAGGTCATTTGGGCTTAGCCCATAAGCGTAATTTCGGGATTAACAATATTAAACCTAAGTTATGAAGTTAGTGGCAGCCATAACTCAAATTGAAAACCCTAAATCTGGAGAGAAGGAAAAAGGAGGCAATGAGGAGCTTTTGGGAGCCAGTTTGAAGAGTGATTGAGGTGCATTAACAATATTAAACCTAACTTATGAAGTTAGTGGCAACCATAACTCAAATTGAAAACCCTAAATCTGGAGAGAAGAAAAAAAGAGGCAAAGAGGAGCTTTTGGGAGCCAGTTTGAAGAGTGATTGAGGTGCTTGTGTCAAATTCATCCTCTTCATCAAAGGAATCTGACTCTACGAATCTAATTCGAAAAGTGGCATGTGATACCCCAACTAATTAAATACCGGGTAGCTACTCCTTTATTCAATTTAATACAAAATGTCAAGTTCGTTCAGTTCATAGCATCACTGTCGAAAATATTTTTTTAAAACAATTACTAGCCACCTAATATTTAAAAAGTGAGTTGTCAAATTTTACTAAACTAAATTAACATGCAACCAATTAAATTATTAGCTAATGATACCACAATCAGATCACAGTCATAAAAAAATAATAATGGAATATTAAATGAGTCTGGAGTAACACTCCTCTGAATAATCCAAATACTGAATAAAAACCAAATACAAAGTCTGAATGGTTAAATAACTCCAAAACTGAAAGTATGAGAAAGTTGCCTCTAAATGGAAGGGGGCGACATGCCCTAACAAATGAATGACTCCGAAATAGAATCAATGTAGAATGTGGAGGCGTCTACTATAGAGATCCTCTAACTTCCACAGCAGCTACTGCATGTCAATAAAATGGAACTCCTATGCTTGTCGTCCCTGTGGCTAGGCACCTAAAAGGTTTTACAAGAAAAATAGATTTGAAAGAAAACGGGTCAGAGCCTGAGGTGAAAACAGTTTAAAAATAGCAAGTGTTTAATTGCATTAAACAGTGAATATTATATACATATTAGTTACGTGCTCTCACATGAGCTCCTCACCCCTCAACTAATGTGCACGCCTAACGTATATCATTATCCCGTCCTAGTTATGTCGTTCACTATCTAGTCTGTACCACTTCATGTCCTCACATTAATAATATAGGGGTTTATTCACATCGTTCTAACTTATCCTGCATGTAATTCACCTTTTCACTGATAAGATTAATTTATAACAATTACGATAGAAAATTCTCATTTTTAAATCCTATTCAAAATATCTCAATAATTTATATTCACATTTAACAATGAGTCCATTATAATCACTAGTATATTATTCTTAGCACAAATATAGAAATAGGTCACCCCTAGGCTAAGCTACGGTGCACACATACTCTGCTATCAAATCCCGGTACATCACGTACATAAGGACCACGTGTTCTGAATCTCTCAGGAACTGTTTCAATAAGAAAATCACACATATTGGAGGTGAACATAGTTCACATACCCATGGGTCACGCATATACCTACGCTCCCATGGTCAGCTGACTTATTAACTCACAAATAAGTCATTCACAACCCTATGTCCTTGAGGTACCAATCTAAATCCCTCCGTAGGCACACAAAGATTAGATGGCCCTGTTTCGAAAGCCGACCTCCCGTGATAGAAAGTATGGTAGGTATGTCATACACATAATAATTCATATACTAAGCATTCGCACAACTTAGATAACTTATAATATTATTAAAGGTATGTTCTCAACCCTATACTATCAATCCAATTCATACACTATTATGATAACCCGCTTAAAATAATGACGAATGGCCAGCCCTATACTACCTTAAATCAGGAATCTCATATAGCTCAGTCTCAACATCAACTGATAATGCTAAAATATATAAGGCTAACTACCCGAAACTATTAAAAGCGGATGCCAAATTAAAGAAAACATACCACGAACAATAAACCAACACTATAGAACTACTAACAAAGGTGGAATTCATACAAGTACTATGATAAATGAAGTGCTATAATAGAATGAAATTAGTATGTATAAGAAAATACCCGAATAAGTTGTTGGGTCACAGACAATACAACATCATAAGGAAGAAATATAAACATCTATAAATATCCCTTGGGTATAACCCGATATACAACATGAATCCTACCTAGATTTTTCAAAGAAGTAGGAAGCGACTACAATCTAAGTCCCGTAACAGTCCGCACCTGTTACGGCTCCCACGACTCTGGATAGAAGGGCATCCGGCATCCCTACGGTCGGACACTTGTAGTAATATATATATATATATATATATATATATATATATATATATATATATATATATGCACACAGCAGGAGAGAAATATAAACGGGTCAGAGCCCGATGTGTAAAAATATTTAGCAAGTGTGTAAACCGTGCATAATAAATATCAATGCACTTATTTCATAATTAAGGTGGAGTCGCACTCTTGTGAAACCCCGACTCACCTCTCATCTGATGGCATGCACCTATTCGCGTCCTAGAATCTTAAGTAAGTTACCCCACCCATAAGGACAACCTACCTACCATACCCACGGTCTATACCCACCATACCTTCCATTTTAACATACCCCAAGAATTCTTTCCATTCGAAACACATTTAATTTTATTCTCATATATATATATATACCTTACCAGGTCTCATTGATTTCCAATTTATAATTAAACAATTAACCATCTTATTACTTCACATATTAACATTAAACTTCAATTTAAGAGTTTATTTTCTAATTTTTCATACATACAATTTATAGGGACAAAACTTCTCACGACTCTCAACATTGCGCTGCGTTTCGTGCGTGGGGCGTCTCGCAAAGCAAAATCCAAGCAAGGACCCCCCCCCCGATACACTACTCCTTGACAATGTCAATCGTAGGGATCCGTTAATCACAAGCTAGCATTAATTTTTATTATAAAAGTATAATATCTAAATCATATATATGCAAGTACTAAGACAAAACTTCTCTCTACTCTCAACATTGCATTGTGTTTCGTGCGTGGGGCGTCTCGCAAAGTGAAATCCAAACAAGGAACCCTCCTCGATACACTACTTCTTGGCAATGTTGATTATAGGGATCCATTATGTCATCCACACAATCATACTACTGATACATACAAGTACCAAAGACAAAACTTCTCACTACTCTCAACATGGCACTGCGTTTCGTGCGTGGGATGTCTCGCAAAGCAAAATCCAAACAAGGAACCCCCCGATACACTACTTCTTGGAAATGTTGATTATAGGGATACATTTTGTCAACCACACAAATCATGCTACTACTATTTGGATTACTAACTAAGAGTAACCCCAAAATCTCCACTAAATCCTTGGGTTGATATAACCGAAATTTTTCCTTAAGTACGATACATTAACCCCCAACAATCTAGTACACCATAATCACCCAAGATGTACACCATCAAAATTTATATCCTTTCACCTATAGGATATAATATATATATATATATACTCTAAACATATATATATATATATATACAACCATTCATTCCCATAGCCAAATGTACATACTATATATATAATGTACAATGGTCATACACACAATACATCCGGCTATATACTGAGGATATACTACACCATGCTATCATCTTCCAGGGCATCACTCATATTCCATCCTGGGGATCACCGGTGGGACTAAATATCACCCACTTCGTGGCCAACACACACACACGACGTCCGGGAAGCGGTCATAGTTCCTAACCGGTTAATGAGACGAAACATACCCACCACGTCTCACCCCCCAAAAAATATAAATCACATAATAACACAATGGACGCTATGACCTGGGGAATATCCACACACTGCTCCTCCAGCCAGGGTGCTCACCCTCATCGCGCAACTTCCCAATGATAGCATGAGAGGGGTATGCTTAACAATACAAGTATATATATCATTCACATACACAATATATATACATCCATATGATTACATCATATAACTAAACCTTCATATACGGTTTAGATATTCAAGCATGAGTATACACATATATTCTTATCTACATAGATATATATCCACATATCCACATATATATACACATTATCTCTCGTACGTATGTATGATATTTATAAGCTCGGCTATAAGTATACAAAATCCTCAATATACTAACCGTCGTCCCAAACACATTAACTTACCTCGATAAATGAATGCGCTTCCTCACTTGAAGTATATTCATCCATATCTCCTATGATATAAATAATCTTCCAACATAAATATATCTCCAACATTAAGGTTATCACCCAAGGTTTAGTGTAGGAAACAATCACTACACATCTAATCTATATCCGAAAGTACATCAATATCTCTAGTACTAATTTCGACTATTGGTATGCACATAACTAATAGCCTATAACTTCAAGCTCAATCTTAAATTTATTCCAAGATTCCATCACATATTGGAAATTCCACACTGATATATAATCACTATCCCCACTACGGTTCAATTACTCCTATGAACCCCTAAATCTTATTGCGCTTGCGATCTATTCCTTAAGTTAAACTTACTAAGCATACGCGAACACTCTCTTTCGTCGGTCCCCAATCAATATTAAGTAGAATCATATCATTATAAGGATTCGACACAATTATCGGCCTACTATTCCATGTCGTACCCTCACGACTCTCTCAAAGGAACCTGAACCTTACATCATACTAGGCTCATTTATGACCCCTACATAGAACTCCCGTTCTCAATGAGATTCCCCACTATATCGATATGACCCTCTCCAATATATATATATGGATATAAGTCCCCAAGATAACTCGATACGTACCCGCGGTCCCATCATGCGAGAAACTTCCAATAAATCTCCAAAACATCTTTCTTACATCATATAATTATGTTTCAAATCAATAAACCCAACCAAAAAGGGTTAGAAATCATCCTAGAGAAAATTCACAAAACAGCCCTGTTTCCAAATCGATTCGGCCTAGCCCGAATCGATTCGGTCTCAAGGGCGAATCGATTCACTCCAACTGCGAATCGATTCGGTCCAAAGGACCTGGGACTCTGTCTCAAGCCAAATTGATTCGCCTTGGGTCCGAATCGATTCGGTCATGCAGGCCTACCACTTTTGCCTAAGTCGAATCGATTCGCTTAAGGGGCGAATCGATTCGGGTCTGCAGAACCTAAAATTTCGCTTCTTCTTCACAAAACCCACGAATTCTAAACCCTAAAAATTAACTTATAACCCCTAAACCTTCTTCATATCATTGTTCTAAGCCAATAAATCAACCCAAATCTGATCCCAACCATCTCTACACCATCAACCCATATATAAACATCAATTTCAAGATTTAAACCACAAAAATCTAAGTTTTGATATTTAATACCAAAAATCCAATTTTCTTATCCACAAATTATGAAATCAAATACACAAATGAATTATTTAACAAGATTAAACACTTGCCTGAGAATTGTAGAGGTTGAATCATCCTCGAGATCGCGTTTGGGCCGGAATCTCCAAGCTTTCTCCTCTCTCTCTCTCTTCCTTTCTTCTTCTTTCTCTCTCCCTTCTCTTTCTCTTTTTTTCTCTCTAATGAGATGGCTTGATCCGTAAGCCTATAAATCCCTTAAAACAATAAACCCAATTTTAAATGTTAATACACACTTTAAATGACTCGTTTACTCCAATTCGAGTCAAACTGACTTAAAAATATTCCAGAGCCGAAATAAAACCCAATTATAGTCATTTTGACTATCTCGACCCATCCGGGATCAATGGTACACTCAAAATCATCATCCAGAATACTTTGAAACGTCCTCAATTTTTGGACTTCAATTTCCAAATTTAAAATTTCTCCAATTTAAATAAATTTTATTTCTCCCAAAAATTTAATTTCTCAGTCCCAAAGTCATGGGTTGTTACAACTATCATACTTTCGGAGGATATATAATATATTCCGCCAATACGCCTCACGTCGTATAGTTTCAAGTACTTAAAACCTAACCAAAAAGGTTACTAAGTCTCTTATTATTCCCACATATTAAATCAATACTCTTAAGGTTCATGTTTCTGTCTCTAACCTTAAATTATCAACTATATAGATTTAATTCTTTTACTCACAATCTCTAATAGCACCTCACTCGTCGGACCCTAGTAAGTCTAACATAAAGTCTCCATTCAATTCTAATATAATCTGGGCCCCATATGCACCCCTACTGGTCTTCCTCAAATCTAAATGTGTTCACAAGGTCCCCACCGATAACTTTCAAGGGTCAAAATTTCTTAAATTCAAAAAGGGGAAAAATATCATGATTTCTGGGGAATTCGATCGATCGATCATGAATGTCGATCGATCGATCAAGCAGTTACAACCCACGTTTTTCTGCGTTTTTAGCCCTAGTTTTCTCTCCAATCTCCATTACATGAATCCATTCTCCAAGGCAAACGTACTACATGTTATACCATCCTAATTACCACCTTTCTAACGTTCCAGAACAATCAAATCATCTCAAGAACAACATATATATCAATTTTTTCATCAATTTTTTCATATTCAACCCTAGTGTAGTTTCTTCCAATTCAAGACAACCCAAAATCAAATTTTAATCCAGGATTTCTATTACTAAGGTTCTGATTTCAATATTTATTAATTCGAGAATTTAACTACATGCAAATCCTACCCACATTCAAGATTTATTTCTCCCAATTCATGAAATTATTAATTTTTCAAAGTCTAGTCTTCAATTCTAATCTACATGGATAATATATTTGCTGAAACTTAATGAAATCAAATAACTTGCCTTATAATTGGTGTTCTGATCTGCTGGTGATGTTAAAGGCTGGTTCTCTCCCTTTCTCCGATCACAATTTTCGTCGAAAAGTGGTGGTGGGTGGTGGTTATGGCTTGTAACCCTCCTGTAACCTCTCATCTTTCTCACGTTGCCCACTTCTTTCTTTTTGGCTGATAATGGCCTAATAGCCCTCATAATAGCTGCTAAATAAACCCTAAAATTCGTGGGTCCAAATCCCTTAAAATTTAAAATGACTAAAATACCCTCCTGGGTTGTGGGTTTGGCCTAAAAATGCTCCGGGACCCAAACTAAATCCCCAACTAGTGTTTTCTTACTATTTCGACCCCTCCAGACACGTTGGCGCACTCAAAATGACCATACGGATGATAAAATTATAATTTACTTTTAAATCCAATTAAATTCATTCCTGACGCGACGGACACGCGCGTCCCAACTAAATTTCCCGAATTGTCGTATTTATGACTCGCGAAAATTTTAATAAATTCAATAATCGTATGTTACCGCATATATCTAATAATATTCAGCATTATCATCATAATCAAATACCAACTCACGTCTCGCTAGTATTTAAATTCAGATTAATTTCTAATTAATTCTCATTTAATTTAATTAATTCCATTAAATAAAATTAATAAAATTACGGGGTATTACATGGTTAACTATCTTTTAATCTAAATTGCAGTATTTCGATTCATATCATAGTGGGTGTGACTGAAAAATCATTTTTGGCTAGGTTTTCGTATAAAAATAGATTTTCATTAAATTAGACACTTTGTATTGAATAAAAGTGTGAATTATGATGATATACGATTCTATGTTGCAGGAATCTGAATTTTATGAGAAACCCAGTAGATGATGATGTTTAATTTCGAATTATAGATATTATGCATCATAATATCCTTGGGGTATATATACATATTATGCATCTTGAGGGTTCGGATGTCCTTGGGGTATCCCAATCCATCGAAGTGGAAATGACTTACACTATGTATGGTTTGGACTTTGGTAAAAAAACTCAAACCCTCGTCGCCTCTTGCATGTCCAACCTGTGCGTGTGTCTGGGTTCACGGGTCGTGGGCTTGGGCCTTATCCTATCTTTTTGGTCCAAAGTTTATTTAATTTTCTTCACTTTTTTCTTTTAATTGGGCATGTCGATATTGATTTTTTTATCGATTGTGCCTTAATATTTTGACCTCGTACATTTTTTTAACCAACCCATTTAAGAAATTTTTTTAAACAAATTCCAACCGTTTTTGGCAAATTTTTGTCCGAAGTAATGCCTATTTAAAGGCAATATGTCTTCAGATTTTTCAAAAATTGTCTCTTTTGGTTTCGTCACTATTTTGAACTAATTTGCATTGGTTTGTAATAAACACAATTCCTCCTATAAATACGTTCATCCGGTCCCTGCATTGGTTGATTTTGTGGGGAAAAAAGCCTTGTCACCATTAATATAAGTACATGTCGGCATATAAGAGAGGGTTCAACAGTACCATAGCGGGAGCGTAATTGTCTTAAGGCTCGATCAAGAGTCCTGCATTTCTGTTTTTATTATACTTAATTTTGTAAGTTTCCGGTATGCATTCTTGTAACGATTGTAATGTATTATTGTTAACAAGAAATGCAGTTTTCTCTTGTTAAGTATTAATATTTACCTATTGTTATTGAATATGTTCACACTGTCCAACAAATATCGAGTAAAGATCCCTTAAAATCTATATAACTATATAAAAATTATAGACCGAAATCTTCTGAGGATGACACGTGGCATTGACACAAATAAAAAAATATATGTATCTATGTATATATGGCATTGACATAAATGCAAACCTGTGTATCTATGTATATATGACAAGTGGCAATAATAAAGACATGCAATTAATGTCATCACAAAATTATCTTGAGAAGATCAAAAGTCATCCTCAATTACGATGAGTATTCATCATGCCTTCGTTGAGCCCAACACCGTTAAATTCCAATTCAATGTATATCATGGGAAGCAATACTGAAGATGAGAAAGACCACCCTGTTAATGTAATTTCTGATCTGGTTTTCTCTCATTCTCGCCTTCTTCTTCTTCTTCATTTTTTTTTAGTTTTTATGGAATGGAATTTAATGCCTACATGATCAGAGAAAAATGAAATACAATAAACATACATACTCAGGTATTAACATACGGCACTTATGATTATATATTTCACCTATTTTTTCCTTCTTCTTTCTTTACCCCTTTTAATCTCATGTGGGTTCCTCTCTTTCGTCCATCAATTTCTAACACAGAATATTATTCAATCAAGATTTTTTTTTTTAAATGTGTCCTCTCCTACTCCAAATCTTACTTTATTTCTTATGTTGTAGGTAATATGTTTGGTGTTTTAATTCTATAGTTTCCATTATGCAAGTGAAGAAAATAGTACATTGTGCAGTGCCTATTTGTGGAGTGCCTACCAGTTATTTGAATATAAGCCTTTGAGAATAAGCCTGTGCCTACCAGTTATGTGAATATAAGACTTTGAGAATAATAATTAAAACACAAAAACATATTACAAACAACATAAGAAATATGGAAACTATAGAATAATAATTAATTGGTTTATGGTATTTTTGGCAGATTGAGAACTTTGCTACTTACACCTGCTCAGACCCTATGTTGGCTTTTCCAGCAAAAATTAAGGGATGGTAATGTTATTTTTAATTTTAATTTTTTTTCAAGATTATGGTAATATCATTCAAGAATTTTTTTATGTTTGTTAATATAAACTCGCTCGTTCTCTTAGGGAAATGACCAGGAGCTCATATTTCTCATCAGGTAACTTGAATACCCATTTCTCACCATTTTTTTATCCTTACCAAAAGAAATAAACAATTTTTTTGTGTTGATAAAAATGTGTTATTGCTATGGTTTTTTTATTGACGTTTTTTTTAAATAATAACATTATGTTTGTTTGTCAGAAATATTTAATGTTATTTTCAGCGTTGCTGGACACCAAGAAGTTGGTCAGAAGAGTCTTTTGCAAAGTGACGCCCTTTACAAGGTATGTATTGTATAGAATTCCGTTTTTTTATTTTTATACTTTTTTTATAAATAAATAAGTTGTTTTGTAAAACAAAGTTATAAAAAAAGATATTTTTATAAAATAGAAGCTCATTTTTTTATTTATAAAAACAATCTTTTATTTATAAAAAAACAGTTTTTGATTTTTATACGTTTTTTATAAATAAAACAGTCTGTTATTTATATATAAAAAAAAGACAGCTTTTGGTTTTTATATTTTTTTTCAATAAATAAATAAGATTTTTTTTTAAAGTTATAAAAACATGATTTTATAAAATAAAAAGTTATTTCTTTATTTATAAAAAATGGGAAAAAAATGTATGACACACCGAGTGAATTCTACATGCCCTGTTTAATTTGTTGGTATTCAGCCACGCATCGCGTGGCCTACGTGCTAGTTGTGTATATTTGTACGTCCACTCTTTCCTTCTTTAATTATTTGTATCTTTTTAATTAGTGTAGTGTTTTTTATTTGTGCAAGATATTTTTTTCTTTTATTAATTTATTTAACCAAATATTTATGTTTTGAACCTTTTACATTTATTGCACTATGGCTACCAAATTTAGATTATATATATATATATATATATATATATATATATACAGTTCTGTTCTTGTGCGGACCGGATATGTGTCACCTGACGGTGAGCCCAAAAAAGAGAGAGGGTGTGCCTATAATTTAGACAATAATTTCTAGGCGCACCGTTAGATGACACATGTCCGATCCGCATTCTTAAAATACGGACTAGTCCGCACAAGAGCATTATATATATATATATATATATATATATATATATATATATATATATATATATATTGTGTTTTATTCATCTGAATGTGAATTTATAATTTTGAATCTGAATTTTGAAATCTGAAAATTATATTTGTTTTTAAGTCTGAATGGACTTCTAAATGAACGTCTTTAGACAAATTAAAATTCAAAGTTCAAAGGTATTTACCTCATAATTACTTGTAAACAAATATAGTCGTAATCATTAAAAATAATATTTGGTGCATCTCAAGTCTAAATGATCAAATTTAGATTTAAGAGTAAAAACAAAAGGTTTAAATTTGACAACTCACTTTCAAAATGAATTATAGTAACCCTCTCACGTTAAAATATGAAAATAATAAATAAGTAGTTGATGTAAATCTCACTGTTTTTAATGTCCATCTGAACAGTTTAGTATGACCCACTTGAAAGTGTGTCCAAATTTGAACTAAAAACAAACTATCCTATACTAATTTCTAAGTTAGCTGTTTATGTAGAAAGAAAGAAATAAAGAAATTGCTGCAGAACGAAAGTTCGAAAGGGGGTTATCACTTGACTCACAGTCTGAATTGGAGCCCAATTTTGATGCTCTGATTAAGACCAATTCTAGCAGTTTGGGAAAAATAGGTTTTACGGCATTTTTAGAAGCTGTGGTTCTTACAAGGCTTTGATTCTATTTGGTCCATTTTTAAACTTATATTTCTACACATTTTATCGAAATTGCAAGAATCTTCATTCCCTTGCTGAGCCAAGTGTTTTTCGTGGTGGGGTTAAATTAAATGTTTGAAATAAAACAACCCGAAACACCATTTGTAACACACTCAGCCACAGTGCAGTAAAGGCAAAATGGTTCAAACTGCATTCCCATCTTCCCTCTTAATATGGCTTCTGCTTTCTTAACCTGTGAGTGCTACAATATTTACAGACTGGGGGTAACTTAATTCCAATACCAACACCAGTTTTTGCAAGAGTGACAAGTTTCATTTCAGTATCTGATACTTTCATTTTTTAAAAATTATAGGATAGAAGAGCCCACGTTTGTTTCAGTAATATAATTTGGAAGCCAGTGCATCGAATGCAAAAGGATCAATATGCATTTCCTGGCATCCTCCCTCTCAGTATGGCTTCTGCTTTCTTAACCTGCTTCACAGGTCCTAAAACGAACACCTGAATGCATTGGTGGTGTCAATATCAGCACATGGAGATGGATCAATCATTATAAAGTCCATGAAAAAAAAATTACACCAGAGCCATACATTCATTTAACAAATAAAAAGGGGCTTCACATGTCGGTCCCATTTTGACGTAAACTACCCGTCAAAAAGACTCCTAAAAATTATCTAAACATCACTTTAGAGAGAGAAACACTATTTTCTATTGTCAAAATTCAAGACTACCTCAAATGACGCTTACATGGGAGTATTTAAAGGGGAAGTGTAACTTAGACTCCAAGCTAAGACCCTAATTACAAAAATGTCATTACTACTCCTTACCCTCTAAATACTACGACAAAACAAAAGAAAATACTATAACAAAAATATAGGGAAAGTAAGAAAAGAAATAAAACTACTAATATGCCCAAAAATGATAAAAATGACCTCGATTCATATCAATCTCACAAAAATGACAAAAACGAACGAAATCACCCTCCACGACAGTGATCAAGGCGTGCTCAACCGCCTTCAGGAAGGTCGGTATCTCCCTCAGGCTGAGATCGTGCTGAATATGCAGCTGTAACCCCAATATATAGCAGTTGATTCGCTGATCCTCCGCTCGGGAAGGCAAGCTCTAGTGCACAGTACTCCACTACCGATAAGGTGTCCTGCCTGAGAGATTGAACGCAACCAGAGAGGTCGCACTCGTAGGTAGGTGGGATAAAGGATACCTGGAAAGTGGCCTTCGGCTCAAGTCAATTCTAAATAAGAGGCAATCCGGCCGCCTTGTGGCGGTAGCAGAGGTCGTTCCACCAAATTCGGGCAAAACCCTAGAATTTGGTGTCTGCGCAGAGGACATAAGAGTGGCCTTGGACCCGCTTGTACTCAAAAACTGTCTCCATCGAGGCTAACTAATCGGCAATGGCATCTGGAGAGAAACTTTCGTCAAACATGAGCACGTCAATGCGGATATTCCCGTGTAGGCTCCAGGAAAGCAGCTGAAGGGCCATAGATAGCGGACATGTACAGGTGGAATAAGATCAACGAGGTGAGGTGGCAGTTGTGCAGGTAGTGGATGAAGGGGTACGAGAGGTACGGGAGGAATACGGGGATAGTGACGGCATGTGCCAATCAAGTGGTCACGCTCACTGCAGTAAAAACAATGTCGGTCTCGAGGTACTAAGCGGGGGGCATCCGGAGGAGGTAGGGGCGGAGGGGGAGGTATCCACTCCAAAATACTGGAGTGGCTATCCCCGAACTCAGAGAACGAGGAGGATCTCAAATGGAACGTCGGGAGGGCGTGGTGGGAGGGTGTATGGTGCGAAAGCGGGGTAGGGGGTGATCAAGGGTGGCACTAGAGGGAATGAGGGCTCCGGAGATGTTTGGAGGAAAGGTGGGATGGGTAAATGGTTTTGATGGGTAAAACAGGGTCGGAGGGTGTGGGGCTGGGTCAGAGGGGGTCGGATAGGCTAGATAGAAGGTGGATGGCCCAAGAGGGTAGGGCAGGTTAAAGTAGGGGTGTGGTAGGGGGCAGTTCGGGTTCGGATCAGGGTTAGGGAGTGGGTTCTGGGTGCCGAAAATGTGCGGATGAGGGTTTGGTGGGCTGGGTGGGGTGGACTATTGTGGGTTTGGTCGAAAAGGGGCTGGGGAGATGGGGCGTGGATCGGGGGTGGTGGGGAGGTGCTGTGGGTTTCCCTGGTCAGAATATGGCCATTTTTTATTGGTCGGAGTTGTTGCCGACTGATTTTGGGCAGGGAGTTTGGGCTTGGGGTGTTGCGCTGGGGTGGAGAGGGTTGGATGGAGGAGCGGAAGTTGGACGGATGGGCAGGGGTGGTGATCCAGTAGTAGGTTGGTTCGAGTAGGAGGGTTTTAGGGTTTGTAGTAGGGTTTCAAATTTTTGGGTGAGGTCTTGGGTAGCTAGGGCTTATTTTTCAATCATGTGCCTCAATTCTTGCATCTCCTCGTTATGTTGTTTGGATATTTTGGGATCCATTTAATAGTAGTGTACGATTTGATAAAAATAAACACCGAACATCAATGTGGAGCTTCACCCACTCTGATACCAATTTGACGTAAACCACCTGTCGAAAAGGCTCCCAAAAATTATCTAAACACCACTTAAAGAGAGAAACACTCTTTTCTATTATCAAAATTCAAGTCTACCTCAAATGAGGCTTACATGGAGGAACTTAAAGAGGAGGAGGAGACTAGGATCCAAGCTAAGGCAATTATTACAAAAAAGTCATTACTACTCCTTACCCTCTGAATACTAAGACAAAACAAAAGAAAATACTATAACAAAAATAAAGGAAAAATAAAAAAAGAAATAAAACTACTAATATGCCCAAAAAGGACCTCGATTCACATCACATTTACAAACGATTTCATAGTTAAACCCCTTCCACTAAGTATGATGGAAATGGGTCATATTAGGGTTAATTGTCAATTTTAATATTTGTATTAGTCTTTCTTTTATTTTAGTTCTTTTATTTTTTTTAGCTTTTTAATTGGTCTCCAAGCATGTTTGGGACTAATTAGGTATGCTTTTATTAGTATTTGTCCTTTTTGGTCATTTTAGGTAATTATTTGATTAGCAAGTAATACCCCACCTATAAATAGCTTTGTAGTCTTCATTTGAAGATAGCTTAAATTCTTAATATATAAGAAATTCTTTGTTTCTCTCTCTAGAAATCCTAGTCTTAATTTTTAGGTCATTGATGTGAAGTTTACGTCAAATTGGTATCAGAGCGAGGTGTCGTTCCCCAATTGGTGTATTGGTGTGTTGGTAATCAAAATCGTACACTACTTTCGATGGCCCCGAACAAGACGACTTGATTTCAAGACGAGATTAACCAAGAGTTAAGATTGAAACGAAGATTGAAACGACGAATAGAGGAGTTGGCAAGAAAACAAGAAGAAAATTTTGAAACCCAAATGCAACAATTTTCTAACTTCCAAAACCCTAGCCAACTCATTGAAAACTCTAATCCAAGAAACCCTTTAACCCCTGCCACCACCGACCACCGCTCCTGCCCTCTTGCCCCTGCTGCCGACCAACCAAGCAGCCCTGTTTCTGGGCATAACCCCTACTGTTCCGCCTTCAAAAAGACCCACGACGGACCTGCCTCCGGCCAAAATACTACCCGACCCAATTCCGCCCCAAATCCCTGCTAAAACGACCCCAAGAAAGCCCTAACCCAACCCTATTTTGCCCTAGGCAGCCCCACCACTGCTGTCCTACCCGGAATACCACCCCAACTCTCTACCCGTCTCCCTCGACAATAGAAGAAAATAAAGAAAATCAAGAAAACCAAACCCTTACATTTCTTCGTTATATTTCTTGGTTATATTTCTTGAAAGTAGGTACGCAAGTCGTGTACGTGGGCATCTCCCCCATCAAATTGAAGAATTCTTGGAAGGACGCCTCGCCACATTGGCCATTTACATTTCCAGTTCGAGGACGATCTTTTTCGAAGACGGGGAGAATGATGAAAATGGGTCATATTAGGGTTGTCAATTTTAATATTTTGTATTAGTCTTTCTTTTATTTTTTTAGCCTTTTAATTGGTCTCCAAGCATGTTTGGACTAATTAGGTATGCTTTTATTAGCATTTGTCCTTTTTGGTCATTTTAGGTAATTACTTGATTAGCAAGTAATAACCCACCTATAAATAGCTTTGTAGTCTTTATTTGAAGATAACTTCAATTCTTGAAATATAAAATAATTCTTTGTTTATCTCTTTAGAAATCATATTATCTTGATTTTTAGGTCATTAACTTGTAGTTTACGTCAAAGTAAGTCATATTTTAAGAATTACTTAATATCACTGTTCTAAAAAATCCGCCTAAGCTTAAGGCTCAGGAGAAACGCCTCGCCTTACGCTTTTCACGCCTTATTCTTGGTAAAACCCTTACGGCGCACTTTTTTCTAAAAACAATAATGCCTTAGTGTAACGATGTCGCCTTTTAAAGAATTTGTTTACAAACCGAACCATTATCTTATCCAAAATAATCAGATAGTATTTTAATTTGCATATATTCAGACATATTTTTATGATATGTGCAATTTTTGTATTTTAATAGCCTTGTTATGGTTAAAAAATATTAAAATATATTAAGAAGGCTTAAACGCCTTTTCACGCCTAGGCCCGCCTAGGCTTCTAATGCTTAAGGCTTGGCCTCCACGCCTCAATCACGCCCCGCGTTTTTTAGAACCTTGCTTAATATACTATGTTTCAATTGAACTCAAACACCCTTTCTACAAACCCCGACCCATAAATTTTGGGAGATAAACTTCCCAACCCATGAACTGTTTTCTTTTTCTTTTGAACTTCAAAAGATCATAGCTTTTCATTTATAATCTTTTGTTTTGCAAAATTTATGTCACCAATATCTATCAAACAAAATCCATAACCATTGTCAAATTTTGAAGAAACTAAAATTTACAAACTAAGTGAATATTTAGCAAAGAAGAATTAAAGTGGAACGTATATATTTACTTTTTGAACGAGAGAGAGAAAGAGAGAGAGAGAGAGAGAGAGAGAGAGAGAGAGAGAGAGAGAGAGGACTGTTTGGTTGACAATAGGGGGTGACGGGAGTGATATTGAAGAGATAAGAGAGAGATGCGGGGAGGTGTTAAAAGAGGGGGTGGCTTAGACATCAGCAAATAAAAATATTTCGAAAATGGGACATATATATTTTTATTAACATCTGAATGGGCCTTAAAAGGTTGATTACTAATCAATGGGAATTACTTCAATTAGATGGGACATGTGTATAATAAGTCCAAAAAAAGGGATATCTTGATTTTACCACCAATTTTGTTTTGGTAATAAGACTTTACCCATCATTTTGTTTTTATTTAGACTCTGTTATTAAAATTGGATGGAACGGGTTTCATACATGTATTAAGTCCAAAAGAAAACAAAATGGTGGATAAACTCTAATTACCAAAACTATATCGATGGTAAAGTTAAAACACCCCAAATAAAAATTAGACTATAACCTTTCAAACTTGAGAGGTTGCTATTATTTAGTACTTTATATGTGGCCTTCATCGTTTCTTCTTTAGTAGTACACATGACAAGCAAAAGGAGATGACCTCTAAATTTGGTTAATAGGGAGATGAATATAGTTTTCTTTCATAAACTAACCTTGTCAGGTGGCCCCTTTGCTCCACCAATTAGGATTTCTGCACTGTAGAATGAATCAAAATTCATGACTTAGACAAAATAAAGATACAAAAGAGATACATACATACATACATACATACATACATACATACATATATATATATATATATATATATATAGAGAGAGAGAGAGAGAGAGAGGCATACTTGCAAGATCCCTTGATTGACAGGATGGAAGATCCTTTTCTACCAATGACACATCCCATTTTACCAGGAGGAATGTTGAGAACTGAGAGGATCTCCTCTTCAGGAGGATTCCCTCCCATAGTGAAGTTATCTGCACATGATAAATCAAACAAACATTCAGGGCAGGATTTCACTACACCAAAAATTATCCAGCAATTTCTCAATTAAAATTTGCAGCCCATGAAATCACTGTCTATAATAGAATTCAATACATATCATACTATACCATCAAACATGAGGTTCGCATCGGTATGCTACTTGCTAATTATAAAACGTCGTATTAAATTTATAGCTTGTAAATTATAGGAAATTAGAAAAAATAAGTACTGAATATCAAAGGCCTTGCACCACCGGAACAAATTCATCACCTATGATCGATTATTCATGGGCAGAATTGAAATGATATATTTATGAGAGAGAAACTGTGTATTACTCATTTAACTGAACAAGTTGGTTAATTAAAAGAATGCTTCTGGCATGTGGTGAAGCATAACACAAAGCAACCATTAAACCAGCCATGCTTTAAAGGTACGAGTGGTGGTCACTATTGAAAAGGTTATTGTCAAAATCAGACCCACATAAATGCAAACGCTTACATAATTGGGGAACTTAAGATAATACTAGAAATAAAACCTACACAAGACGGTAAAAGTAACAAAAATTGGGATAAATTGCACAAAATCCGACTACGATAATTAGGCCATGTTCAACAAGGCCAATATTTATTCCAGCCAAAGAAACCGATTTGGTCGGTATAGAAAGGTACTAATAGGGAAATGAAGAATAAATATGTTACAACGCAACTCAGTATTGCCTTTTACTAGTTATTTGGGGTTGGGTTCAGACACATAAATCATATTTCTCCATACCGCATTGTTCACGTAATATGTTAGAAATATAAATAATTTTTATAATATATTATTGTTTGGACTTCTGCATTTCTTATGTTTTCTCCTTATTATGTGGTCCATATAGGAATTCTAAGTTGATGTGACAGATCCTGATTTTGTAAGGAACAAGAACAATGGCTTAATAATTCATCAAGTCAGTCTGATTGGTTTTAAAGAAAGGGATTAGTTACCCGCTCAAATATCTAATTTGATGAACACCAGGATTAAAGGATTATTTAGGAATATATATATATATATATATATATTTGCATCAATGTTCATCGCCAGTACTGTTCATCATCGGAATCGCTTCACTGTTCACCATCGGAGTCTTCACTTTTATCCTTCCGAACTTTAGTACCCTCAATCGAAAATCACTTTTCCAGCGAACCTCTACCGGCAATCTTCCTCTCCCACACTCATAACTACCCTAACCCCAACCCCACCCCAGCTGCAACTTTTCCTCACTACCCACAACCCAAACATCTAGCATCATGACCCAATGCCAACTCCACCTTGCCTTTGGGCACTATTCTCGTAACTGCTCTCAATTGCTCACATATACTCAATTTTCGTTACCTCAATCATTGCATTCTGCATCTAACGACCTCTAGATTTCTCCTTCTCCACATGCATATCACACCGGACTCTTGCCAGTCCATCTAACATTGCCATCTTAGGACTCTAGCTGATATCTTATCCTGACGATGGTGCCTCTACCCACATGATTGGCAATAATACGCTTCTCCAACAATTCGCGCCCTACACTGATCCTGCCACAGTTCAACTTGGCAATGGTGATCAACTTTTAATTACCTATACGGGCAACATGGCACTTCCTATTGATACATACTCTTTTCGTCTCAGTAATATATATGTTGTTCTATGCGTAAAAACTTACTCCCCATTGCACAATTCTGTCATAATAATAAAGTTCTCTATGTCTTTGATGCCAATCACTTTTATATCTTTGATTATCAAGTCCTTTGCAACGACGGCCTTCACAAAATTCCTACCCTTCCATCTTGCCTCCTGGCTCTCACTGTCTCCCACAGTTCCTCCTCTCTCTGGCATCAACGACTTGGTCATCCCTCTGCTAAGGTTCTCTCTCACTTAAGCTCAAATAAATACTTATCCTCTACTTTAAAAAAATAATTCTTCCATTTACTACAGGTGTCTTTGGTAAATCCACCCAACTCCCTTTTCAATCATTTAATGATGTAAAAAGTCACTCTCCCTTTTACTTAGTTCATTCTGATTTATGGTCGTCTCCTATTCTTTCTGCTTCGGGTTACAAATATAATGTGTTATTCACTGATGATTACAATCATTATTCGTAGCTCTTTTTCATGAAAAAAAAAATTCGAGGTCCTCAACCGGTTTCAGAACTTTGTCACCAACATCCGCACTCAATTATCCGCCATTATCAAACAATTCTAAAGCGACGGTATTCGAGAATATAAAAGCGATCCCATCAAGGATCTATATTCTTCCTTATGCATTCACCACCGCCTCTCTTGCCCTCATACTCCTGAACAAAATGGTCTTGCAGAACGCAAACATCGTCACATTATTGACATGGCCCGTACTCTTCTCTTCACCAGTCATGTTCCTTTTTATCATTGGCCTAAGGTCATTTCTACTGTTGTTTATCTCATCAATCGTCTCCCATCTCCTCTTCTCCAATGGTATTCTCCTTTCTCTAGTCTCTATGTCATTCTTCCTCGTACTCTATCCTGTGTGTGCTTGGATGTGTCGGTTACCCCTATTTAGGTGCTTATGTCACTAATAAACTTTTGTCCAGGACTGTGGAATGTGTGTTTTTAGGTTACAGCTTACAACACAAAGGTACCTAGTGTATAGATCGCAAAACTGATCGTGTCTACATCTCTCGACATGTTCGTTTTGACAAACAAACTTTCTTCTTTTCCAAAACACACCAATCTTCAACACCTTCCTCCTGGATTTTTGTTCATATCATCCCTCCAGCTCCTGCATTACCACCACCCTTGACTCCTTCACCCAACATCCCCAACCCTCATGTTCCTCAACCTACACTAGCCCATAACCATATGGAACCTTTCCCCTATCATTATCAGCGTCGGCCATCCCATCACCCAATCCCTTCTTCCTATATGAATACTAACTCATCACCTTCTCCCCCATCCATATCTCCTTTTCCCTCTCCCTCTCCAACAGACCCCCCATCACCTCTTCCCAACACCCTATGATCACCAAACATCAGGATGGCTCTCGTAAACTTCTTCACCAGATAGATGGAAATATTAGATATCCTCTTCACAAAGTCCTTTTGGCTTATCTCTCCTCCCCCACCACAGAACCTACTTGCTACTCACAGCCCTCACGCATTCTTAAATGGCGTCAGGCCATGGCGAATGAGTTCAATGCACTACTGAGAATACTACCTGGATTCTTGTTCTTCCTACTCCTCAACATTTCATTAGTTGCAAATAGGCTTTTAAGATCAAACGAAGAGCAGATGGATCCATTGACCGTTATAAAGCCCGACTTCCTACAAGAGGATTTCATCAACAAGACGGGGTTGACTTTGATGAAACTTTCAGTCATGTCATTAAACCAACCACAGTCCATACTATACTCAGCATTTCTGTCTCCATGGCTTGATTGATCCATCAACTTGATGTGAAAAATGCATTCCTTCATGGTATATTAGATGAGATTATTTACATGAACCAACCTCCAGGTTTTGCAGACCCCAATCACCCTCATCATGCTTGCCTCCTCAAGAATGCCATTTATGGCCTTAAACAAGCTCCTCGAATATAGTTCCAGCGTCTCAACAGCTTTCTCCTGCAGTTTGGTTTCAATCAAAGCTAGGTAGATCACTCCTTGTTGATCTACCGATTAGACTCCGCAGTTATGCTTCTCCTTTTCTATGTTGACGGCATAATTCTGACATAATACACCTTCCCTAGTCAACTCCGTCATCACCACTTTTGGCAACGAGTTTGAGATCAATGATCTTGGTCCCTTATCATACTTCCTGGGTCTAGAAGTTTACTTCTCTCCAGATCATCTTTATCTTTCCCAATCCAAGTACACCATTGACCTTCTACAGCGATTCAGTATGACGGACTGTAATCCATGCTCTGCTCCAGTCTGTACCAAAACCCAACTATTAGCTCACACCGGTAAGTTCTTATCCGATGCCACTGAGTATCAACAGCTAGTTGGTTTCATCCAGTACCTTACCTTCACTCGCCCTGACATAGCCTATGTTGTCCATCATGTTGCTTAATTCATGAGTGCAACTAGATCACCTCACCTCATTGCTGCCAAACGAATCCTTCGCTATCTCAAATGATCTCCTAACTTTCTTATCTTCCTCGCTCACCCACACTCGTTACTATCACTTCTTGGGGTCCAATCTCATCTCTTGGATCGCCAAGAAATAACCTACTGAATCCCGTGCTGAAGCTGAGTACCGTTATCTTGCTCACGTCTATGCCGAAACCACCTGGATCTCCTATCTTCTTACAGAATTCAAGTTCCCTCTACCCAAACCCATTATCCTATTATGTGACAGCCTCAACACTACCTACATGGCCTCAAGCCCCGTTTTTATGTTCGCACTAAGTATATTGAACTTGAGTACCATTTCATCCGAAAACGCCTTCTCTCTGGTGCTCATCGGGTTCAGTTTGTCCAAGATCAGCTTGCAGATATTCTCACCAAAGTACTCCACAAACATTGCTTCACTCTTCTACGATCTAACCTTGTCTCTCCAGGACAACCGAGTTTGTGGGAGTGTTAAAGATCCTTAAAACATGTTCATTAAAACATAGCTCCTTAAAACATATAACTTAAAACCTGCCATATTTTATGGGAATCATTAGTGTAAAGATTTGACTATCTTAAACTTAATCTTAGGCATAAATCATGTTTGTATGTTCCCTTTATTCACAATGTAAGAGCTATATATAAAGGCCTCGAACTGAAAAAGAATACACAGAATTTTTATTTTCTACACTAACAAACAAACTTATTTGAATAGGACTTTAACCCAACTAACTGTGACAATTACCCTTCCCTCAACAACTGATCATTGACCTCAAGAATCGAATTGAGGAAAACGCTTGTGAATGAGGTCCCAGTCCTCCCACTTAGCATTTTATGGGATGGTATTGGACTATTGAATCAAGACTTTCACAATAGGTTTGCTCCACCTCTTGACGAGTCATCTGGTTCCCCTTATAATTGGTCATCTGATCCAACCAAAGGTAAGTGAGGAGAAGGAGTGTTATTTTAACCAAGTTTCTTCTTGAGCTTGGAAATGTGAAAGACATGATGAATTTTGCTCTCTGAAGGTAATTGTAACCTATTGGCTACAATACCAATGCGTTTTATAACCGTAAAGGGTCCATAATATCTAGCTGTCAGCTTCATGTTACGTTTCCAAGCAATAGAAATTTGTCTATAAGACTGTAATTTGAGATAGACCCAATCACCAACTGAAAAGTGCTTTTAAGATCTGTTTCTGCCTACAAAATTCTTGGTTCTTTCTTGTGCTTGGGCCAAAATTTCTCTAAGCAACTGAGTCATCAACATTTTCTCCCTCATTAGGTTTTTTACTGCTACTACTATAGTAGTGTCAATAGCAGTAGGAAGTGTCCACGGAGGTGGTAGGAAGCCATACAAGGCTTGAAAAGGAGTGGTTTTCAAGCTGGAATGAAATGAGGTGTTGTACCACCATTTTGCTAGACTGAGCCATATATACCATTTTGTAGGCCACTGACTGAACATGCACCTCAAATAAGTTTTCAACCCTTTTAGTTTTTCCATCTGATTAAGGGTGATAGGAAGTGCTCATGTGTAGTCATGTTCCCAATAGCTTGAACAGTTTTAACCAAAAGTCGCTTGTAAAATCTTATCTATAGACTCGCGTAAATATGATTTAGGAACAATTTAGCAATTTCACTACCTGTGTTAGGATATTTGAGGCCTATAAAGTGGCTTTATTTTGACAATCGATATACCACTACCATAATCACATTTTTGAGCTGCGAGTTTGGGAGTCCTTTAATGAAGTCCATTTTAACATGTGTTTGGAATGGGTAATGGTTGTAGCAGCCTGGAGGATGAACATGTTCAATTTTGCGTGTTTGACAAACACCACAGCTAGTGACGTAGGTTTTAATATTTCTCTTCATTACTGGGAAGAAAAAGTACTGATGTGCTCTCTTATAAGTGGCTTCCAAGTCGGAGTGACCTCCAATTGGGGATTGATGCACTGCTGACATGATTTTATCTCTAAATGCATCAGCTAAGCCTATGTACAGTCTGTTGCCTCTCCTTATGACTCCTTGATGTAGTGAAAATTCAGTGGACGCATGTCAATCATCAATTTAGGAATTAGAGTTTTAGCAAAAACATTACCCTTGTAGATACTTTCCACCTCTTGCATCCACATTGTTTGCATAGCTAACAAAGCATGTAATGAAGATAACTCAGAATCTCTTCTTGTTAATGCATCTGCTGCAGTGTCGTCTTCCCCTCTTTTATACTTAATCTCATAGTATAGGCCAAGCATTTTGGTTAACCACTTCTGTTGTAGGGAGGTTGTGATTCTTTGTTCCTTGAAAAAAACTGAGGCTTTGGTGATCTGTAAGAATTATAAGTGGTTCCCCATTAAGTAATCATTCCATTATGCTACTTCCATAATGACTGCCATCATTTCCTTTTCATAAATTAATTGACCAAGTCTTTGGTCCCAATGCCTTGCTGAGAAAAGCAATAGTTATGCTTTGTTGACTGAGGATGGATCGAATCCCTTTAGAGCAGCCATCAGTCTCCACAGTGAATGGAAGTTGAAAATTGGGAAGAGCTAACACAAGTGCAGTGGTTATGGCTGTTTCGAGATCTGAAAATGCAGCAATAGTGGATCCCACTTGAATTGGTCCTTTAATAGGTCAGTTAGTGGTCTTGCAATATTTCCATAGCCTTTGTTAAACCTTCTATAAAAGCTAGTGAGTCCTAAGAATCCTCTAACTTCTTTGACAGAGTTTGGAACAGGCCAGTGTATCATATTCTCAATCTTTTTAGGGTTTGTGGACACCCCGTTTACAGAAATAATACGGCCAAGATACTCAATGCTATCTTGTCCAAAGGAACATTTGGATAGTCGAGCAAACAATTGGTGACCTCTCAGCATCGGAAGGACTTGTTGTAGGTGAGTTGCATGTGTCTCTAAAGCACTAAAAAACAAAATGCCATCAAAGAACACAAGCACAAATTTTCTCAGAATTTTTTTGAATACATCATTAATTAGATTTTGAAAGGTTTCAGGGGCATTTGTAAGTCCAAATGGCATGTACCTAAACTCAAAGTGCCCATGGTGAGTCTTGAATAATGTTTTATGGATATCCTCATCACTCACTCTAATATTGTGATAGCCATATCTTAGATTCAACTTAGAAAAACAAGTTTCCCAAAAAGCCCATTAAGTAAATGCTCAATTGTTGGGATTGGGAATTTGCCTATAATGATTTTAACCTCCTATAGTCTACACAAAACCTCCAGGCTCCATCTTTCTTTTTGACCAAGAGTACTGGGAAAACAAAAGGACTGTGGCTTAGTTGAATAATCCCAGAATTCAGCACTTCTTGCACCAAATTCTCTACTTCACTTTTCTGGAAATAAGGGACTCTATAAGGTCTTTGATTTGTGGGAATGGCTCCCGGTTTAAGGGGTATGTGATGGTCTTGAGATCTGGATGGGGATAGTGTTTTTGGTCCAGTAAAGACATCACTATAGTCTAATAAGAGTGCATATAGAGATGGGTGGACAGTGGTTACCCCTTGTTGAGTGGAGAAAACAACTTGCCAATAAATCCTTGTGATGTCTTCTTGAGTAGTTTCTTGAAAGAACTGCCATTAATTGAGTGTAATCTCCCATCTTCAGATGTACCCTTTAAGACTATCTATTTGCCTCTTTCGTGAAGGACAACCTGATTTCCTTGAACTCAAATAATACTGGATCAAATTGCATTAGCTACTCTACTCCCAACACTACATCACATCCTCCCAAAGTTATAATTCTAAGATCAGTCTTGTACTCTTGCCTTTGCATGCTCCAAGTGATTTTACACTACACCATAAACCGAGAATGATCAGGGCAAGTGGGTCACGGTCCAAGACCGTGACCAGAGCCAGAAGCATGTGACAAAGGCCGTGACCAAGCAAAAGGATGAAATTAAATGGTTGTGGTCATGGCCATAGATAGTGACCATGAGGGTCACGACCTTCGTCTCTGACCACACCTGCAACCAAATGGGCACCAAAATTCCAGCCAAAGTGGGTCATGGCCCTGGACCGTGACCATAAGCGTGACAAAAGTTAGGGTATCAATTGAGATGGATCACGATCACGGGCTGTGACCATTTTGAAATTGTCATGGGAGTTGGTCACGGTTTTGGGTCGTGAATTCAGAACGTGACTATTTATTTTTTACACATCACCACCCTAGTCACGGTCCTAAACTATGACCAGGTTCATGACATGTACAAAATAAATGATCACATCCTGGGGGCCTAGGACCGTGACTACACTCTCTACACATAAAAACTCCCAATCTCTTTTTTCATTTCCCGATCTCTCTCTCTTAACCCCTCCCTAATGCCTCTCTCTCCTCTGGTCACCACTGCCATCGCCTCTCTCTCTCACACACATTACGTAAACATGAATTTGTATGTGTGTTTGATTGAACAATATAATTTTGTATATATGTGTGTGTGTGTGTGTGTGTGTGTGTGTATGTGCATGTGTATGTGTACACGTGAGACTGAAATGTGTGTGTGTATGTGCGTGTGTGAGACTGAAATGTGTCGGTGTATATGTACGTGTGCATATTTATTTATTATAAATTTGTATGTTTTTCGTTTGTTGGATAAATCCTACATAATTTCGTTCTTAATAGGTAAATTTACGTTTGAGGTCTTGTGTAATATATGTTTTAGTCATTTTTGTTGGGAACCGTGACCCCAGACCGTGATCATTTAATTTTTTACACCGTGACCAGACGCAAGTCATATAAACACCCCCAGGAACATTAAGTTATATTTTTCTCATGAAAAACAAACTTAAAAAAATACACAAATAAATTTGCGTTTAAGAAAAAACAAACACAAATAACATAAATTTATTGTTTGTTTAGTAATATTAAATCTAACATCATTCTTGCCCACACCACCCATTCCATGGCTAAAATGAACATGAAGCCTCTTAGTCATACGACATCCTAGACTTTTCAAGCTCGGTTTAACAAAACTGAATAATTTTCTTCAATCGAATTTGAATAATAAAAAATTATTACATCACCTTTAAATTATTCATTTAGTAAATTGCTAAAATTAGCCATTTAAAGTGTCTCAGTGGTCATTTTTTGTCAATAATCAGAAGTGCGTGGGTGATTAGGGTTGATTGATTTGGGGTTTAAGGTTTGATACCTTTTATATTATGCTTATATAACTCTTTTGGGCGTGTTTGTGACCCTAATTACAGTTTTGAAATTGGGTTTTTCAACCACACCATTTCTATTTTCATCCATTTTATACCAAAATACCATATCTCCATTTCTGCATCTGGGCAGGGTTTTCTGGGTTAGCATTCGCAATCAGTGAAGGTCTTGATTCGCTGCAGCAAACCGGACAAAATTTGAGTGAAATGCATTTTTAGTGGGGGTATTTTGGAGGCTTTGCCACAAACGTGTTTCACGTATAAAAGGAACCTTATGAGGATTTAAACTCTAAACTTTGACTGCTCACTTTAAAAGCTAGAGTGAGAGAGTCTTCTTTCAAAGGTGAGGGTTTGGGTAAAAGGTGAGGCATTATTCCTCTCACCAGTGGGTATTTCTCTAAGTTGGAAGAAGGGAGTGAGTTTAAGTGTATGGTAGGTGTAATCTAGATGTATTGCGTGGAGGATTTCTCCCTGGGATACATATGGATTGGTACATGGGAAACACTTGTGGGCCTAAAATTGAGAGGGTTCTTGTCCTAGAACTTGGACTCACTTGTGTGGAGAGTTAGTATACAATGGCTATCCGAGATTTGGGTAGGAGAGTAGTGGGTATGAGATTTGCCCTTGTATATTATCTATTGTACTTCTAATTTCTGAGAATATAGTGGAATCGGGCCTCTCCGTGGATGTAGCCAAATTGGTGAACCACGGACATCTTAGTGTTTTCAACGTTGTCTCTACATCCTTATTTAGCTTATATGTTATTATCATTTTATCTTGATTATATCCGGGTCATGATTTATTGGAGGTTGTCCCAACAAATTGAGTGTCAGAATACAACAAAAAACTATTCACCTAACATTTATTTGTCTCTAATAATATTTGTATGAGTAATTCTAGAGTAACACATGATTCCGACAAATATTGGGCGACACTAACGTATCTGCATTGGTTGGTGTTTGGGATCCAATGATTATCATTCAAGATACTAATCAATTCACACACGATAAGTCATTAAAAAGATACGTTTACCATGTTCCATCAATAACAACTAACCAATGCCGATTTTGGCTGCACAAAGCCTCATTTGGTGACTACAATAAAATGCAAACATCGTTCCTCACTATACGTTGGACACACTGGACCTTAAGCACAACGGTCGAATCGTACTAGTAGTTAACTTTGCACGGAAGATGATAATACTCCATGATTTTCATGCTTCACCGAGGCTATTTAATTTAGAAAAGGTTCAAGATCCATACGCAGGCGGGGAAAGGAACATATGGATCCACCACTTTATCCGAGCAAACAGTTGAGGAACACTTGGTCATACCTTTTATTGATACGAAAGAGTGGCCAAATCTCTTAATTTCAGATGTTGAAGAACTGCTTTCAGATCTCCGCGGCTACTGAATAGGATTTGAAGGCTGTTACGATCAATCAATTGAAGGAGGCAGGAAGGGCGCGAAAGCTACCGTTTCTCCAAGCCCACCCACCTTACTAACGATGGATAATCAAATTTCTTATAGGTACGAAATACAACTCCGTGTGCAAACATTCAAACCACTCCATAAATCACCACTTAATATTTTATCTGGGTCCGACAAGACACCAAACTCGAAATCAAAGCCCTTTCCCCTTTCTCTAATAATAAGGTAAGGCTATGAGGCATCTTAGAGTATTCAATTCCGTTGGTCAACTAAAATGTGTTAAAAAGTGTCATTCAAGAATTACTACATATATATACACAAAAAAAAGGCAAACCACAAGCACAACTATTTCTCTCTCTCTCTCACACACACACACACACACAATCTTTAGATATTTTTTTCTGCTAATTTCTAATTGTTTGTTTTGTTAGCGAAGCGTACATTGTACTTTTTTCTCTTTTCCTCTTCTTTTTTGGAAGAAATTGCAGTGTAGTGTACTAATACTCTTCTACTATGTTGGCTCCTTACAGTAGATAATTGTAACTTTCATGTTAGTTTCAATAAGGAGACAAAAAACTATAGTTTCAAGCTTCCATTGGCATACAGGTTTCCTTTTTACAACATATTTTCAACATTTTATTTTATCATCTTTTATTGTTGTTATTATTTTTTGTGAATATTAATAACATTCAAAAATGTCTAATAGAAAAAGTATGAAAGTGGATTTAAAAAAAGTGAAAAAAAATCGATTTTGCCTAAAAATATTGAAAAATTGGAATGTTAATATATTAATATTTTGACTATATATATATATATATATATAATATTTACAAGGGAAAAAAAACATTTAACTCTGCCTATGTAAAGTTTACACAGCCAACCAAAAACCCGGGTGAAGGAGGAGGTTTTTTTTCATTAAATTATAATTTTCAAAATTTAATAACAAGAGGCCCACTTAAGATCTGATGCCTAAGTCCCCAATTTCGTTATGGCTGGCCTTGTACAACACATTAGGGTTCATAGGGCAATAGAGAGAAATTGAATTTTTCCATTGAATTTCCGTAAAGTAGCTACCACCAAGAGATACAACAACTGATAAATGGCTTGTTTTCAAATCTGATCAAGGGTGATTAAGCAATGGATGAAGATATGATCTCTTATTTATTTATGGTGTTCATACTCTCTAAAGATCATAAAGTTCTAAGATCCATAAAATCATATTAGGGTTTATTAGTTTATTTATGTCCTTGATCCAAATAGGATCTTGGGTTCGAGACGTGGGAGAAGCCTCTCCATATATGGGCGTAAGGCTAGCCTACATCTGCCTCTCCCAGGCCCTGCAGTTAAGCGGGAGCCTTGTGCAGTAGGTACGACCTTTTATCCTATGCAAATAATATATGTTTTACACAATATCATCAGTGAAACCACAAGTTATCATATCTTTCTAAACAATATCCCCCAAGTCAGGGGCGGATCTATTACTTAGCTAAGGTCGGCAATTGCCCACCTTGACTTCTTTAAACTTACACTAAAAATGACAAGTTTCCTAGCTTTTTTCATAATAGATAGGTTAAAATTTTAACAATATAACGATTTGCCCACCTTAATCTTATAAAGTGCTAATATTATATATTACCCACCTTAAGTAAATACTCTAGATTCGCCCATGCCCCAAGTCTATTTAGGTATACCTCTAACCCAGCCGTTATTGTCAATATTAATTAAATCGCAGGGTCACTAATTGATCTAAGCTTGATTTGTACAAACCATCCAAGGCAATTTCCCCTCAATTTATCTCGTATGTGTGATAAATCATTTTACGAATATGTTCATTTTTAATTTTATCTTTTCTAGTTGATATGCTACAATCTAAAAGAAATGAATGGTAGCTTGTGATTAATAGAAGAGAGAAGTTATGGCCCCACATATAGATATGAATTGATTCAACCACATTAAGAAGTTGTTATATAGAATTTTTTTGCATTGAGACATGTCATTCATTTAATAGCACAGGTTAAGCTTGATAAGACTGTTATTAAGACAGATGGATATGGTAAAGGACAATTAAAAGCTTCTTTATCTATTTTGGTGGCAACTGATTATTGTAGGTTGCTTATAGCTTACAAGTGCTGGGAAAGAAGAAGACCTGGAATCGAAGGAATTGATGGCCAATCTACGCATTCATTGTCATTGACGCAGAAACATCGACAATAGAGAGCACCACGAACAACAAGTTTCCATAAAGATCTGTCATTCAACTTCTCTATCATTTTGTGGTAAATGTAAGGGAGAAATCGAACATCATCTGCGGCTGCACGGACCATCAGTTCAGACAAGGGTCTGTACGTCCAAAAATTAGGATTCTGGAAAATTAAAATTAACATACGTATCAATTTTGAGAAAATATTCTATCAATATTATTCAAAATAATGAAAGGATAATTACATTAGGTACGTTTTTCCCCTTTAACTATGGGACAAAATATGAAATCTAAGTACCTGTACATGCAAACTTCTAACAGCCAAGAATTTTAGATACATAAATAAACAAGACCTTTAAGCTAGGAAGCATGGACACTTCTCCGGAGGTGGTGTGTACCCGTGTTGGACACTGCAAACACAGCTCGGACACTCCGCAGAAATGCCATATAGCGTGTAGGACTTGTTTGGTATTTTAAAAAGGAAGGCACTTAGTGGACACGGCCTGCAGAGTCCGCGGACATGGAGGGGCGCCAAAAATTGAGGAACATTAAAAATTCGTGTCATGTAAAATTAAATGTTTTATGGGATCTCAAATAATAACAAGAAAAGTTAACAGAATAAAGTTAGTTTCTTGGTTAATATCGATGCATATGTTTTACTAACAATTAAGAAATATATAACCATGTTAATTTTTATATATTAGTTTCACCACTAATTTTTTTTAAATTAAAGTGTTAAATAAATGAAACTATATATATATAGAGAGAGAGATTCATAGATAATCTCTGGTGCGAACTCACTGTGCGGACTTTGTCCTTATCCCGAAAGTGGTCCCCTCGTGGTCCCAAAGACTTTTGTTATTTACTTTAGATGGTCCCCCTCTTGTCTTATACTAAAACCTTAGTTTAAGACTATATTTAAAAGATTTATAGTTTAGACCCAAATTGGTATCAAGACCTTAAAAACTTTAGAAACTCACCGAATTCCGACCAAACCCCTAATTGTGGTATCAGAGCCATAAGACGCTCCTTTTAGACTTTTAGTAAAAAAACTTTAATGCCCTTGGGATTTATCCCTCGCATTTACAAAGATATTTTTGGAACCAACTCAGACTACCATCCCATACCTATAACTGATTTAGACTCAGTAGGTTGCTTAACCTCTCACATAGATGGTTGTTCACACACTGAACACATCCCAGGTAAACATGCAGATAGTAGACAAGTTACTGCTAGTGCTATTAATAGCAAAATAGACCAAAATAAGTGTGTACTCCTTATATTAAGACAATTAATAAAAGAGACTTAAACCCTAGAAACAGAGATCAAAAATATCTCTAAAAGACTACTAGAAATAGATAACCAAATCCCAATAGACCTTATCCATGTTTTACAAGAAATAAATATTAAGACTAATCATATAGAAGTCCTTAACAAAGACATCTTAGAAATTAATACCTTAACTAAAAATCAAGACAGTGAGTTAATTAAACTTACTAAAGAACAAGC
Organism: Sambucus nigra; assembly: GCA_949130495.1. Lineage (NCBI taxonomy): Eukaryota > Viridiplantae > Streptophyta > Magnoliopsida > Dipsacales > Adoxaceae > Sambucus > Sambucus nigra. Next base: position 91,293,604 of record OX422210.1, on the reverse strand, counting down.
TAAGCTTATCCCTAGATTAGATAGTTATCTTCCTAATGGAGATAGTTAGATCAGACTGGAATGAGGTACCAAGAGACCTCTCCATTTAGACCTTATCAGACTTTTATCAAAGAATTTTAGAAAAGATAAATGATGATAGATTTTATTATAAGATAAATGAAAATGAGATTACCAATGCGGCTAAAGCAACTAGACTTATATTAGAAAGATTAAATTTAATTTCTACATCCATAGCAGCTACCCAAGACTATAACAGTAGCTTTGTTAAAGACTTGCATTTAGATTTAAAGGCTAAGACAGAAGGATTAACCACCTTCTATACAGACTTTGTTAAATTCCAACAAAATTTAGCAAATTACCTTAATAATATGGAAAGCCATAACCTATCCAAAATGGATAGTATTATTAATGAACTTAGACTAGACATGGCCCAAGTAGAAGAAAAATACAAAGAAATTATAAATGGAATTAAGGTTGTATATAATAAGCCTTCCCAAGCAGAAATAGACTCGCCTTTTATGCTAACTCGTTTAGATAAAATAGAAAAAACTGTAGAATCTATAGAAGTTAGAACTATGCAACAACAAGAAAAAGATAATGAAATAAAATACTATATTACAAATGTTGCAAAATCCCTAGTTAATTCTCTAGGTAGACATAGTGAAGAAACTTCTGAGAAGACTAGAAAAGAGAATAAGAATTTTAAAGAAGAAATTCTTAGTCAAATAAAAAGACAAAGATTATTCAGACTTCTTCGAAAGAATTGAAAAAAGACTTGACCAAAAACAGGTAACCACCTGTAAATTTAGAGAATCTCCTTATGTAGGAACTAAGGAAGGAAAGACCATAACTAAAAGAATCATAAATGATGGATTAGATAAGACTAGTAAGATAGTTAGCTCTATCCCAAATATTGGACAGAGTAATCATATGCTCCAAAGACTTAAGGATTCATCATCCAATGTTAAGACATGGTGGAAAGAAAGAAATTTCACCAATCCTCTCCAATGGAAAGAATGGGGTGAAGTTGACTGGAAGATTGTTGAAGATTCCATTCATAATGGGCAGCTTCTAGTCGTTAGATACATAGACTTGTTTAAAGAAGGTGCCACTCCTAAGACTCCTAATTATAACATGACTTACCATTGTAGGAATCATGTGTTAAACAAATCCTATACTGAGCTCCAAGTGTTTGACTCTGAATGGCTTAGATCTAGAGGAACTGATAGGAAGTTCCAATTCCTAACCTTTGGATTCTTTCAAGCAAGAATCCAAGGATTACATAGACCTCAGACTAATATCAACATATTATGTTGTTTAGTAGATAAAAGATGGAAATATTTTGAGAAGAGCCTTATTGGGATAGCCCAGCTAGAAATGTCGGATAACATAGGATACTTTAATGTCATTCCGGCTTTTACAGTAACCGTAGACACAGCCAAACATTTTAAGTTAATCTTGTATGCTAGTGGCTATGAAGACTATATTATCCCAGACACCAATATAAATATAGAATTTCAAATCTATGTGAAGTTCTCCCAATTTCCTTATGAAGGAATGCAATCGGGAATTCCTAGCGGTAGACTCAATGAAGAAATTTTAGTTAGAACCAATGTTTCAGACTACAATCATACTTACAGCATTAGGAATACTGGACCTATGAAAGAAAAAGCTAAGACCCTTTGGCAATTGCCAGAATTTCAAGAAACTAAGATTATACAAAATAAACCTCTGTTTATTAATCAAGACGATGTCACTGGAAATGTTACTATCCAGTTTGGCCGCCCTAAGATTGTCAATAAGAATATTCAGACCGAAGAAATTAGATTTAGGAATATGAAAGAAGCCATAATCAATGATCCTTCAGAAGGAGAATGCAGTAGTAAGAATAGTGCTAGCTTACTAAGACAAGCCCTGGTAATTAGACCTAGAAGATCATTTGAACAAAAAGATTTAATTAAAGAAAAAGCTAAGATCCAAAACTTTGGACATGAACCCTCGGAATTGGATATGAAGACATTCAAAGATAACCTTAAGAAAAGTCATTCTGTTAGATTTCAAGAAAGAGAAAGATTTTATATGATAGCCCAAGACCGCATATTAAAATAAAAAGAATCTAAGAATACAAAGGAATTTCTTAGAAACTTAAGACTAATAGAAGAAGGAGAAGAAAGACTAATGCCAGCTACACAAGTAGAACCTAATAAACAAGAGATAGGAAGTAGTATTAGGCTAGAAGATGCTCCTAGACTTTTTAGTAAACCAATAGGAATAAACATTCCTATATATTCAAGCACCATAGTAAAGACTAAACCGGATTATATAAAAGACTTTCCAACTAGTGACAAGAGTTTCACTCCTGTTAAGACCATGGCAAGTCAAGCCATAAATCCAGTAGGTATATACCTTAACCCAGGCAATGTTCAAGATATGAAGAAGGCCTTAGATGAATGGAGTAATCAGATGAACATGAGTTTTGCATCCAATGAACAATGGGACGCAAGTTCATGTAAACAATACGCTGAGCAATCCATTAGAGGTATTGCAAAAGATTATTTAGATAGTTTAAGAAAGGCTACTGATGAATACTCCTTAGCTAAGGTTGAGAAGATGAAAGAAAATTTAGAAGAAAGATCAATTGAAGAATATATTCAATTGTTCACATCTGAATTCATTGGAGCTGGACATCTAGCTCAAATCAATGAACAAGACCTAGAAAAAACTAAGTTAGCCCTCCTTAGTGTAACAACCCGCGTAATTTTTGGGGTATTTTCGAAATTAAGAGGAAAAATAAATTTTGAGAGAAAATTATTTTTTATTACTCAAATATGTTGGTTATTATTTTTAAGGGCGAGAATTTCAAACGGTTTCGAAATCGGAATTAAAATGGAGATTTAATTGAATTTTTATTATATAGAAGAGTCCTCAAAATATAAAACTCTCTAAGAGTCCTCAAAACATAAAACTCTCTAGTAAAAATAATATTTTTAGAAATCCGACCGTTCGATCAAGCTGAATTTTGGTCAGCAGTCCTGTCTCGCCGTTCGTTACAACATACTAAGATTTCAAGTGATTCCAATGGTTCGATCATCCGGAATAAATTTTTAGTTTTTGTATCTCATTAGAACTCTTTTCTTAATCAAACTCTTAATCCTTTATATATCAACTAATTCGTGGCTTGGCTTTTCAAATCACTTTTTCTCAAACTTTTCAACCAGAAAACCTCTCCAAAATTACTCCCTTTCGTATACAAACCATAACCCCAAACTTATTCAAGATTTCAACCTTAGATTAGAAGGCTTATTTGGTGTTTCTTCGAGTTTGCGCTAGAACGAGATTCGATTATTTTTGCGAGAAGAACGTGATGGTGTGATTAGATTTTGAGGCTGAAATTATGCGATGATTCATGTCATAATTTTAAGGTATGGGGTTTTACACAATATGCTCCTGAAATCTCGCGAGTGTTTATTCCGTTGAATTCTTGTTAATTGAACTCATATTTTGAATTGTTAAATTCTTGGAAATCTGGAAAAATAATTGTTGGAATTATTTTCATTCATGAGGTATTATCCATGTTGTTTTGAGCATGCTGTCATGAGATTTTAATATGGCACTGATGTTGGGCACCCGCCAAGACTCCTTTTCCGGCTACTTGATAAAGTATGGCGCGGTATGGTGAGGCCTGGTGACTCCGGTTAATGTGTTGTTGAGAAATTTATTGATAAAATGCTATTGAGATTTGCATTATTTGATTTGAGTATTCGTAGTCGTATTGTTGCGCTTTGTTCATTGCTAACATCTTTGTTGAGCATATTCATGTCGTATTGTGTACTTCCCCATCTTTTTCTTAGTTGGCAGGTGAGCACGGATTTGAGTGCTATGGACCAATTGGGATGATTTTAGCGAGGATTATTTGGGAAGAATTTTTAATACAAGAGATGAGAAGACTTGTATTTATTTTGATGTATAGAGCATTTGGAGATTTATTTTATTTTCGAGATAGTTAGATTGTTGTAATTATTTCGAGAGATTTGTTGTATTAATTTGAAGATGAGAATAGTGGTTTCTTGTTTTATTGTGGGATTTAGATGCTCTATACCTTGTTATTTGTGGATTAGTTTAGTTTTATCGATAGTAGCGCTCCGTTCGCTCTCCCCGGGCGGGCGGGGTGTTACACTTAGCATTTGCAAATTAGATAAGATAAATGAATATAGCAATAATTATGAGCAGCTATATTACCAAATTACAGAATTTGGAGAGACCTTAAAAGATGAATACTTTAGAAAGATACCAGCCATAGGACAAATCCTAATTAATGAATATAGGAATTGGCCAGGAATAGCTGGAGTTAAGACCAACTCCCTTGGTGAAAGAATCAATGTCGCCAAAGACTATCATAGCGAAGAAACGTGATATAACTCAAGGAAAGTTAATAGAAGAAACTTTCAAGCAGATCCCTCCAATCAAAGACGAAAGAGACGTCACTCCAATCCAATGGGGATGTGGTAGTGAATCTAAGAAATTTTAAAAAAAAAATTAGAATGGAAACATAGGAAGTTTAAGACTAGACCTTTAGGATTTCCAAAGAAATATAAATTTAGACAATCTACTATCTTTAGGGAAAAGAACCCTAAGACTAAGAAAAATAAATTTAATCAAAGAAGATATTTTAAGAAGAACACTAGTAAGTATAAGAAGGTTCCTAATTATAGGAAAGAAAAAGATATAGCTCAATCTAAGACCTCTATCAAAGAATGTTGGACTTGCGGCAAAGAAGGACACTTTGCTAAAGACTGCCCTAATAAGAAAGATAAAGAAGGTATTAAGATTATTAATACAATGTTAGACTATGCAGATCAAGAAGAATTAGATATCCTATATGCTATAGAAATATCAGACATAGAAGATGATGATAATACTAGTATCTATAGCGCATATACAGATAGTGATTCAGAAGACTATAGTGATACTAATGAGTATGAAGACTCTCAGGATACTCTAGACTTGTATATGATGCAAACTAATCAAGACGATTTAGATAATGAATATATAGACTTTGAAGAAGCTTGGTATAAGTGTATATTAAGCCCCTTTTTAAAGAAAAGATGGACAGTTAGTAATCCTGAGTTACTAACATATATACCTAGATGTTACTTTGATGAAAGACATTATTGCACATTTGAAATGAAATGTAGCAAGAAAGACTTTAGATGCGTAGAATGCTTTGAGATTATACAAACAGAATTGTTTATGGTTTGTATTATTTGTCAATTACACTACCATGAAGACTATTGGAGAACTAGATTTAGAGCAATTTATACTAGCTAGTATGACGCTCAAATAGACTTAGATATTAAAACATATTATCAAGACATTGATAGAAATATAGCCAAAAGATTGCAAGAAAATGAAGACTTCAAAGGACAGGGAATTTCTTATGATTTAGAAGAATACCATTCTGATAGCAGTTCAGAAGACCAAATACCCCTAGATTTTATAAATAAAACCCAAAAAGGAATATCTATTTTAAAAAAGAACAATTTAGGAATTTCTACTTAACCACATGCTTGTTTTGTAGAGTTATTTGTTCAACACAAAGACTATCCTAAAAGACTTTCAACTTTTATAGATACAGGATGCTCTCAGAGTATTTGCAAGGCTAATGCCTTCACTGAAGACTATTTTTTAGATTGTACTCAAGAAATCTATGGTAAAGTGGCTAATGGAGATCCATTTACCTTATATTTCCAAACTATTCCTATTTATTTTAAATTAGGAAATCAGACCAACAAAACTGTTAATCATCGGTTTTGGATAATGTATCCTCGTCCTAGTTTCATAGGAAACATTATTTTAGGATAAGACTTTATTAGTAAATATCACCCTTATACTCAGTATAACGATAAGATATTAATTAGTGATAAAGAGGAATTTAATATTAAAGCCCCTCTAATAGATCACTAGACTGCTTTTGACCTTATGCAGGGCAAACCTAATTATAGACCCATAAGACATCAGAGTTCTTCAGCTTAGCATGGTGGACCTAGACCTACAACCCAACAAGAAGCCTTAGATATAATCAAACCCTTACAAAAAGAATGTAAGTGTCCAAACCAAAAGTGTTATAAGCAAATAGCGTTTATATAACAAGACATTTTAGATCAAGCCCAGCATACCTTATTACAGGTTCAAGCTATATCCAAACCGAAGAAAATGGATATAGAAGTAGAAAAGGAAAAGATTAGGCAACTAGCAAAGCCTACTTTAGGAGAAAATCCCATCGCTAAGTGGGATAAAGACCAAAGCTATTGTGAAATCATCCCTATTAACCCAGACGCCACTATTAATGGTGGAACCTATACGAAAGGATATTCACAAGAAGATAGGGAAGAATTTAAATAAGACGTAGACGAAATGCTTAAGTTAGGCATTATTAGAGAAAGTAAAAGTAGACATACTAGCCTAGCCTTCTATGTTCAAAATGAATTTGAACGTAAAAGAGGAAAAAGACGTATGGTTATAGATTATAGACAATTAAATAAGAATTGTGAATTTGATTCTTATAAGATACTGGACAAGAATAATCTAATCAATTTGATTGAAGATAGAATTATATTCAGTAAGTTTGATTGCAAATCAGGCTTTGGGCAAATTAAGATGCATCCGGACAGTATTACTTGGACAGCCTTTAGTGTGCCCCAAGGAAAATACGAATTGCTAGTAATGCCATTTGGATACTTGAACGCTCCTCAAGTATTCCAAAGAATAATGGATAATATATTTAGACCTTATTCAGAATTTTGTCTTGTTTACATAGATGATATTCTTGTAGCCAGTAAGACTGAGATAGAGCATGTAGAGCATCTTAAAAAGTTATTTTAGAATTAGACAAACATGGTATTGTTATTTCCGAAAGGAAAATGCAATTATTTCAGACTGAGATAGACTTTGTGGGAATGCATATTAATAAAGGAAAATTATCCTTGGCAGAACACATAACCAAAAAGATTCTTGAGTTTCCAGACCAACTTAAAGATAGAAAATAATTACAATCATTTTTAGGATTGCTTAATTGTGCTGCAGACTTTATTAAAGACCTTGCCTCAAAAAGACAAAGCTTAACTGCCAAATTAAAAGGAACAAACAAAACTAATCATTTTTATTGGACTAAAGATGATTTTGAAGTCATAAGACAGATTAAAGACGCAGTCAAGAATATTCCTTTACTTGAACTGCCAAATGCAGAAGACTAGTTTATAGTAAAAACAGATGCCTCTGATAAACAATGGGGAGCAATATACTTTGCCATTGATCATCAGACAAAAAAGAAGAAACTTTGTAGATATATTCTGGAACCTTTACAGACACAGAAACAGGATACACTACCCACGAAAAAGAAGTTTTAGCTATAGTAAGGGTAATAGAAAAATATATGCTTTTTCTTAGTCCTAAACATTTTACTGTTTATACTGACTCTTCTTATGCAGTAAAATTCAGAGACTTAGACTTGTCCAAATCAAGGACTAATAGACTTATTAGATGGCAACAATTGCTTAATGGTTATGACTTCTCTGTTATACATATTAAGGGAAGTAAAAATACCATTCCAGATATCATATCAAGAGAACCAATGTTTGCTAACACTAATATAATTTCATATTTTATGTTGCAAACAGAAGACCTAGACAGCATGAGTTCCTCTAGAACTAATAGACTGAACAGAGAAGATGTCGCAGACTATCTTAGACGCGTAAGACCAAATGCTGGTACAACGCAAAGACAGACTCATATTCAAGACTCTCAAGAAAGACTAATCCTAGAGAACTTTGATGATATCTTAGTTCTTACAGGAAAATCTAGAAAAAAGATTATTGCTCAAAATAGACTCATTGGGAAGATGTATTTTCCCCAATATAGACCCGATCAAAGATACCCAGACTTGATCAAATTTAGACGAGAATTTTCAGATGACGAAAATACTCTTATAGACGCCATATGGTGGAATGTGAAGAATAGACTATGGATTGAGTTCAAACAAAACTTGGTAGTCATTGCCAGCTTCATGAGGACTTAAAGACTTGCAGTTACCTAGCTCAGTGGTACTGCTGTGCCTAAACCTCAGACTCAGACTTATGCTCAGACTCTTAGAGAAACCTCGAAAACTAGACCTACTGATTTCTGTTATCAGAAAAAGACTTTTAAGACTAAGATTGTTATACCGTTTGGTCATAATAATCTCCTATTAGCAGAAGACTTTCAGAAAGAAACTAATAACATTATTGATCATTTTAATATGTTATTATCATAAATAAATGGAGATGCCTTAATAATCAAAGGTTTCTTCAAAGACGTTCCAAAAATATATCTTTTTGGAAAATCAGACATGGCTCATATAACTCTTGTAGACCACGCGTTCATTGGACTCGTTCAGATAAAGGATATTGAAGACTCTGTTGCTCTTGAAAAAATAGTCCATGAGTATGTTAAGAAGGTAGAAGACATCCTTCCTCTATTTGCTAGAATCTGTCAGATTGCTCCAAGTTCCTGTAGAGGAATGAGAGTTGAAGGATTTAGACTAATTACATTTTCCAATTATGTATTGGAAGACATTGAGATTTTATCAGAAGACGAGACTAAAGATTTAATTGTTGATAAGTCCAAGCTCCAGATTGCTCAAGCCATGGAGACAATTGAAATCATGGAGCTATTGGCAGGAGAAGACAGGTGGTACACTGCTTACCACAAAGAAGACCAGATAATCCAAACTGATGAGCCATTCTACGGAAGGCTCAAGAAAGAATCCAAGGAAATGGTAGAGATAGCTTTGTCAGCTAGCCTTAGAACTGTGGGCCTCATTGATGAATTTTTCAACAATGCCCTACCAAACCAAGACAAGGAAGAAGAAGACACGGATGGGACAAAGAGGGGCCCTCGTTAGCTGAAGAATTATTAAAGACAGAAGATGCCATGCGTTAGACCTATGCAAGACGACAAGACTCCATTGCAGTATAAAGGTGAAAGACAGCTCAGACCTGCCCCATATGGGCCCCAGACAACCTCCTTTCACAAAGATAAAGGAGACAGCTGAAGACGTTAGGTGCGGAATAATTGCAAGACGACAAGATTTCTTTTGAAAAAGGAAGACTCAAAAGATTCCAAAACTTTAGACCATTATCTATTGTATTTCTCTTTAATAATTGTAGGCTTTCAACCGGATCACTTTTTGTAACCGATTACCAGTCATTTGTAGTGCCCTTGAGCTATAAAAGGGAGCGTCCAGTTGAGTTTTAGACATCAGTTGTTAGACTTCCAGTATTTGATATTAGAGAGAGAGTATGCTTGTAGTAAGTAATATGTACATGAGTGAGTAAACCTCTCATATTTAGGGGAGAGTTGTATTTACTTATGAAATGCAATAAAAGTATTTTCTTTTCCAGAAATCTCTTATGCTAAGTTGTTATTATTTTCCAAATTGTCTCCAACTTTCTGTTCATAGAGGACTATTGTGTGGAACCTCTGGTGTAGCACACAATGTGTTATACTGGTGAACCGCCGTCAGGTGCCGATTTTTCGTGAGCCATTAGCCAGGTGGGCGTTAGGCGTGAAAGCGTACAGGCAGGAAATGGGTTCAACGTGGATTGAGGAGCGACACATAAAGAGAGAGTTGTAGGAGGCCGAGACCGGAGAAGAATAGTAGCAAGGCAGAAGAGAAGAAGGAAGGAAGATAAAGATATTGCAGACCAGAAAGAAGGTATAACTCGAACCAAACCCTTAACTATTTTTACATACTATTGCTTTAAAAAGAATCTTGTATGAGCCTACAAATCACTAAAGACTTTTTAGAATTTGTTAATCAAACAAATTTAGACTTAACTAGAGAAATCCAAGATTGGACTCTTACAGACCCTAAAGATAAAGAACTTATAGAAACTGCTTTAACATATGCAGGTGGTACTTTCAAATATATAGACCAGGTTCTTAAGTGGTTAGCACGAGAAGTACCTAGAATAGAAATAATTAGAACTGGGATCCGAGATCTCTTTAGACAAAAATTAAGAACTGAAGATTTTGCAGAAGAACTGTCAAGACCTGAAAAATATCAAGAATATACTAGGATACTTAAAGATAGCATAGACGTATTAAAATTTATTAGACGAAAAAGATTAGCTGAAACAAAAGTTATTTTAATTAGAGCCGGAGGAATCCGCCCTCTCATTAAAAACGTAGAAACAGCTGCCCCTAGAACATACCGTAGATTTTTGTAATCTTATGGTGATAATAATTTAGACGAATTTATAGATAACGATATAATTGATATTATTAATCAAATATATAAAGAAACTAGACTGATAAACCCACGATACCGTATAAGGTATTTAAGACTAGAATATTTTCCATCAAAACCTCTTCCAATTTCTAGACTCCCTGAAGAAACTATTTATATAGATAATCCTCACTATTCAGAACTCTAATACGATAGTGATGGAAGAAGCCTGAGAAGTAGCAGTAGCCCTGAAACTTCTACACTTAGACTTCCAGATTAATTAAGCGTTAAAACAAGCTTAAAAGACCTTAGAAATATTGGGGTAAAAATTTATATTCCCTAAAACTTAGAAGAAGTTAAAAGACATTGCAGTCCCAAAAGGTGGTCCTAAAAAGACAAAATGATCCCTAGATAATTCCTGGACGGTAGTGGTCCATAAACTAGGTCCGTATGAGAGCCGGCCTCTATATGTATATATATATATATATATATTATAAAAGATATTTATTTGTTTCCGTGTTGTGTCCTAAATTTTAGAGATTTGTCGTGTCGGCGTGTCTGTGTTGTGTCGGACACAACACGTATCCGTGACCGTGCTTCAAAGACTTAAAGGGACAAAAGGACTGTATTTCAGAGTTATATCATTGATTATATGGAGTTGTATATTGATTTTTCTTCAATATCATAATGCTTATGTGTGGTAACCATTCAATTTAACCTGTTCATCAATAGTGTTTACAATGTTGTACTAATAATGTGTAAAATTCACACCCAAATAACAAAGACATTTAGATAAATAATAAAGCCTCCCCTGATGCATGACCAAATTTTGATATAAAAACTTGAGTTGTCTCCTTTCAATGGAAGGCAATAGACCTATTTGTAATACTAAAACCCTAGGCCTACCATAACAAGGATTGTTCAGCATATACTCCAAGAAAAATCCTTTAGAATTAAGCAAACCAAAATTAATTGGAATCAGGCACTAAACTCAAAATTTAGCAAAACCTCATATTCCAAACTTGCACGTCGTCTAGCCGACGAGCACTTCAGTCACATATCAGCCACCCTTCGATTGTATTACTCACTACTTGCTCCTAAAAACTCAAGGGTAAAGAATATCCTTCCAATGGGAGTCCAGGATAATTTGGCCACTCACCTATCCCAAAAAACACTTGCAAAAGAACTAGATGTATAGACACCACTGATAACTACATTTGCATTGTTAAATCCATAGTACTCATCAACGCAATTTCACGAATAATTACCAACTAATAATATAGATGCTACTACTGACCTCTCTTAGAAGGGTGCGGACTTCTTTCTTCTCAACATATGATATACCTACATTCACAAACATTTTACAAGTCATAGAAAGTATAAAAGAAGAAATATAATTAAAACTAAAAAAAACACATTTACATTATTATTATTATTATCGAGCAAAAATGAGTGAAATCAACCATCATATAATTTAAATATCCTAAACCTAGTGATGGAATCTATGGTACATATCCAATGGTAGAAGGCTTACATTGCTGAGAACGTATTATCTAGCTTACCGACCTATTCTATGTCGTTTCTCACCCAGGTCGGTGGTGGAAACACTAGTTATTTGGAAGGAATGGGAGCTTTGTTATGATGGGGTTGTTGATACTGCATACTGAGATTTTTTTTTTTAGGAGTAAAAACAAAAATGAGACTACAGTATAGATGTGGTACCACAATAGCGACGGTCTGCAAGGAGTCCCACAAAAGAAATGTAGTCGGAAGACATTCGTTTCCGTCCATGCTGTTCCTCTATCAGATTATATGCGATCTGTACAACCAAGAAAGAGAAATGAGAATGATCAGCAATTCCCCTATTCATAAAGTGTCTGCTTTGGTGTCAAAAAATAAAGATAACAATTTCAAGCATGATAGGACCCTTTCAATAAGCAGGAATTTAAATAAATCATGTTCAAAATTCAAATTCACGAAACATACTTCCACGACGTGTTTTTTTAAGTGAAAGACCCGTAACGAAATGAATGTCTTTCATGATGTCTGCACCAGCCATTTCGTTCACGTCCGTATTTTCATGTCTCAAAAATTCATGTGAACATGCTGTTGTTTAGAAATTATGATCAACTAACTAAAAGGTATCTTCACCTATCTAGCTAGTATAGTCATCTTATAAACTTGGGGACTGAATCCGAAGTTCATCAGGATTGGGGAGGTTTACGTGTAGAAGAGGGATCACGTTCATTGTGAAGGCCCATCAGATCAAAACAAAAGATTAAAAATTATATATAAATGAAATAACTTTGAATTCAAAAGACTTTCTTCAAATCTCTTACAAGATTCATAAGCTACCGTAAACAGTTAATTGGAGGCTAATTATCTTTACGCACGACCAACGACCAACTTGCCTAACAGGAATTGCAAAGAGGTAGTAAAAATGAAGTGTTTTATTTAGTAAAGCATAGAACACGTTAAATCATTAGAACCATTTGATCATAGACAGAAAACCTAACGACGACAGCTGAAGAAATTAAATTTAGTTGAAAAGATTGATTACAAAGAAAAAGAGTAAAAAGGAAATTCATGTGGTCAATCCAATTTGTTGGGATAACAAAAGGATGATGATGATGATGATGATGATGATGATGATGATGCCTAATTTTATAAGTAAAATTACTCTCTGTCCAAATTAAGAGTCGCGTTTCCTTTTTGGGTTGTCCGAATTAAGAGTCTTCTTTCTAAAAATGGGAGATAAAATAGCGTGAAATTCCAATCTTACCTGGGGCAAAGAAGATCAACATCAAGTGATGTTGATCCGATATGTTGATAAAGTTGACAGGATAAAATGGAGATAAAACTATTTCCTTAAAATTTGTGGATTTTAAACTTGTACTTTTAATTTGGGATAGGAGTGTTGAAATCACCTGAGTGTCCACTATATTGTGCAACTTGATACCATATTGAAAATACAATGCCTGCATTGAAAATGATATTAGAGAATGGGCATAAAAATGAAGTAAATGATATATTATCTAGGCACTACTAAATTATTTCAAATACCTCACTGTCCCGTTTACAGTCGTGAATAACTTTGGTAATATAACTAGACTCGAGACCCGGTTTACAGGCATCCAATAGCTTTTTCCCACCCTGAATAGCATCCACCAAATATATAGCGTCTGGAAAAGCAAGCTACCCAAAACCAAAGGTAGGAAAATAATCAAACTAATACCTCATAAATCATGATGAATTGAGTCATAAGAAAAACATGTATAGAACTTGTATACAAATGCACACGAGTTCTCTTGGAACTTATTTGAAGAAAGTTGAAAGATGGTTATGCATAAATTGGCGCAGTCAAGCTCTGATAATAGAAGATAGAACTAGGTCCCACAGCCTAGAACACTGTCGAAAGGCAATTCCCAACTGATGTGATGTATAAGCATCACAGAAAAATATGAAGAGAAAAAGTCTTGAGAGAGCCCAAAAAGAACATAAACAGATCAACATCGAACTATTTAAATATTCGGAAATTATTGTTTAAATCATGATAATAATTTTTAAAACATTTTTTGTGTGCGTAGATCACGGTGAGTTCATTGCTACTTAAAAATTAAAATTAAAATTAAAATTAAGGGTGTGTTTGATTACAAAGTTGGAAAATGATTGAAAAGGGCTCATTTTAATGAGAATTTAGAAATGAGTGGGAAAAGGATAGGAGTTGTTTGGTATTACTTATGTAGTTCTCCACGGAAATCAATTCTTTAGGGGATTGGTAAGAAATGTTTTCCATGAAAATGCTAAAAGTATGGAGCATTTTTCATATTCATAACTATTGATTTCATAGAATGTATTTGAATTCAAGCATCACAAAGCTAAAATATGAACTAAAATAAGTATTTTTCCATGGAAAACAAATCAACGCCAATCAAATGGACTCTAAATGAAAAAAGAAACTAGAGTTTTGATATGTATATACACAAATGCCAACGAAACATATTTTCTCACTAAGGGTATAATAATTCTCACATAAAGTTCGATGAGTTTATTACCAACTTTAAGAGATTTAATTATAAATTATAAAGGGGAAAGTAAAATTATGATTTTCGTATTGTGACACAATGAGTTGTTTTACTAAGGTGCATTTTTAAGCACTGCGAGTGCATATACACAAGTGATGTGACTGCATATATGTAGTGTCCAGAAAGACATACAAAGTTCATATGCATGTAGCAATTTCGCTGATTTACAAACCTTCATGAAATAAAATTGAGGGAGATGTCTAGCATAAGAAGTTGAGTTCAATTTTCTAAGAACAAGAGTAGGTATAATACCTGTATGATGCATAGAGTTCCATATCGACAAAGGTTAACACCCTCACAATCAAATCCAACAATTAATTGCCTTTCAGGAGAGGGGCGGAGAAATTCGGGAGGAAGTTGAGATGCATGGGTAACAATATGAATTGGAACCAATGATATACGCGGTAAAGGATCTGGGTGTTTGCCACCTGTACAACATATAAGATGTGTAACAATTTTGCACAAATATGAAATACAGCAACAGTTACCGCTGAGAACTATAGGACAATTAAGAAAAAGAGCTAGTGAAATGAAAGGACAAGAAAGGACAAGTTAGATGAATTGAACTATTGCATCCTAATGAAGTCACATTTGTTTGTTTGATGGCAATGTGCCACATCACATATTCAAAGAATCGTTAATTTCATTGCACCTCACATTAGGAGTGAACATTGGCCCCAGGCCCTCAAAGGTAATTATAAGGCTTGGTCAAGCTAAGTAGGCTCATACATGTTGGGATGGTGTTAAACAGGCCCGATAAAATATAAGGTTAGATTTGGGCACACCCTTTAAGGACCGGATAGGCTCGACCGGGCCCGGGGCCCGAATATAAATTATATGTATATATCAAATAATAACAAGTCTTTTAATTCATATAATACATATATATATATATATATATATATATATATATATAGAGAGAGAGAGAGAGAGAGAGAGAGAGAGAGAGACACACACACACACAAATCTTACACGGTGATCTAATAATTTTCTATATGCATAGTATAAATAAAACTTCTATACAAACTTCTCCAAAAAAATTATACAAATTTAAAACAATGAATTAAACATGTGGACGGGCTTGGGGAGATCTGATGCAGGGCTGGGCAAGTCCCTTACCATATAGTACATGTCTGGCCCGATCATGCCCAAGCTTGGCCAACAGCTACCCCTATTTAATAGTAAATAGGAATGATATAACGAATCACTTGACACGTGGGTGTAAGCAGGAAGCGTCACGCGTCATTATGTTATATCATCATTTGTCATGTACAAAGGAAAGAGAAAAATGGATTTTTATTCCTAAACCACTTTAAGGTCCTATTTTCTGTAAGATTGTAAGATTATTATGCACAATGAAACAATTATTAAAAAATAAAGCATGACAATTGACTTAAATCTTAACTAAAAAATTCTTTGTTCCACCATCTTCTTCCTCATACATGTGGTATTCGTATATTAAAAATGCCATTCGATGATAAGGATTAAAGGTAAACAAAGCAATAGGAAGGATCCAGTGCAGACTTTATTTAAGGACTGTACGAAATTGGTCAAAACGATGTCTTTTTGGAACGTAAAGTGTTTTTCTTGTATAAGAGATAGATAGATAGATAGATAGATATAGAGAGAGAGAGAGATGTTAGTTTTGGTCCAAAACAACGTTGCTTTGATCAAGACAGGAAAAATTCCTTAAAGTGTGCATTGGATCCTGCCTCAACAAAGCAAATAGGTGCTAATAAAAACCATCTCTATTTTCCACCTGATATACCAACACTAAGTAAACAAACAGTACCAAAACAGAAGAACAATTTTCGGGACACTGATGTTATTACTTGATGGAAGGTTTAACATAGTACCTAGACGTCAAACAAGCTTGAGTCTGTTGGAAAACACGTTTACTCTTTCTTCCTCTATATTAGGATCTGTCTCCCTTAATTACAGGATCTTGTGTCCCTTAATTAAAGTCTTGATTGACTGATTTGTAATTTCACTTTTGATTATAAATTAAGCAGCTTGCTCCTCTATTGAGTAAGCCATTTCAATTTGCTTCGCGGTATCAGAGCACAACCGTATTTCTCTTCTCTTCTCCTTCTTCTTCCCATCACACTCTCAGCTGTAAACTCCTCTCTTCCCCCACTTTCAGCGCCTTCCTCTCTTTTCAGACCTGAGCCAACTCGTCAGCCCACAACAGCAGCAGTACAGGATCCTTGTTTTAGAGGGAATCCCTAGTTCTAACATGAACTAAGGGTCCATTGGATCTTTTCTAATTTTCTTGTGGCTGCCGGTGTGTTCGGAAGCGACGTTTTATCACCAAGTTACTTCTCCAGCAGATTCTTGTGGTTCAGGAGTGTATTGCCTATCCAGAATATTATTGGATCATCTTTTTA
Source organism: Sambucus nigra (assembly GCA_949130495.1). Taxonomy (NCBI): domain Eukaryota; kingdom Viridiplantae; phylum Streptophyta; class Magnoliopsida; order Dipsacales; family Adoxaceae; genus Sambucus; species Sambucus nigra. The sequence goes on along the minus strand of OX422210.1, from coordinate 91,276,868 downwards.
GGCTATTAATTGTGTGCCCGGCATATTATTGGCTCACAGTTCTCTGTTAATATGAAAGATTCTAATGCCAAAATTGTTGATATTACTCTTGGTCATTTAGGTGGAAAAGGGAAGACGGGTTGGATTGTAGGCTAGGAGAAAAAACCCGCCATTGAGGACACAAAATTTGCCCAATGAGATATGGGTAATTGTACCATTCTAGGTTGGTTGTTTAACTCTATGGAACCTAGGATCTACAATATGTTTATGTTTCATGACATAGTTTATGGGTGCTGGACTGCCTTAAAACAAATGTATGCACATGCTCGCAATGAAGCAAATTTTTTTAGCTTTATCGGGATATCTCCAGGGCCTCACAGGCCACTTTGAAGCTCTCAGTTGCAGATTATTTTGGCTATGTGCAGACCAGGTGGGAAGAGTTGGCTCAATATGAGCCTTTGAGCGAGTTTTCAATCGATTCTGCCAATATAGTGGTTAAGTGTCTCAATCGTCAGCACACATACCAATTTATAATGGGATTGAAACCTGAGTTTGAAACCCTTCATGTCCAGATTCTTAATACATCACTTATGCCCTCACTTTATGAAGCTTTTGCGACTATTGAGAGTGATGAGCACAGACCGGTTTACGTCACTTTGTCTACTTCAGACGTCTTCTACTCCTATTCCTGAGTCAGTCACTGAGTCCGTCATTGTTCCTGATCACATGGCTTTTGCTGCTAACTCTGAATATCGTCCAAATGGGAGCACTATGATATCCAGTCACACTGTAGAGCAACAGATCATCTTAAGGCTCGTTGCTTCAAACTTCACCACGAGCTGAAAAAAATTTCTCGCGAAATAGAACAGGGGGATCTTCCCGCTCTGCTGCCATTGCTGAAGCTACTTCCAAACTAGACACTTCTCTTTCAGATATCAACAAGCTTTATACGCCGATTAGTCTGCTCAGAATCAACTGGGATCATTGGCTCAACGCACTTCCGATACAGATGCGCCTCCTACTGCCACAATTGCTACAGGTACTCCCACCGCCTTTCATGTTAGGACTGAGACACCTACTTGGTATTTAGATTCAGGAGACAATGATCATATGACAGGTGAGTTGTCTGTTTTTTCCTCTCCTCTAACTCATGTATACACCACTCTGTTTGTCTTGCTGATAGCTCTACCGCACAAAGACAAAGTAGGCAATGTGACATCGTCACCTCATATTACCCTCTTCTTTGTTCTACATGTCCCTAACTTCGCTTTCAACATCCTGTCTGTCAGTAAATTTGCCAAAAGATTTAACTGTGTTGTCATCATCTTACATGGCCATTTTTTGTTACAGGACCTAAGTTCAAGGAAGATTTTTGGCAGGGGTCATGAGCGAGATGGGCTATACTACTTTGGATATCCTCCACCTCTACCTCCGGAGACGTCAGTTCTTCAGGCTTCTGTGTTACCTGAGTCTCAGCCTTACATTTTTTCATCAAAAATTGTCTTTGTGGCATGCATGTTTGGGACATGCTAACTTTCAGTACTTGCATGTTATTTCCATCATTAATAAAAGTTTATGAAACTCATAAATTTCAGTGTGTGATTTGTGAACTTTCAAAACATAATCCTTCTAGTTATATTCCTCGTATGCATCCTGCACCTGCTTCATTTAATTTAATTCAATTCATTCTGATGTATGGGTACCCTCTTCCTTCACCGCCTTATCTGGTCACCGGTACTATGTGACTTTTATTGATGATGATATTAGATGTACCTTCGTTTACCTTCTTAAGAAAAAATCCAAAGTACTTCTTTTGTTCTCTCAATTTCTATGATTGATCCAAACCCAATATTAGAAATATTCAATTCGAGAATGGCCGTGAATATGTTTCGAATGAGTTTCGTTCTCAATTGAATCAACATGGAATTTTGCAACAATTGACTTGTACCTATATTCCTAAACAAAATGGTATGCTAGTACGCAAAAATCGTCATATTATGTATGTTGTTCTATGTCTTTTATGAGGAATAGAAGTTCCTAAATATTTCTGGTATAGCGCTATTTTGACTACCATATACTTGATCAATTGTACTCCAAGTTGTATCTTATCAGGTAAAGCTCCAATTCAAATTCTTCAGGCCGATTGTGCTCTTTTTCCTCTTCTCCCCAGAGTATTTGGGTGCACATGTTTTGTTCAAAATCGTATCCCTAATCGTACCAAACTGGACGATAAGGCTATTCGATATGTCTTCTTAGGTTACTCTATTGTGTCTAAAGGGTATCGTTGTTTTGATCCTATAAACATTTGTATCACTCATTGGACGTTATATTTTTGAAAGATGTTTCTTTTTTTTTGTACGGTTGCTTCTCTACAGGAACAACCTTCTCCTTTCACTGCTGAGGACTCACCTTCAGTCTACCCTTTACCCATGTTCAAGTACCCTACGGAACATATATCATCACCCTCTGTTCCTCCTCCTCTACAGGTCTACTCCAGGTGCCCTCGCCCTCAGGATCCTCAGATAGATGCTCTTTTGGATTCAGGTATACCTTTTCCTTCGATTCCTGTTCTTTCCCAACCTACTCATCCCCGATATCCGATTTGTAATCGTAAAGCCCCCAACTGATATAGATTTACCAGCAACACTAACTATCCTTTATCTCAGTTTATTTTTTTATAAGTCTTTCAGACTCTTATCAAGCTTTTGGGGGAAAGATTGACTCAGTTTTCGTTCGTCACTCTTTATTTGAGGCTCTTCAGCATCACTAGTGGGTTGCTGCTATGAGGGCAGAAATGGATGCTCTTCAGAAAAATCATACATGGGATCTTGTGTCGCTTCCTCCTGGTGCGAAAACCATCGGTTACAACTGGATTTTAAGCCTAAAATACTTTTCTTAAGTCTAATTAGTTGAAGCAGCAGCTAAACACATTCCAAACCCTAAAGAATCAAGAGGAGCACATTAGAGAGGAGAAGGAGAGAGTTCTTGGATATTTAATACTTTCTTGCATCACCTTTACACGACACCCGGTTGAGATATAACACCGTCACGTCACTATCACTTGCTTATGACGTAAAATAATTATTTACAATTCACTTAGTAATTATATTCATAAACATTAATCATTATCTTTCTCGATTAATATTTTAAATATTTTCTTTATAAAAAGGTCCTTTTCTTTTTTTTTTGGTCCTTGAAACTTTCCTCATTAAAACAAAGTACCTAAAGTATCATAAAATTACATTTTCTACCTCGAAAGGACTGTTTTTAAAAAGCAAGTTATTTAGGAGGAAACAATGTTTCTGGCCTAAACCATTTGCACGACTATGATGTAGCACCGTGCACTTGGCTATGATTTATCCATGTGTACATGACTCCAAAAGTTTTAGGCTAATGCATAAAACTGTGCTAACAAACAAATATATGCAAGCAATCACCCAAAAGATATAACATGTGAAGAGTCATGTGCAAGCATGCGAGAATCAATTATTCTAACATCTAGCGCCGATCGGCACCCCCCTTGGCTCTATAAATAGAGGCTATGACTTCACTTTGAAAGGGACCCTAACATCCCTCTCAGCAATTCAGAGAACATTCTCTCGAATTCAGAGGTTTTCCCCTTAGGTTCTATATGATTAGGTGAATGTATAATATCATGTAGAAGGTGTTTGGGTTGGATTTGAAGAAGAAAAATCTGGGTTTCTGCATTGTTTCCATTTGGGTTTCTGCACTGTTTCCGTCAATCTTGTTCTCTATTGATCATTACAAAGCCCGTTTGGTTTCTAGGGGTTTTACTAAGATTCCAAAAAAAAAATATTAAAAGCTACTTTTGCCACAGTAGCAAAGATGAATACGGTTCGTCTCATTATGTCTCTTGTAGCTTCCCATTCTTGGCCCCTTCACCTGCTAGATGTTAAGAACGCGTTCCTTAATGGTGATTTTCTTAGGACCATTTTTATGAATCCACCTCTAGGATTTCGGGTTAAGGGGGAGTATGTTGGGAAGTTTTGTTTTCTTCGAAAGTCCCTTTATGGGTCAAAGCAGTCTCCTCGATCATGGCTCAGTTGTTTTAGTGATGTGATGTTGTCTATGGACTTTGTGCATTGCCACTCTATCCACATGCTTCATTCGTCGGCAATCTAAGGGAATCATTCTCTCTATGTTTGTTGATGACATTATCATCATTGGAGATGACTCAAATAGCATTTCTCAAGTTAAGAAGGATCTTGGATGCTTCTTTCATATTAAGGATTTGGGTACTCTCCGTTACTTTCTTCGGATAAAAGTTGATAGATCCCGCTATGGGATATATCTCTCCCAAAGGAAAATACCCTGGACCTTTGTCAGATACATGGATGCTAGGATGTAGACCGGCCTTTACTCCAATAGTTCCTAATCAGAAGTTCACTCCAGAATCAGGGAATTTATTGGATAACCGTACTTTATATCAATGTCTAGTAGGCCGCCTCATATATCTGACTAATACTCGGCCTAATTTAGCATTTGCAGTTAGCATTGTAAGTCAATTTATGCATGCTCCGCGGACAGCGCACCTAGATGCGGTATATCACATGTTAAGGTACCTTAAATCATGTCCAGGTCTCGTGTTATTTTATGCTTCGGGTAAACAACCTGGGATCTCATGCTTTAGAGATTCTGATTATACTGGGTCAAAGACTAATAGACAATCTACTTCCGGGGCTTGTACTTTATATGATAAACATTTTTTGTCTAGAAAAAGTAAGAAACAAGTTGTCTCGCGTTCCTCTGCTGAGGAAGAATATCGTGCCATGGCACAAGGCACTTGTGAGCTTCTCTTAATTCAGTCTATTCTCACTAAGCTAGGATTTGACGAGACAGACTCCTTATCCTTATTTTGTGAAAAAAAGGCTACCATAATGTTGGCCTCTAACTCTGTGCTCCATGAAAGATCCAAACACATTGAGGTTAATGTTCATTTTATTCGTGAGCAAGTTCGAACTGGTATTATCACTCCATCATTTGTCCCATCATCAGAACAGACTGCGGACATGTTCACCAAGCCTATTGGTCCATCACTTTTGAAGTCTTCCATAAACAAGCTTTGCTTGAATGACATCTTCTCTTCACCTTGAGGGGGAGTGCTAAAAAATATGTTTACTCTTTCTTCCTCTATTCTAGGATCTTATCTCTCTTAATTAAAGTCTAGATTGACTGATTTGTACTTTCACTTTTGATTATAAAATAAGCAGTGGGCTCCTCCATTGAGTAAGCCATTTTAATCTGCTTCAGTGTCCATGAAGAGCATCACTCCAAGCTAAATATATATATATATATATATATATATATATATATATATATATATATAAAATTTGAGAAAAAATAAAATTAAAATTAAAAATTAAAAAAAGAAAAAAATATTTAAAAAATTAATAAAAACTAGTTTAAAAAAATGGAAAAAAATATTTAATAAAAAATAAATAAATTTACACGTATTTAAAAAAATACATGTATTTATAATAGTATAATAGTATTTATAATAGTATATATATAACACAAAAAAAAAAGAAAAAAGAAAAAAAATAACTTTTAGCATGGCATTCATGTATGGGCATGAAAGAGAAAAATGTCATGCATGCCAAAATGAAGATATTTTTGATAAAAGCATGCTCCTCTATTATATATATATATATATATATATATATAGAGAGAGAGAGAGAGAGAGAGTAAACAAATGGTTTCAAAACCGTTTCAACAAAAACAACAACAATCATCCTAATAAAAGCAAGGGCAATGTTGATACCAAATTTAGCCTGCTGACATGGCTCAATTGAGTGAAGACACGTGGCAATCTGCGCGGCAATAACAAACACTTCCGAACAACTCCTTGACTTTGAGGAATCATACTGCAACGAGGAACTCTGCTTCCCCGATCAACTCAGACGCTCCGACCAACAAGAGTTCTCCGAGAAACTTTAATACACCGAGCAACTTATGAGTACCGAGCTACTTAGGCGGTCCGAGCTGCACCTCGAACAGAGCATTAATAGCGGGATAACCAACAGATTGACTGCGCATTAAATGCTTATTATTATCATACAGATGTATACGCCTAATGGACAGCTATGTATTACCCTTTCACATGTACAGCATGTGGACTATAAATACATTGTATCATCCTCATTGTAAGGGGACCGGGAATTTCTTGACTAAACTGGTAATCAAGAATTCTCAAACAGTCAGCAATAATAGAAACAGTGGACGTAGGCCATTCTTATAAGGCTGAACCACTTTAAAATTTATTTGTCTCATTTTATTTTATCTGTGATTAAATAATTAGATATAATCTAATTTTTTACATCAACAGATTGGCGCCGTCTGTGGGAAACGACTGGTAATATCGTTTTTCATCAAAAACAATTCATTACAAATGGCTGATAATCCAGAACCCGGCGATCGAAATGCTGGAAGCCCTCCAAATCCATCTGCTCCGCCAAACATTCCAGATCTGGCTGGAATAATGACAAATCTGGCCTAAGGCTGCGTCGAGGAGCTTTCGACGATCATCAGACTTAAGGGAAGGATCTGCCCAGTCGCGACCAGCTGCTCGTCAAGATAAATCACAGGAAGCCACCTCAACGCGATCAGTTGCTCGAACCAACAGGCCCGAGGAAGGAAATGATGCGTGGAAAGGCTCTATTCAGAGGCTGGAAGACAGACTAGGGGAAATAGCTAAGGCCAAGAACCCCCTACAACGAACTTTTGTTCAAGGGACACCCTTTGTCCAGGCCATTGTGGATTTTCCCACACCGTCAAAGTTCAAAGCACCTGTTGTGACTCCCAAATATGATGGGAAGACCGACCCTGTTCTTCATGTAGAACAATACCAAGCTGCAGCCGACATCTATGCTGTTCCAGATGAGATGAGATGCAGAGCATTCTCAAGAACTCTTACCGGATCTGCTCAAATATGGTACAATAATCTTCCTCGGGGTAAGATCTCAACTTTCGTTTAACTGGCCGAGTTATTCATTGGAAATTTCTGTTTTGGGGCAAAGCCAGTTAAACGAGTAGCGCATTTGTTAAGTGTTAGACAGAAAGCTGGTGAGAGTACCAGAGATTATATAACTCGTTTTAATAACGAGAAACTCGAAGTTATTGATTATGAAGAAAAGACAGCGATTACCGCCTTGATGAGTGGGCTGCTGCCCAACAAGTTGTACTACACTTTGGCCAAAGATCCACCCAGAACCATGTCAGAACTGATGGCAAAAGCGGCCAAGATCATGAATGCCGAGGAGGCTATGGCTACGAAGAAGAATATGGACGCCAAAGAAACCAAGGTGGAAGGTGATAAAGTTAAGAAGAAAGAGCATAAGAACAATGGTGGTGACAAACAATCCAAAACAAGGTCGTCATGGGAGGTGTTGAAGAAATTTGATAATTACACTCCTTTGAAGATAGACATCAACCATGTTCTAGAAGAAATCAAGAACAACGAGGAATTAAACTGACCAGAGAAAATGAAGGCAGACCCTGACAGGAGGAATAAGGCAAAATATTGCGATTTTCACAAAGATCATGGCCATATGACCAAAAATTGCATAGCTCTTCAGAATGAGATTGAAACACTTATTAGACGAGGAAAATTGGCAAAGTATGTTGATCGTAGAAATGAAAGAAGAAACAGCGACCGAACAAGAGAGAGGTCTAGATCTCCTCGTCGAGCAGAGGAGAACAAGAAAAGAGACCATGAAGTTGATCCAGAAGACGACCCCGATCTTCCCAAGAGACCAAGGCAGCCAGAACGTGAGGTATTTTCAATACGCTTTGGGTCATTTGATTGTAATGTTATTACAGGTGGAAATGCAGGATGAGGAGACATTACTGCAGAGAGAAAAGCTTACCTCTGTGAGGCTCAAGCTTGCTCATACATTCAACGAATAAATCTAACTGAGGAGGATCGCCCGAGAAAGGTAAACAAAGAGAAATTGGTCATTGGTTTCTCAAAGAACGACCTCGCAGGTGTTCTATATCCTCATGATGACCCATTGGTGATCAAAATGAGGATGAAGGAAGTAATGATTTCAAGAGTACTGGTAGACAATGGTAGCTCGGCAGACATCATGTTCTACTCGTGCTTCGACAGTTTAAATCTAAAGCTATCTCAACTGGAGCCTTATCATAGACCCCTCCTCGGTTTTGCTGGCGAGAAAGTTTTTCCACTTGGGACGATCAAATTGGATATATTCATTGGTACATGGCCTGCTTGTCGAACAGAAAGAATACGCTTCTTCGTGATGGATAAAAATGTTCAATCAGCCTACAATATCATCATGGAAAGGATAGGATTGAAGAAGTTCGAGGCAGTGCCATCTACGGTACATCAATGCCTAAAATTTCCAACAAATTTTGGAGTAGGATTTGTGAAGGATGATCAAAAAGTAGCTCGGGAATGCTACTATTCATCTGCCGAGCAAGAGGAACTGGAGGAATCAAGGAAAAAGACTACTACCTATCAAGTGGAGGAAGGTGCAGAAATTGAAACATTGGATCCTAGAGATGAGTCCCAACTCGTGAAAGGCCAGGTGGTGGAAGCCACTGAAACATCATTCTGGACGACGAGCACCCTGAACGAACAACTCAAATAGGTTCGTCGTTGGAGGCCTCACTAAAACAGAAATTGATAACTTTCCTAAGAAGCATAAAGCAAACTTTTGCATGGAGTCATGAGGATATGCCCGGAATAAACCCAAAATTCTTATGTCACGAACTCAACGTGAATAAGGAGATCAAGCCAGTAAAGCAGAGAAGAAGAGTATTCAGTCCCGAGAAGAATCAAGCTATATAGGAAGAGGTCGAGAAGCTCCAGAAAGCTTGCTTTATTGAAGATGTTAAATATCCAGACTAGTTAGCAAATGTGGTGATGGTAAAGAAAAAGAACAACAAATGGAGGATGTGTGTAGATTTCACCGATCTCAACAAAGCATGCCCAAAGGACCATTTTCCCTTGCCCCGAATTGATCAATTAGTAGATGCTACCTCGGGACACGAGTTGTTGAGCTTCATGGACGCTTATTCTGGATACAACCAGATTAAGATGAAACCTGAAGACAGGGAGAGTACTTCTTTCATTACCCCTAGGGGAACTTACTGTTATAATGTTATGACTTTTGGTTTGAAAAATGCAGGTGCAACATATCAACGGCTGATGAACAAGGTGTTTGCAGAACAAATCAGTTGCAATATGGAAGTCTATGTTGATGATATGCTGACAAAGAGCAAGAAAGCTGCTGATCATCAAGTTGACCTAGGCCAGACCTTTGATCAACTAGATAAATATCAAATGAAGCTGAACCCGACGAAGTGCATATTTGGAGTACGAGAAGGCATGTTTCTCGGGTACATTGTCAATCAACGAGGCATTGAAGCAAACCCTGAAAAGATCAAAGCTCTGTTAGAGCTACGATCTCCAACGACGAAGAAAGAAGTGCAAAGTCTTACAGGACGAGTAGCAGCACTCAATAGATTTGTATCGCGAGCAACTGATAGATGTCTCCCATTCTTCAAAACGCTCCGAAAGACTTTTGAGTGGAATGATGAATGTGAGAAGGCTTTTCAAGACTTAAAGAAATATCTGGGAGCACCTCCACTATTGTCCAGGCCAGTGATGGGAGAAAAATTGTACTTGTATCTGGCAGTGTCAGAGAATGCAGTTAGCTCGGCATTAATAAGAGTGGAGAATGGAGTGAAAAACCGATTTATTACACTAGCAAAGCCTTCCGAGGAGCAGAGATCAGATATCCAAAGCTGGAAAAATTGGCACTAGCATTGATCGAGGCAAGCAGAAGAATGAAGTCATACTTCCAGGCTCATACTATAGTCGTATATACCGATATGCCATTGAGGCAAGCTCTTCATAAACCAGAAAAATCAGAAAGATTGATGTATTGGGCAATAGATCTCGGTGAATATGACATAATTTATGAACCCAGATCATCGCGTAAAGGACAAGCAGTAGCAGATTTTATAGCAGAGTTCACCTATCCTGATACCGCCGAGGAGCAAAAGCTGCTCACCGATCAACCTGTGGATGTTACAGAATCATCAAACCCAAGCCCAGACCAACTTAGGTTGGTAAAAGGGCAAATAGATGTTACAGAATCATCAAACTCAAGCCCAGACCAACTTAGGTTGGTAAAAGGGCAAGAAGTGATGATTGACGAACAGCAAGAAATATTAGGAGAGGGTGAAAGGAAGCAACAAATTTTCCACCGAGGAACTCTGTCAGATCAGAAATTTGAAGACAAGTTACCTATATGGAGTTTATATGTGGATGGCTTATCCTGCACAACAGGCTGTGGGGCAGGGATTGTTCTTAATAGTCCAGACGAGGTCTACATGGAATATGCCCTACGCTTCCAATTCAAAGCTTCGAATAATGAGGCTGAATATGAAGCCATGATTGCAGGTCTTAGGTTGGCAAAAACCATGGAGGCAGAGCAGGTTATTGTCTTCAGTGACTCGCAATTGGTCATAAATCAAATGATGGGAGTATATGCAGCCAAAGGAGAATTAATGATCAGGTATCATGCAAAGGCAAGGGAATTGGTATCAGAATTTGCTGCTATTCAGCTGGTCAGAATACCAAGAATGGAGAATGCGAGGGCAGACACCTTAGCTCGATTAGCATCAGCTACTCGTACCGAGCTACGAAGAACAATCCCAATTGAAGTTTTAGCTGGTCGGAGTATAGATAAAGATTTGACGATGAATTTTATTACCCTTAATTTAGGACCATCTTGGATGGATTCCATCAGGGCATATATTGAGGAGGGGGAATTACCAACTGACAAACTTGCAGCCAAAAAACTGAAGTTTAAAGCTGCTCGTTATGTACTGAATAATGGTATTCTGTACAGACGAGGAATTATAGCAGGTTTGCAAAGATGTGTGCATCCCACCGAGGTGAAAGACTTGATTGAAGAGATCCATGAAGGGTCCTATGGAGCCCATGTAGCAGGTCGGACGCTTTTGCAAAGGGTTATGACGCAAGGATACTACTAGCCAACGATGAGGGATGATTATATAGCCTATACTAAGAAATGTGACAAGTGTCAGCGCTTCTCCTCCATCCGAAGAAATTCCCAAGCGTTGTTGACACCCATTACTTCCCCTTGGCCATGTGCTATGTGGGGAATTGACTTGGTCGGACCACTTCCAACGACCAGAGGAAGATTTAAATATCTCGTCGTCGCAGTGGATTATTTTACTAAGTGGGTAGAAGCTGAGCCTCTTGTCGACATGACGTACGAGAAGGTGTTTCAATTTATTTAAAAAAAATATCATCTGTTAATATGCTCTTCCCCATGCATTCATTACCGACCATGGAATACAATTTGACAACGAGGAGTTCGCTGCCTATTGTCATCAGTCAAATATCTTGAAGATCCACTCGGCACCAGGCCATCCCCAAAGCAATGGACAAACTGAAGTAACAAACAGAACGCTAGTGAATGGCTTGAAGAAAAGACTGAATGACGCGAACGCAAATTGGATCAACGAGCTACAATCAGTACTATGGGCTTACCGAACTACTCCCCGAGCATCAACAGGGGAATCTCCATATATGCTGGCATTTGGAAGTGAAGCTGTTATACCTGCCGAGTTGGGTCTCCCGTCACACAGAGTACTGAATTTCAATTCCCCTGTCAGCGACTTAATGAGAAGATTGGATTTAGACATGCTCGAGGAAGTTAGAGAAGAAGCAGCCATCAGGAATGCTGCTTACCAACAACGAACAGCTTTGTTCTACAACAAAAAAGTAAAGAAGTGTGACCTGAAAGAAGGAGACTATGTGCTAAAGAAAGTGATTCAAAAGCACAACAAATTGGAAGCAAACTGGCATGGACCTTACCGAGTTACAGAAGTTGTTCGACCAGGAACCTACAGAATAGCAACTTTAGAAGGGCAGGAGTTTAAGAATGCATGGAATGCAGAACATTTGCGCAAGTATTATCAGTGATGTAAACTCTCATTTTCGTTAGTATGAATAAAGTGACAATGTTCTGCCCAGTTCTCTCCTTTTGTTGGAATTTTTTGCGGAATACTAGTGCTACACACTACTCAGCAAAACTCAGACTACTCTCTTAAAAATTGCCAACTAAGGTTGGTTAGGAAGTAAAACTATTCCTAAAAATGCCAACTAAGGTTGGTTAGGAAGTAAAACTATTCCTAAAAATGCCAACTAAGGTTGGTTAGGAAGTAAAACTATTCCTAAAAATGCAGGTTGGTTAGGAAGTAAAACTATTCCTAAAAATGCCAACTAAGATTGGTTAGGAAGAAAAAACTATTCCTAAAAATGCCAACTAAGGTTGGTTAGGAAGTAAAAATATTCCTAAAAATGCCAACTAAGGTTGGTTAGGAAGAAAAACTATTCCAAAAAGTGCCAAAGTTGGTCGGTAAGAAAAAATCCACTAACTATGGTTGATCGGGAATAAAAACCCACTAACTGTAGTTGGTCGAGAAGGAAAAGTTACCAACCTTGGTTGGTCGGAAACATTTTATGAGTACGAGAAAGTGATCGAGCAAAATTTTTTATACTCGTAACTTTTTAAATTACTACCAAGTTGGTCGAGAAACAAAACATCATTGAGTTTGGTTAGTTGTCAAATGATTACCACAAATTCAAACTAGTCGACAATAAGTTTTAATCAACTCTAAGTTGATCGACAAATAACACAATGTTGTTATCTTTTTAACAGATATACATATATAAAGTGTTTTATAACCACAAGGCAATGGCAATCAAGATTGCGAACAAAAATAAAAGTCTTTCATTAAATCCAAAAACATAATACATTGAGAATGAAATACAAATTAATTATTACATCAAGATTCCTATTCTATTGGTTTCTTCCCCTCTGCTTTTGAAACAGGTTCCTCGCCAGCAGGAGGATCGTCTAAAGCATAAGGAGAGTTTATGAAATTAACATCTTTAAGCATCCTGATGTTCATCACAGATGATCGATCGAGTAGATGCTCGGGGCGAGATATTTCAGCGTTGGAATGGAGACTATAATCGCCAAGGTATTTGGAACTCAAACACTGAGGGATTGCCCGGGCAGGGATCCAGCTCATGTCGAGTTTGAAGGGTGGCACTGGCAAGTCGAGCAACCCAGGATTATGATAATCCCACAAGTAGTGACCTTGTTCCAGTTGCAGTACACCCAGGGCATTCAACCACCCTTGTTTGTAACCTTCATTATTCGCATTTTGGATCCGATCATCCAAATGGTAAAGAGCCTCATTGTAGCGAGCCATCCAAAATTCTCTGGGCTGCTTGTGGAACTGATAAGTCAACCTTTCCAACTTCTCGTGAAGACTTTTTATAAAGAGTTCTTTATTCTCCAAGGCAGACTTCTGTGCAGAAAGCTGCTCGTCCAGATTCCTGATCTTCTTAGACATCTCAGCCAATGCCTGGTTCTTTGCCATCAGTTGGAAGGCCTGGTTCTCCAGAGCAGATTGAGTTCTCTGTTCCTCGACAGTAATCTGAGCAACTCTTGCTCGTCCCCGAGTAGATGTAGAAGGGCCAGCTCTCTTCAAGGTTTCTAATTCATCCCTCAGGTTGGCGTTTTCGACCTCCAAGAAAGAGAATCCCTCGTCGTTCACAGGGACCAAAGCGTTTGAGGTGGAAGCTGCAGACTTCAACTAAGACACCTCTCTTTGCAGGTTATTATTTTCCTGCTTTAACAACTCAGCTATCTGTCTGTGCTCTTCGACCTCAGCCTTCAAAGTTCTCTCCCTCACATCGTAAGCAGCAAACAGTTTATCGTATCCCTTATCAGCACTGAGTTGCTGATACTTCTTCTCGTATCCTTCGTGCAAAAGGGCTGTAGATTCCTTATATTGTTGTTAAAGCTCTTCAAGAATTCCTTGGAGATCTTCAATCATTTCATAATATGCTACATTGTTAGCCACATCACGGTCAAGCAGGCACTTCAAATACTAGTAGGCTAAAATTGCTTGCTCTGAAGCACCTTGACCAAGGATGTCAACGATTTGTGCTGCACTCATATCTGTATGACCAGCTTTGAAGTACTCATTGTATTGCCTCGACAATTTTGTATCATGAGCAGACAATAACTCCATCCTGGCCATAAACTAGTAAAGGAAGAGAAAGCAAGAATCAATAAGAGTTCAAACAGAGCATGAAGAAGAGAAACAACAGTATGAATAGGCGAAACTTCAAATTTTATTACATCATGAAGGAGAAGTACAAAATTCAGAGTTACATTTGATAAAGAAAAATAAACAGAGAGAAAAATCCGAACAACTCTACACCTTTTCCTTGTCTCCCAAAACTTTCTCGGGAGGCTGGGACGAGGAGGTAGGTTGCTCGGATGGTACAGATGGTTGCTCGGGGAGTGCTAAAAATGCTCGGTTGAAGCAATGGATGGTTGAAGTTGCTCGCTGGTGGACTGGATAGCTGGGGAATGAGGAATTTGATCTCCCATCACCATGGAGGATTCCTCATAGGCGGCTTCGTCTTCTTCTTCTTCTTCAGGAGTTGGAGGGGGGCCCGGGATGTGTCGCTGAAACAGGTCAGAATTTTCATCGACCTTCATCTCTTGCAGAGCAGAGACCCAGCCATCCCTAAAGTATTTGTGGCTACCATATTCCACCTGCGACATCATGGCAGCCAGACCTTTATTCCACCCCTTATCCCAGCCAGTGCTGAAAGACTTTTTTATAGCCAACTTCCTTTTCGCTTTCTCCAAGGAAAGCTTCTCGGAAAGAAGATCCTCGGCAGCCTTCAGTTTATTCTCCACTTCTTCCTTCTGACGACTTACTTCCCGAAATTGACCCAACTCTTCCTCAGCAGTTTTGAGCTTACTTTCAAGCTCCTCAGCATTTTTGAGCTTCCCTTCGAGCTCTTTATTCTTCTCCTCCAAATACTTTATTTTCTTCTCCAACCCCTTGGAGACCTCGACAACCTGATATTTATCCTGTTCGATGGAATTAAGCTTCTTCTCCCAAGTAGCTTTATCATCATCATATTTCTGACGAGAATCTTTCAAAGACTGCGTCAGGCCCACCAAAGCTTCCTCTACACCAGACGAGGAGCTTGAATCTTTAATAGCTTCATCTTTCTTTAAAATGGTATTAAAACAGGTCACCAACTGGGAAAAGAAAATGATATCAAGTCAGTACACAGATGTAACAAGGGAAAAATGAAAGTTGAGGACAATGATACTTACAGAAGCTATATGACGAGCAGCTAATGAGGTAACCATGTCCCGAGAAAGATTTTCTTCCATACCTTGGATCTCGGGAATGATCCAAGACTTCACCGAGCTAATGGCAGAGCTCGGGGCAACAAAAGTGGGAACACCCATAGTTGTCAAATCGCGAATCGTATCGTGAATCGTTTACCCCCCGAATCGCGAATCGTGAATCGAATCGTGAATCGTATCGGTCGAATCGGAACCAAACGATAAAAACGTAGTAAAACATATGTAAATGGAATTTAACACTATAGAATTGGTAATTAAGCGTAATATGACAAAAAACTAATCATAGCACATGATAATATACCAAAATATATCACAAAAATTAACCGTAGTACATGTTCTCATCCATTTTAAGCTTAAAAATGTAAAAAACAAAAATATTTCATAAAACAGCCTACATATTAATTTAAAACACCCTACATAAAACAAATATATATATATATATATATATATCATAAAGAGCCTATATATTAATTTAATGTAAAAAAAAAAAAAAAAAAAAGTGAATCGGACCGAATCGTGAATCGGACCGAATCGGAAGATTCGAATCGTGAATCGCCGATTCGGTCCGATTCTTTAGACATTTGCGATTCGAAGGTTGATTCGAATCGTTTTGCTAGTGAATCGAATCGAATCGTCCGATTCGAATCGCGAATCGGACGATTTTGACAACTATGGGAACACCACTTCCAGTAATCGGGGGCTGAGAGATGGATTCAGCTAAATTGACCGAGGAGCTCTTCTTCAGCTTCCTCGGGGGAACAGGAATGGTCTCGACTAACGATGTAGTCTTAGTCGGAGAGATAACAATCACCTCGCTTGGAACAGCGGCCTTGCTCGGAGCCACTGGGGGCTTCTCGGCAACCTTCACAGTAGTAGCGGTAGGGGGTGCATCAATCTTCTTTGTTCCCTTTTCTGGAACATCATGTTTACTTCTCTTTGCCTCTCCAGCAACAGAGGCAGATTTCTCGAAGATGGCAGGAGCTCTTCTTTTCTTCATTCTTTCACTCAGAGGGATATGAGACTCAGGTGAAGAACTTGCAGAAGCAGGTACTGGTTCTACCGCACTTATCACCGGACGAGCAGTAAAAGATGAGGTGTAACTCTTATACTGCAACAAATATGAAGCTGACCTGATATGCTCGTCAGCACCAGTCTGATGCAAACCCCAAATAAGTTTTAGATGTTTTAAATTAACTTCTGTCTCTTTTGGAGACCTTCTTTTGCCGTCAACTGCAAATAAATGAAAATTAAAATATCAGTGACACATGTTATCAAACACAAAGGAAGCATAATCTCAAAAATAAAATAAAATAAAAACAACCTATCCCATTGCCATAGGGAGGACATCTAGGACCCTGGTACACATCATTTCCAGTCAGTGGAGGGTGTTGCCAATTTTTCATAACAACCCCGTGCTCGAAGTAGTCCCTATTGGCATCTGCGAGATTGACCACTAAAGCCCTATTTAAAAACCTAGTTTTTAAATAAAAAGTATTGTCACCAACAACCCATCTATAACAGAACATTATTTCTAAAATTCCCACTGTTAAAAAAAACCCGCCTAGGCTTGAGGCTTGGGAGAAACGCCCCGCCTTAAGATTTTGACGCCTTATGCTTGGTAAAACCCTTAAGACATACTTTTTCTCTAAAAACAACAGTGCTTTAGTGAAACGATATCGCCTTTTAAAGATTTTTTTGCAAACCGGACAATTATCTCATCCAAAATAATCAAATAGTATTTTTATTTGCAAATATTCAGACATATTTTTATGATATGTACAATTTTAGTATTTTAATAGCCTTGTTATGGTTAAAAAATATTAAAATATATTAAAAAGACCTAAACGCCTTTTCACGCCTTTTTACGCCAAGTCCCGCCTAGGCTTCTAAGGCTTAAGGCTTGGCCTCCACGCCTCGATCACGCCCCGCGTTCGCCTCGATCACGCCCCGCGTTTTTTAAAACCTTGGGAATTCCTATATGAGTTCCATGAATTTGATTTAATCTATGAACTCCGTTAACTATTCTCCACGTATTGGGGGCTATTCTTGCAGGAAACACGTCAAAATATTGACAGAATTCCAGACATAAAGGGTTTGGGGAAAAAGAAAAGCCACATTCAGCGACAAAGAAACTGGGGAACCAATGTCCCTCAGCCAAACGAAAATAATCTGAAGGCTCAGAAAGTTCCTCCAAAATAACCCATGAAGGAATAGAGAAATCGGAACGAAACTTATCAAGCGACTCTACAGAGTAAACCATGATGAGTAAAGGAAATCAAAGAGAAAGAAGAAGATCTTACAGGAAAAAGGATGAGTCTGTTGACAACGAATGATGAAAGGGATGAACGCACAGGAGGGAGAGACAATGGAAAACTCAAAGAGACAAATTTGAAAAAGTAGAAGACGAGGGGATTTTTTGCAACGCTTAAATACCCTGTCTTGGAAATGGGTAAAGATAATGATTACAAAAAGAGACGGCTACGTTACCAGCGGCTAAAAAGACAAAAAGGGAGCGGGAATCAAAGCGGCTATAAAAATTCAAAAAGTCCGATTCTACGAATTTGGAAGGAGAAATAAATACAAAAGAAAATACTACTAAATTTCAGGATGACCATTTAAAACCGACATATTTCGAGAAAGAATGTTTCACACTCCTCAAATTTCGAACTGTGAAACATTGGGGGCTTCTGTTGATACCAAATTTAGTCTGCTGACATGGCTCAATTGAGTGAAGACACGTGGCAATTTGCGTGGCAATAACAAACACTTCCGAACAACACCTTGACTTTGAGGAATCATACTGCAACGAGGAACTCTGCTTCCCCGATCAACTCAGACGCTCCGACCAACAAGAGTTCTCCGAGGAACTTTAATACACCGAGCAACTTATGAGTACCGAGCTACTTAGGCGGTCCGAGCTGCACCTCGAACAGAACATTAATAGCAGGATAACCAACAGATTGACTGCGCATTAAATGCTTATTATTATCATATTGATGTATACGCCTAATGGACAATTATGTATTACCCTTTCACATGTACAACCTGAGGGCTATAAATACATTGTATCATCCTCATTGTAAGGGGACCGGGAATTTCTTGACTAAACTGGTAATCAAGAATTCCCAAACAATCAGCAATAATAGAAACAGTGGACGTAGGCCATTCTTATAAGGCTGAACCACTTTAAAATTTCTTTGTCTCATTTTATTTTATCTGTGATTAAATAATTAGATATAATCTAATTTTTTACATCAACAGGCAATTTACAATTAGGTCCCTTAGTAACAATTTTTAAACAATTAAGTACAATTTACTATTAGGTCCATTTGTTATGCCACTAACGTGGACTTCTACGAGAAGAGAATTGGTGGACCTAAGTGTTTAAAATTTGTCAAAATTCCTTTAGTGTTTAAAATTTATTTGTGAGAGACCTAAGAGTACTTTCTCCAAAGTAGAGTGTAGAAACTCAAGAGTAAATAATGAATTAATCAAATGACTTTATCATATATATTCACTAGTCTCGGTTCTTATTTATAGATACATGATGATGGTTATTACACAAGACGAGTAGAAGAAAGAGAACATATAGAACATGGATATGTGGGTGGTTGAGATATACATGCAGTACATGAGTTATACTTATTTATAGATACATGACTTTGTTTTTACCTCTCTTCCTCTCTCCTAGTCGATTTTTTCGAATTATTTTCGATTCGATTTTTTTAAACATTCTCATGTGTCCCACATCGGCTAGGAGAGGAAGAGAGGTAAAAAAAAGTCCTCTATAAAAGGAGATTATCCCTCTATCCTCTACACAAATAAAAAAAAATGGTTAAATCCTTGTGTATTTACATGTTGGGTTAAACTTTTTTCTTGATTTCTTTAAAATGAGAATTTCGAGTAATCGAAAATCCTATTTTTTTTTTTTAATTTTGGAATTTCCGAAATTTCTATATTTTTAATATATTTTTTGAATTTCCGATTTTTTCAAATTTTTTTCTATTTTCCAATTTTTTCGAATTGGGAATTTTTTTTTTATTTTCTGAAAAAATTGGATCGAAAATCGAAATAATCATTTTATTTCAGAAAAAATCAAAAAAAAAATCGAATGATCATTTTTCGATCTGATCCGGCCGAAACACACCCCTATTCTTGACATAGAGAATTCTCATTCCTTTCCAAAAGTAAGTGATTATGATGAATAGCCAAGGAACTTATTTAACAATTGGAAATATTTTGCTAGTCAATATAACTCTATAGCGTAAAAAGACTAAAGAAGGAACATTAAAAAAATTAAAAACAATGTCAACCTCTAACCTAATATAACAACTAAAAGATAAAAATAACCTAATAAAACATGAAAAATAAAGTAAAGAAAACTACAAATAAATTCGGGGGCCCTCGTACACGTGACTCTCCCCAACTGAGAAAAACTGGTACACGAGCGTGAAGGTAACGTGAACATCAGAACCAAATGAACGACGTCATTCTCCACAACTGACAAAGGAGACATTTACGGAAGCTCCCAGCGTATCAGTTAGCAAAAAGCTGAGGCCGGGTAATAAAAAATCCAAACCAAGGCCGGCAAACATGAACACGACCTCGAAGCTTGCCACACTGAAAATCAACACACAACCCCTCAAGGAGGGTGACTGGTGCCAAATGAGGTTCAAGTCCCCCATGATTAGCATCCTCAAGACAGGCGCTGCAACTTTTCAAACGCACCTCGAACCAGAATGGGTCCATGTATTCAAAAGCAGCAGCTACATTAACCCAACGCAACAACTCCGTCTCAAAATAGTTGTTGAAATTAGAATACAACATATATCTTGGCACGGATCAGTATTCAGGGTGGGTTGGGTTTGTACCAGTTCGATCAACGAAAGTTACGACGCGAATATGAATTAGTCCAGGTGCCCTTAAAACTTCCCCCGAACAACACGTGGGATGATAATAAAAAATATAAAAAATCACACATACATCTTGCCCTGGGAGACTGACTTCATATCTGACTAATTGTATCAGAGTTTAGAGTCAATGGTCATAGATTAGACTCTTGCCCTATGGCTATTCGTTAAGTGCCCCTGTTTACATATGTCTCAATTTATTAAAGTAGTTATCCATAAGTTTTCCAAGAAGTTCTAAGAATAATCAAATATACAAATACTAAAATAATTCATCAAATAAGATTATTGTGAAAATAGCCCGCCCAAAAAATAGGGTCAGGCTATTCCCACTCCACCCTTGTCTTCCCCCACTCCATCTTTAGTTTAAGAATATTAAATGATAATTTTATCCTCAAGACTTTTTGAACTAAATGTTAAGTGTAAAATAAAAATAATGAAAATTATAAAACTTCATTTAAAAATTCTATAAATCATAGAAAAATAATTTTAAAAGCTGAAAAATATGAAGAAAAAAATTGTGAAAAATATTAAAAGATATTAAAAAAAATATCTAGGAGGGGAAAAAACCAAAAAATGTTTTCCAACAACAACAAAAAAAAAATGATTTTTCGAAAGAAGGGACAAAACTATTTTTCACAAAAAAAAAAATGAATTCCAACAAATAAAAAAACAGTTTTCCACCCAAAAAATGATTTTCAAGAACAAAAATATAATTTTCATCGAAAAAAATTCATTAAAAAAAGGGAGTTTGACAAATAAGCTATTTACATAAGACATTTTCTAATAAGTCCTATCAAAATATTTTTTTCTCAATAGGTCATATATATATATATATGTGTAGTGAATATTCACTACATGTTTACAAATAGGACCTATTGGAACAATTTGTTTTTCATGACACCTATTGGAAAAAAACAAAATCATAGGACTTATTGAACTACATACATAGTAAACAGGATTAATTAGTAAAAAAAAATAATAATTTTTTCATGATTTTTTAAATCATTTTTATTTTTATTTTCTTGTTGAAAATTCACCACAAACCTCCAATATTAAACCAAATAATTAAATTAATTATTAAAATTAAATTATAATTTATAGTAAATTTTAATTGTGAGCAAAAGTATAAATTTTATATTACATATTTTGTATAATATACCAAACAAAAGTATAATTTTTATGTCAATTAAACAATTGAAATGTTTTTTTAAGATAGTTATAAAAAGTTAAACAAAAAATATTTTTAAAACAAAATCTTATTACAGATAATTTTTTTTATTAAAAAAAAATAGTTTTTTATTAATAATATAAAATTTTAATTTTTATCAAATGCATTTGTTTTAGTTGAAGGTAAAAAAAAATGGGCATTTAGATTATGTAAGTCTAAGGATACAATTATTATTTGCTACTCAAATGGAGTGGGGGAGGATGAAAAGGGAGTGGGAATAACGGCTCCAAAAAAAAACGTCCACATTGTATGTATACGAAAACATCCAAGTAATATGATAAATTTAAAAATAGAGTTTTGGGGAAAGGTCCTCATAATTCTCAAAGTGTATAAAAATTGGACACTCCACATAATTTTATAAATTTAGTCCCTGTACTAAAAACATCATAAAAATGGTGAAAAATGGTGCCGCTGGCGCGGAGCAAAAAAATGAACTCTTAACTTTAAAGGGACCACACAAATAAATGTTATTGTACCACGGGGATTAGATTTATAAACTTTGAAAGCATTGTTATAAAAATCCAAATAGATTATGTACTTTTAGGACTTAAAATAATATTGATTATGGATATAGGGCAACAGACATTTCGTTTCCATTTTTAATCTCTATTTTCAAATTAAAGGAACACGTGGCATGCTGTGATTGGTTGACGTTTTATAAAAATGGGTTCGGCTTTATTCAAAAATAAGGACTAAAACTATAAATAAAATGTTGATTGTCCTATTTTCAAAATACATATTACAATAGGTCCTAAATTTACAAAGTCCCAAATCCAAATAGAGGAAATATGACATTTACCTTAATTCTCTAATTTAAAAATTGAACTAAATAAAAACACGAGAAGACGCATTAGCAATAGTAATTGCATGCTAGCCAAAACTAACACCGCCAGAGAAGAGGATACCAAATATAAACCAAACAATAGTTTGAAAATTAGGCGATGACCAAAAGCCAAAGATATATCCTCTCAAATCAAACTAATCAAAACCCACATTCAGAGAAAAGGTGACGATCAAAACCCAGAAAGCATATACAACCATAGCCCACAATCATTATAAAATTAAAATCCCACCTCCAAAAAATAATGGGAACCATTCAAAGCCAATGATTCAATGAAGTACGTTTTTTGTAAAATTTCACAGCTGGGAATAAAAATGGAGGTTACCTGAGTCGGAAGGTAGAGGAATGTATGTGTGATGGGGAGTAGTGGCAAACGCCATGTGGAAAAAAACACCCCACCTAAAACATATGATTAGTCTTTGTCCAATAAACACAATATGATTATATATATGTGAGAAAACATGGAATCTGTATATTTTATTCTTCACGTAAAATGAACATGGAATGTTCAGAACTCACGCTGAAGTGGTTGGTTGTGTTCTTTTTCTACCGAATTTTCTGTGTCATAAATGGATGCCTCTGACTGTGGGTTACATATATGATAGGACCGGGAAACGCGGGATACTTTGGACTTAATTTAAGAGAGCAATTGGGTTTTATTAATTTCATGGATATATATCAAATAATCTTTCGAATTTTTTTTAATATATATTTAATTCAATTTTTTTTATTTTGCATTAAAAAATTCTTCATCATATCAAAAAGGTTTTACCATGCAGCTGACGCGGACTTTTAAAGATAAGAGAATAAGGGACTTTTGGGTACAAAATCAAACGCTTGAATTAAATGTGTATTAAAAAATGTTTGAGGGACTTTTTGTTATTTGACCCTTTATAATTACTTATTTTGACTTAAGTAGGTTTTATTAACACGTCTATAATTACTTATTTTGAGTTTAGTATCTTTTATTTATTGATTTTGAGTTTGTTACATTTTCTCGTTAACGCCGTCTAATGGTTTATTAAAAAAGAAAATAATTAATAAGAAAATTAAGGAAATTAATTAAAAAGAGTTGAAAAAAAATAGAGTATCATTTAGAGTCACACGCACAATCAAAAACCCATCTCATCCCCACACCGCCCCCCTCCGTCCACCCACACTCACCATCGCCTTTAACTACCCCCATCACCCCGACTGACGGTCACCCTCCATACCCACCAACCCTTCTCTCTCTCTCTCTCTCTCTCTCTCTCTCTCTCTCACACACACACACACGTGTACGTACAAGAATTATTGACATGATTACGTTGAGATGTGGTTTAAAATTATTATTTATTAACTAATCATGTAATTAAGATGAACCTTTAATTAAGAAACGCTGAAATTGATGAATTAACCCTTATTTGATGGAGTTGATCCAATTAATGATAATATATTTTTAGAAACATGTTTAGAAACACTTAAAAATCAGAATTTGGGGTGTTTTAAGGATTGATTATGGGTTAGAAAATTGTTTGATTATCGTACGGTGTGAAGAAAAATGATTTTGTTAAGTTATGGACAAGTTTTTGTAATACGAGGGCCACCCGTATAGGGTTTCATGCGCACGGACAACAAATAGTCTCGTATGCACGGATATAGGCATAAGTCATTTTTGTTTTGCTTAAATATGACGTTACTTTTTCATTAGGACTTCCCGAGAGTGTTTGATTAAAATGTTAGGAATTTTAATCTTACATATTTTCATGGAGATTTTGTATATGGCACTAAGGATTAGTTCAGTGGACGTTTAGCCTATTATGTTGGTTAAGATGATATACATATACTTACTGTAATACCCCATATTTTTCTAGAATAAATAAACTATATTTTTTGAATAAAATGAAATTCGGGGAAATTGAATTTAATCGATGAAATTAATTTATCAATTACGAATCAGTAATTTGTTGTTATGTCATAATTATGTATGGTTGATTTTTATGCTAATAATTACAATGGAAAATAATTGCATGTGTAATAAATAAGCGATGTATAATGTACGACTCGCTTATAAATATAATTTTGGGATAAAATAATTGGAACGTCTTCTGGAAAGTATATGGGCCCGTTTAAGTATTTTAAACCTTTAGAAATGATTCTGGAGTATAGATATATAAGTTGAAAAACTTTTGGGCTAGTCTAATTATGGGTTCGGGCCCATTTAGGGGTTCGAACTTTGGGAAATAAACCCAACTCGGAATTAATAATCTAATTACCTATATTAAGAGATTTATTAACTCCCTGGAGGTTACATCTAAGAACCCTAGACTACACCACTGAGAGAGAGAAGAGAACAGAGGCAAAGCCCAAGAAGGAGAGGAAATAAAGAATTCAAGGGAAAATTCATCAACTGCGTATCCAGACAAGAATTTCCTTGCTCAATTTAATGTTTAATGTGCTTTTTGATTCATCATAGTAAACCACATATGATTTATGGGTTTTAGTTTGTAATTTGATGATTTAATGTTAGGATTAATCTTATGCATGTAGAGGATTAATTGGAATATAGGGTGTTAACCCAGAAATCTAGGATAATCGAAATCTTGAATTGGGATAAATTTGGAGAGTTTTGGAATCACATGTAGAGGTTTTTTATGCATGTTTATGATCTGAAAATTAATGACTTTGAATCCATATTATATGCTCCAAAATTTGATTTATACATAGTTGATATTGTGATAGAAAAATTTGGGTTAAGGGTTTTGACTTAATCACATAAATTTTGGGAATTGGGGAAAGGAATTGATGTTAATATATGGAATTCATGACTCTAATACGAGTAACTAAGTAGTAGGGACATGTTCATATGATTATACAAAGGAATTAAGAATTAAAATGGATCTTGGAAAGAAACTAAGAAATCCAGTATTGGAAAATTGTAGCAGATTTGGGCATCTGCCCAGGCCCGAATCGATTAGTCCAAGAGGGGAATCAATTCATCTATTGGGAGAATCGATTCGGCCCCTGGGGTAGGTTGAGTTGGGAGCGGGGGTTAAATCGGGGGTATTTTAAGAAGTCCATACGAATTGGTGGGACGGTGTTTTGGGTCAACGGTGAATTTGTTAAAAATACAAATGTGGCACACATATTAGTAGGAAAATTATATTTAATAAGATTGTTGAATAATCTTTTAAATAATAAGGGATTAATAATTAATTAGATGGTCAATTATTAATGGATGAATATTAGTGGATATCATGTGGAATACTTTGGGTAATTATAGAGTAATTACCTATACATATTATATCAGAATAATACTATATATTTATGTTTATTTGTGCGGACATGCCATTGTTCGTGGATGGTCCTATCGGCTTGGGATTTCACGCGTTCGGGATCATAGCACAAGTCAGCACAGGTGGCCTAGACGTTGTGCATGTCATTTTAGGTACTATGTAGTAGTGCCATCTACGAGAGGTAGGTGTTAATGTTGGGATCCTTTGTCACCGCTAGGTATGTGTCGTAAACTGGTGTACTACCTAGGGATCACCCCACTTGTGTGTGTTTTGTGATGTCTAACTTGGATGGAGATTTCCTTCGGACTTGCCGATAGAGGACGAATGAGAAACCACTGGTAGATGCTTTTGTGTGTCGCATATATGAAAGGACATATAGATAAATTACCCAAATTAAATGAGATTAATTCATTTGTCTAAGAATGTAGACAGTAAATCACAGACCCTTACTATGTTGTGCATAATAGATGTTTATATCACTTTCATGAGATATAGGAGACTGGGATACCTTGGGCTTTGATAATTAAATGTAGTCGGTTTTGTTTTAGCAATTGATTATAGCTAATTCATTTAATATTAGATTATCACGGTTATCATATATTATTTCGGGACTTGTTTGGATGCGGGAAATATCACACTTAGCTGAGGGGTGAGATGTTAATCGCATGTGAGTGATGAAGGGGGATATTTCCTTTGAATCGACTATATTTATTGTACTTTAAATTGAATAAGTTAATTCTTGCAACTCTAGGGCTCTGACCCAAATTTAAATATTTTCTCCCCCCCCTCCCCCCCCCCCCCCCCCCCCCCCCCAAGGTGCTCCTAAACAGGGATAGCAAGACTATGATGAATCATCCTTACTTTCTCCTTTTACTCATCATACTTTTTCAATTTATCAATTCTAGCTTAGGTTCTACTTGTAATACCCCGTATTTTTATGACTTTTAAAATGGGATTAATTAGAATTAATTATGTTATAATTGAAAATTAATTTCGAATTTAAATATTACTCGAGAATAAAGTAATATGTGATTTATGTTGAATATTACTTAGTGATTAAAAGTAATATATATGATTATGACTTTATAAATTATCGCGAACTATGTGTATGACAATTTCGGTCGGGACGCGTGTGTATGTCGTGTCGGGACTAGATTCAAGTGGAATAGAAGTGAAGTATGTATATGTTATTCGAATGGTCGTTTTGACTGCGTCAAAGTGTCCGTAAGGGTTCAAATAGTCGAAAAAAATTACTTAGGTGTTTGATTTGGGTCTCGGGGCACTTTGGAACCGAAAGGACACCCCGGAAGGGGGTATTTTGGTCATTTTAATTGGGAGGTGAATAGTAAATACGAAAATTGGGTTTTATTATATTAGTGAAGAGATTAGAGAACTTAGGTTCATTCACCCAAAAAGCAGAGGAAAGGTCTTTGAGGAGTGTGATAGGCTTTTCAAGGAGAGGAAGAGGTTTTTGGAGCAAACCAAGGGACAACCACCTTGCACCATCAAAATCCACCACCACCACTACCGGCAGTGGGCCGAAAAAAGGGAGGACCACCAGTAGAGTATCATCCCCAACAGTTCAGACCTATAATCTCAAGGCAAGTGATTAATTACTACAAATCTAGCATGTATAATGTTCATGTTAGAATAGAATAAAATAAAATTTTGGACTGTTTTACAAATCAAAAGATGAATTTTGATGATAACCATGATTATATTGAAAGCGCAATTTCCTTTTTATGTATAAAAACAAACTCGATGATAGATGCGGAAGCGTTGAAAGATGATGGTTCAACAATTAAACAACACAAATTTTAGTTTAATAAAACAAAATTAAACCAATTCATTAATCCAATTCAAGTCCTAGAATTTGCCTAAGTCATAATTATAAATTATCCAAAGTTAGGCGAAACCAATTTTAGCAAAAGACTTGAATAAACCAAATTTACCCAATATTTAATTTAGTCCCAAATTAAATTAGTGTGATAAATTAAACCGAATTTTATCTTGAAATTATCCTAAGCATGGATTCTAAATTATTGTGCAAGATAAAATAAACAATATCACACTACGCCGCGATGTACGAGGAAAAACCCAAGATGGGAAAAAACCTCGGACGGCCCTAGCCACAAGTCCACTAGATACGGAATTACAATTACAAGACAAAAGACTTACATCCTCAACTCGAACCCTCTCAAGCCTTGTTGCTCCTTCTTGTAGAAACCTCTTCCTAGCGGACAACCACGGAGCTCCACCGCGATCTCGGAATCCACCGATAAGACTTTGTATGGTCACCGTCACCCAAGCTTGGAGCCTTTCTCCAAGTGAGTAATACCGCAACAAACTTCTTCTTCTTTGTGATGGGATGTAGAAGCAAACCCGAAACGTCTCTTTTTCAATTCGGTAGAGAAAACCGGTGCCAAAACTCCAAGTAAAGATATGTATATAGAACTTGGATAAAACAACTATTGGGTGTAAACACTAGAGTGTGTAGGATTTTTTCATTAAAGAATAACACTCAAAACTTGATCTTTTTCCTTAAATTTTTTTTTTCAAAACACTCTCTAGGAGTTTTTATGGTATGAAAAAGATACCCCTTCAAAAGTGATTCCCGTCCTTAATTAAACCTTGAAAAATCAGTTAAGAAACAAGTGGGATAATGGGGTGAAAACTGCCAAAAACTGCTCAAAATTGTTCCCGCCTGTCATCTCGTTCGAACGAACTTGACTCTCGTTCGAACGAGACTTCTAACGAGCGACCAGACTGGGCTCGTTATAAACTCGTTAGATATCTCGTTAGAATGACCAAACTCGTTCGAACGACATATCGAACGACTGACCAGTTTAGGTTCGTTGGCAAACTCGTTCGAACGAAACCTGGTTCGAATGAGACTTCGAACGACTTCCAGAAATTTTTGATAAATTCAACTTTTGGCCCAGAAACTTTATGTACTTTATTTTAAAGTTTCAATTAAATTATTCTGAAAGTAAAACATGGTTTTTATTAAACCTAACACCCAATAAATATTGTTCCAAGCTCCTATATAAATATAATTACATTCATACCTTGGGAGCATGGAACCTTAGATGTGATGACGTAGAAACGAGGCACGCAAACCGACATTTTGATGAAGCTTTATATTCTTTGCCGCTACGTCTTCAACACACACTTCATAGGCTTGAGAGTATTACAATAAATCACTAACCTATGAATAAATGTTTTTGTCCGGAATTGAGCCAAAACTATATATGGACTCAATTGGAAATTTGTGTCCTTACAAATCTCCCCCTTTGGCTATTCCGGGACAAAAACCAAAACAAAAATCCTAAAGGGCCGTCAAGCTCACTAGACTCAAAACATAACCCGCCCAAACTTGACTCAACCCAAGGATTAAACTCTTTGCCTTTTAAAGATGCCGCTTTAGTAGAATGCCTGCACACTTAAGCAAACTCATCAAATGCATAGGGAATATCAAAATATTAAATGCAATTAAATAATTACTCCCCCTAAAATAATTCTCCCCTTTATCAAACAAATGACATTTACTTAGAAAGACGTCTCCCCCTAAGATAAATCTCCCCCAAACTAAGATACAATAATAATAGGTTTAGATACCATTTCTCCCCCTATCATCATTCTCCCCCTTTTTGTTCAGGAATAGGCAAAGGATAAAGAACTAATAAACAGTTTAAAGTGATAAGACATGAAAGCATATGGGAAATAAAAGCAAGGCAAAGACAAACAAATATCATATATATATATATATACTTTAAATATACCAATAAGTACTTGCATATATAGATAGATATAAACACACACATGACACAAAATACAATAAGTTTGCACACTCGTATGGCAAAAATGTGTCATATGGAAACGAAAGTGTAGGGGTGTGAACTAGCAACAATTAAATTTAGACCCAAACACTTAAGAAACGTTCACGGAGTTCTCATTTGATTGCAAACTTCATCATAGTTAAATATAACCTCATGTGACAATATAGATTGAACTCAATGAACAAACATACACAATGCATACAAGCCTAGCACGATGATGATTCTACAAACCAAATAGAGTCATGACATTAAAGACAACTAGGATAAACGTACATTGTGCAAACCGTTGATATACCATCCAATTCTCCCTCAATAAGCATATATATATTTTTGCTTGTGAATGAATATATCAAACAAACATAGGCCTTGGCAATTGTTTTCTTTTTAATGCCAAATATTCTGCTTTTTGGCCTTTGGATCACGTATTTCTTTTAGATCCAATAAACGGTGGCTTACTATCGCAAAGGATTTAATTCATCCTTTCGGAGCCCTTCCCCGTGCATATTTTATTTATCATGTTTTCATTTTTCACACAAATCTCACATGCAACAGATTTTGACATGCACTAGTCCTCTTAGGTCAAAGATATGTAGATGACTAGATTGGTAGGAGAACACCTCAAAAATCTCAAATATAACATGTGACATTAAGATTTCAAAAGAGCTCGCGCATGTGTGAATAGATGCAAAGAAAAATAGAATCCATTTAAACAACACAAAATCCAACTACTCCATATAAATCATGGTAAAGAACATTTTAAGGATTGAAAATCTAAACCAAAAGTTCTAGCCACATGGGAGCGTTAATGGAGGGATTCAAACACAAGTATATGCCACATAAAGTGTGTCAAACTAAAATACACACAAAATAAAATCGTTTTGAGTTTTTAACATTTTTAATCAAAAATAAATATTTACTCAAAAGGATAAACAAAAAATCATTTGTATTCTTCATTAAGCTTAAATGAAATAAATAAAACACAAATGATAAATAAAACATCTTTTTATATTTTTTCAGTTAATTCAAACACAAAATATAATACAAAAAGATAAACAAGTCATAATTTATAGCATGGGATATGAAATAAGGCTATGACTAGAAAATGACTAAACAAGCATACATTTAGCATGTGAATATAGCATGAAGTACAAACGCTAAAGTATGCAAACACTAACACATTCATCCTTTAGATTTAGCAAGGGAGGAAGCATGTGAAAGTAAATGAGAATCAACAACCCTATTTTGTAAGGCAACCAAGTCGGATTTCCTAACCCAAATTAATGAGGAATGACTATCTTGGGGTGTAGGAACGTTAACTACCGTGGTTACTTTACTATGGGATTTTCTAGGAATTCGTTTAAGATCTAAACAAAATTTCCTAAGATGACCTTGTCGACCACAATGTGTACAAGTGAGAACATGTCGAAAAGATTTACTTAAGGAGTAATCTTTAAAAGTATTCCTAGTTAATTCTCCTAAAACATTGGTTTGGGCATTATGAGTAAATTCATTACAAGGATTGAAGCCTAAACCACTAGTGTCATTTTTAATTTGGACCGTTCCTAACATTTTATCTAGTTTTTCCGAACGACACTCCAAATCAAATTTGACAATACTAGAATCTTTTAATTTATTTTCCAATTCTACAATGGTAGATTCTAGTAAAACATTTCGCTCTTCAAAAGCAAGAAGCTCCTTTTTCAAGGATTCCATTAAACCCCTAAGACTATCTCTTTCGCCTTCTACATATTCAAGCTTCTCTTGAAGAGTCCTCACATGTGTCCTAAGGTCTTCTATTAAAGCATTTTCATCAACGACCTTGACACTCTCTCTTAAACTAGCTTCTAACTTCAAATTTGCTCTTGTCAATTTAATAGATTCGGTATACAGTTCTTGAAACGCATTTTGAAGTTCACTCATATCAACCTCATCTTCATTTTCACTCTCACTTTCTTCTTCACTCCCACTATCATCAAAAATAAGAGAATCATGTACAATGACCTTGAAAGTGGCATGTGCTATCGTTTCATCAATCGATGAGTTTTCACTATCACTCACATGACTAGCCATAAAAGCCACAAAATTTTTCTTAGTGGGGGAATCGGGCTTCTCTTCCTTATCACTATCACTAAGGGTTGCATTATATGAAATAGGTCGCTTACCATCTTTCCTTAGTTTAGTGGGGCACTCATAAGCCCTATGGCCATAACCTTCACAACCAAAACACTTATCAGACTCGTCCCTATCTAAATGTTCATTACTAGGTTTAGGGATTTTCTCGGCTTTAGAAATCTTCTCGCTTTTATCATGTTTAGAAGTATCAAATTTCTTAAAATCATTTTTAAATTTATCTTTGTTAAATTTAAGAAATTTTCTAAATTTACGAGCAAACAAAGCCATGTCTTCCGAGTCACTATCACTATCGCTCTCTACTACTTGTTTGACCTCTTTTCGGGCTTTTAAAGCAACACCCTTTTCAATTTTCTTTTCAGTTTTAGAGGGAAACATATCCAGTTCATAGGTTTATAAATCACCTACAAGCTCTTCTAATTTCGTAGAGGCTAAAGTGGGTAAAGAATTTAAAACGGTCACCTTTGGAATAAATCTATCGGGTAGGGACCTTAAAATTTTCTTTACAACACGGTCGTCAGGTATTTTCTCTCCCAAGTTAAAAGATGAATTAACAATATCAGAAAGTCTAGCATAAAATTTATCAAAAGTTTCTTTTTCATCCATTTTGATTGTTTCAAATTGAGTGGTGAGGTTTTGGAGTTTTGAAGCTTTAACGACACTAGTTCCTTCATGAGTTAATTGTAAAATATCCCAAGCTTCTTTAGCGGTTTCACATGTCATAATACGTCGGAATTCATCCGGTGCGACAGCGCTAAATAAGGCATTTAAACCTCGGGAATTAAAGTTAGCAAGTTTAAACTCATTTACAGTCCATCTATCGGCGGGTTTGATAACACGTTCATTTTCAACTAAGTAAGTTGGTGGGGAGTACCCGGTAACAACAAACATCCAAACTCTCTCGTCGATAGATTTTAGTGCTGATCTCATTCGCGCTTTCCAATACGCGTAGTTTGAACCATCGAAAATAGGAAATTTTGAAAATGGGGAAAAATCCATTTTAGCCAAAAATTAAAGGATCTTAACGAAATAATTTATCGTTTTTGGCTCTGATACCAATTTGAAAGCGCAATTTCCTTTTTATGTATAAAAACAAACTCGATGATAGATGCAGAAGCGTTGAAAGATGATGGTTCAACAATTAAACAACACAAATTTTAGTTTAATAAAACAAAATTAAACCAATTCATTAATCCAATTCAAGTCCTAGAATTTGCCTAAGTCATAATTATAAATTATCCAAAGTTAGGCGAAACCAATTTAGCAAAAGACTTGAATAAACCAAATTTACCCAATATTTAATTTAGTTCCAAATTAAATTAGTGTGATAAATTAAACCGAATTTTATCTTGAAATTATCCTAAGCATGGATTCTAAATTATTGTGCAA
Organism: Sambucus nigra; assembly: GCA_949130495.1. NCBI lineage: Eukaryota > Viridiplantae > Streptophyta > Magnoliopsida > Dipsacales > Adoxaceae > Sambucus > Sambucus nigra. The sequence continues at coordinate 91,244,002 of OX422210.1, read as the reverse complement.
GATAAAATAAACAATATCACACTACGCCGCGATGTACGAGGAAAAACCCAAGACGGGAAAAAACCTCGGACGGCCCTAGCCACAAGTCCACTAGATACGGAATTACAATTACAAGACAAAAGACTTACATCCTCAACTCGAACTCTCTCAAGCCTTATTGCTCCTTCTTGTAAAACCTCTTCCTAGCGGACAACCACGGAGCTCCACCGCGATCTCGGAATCCACCGATAGGACGTTGTATGGTCACCGTCACCCAAGCTTGGAGCCTTTCTCCAAGTGAGTAATACCACAACAAACTTTCAATTCGGTAGAGAAAACCGATGCCAAAACTCCAAGTAAAGATATGTATATAGAACTTGGATAAAACAACTATTGGGTGTAAACACTAGAGTGTGTAGGATTTTTTCATTAAAGAATAACACTCAAAACTTGATCTTTTTCCTTAAACAAATTTTTTTTCAAAACACTCTCTAGGAGTTTTTATGGTATGAAAAAGATACCCCTTCAAAAGTGATTCCCGTCCTTAATTAAGCCTTGAAAAATTAGTTAAGAAACAAGTGGGATAATGGGGTGAAAACTAGTAAAAACTGCTCAAAACTGTTCCCGCCTGTCATCTCGTTCGAACGAACTTGACTCTCGTTCGAACGAGACTTCTAACGAGCGACCAGACTGGGCTCGTTAGAAACTCGTTAGATATCTCGTTAGAACGATCAAACTCGTTCGAACGACATATCGAACGACTGACCAGTTTAGGTTCGTTGGCAAACTCGTTAGAACGAAACCTGGTTCGAACGAAAAACTCGTTCGAACGAGACTTCGAACGACTTCCAGAAATTTTTGATAAATTCAATTTTTGGCCCAGAAACTTTATGTACTTTATTTTAAAGTTTCAATTAAATTATTCTGAAAGTAAAACATGGTTTTTATTAAACCTAACACCCAATAAATATTGTTCCAAGCTCCTATATAAATATAATTACATTCATACCTTGGGAGCATGGAACCTTAGATGTGATGACGTAGAAATGAGGCACGCAAACCAGCATTTTGATGAAGCTTTATATTCTTTTCCACTACGTCTTCAACACACACTTCATAGGCTTGAGAGTATTACAATAAATCACTAACCTATGAATAAATGTTTTTGTCCGGAATTAAGCCAAAACTATATATGGACTCAATTGGAAATTTGTGTCCTTACATTGATTAAAACATTTTTTATTAGACAATCATCTTTACGAAATTTGATTTATAATTGATGAAGAATTCTGAGATTTAAATGTGTTATTGAGGAAGAATTATCTACTGCAGAATTTCTGAATTTAAAATGAAGATTAACATGATTAATTGAAACCCTTGATGATTGATATGATTTAGATGTTAGAAATCATGTATATACCTTGCTATATCATTTGGGATGAATGAGGAGCAATTTGGGATCATTTAATATTGATTTTGATGATGAAAAAGTATGAAACCCGTAGGCAAAATATGCAGAAAATCTAGGCAAATATCTGGTCGATCGATCGATCGACTCCCTGAAAATGTGATGTATTTTCCTTTTTGATTGTATATTAAATCCCAAACATTGAGTAATATTTTATGATGATTAAATGAACCTAATGGGACTTAGGTAAGGGCAGTAGGATATACTTAAGACACGAAAAATATTTTTTGGGGATTTTGAATGGGGGGAATTTATCGAGTGATTAGTTAAACGAGTTATTTTGGAGAATTATATAACTTGGGGTTCAAATCGAATGAAAGATGGTTTAAGGTTAGGATCAGTAGTAAGAGGGTTATACATTACCGGCATAACCTTAGGTATATATGGGATTAACCTTAAGATATGAAATTAAGGGTTAAGATTGAATTAGGTGTTATCGAGAAATAAACCTAATTGAAGAATTTTTAATTCATAGAGATTCGGGAGTTGTGATGACATGGATTAGTAGGCCGTGATGTTTATCTACTGAATTAATTTGAGGATTAAATGATAACCATCGTTCGGTTAGATAAGATCGAAAATAATATATTGAGGATTAGTCATAATCGACAAATACGTAGGATATTCAGGATATAAATATACTACGTATGGGATTTATTATATGGGTTGTGCGTATACCCTATTGTTATTATATATATATATGTTAGATGAATACCTATTGTGATTATATATAGGCGAGATGAATACCTGTTGTTATTATATATAGAGGTGAGATGAATGCCTATTGTTATCATATGGTTGTGTGAATACCTTATTGATGTTATATTTATATAGGCGGAGTGTATACCTATATTATTATTTATTGTGTGTGTGACATACCTACCTTACTTGCTATCACGGGAGGTTGTAGGAAGAGGACAATCTTATCTTGTGTTACTTCGGGGGGATTTATATTTGGTACCTCAAGAACATAGGACTGTGAAGACTTATTTGTGAGTTGATAAGTCAGCTAACTATGGGAGCGTAGGTATGTGCGTGACCCATAGGTATGTGAACTATGTTCGCCTCCAATATGTGTGATTTGTATTAATACAGTTTTTGAGTGATTCGAAACTTGTAAATCCATACGTGCGTGATGTATCGAGATTTGATAGCAGAGTATGTGTGCACCGCAGGTTCCATCCTTTGGGGTGCCGAATTAGTATACATATCATGTTAGTGAATTATATATATACACTTGTGATGATTCCATTGTTGCTTAGTAGATGAAAATGACTAAGATACTTGTATGGTTTAAGAATGTGAGAACTTAACTAATACTTGAGATAAGTGATTTAATTAATGAAAATTTGAGAAATAAGTATGACTTTTGGGTAATACGAGTGGGCATCTTAAAGAAGACTGTATAGACAGAATTGGTACAAACTAGTTAAGTAGTGGCGTAACTAGAATGGGCTAAGGGTATACGTTAGTTGTGCACTCTAGATTAGAGGTGAGAATATCAAGTGAGATCCGTGAAACTAATATGTACATAATAAATGCTTAATTGTACTGACTTGCTATTTTATCAAAATATTTTACACTAAGGGCTCTGACTCGTTTTCTTGCATATTCTTTTCTCTATTGTATCTTTGGCATCGGTATCCAGTAACAGGGATGCCCGGCATAGATTATGGATGTATAGATGGATTATAGCTGCTATTAGAGATGCAGATTTTGTTTAGAAGCTTTTATTCTGTTGATTCACATATATGTAATGTCTATTTTCATTTAGGGCATGTCGCCCAGAATTCTAGTTATTCCATTTATATTCCATAGAATTGTAAGTACTTATGTCAATATTTTTTATATCAGTTTTGTTTAGTGGTAATAAGATATTTTAACTGGAGAGTTTCCCAGTCTCTTTTATTCTTGTGATATATAGTTCAGTTGTGATGTGTTAGTACTTCATTGTTATTCCGTTGTGTGGAATAGTTTTATAAAGTGGAAAAGTTTTTGACACTTAGCTAAATTAAATATTAGATGATTAATGAAGAAATTATTTTCGACAGTGATGCTGAGAATGAACCAACTGGATATTCTGATTTAATTTAATAAAGGACTAATCACCCAGTATTTAATTAGGTTGGGTGTTACATTACTCAGCTTTATCTGGGATTATTGTAGGGGCATAAGCTCGAGATTTATTTAATTTATATTGGTTTGAGATGTTTACATTTATGTTGGATTTATCATATTCTTGGTATTGGAATGGATTTTATTATTATTTGAGTGTTGATTTAAACTCAATTATGGGCCATTAATATATGCTTTATTTATTGTTAATGCTGAGAATGGTATTAATTGATAAACAAGCCCCATCTTCTGCGTGTCGTGTTTGGCCAAACTTTATGTGAGAAAATGGGGGATGTTACACTTGGTATCAGAGCATCTAGGTTCTAATGTCCTTAGGATCTGTGTTGCATCCATTACGTTCTGGGTTGCAACCTTTGATATATAGAGCATATGCTTACCGCCATGGCGGCCATGCTCCAGCATTTTCCATCGCCACAGTCTTAGCAGTAGCCACCACCACAGTAGGTGGCCGTACCGGCCCAAGCATCGGGGTTAATTTGGGACAGGACAAGGAAGGCCTTCATAAAGGTCCAACCTCCAAAGTTCTTGGGTAGTCCAGATATTCTAGTGGCAAGCAGGTGGAAGAAAGATATAAAGATACATTTACGGATGGTAGAGTGTACACCAGTGCAAAAATAGATGTTAACTTTTTTTCTTCTAGTGGGGGCCGCGCTCCAATGGTGGGAGTCAGTCACGTCGATTGCAGAGAGGGATAACTTGAAAATTGATGAGTTTTGGGAGAAATTTTAGGGGAAGTATTTTCCTTAGGCTATGTAGATTGAGATGAGGAGAAAATTTATGGAGCTCAAGTAGAAAGGACATACCGTGGCTGAGTACAAGGAGGATTTTATTGCCCTTTCGTACTTTATAAAGGAAGATGTGAATACTGAACAAAAGAAGATGGATAGATTCATAGTGGGGTCAACTTGGCACATTAGGAAAGATCTTTTGGGGAACCCGACCTTTACCACATATAATTAAATGGTGAGCGCCTCACTTCTCTACTATCAGGATCACAGGGCTTTCCAGAACAAGGGAAATAAGGGACACTAAGCCGAGTCATCGAGCCAGTAGAGCAAGACAGGTGGGAGTAGTGGATCCGGGACCTAACAGTTTAGGGGTACATTATCCGTAGATCAACATGAGAGATTTAGGGGCTCCTAGGATCCAAATAACCAGGGCCATTAGGGACAGGGCCAACAGTACAGAGGCCATTAGGGCTAAGGTTAGCAGGGCTAACAAGCAGAGCGGTGCCCGTTTCACGTGAATTGTTTCACTTACGGAGAGAGTGTCCATACGTCGAGGCAGTGCCCTCAAGGTAATCAAGAAGCCTGGGAGTAGGGAGGTCATAGGGGAAATCAGGCTCCACATGGATAGTGCCCACCATTACCATCTCTAGGAGTTGCTGCACTAGTCGCTCCAGCACCCGTTGTCCCACCACAAGGACAACCACCACTACAGTATAGACGGGTTTATCATATTGCACTAGCAGAGGGGGTCAGTGCCATCTCATGAAGTTGATGCAACACCCCGCCTAATTAAATATAGGGTGATCAGTCCCATACCCAATTAAATTAGAATATACAGTTGGTTCATTCTTAACATCACTGTCAAAAACATTTCCCTATCACCTAATACTTAATTAAGCTGTTTTTAAAAACTTTCCAATTTTAATTTAATAAAATTTCATTTTACCATTTCGAACAATTCCACACATTCCATTCCACCACAATAAATAAACTGAATAGATATCACAATAGAATTTAAATGCAACTGGAATAAACTTTCCAGAAAATATCTCAATACATAAATCCCAACAATAGTAAATGTATCATAACAACACGAGTATAAAATCCTGACTCGGATAGAAAGGAAACAGCTAAAATCCTCTGGGGCGAGATGCCCTAAAGGAAGCATCACTACAGAGTATAAATCAAATAAATGAAGGCGTAAAAACAATATTCTATTGCTTCATAGCTCGTCAACCATCATAATCCTATATAGTTGGCGTCCCTGCGGCTGGACACGAGATATAGAAGATACAAGAGAGAAAAGAGAATATGGAAGGAAACGGGTCAGAGCTCGATGTAAAATAGTTTTGAAAACAGCAAGTGAATAATTGCAATATTTATCACTTATAATATACATGTTAGATTATCGGACTCTCTCTTGAGATTCTCACCTCTCATCTAGAGTGCACACCTAACGCACCTCAAAATCATACTAGTTAATATTTTCCATGCTAACTAGTTCACATCTATACGACTAATCATAGCCCATATCCATCCCACATATTTTCTCTTACAATAATATACATATATCCATTAAGATTCAACATGGATAAGCCTTTTAATTATTCAATGTAATTAAGTATTATCGTACTTAATTAATTACATATTATTATCTTTCAATTCTACTTAATTCATACAAAAGATAGATCTAACGAGTATATACATATTCGGTCAATTTATTATATATATATATATATATATATATATATATATAAAACAATACGGCACCCGAGACACAACTGTGGTGCATGCATTACTCTACTATCATGTCCCAGTATAGCTTGTCATCGTATAGGGGACTATAGGTTCAGTAAAGATTCCTCGAACAATAAATATCAACCACAAATATTGGAGGCGAACATAGTTCCAAGCCTATGGGCTACGCACATACCTACGCACCCATATGACCGCAAGTTCTATGTTCTCGAGCGACAAGTCAAAACACCCATGGATTCATCAGGATATGACTGCCCTCACACGCAAACCTCCAGTCAATAGCAAGTAAGCTAGGTATGTCATACACATAAATTATCAATCAATCAAATAGGCATTGTCATCTACCTATATAAAATTAGGTACTTACACTACCTATATCATATTAGGAATTCATCCTATCACAAGTACCCGTCGTATTTATTAAATACTACCCATACTTGTAATCATGACTATCATTAATTTTTTTTATGTAGTTATCACTCATATAATATTTTATCCGACCCAAGTATCCGTAAATATATCATCAATATTACCCGTACTTAATATAACGATTATTCTCCTCTAAATAGTAATATAATTATGTAGATATCTCTCACAAAAATTTAATCCTCAAATCCAAATAATTTTCCAAAATTAACCCAAGTCCCTCGCTCCTTGTTAATGTAACAAAATTAATAAAATCTCACCATGGGACAAATTACCATTTTCCAAAAAAAAAATCGATAAAGGTACATTTGGCCCAAAAATATAAAATTACAGTTTAAGGCTTTTTTGCTCCGATTTTCAAAAAATTTATAACTGTAAAGTTGTGCAGAACGTGATTTTATACAAAAACTCACAAACACATTGCCAATTTCCTCTTAAAACAGTCTTAAAATTATCATATAATGTTCGTCCTTTTCAACAATTTTATTTCATGCGTTTTATCCATTTTCTTTCTCATCAAAACCAACACAAATCAATCCAAAACTTCTCCTAATTAATCTCAATTGATATATCAAGATATATGATTAGTTTCTAATAATCAAACAACCTAAAATCATCAAATAGTTTGGATTAAATCCTATTATTCCCAGAATCTCATAGATTCTTATTTCTCCAAAAATCATATTAACTCGGACTTCTTCTATCATTTGAAACCCAAAATTCGTGGATTAAATCATTTAAACAGAAAGATATTTATTATATCTAATTTTCATATCAAGAATAAATTCCAAAAAACTCTATAGTTCATCCTTAAATCATGTAAGTTCATACTTCTTACTTAACCTATCTAGTATGGATGTTGTAAGCAATAAAATAAAGCAAGAATTACACTTGCCTTAATTATGTAGGTCTGAACCTTTGGTGATGATGGTGTAGAATCCTTTCCTCATTTTTCGGTGATTTATGGTGGTGGTGTTGGTGGTAGAAGGTGGTTAATCTCCTTTGGCTTGCCCCAAAAGTCTCTCCTCCTTCCTAAGCAACCTCTTCTCCTCCCAAGAAACTCTTCACTTTCTCTCACACTAAGACCTCTCAAGTGTTTTTGTGATAAAATGAAATGAACCCAAGTTTCTCCAATCCATCACCTTTATAATAAGACAAATCCCAAAATTACTATTCATCTCCCAATAAAAATGACTAAAATGCCCCTTCGCCTTCGGGGTGTCCTTTCATCTCCAAAGTGACCCGAAACCCAAATCCAGCACCCGAATAGACTTTTCTTACTATTTCGACCCTTTCGGATGCAAAGGCGTACTCGAAACGACCATACGGTTGATATAAAATAATGTTTCCTTTTTATTTATTTAAATTAGTCCTGACACGTCCCATACCGCGTCCCGACTTAAGTTTCATAATTACCGTATTAGTACTCACGGTAATATAAATAATATCATATTCATATATTACTTAAATATAACTAAGTAATATTTAGAATCATATATTTCAATATCCACAAGTAATATAAAATTCGGATTAATCCCAATTAATTAATTTATAATTAATTCCAATTAATCCCATTAACTTTTAATTTAACTCATTTTAAAAGTCATAAAAATTATGGGGTATTACATACTTCCCCCCTTATAACAGAATTTCATCTTGAAATTCGGAAAATAAAACATAACTGGTAAGGACAACTCTGGGTATTAATCTCACATCTCATGTAATCTTCGTCGTACCGCCCATACAGTACATTACCGAATAACCCCACTGATGTTATACACCAAGCCTTACCATTTAGTTTCAACTGTCTCGAGTTAAACTTTACCCAATCCTTCCTATACCATCCTCGTGGCAAATTTGGGGAGTAACTATCCTAAATCATCAAATAACTAAATCTTGAAGTCACAACTTCTACTTTCATTAACCTCAAGAATACTTACTGTGCCACAATTATGGAAAATACTACAATCCAACCATCTAGGGCGCCCATACACCCTATGTGTGTACATTCCATCATAATATCTAAATGAATTTGATTCCTCTGTAAGGTTACCCTTAATTAACTGACTACTTATAATATAATTCGTATCACAATGGTTTCCACAATCACATTTGGCGACTCCATTAGCCTCAAATCATGCTATAACTCATAACTCTCTGTTTAATATATATACATATAATAGAAAAGGTTATAAACTCATATTCTAAAGACCCAACTAACTTCGAATCCCTACGTTCGTTAGTTTCATGCGTGGGGTGTCTCGCAAAGCGAAATCCAAATAAGGAACCCCCCGATACACTACTATCTAACCTCGTCGGTCATTGAAACTCCTCAGGTCCTTAGTCTATAGTATATAACTTCCCAACAGGTTTTATTTATTCATATAAAAGTCTACTTATTCACTCTCTTGTCAAAGACAATACGCTGGCTATAACGGTCAATCTTGGCCTCATATACAACAAGTCAATCCATGTCGATAATCACATCATACTCGGACATTTTAAAACAAGTAAATCTCCGATAAAATCAAACTCACGTTACGACATATAAAGAAAATAGGCATCCCACTACCCATCGGTGACTCTACATAAATAACAGTGCTATTGGTCGAATCTAATAACCCTGTTGTCCACGCAAATCTAATGGCTAAATAAATGTGAGACCCCCGTGAAAACATACCCTCTTTCTTGGGCAATTGATGTAATTTTTCCCTATCTGTATAATTATGTCTCTGGTGGCCAATCTTTCCACACACAAAACATCGGCCAGTGAACTTTTCCCTATTAAGATTTTGTTGATTATGGTTCTGTTTCTCAGTTCCACCTTCTTCTTGGCCCAGTTGACCCTATTGAGTATCTTGGTGGAAGACAATATCAGGTTGAGGACAATTCCTCCACTTGTGACCCTGTTGTTCATACTTATAGCAGAGTCCTGAAAGTCTTTGTTTTCCATGGCCTTGATGTTCTTGCTGTTAGGGTTGGATTTCCCCTCCAGTCTGATCCGGACAAGTTCAACATTTATGGTTATCTCTTCCACAAATGAAACACCTTTTTATGACTTCATTCTTTCCCTGGGTTTGTGGGTTCTGATGTTGTTTTTTCTTCCTGCTAATTCGATTGCCTTCATGGTCCTGACAATCCTGAGGAACTTGTTGATGTCGTAAAGGTATTTTCCCATAATTATTTACCCCTCTCATGACAAATTGACTGTCTTCTCTTGTTATTTTCCCCCCTATAAGTGGCATATTGCGAGCTTGGTACTGTAAGACTGTTGTGGTAACTACCTATGCCATTATACCTGCTATTTCGGCGATTCATACTCTCTTTGGGTGTATCTGAGGTATTAGTTGACCGTGTTATGCATTGACTTTCCCATCAGTGTTAGTATGTTCTTCACGACGTGCCATCTGAAAGTTCAAATAGATCGAATGAGTTCAGCATTCATATAGATAATCGTAAAAGTACGAATTTCCATCGCGTAAGGATGAATATAACATTCCTAATATTAGGGATCTATATCAAAGAATGCTAAGCTGAAAGCATAGTAAGCCATACAGACTGTAAAGGACACTAGAACCTGATGCTCTGATACCACCTATAACACCCCGCCTAATTAAATACCGGGTGGTCAGTCCCATACCCAATTAAATCAGAATATACAGTTGGTTCATTCTTAGCATCACTGTCGAAAATATTTTCCTATCACCTAATACTCAATTAAGTTGGTGTTAAAAACATTCTAATTTTAATTTAATAAAATTTCATTTTACCATTTCGAACAATTCCACACATTCCATTCCACTACAACAATAAACTAAATAGATATCACAATAGAATTGAAATGCAACTGGAATAAAGTTTCCAGAAAATATCTCAATACATAAATCCCAACAATAGTAAATGTATCACAATGACACGAGTATAAAATCCTGACTCAAATAGAAAGAAAACAGCTAAAATCCTCTGGGGTGAGATGCCCTAAAGGAAACATCACTACAGAGTATGAATCAAATAAATGAATCCGTATAAACAATATTCCATAGCTCGTCAACCATCATAATCCTCTTTGGTTGGCGTCCCTGCGGCTGGACACTTGATATAGAAGATACAAGAGAGAAAAGAGAATATGTAAGGAAACGGGTCAGAGCCCAATGTAAAATAGTTTTAAAAACAACAAGTGAATAATTACAATATTTATCACTGATAATATACATGTTCGATTATCGAACTCTCTTTTGAGATTCTCACCTCTCATCTAGAGTGCACACCTAATGTACCTGAAAATAATACTAGTTACTATTTTCCATGCTAACTAGTACACATCTATACAACTAATCATAACCCATATCCATCCCACATATTTTCTCTTACAATAATATACATATAACCATTAAGATTCAACATGGATAAGCCTTTTAATTATTCAATGTAATTAAATATTATCATACTTAATTAATTACATACTATTATCTTTCAATTCTACTTAATTCACACAGAAGATAGATCTAACGAGTATATACATATTCGTTCAATTTATTATATATATACATATATATACAACAATATGGCACCCGAGACACAGCTGCGGTGCATGCATTACTCTACTATCATGTCCCAATATAGCTTGTCACCATATAGGGGACTATAGGTTCGGTAAAAATTCATCGAACAACAAATATCAATCACAAATATTGGAGGCAAACATAGTTCCAATCTTATGGGCTACGCACTTACCTATGCACCCATATGACCATCATCACTATCATTCTCAATGATTACCCGTACCTAGGTTCTATGTTCTTGAGCGACAAGTCAAAAATTCCATGGATTTATCACGATATGACTGCCCTCATGCGCAAACCTCCCATCAATAGCAAGTAAGCTAGGTATGTCATACACATAAATTATCAATCAATCAAATAGGCATTATCATCTACCTATATAAAATTAGGTACTTACACTACTACCTATATCATATTAGGAATCCATCCTGTCACAAGTACCCGTCGTATTTATTGAATACTACCCACACTTGTAATCACGATTATGATCATATTTTTTTTATGTAGTTATCACTCACATAGTATTTTATCCGACCCAAGTATCCGTAAATATATCATCAATATTACCCATACTTGATATAACGATTATTTTCCTCTAAATCGTAATATAATTATGTAGATTTCTCTCACAAAAATTTCATCCTCAAATACAAATAATTTTCCAAAATTAACCCAAGTCCCTCGCTCCTTGTTAATGTACCAAAATTAATAAAATCTCACCACGGGCCAAATTACCATTTTCCAATTTATTTTTTTTCGATAAAGTTACATTCTGCCCGGAAATATAAAATTACAATTTGAGGCTTTTTTGCTCCGATTTTGGAAATACTTAAAACTGGAAAGTTATGTAGAACGTGATTTTATACAAAAACGCGCATGCACACTGCCAATTTCATCTTAAAACAGTCTTAACATTATCATACAATGTTCGTCCTTTTCAACAAATTTTTTTCATGCGTTTTATCCATTTTCTTTCTCATCAAAACCAACATAAATCAATCCAAAACTTCTCCTAATTAATCTCAATTGATATAGCAAGATATATGATCAGTATCTAATTATCAAACAACCTAAAATCATCAAATAGTTTGGATTAAATCCTATTATTCCCAAAATTCTCATAGGTTCTTATTTCTCCAAAAATCATATTAACTCAAACTTCTTATATCATTTGAAACCCAAAATTCGTAGATTAAATCATTTAAACATAAAGAGATTTATTCTATCTAATTTCCATATCAAGAACAAATTTCAAAAACTCTATAGTTCATCCTTAAATAATGTAAGTTCATACTTCTTACTTAACCTATCTAGCATGGATATTGTAAGCAATAAAATAAAGCAATAATTACACTTGCCTTAATTATGTAGGTCTGAACCTTTGGTGATGATGGTGTAGAATCCTTTCCTCATATTTTGGTGACTTTCTTGTGGTGGTGCTGGTGGTAGAAGGTGGTTAATACCCTTTGGCTTGCCCCAAAAGTCTCTCCTCCTTTTGAAGCAACCTCTTCTCCTCTCATGAGACTCTTCACTTTTTCTCACACTAAGTCCTCTCAAGTGTTTTATGATAAAGTGAAATGAACCTACGTTCCTCTAATCCATCACCTTTATAATAAAATAAATCCCAAAATTACTATTCATCTCCTAATTAATATGACTAAAATGCCCCTTCGGGGTGACCTTTCATCTCCAAAGTTACCCGAGACCCAAATCCAACACCCGAATAGACTTTTTTGACTATTTTGACCCTTTCGGATGCAACAGCACACTCAAAACGGCCATAAGGTTGATATAAAATAATATTTCCTTTTTATTTATTTAAATTAGTCCCGATACGTCCCATACCGCGTCCCGACTTAAGTTTCATAATTACCGTATTAGTAACTCACGGCAATATAAATAACATTGTATTCATATATTACTTAAATATCAATACGTAATATTTAGAATCATATATTTCAACATCCACAAGTAATATAAAATTCGCATTAATCCCAATTAATTAATTTACAATTAATTCCAATTAATCCAATTAACTTTTAATTTAACTCATTTTAAAAGTCATAAAAATTACGGGGTATTATTGTTGAGGGTATGTTCCCTATCTTTGGACACGTAGGTCGTATTTTATTTTACACAGAGGCATCTCTCTCTTTTGTTAACACGGATTTTGCATGGGAGACTAGAATGATGGGCTTTTCTTTAGATATCGTATTACACATAAATTCATTGGTGAGTACCGGGGAACCCATACGTTCAGTATGTTGGGGGTATAAGGATTGAGATAGGGTGATTCACTTTTGTAGTTGACTTACTGTTACTTGATATGCACGAGTACGATGTTATCCTAGGGATAAATTGACTAGCTATATATACAGATCATGTGTTGACTGTTAGAGTAGGTCCATTGTCTTTTCCATTCAAGGGAAAGAGATGTACCTGGTTGCGATGCCGCACCCTGGGGGTGGGTCGAGCACGCACTTATACTATATTGAGGAGGAGTTTTCTTCATAGGTCGTGATGTCACTAGATTCCATCCCGATAGTTAATGAGTTTTCTGATGTGTTTGGGGAGATCCCAGGGTTGCCACCTAGTCGGGAGATAGATTTCATGATTGATTTTATTCTGAGAACGAGACCCATTGCACGTACACTATATTTGATGGCTCTTATAGAGATTAGGGATCTTTGGGATCAGATTTGAGTAGTTATTGGAATAAGGACTCATTAGGAGGAGTAATTCATCATGGGGTGCTCCAGTTTTGTTCGTCAAGAAGAAGGACGAATCATTACGACATTGTATCGACTACAAGGAGTTGAATAAGATCATTATACAGAATAAATATTCGTTGCCCTGTATTGATGATTTATTTGACCAATTGAGGGGTGCTGCGTATTTCTCTAAGATTGACTTGAGATCAGGTTATCACCATTTGAGAGTCCGGGAGCAGGACATCTTGAAGACGACATTTCTTACGAGATATGGGTCATATGAGTTTTTGAACTTATGCCTTTTAGAACCAACTCAACAGCGGTATTTATGGATTTGACGAACTGGATGTTCAGAGACTATTTGGATCAGTTCGTTATAGTGTTTATTAACGACATTCTAATTTATTCTCGGATTGCGAAGAAGTACGCACGGTATTTACGGGTAGTCTTACAGGCACTACGGGACCCCCAGTTGTGTGCTAAGTTCAATAAATGCGGGTTTTGGTTACGAGAGGTGAAGTTCTTGGACCACATTGTATCTGAGAGGGGGTATTAGTGGGCCCAGGAAAGGTTTTTACAGTGATAGAGTGGGGACATCCCACTACACATATGCTACGTTCAAGAAATGTGTGTTTTGGTTCCGAGAGGTGCAGTTATTGGGCCACATTGTGTCTGAGAGGGGAATATCAGTGGACTCGGGAAAGGTTTCTGAAGTGATGGAGTGGGGACATCTAACTACACCGACCGAGGTACGTAGTTTTTTGGGACTAGGTGGATACTACCGTCGATTCATTCAGGGCTTCTCCAAGATAGTCAAGTCCCTAATGAATTTGGCCAAGAAGGAAGTGTCGTTTGTATGGGATGATGCGTTTCATCAGGCATTTGTTGAGTTAAAAGATAGATTGACTATAACACCAGTTCTGGCACTACCTAGGGTAGGGATAGACTATAAGGTCTACACAGATGTGTCCTTGAGGGGACTTAGAGGGGTTTTGATACAGAAGGAGAGGCCGATATCTTATGTTTCACGAAAACTTAAGCGTTATTAGGGACATTACCCTACCCATGACTTGGAGTTAGCAACCATGGTATTTGCATTACGAGTATGGAGGCATTATCTCATGGGGGAGAAGTTCCAACTATTCAGAGACCATAAGAGCCTATAGTATTTGTTCACGTAGTGGGAGTTGAACATGAGCCAAAGGAGATGGCTAGAATTTGTGATAGACTACTATTTTGATATTCAATACCACTCGGGGAAGGAGAATGTCATAGCGTATTCTTTGAGCCGCAAGACGATGTTGGAGTTAGCGACAGTGTGGAGGGCGAAGTGAAAATCACTTTGTGGGGATGATAATTTTACCCTTATATTTATGGTCGTTCTCACCATCACACCCGATATTATTATTTGGGTGGTGAAGGCACAAACATGAGATCAAATTTTTCAGTAGCGAGTTATATAGTTGTTAGTCGAGGGGGATCATTATTCTACTGGGTAGGATGGTGGATTGAGATTTCAAAGAAGATTAGTTTTCCCAAATGACGAGGAATTGAGGCGAACCGTTATGTCTGAGGCTCACGGTTCAAACTTTATGGTGCATTCTAGAGGGGATAAGATGTACCACGATATGTGACGTCTGTGTTGGTGGGTTGGAATGAAGAGGGACATATTAAATTTTGTGTCCAAGTGTGTGATGTGTCAGCTGGTGAAAGTAGACCATCAACGTCATGCAGGTGTGTTACAGCCTTTAAAGATCCCGATGTGGAAATAAGATATCATCTCCATAGACTTTATCATTGGTCTACCTAATTCATAGAGAGGGTACGATTCCATTTAGGTTATAGTCGACAGATTAACGAAGGTGACTCACTTTTTATCGGCTCAAATAGATTACAGCTCCAAGAAGTACGCTAGACTTTTCCTCGCAAAGATCATAAAGTTACACATGGTACCTCTCAACATTATGTCAAACGGGGACAGGACGTTAGTGTCTCATTTTTGGAGGAGCTTTCAGCAAGCTTTTTGGGCAGAGTTGAGATTGAGCACCACATATCATCCTCGAATTGACGGGCAGATGGAGAGGGTAAACTTGATATTGGAAAACATGTTACGAATGTGCATTTTAAATTTTAAGTGGAGGCAGGGGTAGTATTTTCCTTTGGTGGAGTTTGCATACAACAATAGCTACAAGTTCACGATTGGGATGGCACCGTTTGAGGTGCTTTACGGGAGACCTTGTTGTTCACCCTCATGCTAGTTGAAGATGGGGGAGAATAAGTTAATTGGGCCAAATTTCATTCAGGTAACCTCGGAGAAGGTAAAGATGGTTCGGTCCAGGATACGAATTGCCCATGATAGGCAAAATAGCTATGTGGATATGGGTCGAAGACACTTAGACTTTAATGTTGGGGATCAGGTGTTGATTAAAGTGTCTCCCATGAAGGGAGTGATATGGTTTAGTAAGAAATGGAAGTTGGCTCCCCGATACGAGGGACCATTCCCTATTTTGGAGAGGATTAGGCCCTTGGCATATGAGTTAGGATTACCGGACCACTTGAAGCAGATGCATGATGTTTTCCATATATCTGTGTTACGGAGGTTCCTTCTAGACGAGATAGCGTACCAGCATATTGATATTGATGAGATAGGGCTCCATCCAGATGCTACCTACGAGGAGATATTTGTAGCCATTCTGGACCGAGGAGAGTGCTGACTTCGATCCAAGGTTGTTCAATTAGTTCGGGTACAGTCGGGACACCACCGGGAGGACGAGTCGACTTGGGAGAGGGAGGGTGATATGTGTATGAAATATCCTGAACTCTTCTAGATTTCAATGACAGAATCCCGTTATTAGGGGAGAAGAATATAATACCCCATTTTTTTAGAATAAATAAAACTATATTTTTGGAATAAAATGAAATTCGGGGAAATTGAATTTAATCGGTGAATTCAATTTATTAATTGTGAGTCAATAATTTGTTGTTATGTCATAATCATATGTGGTTGATTTTTATGCTAATAATTACATTGGAAAATAATTGCATGTGTGGTAAATAATTAATGTATCATGTACGACTCGCTTATAAATATAATTTTGGGATGAAATTATTGGGATGTATTTCAGGAAGTATATGGGCCCGTTTAGGTGTTTTAAACCTTTTAAAATGGTCCTAGGGTATAGGTATATGAGTTGGAAGATTTTTGGGCTACTCTAATCATGGGTTTGGGCCCATTTGGGGGTCCTGACTTAGGGGAAATAAATCCAACTCGGAATTAATAATCTAATTACATATATTAAGGGATTTATTAACTCTTTAGAGATTACATATAAGAACCCTATCCTACACCACTGAGAGAGAGAGAGAGAAGAGAACAGAGGCCAAGGAGAGGAAACAAATAATTCAAGGGAAAATTCATAAACCGCGTATCCAAGCAAGAATTCTCTTGCTCAATTTAACGTTAAATGTGCTTCTTGATTCATCGTAGTAAACCCCATATGATTTTTGGGTTTTATTTTGTAATTTGATGATTTAATGTTAGGTATTTATCTTATGTATGTAGAGGATTAATTGAAACATAGGGTGTTAACCCAGGAATCTAAGATAATCGAAATCTTGAATTGGATGATAGATGTCTTATGGTTCTTCGGACAAATTTGCAGAATTTTGGAATCACGTGTAGAGGTTTTTTATTCATGTTTATGATATGAAAATTAATGACTTTGAATCCATATTATATGCCCCAAAATCTTATTTATATATAATTGATATTGTGGTAGAAAAATCTAGGTTTAAGGTTTTGACTTAATCACATAAATTATGAGAATTAGGTAAAGGAATTGATGTTAATATATGAAATTCAAGACTCTAATATAAGTAACTAAGTAGTAGGGAAATGTTCATATGATTATACAAAGGAATGAAGAATTATAATGGATCTTGGGAAGAAACTAAGAAATCCAGTATTGTAAAATCCTAGCAAATTTGGGCATCTGCTCAGGTCCGAATCGATTCAGCTATTGGGCAAATTGATTTATCCAAAAGGCGAATTAATTCGATCCCTGGGGCAGGTTGAGTTGGGACCGGGGTTAGATCCGGGGTATTTTTAGAAGTTCATAAGAGTTGGTGGGACGGTGTTTGGGTCAACGATGAATTTATTAAAAATGCAAATGTGGCACACATGTTAGTTAGGAAATTATATGTAACTAGATGGTTAAATAATATTTTAAAGAAGAAGGGATTAATAATTAATTAGATGGTCCATTATTAATGGATGAATATTTGTGGACATCATATTGAATACTTTAGGCAATCATAGAGTAATTACCTACACATATTATATGATAATAATAATATGTATTTATGTTTATCTGTGTGGACATACCAATGTTCGTGGACGGTCCTATCGGCTTGGAATTTTGCCTGTTCGGGATCATAGCACAAGTTAGAACTGGTGGGCTAGATGTTGTGTAGGTCATTTTAGGTACTACGCAACAACGCCATCTATGAGAGGTTAGTGTTGATGCTGGGATCATTTGTCATCATTGGGTATGGGCCGTGAACTGGTGTGTACTGCATAGGGACCACCCGACTTATATGTGTTTTGTGATGTTTGACTTGGATAGAGATCTCCTTCGGACTTGCCGATAGAGAACAGAAGAAACACCACTGGCAGATGCCTTTGCATGCCGCATATATGAAAGGACATATAGATAAATTACCCAAATTAAATGAGATTAATTAATTTGTCTAAGAATGTAGTCAATAAATCACAGACCCTTACTATGTTGTGCATAATAGATGTTTACGTAACTTTCAAGAGATATAGGAGACTAGGCTTCCTTGGGCTTTGATAATTTAATGTAGTCGGTTTCATTTTAGCAATTGATTATAGATAATTCATGTAATATGAGATTGGCACGCTTATCATATATTATTTCGGTACTTGTTTGGATGCGGGTAATATCACACTTAGCTGAGGGGTGAGATGTTAATCACATGTGAGTGACGATGGGGGATATTTACTTTGAATCGACTGTATTTATTGCACTTTAAATTGAATAAGTTCATTCTTTTAAATCTAGGGCTCTGACCCAAATTTAAATATCCCCCACCCAGGTGCTCCTAGACAGGTAGCAGGACTATGACGGATCAACCTTACGGTCTCCTTTTGTTCATCACACTTTTTCAATTTGTTAATTATAGTATAGGTGCTACTAAGCTTCAGACTGTTCATTTTGTTTGGGATTATTGTAGGGTAATAATCCTTAGATTTAGTTACTTTATGTTGGTGTGATATATTTACATTTATGTTGGATTTATCATATGCTTTATATTGGATTGGATTTTAATATTATTGCAGCGTTGATTTAAACTCAAATATGGGCTATTAATATATTCTTTATTTATTGTTGATGTTGAGAATGGTATTAACTAATAAACAAGCCCCATCTTCAGAGTATCGTGTCTGGCCAACCTTTACGTGAGAAAATGGAGGTTGTTACACTTACTTGATGGAATGATTCGTCGGATTGGGTACTACTCCCATAGATCATGGTGCAAGTTGCATATAGGTATATATCATGAACATACATATAGTTGGTCATCCATATCGCAAGTAAGAGACATATAAGATTTGTTATGTCATGTAATCTTGGCATTTGATTACACGGTAGTATGACAGCGTAGTGATTTCACATTTTATTTTATGTGTGTATATTCTGCAATCCTTTAGGAGTGGGACTTCTTATGAATTGACTTGATAAAGGCAGGAGAGGTTCCTAAATGTTAGATCTTTTGTGTGATACTTATATATGCAACTGGCCGAACAATGGACATATTAACATGAGGATTTGAGTTTTGTTACTACTTTTATTGTGATGTGAACACTATCTGGACTATGAGGTAGTATATGAGTACTACGCATAGTTATTACTCTTAACACATAGTTATAGTTATGGTACTATGTTATATCTCTAAATTGAGATCACGTATATTACTTGTTAGACTTGGGAATTAAGATTCACATGTTATAATTATGTTTAGTGTAGTTGGACATATAGTTGGGGTATACCTTAGTTATATGTGCAATGAAGTATTTTGGGTGTGAGTGTCGGTGGGATGGCATGAGATGTAAATGAGTTGCATTTAATATCGTTAGGTAAAATAATTTCTTGAAAATTTGGGATCTAATTCGCAACATTTTCCCTAAAAATATTTTGTAAGTATCCTTAAGGCGGAGCATTAGGGCTTAGTAGTGAGACTTGAATTCAGTTGATCATTTAGGTATTTATCCTTATATAAGTCGTGTTTATTTCATTTAGTGTTTCATTCTAGTTAGCATTCAAGTTAGTTATTATTTAGAGATTTTATTTTATGGGCCCGCAGTGGATTCCAAAGTTGTTTACTCATCCAATTTTAAGATATTCAGTATAGTGGAGACTTATTTAGTTATTTAATTCAATTTTGAGAATTATATTCAATGTATCATTTTAATCACATCTTTTATATTACTGTTGTGGATGGTCTAGTTTTATTTAATTATTATAAATGCTGAGAATGATATAAATTATTTGTCATCCCATATCTTCAACATACAGGCTAGCCACTTAGCAAGTGGAAAATATAGGGTGTCACGATTTGCGAGATGACCAAGATCTCAAATTCAACCAAGGTAGAACCACCCGTTTATTTTCTTTTAGTGATGCGATCACCTCCAATCGGAAGTAGAGAATGCTTGAATTGTATTACATGTTAATTTAGTCATGAAAAGATCGTGAGAAGTCGTCATAACAATGACTCAATGATCAGTTGTACGACGATGAATAAATCTCATGCTTTGTTTGTGACGAATGAAATGTCAAGTTGTATGATGGTGAGATAGTGAGGCACCCCAGTCACTTATTTGTATATGGTTGAATCATCAAAGATCACACCCTATAAATTTTATAGCTTGGTTGTGACGGAGAGGAATGTTAAAACTAAGTTGGATTCGATCATTCCCATATGTTTTAAAGATCAGTATTGTACTTTTTGGAGATGGGAATATCCTATTTGGCACAAGACCATACACAATAAAATTAAAGTGGTCCGAGGTCTTTTAAGAGATAATTATCTTTGCATGGCCATAATGAGGGAGCCGACATGGGAATACGTGTTGCTTGTAATAAGGATGTTGTTATCATAAATGAGCATGCAAATGGTAACTAAGTTGGTCAACTTGATAAAGAGTGAGTTATCCATTTTAGAGGACACACACTAATATTTAAGGAGGAAATTTATGAAGTAATGGAACCAATATGTACGTAGTTTGCAAATGAAGGTGGGATGAGCATAATTAGTTAAGCCTAAAGGTTGAGACATATAGGAATATTTAATGAGGTTATCTTAAAGAAAAGATGTATATACATCAAGTTGACACACAATTTGTAACAAACCACATATTCTAATATTTAGTTTGATCAAGTCTGGACATTAGGATATATAAATTGCCATACAATTTATAATATCATTCTTAGCTTGTGACAGAAATATAAGAAAACTTAAAAAATTCAACAATACGAAGATGTGAGAAGTGACAATAAGAATAACCATCAACTATAAGATTAAACTACATCAAAATCCCAAATATAATACATCAACATAAATAGTCTCCAATAAAATCTCTAAATAACTGTGGAATCATATATTACCTATAATCCAAATATAAATGTATCATATATAGTTAATAAGGGAAAGGAAAACTATGTTATACATGATATGAACTCCGAATTCCAAATTTTGAACTCCCACATCCAACTGCTCTTGTAAGCGCATTCTTAACCTGAAATGTTAGTCCACGATAATGATCGATCATGCCTACAACAAGAATACCATTTATGTGATATCAAATAGGATAACTTAAACCAGACAAAAGTATTAGATGAAGTTGACATCGCAATAGAGTCTTTTAATTAGCCTTATACATTTAATCGTAAAATACTAAGAACCTTACACAAAATAATATAAATAAATAACTATCCATTTAATAAAAGATATCAACTTTTCATATAATAACAAATATAACTTCTTATCAATTTAATAATAGTTATTTACAACTTTTCATTTAATAACATATATACTTCTATAACTCATTAATACATTAAAATCATACTAACGATTTTACATTTTCATAACTCATGGATAACATCTTTATCTTAATAACTTCATTATACGTGGTCGACCCTGCACATATATCACTATGCTAATATAAACAACTACATCACTAGTCAGTTAATCTTGTAACCCCGCATATACATGATGCATCCTAATGTACATAACTATACCACTCTCATAACCTACATCACTATAGTCATCCGTTCTCTTTCGTGACCCAATATATACCCATGTTATACCACCCATACCAACATACCAATAAAAACAATCACATCAAGATAGCCAACCATTATCCTATACGACCCTACACATATGCATGATGTATTCAAAACACTTTCCCGTTACTATTGCCTTATAACCTAGGTCCCGCACATACAATCGGAATAGCCAACCAAAACTAAACCCGCAATACAATGGCACAAAAAAAAATCACATTGTTATAGCCCGACAACCTAAGATTCGCCCATTTAGACTCATTGTAGCCAGTTAATACTAGAATGAAAGTGCGTGTGTTTATACAGATTGGTCTGAACAAAAGTTATTTTTATTTTATTTTCAAATTAAATATTAAACTTAAACATAATTACCCCAAATAACACTTTTAATCGATTTTAAACGAATGTTGTGTTACAATAGATTAACCAATTTTATCTTTACCCTAAAGCATGTATCTAGGTGATAGTAGAATAAAATAAATCAATCCATACAACACGTTGATGTACGAAAAAAGCCCACGATAAAAAAACCTCGGACGGCACAGCCACACAAATTCACTATGATGAGGAATTACAAAAGTCGACAAATGACTTACACAATGATTCGACGTCCTTGTAAGCCTTGACTCATCTTCTTTAGCCTCTCCTTTACAACAACACGTAAGAGTCCACCCGTGCAAGTGCAATAACGTGTGATTTCACACACACCTTGGTGTCCACCTATAAGGATCAACAGCTGCCTATGGATCTAGAACACGAAGTCCACCGCTTCTTCACCGCAACACCATAAATATAGGGTCCACCATTTATAAACAACAAATACAAAATCCACTGTAAGAAACATATTCAATCAAAATGATGATGAGTAAAACTTTGATGCCAAATGAGATCTCGAATTATATTAAGATTGAATCTTGGATCTCAAAGAGTTTGGGTGAAACTAGGGTTTGGATGCGTTTATATGTATAGAAAAATGATTTTCACCAAAAATCTCTCCAAAAGCTGATGTCCGAACCCCTTTATATCAAAAACACATTTTTTGAGTCGACATATTTTTCGAGGCAAATTGTTCAAATGAAAAAAAGAGTTAATTAGAATGAGATTGTATAACTCATTCGAACTAAAATCAAACTCGTTTAAACAAACAACCCATCTTATTCAAACTGACATCTAACGAGCTTCAAATAAAATTTGTTCTGCTAAAAGAGAAACTTTGTTCGATGTTCTTTTGAAGGTTGTTTAAACGAACAACACATTCTCGTTCGAACGAAGCTATATAGTCGTTCGAAGGACTAAAAAATAATAAAATATTTTTCTTGGAAAAACTTTTAAAAATAGTCCTCAAATTTTTTATAAAAATAAACACCCAATATTAAGTTCCAATGATCAAAATGTATATGCATTTATACTTGAGAGATCCTCAGAAAATGAAGATGAAACGTGGCACGAAACATGGCTTGCTGAATGCAATCTCTGAAACTTTATCGCTGTATCTTCACACAAATACGTCATAGGCTTGAAAGGACAACAAACTAAAGTCCTAACATATGACTCAAAGGTTTTATCCAATCACAGAATAAGCCAAAATATATACAAATTGATTTTATAGAAAATTTATCATTAAAAAATTTCCCCTTTTTCCCCAACCCCAAAAGGAAAAACTACAGATGCTCGATAGACACATACTCTAAGTAGCTTTGCTCGCTTGTAAACTTTGACGCATTTTGCTAACCTGGACATTTAAACACATCTTTAAATATAGAGAGGATATAATCATATATAGAATATGTATAAGAATAAACTCCTTATGTCTAATGATCCCCACCTAGGTTAGACGTCTTCCCCTAAGATAAATATCTCCTCCTAACGATAAAGTGAAAGATACCATTTCTTCCTTGTTTTGTTTGGGACTAGAAAAATACATAATGCATAATAAATCATTTCTCCCTCATAAACCATATCTCCTAAAAAACGTGAGAACATATTATATCAATAGAAAATGTAGAGCAAAGAATAATATTATACAATGGTGTAGAGTGCAACAAACACAACATGATAACATAACTACAAATAATCCAAACAATAATCAATCAATACTAATATTAATGTAATAAATTATACCAATTTGAATGCAACATGAAGCATTAGATACCAATATAAACAAGCAACAAGAGATACTATTATAATCATATAGCACGCCAATTTGATTAAAAAAGAAAGCACATGGAAAACGTGGATTAAATGCAAATGCAAAGACTTAAACCAAACGATACCATATATATATAAATATGCAAAATATACCAATAACACACAAGCACGTATATATAGGTATAAACAACCATAAACTAATATAAAATACATATGTGTTACACACTGGCATAGTATTGATGTGCCCAAAAATGTGGAATGAAATGAATGGACGTGAACTAAAAACAAATGAATTATGACCAAATCACTGAAAATGTCCAGGGAGTTCTATATGACAACATTAACTTTATAAAACAAATATGTAGCCTCAAAGTAACAGATAAAGTGAACTCATAAATGGATAAACGAACACAATGCACACTAGCCTAGAAAATATTAATGTTCCTCAAATCAATAGCATCAAATAAGAAATAACTACGACTCATTGTAAAAATCCATTGATCTTCAACTTATAACAGCCTCAAAATTATAGATATGTCGTTTTTCACTCTCATATTTTGAAGATACAAATTTACTTGAAGAATCATTGGAAATTTTTTTTGGCCTTGGCATTATTTTCTTCTCGTTTTTGCCTTTGATTTTTTTAGTTCCTTGCCAATGGTGGCCTTTCACGCAAGGAAGATTTCTTCCTTCGTATTCCTTTCTTGTGCTCACTCATATTTTTAAAAAATAGTAAACTCATGGGCAACGATTCTTACATGCACAAATCCCCCGATAAAATACATATCTATATAAGACAAGATTGTTAGGATAACATCTCATTTTGAAAGTACCTTCTCTTGTCCCTCTTATTTTGTTGGCTCAATTTTGTAACAATTGGCCTAATACCCTACGTTTCATGACACACTCTAAATATATTCCTAAAAATATTTTTAATTTAAAAAAAAAAGTCAAATTCTCTAAATTTATAAAACCAAAATTGAATTCATGTAATATATTACATATTATAATATTTATGCATTTTATATATGTATTTGATACTTAAATATTTTTATATACTATATTTCATGGTTTTATAATTTTTCAAAATTTCAAAATTAATTTTCCTATGTTTTTATAATTTTCTTGCACTAATTAATGTTGTTTAAATTATTTAAAGAAACAAAATTAAAAAAGATTGTATTTCTTATTTTAATTCAGTAAATTAAAAATGACATCATTTTTGTTTGGTGATCTGTTGTTATTGATTTAGACCAATCAGAGTATAGAGGGTGTATGCTATGCAATTTAATCATGCGTGAGCCCTGTGGGTATGTGGAAGTTATCTGCTCGACTGCAGACCTATCGATTTAACCCCTGTTTAAAAGACCCCTTTGCCACTTATCCTCACATGTGAAATGACCATTTTTTTCTCCTTAAACCTTGATTAGATATGCACCCTTATATGCCTTTGGTCTTTTACTTGTTTGCCCTTAATTATTTGATTATTATGAACCAACCTGCCACCACTTTTCTTACCTATTAATGGAAACACTTGGTTTCATTTTTGTAAAGAGCTTTCTCTCTCTAAAACCCTAACGAGACTCTTTCAAAATTTTCTTTCAACTTTCTCTCTCTACATTTTCAAATGTCTTACATGTCCTTTCATCCTATTTTTTCTACGATACATAATCTATGAGGATGAGTGCTTAGTTATTGATGATTTTTTAGAGTTTGGGGTTTTCTAGTTTATGGAGTTGAGACGTTTTGAGCTTAGTTTGATCATGGAGCTTGCATGCCTCTGCTATACTTCAGTTAACTATATATAAACCCAATTTTTTGCATACAAAACTTATGATGTGGTTTTTCTCTCTAATTTAGGGTTTGAATAACTTAAGCTATTCTTATAATTTTTACAAATCCTAGTTTAGAAAGATCTTATTTAAACTAAACCTTGTTGTACTAATCACACACACACACACACACACACACACACATATATATATACTCATAGACATACCCCATCTCACTCCACTCTCCCCCATAATCGTGGAAACCCTACCATCATGACGGCGCATCCCACTGCCTCTCGTGCCACGCTTGTTGATACCACCTTGCTAGAACCAAAACCACCTGACATAAATGCTATCAAATCCTTTGCAGACATTCTCACAAACAAATATCCTTCGAAAACTTATATTCCCATTCGTCCTACATCACGACACAAAGGGTAGGTCACCCTACTTTGTTAGAATGAAGAAATCAACTCTATGGAAGCCCCTTTCAAACATGCCTTGATCGTCCAGTTTCATCATGGTCGACCCCCGCTTGAAATGATCAGGAAGACGTTCTTGACTTTCTATTTTAAAATGGGTTTCTCAGTTGGGGTTTTGGATTCTAAACATGTTTTGATTCGTCTCCAATATGAACAAGATTTTCATTGTATGTGGTTGCGAGATCTTTGGTAAATTCACATATTCCCTTTGTGTGTGATTAAATGGTCGAAGGATTTCAAAGCTAATGTGGACATCCCTTCGGTTCTTATTTGGGTTAATCTACCATACCTTCCTATCCATTTTTTTTCCAAGGCATCTCTTTTTCCATTGCGAATGTAAATGGAAAGCCCATAAAACTAGACGAAGCAATAGGGTATCTCTCTCATCCTAGCAAGGCTAGAGGTTGTGTGGAGGTAAATGTGCTGAAGCAACTACCTAAGAGGATTTGGTTAGGTTCATCTGACACGAGTTTTTGGCAAAATATTTGTTATGAGAATATTCCACCTTATTCCCATTGTTGCTCTAAATTAGGTCACGACAGTTAGATTGTTAGAAGAAAGAGGAAACAACTATTGATAAACTAGTAGAGGTAGACAAGACCTTAACCAGAACAACTTGTGAGGAAACTTATTTGGAAACCTACTCAAAAAGTTCAAAACTCATGGAATAGAGACGGTAAAACTAATTCAGCTACGGTGCAATTGGGTAAGTAAATCCAGCAAAAACTAATTCTGCAAAGGTTGATAAGGGGACAACTGATAGTCACATACATGGTGCTGAAACTGGAATCTCAATTGATAAACAGTTTAAGGCATTGTCCAATCCATTTGATATATTGGCTACGGCAACTCGAAGCTGGAAGATAGTTAGATTAATATAGTGCATGGGGATTATTCTCCCATGCAAGGTGATTTGGAGACTAACACATTTAATGAATGGTATTATGTTATGTCCGATGTTCCAAAACTTAAAAAAAAAATTATTAGACCCTACAATAATAAAAAGCTACTTCCTCTCTCATAGAGCAACAAGGTTATTCGCTGATAAATCAATTGGGGAAGATTGGTATCACCTTTATGCATCGAATTCAGAATTCAATTTAGTCGGGGAAATAAATGATGACTGGGAGACTTTTTCAAAAGGGATGACCCCATTATTTCTAAGATTTGACTAGAAAGTATTAGAGGATTCGAAATTTTTAGAAGAAGAGTTTACAGTTGTTAAAAAGCAAAGACCCAAGAAAAATTATGCAGCATTAAAAACATCCCTAATTTAGACTCGCTTTCGAGGTAAGGCACGAAAAACTTTTCTTTTTGCAGTTTCCAAATGATCCAAGCACTTTTTTGAAATATTAGAGGTGTGGAAAATGGTCCCTCTATTCGTAGACTTAAATGTCTAATTTGTATTCATTCGATTTGCGTGTTTGCGTTACTTGAATCAAAAATTGATGATTATAAACTTGACGAGGTTTGTGGGAAATTAAAATTTGAAGGGGGAATGGAAAATAACTCTAATAAAATATGAATCATTTAGAAGAGTAATTGTAAGGTGGATTTAGCTCATGATTGTTCTCAATCTCTTTCTCTTTGTTTGAGTAATAAATTTTTTGATAAACCAATTCTTTTCACGGACATATATGCAAAATGCAAAAATGAAGAGAGATTGGTTTTGTGGAAATAACTTTAATACTTATAAACTCTTGGAGACATGAAATGGGTTGCGGTAGGGAGTTTTAATATTGTGGCTTCGAATGAAGAAAAAATTGGTGGGCATGGAGTCAATTGGGAAGGAGTTTTGGATTTCAACATCGCTCTTTTAAATATTGGGATACATAAAATTCAATTCAGTGGTTCTACATTTACGTGATGTAATAACTGGAACGGTAATGCTAGGATTTGGTCTCGTCTTGATAGAGTGGTGGGTAATAAGGAATGGATTAGCAAGAATTTTATAAGTTCGGTGGATTATCACCATAGGACTAACTCGGACCATAATCCCCTTACTCTCAAAATTAATATAGAAAATAAAGATTCTCCAAGACCATTTAAATTTTTGTCATTTTGGACGAAACGTGATGACTTCCTTAAAGTGGTGGAACAAGCGTGGAATTATGAAATTAAGGGTAGACCACTCACTGTCTTTGCGTAGAAACTGAAGAGGGTTAAAGCCTTCCTAAAAATTTGAATGAGAATTAAAATTGGTAACATTTTTCAAATGGTGAGAAAGGCAGAGGACGATATGTTGGGGATAAAAAAAGAGTTTGATGCATATCCTTTTATAGATTACCGAGTTAAATACCAAAAGGCGCGAGCTGATTACCTATCAACTTAAAACGAGAGGAAGATTATTGGAAGCAAAAGTCTAGATCTAGATGATCCAAAGATGGAGATGCTAATACAAAGTTTTCATTCCGTAACGAGGAAGAAAAGGGTTGTTCTCAATTTAAACCAAATAAAAAATGTCTATGGGCAGTGGGTGACGGATGAACACAAGTTGGAAAATGAGATTATCGGTTATTTTCCAAGCTGTTAACCTCGGACTGTGCTATTGTCAACAACTGTAATGTTAACACTCCTGGTAGCACCTGTGTTGGTAACTCCGTATGTATTTATAACTGCTTAGATATTGTGTGGGATAATATACCTCTTATAGTGTTGGTCGAAGACAACGAACAAGTCAGCAGTTTAACAGATTTGGAGGAAATCCACGAAGCTATATGCGATATGAATAAAGATGGAGTAGCAGGTCCGGACAGATTTAATGGTATTTGTTTCATAGCTTGTTGGCATATTATCAAAGTTGATCTTCACAAAGCTATAGGTTCTTTTTTATTAATGAGTAACTGGCAATTAGTTGGACTTCAACTAATGTGTTTTTAATTCCTAAAAATGAGAATCCTTAAACTTGTGGGAATTTACATCCTATTATTCTTTGTGACTTCTCGTCAGAAATCCTTTCTAAAATTTTTGCAAAAAGAATAGGACTTATTTTACCAAAAATAATCTCTCTAGCTTCATCCGATTTTATTAAGGGTCGCTTTATTTTGGAAAATGTCTTGCTAGTTTAAGAAATGATGACTTCATTTAAAAAAAAAGTGAGGGGCTCCAATCTTATTATTAAGATTGATATGTACAAAGCCTATGATAGGATGTCTTGGTTGTTCATCATCAAAATTCTTAGGAGATTTGGGTTTTCAAAAATTTTATCAACTTAATTTGGAGGTTGATTTCGAATTATTGGTAATTAATAGTTGTTAATGGGAAGAATTGTGGTCTCTTTAAATCTAAAAATGGGGTGAGACAAGGGGATCCTCTACTGATGGATTGATTTTTATTATCTCCGTAAGTGTTGAATCGGGGAGTTAAAAAATAATGGAAAGTGGAAAAATATCTCAATTTGCACTAACAAGGGGATGTCCGATTATTATTTGTCTTTCTTTTATAGATGACACCCTTTGTTTTGTAAATGGATATAGAAGTTCCCTTAAACACTTTTTGGAATTTTTAAAAGTCTACGAAGAGAATTCGGGTCAAGTGGTAAATTGCTACAAATCATTTTTCTATCTTCCGGGAAATAAATCACATGGCACGAAGAAAGTTGTTGAAAATGTTATTGGATTCAAATGAAAAGGTCTTCCCATCAATTATTTGGGGATTACTTTCTTCTCAGGCGGGAAATAGAAATCTTATTTTTCTCCATATATTGACAAGATGGTAGGGAAACTTAATTACTGGAACAATCGTAATATATCTCAGGAGGGAAGAGTTACTCTTATCAAATGAGTAACAAAATCAATGATTCTCCATCTCCTTGAAGCGATTAACCTTTCGGTAGATGTTCTCAATCATATAAATAATTTACTTGCTCTATTTTTATGGGGAAAACAAGAATAGAAGACAAAATTTGAATGGGTAAACTGGCATGATATTTACACAACAAAGGAAGAGGGAGGCTTAATCTTAGATCCATGATCGACTTATCTCTTGCTTATTCTCATAATTTGTGGTGGAAATTTTTTTAACTCCAATTTTTTATGGTCCCGATTCATGCATTCTAAATATAAAAAATTGTAGGCTCAAAAGTTTAGTGGTACTATATCGGTGTCATTACAGGTGTGGAGGTGAATGCAAATTGTTTGGGAGGACTTTTGAAAAAAAATTGATTTTATTTATGGGAGATGGGCTTTGACAAGTGATGGTGTTTTTATAGTGAAATCAGCTTGGCATTTGGTTAGAGAGAAAGGTTGTATCTAACAATCCTTCTCTCTAATATGGGATAAGAGGATTCCTAAAAAAATTCAATATTCATGTGGCATTTACTTTATAAAAGAATTATCATAGACGAGAACATCAAAAAACTTCATATTCCCCTTATTTCCAAATGTAGATAGTGTAATGTGGCATATGAGGAGGATAGAGACCATCTTTTTGTATTGATATTTTAGAGGTTTTTTCCCTTTTACGTGTTCACATTACTCTTTATTGATGTAAGCCACCGATGGGTAATAAAATTACGGGACACATTACTATATATATATATATATATATATATATATATACTCTAAATTTGGTTAGGTTTTATTTTTTATGAGAGATCATTATGTAGTTTTCGTAAATCTCATAATTTTAGTTTTCTCGCACAAACTGTTTTTCACAAGGTTGAAAAAACAATTTATAAAGCAAAATATTTTTGTTCTTGGCTTTAGAATTGATTTCTCAACCATATGTGAATTTCAAACTTATTTTTTCATTTTTATTACCTCTTCATTGGATACTTTGGATTTGATTGTGAATTTGTGTTGATCTTCTTGGCTACTATTTTGTTTGGTCTGATTCAGTAGTTTACAGGGTTATTTAGTGCTTGCCTTAGAATACTAGTTATATTGGGAGTACTAGTTCATTTAAACATTTGTAAACTATAATTTGTACTAAAACTATTGTTATAGTGGACTTGTGGCACGTGTGGTGTTTGGAACTAAAAGACTCGAGGCTTACTAGTACGTTGGGTTCCTCATTAACAAATATTGTGTCTTTCTCAATTTTTTTCATCTCATTATGTCCCTATTTTACTTTGAACACTACACCAATCTAAATTGTTAATTTTTTGTGTGCATGTGTGTGTATATTTCAACCATTGAAGTTTAAAGGGTTTTACCAAATAGTTAAAAGATAATTTTAATCTTAACACTTTTGTGTCGATATATTACTTTCAAGTGGTATCATAGAAATAGGGATTACTTTATTTTAAAGTTATCATTACTCTTTGTAAGGGAAAATAGTCTAAGCTTAGGCTAAGTATTTATTTTATTTGCACATAGGCTAGTTTGACGTATCCCGATACAAATCGTTTCGTACCGTCACGACAAACTGACTCCAAGATTGAAGACTTGCCTACATCCTGCAAAGGTATAGATCAGCCAGTGTTTAAATTTATTCATGAAATTTATTTTGGGATGTTTTATTTTTATTAAAACTGAAACAAGATTTTTTTTAAGTTTAAATATTGAAGCATTTTTTTATTAAAAATTTTTAAAGTTCACTGACGTCGTTCAAATGAGAAGGTATTCTCGTTCGAATGAGATGTCAAAGGCATTCGAAGCATCGATTGATCTCTACATTTAGCGTGCATCTAACGAGTGAGTACTATTTTACATCGTTTGAAGTTGGTTTAAACGAGGTGGCATTGTCGTTCGAATGAACTCTATTTTCGTTCAAATGAAGTTCCTTTCTCATTCGAATGAGCCTCATTTTCGTTCGAACAAACCATCACCTCGAATTTTATGCATGAGATATAAATATTTTTTTCGATGGTTTTCACCACTTTTGTCTACCAAAACACTTTTGATTCAGAAACGCGACCCCAAATATATTTTGTGAATTCGCTTGAACCTTGTTGAGATATACTCATTGTGGAGAGATCATCTCTACGACTGACTTATGAACCCGAAAGGATCACGGGTGAAGACTGAAGGCTGATTGGTGGATACCGATGGTGGACTGCCACCTGTGGACTGTTCAAGATTGAGGAGTATTCTTTAGAGATTCTACAAAGACTGTATGTTGTGCTTGTGGGTCATATCAAGTAGCATTGTTTGTCGACTGTCTTGTCAAGTTTCTAAAGTGCTGAAAAAGATTTTTCCCTAAAAGGGGATTTTCCTCAGTTGTCATGTGATTGCATGTTTATTTATCTGTTTTATCACTTAGATGCACATCTTAGGATAATAAGATAAAATCATATTTGTGTTTGGACATTTAATTATATAAATGATTCCATTATGATTGATAAAGCACACTCTCAAATTAGTATCATAGCAGGTAAGATATTGTGTGATCTTTTTCCGCAAAATTTATTTTTATTTGATATCAATTTTTTTTTTAATTTTTGATCTTTGAAAAGACGAATTTTAATGGATAATTAGTATAATTGAATGCCCATCTTTGATGGTTCCAATTATGCCTACTAGAAAGCTTGGATGAGGTCACCCTTAAAAGACATAAATGAACGAGTCTGGTTAGTTTGTGAAAGAGGGTGGAGTCCTTCCACTGCCATTGTAGATAATGTAGTTAGCCCTAAACATGTCTTTCAGTGGACAGATAACAACTTTAGGTAGAGTAATTTTAACTCTCATGGACTTAGTGCTATTGTTGTAGCTATCACCCTTGACGAGTTCTGCCGCATTATGACGTGCATCATGTCTAAGGAAGTGACGGACACCCTTAAGCTCACTCATGATGGCACCAATGCTGTAAAGGCATTTAAGCTTCAAAATTTGACCACCCAATTTGAGACCATTACCTTGCTAAAGGCTCAGTCTTTTGATGAGTTTTATCCACGTTTGTCGGATATAGTTAATTCTAGTTTTAATTTTAGTAAGTAGATTCCTGAGATGAGAGTTGTTAAGAAAATTTTGAGATCACTCCAGTTACCGCTTTATTCCTAAGGTCACCATACTTAATTCATTAGGGATCCTAGACACTGTTAGGTTATAAGAACTTGTAGGTGATTTTCAAACGTATGAGATTGATATGTTCCCTAAAACTATTAAATCTAAGGAATTAGGGATTGCTTTAAAGACTCAAACTAAGAAAAATAAGAAAGAAAAAGTTTGTGAGTCCGAATCTGATATAGATCTTGCTTTTGATGACTTATCCCTTTTTACGAAAAATTTCAAAAAGTTTCTCAAATTTTTCAAAGAAAATATTTTTGAGAAAAATAAAAATAAAAATGAGGGAACAAACGGGGGAGAGAAAGAAGAAGAGATTAGGTGTTATGAATTTGAGGGTAAAGGGCACAAGTCACATGAGTGTCCCACTAGGCTTAAGAGAAAGGGCAAGAAAGTTGTGCATACAACAACTCTTAGCGATAGTGACACTGAGTCGGTTGATCAGGGGGAGAATCACCGCATGAAACGTATGTTGCGTTCATGGATAGTCACATTAGCACTTTTAGTATGTACCACATCGATGAGGACATATTTAAATATGAGAGCCTCGATAATGTTTCGATTCATTCTAGAGATTGTGAGAATGAGGGAGAAAGTGGTCTCCACAAGGCTTTTAGTGATCTTTACACCGAGACTTTGAAAACTAAAAAGGCTAATAAAGATTTGTCTCTTAGGGTATTAGATTTGGATAAAGAGGTGAAAGTTTTAGAGATTCTGAGGAGTTGGTGAGTCAATTCGAGAAAGTGAAGATTTCTTTATATGAGTAGTTGATCATTTTATGCTTGGAAAAGACCGATTTGACCAACACTCTGGGTAGTCTTAGGGGAGATCTTCAATCTTTATTGAAGACTTGTGAGAAACTTGAAGCTTGTATATCTTAACTCGAGAGCAATCTCGAACATGGTTGGGAGGTCAAGGTTAGTTTAGAGGACATATCTAAGAATGTAAGGAAGATGCTCCTCGGTCCCACATTAGGTAACGTCGAGAGGCAAGGACTAGGTCATAACGGTGCATCCACTTCCCATGCCGCACCCGAGCCGCTTCTCGGGTTTGTGCATAAGATATAAATATTTGTTTCATTTTCCAAATTTTATGGGATTTTGCCAAATCGATTTATGCACATCTGTTGCAAAGGTTTTCATCCCTTTTTCTACAAAAAGACTTTTGATTCACAAACACATCCCCAAATATATTTTGTGAATCTGTTTGAACCTTGTTAAAATATACTCATTGTGGAGAGATCATCTCTATGGCTAACCTGTGAACCCGAAAGGATCACGGCTAAAGACTGAAGGTTGAATTATGGATACCGATGGTGGATCGTCACTTGTGGACTACTTGGGATTAAGGAGTATTCTTTCGAGATTTCGTGAAAACTGTGCATTGTGCTTGTCAGCCATGTCAAGTAGCATTGTAAGTTGACTGTCTTGTCAAGTTCCTAAAGTGTTGAAAAAGATTTTTCCCTAAAAATACTTTTTTCCTCGTTTATCGTGTGATTTCATATTTATTTATCTGTTTTATCACTTAGATGCATGTCTTAGGATAATAAGATAAAATCAGATTTGTGTTTGGATATTTAATTATATAAATCATTCCATTGAGATCGCGAAAGCACACTCTCACTCTTTAAGATCCTAAACTTTTTATTTTAAA
The DNA here is from genome assembly GCA_949130495.1 of Sambucus nigra. Taxonomy (NCBI): domain Eukaryota; kingdom Viridiplantae; phylum Streptophyta; class Magnoliopsida; order Dipsacales; family Adoxaceae; genus Sambucus; species Sambucus nigra. The sequence continues at coordinate 91,208,866 of OX422210.1, read as the reverse complement.
CTTATTTTAAATGAATGGCCGAAATGGTAGTTCTATACGTTCTCCTCAGTTTGATGGTGCAAATTTTTCTCACTAGAAAGTAAGAATGATTAAACATATCCAATAATAGGGGATGATGTATGAAATATGATTGAAAATGATTTTTCAATACGTACTTGTGTAATTGGTGAAGGTGGTATTCAAAGAACTGAGAGAAAAGCACTTTATGAATGGTCTAAAAATGAGAAGTTAAGTTGAAAATATAACAATAAAGGCAGAAATTCCATTTTTCAAGCAATGGGTGAGTCTGATTTTAAACGTATCTCAGCCTGCACCACTTCTAAGGTATCTTGGGACATTTTAATCATTATACATAAGGGTGGTGCTAAAGTTAAAAAGGTCTAAGTCTTAATTCTTAGTACATATATATGATACCATGTTTATGAGAGATGAAGAAATTTTTTGATTTCTATATTAGGTTGTAAAATATAATAAATCAATCACATACTAATGGTATTGTATATGCTGATTCTGAAATATGTGCTAAAATTCTAAGATCTTTGCCTCATACATTTTCCATCAAGAAACATGCTATAGAAGAAATGGATGATACTCACATGGCACCTAACCTATTATGCAGTAAAATGAGGACTTTTGAACTTGAAACTACTTTAAGTGATAATCAAAGAGAAAAAACAAAACCACACACTTCACAACCTTCTTTAGTGTTTAAATCTTCTGTGAATAGTCTTGATTTTGTATCTTCTTTATCTAAAGTTGATGATGTAATACCCCGTATTTCTGCATAGTTAAGAAGGAAAATACGTTTTATTTAAATTACGTGAGTAGAGTAATTTAATGTGAAAATACGTTTTATTTAAATTACGTGAGTAGAGTAATTTAATGTGATACATTTTAAATTAAATTACGTAAGTAGAGTAATTTAATGTGATGTAATAATAATAATGATTATTAAGTAATTAATTAATCATTATGGCTATTAGACATAAATTGAAAGTTAGAAACTGATTAATATGACGATTAAAAATTTACTAAATGTGAATAGTAAATATTTAAAGTTGATATGTACGGCCTAGCGATTTATATGGACGTACCTGAGTTTATCTCGATCGAGTGTCGCGCGTAGACAAAATTAAAGGTGAGATGAGAAACATATTTTAAGAAACTCAAAAGATAATTTAGAGTCCACAGATGATTCCGAAAGGGTCGAATTAGTCAAAATAGTGTACCCGGGGGTACTAGTTGAGTGTCGGGTCATTTTTGGGCTAAATCGGGACCATACAAGGGCATTTTGGTCTCTTTACATTTAAGGGTGAGGAGACCTACGAATTTTGGAACTCTAAGTCAGATTATAAAAGTTGGAGGCTAGGGTTAGAGAGGAGGGAAATACACCATAGCCATTAGAGAGAAGAGAGAAACAATTTCCTAAGGCAAAAGAAGGAAGTAGGGAGAATTCAAAGGAGATTTCACTACCAACTTGTTGGGAAAAAGGATTGAAGGATAAGAATCATCAATCATTAACAAAAACCACGAAATCAGACCCTACAAAACATAAGGAAAGTGGTTATTTGCAAAATAAATTGATTTATAATACCCATGTATAAGTTTTAGGACGAACATGATTTTTATGATATTTTTGGGAGCAAACACTTGAATATGATCCATGATTGATAAGGATTTCATGTAGAATGTTTTTTTTATCTCCAAATAATCTGATATCATAGAAGACTTGATGATTAAATCGAACTAAAAATTTGGACTTATGATGAAAATATGGAAAGATTGTATTTTTAGGGTTCTTGAATAATAATAAGATTTTTAGTTAATATGGACGAAAATTGTAATGATTTTGTTATTTTAAGTCGTTAGTAATCATCCCAGAATATGTAGGAATGATTAGAAATTGTTAGTTGCAAGTATGGTGAATTATCATGGGAGATGGAGAAATAAAAATGGTGTAACCCGCATGAAGAAGACGATCTGGGTCTGTCACTGCTCGATCGATCGATCGACCCTTGAATGTCGATCGATCGAGCAGTCGACCGATACCATATCCCATCGATCGATCGACCCTGGCTGTACTTTAGAGAATTTTTTGGATAAATTTCTTTTCAATTACCGTTACTTAATGGGAACCTTAGTGATGACATTTTACCTATGAAGGGACTTAATAGATACCAGTATGTGTACCGTGAGATTTCTTCATAAATGATTGAGTGTGAAATTTGGAGAAATGGACCGACGGGAAGGTAACCGATTGAATCGTGTGTCGGGAATGTGAGAATTTATTTATGAAAAGAGTGAGTAAATTTCGGAAAAATACCAGTAGGTTAGAGATAGCTTAACTACTGAATCAAGGGAGGGGTAACTAGGACACTTAGAGTTGCATGAATACTCGAATAAATGCGATACTGAAACAAATCGTAAATTAATGAGTACGGCGAATATAAGTAAAGTATATTACGTACATGCATGATTTGATAGGTCGGGTGTGTCTTACTAAATTATATGAATTTTTGGGTTAAGAGAACTATAGCTAAATTAATTATATCAGGGTCGATGAGATATTCCGAACTAACATAAAGTTATTATATGTTTGGGGTCGATGTAAAATGTTGAACCAAACCTTAAGACTGGTGTCGCGAAGTCCCAAACCAGAAAATGTATATATATTTATAAATAGTTGGGGTCGATGGATCATTCCGAACCAACTCTCACTTAGGGTCAATGAATCATTCCGAACCAAGAGTCCTTTATGTGCGTCAAAAGGATATGTTAATGATAACTAATATTTAATACATGTTGCGTGATCAAATGTATTCCATATGTATAATCTACTGATTTAGGATAGTAGATGATGAGAAGGATTGAAAATATCTTAGTAATAATTAAGTAGCGTGATGCAATTATTATAAGATAAGGATAACAAGAAGTAAATAAGTTATCTACGTTTATAGCATATGAAATATGGATTATTAAAATACTGTGAGTATGCTATGGGGACTTAGTGAGGGAGTACATGCAGTGGGGCATTCTGATATAGTTAATTGGGGTAGTTTATCTAGGTGAACTAAGTACCCTCGTTAGATATGCACTATAGAAGAGAGTTGAGGAAGCTCAAGGGAGTGTGCGAAATCTTAATATGTGTAATCAATAACTCAATTGTGATAACTGCTTGCAAAATATTTTTAAATGTTTTTGAGTACTAACTCTTGCTATGTAAAAAAATTTAAAAACCTTTTAGGTGCCCAGCCACAGGGACACCCAGCATAATTTCATTCCAGGGATTTGGGAGCTGTAGCACGTGTGGATGTTGCAGGGATTGTTTAGACATTTCTCTTTTTCAGATCTAGTGCAGGATCTCAGTTTTAGTACTCTCAGTTGGAACATGTTGTCCAATCTTTACTTTTGTAGTTATTCTGATTTTGTATTTTGAGTTGGTTTTTCTTGGCCGTGGTTTTCGGCAAGACTTTATTTGTATTCAGTTATTTATGCGAATTGTTTTAGTATTGCTGGAATTATATCATTTCGTATGTGTTGTTTATTCTGCTTAAGGAAGATAAAATTTGGCACTAGCTTAATTTCACTTAGGTGGTTAGTAATTTAAAAAGTTTTCGGTAGTGATGCTAAGAATGAACCATTTAAGAAACCTGTTTAAATTAAATTAAGGCTTGATCACTCAAGGTTTAATTAGGCGGGGTGTCACAGATGGTATCAGAGCATCAGGTACCAGTATCCATAGGATCTGTACGGCTTACTGTGTTTCAGTGTAACGTTTGGTTGTATTAGAGCCCGACTATTAGGATTGTTGATTCACTTTCCGCTTTTGGGTTATCATACATCTGCTCTTAAAATTTTGTATAAACTGTGTACTTATACAATTTGATCTTATTTCAGATGCCACCGAGGAGGCAGCGAACGGAGAGGGCTGAAGCCAGAGATGAGGTGAGGGAGGCTCATCAAGAGCCACAGGTGCCGCTGCCACCACCCCCACCCGAGTTAATTTCCACTATTCAGGTTGCAGTGATAGTGGCACGGGAAGTCGAGACAGCAATGAGGGCCATGGCAGCCCATCTTCCTCAGCCCCTAGTACCACCTCCCGTGGCACCGGTAGTTCAGGCCCCAACATGACCATTTACTTGGCAGTGAGTCAGAGATACATTTCAGAAAGGGCATCCACCCGAGTTCCAGGGTAGTACCGATGTAGTGGAGGCGTGCAACTGGAAGAAAAATATCCAGTGCCACTTGCGCATGCTAGAGTGCACCGAGGTACATAAACAAATGCTAGCCACTTTTCGTCTGTCGGGAGCGGCCTTACAGTGGTGGGAGTCAGTTACCACCACCGAGGAAAGGGACACAATGGCAAAATTAAACCTATATTAGGGAAATCATATAGAAAATCATAGTCTTAGAGAGGAGATCAGAAAGAGAAATTGGGAGAGCCTTTGGGAGCCAAACCAAGAGAAGAGGGGTGTGTTCTTCGTCAAATCTTCATCTACAATAAATGAAATCAGACCTTACGAATTCATTCAGGCAAGTAGTTAAACTTGCCTTCATTTAAATTGCGGTATTGCGATTCATATCATGGTGGGTGTAAACCATATTCATTTTTGGGGTGGGTTACTACAATAAAATGGGTTTTGGTGATTTGAGCATGTTGTGTAGATTTAAAAGTTCAACTGAGGTTGTATTATGATTCAGTGTTATAGGAATCTAAATTATGTGAGGAACATAAAAGATATTTTGGGTTCATTCAAATAATAGAATTCAATTGTAGAAAATAATTAATTTGAACTTGTGAAATCCCAAATGTTGAAATTGAAGATTTTAATGTAAATCATTGATGTTTAAAGGTTATTAGGAGGATTAAAATCAGTATTAGATGCGTGTATTATGTTGGTTTTAACTGGGTTAAGGTATGTAAGGATTCATAAGCTTGTTTGGGTATCAATGGCGGAAAAAGGAAAAAATTGAGGGAATTAGGATTCGTGGAGAGGGAGACGAAGTCTGAAACCCAGATGGTCATTCGAATGACCAAGTATGTCGCGCGAACAACATAGGTATGTCGTGGGAACGACCTGTGTTCTCGTTTGAGCGACATTGCAAAACCTTTGGCAGTTCTAAAGGGGATTTAATTAGTGAGATAATTAAATGGAGGTTATTACCTAGGATATTGGGAGATGTGTATTAAGGATTATTAACATTAATAACGATCTCAAACTTATTAACGGAACTTTGAGCGATAAATCCTAAAAGGTTAAATTACAGACCAAGTAAGGGAGTTTGGGCATTTTGGTTGAGTGACGCCATTTAGATAAAATTTATTGAGGAGGAATTTATTGAACTAAGAGTCGGGGTTGTGACTCGATTATTTTTAGGCTAAGAGCTACGAGAGTTAGGTACGAGGTAGACGGTTTAATATATTATAGATAGATAATAAATTATTGAATATTAAATAATTTAAATTTAATGAGGGATGTTAAGATTAATAGTAGGAATTCGTGTAACAAATTCTAAAGGGTGAAGATACCGACCGAATGAGTGAGTCTAGGTATTGTAGTTGGGTGACACAACTTTAATGAAAAATAATCAATGTGAGATTAATTAAATTACAAGTCGGGACATAGACTTGGGTATATATATAGGCTAGTGCTATGGGTGTTAGGCACAGGTTAGCCGGACTTTATTAAATATATGTATACGGTTATGTGTGATAGTGTATATATAGTTATGTGCCCTATAGATATCGGTGAGAATGAAATTTGTAGGAATACATACCCCTCTAATGCTATCATAGGAGGTTACGCGATGTGGGTGAATCCCCTAGCTTGAGGAGCAGGGAGAGTATAATCTCCAGGTCATAGCGTCCAGTATTTATATGTTGTGATTATTTTCGGGGTCAGACGTCTTGGGTATGATTCTGTCTCACACCCGGGGAACTATGGTTGCCTCCGCTACGCTTATTAATATTTTTCTCAAGCTCGAGATTGATTGCGACTTGAGGTAGCCGGGTTAGAGTGAGCAGACCCGAAACATGATAGTATTTTAGAGAAAGCATTCGGTGAGTTATTACTCGGGAATAAGATGGTTATTATACTTAACATGTGTGTGAATGTTCTAGTATATTAGTACGTATATAGTATGAGTAGATAATTATATACGTGATTAATACATAAGTGTTAATGTATTTTTTATATAACTAGTGTGAAAGTTATATGACTTAAAAAAGGGTTTCTATATTACTAGTTTGAACGTTATATGATTTAATATAGTTGAACCGATTAATAAGTTAATGAGTAGATAACTTAATAATCAGAGTAATAATACTCGGGCTAGAGTAGTGTGGTAAAAAGAGGTGATACGACTAGTTAGGTGGGGTATTTTAACTAGGAAGGTTAGGAGGCAAGCGTAAGGTGTGCACATTAGATGAGGGGTGAGTTATACCTCAAGAGAATGCGACACGAGCTTAAATATGAAGAGTGTGCATGCATATTTAATTATTGCAATTTAACTGCTTGCTAAATATTTTCAAAATATTTTACTTGGGCTCTGACCCGTGTCAAAATATTTTTCAAAACCTTTTAAGGTGTCCATCCATAGGGACACCCAGTTTGAGGATTCTATCCAGGGATGCGCAGCTGCAGCTCAAGTGGAAGTTGCAGAACTTTGATATAGATTGTTCGTTCATTTATTCCTAATGTAGGATTTTTACTTCAATACTCATTTGGGCATGTCATCCTGAGATTTAGTATTCAATGATTTATTTGACCTTGTATATCTAGGTTATTATTTTAGTTTACTATTGTATTTTAATTGTTGAACCGATCGTTGATTTAATCATCTTTATTTATATTATTCATTTGTGTTGGATTCAGTTACCAGGTTGTGTGGATGGTTTTATTATGATTTATTTCCGCATGTTGTTAATTAATGAAAGATAAAATTTAGCACAAGTTTATTTTTATTACTAGGTGGTTATTAACTTTTTAACGGTTTTCGACAGTGATGCTAAGAATGGGCCATATGATTCCAACGCTTCATTTTGATCACGGGCTGGACACCCAGTATTTTAGTAGGCAGGGTATCGCAGATGGTATCAGAGCATCAGGTTTTAGAGTCCTTAGGATCAATGCGGATTATTACGTTTCAGCGTAGCATTCTTTGATATAAAGCCTTATTATAGGATTCTTATATTCCTCTACGTATGCGACTTACGTTCTCCTGCTATTAAGTATATTTGATACTATTCAAATACAAGTTTGATTGGGCTTCGTACACCGAACTATTTTGGACGACCAGCGACGGCCGTTGGAAGGACTACAGGGGGAGAGGCTCAGTAGAAGCCATGTAATATTCTAGGAATGGTGACCGCGATAGAATTCACCATGGTTATTATTCAGGCAGATGGCATTACGATAATCACTAGGGCGCAGTAGTTTCCTTAAGCACCGTCTCAGAAAACAGTGGTACAAATTCAGACTCACCCAGTGTAGTCGGCAAAGGGGTGGGGGAGTCGCAGACACTCCTCCCAAGAGCCATCCATAAGGATTCAGAAAGAAAAGGAGTGTGATGGGTCTATAGAGGGCGATAACCCAATGGAAATTATATAGGGTGGAGTGCAGTGTCACCCATGAGTTAATTTAGAGCAAAATTTTGGCTCATAAGAGCGGTGTTCTAATGATGGGAGTCAGTCACATAACTATGGAGAGATATCATGAATAATGAGGAATTTGGGGTGCAGTTTGATCGCAAATCCTCTCATTTGCTATTTAAATAGATAGGCAAAAGAGATTTTAATAATTGTTTCAGAATGGTCGTGCAGTGGTCGATCATGAAGGAAAGTTGGCGTGTTTAGCGAACTTCATACCCGATGAGGTGGATATAGAGAATCAAGAAGGTCCATAAGTTAACGATGGACTCATGAGTACAATATACAAGCATGGATGGTAAGTCCGGATAGAACAACTAGTATCGTTATCATCAATATCATACGTTTACAATTTAATATCAGCGCTTCTTTGAGAAGGGAGCCAAGACGGTTGGAGAACCTAACCGAAGGGCAAAATTGGAATTAACAATACTAGTGAGGCATCACAGGAGGGGATACCTAATAGAGAACCTATTTTAATGATTAAGATCAATTCCTACCAGGAGACGATGTATTTAATCAGAACCGTCAAGGCCAGCAACGAGTTCCACGGGGATAGCAATCAGGGTTAAGTCTACTAGGTCCATAAGGAGGATAACCCCGACATGGCCCATGGGGCCAGAGGAAGGGGAGTGAAACAGAGAGGTGTCTTAGGTGTAAAGAGTAGGAACACATGTGTGGATATTATCCACATTTAATTGGGGAACAAGGACAGGATGCCCAATAGGGGCAACAGTTATAAGAAGTTTTTTTTATTTGGTTGGGAAGAGGGTGGTATGTCCAGGAACCATTTGAACCGTGAGTACCATTGGTAACTAAAAGTATGAGTTGTATCCCGAGATGATTGGGGTCTGTTTTGTGTGACACACGCGAGTCACAGTTATTTATTATGTTCTAAATTTGCGTGAGAAACTAGTTTAGTAGAGGTATCGTTATTAATACAATAGTGTATATATATTTATCGTTGAGCAGCAGGGATCTCTTTAGTTCCATCATTAGGGGAGTAGGTATGGAAACAAAGAGGATATATTTTATGAGGATATCTCATTTTGAGAGGTGATATTCGAGGTATGGTTTTATCCTGGGTACGGATTGTTAAGCGATGGTGGGAGGGTACAGCAAGACTATCGTGTTCATTGTTCCAGAACAGGATGTATATTTTTGCGATGTCTCACTTGAAAGAGGGTCGAGCTTGCGGCTATATTTTTATGAAGTCAACTTTAGAGAGTACAATGGTATAGTTATATTGGATCCCGGTGTCTAGGGACTTTTACTAATGTGATTCAGGGTGTATCAGGTTCACCGTTGAGTGGAGAGTTTTAGCTCATTGTTGTTTACGTGCTGAGAACTTAGTGATATTGAGAGCAGCGTATTTTATGATGCCTTGAGAGATATGTTCATAGATGATTTGATTTATTTATCGAGAGACATAATTTATGATATCTTAGTTATGTGCTTTGGACCCACGAGTTTCGATGACCGACAATGCTAGGGGATACTACATTGGGGAAATTTTTTGAGCTTCATTGCAGGATGTTACATACATGGACCTTAATAAACGTTAGGAGTAGTGAGACGTTATTGGATGCTAGTGCATCAATTTTAAATGTTAAATTATTAAAAGTGTTGAGGAAACACTTTAAGTTGAGAGCTATTATGATATATGGCTAGTGGAGCCGGGTAGTGCTGTGAAGGAAGCACTGAGAAAATTTTTGCACCACAAGTTAATGGGTGGGGAAATATTGAGAAGAATTCAATTACAATTTGTGGGGTAATTGAGAATACCTATATGACATAGCCAAACCAAAAGTGCAGAGCTGAGCTTGAGATAAGTATATTACGTACGCGATGTTAGTAATAATTATGCTGGGATGTTAGGGCTATAGTATATATTATGGTAAAACTTTGTGTTTGTTGTTCCAATGTATGATTTACTTTTTCTAGTTATCACCTGAAAGAGGATCTAGTCTATATATACATGTATATACATTATAGTGTGTTTCATAATAGACTTGTAAGAAAATGTTTGTATTGTTATATTTGATCCGGGTGAGTAAGGACGATTACTGATGGGATTCAGGGTGGATATTATCTGGTGGGGAGTTATAGCACATGATTGATTCGCGCTAAAAAACTACTGATAGTAGGGGCATCATATTGTATGATGTCTTTTGTAACATGAGAGTGGACGAGTATACTTTTATGTTAGTAGATGGTAATTTGGGGGTACGTTCTATGGACTAGGGGTCTAACGGATCTCAACGACCAACAATGTTAGGTAGTAGTGCATCGGAGGGGTTCCTTGTTTGGATTTCTCTTTGCGAGATGTTCCACGCACGAAACTTAGCGCAATATTAGAAGTGGGGAGATATTCGGTCATTAGAACATGGGTTTGGTACCTTGGTTAATACACACATATGTGGTTATAACAGTGAGTTAAAAGTAATGTTACGATTTAACGCTAGTGGAGCCGGGTAATATTCATGCAGATGAGTATGGATATAGGGTGTATGGGCGCCCTGGGTAATTAACTTAATTTTAAAATAATCCCCGATTGGAAAGGGGTAGAGTTATGTGTAGCGATATTATAAGAATGTGAGTAAGGAAGTATTCGAGACTTAGAGTATTAGACTCGTCTTAATTTTGAGGACGACATTCCTTTGTAAGGGGGGGAAGTATGTAACACCTTGTATTTTTTAGGATTTAGAATTTAATTAATTTGGTGATATAAGAATTAATTTATCTGGAGGATTTAATGAAATTAGTGAATTGAGAATTAATTAATTGGGGTTAGTTTTTAATTCACATGTGTCGTTATTTGAGGTCGAGGTTAGAGATTTTAATTAAGTAACTCGGATAACTATTCTGAGTGCACGATTGATTCCAAATAGGTCAAGATAATAAAAAAATAGTACCCGGGAGTAGTAATTGGGTCTCCGGGCATTTTTAGGTATAATCGGGCTCACACGGGAGTGTTCGAGTCATTTGGGTTTGGCCCATGAGCTTAATTTCGAAATTAGCAAAATAAAACCTATATTAGGGATTTTTTGGATGATACAACTCATATAGGAAACCCTAGTTTTTCATAGGAGAAAAGAGGGAGAAATTGGGAGAGCCTTTGGGAGCCAAACCAAAAGAAGAGGGGTGTGTTTTTCGTTAAATTTTCGTCTACAACAAAGGAAATTAGACCCCACGAATTCATTCAGGAAAGTAGTTGAACTTTCTTTCATTTAAATTGCATTATTACAATTTATATCATGGTGCGTGTAAACCATAATCATTTTTGGGGTGGGTTATTACATTAAAATGGGTTTTGGTGATTTGAGCATGTTGTGTAGATTTAAAAGTTCAACTGAGGTTGTATTATGATTCAGTGTTATAAAAAAATCTAAATTATGTGAGGAACATAAAAGATGTTGAGGGTTAATTCGGATAATAGAATCAAATTGTAGAAAACAATTTATTTGAACTCGTAAAAATTCAAATGTGGAAATTGAAGATTTTGATGTAAATCGTTGATGTTTAAAGGTTATTAGGAGGATTAAAATCAGTATAAGATTTGTGTGCTCTGTTGGTTTTGAGAACACACTATATATTTACTTACTTGAGTCTACATATATAGGAGTTCCAACTAGTTTGGATATTGAGACAAAGTAGATTAGTTTTTTATGAGTTGCTCTGTCTCTCAAAGGTTCAAGCATGAATGAAGAAATCCAGTCCAAGAAATCCTAAAGATCACCTAAAGGGAAGTTAATTCTATTTTATAACCACTTTAGGACACTTGCACTGCATATTTTATAGTTCCTATGTGCATATGTTAATTTAAACACTTTAACTAGTTTTTACAAATCAAGTAAATTTCTTATAACATTTTTAAAACATTTTAAATAATTTTTGAAATTATTAAAATTTGGTTTTTAAAAAGTATTGGGACTAAAAGTTAAATTATGCAAAATATTTTTTTTCATTAAAAGTTGTGTTGGTTAGGATCTTAAAGCGCTAGAGATTTTAGTTGGAGAATGCAATTATTTTCAAAACACATGTTTTTCAGTGACTAGTAATAACAGCCATGATATCTTATCGGCATCAACACACGTGTTTGCTCCTGAGTTGTTAATTTTGTGTTTTCTCATAGACACATTATTTACATTCATTCTCATCCCTTGGATGCTCATTATCGACGATATGCATGTGTTTGTTAGCAATCCATGTGTAACCAGTCTTAACCAATCAGCGTTAGTTATTTCCACCACTTATATTAAACCGTTAGATTGGGGGTTAACTGGTCAAAGATAATCTCAGCCCTTGGATTGCCTCAGACGTTCGAGATTCTTCCTTAGCTACTATATAAACCCATGTAGTCTCAACCATTAGAGACTTTTGGCTTTCTTCCAAACAGAGAGAAAAAGAGATAGTAGAGAGAAGAGAGAGACGGGAGAAGAGAGAGAAATGAAATATAGAGAAGAGTGAGAGAGAGAGAGAAGAAACCCTAATCTTCGAAGTGTTTTCCCTTCACCCAAACACCATAACCTTCAAAGTTTCATACACCAGAAAACCTAAACCTTGAGAGTTAGATCCATCTAGGAATTCTGTGAGTTTGGTGTTGGGTTTGAGAGACATTTGAAGACCTCTTCAAGTCTTAGTTTCTCTTAGAACTCATCTCTAAGAGAATCTTGAGTTTCACTGTTGAAACTTGAGTTTTTATTCAAGAGAATATAACACGTATAAATTTTCTTTATTATTATCTTTTGGATTTTTTTATTTTAGATCATTTTTGTTTCAAGTAATTTTGAAAAAGAAACTTCTGAGTTTCAAGACTATATCAGATCTCTAAAGCGTTTGTGTTTCTGATCTTATATTTCAAGATTTATGAAATAAACGTGTACAAAAATAAAAATAAACACATAGGACCTTGAGTAGTTTTAAAAGCAAGATTGTTTTTCAGATCTGATCTTGAAAAGAAGGCATTTCTCAAAATAATTTGAATCAGTTTCTCCATGTCATATAGAACCTCTTGATTTATTGGAATTTGTCTGTATAAATAATTTGAGAGGGTGAGTTGCATAAATATGCATTTATTGCACATCATAAACACATTCTCACACATGAACACTTAGTCAGAGTGGTTCTGTTTGAGAAACTTGGATATTGAAAGAGTTGCTAGAATCAGAAGTCAAGGAAAAAGAGATCAAGAAAAAGGCAAATAAGCAACCAGAAAAGATCAGTTCAAGTCAGAAAACCTTTAGAGTGGATTAGCTCATATAGGTATAACTCTGAACTTAGATTTAGGATCTTTGTGTGCTTGATTAAGTGTTGTAACTTGATTCTTTATTATAGTGGATTTTTGGTTTGTGCTGTAGGGGGCACCGTGGATATTTCCCTTGATTAAGGGTTTTACCACATTAAAATTCATGTGTTCTTTACTTTGAATATTCTTAATTTCTGTTGTGATTGGTACTACATGTTGGACTTAGTAGATGATTTTTAATTTCTAAAACCTAAGATAATCAACTACGAAATCTGGACTATATATTTAGAAATTTTTTTTTGAACACATCTTGTGTTTTTATTCGAAAAGAGTTTTGTCCAAAAAGTTTAATCGGAGTTTACACAACTTATAACATTTTGTTATTAATCTAGTAAATAAGTTTTTCAAGTTTTAATTGGGTTAAGGTATTTGAGGATTCAAAAGCTTGTTTGGGTGTCAATGGCGAAAAAAGGAAAAAATTTAGGGAATCAAGAGTCGTGGTGAAGGAGACGAAGTCTGAAACCGTTCGAACGACCAAGTATGTCATGCGAACGATTGTGTCGTTTGAACGGCGTTGCGAACCCTCAGCAGTTCATTCCTTTTATTTGCTTGGCTTGGGATTTAATTATGGACTAAGGGGAATTTAATTAGTGAGATAATTAAATGGAGGTTAATACCTAGGATATTGGGAGATGGGTATTAAGAAATATTAACATTAATAAGGGTATCAAACTTATTAATTGAATTTTATGTTATAAATACTAAAAGGTTAAATTACGGACCAAGTAAGGGAGTTTGGGCTTTTTGGTTGAGTGACGCCATTTAGATAAAATTTATTGAGGAGAAATTTATTGAACTAAGAGTCGGGGTTGTGACTCGGGTATTTTTAGGCTAAGTGCTACGGGAGTTTGGCATGGCGTAACCGGTTTAATTTATTATAGATATGTAATAAATTATCAAATATTAAATAATTTAAATTTAATGAGGGGTGTTAAACTTAATAGTGGTAATTCGTGTAAAAATTCTAAAGGGTGACGATACAAACCGAATGAGTAAGTCTGGGTGTTGTAGTTGGGTGACATAACTTTAATGAAAAATAAATAATGTCAGATTAATTAAATTACAAGTCGGGATATAGACATATTTGGGCTAGTGCTATGGTGTTAGGCACGGGTTCGTCGGACTTTATTTTATATATATATATATACGGTTATGTCGGGTGTTTTCACTGTTCCATAAGTTTGGATAATTGATGGTGAAACCTAATGACCCATATTCGGCATCTATTGCTTTTTATTGCCTTTAGATGTTTTCGGGCTCTTTTAACCTCTGTGGACCTCGGATAATAAAATTCCTCAATTTTTTAGGTCCGATATAACGGTGGCTTAGTATTCGCAAAGGCCAAATGAGAACCTTTCACAGCCCTTCCCCTTTTTAAAATACCACACAATCTCGCCAAAACGGTTTTTATATGCATTCCACTCTTGTCAAGGTTTATCGCCTATGGTTCGTTGTATAGACAGAATTGAGATGGAAACACTCAAGACAATATGTGATAGACAAGTACATTAATAAAATAAAGCCGTGCATGTGTGCAATAATGGAGATATGGAGCCAAACATGTAGAATGATATCATTAATCACATCTCAAAGACTCTAAACAATGTAAAGCACATGGATGCAATGATGTATTGTCTCAAATCACTATCAAACAGTCACGTGAAAAATGGAAATGGGAGTTGTGACTCGGCCATCTTAAATGCTCATCCATAGGAGGTGTAAACAAAATACAAAAATATTTTTGTGCTTTTCTAAAATTTTTATAAAAAGAAAATTGTTTTGGATTTTTCGAAAAAAATATACAAAGAAAATATAATAATACAAACGATACAAACTAGCTATAGGAATCATATGATATGAACGCGCCATTTTGATTGAGCGCGAAAAGTAGTGTCGCGTCAGAACGCTAATCGTTATTTTCGTTTCGCCTACTCAATACAAAAACCTAAATTACGATGACACTTGCGAGGCAAGTATAGTGGTAAGTCGGGTATCGTAAGAAATCCACAGGGAGTGATTAAATTTTAGATGTTAATTGCTTTAAAAATTCAGGAATAAAAGTGTAAAATAAATAAACGAAAAGGTCGTGGTTGGGAATGGTGACAAAAGAAAAGAATAAGTTACGCTACACAAAATTAAAGCGAGAATCGAGATCGCATTCCACCACACGGATCGAAACAACTATTAATCAAGATTCTGGCTCGAAAGCAATTTAATCGAGCATTTTCAATTAAGCATAAACATCACACAATAAGGAATTCAATCCAAAGTTGCGAGATTAAACATTTAACCGAAAATGGTCACACGCGGATTAAATTCGAATTATTGCTATAAACACTAAAGTTGCGTGACAAATAAAGTTAAACGCATAACAATCCAACTTTAATACACACGGTTTCAATTAAATGCAATTTTACGCAAAACCTAACTTTCGAGGTCCAAACCCGTAAATGGCGAAACACAACCCCGACCCTATTTATCTAAGGGCAAGACATAAATGAAACTAATTAACAAAGTAATAAACTAATTAAGCAAGAAATAAATAACTAAAACTAATTATCTAAGCATTAAATTAAACTACAACAATGGAAATAAACTAGAACAACAATTATATTAATGGTAGGGGTAATGAAAAATCCAACTTACAACACCCAAAAGTTGTCACACCAAATGGAGAAGAAGAAGAGCTCTCAAAGAACCCAAACCCTAAGCTAAACTATCCTAAAAAATGAAGAGTTATATCTCAAAATGAGATGGATTGGTTTTATACAAAATATCCCATGGCAAACTTGTAATAAAAGGGAAGAAAAACAAAAATTTACAGGGCCAAATCGATTCGGAAATGGTCCGAATCGATTCAAAAATGGGGGAGATTCGTATCTGGCATTCTGGTGCATTCCGAATCGATTCGGTTTTTGGCCGAATCGATTCGCACCCTACAGGTCTGAAATCTGCAGCTTTGTCATGTTTTACAGAAAATGCCGCCATTTCTTCGTTATAGCTCAGAATGAGACATGGTCGGAGGCTACGTGAAGATAACTCAGAGGAATAAAACATTCAAGAAGACATTAGGATAAAAAACCAAAATATGAAATGACTAAAATGCCTTTGAATGTGACCTTGAGTGTACTTTTTAAGTCAAAATCATCCTAAAAATGCCATAACTCCATCGATACAACTCGGATTCATGCACCGTCGGTGGCCACGCGAAGAGAAATCAAAGGGATTTAACTTCCGTGAAGAGATCGGGATTCAGACCCAAATACTGAAATTACTAAAATGCCCCTGAAGCAGCAGTAGTCGACGGAACATTTCCGGAAAGCGTCCGAACTTCATATTAAGCATCCAAATACCTACAAAAGCTCAATTAACCCCTGCAAAACATGTTAACATAGAAATTCGAGGTTTTCTGGTTAACGAGCAGAAGTATAGGGATTATGATACCCAAGGGGGCTAATAAGGCGTAGGTTAACGGGTGAACTACGCAATATATGAATCGTATCACACCCCCTAACTTACACATTGCTAGTCCCTAGAAATGAAATAGGAAACAACAAGAACTACAAGAAAATCACAAATAGTATACAAGTACAAAATGGGATGAAAAAGTAATAAAAAGATAAGGCCACTTTCACGAGCGAACGATTTCATTTAGCATATGCAATAAGCCGTTAAGCCCCTAGGTTACCCTAGTGGACGAGTGTTGTCTCGTGAGGGTTTTTAGGGATGAAACCCATAAACATCATACAATTTCCTCAAAATATTCCCAACCCAATATGCGAAAAACTCAACAACAACGAAAAAGATTTCAAAAATGTTATTATCATATTGAACGAATTCAAGCTAAAGTCCGTTGTTATTAACACGTTGAATGCACCTCATAGAATTGAAACTTTAAAAGTGGGAGGGGGGGAGAGAAAATGAAAAGTATGATTTGGAAAAAACTTAAATAATTCGTATAATTAACATTAACGCATGCATGTATTCTATCCTCACGGGCATTACACTCATCAAATGAATTCACTCGAAACAGGGAGGTAACACACGGAACATACGGGCATAAAGAGTAAATGTAAATGAAAACTAGGCCGCACACATGTCACAAATGAAGAATGCTATATAGAAAACGAAAAACTTGTAATCTCAATGAAAGATACCCCTCATTAAAGGAGGCGAAATGCTTTTTTACATATTATCAAAACTATTATGACTTTTAACTTAAATTCACCCTAAGATCACATAGGACTTTATAGGGTTATAATGTAGGCTAGGCTAGGGTACGAAATGAAAGGGATGTATGTACGGATTCAAAGTGTTCGGAATGAAAACTTGGAATAATGGGAAGAATGCGGGCAATTCCAAAATTGAAAAACAAGTTCCAAAACAAGCATTAAATGTGCAATGTGAGAATAACAAGGATTACTGAACACTATATACATTACATACAACTTTCTCTTTTGTTTTCTTTTCTTCTTTTTCTCACTTTTTCTTTTCTTTTCTTTTTCTTTTTTCTTTTTCTTTTCTTTTTCACTACTCTTTTTCTTTACTTTTCTCACTCTTTTCATGATCAAATTGCAACCACACTACACAACATCATTCAATCCCAATTAACATTCCAAACAAAGGTAAGGAAGGTAATATAAATGGTTTAAAACTCCAATGTGGAGTTGGTTATGGGAATGGGGTTATGAAACGAAAGGCTATATTTAGGCTCAAAGGGGTTAACGAGGGTAAACATATAAGGGTGAGGTCAAGGCTAATAAGGCTGATATAACAAAGATTGCTTATGATCATTTCATAAAGTTTACGCAATTCTCAAGTCAAAACAATATATGAAAATCATGCTCAAGTAACACATTTTAAGATATACACTAAATTAATGAACGATCAATGAAAGAATAGAGAGATTACCAACGAATTCAACATTTTCAACGAGGAAAGAATAGTGTATACACTCACAAGCGACGAAAGGTACAAAGCTTACTCGGTGTAAGTATATACGATGAAACAAAAGATTATCGAGTTATAAAAATCTTAAACCAAATCAATATAACAAGGAAAGTGCATATGCTCATGGGATAAAGTTTAATTCATGAAGTTATTCACAATATCAATGATTTGAGGACTAAAGTCTAATAACTTCTAAAATAGAGAACATGCATCGTTGAGTTGTTTATTGGATCGGACAATTATTAAAATTTATCATCGAAAACAAAGCAAAATGCCCAACAAAGGAGAAAAAAGAAAGAAAATATTTTTGAAATTTTTTAATTTTTCACAAAAAGGCATACTTAGTAACTAAGTGTGAGCAAATCCATGGACAGAACAAAGAAATGGATAAAATATCCTACACCCCCTAACTTAAATGTTGCATTATCCTCAATGCGCATTAAGATCACAACACAAAGAGAGGAAAAGAACGATATTACCCAAAATTGGAGCGATCTCCATAAGCATGAGTCCAATGAAATCTACAAAACAAGTTAGTGCCGAGCATAGCAAAAACAAATAACACAAAGTTAACTAATTACACTAGACTAAATTAAAAGGAAAGAAAGAAAATTAAAAAGCTAACTATTTACAACCTACTATTTAGGCTTCACACTAACTATACACTAGAAGTCTAAATAGTTGAGGGTCCACCCAAACAGGGATTTGACTTTGAAAGATCAATGGTGGACCCCCCAAAGTGAACATGCCTCCCAAAAAATAAGAATTCCGTTTGAACAACGGAAGGCACGTGGGTGGTGAAAAAGTGAACCATCGCCAATTTGAAATTTTAGGCGGACGATGGGGGGATTTGGATACTATGGGGGACAAGACTACATTAGTCTCAGAAAAATCAAAATCACATCCCCAAGATTCTTCAATTGGAAGGGGAGGTGGGGAAAGTGCAAGTGAAAAGTCCATGAGATTAAGTATCTCAAAATAACATTCTCGTTCAAGAATCGGGTCAAAGTCCTCAAGACTTTCAACCGATTCTTGCGATAAATTTAATTGTTCGGGAATCGTAGGGAGTAAAGGAAAGGAAGGACCACCAACCTAAATACAATCGTAAGCATTAATAAGAGGTTGAAAATCTAAAGTGGTAAAGCTTGGATCACTCTCAACTATTTCTTCAACAAAATGGGGTGGAAGTGAAACGCAAGTTTCAACCTCGACTCGATTTTGTAAAGAAATAATCTCATCGAGCTTGGCATCATTTTCCAAAAACCAAGCTTGAGAACTTTCGAATTGGTCATTCATTTCCTTAATCATTAACTCATAATCAAATGAACAAGAAGACATTACATCTTCTTGTGTGGGTTGCTCATAGCTAACGGATTCCCCGCATTCCAAATTACCCTTACAAGGCGATGAGGGATCACTACATACTCTTTAATTTCACGCTCAATGCGCTCATCTTCAAGAATTTGAAGGCATTCTCTCATTGTTTTGGGAGTATAACTAGGAAAATAATTCTCATAACAATTAAGGTTATCTAAACCGTAATAGCGAGACATTTCAAAATAAGTTATTCAACAAAAGCGACAAGCACCGAGATTTCAATTTCTCGAAACAATCTAGCACAAGTCAAAAAGAAAGGAGAAAATAAAGAATACAAATATGAATGAAATAAATACTATGAAATAATAAAACAATTACTATCTAAAACACACTCCCAGGTAACGGCGCCATTTTGATCGAGCGCAAAAAGTAGCGTCGCGTCAGAACGCTAACCGTTATTTTTGTTTCACTTACTCAATACAAAAACCTAAATTACGATGACACTTGCGAGGGAAGTATAGTGGTAAGTCGGGTATCGTAAGAAATCCACAGGGAGTGATTAAATTTTAGATGTTAATTGCTTTAAAACTTCAGGAATAAAAGTGTAAAATAAATAGATGAAAAGGTGATGGTTGGGAATCGAGACAAAAGAAAAGAATAAGTTACGCTACACAAAATTAAAGTGAGGATCGGGATCGCATTCCACCACAAGGATCGAAACAACTACTAATCAAGATTCCGGCTCGAAAGCAATTTAATCGAGCATTTTCAATTAAGCATAAACATCACACAATAAGGAATTCAATCCAAAGTTGCGAGATTAAAAATTTAACGGAAAATGGTCACACGCGGATTAAATTCGAATTATCGCTATAAACACTAAAGTTGCGTGACAAATAAAGTTAAACGCATAACAATCCAACTTTAACACACACGGTTTCAATTAAATGAAATTTTACACAAAACCTAACCTTCGAGGTCCAAATCCGCAAATGGCGGAACACAACTCCGACCCTATTTATCTAAGGGCAAGACATAAATGAAACTAATTAACAAAGCAATAAACTAATTAAGCAAGAAATAAATAACAAAAACTAATTATCTAAGCATGAAATTAAACTACAACAGTGGAAATAAACTAGAACAACAATTATATTAATGGTAGGGGTAATGAAAAATCCAACTGACAACACCCAAAAGTTGTCACACCAAATGGAGAAGAAGAAGATCTCTCAAAGAACCCAAACCGTAAGCCAAAACTATCCTAAAAAATGAAGAGTTATATCTCAAAATGAGATGGATTGGTTTTATACAAAATATCCCATGGCAAACTTGTAATAAAAGGGAAGAAAAATAAAAATTTGCAGAGCCGAATCAATTCGGAAACTGGGGAAATTCGTATCTGGAATTCTGGTGCATTTCGAATCGATTCGGTTTTTGGCCGAATCGATTCGCACCCTACAGGTCTGAAATCTGTAGTTTGTCCTATTTTACGGAAAATGCCGTCATTTCTTCGTTATAGCTCGGAATGAGGCACGGTCGATGGATACGCGGAGATAACGCAGAGGAATACAACATCCAAGAAGACATTAGGCTAAAAAAACCAAAATATAAAATGACTAAAATGCCCTTGAATGTGACCTTGAGTGTACTTTTTAAGTCAAAACCATCCTAAAAATGCCATAAATCCATCGATACAACTCGGATTCATGCACCGTCGGTGGCCAAGCGAATAGAAATCAAAGGGATTTAACTTCCATGAAGAGATTGGGATTCAAACGCTAATGTTGAAATTATTAAAATGCCCCCGAAGCTGCAATAGTCGACGAAACATTTTCGGAAAGCGCCCGAACTTCATACTAAGCATCCAAATACCTACAAAAGCTCAATTAACCCCTGCAAAACATGTTAACATAGAAATCCAAGGTTTTATGGTTAACGAGCATAAGTATAGGGATTAAGATACCCAAGGGGGCTAATAAGGCGTAGGTTAACGGGTGAAATACGCAATATTTGCGTCGTATCAATGCATCCTATCCTAGATATGGACCAACCCCTCAGTCAACTGTGAAAATCCGTAAAGACTTCTTAGGACTCTCGAATCTAAGGGCATCTAAAGGTTTCGTGAAAATATCGACTAACTGAAGGTTAGTGGGTACGAAACTCAGGGGTACGATTTTCTCCTCAACTAGCTGACGTACTGATGTGCTTTGTGCATGAATATTGGACCAGATTATGAAATATTTGTATTGCGCTCGTGTTATCACAGGAAATGGTCATGGTGTCCTGTGAAATCCCATAATCCTCCAATATTTGCTTCATCCACAAGAGTTGCGTGCAACAACTCCCGACGTCGATGTACTCAGCCTCCATAGTGGACAAAGAGATGGAGTTTTACTTCTTGCTCAGCCAGGAGACAAGAGAAGAACCAACGTAGAAACACCCACCAAAAGTTCTCCTATAACCATTTACATCTCCGACCCAATCGACATCCGAATAGGTGGATAAACGATCATCGGTATCAAGGGAATACCAAATATTGTAGGAGAGAGTCCCATTCATGTATTTGATAATACATTTTAGAGTGAGTAAGTGAGACTCTTTCGGGGATGCCTGATATCGCGCACGGACTCCAATACTAAAGGCTATGTCGAAACGTCTGGAAGTCAAGTAGAAGACTACCTATTATACTCCAATACAAGGTTTACTCTACGTCCTTGCCTGAAGTGTCCTTACTAAGCTTGATAGAAGTACTCATAGGTGTACGAACATGCTTAGCGGAGTCTAAACCAAATTTCTTTATGAGGTCTCTAGCATACTTAGATTGGGATATGAACATCCCATCCTCTAGCTGACGAACCTGGAGACCAAGGAAGAAAGTAAGATCACCTACCATGCTCATCTCAAAATCACTTTTTATTTCCTTCTCAAAGTGGTGAGCATGCTGGGAGCACGTGGATCCAAAGACTATATCATTCACATAGACCTGAGCAACCAAAATAGCACCGTCATCTCTCCTGATGAACAACGTCATATAAAATCCCCCTCTCTTGAATCCATAGGCTAAGAGATAGGAAGTAAGCCTCTCGTACCAAGCACGGGGTGCTTGCTTCAAACCATACAAGGCTTTTCTCATATAGTAGACGTGCTCTGGGTGCTTAAGGTCTTCAAACCCTTTAAGTTGTTCCACGTAAACCTCCTCCTGTAGAATTCCATTTAGAAATTCACTCTTGACATCCATCTGATATAACTTGAAGCGCAGATGACATGCGATGGAGAGTAGTAAGAGGACGGACTCAAGGCTCGCAACAGGAGCAAATGTCTCCCAAAGTCTACACCATCTATCTGTGTGTAGCCTTGAGCGACCAACCTAGCCTTATTTCTTATTATGGTACCATTTTCATCCATTTTATTCTTGAAAATCCACCTGGTACCTATCACATTCGTCTCACTAGGTCGGGGAACAAGTTTTGAGACATTATTCTTTTTAAACTGAAGCAACTCATTCTGCATAGAAAATATCCAATGTTCATCCTTGAGTGCTTCTTTGTGATTCTTGGGCTCGACTTTAGATGTGTAGCAGACATGGATAACAACATTCTCTAGCTGAGCACGAGTCTTGACCCCTAGGGTGGGATCTCCTAGGATATAAGTAGGATTATTACTCTTGTGAACCCAAGAAGGTGTGTCCCCTAGAATAGGAGTAGGGTCCACCCTTGATGTGGGAGACACAGTGGGAGCATCAAAAGGGAGTGTGCCATCCTCACTCAAATGGGTGAAGTCAACAGATGTCGATGGTTATTCATCTTGAATACTAACATTTATTGACTCCATCACCTTAGAGCTCTTTAGGTTAAAAACTCGGTACGCTCTATTATTTGATGAATATCCTAGCAATATTCCCTCGTCGCTTTGGGAGTTGAACTTTCCTAATTTCTCTCTATCCCGTAGGATGTAGCATTTACTCCCCTAAACACGAAAATATGCAAGGTTGGGCTTCTTTTCAGTCCATAATTCATAGGGCATTTTAAGAGTGTGTGGACGAAGGTAAACCCTATTCGCCGTATGGCATGCAGTAGACACTGCCTCTGCCCAAAATCTCCTAGCAACTGTACGACCTAGAAGCATAAATCTAGCCCTTTCCTGAATTATCCTGTTCTTTCTCTCAACAATCCCATTTTGCTGAGGAGTATTCATAGCAGAAAACTTATGTTTGATTCCTAGGCTATCACAGTAAAGATTTACTTTTTGCTTTATAAATTCAGTGCCATTGTCACTACGCATTCTGTTGATAGTGACACCGTGTTGGTTTTGTAGGACACGACACTTAGTCGTCAGAAACTCAACATCATTTGATTTTTCTCTCAGAAATCCTACGATAGAATATATGGAAAAATCATCTACCATCACTAGGATGTACCTCTTACCACCCAGACTCTCTGTACGAGTAGGACCCATGAGATCCATGCGTATCAACTCAAGTACTCATGAAGTGGTAGTGGAATTCAACTTCCTGTGGGGACTACGGATTTGCTTTCCCAACTGATAGGGTCCACAAACCGTGGAAGTTGTCTTTCTAAGTGTTGGTAAGCCACGTACTAGGTCCTTTTTAGCTAATCGCGTCAAATCTCTAAAGTTCACGTGACCTAGACGTTGGTGCCACAGATCCATAGGAGTGATCATGGCGCTGTTGCAGACAAGTGAGGACTTGGGCACAGTCCCATAGCAATTATCCTTTGTCCTCACCCCTTGCACTAAAAGTTTATCGTCTTGATTATAGACATTATATTCATCCCGATCAAACTTTACGGAAAAGTCAGGGTCACACAACTCGCTAATGCTGAGAAGGTTTACTTTCAAACCTTTGATGTACAAAACATTCTCTAGCTTAGGAAATTCTGATAACTCTACTGTACCTCATCCTACGATGCTAGACTTGCTCCCTTCTCAAAAGGTGACTCTACCTTCTTTATAATCCTCTAGGTAGGTAAAAAATGAGACATCATCGATCATATGTCTGGAGCACCCACTATCGAAATACCACTGTGAGGTATTATGGGATTTGAGAGCAACATGAACAACAAGGGCCTTTTCGTCTTTCTTAGGAACCCAAGAAGTGATAACTTTTTATTTACCCTTGTTGTTGTTGGTTTTAGCCGGGATGCGGGAAGCATTCACTAACGACAAAGACATTCATCGGTATTTTCCCATCAAACTCTGTGATGTGGCGGCTAAAAACTCAACACGCTCTCTCAGACTGGTAAAATCATCAGTACGATGTGTTGGAGCAGTGGTACGTCGTGTCTGACCCAAACTATAGCAAAACTCCCTGAGGTGGCCCTTTCTTTTGCAGTAGGTACAAAAGTACACAGTCTTAGGCAGACCTTGGTTTGCTTTTCTTGGTCGAACTCTCCTTCGTGGTTTTTTACGATGGCCATATGGAGTAGTAGTAAACTTAGGAACTCGTCCAGGCGTAATTTTGGATGTGGAGGCACCATCAAAACCTTCAGACTCAAGCATGGTGATAGCTTCAAATTGAGTTTTTAAGTTTTGCAATTATGATTCTTTTACGGCATTAGTTCCTTCATGGGTAAGCTCTAAAGCATCCCATGCCTCTTTTGACATGGTACACGTCATTATCCGCCGAAACTCGTCAGGTGTGATGGATCCAGAAATAGCACTAAGACCCTTAGAGTCAAAGGATGACCACTTAAATTCATCTTCAGTCCATGCAGTCACGGATTTTAAATTAGTCACGTTGTCAATAGTGATGGAGGGAGGTGTCCACCCTCTTTCAACCAAAATCCAAACTCTTTCATCAGTGGCTTTTAGAGCAATTTCATGCGGGCTTTCCAGTAAGCATAATTTGTCCCGTCAAAAAATGGCATTTTATTATATAATTTCTCCATTTTGAACATGCCCTTTTTTTAAAAAAATTAATTTTTCAAAAAATTGATATCTTTAGAAAAATTTTGCGAAACATTACACGGTATAATTGTATAATTGGCTCTGATACCAATTTGAGAGTGGGCTTTTGTTCAAATAAATAAATTATTTAATTAAACTCAGTTTTTCAATTAAATCCTTAAAATATGCATCTAGGTGTGATTGAAGACAATATGATCATGCAAGAATATTCAATCACAAACAAACACATAAATGAGAAAAAATCCCCCAAATGGGCAAAACCTTTTATTTTCACTATCATTTGAAAAGAACGGTTTACACGGATTATACTGAAAACAAGAGTGACATACGAAATACCCTCAGGTTCCGATGTCGTCGGCTGGAATCTCCCGCAAGAACTCCAGATGGGCAGCAATGGAAAACGTTCGCTTCTCCACAAATTACTCCAGATGAGTAAAAACGATCCTTTGAAGGTTTAAAGATTCACACACATATATGGAAATGACTTTGTGAATCAAAAAGGTATAAAACCTTAAAAAATTGAAGTCTGTTTTCTAAGCTGTGAAACGCAGAAACGTGTGCGAAAAAGACTTAGAAAAACGTGTAGAATGAAAGCAGATATTTATACAAAAATCGAGACGGTGCCGTCGCTCGAACGAGATTGCGCGACATCCTCGTGTCATTTGAACGACAGAGAGATGTCGTTCGAATGAGATCGCGTGACATGCTCATGTCGCTTGAACGACAGAGCGAAGTCATTTGAACAAGCTCGATGACCGAGAAAAGTCCGCTTCTACACTTAGAAAAATTTCTGCTTTTGAGCTAAAAACAAATCAGACTTCGAAAAATATTTTTTAAAAGGTTCCCAAATATTTATGCAAATATTAACAAATCCAATAAACCTTTTTACCAATAATGCGTCGTGGAGTAGTGGGAATGGTTGAGCAGCACGTCGCATGTAGCATGATGCACGTGTGAAGATGGTGGACGTATGGATTCGGATCAAGGCCGACGTGGATGTTCGTGTTGACGTGCCGAATATAGTGGTATCAGATATACATACTGTGATCTAGGACAAAATAGAAAATTCCTAGATTCTACCCCACACATTTATGAAATTATGTCCTTACAGTATATATTAAGTGACGGTCGAGGAGTTGTTCTAAATTTTGAAATGATGCGCGGGGCTCACTACTGAAATCGCAGTCCTGTAGTGCGTGACGTGATGTATTTTTTAGACTTTCTTTTGTATCATTTGGCACACTAAGTGCAAAGCTCAATGTAAATTTAATTTTTTTTAATAAATGTATCAATTTCTATTTTTTATTTGAAAACAACCAAACTACATTTAATTATATAGAAAACGATCCAATTAAAAGCATGATAGCAAAAATATTATTTTAAATAAAAAAATAAATTCGACTAAATTAAACCTTACACATTCATGAAATAGTTTTTTTTACCCATTTTGAACACAATCCAAGTAAAAATGACATGATATTATTTTATCAATCAAGAAAGATACCAAAATAAAAGCGGCACAGCGCAATGTATTTTTTAAACAAAAAATGAACCCGGTCAAAATGGGTTATGTTTATCTTATTGGTTGGTATTGGTGTCAAGATTGCAAAGAGATCATATGTTTAGGACAAACTATTAGTATTATTATTACTAAATATTAATTTTTTTGGTGTATTTTTTATGTTTTAAATAAAGTGGATAGTTCAATATATAAAAGAAATTCTCCGAAATTTTTAAAGACCGTTTTTTTAAATTAAAATCTGTTTAGTTGGGGAACAAAAAAAAATTTTCGTTTTGTAATTACGTATTTTGAAAATTTTCACCGTTTTGCAATTACGTACTTTCAAAATTTTCGTCGTGCCTTCAGGCACGGGCATACCCTAATGTGTGTGTGTGTGTATATATATATGTGTGTGTGTATTTAGGTTCTCTATAGATATTGGTGTAAATGATATTTATAGGAATACATACCCCTCTAGTGCTATCATAGGAGGTTGCGCGATGTGGGTGAATCCCTTGGCTTGAGGAGTAGGGAGAGTATAATCCCAGGTCATAGCGTTCAGTATTTATATGTTGTGATTTTTTTCGGGGTGAGACGTCTTGGGTATGATTCTGGCTCACACCCGGGGAACTATGGCCGCCTCCGCTATGCTTATTATTATTTTTCTCAAGGTCGAGAGTGATTCCGTCTTGAGGTAGCCCGGTTAGAGTGAGTAGACCTGGAACATGATATCATTTTAAAGAAAGAATTTTATGAGTTATTACTTGGGAATGGATGGTTATTATACTTAACATGTGTGTGAATGTTCTAGTGTATTAATACGTATAGTAGATAATTATATACGGGATTCATACATAAGTGTGAATGTATTTCTTATATCACTAGTGTGAAAGTTATATTACTTAAAATGGTATTTCTATATAACTAGTATGAAAGTTATATGATTTAAAAAGGGTTCCTTACATAACTAGTGTGAAAGTTATATGAATTAAAAAGGGGTTGCTATATAACTAGTGTGAACGTTAAATGATTTAATATTGTTGAACCGATTAATAAGTTAATGAGTAGATAACTTAATAATCAAAGTAAGAATAACTTGGTTATAGTAGTGCGGCAGAAAAAGGTGACACGACTAGTTAGGTGGGGTGGCTTAACTAGGAAGGTTTGAAAGAAAGCATTAGGTGTGGACATTAGATGAGGGGTGAGTTATACCTTAAAAGAGTGTGATACTAGCTTAAATATGAAGAGTGTGCATGCATATTTAATTATTACAATTTAACTGCTCGCTAAATATTTTTAAAACGTTTTACTTGGGCTCTCACCCGGGTCAAAATCTTTTTCAAAACCATTTTAGGTGTCAAGACACAGGGACACCCAGTTTGGGGATTCTATCCAGGGATGCGCAGCTGCTACTCGGGTGGAAGTTGTAGGAGTTTGCTATAGATGCTTCGTTCATTTATTCCTAGTGTAGGACTTTTACTTCACTACTCATTTGGACATGTCGCCCTCAGATTTAGAATTCAGTGATTTATTTGACCTTGTGTATCTAAGTTATTGTTTCAGTTTACTCTTGTATTTTAATTGTTAAAACGATAGTTGATTTCGTCATCTTTATTTATATTATTCATCTGTGTTGGATTCAGTTATCAGGTTGTGCAGATTGCTTTATTATAATTTATTTCCGCATGTTGTTGATTAATGAAAGTTAAGATTTTGCACCAATATATTTTTACTACTAGGTGGTTACTAACTTTAAAAAGTTTTTCGACAGTGATACTAAGAATGAGACATATGAGATCAATGTTTTATTTTGATCACGGGCTGGCCACTCGGTATTTTAGTAGGCGGGGGTCACAGATTCCTTTGTCTCTCTTGAATCCCCTGATCTTTTGTCTAAACATTTCAAGAAATCTATTAAATTTATAAATAAATTTTCATCAAGACAAGAACAACCTAATTATTTTACTAGGCAACATGAAAAATATTTTGAGAAGAAATCTTTCGATAAATATGACCATAACAAAGACTTAATTCACATTTAATGTAGAAAATGTAATGAGATTGGTCATTATGGTAACTAATGTTTTTCGAAACGTAAATGTCAATCTTCTCAAAAAGGACACTTATCTAAGACTCGGGATGATAGTTCTGACTTTAATATTGATTGTAGTGATAGTAGTAACAATCTTATGGATTTTACCTCTACATGCCTGAATGAGTCCGATGATTTAGTTGATAACATGTTTGTTATGTCTGAAAATTTTGAATTATTTGTTGATAATTATGATTTACGTCCTGCAAATGTTTCTTTACCTATTGACACTCATGTGCATGTTCATATTCCCAATTCTTCATGTAAATTTCTTGATGATTCTACTTTTAATTGGGATAATGATAATTCATGTCCCCATAAGATAGAATCCCTTGATAGTGACTATGATAATGATGGCTTACATTTTAAGAAACTGTATACTATTATCTAAAATTAATGCTCTTAATAATCAAATCCGTTATGTATATGATGAATCTTCTATGTGAGTATAAGAGCTCGAGACTGAAAAATTGATGTTAGAGAAAATATTTTCAAGATAAATGTAAGTTGTTCTTCATCAGAGAAAAAATAAAAAGTTATTTTTATTGATTTTGATCAATCACAAACTAAACTAAAAGAAGCTTTGAACAAACATCATGTTTTCAATAAATCTGGCATCATTGTAAAAGAAATTATGAGTTCTTCAAAGCCTTCGAATAACAAAGAAGGAATTGTTTTTAAAGGAAAAGACGTTTTTTTTAATTAAAAATCGTATCTTCAAATATAGACTGTCCAGAATCCTTGAATGTTTTTACGTCCATATAACATTTTGAAAAACAAACTCAAGTTCCCTATCCTGCTAAGCACATTTATTGTAGCAACTTTTGTGGTAAAACTGTACATTTACAAAAGTTCTGTTATAAAGGGTTAAATCAAAATCGAAAAGTGGTAAAATTAATAGACTAAAGAGAACTGTTAAGACTTAATATGTTAAGAATCCTCCACCACCAATGCCAGTGCCTAACAAATTCAAAAATAATTTTTCAAAAACTAAAGCGATTTGGATTTGAAAGGATGAATTGAGTTATCAATTAAGATATAATGTTATTGTATCAGCATTAAATGCTTCATATAAAAACTTTCAGTGGTACATTGATTCTTGGTATTCCAGACATATGACTGGGGACATAATTAAATTGGGTAATTTATAATTAGGTCCCTTAGTAATAATTTTTAAACGTTCAAGAAAAATTTACTATTAGGTCCACTTGTTAAGACACTAGTATGTACTTCTACAAGAAGAGAATTAGTTGATCTAAGTGTTTAAAATTTGTCAAAATTCCTTTAGTGTTTAAATTTTTTTTATGAGGGACCTAAGAGTACTTTTCCCAATAACATTTTATTCTTTAAAAACTTTTGTTGGAGGAAATGTTAATTTTGGAGATCAAAAAATGTCCCGAATCTTTGGAAAAGGAACAATGCAAGGTGCAGGAATTCCCAACTTAAATGAAGTTTTATTAGCTGAAGGACTTTACTTAGTATGTCAGTTTTTGCGGCACTAATCATATTGTTAATTTTTTAAAAACTAATTGCAAAATTTTAAGTCGAGATGGTAAAATAATCCTTCGTGGTGAAAGAACCCCTGATAATTGTTATGCTCTAATTCAATATATAGATGTGAGAAATGATTTATCTGCTAGAATTAATGACTTAGACTTATAGTATGAGAGGATTGGGAATCTTAACTATGATAATCTTTCAAGATTAACTAGTCAACAACTATTTCTTTGTCTACCTAAAATTCCAAAAATCAAGCATTTAGTATGTGGACCATATCAAATAGGAAAAATGCATAAAGCGTCCCATAAGAAAATCAAAGATGTTTTAACAACTCATCCTTTAAAATTACTACACATGGACTTAATGGGACCCTTTAGGAATACAAGCTTGTGCGAAAATTCCTACATTCTTGTTATTGTATATGATTTTTCTAGATTTACTTGGGTTCCTTTTATGAAAGAAAATCTGATATTTTTTAAAATTTCTTAAGAATATTATTAAGGATTGAAAATGAAAAGGATATCCAGGTAACTATAATTCGAAGTAACAGAGGTGGAGAGTTTAAAGACACCGGAGTTGTAGAATATTGTGTAGGTAATGGTTATAAACATGAGTTTCGTGCACCGAAAACCCCTCCATAAAATGAGATAGTTGAGAGAAAAAACCAAACCATATAAGAAATGGCTAGTGTCATACTTCACGCTAAAAACTTACCGGAATATTTCTGGGTTGAGGCTAAATAAACTCCATGTTGTGAATTTCGTGCGATATTAATTTAAATAAATTCGTAAATTTTCAAGTTATCCTTATTTAATCCATGTCAATTTTAAACTAATTAAATCAGCCCCTTAACATGCAACTACGTGAGTGTGTGTGTCAAACCATCACAAACAAAATTGTTAACTCGCAGATTTCAGGAAAAAAACCCATTTCGGGTAAAACCTTTTATTTCACAATAATATGTAACACTTACTCTTACAATGAAATCCTTAATGAGTAAATCGCAGAAAACAAGCAGCTCCAATTCAGCCCAGGAACGCTCACAAGCACTCCCTATTGACACGCAGTCGTCTTCATCCCAGTACTCCCCTCAAGAGCACCTATATCAGCAGTAGGGATCTTCTCTATAAGATAAACTTGACACAAGATGTATTCTTGGGTTCCAAAACAATTCACACAAACTATTGGGATCTTGTGAATTGAAAAACAAAAGGGATTAAAGCCGTAAAAGAGAAGAGAAACGTTTCTACAGTAGCAGTTTTCGTAAAACAGTAATCTCAAGTCTTCTGAACAAAAACGAAACTGGAAAAATAAATTTTTAGAAAATCTAAGGCGGCGCATCGCTCGAACAAAAACTTTATCTCGCTCGAACGAGGACACGCGAGATCTTCATAAATGTTTCGCCTTGAAACTTCGAAAATTATTTTTGACTAAAAACTCCTCTCCAACACTTAGAAAATTTTTCTTAAAATTTATCCCAATATTCTAAGTGAACCATTAAGGACTTAAAACACAACCTTACCAATGTCAAGCTTGAATGTTGAAGAACTTGATATTCGAATTCGTCTTGACGCATTAATGACCTTGAATTATTCTTCGACGGTTGTAGTGGTATACGACATACTCAACAAAGTACGAACTATATAAAATATATCCTTACAAATCTCCCCCTATGTCTATGCCGGTACAAAATAAAAAACATCTGAATTATCAAAACATAAAATGCCTATATAGATCTAATACCCTCCAATGAACCCAAAATTGAAAAGGTACTAAACATGCAAGTTTCAAATTTTCTTTAAAAAAAATCAACTTCAAATCTTAAAATCATTAACTTTTTTCATCAGGGTGTTCAAAATAATGATCTTCAATTTTGTACCTTCACACATGAGGCAAAGTAAATACTTTCGTGACACATTGAGTTTAAAATGATATACGCATAAATCAATAAATAATCAAATCTCCTACATAATGCAAAAACTCCCCCATAATTCGTTCTGTCGCTTTTTATTTGTCTGAAATAGACAAGGAAGCGAATAAATGAAATAAATATGGAGTTGTTATGACAAAAATGCATAGAAAATATGGATCAAACTACGCTCATGCAATGAGTAACTCAAAAGCTTCCAAAACTATTTTTGAATTTTCAATTTTTCATACAAAAATGAAAAAATTAATTTTACAAAAATCACACACCATGAATTTACACTAAGATAGCCAAATCATGGAAAACGGAATGAATGGGTGTGAACATGTTAGTTAGGAAAATCAATGCAATCAAACATAACATATGTGCACGATGAATACGTGTACTCTTAATGAATGAATCTCAATATCGTCCTTAGGTGTTTAAAGTGTTAAATTCAAATGGCATCGACTCAATACATCAATACATCAAAGTCAAGAATGATTCCCACTCTAATAACTTCTAAAACTGTGCTTTTTCATGACGTTGTCAGAACGTGCAAACCCATTTTTCATTTTTCCCTCCAAACTCCCTCATAAATAATAAACATTAATTTTTCTTTCAAGGTGGCCCTTTTTTGGCATATTTATGTATTTATTTCCTTTAAATTTTTTGGGGGACCTTTTAAACGATTGCTTTCATGACGATTTAATTTTGAACTCTCGCAGCCCTTTCATGTGATTCACTCATCATATTTTGTTGCAATTAAATTTCTCACGGTAAATAATTTTTACATGAACTACTTTCATTGTCAAGTTTTATCGCATATGGTTCATTTTAAAGACAGAATTGAGATGACAACACTCCGACCAATATGTGATAAACAAGTAAAATAATCAAACAAATCCGTGCAACTGTGCATTAAAGGAACTTATGAGTCAAACAAGTGGGAAGTAACACCAAATTACATCTCAATGACTCCTAATGTACAAAAATGAAATGAAGACGCATATAAAAACGCTTTCAAATAGTCACATGGATATGGAATGAAATTGTGACTCGGTTATCCTAAATGTCCATTCATATATGGTGTAAAATAAAATACAAAAATCTATTTATCTTTTTCCAAAGATTTTATAAAAAAAACTCTTTTCATATACGAAATACCCAGATGTTTCGGTTCTGATGTCGTCGGCTGGAATCTCCCTCAAGAACTCCATATGGTCAGCAATGGAAAAGAAACGGCTTCTCCACAAGGGTAAACTTCATAAGGACTCCCTCCATAATTGCACGCAACTGTCGGTTGTAGAGTTCTCCCCACAAAGAGCAAAACGTTGTAGTCAATGAACGAATTTTCTTCCGATAAACACGTTCAAGATCACAAACATTGGAATTGAATAATTCAATCTTGAATAAACTCCGGATGAAGAAAAACTATATGGGAATGAGTTTTTTGAAACTGTTCTGCTCATCAAAATTTTTGCAGACGTTTTTTATTTATAACTGTACAGCACAGAGTCCAAGAAAATCAAAACATGAAAATCGAGGTGGCAAGCTCGTTCGAGCGAGATGTGGATCTCGTTCGCGCGACAAGGATTGTCATTTGAAGGACCCACTGTCTCATTCGAGCAACATTGTTTAAAATAATGATTTTCTTTTAAATAAATCCTCGAATTTTCTTTAAACTATTTGTAACTCAGAAATATTTTTAAAACATAAAAAGATTTAATTCCTAAACATTTAAATCACCCAGCTTTTAATCAACTTACAAAATTACTCAAATGCTCACAAGTATTCATACCTGAGTGATCTTAAATATATGCAACACGTCTTGACTTGAAATATTCTTCAAAGCCTTAAATTGCACATTCTTGGACTTGAACTTTGTCATAGGCTTTAATCAAACTCCATAATAAAACTAGCCTAGACTTAATTTATTTTTTTCGAAATTAAGCCAATTAAAACAAATAGACATGATAAGAATTATGTTCTTACAATAACATCTTTGTAGGATCTTCCCTTTATCCATTTGTGACAAATAGGGGAAGAATGTGAAACCCCTGCTTTTTTTAGTTTATTCTTTGTACTCTTCTTTTAGGACATATGTGTATAGTTGAGTTATGTACTCTTATTTTTAGGAAATGTGTGTATAGTTGAGTTATGTATTTGTGTGTGTGAGACTTATCTTTTTGAGTCATGGCACACTCTAAATATATTCCTAATTTTTTTTTATTTTTTATAAATCAAATTTTCTAAATTTATAGAACCCCAAATTGAATTTGTGTAATGATATCATATAGTTTTATATTAATACATTTCAAATATGTCTTGTATACTTAAATATTTGTATATACTATTTTTCATGGTTTTATAATTTTGCAGAATTTAAAAATTAATTTTCATGTGTTTTTATAATTTTCTAGAATTAATTAATGGTATTTAAATTATTTCAAGAAACTAAATCGAAAATATTTTTCTTTCTTACTTTAATTCAGCAAAATTCAAAACGACAACGTTTTTGTTTGGTGATCCGTTGTTATTGGTTTGGGCCAATCAGAGTAGAAGGTGTACCCCATGCGATTTAATCACATATGAGATTTGTGGATATGTGCATGTTATCTGCCCGACTGCAGACCCGTCGAATAAACCTCTATTTAAAAGATCCCCTTCTTCTTATCCTCATATATGAAATGACCATTGTTTTCCCCTCAATCCTCGATTACATTTGTGCCCATAGATGTAATACCCCGTACTTTTATGGATATTTAAATTACATAAATGGGTGTAATTTGGAAATTTGAAGAATTATTATGAATAATAATTTTTGGAGTTTACGAGTGTTAGATGTTTACCGATGTGTGTTACATTTACTTTAAGGACTAAGTAAATAAGTCGAATTATTTTAATTTCATGTCGCAATTGGCTAAAGCGACAAAGAATAATATTTTAATTGGAAAACCCGTATTAAGATGTGTTGGGTTTAATTACTGAATTGTAGTTAAGTGACTCGGATGGAGATTTCGAGCGCGTAGTTTTTTTTCGAAATGGCTAAGATAGTCAGAATAGAGTATCCGGGGGGTAGTGTTTAGGTTCTGGGGATTTTTGGACTAGTAGGAACTCTCAATTGAGTAAACGAGTCATTTTTGGGTTTATAAGGGATAACCCTTATTTCTCTCTATATAAGGAACAAGAGAGTGGGAGAAAGAAAGAAAAGAGAGAAAGAAGAGAAAGAGAAGAGAGGATTGAAAGAGGAAGAAAAAGGGGATTCCGACCAAACTCCGGGGGATTCGACTCGAGGTCGCCGAATTTTATCCACGAGGCAAGTGTTTACTTGCTTTATTATTTTAAGCATAAATCTTATATTATAGTTGCTAATTACAAACTATAAATATTTTTGGGTTGGGTTTTCGTGAATCAAAATGGGTTTTTCGGAAGTTTAACGTATAAACCCCGGATAATATCCAATTTGAGTAACTTAGGAATTAATTGAAATTAGTTGTTGGTTATGGGTTCTAGGATGATTAGAACCCTTTTTATGTGTGTATATATTGTTGTTTGAAGTTGGATGATGATAGGAGAGGAGATAAAAGCTTGAGGGTGCTTTAATGGACAAAACAGAGTCTCGGAGAAGAAGTTGCCCTGCTCGATCGATCGATCGATCGACGGCCAAGGGTCGATCGATCGACCCTTCAAGATTTTTTACAGTTTCGGCTTGTTTACTTTAAATGGGATAAATTCCTAAATTAATTATTTCTAGCTTATTTATTTGAGGAAATAAATATCCGCTTAGGGGAAATTCATACCTAGCCATTTAAGGGAATTTTATTGGGGCTAGGAAGGTGCAAAATTTTGTGGCACTTAATGTGTAGTTTTGAGGAAAATAATTTATAGAATTAAATATTTTGGGTTCCTAAATGTAGTGTGAGGGCCTCTAAATTATTGTTTGAGTGAGGTGTATACCTTGGGTTCGTGGAAAGTAAAATCCAAGGGCTTACTAATTTAGGGGTTTTTGGGATGACTAATAGTCGGGATAGTATTTCAGCGGGTGATTATATATATATAATGATGCGTGTGGAAAATGTAATTATGTGCCGATTATGGTTGAGTAAATCCTAAGAGGTGACAAGGATTGAATTTAGGATATAGGCTAAAGATGATTGAGCGGTTATCCGGCACGTCTATTGACGATTATGTTAGATGATGCGATACCTATGGAATTAAGATACGTAGTGCGTATACTATTCAATTAATACGAATTGGTACATTCGAGATATATATA
This sequence comes from Sambucus nigra, assembly GCA_949130495.1. Classification (NCBI taxonomy): domain Eukaryota; kingdom Viridiplantae; phylum Streptophyta; class Magnoliopsida; order Dipsacales; family Adoxaceae; genus Sambucus; species Sambucus nigra. The sequence goes on along the minus strand of OX422210.1, from coordinate 91,172,437 downwards.
AATCCTTAAAAGTGATTAAGGTGCGAGTTATATTTTAAGTAAGAGAATACTTATCGGTTTAGTATTTTAAGTGTGTAAATACTTATATACTATTACGAATGGGAACAGTTGGAAAATTGGCTATCGCTATAAGAGTTTGGCAATTATAGCCATATATTTTTAGAAGTGATATATTATATATATATATACGGAAGTTGTTAAAGTATATATATAAGATGATACGGAAATAAATATATCTGTGTGTGATTGGTATATTTGTACTTTAGAGGCTGGTTCCACAGGCTTCCCCGGGCATAGGGTTGGACAGCCAGATTATATATTTTCTCTAGTGCGATCCAGGGAGGTTGCGCGATGTGGGTGAATCCCTGGCTTGAGGAACAGGGAGAGTATATCCCCAAGTCATATCGTCCCGTATACGAGTGCGATGTTTGTATCCCACTTTCGGGAGGGAACATGACCGCCTCCACCGTTGTGTATTTTTACCATGACCATGAGTGAGTCTAGTTTGGTACCATGGTTGAGTGAGTAAACCCGAATTTCGATAGGCACTATGAGAATTCATCATCGAGTTATAGCTCGGTGGGATGGTTATTATGATTATGATTGTCATAGGTATAATTATATTGGTTGCGTATAGTTTATTACTTTTATGTGAAGTTGAGTTATTATATAAAGTAGACTTGTGTAAGGAAAAATAATTGAGATGTTTTTCTTTTGGTAATATTATATCCGGATTTATATGAATATGAATCATAGGTTCTAGTGAGAACTATATATATATATATATATATATATATATATATATATATATATATATATATATATATATATATATACACAAGTTATATATATGCGTTATGTGCTGAGGGCCTAATGAATCTCGACGATCAACATTGCCAGGTAGTAGTGTATCGGGGAGGTTCCTTATTTGGATTTCGCTTCCCGAGACACCCCACGCACGAACGTAGAGAAATATTAGGAATGGAGAGAAGTTTAGCTCTTAGTACTCGGGTTTATGAGGATTTTTAGAGGATGGGTGATAGCGTTTAGTTAAACAGGGTAGATTAAATAGTAGGTTTAAAACATATGCGATAGGAGTGCTTTATTAGAAGATGAGTGAGGTGTATATCATGGGAGTGTGATACTAATTTAAATATGAGAGATTTCATATTTTAAATATGGCGTTTATGCACTTACAAAATATTTTCAAACTTTTGCTATATATATTTATATATAGGTGTTCAGACACAGGGACGCCTAGATGATGATTCCTTCGAGTCAGACGTTTGCTGCAGTAGCTGTGGATGCCTACAGGTTTACTGTAGACACTTCCATCTTTGTAATCTAGATAAGAGGTACTGTAGAAAAATCCGGGCCGACAGGCCAATTGTATTCATTTATTATTTTACCGCCTTTTAGTGCGGCATTCGATTTGGTTGTACTATGTTGTGTGTTCGGTTATTTTATTCCATTTCAGTTTTCATATACATAAACTATTATGATTGATTTATTTGAATGGTTTGTTTAAAAAGTTTAGTGAAATAAAATTTTGACGCCAGTCTAATAGGTTATTAGTAATTAAATTGGTTTTCGACAGTGATGTTGAGAATGAACCATGTGAGACTTCGGTTTTAATTTGGTATATGATTAATCACCCGATATTTTATTAGGCAGATGTCACATTAGATTCCTTTGGTATTTTACTTATTTTTCCTTAATTGCTTTGTTATTACGAACTAACCTGCCACCGCTTTTCTTACCTATAAATAGCAACACTTGGTTTCATTTTTGTATAGAGATTTCTCTCTCTAAAACCCTAACAAAACTCTCTTAAAATTTTCTCTCAACTTTCTCTGTCTAAATTTTCAAATGTTTTACTTGTGTTGCGTGTGTTCAAAATCTTTTTATCCTGTATTTTCTACCATACATAATCTGTGAGGATTAGTGTTTAGTTGTTGATGATTTTTAAGAGTTTGGGGCTTTCTGGTTTGTGGAGTTGAGATGTTTTGACCTTAGTTTGATAGTGGAGCTTTCATGCCTCTGCTCTACTATAGGTAACTATCTTTACACACATATTTTTACATATAAAACTTATGTTTTTGTTTTTCTTTGTGATTTAGGGTTTGAATGACTTAAATTGTTTTATAATTTTTGCAAACCCTAGTTTGGAATGATCTTGTTTAAACTAAACCCTGTTGTACTAATCATGAATATATATTATAAACTTGGTTTGTTTATTTTGTTTGTGAGAGATCCTTTTGTGGTTTCTGTAGACCTTATGATTTTACTTTTATCACAAAAACTATTTTTCACAAGGTTGGAAAATCAATTTATATGGTAAAACATATATGTTCTTAGCTTTAGAATTTATTTATCAACCATCTGTGAATTTTAAACTTATTAATCTGTTTTTGTTACATGTTTACTGGATACTCTAGATTTGAGTGTGAAGTTGTGTTGATCTACTTGGCTACTATTTTCATTGGTCTTATTCAGTGATTTTGTGGGATTGTTTTATGTTTACATTGGAATACTAGTTGTATTAGGAGTACTAGTTCATTTACACATTTGTAAATTATAATCTGTATTAAAACTGTTATTATAGTGACTTCTGGTGTGTGTGATCTTTGGAACAAAAAGACCTTGGGTTTACCAATACGCGGGGTCCCTCATTAATAAATATTGTGTCCTTATCATTTTTCCTCATCTCATTTTGTCCCTGTTTTAATTTGTTGCACTTTAAACATCACAACAATCTAAACTGTTAATTTTTGTGTTTGTATTTCAACCGTTGAAGGTTAAACGTTTTTTATCCAAGAGTTAAAAGATATTTTAAATCTTAACACTTTTGTATCCATATATTACTTTCACACTTATCTCATATAACTTATGAAATTAATATCCAAACAAGCTCGTGCATTTGTGTGCAGAGGCTTGTCAAAGTGAATCCATTAAGCCACTCATTTTCAAATTACTCCATGAAAGCATGATTAAGAACAATCTAAGCATTGAAAATCATAATCAAATGTTCTAGACACATAAAAACATGGAAGAAAATGGATTCAAATTCGCCAATATGCCCCACAAAATGTGTAAAATTGAATTATACATAAATAAAATCTTTTTGAGTTTTTAAACATTTTATGACACCAATTTAACAAAAGCAACTCAAAAGACAAATAAAATATTTTGTATTTTTCAATAAGACCTAATAAATGTAAAATAAAAATACAAAAGATAAACATCATATAACTAGTAAGTATATATAACATGAAACACAAAAGCTAGTGTATAAAAAACATGCAAACAATCACTCATAATATATAGCATGTGAAGAATCATATGACAGCATGCGAGAATCAAACGGTCTAACATTTAGCGTCTCCAAAATGGACTTTCTAACCCAAATAGATGAATACATAACGCATCAGTTTTCAAGAAATATGAGGACATTAGACTCCAACTTCCTAGGGTTTTTCCTAAGATCGTAGCAGAAATGCTTAGGGTGAACTTTCCTACCACAATGTGTACACATGGAGACGTGAAGAGGAACGTGACCAATGGGTTGACCTTTTATAACACCCTAAGATGTGGTTGGAGCTCTAAAACAAACGATAATCTAAGCTTTAGCAACGAAAGCATTCAGATTATCGAATCTAGTATCAACACTACTAAAGTCTCTCAAAACATCTTTTAACTTCGAAATCCTAGACTTAAGCAAAGAATTAGACTCTTCAAGAACTCCTTCTTAAAATTTTCAATAACACCTAAAAGGTTATCTCGCTCCACCTTAATTAAAGCGAATTTTTCCCTAAGAGTCTTCTCACATGCCTTCAAATCTTTTATAAATTTATCATTATCCTCGATGGCACGTTCATTAACCCTGGCCTCAAATAACTTCGAGTCCTCTAATTTTTTATCTAAAAATTTAACTCTATCATCACTCTCTTTCTTGGAAACTTATAAAGATTTAAAATCATGATTCATGTCCATGAGCTTCTCATGAAGGATAGTTCATTGAGTTTGAATAGTTAAAAAAACAATCAATTTCAGATTTATAACAAAAAAATTCTTTTTCAAGAAATTTAATTCTTTTTCAAACTTCAAAATCAAAAGATATAATTTTTAGCACGGTTATGAATCTCATTAAACTCATCTCGAATATCAAAGTCATCATCATCACTAAACGCATCAGACAACTTATCACTATGGTGACTCATCGAGATAAAAAAACAAAACTACAGAGAGACAAACACCACAAAAACACTAGAACAACACGCGAATACTTATTTACACGATAACTTAGTGTTACCAATGTGATACCAATCTGAAAGTGCAAGTGTCTATACGAAATGGTCTAAACCAAAGTTAATTTTTAATTTATTTGATATCAAATATTAAACTTAAACAAGATTACCCCAAATAAAACTTTGCACAAATTTTAAACGAATGTTGTGTTAAAATGATTAACCAATTTTATCTTTATCCTAAAGAATAAATATAGGTTATAATAGGATAAAATATATCAATTCACGCAACACGTCGATGTATGAGGAAAACCCACTTTGAAAAAATCTCGAACGGCCCAGCCACACAGATTGACTATGATGAAGAATTACATAAGTCGACAGATGACTTACACAATGACTCAATACCCTTACTAGCCTTGATGCATCTTTGAGTGTCAACCTCTCGTCCACAACAACACGCAAGAGTCCACCCGTGCAACAGCCACAACGTGTGAGTCCATACACACCTCGGTATCCATCGATAAGGCTTAGTAATCATCTACGGATATAGAACACAGAGTCCACCTCTTTTTCATCGCAACACCATAAATATGGAGTCCACCATATGTAAACAATAAACACAGAATCCATGGTATGAAACATACTCAACCAGGATGATGATGAGTAAAACCTTGATGCCAAACGATATCTCAAATCATATAATGATTGAATCTTGGATTTCAATGAGTTTGGGTGAAACTAAGGTTTATGAGCTTTTGGATATGTATAGGCAAAAATATTTTTCCAAAAGTCTCTATAAATTGATGATTGAAGCCCTTTACATAAAAAAATACATTTTTTGAGGTGGTATGTTTTTCGAGGCAACTCGTTTGAACCGACATCTAACGAGCTTCAAATGAAATTTATTCTACTAGCAGAGAAACTTCGTTCGATGTTCATTTGAAGGTTATGTGAACGAACAACACATTCTCGTTCGAATGAAGACTATAGAGTCATTCGAATGATTTAACAACAAAAAATACTTCTCTTTGAAAAACTATTAAAAACAGCCCTAAAGAAATTTATAAAGAAAAAAAAAATCAAATGTTAAGTTCCACAAATCAAAATGTGTATGTATTCATACCTGAGATATCTTCGTTACATGAAGACAAAGCGTGCCACGAAAGATGGTACGCTGAATACAATCTCTAAAACTTTGCCGCTACGCATTCAAATAAGCACGCCATTGTCTTAAAAGTTCAACAAACTCAATGTGACAACCCGCCTACTAAAATAATAGGTGGCCAGCCCAATACTCTAATAATCACAGGAATCATAGATGGTCCATTCTCAGCATCACTGTCGATTAAAATAATAGTACGAGATAACCACCAATCATTTTAAAAAACGGACTGCCAAATTTAAAACTTTGTAAATAAAAGAAAATGCTTAGACAATCCCATTTGCAAAAAAGGTGAATATAAAAAATCAACGGATAAAGAAGGGCAATATAATAAATAATCACCGAATAAGCTGTTGGTGAAAAAACCAATACAAATAGTTACACCGCATATTACAATTCAATTATTACAATATAATAAATGAATGCAAAGCTTGGGCAACACGCCTGAATAAATAAGCTAAACATAATTAGAGTACAAAAGATAGAGGCGTCTAAAACAAGTATCCTACAACATCTGCAATATCCTACAGCTCCAAGACAACCAGAATAGAAATGTAAATCCAGGCGTCCTTGCGGTAGAGCACTTGTACGTCAAGGAGTATATGCAAAAATAGAGAAATATAGACGGGTCAGGGCCCGGTTTGATAGGATTACCATGTGACTAAAATGCATGACAGTTAAGTGCGTAATTATCTTGCAATTAACAATAATATTTCTCACCTCTCAATCTAAAGGCACAACCTAGCGCAATATCAATGATGATGCTCTATTTAACCCAAGTACTAAGGACTAACTTCTCCATAGTCTCAACATTAACATTTTATCTCCAATTTATTTTTAGGTTAACTTCCTACATCATACGAACATTAACCTACATAAACTAGTCCTCGGGGTAAGCCCAATTATCCCATTTTATCCTAGGACATTAGTCTACCCAAAACAACCCTCTAGGACTCCCCATTACTTCCCAAAGGAAGGTTCCTAAACCTCGAACCTAAAAGAAAAGGGTTAAAACCAAACTAGAAAAATCTCCCAATTTCAGAAGGGGTCGATCGATCGACCCTTGGCCATCGATTGATCGAGGCTTCGATCGATCGATCATGGCGGCCAGCTTCTTCTCCGAGAAGTTGTTTCGGCCATGGACGAGCCTCCAAGCTTTTTATTCGATATTTTACCCAACAACAACAACAAAAATTGCTACCCAGTCATTTCTACACCATTATTAACTAACATAATCTCCCCCAAACCAAATTAAATCAAAGATCAAGGGATTAAACACCAAAAACACCCAAAACCCATAAATGGTTTAAATCTCCCAAAAACTAACTACACATGCAAATTATCACATTAAATCAATATCTAGCAAGTAAGAAACTTGCCTCGAGTTCGTATTCTAGAAATTTCCTTCCGGTAGCAACGGATTCCGGCCTCAAATCTCCATTTTTCTCTCTTTTTCTCCATTTCTCCCAACTCTCTCTTCTCTCTCTCTCTCTTGGTTTATACCACAAATGAGAAATAAAAAGGGGGTGGGGGACTTAACCGGATTTTAAAACATTAATTCCCCTATTTTAAATGTTAATACACCATTAAAATGACTCATAACCACATAATTGAATCATAACCCATTAAAAGTGCTCGAAACTCAAAAATACAAATTGGCACTTATTTCGACTATCTCGACTATTCTAAAAATAACCGCACCCCCTATTTTGGCATTCGAAAAAATGTTAACTATTTTTGTGTTCCAACTTTATTTTATTTTATTAATTATACTCCAATTTAAATACGAGTCATAACCGTCGCATAACATATAACGACGTAATAAAACACAATATAATGCTATTTACCTACTCATAACGGTAAATAGACAAAACATAGTAAATATTATCCCTGGGAAATAATATTTACTCCAAGTTCCTCTATTTTATAAAATTAGCCCATCAGGCAAAATAATATAAAATAGTCGCTCAAACACCTGGGTTATTACATACTCCCCCCCTTAGAAGGGAATTTTGCCCTCAAAATTCAGGCGTATCCCATAATCATACAAAGGGTATACTATACCAAACTATCGTTCTATCATTCTTTGCAAACCCCTCGGTAGTGTGGCGGTCCCATCGAACTCGGACTAAGGTCATCACTATTCGATCTCAATCTACCTTCTCCATGCTCTAACATAGTTCCAAACCGTTCCTCATGAACTATCGATCCTACCTTTCTACTATAGAAGGAGATACCTACATATCTCGACACAAATTGCCTTTCTAGATACCTACATATCTCGGCACAAATTGCCTTTCTTCTCAAATCACGTTATACCCTTGCCAGGGAATAACTACAATAACATATAATTTCTCTACCCTAACACTACTAACATCTATTCGCATTGGTGTAGCCCTTAAAAGTATGCGGCTCAAGGAGCCCTAATAGTTAAAGAAATATTCTCGGACCACTCCAAGCCCAATAAATATATCGTTCGTTGGTTCCAATACAACGAACAGGCGAATTGCTCAACCGACTACACTAGGCCACACACACGGCACCATACTTATAAGAAACGATTTGATCTATTGTACGAAAATTCGACCCATAAAAGCTACTACTCCCATCCTTCCTTTAAATCAAACCCACCCATCCACTTACGGGTGGTAGGATATACCCCATATCCATACGGTTCCTATTTCTTCCTGGAAAGTTTACCAATACCTTAACACGAACATCTCGTCCCGGTCCACCCCTGTTTTGATAGGAACCTCATACAGTTCCACAACTTCACCATAAAGTGTTGGGCGTACTTCTCTGTAATTAGTCCGCCCGTACAGGCCGAAAAAGCATCAACTTGGTCAAATGATCAATAATTTTCTCAAATCGGATCATGACCATTGCAATATTGGCAATTCGATAAAGATGTCCATGGATATACCCATCCTCGTTCCACACTACTCTCTTCACACTAGTAGGTGAAAGGGTCAATCACGGACATGAATGCTCTTGATACAAAGTCCTCCTAGTTAGGCTCGTTCTACTTGGCATTCCATTCCATAATTAATCTCTCCGATGGCTTTTTTACTCGGCGCATCTACCACTCCCTTCGGACTTCCTTAGCGAAAGGGAATATCAAATTGAGAGTCCTTTACGAACTCCAACTTGTTGCTCGTGAAAAGACTAGTTTCCTACCCAGGAAGTAGTGCCTCAGTTTCTTTAAGGTGAATACTACCGCTGCGATCTTTAAATTAAGCGTGGGATAATACTTCTCACCGAGTTTAAGTCTGTGAGATGCATAAACAATGGGTTCATGCTCCAGTTTTAATACTTCCCGTTTCTGGCAGAGACTCATTCGTTAAATCCGCTCTCGATCTTAACAACACGAGTGCAGGAGTAAAAGTCAACTCATCCTTTTAACTCCCCAAAAGATAGATTACCGACGTAACGCTCTATCTAAGAGAGGCCCTACCTTCTATGGCCTAACATTCCGCATCACTCGAGATCCCATACCTCTTCGTTCTAGGGACCTAATCCTACTTAAAGTTAACCCACAAACCTATTGTGGTCAACTCCCTACCGCCTTCCAAAATAACATCACATCCCCTAAGGGCCTTGCGTCCTAATAATCCTAAAGTTGATCTATATTCTAATCAAGTCGTATAAATATTATACTAATTATATCCCTAGTGTTCAAGACCTTTCTCAACTTCTGATATTCGCTCGATTTCATGCGTGGGACGTCTCGTCAAAGTGAAATCCAAATAAGGAACCCTCCCATTACACTACTACCTCGCATCGTCGGTCGTCGAGATGTAACGGTCAAAGACACATGATCGGGACCGCTAAAATCCTAACTCGTAACCCTACTAATGCACTTCTACTTCTATGTATTACCATCTTAATTAACTGAAAATTTAACTAACATGGCATTTACTTTCTGTAAGATTCCACAAATGCCTTATCCCAATATACACACATATATCTTTATAAATGGCCTTCTCATTAAGGCATAACCATAAGTTTCAATCTGAATTTCTTATCTTAGTCTCCCCCACATCGATCAGAGGAAAAACTATTCCAGTGCTCATATATTGCACATCAACTTAGCCCTTTAATCACTCAATCACGTGATTCTCGACTAAACCTTCCAACCCAGCATCTAACAAATAAAAAGAAAGAAAGAAAAAAAAATGCAACAATCATGCATGAATAATGAGTGAAATAAAATGAAAAGAAAATCCTCGCATACCTTAAACCACCTCTATAAAGTCTCAACCTGTATCCAGGAGAGATATTATAGAACCATTAGCTTCACTTTAAAACTAGACATAGGATAGCCTCACAATTTATTCACTTGCAATCACCCCAACCAAACCAACAATAATTACACCCTTATAATACATATAATACGAGTAGCACATAAAACACATATACTTTTAAAATATCAATACTCGATTTATAATGAGTGAGGAAAAATACAGAACCTCCCTTCCACGGAAGTTATATAGGTATACTCACTATCATAATATTGATAGCACCACAAGCTCAATTTACACACCCGAATCTAGGGTTAATACCATACTACTTCATCTTATCATAAGGAATACTCTACCCTCAACTAAGGTGGAAATTCCCGCCAACATACTTGCCAATTTCCTTGGCCACCAACATGGTTCTCAGACACATTATTCTTGTCTTTTCTGAACCACACTACTTCCATTAATGCCCCAACTAGGCACCCTATTCTCGACCTTGTTCTACAAATGACAAGATCAAAATGCGTAGTTCCATTAACTTCTTCAGTAAAGAGAACATTCTACTAGCCTCTGCGGCCTTAGTTCAATGAGTCTTCCCCGGGTGGATGTCCACCAAATGGGGTCTCAAGAACACTACTTCTCTAGAAGTGTTAGCAACACTTACTTGTGAGCCTATCATCTCCACTGAAGGGCTCTCTCCTTTGTATCAACCCACTTCGATTACAGGTTTCCTTAACTTTGTAACTCTTTATTCACGGTCGGCCTCTGACCGAACCTCAAGTGAATATTTGAGAATCTACTTTCTCATCATTCTCGATATCCAAGAGAAACTCGCTGTTGAAAATATCTACCGGGTTTCTCTATCGACAAAACTTCATGCCCTACCAAAATATGGCGATTACCATTTCAGCCATTTCAACCTTACACTTATGGGTGAAAGATTTTCTCCCAATCTTCGCACCTGGGCACTTCTATACCCCTCTCTAGGCCAAAACTCCTGGACCTTATACTCTCATTGAATGAGATTACACTTACTCCAACCGACCGAACTTCAACATGTGGTCCTCGTCAAGGACTTCTCAATCTTCAGATTGACATCGCTTGGAATCCCAAACTTAGTACCACTCTCTACTGGCAGAGGTACTTGGAAAACTATGTCTACTGTACTTAGTAGTCACGGTAGCAATATGGGATAATGCTACAAAGGGAGCGACCTCTAAAGCGACCCTCATCCCCGACTACAGCTCACAGCTCTAGTAATCCCGTCTCATGAAGCCTTCACAATGGCCTTCCTTGACGCCCTTCACCTAACGACTTACTAGTCTCACACGAACGCACAAAAGATTTCTAGGTTCTCAAATCATAGCAGGAGAATGAAATCTCACAAGGGAAATCAACGATCTTAATCTTAAGGCTCTATATCAAATTAAAATTAACGCAGAAGGAGTAATACATTCGCACAGATTCCTAAGGACTCTAGAAACTAATGCTTTGATACCATCTTTGACAACCCGCCTACTAAAATAATAGGTGGCCAACCCAATACTCTAATAATCACAGGAATCATAGACGATACATTCTCAGCATCACTGTCGATTAAAATAATAGTACGAGATAACCACCAATCATTTTAGAAAACGGACTGTCAAATTTAAAACTTTGTAAATAAAAGAAAACACTTAGACAATCACATTTGCAAAAATGATGCATATCAAAAATCAACAGATAAAGAAGGACAATATAATAAATAATCACCGAATAAGCGGTCGGTGAACAGGCCAGTACAAATAGTTACACCGAATATTACAATTCAATTATTACAATATAATAAATGAATGCAAAGCTTAGGCAACACGCTCGAATAAATAAGCTAAACATAACTAGAGTACAAAAGATAGAGGCGTCTAAAACAAGTATCCTACAACATCTGCAATATGCTATAGCTCCAAGACAACCGGAATGGAAATGTAAATTCAGGCGTCCTTGCGGTAGAGCACCTGTACGACAAGGAGTATATGAAAAAATAGAGAAATATAGACGGGTCAGGGCCCGGTTTGATATGATTACCATGTGACTAAAATGCATGACAGTTAAGTGCGTAATTCTCTCATAATTAACAATAATATTTCTCACCTCTCAATCTAAAGGCACAACCTAGCGCAATATCAATGATGATTCTCTATTTAACCCAAGTACTAAGGGCTAACTTCTCCCCAGTTTCAACATTAACATTTTATCTCCAATTTATTTTTAGGTTAACTTCCTACATCATACGAACATTAACCTACATAAACTAGTCCTCGGGGTAAGCCCAATTATCCCATTTTTTCCTAGGACATTAGTTTACCCAAAACAACCCTCTAGGACTCCCCATTACTTCCCAAAGTAAGGTTCCTAAACCTCGAACCTAAAAGAAAAGGGCTAAAACCAAACTAGAAAAATCTCCCAATTTCAGAAGGGGTCGATCGATCGACCCGTGGCCATCGATCGATCGAGGCTTTGATCGATCGATCGATCATGGCGGGCAGTTTCTTCTCCGAGAAGCTGTTTCGGCCATGGACGAGCCTCCAAGCTTTTTATTCGGTATTTTATCCAACAACAACAATAAAAATTGCTACCCAATCATTTCTACACCATTATTAACTAACATAATCTCTCCCAAACCAAATTAAATCAAAGATCAAGGGATTAAACACTAAAAACACCCAAAACCCATAAATGGTTTAAATCTCCCAAAAACTAACTACACGTGAAAATTATCACTTTAAATCAATATCTAGCAAGTAAGAAACTTGCCTCGAGTTCGTAGTCTCGGATTTCCTTCAGGTAGCAACGGATTCTGGCCTCAAATCTCCATTTTTCTCTCTTATTCTCCATTTCTCTCAACTCTCTCTTCTCTCTCTCTCTCTCTCTCTTGGTTTATACCACAAATGAGAAATAAAAAGGGGGTGGGGGACTTAACCGGGTTTTAAAACATTAATTCCCCTCTTTTAAATGTTAATACACCATTAAAATGACTCATAACCACATAATTCAGTCATAACCCGTTAAAAGTGCCCGAAACTCAAAAATACAACTTGGCACTTATTTCGACTATCTCGACTATTCTAAAAACAACCGCACCCCCTATTTTGGCATTCGAAAAAATGTGAACAATTTTTGTGTTCCAACTTTATTTTATTTTATTAATTATACTCCAATTTAAATATGAGTCATAACCGCCGCATAACATATAACGACGCAATAAAACACAATATAATGCTATTTACCTACTCATAACGGTAAATAGACAAAACCTAGTAAATATTATCCCTAAATATCACGGGAAATAATATTTACTCTAAGTTCCCCTATTTTATAAAATTAGCCCATCAGGCAAAGTAATATAAAATAGTCTCTCAAATGCTTGGGTTGTTACACTCAATTCCTAACTTATGACTTAAAGGTTTTATCCATACACGGAATAAGCCAAAATACATACAAATTGAATCTATCAAAAATTTGACATTACATAGATTCTCGCATACAAAAAAAACTTATACAAGTCCCCACTACTTTAGCCTAACACCCTAGGTTCGACACATACAGACTCACTGTAACCAACCAACACTACCCGCATATACAATAGTGCTCACATATTATTATCGTTAACTGACAACATGTGTCTCTCATATATAAACTCCTTATAGCCAAAAAAATATTAAGACTACACATACAGTAATGCCCACGCAACTTCCTGTTAATCTAGCTAGATAATATATGTCCCACATAGACAAATACTCCATATCTAGCCGACACTAAATCCTGCACATACAATGATGATCACATAGTCACCAAAAATTATAATACCTAGCATCTTCCATGTATAAATCTCTTATCCAACTCATTATTATAAATATTAATATAACGTCTAGTACCTATAATTTCCCAAGTATTAATATCAAGTACAATTGCCACATCATATACAATCTTACATACTCATTTATTCTCTTACTCTTTAGCTCAAAGTATAACATGTAAACCACCTGTCAAGTCCCATACCTAGAGATCATAAACCAATACGTATTCCATAGTCTTAAACCTAAAAATCACTAGCAACTCTTATTTCCTTGTCTTGTACTTAAAAATCACCAAAAAAAGACAAATCTCATAGTCCCATACTTAAGAATTACAAATCAACACATGCATCTCTGAATATCATACTTAAGAATCAACGATTCGTTAAAGTAACTTTCTTATTTTCCAAAACTAAAATATCAACATAACTCCACATCGCCTGTTATCCCAAATCTTAACCTTCACTAGACTCCAATGCCTGGGATGTCTCATAAATGAATTCCAAACAAGCAACCCTAGTGGTGCACTTATATCTAGATTAGCTAGTTGTAGATAGCTAACATTTACTAAACCCTGCCCCTAATCACCTCAATAACTTTCCTAATTCACCACTCCTTCTAGAGGGCCTAAACTAATTATCCAGTCCTTCTACATACTAGGGAGTCTAATCCTATAATTTAACTTTATTATTATTATTAATATTTAATAGGTGGATATTTTTATGTATCTTGATTAATTATATTAAGTTAACTCCATAATCCTGATAACAAAAAGCATGATATACTCACAAGACACAGATCTCATCAACATACAACCTAACGCCGACATGCCAAACCCGAAAATATATAAGTCTAATGAGAGAAAAATTAAATTATATTCACCAATGTCCTTTATTTTAGTTCATTAGATATTACACTAGTTACACTGAAATTCCATTATTTAACTAGTAAATTCCCAAATATCATTAATTGTTAATAAGTGTTCGCCCCAAGTTTTCATTTTCAAATGTCATCTCAACAATATTCTTTTAGAATAATACCCATTTCATAAATGTCTCACATCAAAACATGAAAATAACACGTGTAATCCCTCCAAAAGCTATGTCAACCACTATGTGTGTAACCCAACATTAGAAACCCTAAGGACAACAACATATGCCCAACAAAAGCAATCCCAATGATAAAAACATAACTTATTACACAAAGGTTATCCTCCTTGATTTACTATTCTCATTATTACCAATTTCATATGGATTTTCCCATGTTCCATAATTGCATTCACAAATTAATATATCATAAAGAAAATTTTCATACAAGTACTTTGAGGTTCAATCAATTTGAAACATAATATAATATATGCACAATAATAAATGTCATAATTCTAGGGGACAAGTTAAGTTATCTACTCATAATTCATCTTCTCAAAAGTTCATAAACATAACTACATATTAGGTGTTCTATCTTATAGACATGTTAGATTCTCAATTACAACAAAAATTACAACACTTATCCACATAAACAAATTTTACAAAATATGAGTTAATACAAAATTAAAAAATTCTCTCAACATGTATGAATAATAAACATTAAGTATGTTTATCTTTTCCTCATTAAACCTCTAATTTTAATCAAATTTTAAACATCATTTAGTTAATACATAAGTCATAAAGAACGTAAGGGGAAAAGTAAAGTAATCTTGCCTTTCTAAAATATGAAATAAATTCTCATTCTACTTCCTAAAATCCATGAGTTATCCTATTAGTGTGTTTTCAAAATCGTAGTGCAAATGCCCCAAATCCAGGCTTAAAAGGTTATTTTTAATAGAGTTTTATTTTTATAAGATTATGGATGGAAAGAAAATAGGTGTTGATGGTTTAGTTTGAAAGGGAATGTGTCAAAATAATTAATGTTGAGTAAAGGTTAATTTATAAAAACCCTAAGCAGACCGCCCCACAGCTACTGATCGCGGTCATGCCATAAACCCCCGCGATTACAGGCCTATTTGTCACGGTCGGGTAAGGGATTCTTGCAATCATGGATCTCCACCAACTTAACTCTCTCTCTCTCTCTCTCTCTCTCTCTCTATATATATATATATATATATATATATATATATACAGATCGGCTCAGGTGCGGACTTTTCGTGCGGACTTTGTCCTTATCCCGAAAGTGGTCCCCTCGTAGTCCCAAAGACTTTTGTTATTTACTCTAGATGGTCCCCCTCTTGTCTTATACTAAAACCTTAGTTTAAGACTATATAATTAAAAGATTTATAATTTAGAACCAAAATTGGTATCAAGACCTTAAAGATTTTAGAACCTCACCAAATTTCGACCAAAACCCAAATTTTGGTATCAGAGCCATAAGACGTTCCTTTTAGACTAAAAAGACTTTAATGCCCTTGGGATTTATCCCTCGCATTTACCAAGATATTTTTGGATCCAACCCAGACTACCAACCTATACCCATAATTGATTTAGACTCAGTAGGTTGCTTAACCTCTCACATAGACGGTTGTTCACACATTGAACATATCCCAGCCAAACACGCAGACAGTAGACAAGTCACTGCTAGTGCTATTAATAACATAATAGACCAAAATAAGTGTATACTGCTTATATTAAGACAATTAATAAAAGACACTCAAACCTTAGAAACAGAGATAAAAAATATCTCTAAAAGATTATTAGACATAGATAATCAAATCCCAATAGACTTAGTTCATGTTTAACAAGAAATAAATATTAAGACTAATCATATAGAAGTCCTTAACAAAGACCTTTTAGAAATTAAGACTTTAATTATAAATCAAGACAGTGAGTTAATTAAACTTACTAAAGAACAAGCTAAACTTATCCCTAGACTAGATAGTTATCTTCCTAATGGAGATAGTTAGATCAGACTGAAATGAGGTATCAAAAGATCTCTCCATTCAGACCTTATCAGAATTTTATCAAAGAATTTTAGAAAAGATAAATGATGATAGGTTTTATTATAAGATAAACGAAAATGAGATTGCCAACGCATCTAAGGCAACTAGACTTATATTAGAAAGATTAAATTTAATTTCTACATCCATAGCAGCTACCCAAGACTATAACTGTAGCTTTGTTAAAGACTTGCATTTAGACTTAAAAGCTAAGACAGAAGGATTAACCACCTTCTATACAGACTTTGTTAAATTCCAACAAAATTTAGCAAATTACCTTAATAATAGGGAAAGCCATAACCTATCCAAAATGGATAGTATTATTAATGAACTTAGACTAGACATGGCCCAAGTAGAAGAAAAATACAAAGAAATTATAAACGGAATTAAGGCCGTATATAATAAACCATCCAAAGCAGAAATAGAATCTCCTTTTATTCTAACTAGGTTAGATAAAATTGAAAAGACTGTAGAAGCCATAGAAGTTAGAACTATGCAACAACTAGAAAAAGATAATGAAGTAAAAAACTATACCACTAACGTTGGTAAAACCATCGTTAATTCTCTAGCTAGACATAGTGAAGAAACTTCTGAAAAGACTAGAAAAGAGAATAAGAATTTTAAAGAAGAAATCCTTAATCAGATAAAAACACAAAAAGATTATTCAGACTTCTTAGAAAGAATAAAAAAAAGACTTGAACAAAAACAGGTAACCACCTGTAAGTTTAAAGAATCCCCTCCTATAGAAACTAGAGAAAGGAATACCATAGGTAAATGAATCATAAATGATGGATTAGATAAGACTAATAAGATAGCTAGCTCTATCCCAAATATTGGACAGAGTAATCATATGCTCTAAAGACTTAAGGATTCATCCTCCAATGTTAGGACACGGTGGAAAGAAAGAAATTTCACCAATCCCCTCCAATGGAAAGAATGGAGTGAAGTTGACTGGAAGATTGTTGAAGATTCCATTCATAATGAACAACTTCCAGCGGTTAGATACATAGACTTGTTTAAAGAAAGCGCCACTCCTAAGACCCCCAATTATAACATGACCTACCACTGTAGAAATCATGTGTTAGACAAATCCTATACTGAGCTCCAAGTGTTTGACTCAGAATGGCTTAGATCTAGAGGAACTGATACGAAGTTCCAATTCCTAACCTTTGGACTCTTTCAAGCAAGAATCCAAGGATTACATAGACCTTAGAATAATATTAACATATTATGCTGTTTAGTAGACAAAAGATGGAAAGATTTTGAGAAAAGCCTTATTGAGATAGCCCAATTAGAAATGTCAGATAACATAGGATACTTTAATGTCATTTCGGCATTTACAGTAATCATAGACACAACCAAGAATTTTAAGTTAATCTTATATGCTAGTGGTTATGAAGACTATATAATTCCAGACGCTAATACAAATATAGAATTCCAAAGCTATGTGAAGTTCTCTCAATTTTCTTATGAAGGAATGCAGTCAGGAATTCCTAGCGGTAGACTTAATGAAGAAATCTTAGTTAGAACTAATGTGTCAGACTACAATCATACTTAGAGTATTAGGAATACTGGACCTATGAGAGAAAAAGCTAAGACTCTCTGGCAATTGTCAAAATTTCAAGAAACTAAGACTATACAAAATAAACCCTTGTTTATTAATCAAGACGACGTCACTATAAATGTTACCATCCAGTTTGGTCCCCCTAAGATTGTCCATAAAAATATCCAGACCGAAGAAATTAGATTTAGGAATATGGGAGAAGCCATAATTAATGATCCTTCAGAAGGAGAATGTAGTAGTAAGACTAGTGCTAGTTTACTTAGACAAGCTCCGATAATTAGACCTAGAAGATCATTTGAACAAAAAGAATTAGTTAAAGAAAAAGCTACGATCCAAAACTTTGGACATGAACCCTCAGAATTAGATATGAAGACATTTAAAGATAACCTTAAGAAAAGTCATTCTGTTAGATTTCAAGAAAGAGAAAGATTTAATATGATAGCCCAAGACCGCATATTAAAATTAAAAGAATCTAAGAACACTAAAGAACTTCTTAGAAACTTAAGACTAATAGAAGAAGGAGAACAAAGAATAATGCCAGCTACACAAGTAGAACCTATTAAACAAGAGATAGGAAGTAGTAGTAGGCTAGAAGATGCTCCTAGAATTTTTAGTAAACCAATAGGAATAAATATTCCTATATACTCGAGCACCGTAGTAAAGACTAAACCTGATTATATAAAAGACTTCCCAATAAGTGACAAGAGTTTCACTCCTGTTAAGACTATGGCAAGCCAAGCCATAAATCCAGTAGGTATATACCTTAACTTAAACAATGTTCAAGATAGGAAAAAAACCTTAGACGAATGGCGAAACCAGATGAACATGTGTTTTGCATCTAATGAACAATGGGATGCAAGTTCATGTAAGCCGTACGCTGAGCAATCCATTAGAGGTATTGCAAAAGATTACTTAGACAGTTTAAGAAAGGCTACAAACGAAGACTCATTGGCAAAGGTTGAGAAGATGAAAGAAAACTTAGAAGAAAGATCAATTGAAGAATATATTCAATTGTTCACATCGGAATTCATTGGAGTTGGACATCTAGCTCAAATCAATGAATAAGACTTAGCCAAAACTAAGTTAACCCTCCTTAGCATTTACAAATTAGATAAGATAAATGAATATAGCAATAATTACGAGCAGCTATATTACCAAATTAAAGAATTTGGAGAAACCTTAAAAGACGAATACTTTAGAAAGATACCAGCCATACGACAAATCCTAATTAATGAATATAGGAATTGGCCAGGTGTAGCAGGAGTTAAGAATAACTCCGTTGGTGAAAGAATCAATTTCGCCAAAGACTATATCATATCTAAGAGACGTGATATAACCCAAGGAAAGTTGATAGAAGAAACTTTCAATCAGATCCCTCCAATCAAAGACGAAAGAGGCATCTCTCTAATCCAATGGGGATGTGGAAGTGAATCTAAGAAATTCAAAAAGAAATTAGAATGGAAACATAAGAAGTTTAAGACTAGACCTTTAGGATTGCCAAAGAAGTATAAATTTAGACAATCTACTACCTTTAGGGAAAAGAATGCTAAGACTAAGAAAAATAGATTTAACCAAAGAAGATACTTTAAGAAGAATACTAGTAAGTATAATAAGGTCCCTAATTATAGGGAAAAAAAAGATGTAGCTCAATCTAAGACTGCCACCAAAGAATGTTGGACTTGCGGAAAAGAAGGACACTTTGCTAAAGACTGCCCTAATAAGAAAGATAAAGAAAGTATTAAGATTATTAATACAATATTAGACTATGCAGATCAAGAAGAATTAGATATCCTATATGCTATAGAAATATCAGACATAGAAGATAATGATAATACTAGTATCTATAGTGCATACACAGACAGTGATTCAGAAGACTATAGTGATACTGATGAGTATGAAGACTCTCAGGATACCCTAGACTTATATATGATGCAGACTGATAAAGGCGATCTAGCTGATGAATATATAGACTTTGAAGACGCTTGGTATAAATGTATATTAAGCCCATTCTTGAAGAATAGATGGACAGTTAGTAATCCTGAGTTACTAACCTATATACCTAGATGTTACTTTGATGAAAGACATTATTGCACGTTTAAGATGAAATGTTGCAAGAAAGAGTTTAGATGTGTAGAATGCTTTGAGATTATACAAACGGAATTATTTATGGTTTGTATTATTTGTCAATTGCACTACCATGAAAACTGTTGGAGAACTAGATTTAGAGCAATTTATACTAGCCAGTATGACGCTCAAATAGACTTAGACATTAAAACATATTATCAAGATATTGATAGACTTATAGCCAAAAGATTGCAAGAAAATAAAGACTTCAAAGGAAAAGGAATTTCCTATGATTTAGAAGAATATCATTCTGATAATAGTTCAGAAGACTAAATACCCTTAGATTTTATAGATAAACCTCAGAAAGGAATATCTATCTTAGAGAAGAACAATTTAGGAATTTCTACTAAACCACATGCTTGTTTTGTAGAATTATTTGTTCAACATAAAGACTATCCTAAAAGTCTTTCAGCTTTCATAGATACGAGGTGCTCTCAGAGTATTTGTAAGGCTAATGCCTTCCCTGAAGACTACTTTTTATAAAGTACTCAAGAAATCTATGGTAAAGTGGCTAATGGAGATCGATTTACCTTATATTTCCAGACTATTCCTATTTATTTTAAATTAGGAAATCAGACCAACAAAACCGTTAATCATCGGTTTTGGATAATGGATCCTCGTCCTAGTTTCACAGGAAACATTATTTTAGGACAAGACTTTATTAGAAAATATCATCCTTACACTCAGTATAACGATAAGATATTAAATAGTGACCAAGAGGAATTTAATATTAAAGCTCCTCTAATAGACCATAAGACTGCCTTTGACTTTATGCAGGTCAAACCCAGTTATAGACCCATTAAACATCAGAGTTCTTCAGCTGAGCATGGTGGACCTAGACCTACAACCCAACAAGAAGACTTACATATCACTAAACCCTTACAAAAAGAGTGTAAGTGTCCAGACCAAAAGTGTTACAAGGAAATAGCGCTTATACAACAAGACATTTTAGATCATGCCCAACATACCTTATTACAGGTTCAAGCTATATCCAAACAGAAGAAGATGGATATAGAAGTAGAAAAGGAAAAGATTAGGCAACTAGCTGAGCCTACTTTAGGAGAAAATCCCATCACTAAGTGGGATAAAGACCAAAGTTATTGTGAAATCATCCCTATTAACCTAGACGCCACTATTAATGGTGGAACCTATAAGAAAGGATACTCACAAGAAGATAGGGAAGAATTCAAGAAAGACATAGACGAACTGCTTAAGTCAGGCATTATTAGAGAAAGTAAAAGTAGACATAATAGTTTAGCCTTCTATGTTCAAAATGAATCTGAACGTAAAAGAGGAAAAAGACGCATGGTTATAGACTATAGATAATTAAATAAGAATTGTGAATTTGATTCTTATAAGATACCAGACAAGAATAAACTGATTAATTTAATCGAAGACCGAACTATATTCAGTAAGTTTGATTGCAAGTCAGGCTTCTGGCAAATTAAGATGCATCCAGACAGTGTTACTTGGTTAGCCTTTAGTGTGCCCCAAGGAAAATACGAATGGCTAGTAATGCCATTTGGATACTTGAACGCTCCTCAAGTTTTCCAAAGAAGAATGGATAATATATTTAGACCTTATTCAGAATTTTGTCTTGTTTACATAGATGATATTCTTGTAGCCAGTAAGACTGAGATAGAGCATGTAGACCATCTTAAAAAGATTATTCTAGAATTAAACAAACACGGTATTGTGATTTCCGAAAGGAAAATGCAATTATTTCATACTTGAATAGACTTTGTGGGAATGCATATTAATAAAGGAAAATTATGCTTAGCAGAACACATAACTAAGAAGATTCTTGAGTTCCAGACCAACTCAAAGATAGAAAACAATTACAATCATTTTTAGGATTGCTTAATTAAGCTGCAGATTTTATTAAAGACCTTGCTTCAAAAAGACAAAGCTTAACGGCCAAACTAAAAGGAACAGACAAAACTAATCCCTTTTATTGGACTAAAGATGATTTTGAAGTAATAAGACAAATTAAAGATGCAGTCAAGAATATTCCTTTACTTGAACTGCCTAATGCAGAAGACCAGTTTATAGTAGAAATAGATGCCTCTGATAAACAATGGGGAGCAGTATACTTTTCCATTGATCATCAGACAAAAAAGAAGAAACTTTGTAGACATAGTTCTGGAACCTTTACAGACCCAGAAACAAGATACACTTCCCATGAAAAAGAAGTTTTAGCTATAGTAAGGGCAATACAAAAATATATGTTGTTTCTTAGACCAAAACATTTTACTATTTATACTGACTCTTCTTATGCAGTAAAATTCAGAGATTTAGACTTGTCCAAATCAAGGACTAATAGACTAATTAGATGGCAACAATTTCTTAATGGTTATGACTTCTCTGTTATACATATTAAGGGAAGTAAAAATACCATTCCAGACATTATATCAAGAGAGCCAATGATTGCTAACACGAATATAATTTCATGTTTTATGTTGCAAACAGAAGACCTAGAAGACATGAGTTCCTCTGGAATGAATAGACTGAACAGGGAAGATGTTGCAGACTATCTTAGACGCGTAAGACCAAATATTGGTGTAACGTAAAGACCGACTCATATTCAAGACTCTCAAGAAAGACCAATCCTAGAAAACTTTGATGATATCATAGTTCCTCTTGGAAAATCTAGACAAGAGATTATTTCTCAAAATAGACTCATTAGGAAGATGTATTTTCCCCAGTATAGACCCGATCAAAGATACCCAGACCTGATCAAATTTAGATGAGAATTTTCAAAAGACAAAAATACCTTTATAGATGCCATATGGTGGAACTTAAAGAATAGACTTTGGATCGAGTTCAAACAAAATTTGGTAGCTATTGCCAGATTTATGAGGACTCAAAGACTTGCAGTTACCCAACTCAGTGGTACTGCTATACCTAGACCTCAGACTCAAACCTATGCTCAGACTCTTGGAGAATCCTCCAAAGCTAGACCCACTGATAATTTTTGTTATCAGAAAAATACCTTTAAGACTAAGATTGTTATACCATTTGGTCATAATAATCTTCCATTAACAGAAGACTATAAGAAAGAATCTAATAGCATTATTGAATATTTCAATATGTTATTATCTGAGACTAATGGAGATGCCTTAATAATGAAAGGTTTCTTCAAAGACATTCCAAAGATTTATCTTACTGGGAAAGAAGAAATTGCCCAGATAACCTTAGCAGACTATGGGTTCATCGAACTCATCCAAATTGATACTATAGAAGACTCTGTTGCTCTTGGAAAAATAGTCCATGAGTATGTTAAAAAGGTAGAATATTTCCTTCCTTTCTTTGCTAGAATCTATCAGATTTCTCCAAGTTCTTGCGTAGGAATGAGAGTGGAAGGATTTAGACTTGTTAGATTTTCTAACTATACATTTGAAGATGTTGAGATCCTATTAGAAGACGAGATTAATTATTTAATTATTGATAAGTCTAAGCTTCAGATTGCTCAAGCCATGGAGACAATTAAAATCATGGAGTTGTTAACAGGAGAAGACAGGTGGTACACTGCCTACCACAAAGAAGACCTGATAATCCAAGCTGATGAGCCATTCAATGGAAGGCTTAAGAAAGAATCCAAAGAAATGGTAGAGATATCTTTGCCAGCCAGCCTTAGAACGGTAGGCCTTATTGATGAATTTTTCAATAATACCCTCCCAAACCAGGACAAGGCAGAAGAAGACACAGACACGATAAAGAAGGGCCCCTCAGTGGTGGATGAATTATTAAATACGGAAGAATTGTTTGCATAGACCATGCTTTCCATAAAGCAAAAAGGATGCCTGCCCCACATGGGCCACCAGACTGATGAAAAAGACGAAGACTTTATTTGATGCTCTTGCATTATTACAAAACGATAAGACCCATGATGAAGACTTGGCATGCCTTTCTTTTCATAAAGAAAGAGGTACCCCCAAATTATCAAAAGACGATAAAAGCTTGTAGACCCAGCTGATAAAGATCCTGAAAATAATGTTGCTTTAATAATTTTCTTTCAATCGGATTGCTTTTGGTAGCCGGTTACCAGTCATATTGTAAGTGCCCTTGTGCTATAAAAGGGAGTGTCCATTTGTGTTTTAGATATAAGGAGTTAGAGAGTGAGAGATTGTGAGACTTTTAGAGAGAGTATGCTTGTAGAGAGTAATATGTATATGAGTGAGTAAACCTCTCATAATTAGGGGAGAGGGGAGAGTTGTATTTACTTATGCAATGCAATAAAAATATTTTCTTTTCCAGAAATCTCTTATGCTAAGTTGTTATTATTTTCCAAATTGTCTCCAACTTTCTGTTCATAGAGGACTATTGTGTGGAACCTCTGGTGTAGCACACAAGGTGTTATACTGGTGAACCGCCGTCAGGTGCCGATTAGCCGTGAGTCGTTAGCTAGGTGGGCGTTAGGTGGAAGGCGTACATGCAGGAAATGGGTCAACCGTCAAAGTATTGGATTGAGGTGCGACACATAAAGAGAGAGTTGTAGGAGGCCGAGACCGGAGAAGAATAGTAGTAAGGCTGAAGAGACAAAGGGAAGAAGATAAAGATATTGCAGACCAGAAGGAAGGTATAAACTCGAACCAAACCCTTAACTATTTTACATATTATTATTTTAAGAAAAATCTTATATGAGCCTAAAATCACTAAAGACTTTTTAGAATTTGTTAATCAAACAAGTTTAGACTTAACTAGAGAAATTCAAGACTGGACTCTTACAGACCCTAAAGATAAAGAACTTATAGAATCTGCTTTAGTAGATGCAGGTGGTACTTTTAAATACATAGACCATATCATTGAGTGGTTAGGAAGAGAAGTACCTAGAATAGAAATAATTAGAACAGGGATCCGAGATCTCTTTAGACAAAATTTAAGAATTGAAGATTTTGCAGAAGAACTATCAAGACCTGAAAAATATCAAGAATACACTAGGATACTCGAAGACAGTATAGACATATTAAAATTTGTTAGACGTAAAAGGTTAGCTGAAACGAAGACTACTTTAATTAGAGCCGGAGGAATTTGCCCTCTCCTTAAAAACGTAGAAACAGCTGCCCCTAGAACATACCGTAGATTTTTTTCATTTTATGGTGATAATAATTTAGATGAATTTATAGACAATGATATAATTGATATTATTAATCAAATATATAAAGAAACTAGACAGATAAACCCACGTTACCGTATAAGGTATTTAAGACTAGAATATTTTCCCTTAAAACCTATTTCAATTTCTAGACTCCCTGAAGAAACAATTTATATAGATAATCCTCGCTATTCAGGATTCCAATACGATAGTGACGGAAGAAGCTTAAGAAGTAGCAACAGCCCTGAAACTTCTACATTTAGATTTCCAGATTAATTAGGCTTTAAAATAAGCTTAAAAGACCTTAGAAATCATTGGGGTAAAAATTGATATTCCCTAAAACTTAGAAGAAGTTAAAAGACATCGCGGTCCCAAAAGGTGGTCCTAAAAAGGCAAAACGGTCCCTAGATAATTCTTGGACGGTAGCGGTCCGTAAACTAGGTCCGTATACGATCCAGCCTCTCTCTCTCTCTCTCTCTCTCTCTCTCTCTCTCTATATATATATATATATATATATATATATATATATATATATATATATATATATATATATATATACATATATATATATTTTCTCTCTCTCTTTTTCTCTCCCCAACTTAATCACATACAACTTGCTACATGGAATCAGTACTCTATAAAACCTTAACTTCGTGAGGAAGATAAACAAAAAGACCTCTACTCTCCAATGGTTTCATTCAATTGCCAAAACACACCTTAATTAAATAAAAATCCATACTATGTATTTAATTAGCATAATATTCACAAAATTAATATAAATTAAACTGTACTCATTTAGTTTAATTTCTTTAATAACAAATCCCCTTTAATTTATATTCTCATTTGTAATTTAATTATTCAAATTCATTAATTATAATTACGGGGTATTGCAGGAGTTATACGAAAGAAATAATAATAATAATAATAATAATAATAATAATAATAATAATAATAATAATAATAATAATAATCATAATAATCATAATAATAATAATAATAATAAAAAAGAACGATTTGAATGGTTGTTCACTACAAGAAAACTAATTTTTTGTGGCATTTTTTTGCGGCGTGTTTAAAAAATGTTGAGAATAGTTTTTTAGTGGCATTTGTTTTTAAGTCCGATAAAGTTACCATATTTGAAGTAAAACTTAATATAAAAGATGTATTTTTTATTAATGTTAGACAAATGCCAAAATTTTAGGGCATATCAAAACAGATATGCTGCTATTTTGTACCAAAAAGTGCATGGGTTTTCTCTTTTTGCACGCACATTTCTCATTTTTCTCTCTCCTCTTTCCACTTTCTATCATATGTCTCTCGTTCGAAGATCACATTTCTTTTTTTCTTCCACTTTCTCCCACTCTATCTTTCGCGCTCGTATATCTAAAAAATGGGCCACATCAAGAGGTTCCAATAATATTGCCGCGAGGCAGACTTGAAATCGGTAGGGGAAATTAAAAGATTTATATTTTTTATACTTAAAGCTATAGTGAAATTCCATTAATGGCTCCTTGATAACGTATTCCCAACAGAACTCCTTCATTTTTTCATTATTGTCATCATGTTTGGTTGCTATCAGAACTAGTAATTACAAAACAAAACAAAATAAAATGAAAAGTTATGATATCTTTCGTATTATATTAGTTGGGTTTCATATTTTGATTAAGACGAATGTTTGTGTTTGGATGTTTTGACTCATTTTGTGTTCATATTTTTATGCTTTCTTAATGCTTAAATTGAAATCTAGGGTTTTATTTTTTCACGAAATTGATAGGGATTTCTCTAGAATATATAT
Organism: Sambucus nigra; assembly: GCA_949130495.1. Lineage (NCBI taxonomy): Eukaryota > Viridiplantae > Streptophyta > Magnoliopsida > Dipsacales > Adoxaceae > Sambucus > Sambucus nigra. The sequence goes on along the minus strand of OX422210.1, from coordinate 91,145,441 downwards.
ATATATATATATATATATATATATATATATATATATAGAGAGAGAGAGAGAGAGAGAGAGAATTATTTTGAAGCACCTTAGATGAGTATAGGCATACTAAAAGAATATATACTTTTTTACATATTCTTGTAAAAATTTGAATGAAGCCTCGTATTATTTTTGTAAAACTTTTAACCTTTTTGATGCACAACCTAAAATTATATGCTTGTGGCCTTGCACTTGCTTTTGCTATTTTAAACAAAAAGTTTGTTCGAAGCCTCGTACTAGCTTTTTTGGTGTAAATGGAACTCATATTATTATAAACGTAATGAACATATCTTTATGAAACTTCTTATGCTAGTGGCATACCTAATTTTATTATTAAAATTTTTTTAAAAAATAACGTATAATTTTGGAAAGATGGATTGATACAAAAATACAATATATTCTTAAATAATAAGTGATCAAATAAATATAAATATATATATATACTATTGTCATGCTTCTCCTCGTGAAACATATCACATTTTCACACCAAACGTAAACAACCTAAAGTACAAAAAATCATTTCTATAAAAGTGATAAATCAAAACAGTTTAACTCAATGTTGAGTTGCCTCATTAGTTCAAAGTTGACTATAAAACGAATATGTATATTTCAAATTTCAATCATTACAAATCTTAAGCACGTATAAATCGATCCTGAAATGGAATAATTTTCAACATGTGTAATATTTATGACACTTCAAAACATCCAAATTCATAATATTTATGTAGAACCTACCCCCATTGCTTCATAGATGGTCTGGAAGTTACCGTTGGGTTGTAGAAATGGTAATTTTCGGTGGTGCTCAAATCGGAGGATAATTCTATTTTTGACAAGACCTAATATATTGAAGAGAGGATTATATTAAATCCATGGTTATCTTATAAAATTTAATTCATTGTATCGTATTGGTAATCTAACGATAATTTTGTCACAGTAATTTCGGTATATGTGTGTATGCGTGGGAATATGTATCACATAATTGCTTTACATCTTTCACGACTTTAGGCTAATTCTATTTAACAACTTGCATATGTTCCTAGAGATCACTTCCTTAATAAATCTTTCTTTTATTCATTATTAATATAGTTGTTATTGATTTAGTTGACTTTATTTATGTGTAATTTATTTTTTAAATTTTAATACGATGTATGTTTGTTTCCATATGTTTGTGTGTGGGTATGTATGTTTTTTCATAAACAACTCTAAATCAAAATCTGCGTGGGTATATTTTTTCACATTAACTCATTCATTTTTTGTTGGTTTAAACTATTATAAGTTTACTATTTTGAGCACATTTTTGTCTGATAATGTGTTGGTTGCATGTTACAGCTAAAGTTGGATTATAGAATTGTTGCCCATAAATAGCTTTTTACAAAAACTTTTTTCCACTTACTCAAATTGGAATCTTTATGTTACAACTTGTATTTAATGTTGGTGTTTGTGATGATATATTTACAAATTTAGTTTTTTAGTTCGTGGTTTGATTTAGTCGTCTACCTTCACCGTCGTCACATCAAACCGCATTCATCGTCACTGTGACACCTCTAAAAAATTTATAAATAGATTGACCGGGTCTAATACAAAAATCACGGGAATAAAATATATTTCGTAACATTCTCGGCATAATGAAAATAACTAAAGTTGAATAAGTAATAATAAGATAATGAAATATTGAATAACACAAATCCAACTATGATACCAATCACTTCCAATGCAAGTAAACGAACACTGGAATATAAAATGTAACTCATACAATTTCTAAATATAAGAACCATATATACAAGTTAATTTAAACTAAAAATTAAAAGAAGAGGATAAAATACACTTGCCCAAGTCCTACAACCTAGAACTTTTGAATGGAACGCCACTAGAGATGCTCCTCCAATGAACCTGGTTTATAGAAACCACCGCAACCTAAGACCTGTGAAAACAGATATAATAACAACATAAACAACAAGTCTATTAGAATAAAAATATAACCGAATCTTGGAAATATTATAACTACACACATTTCTCTCTTCTTTTAGTGGATTTTAAGTTATTAGTTACCCAATCCAACAACCTAAAATAACACGTTGTTCTAAATTTTGAACCCATATGTAGCCCATGTGATTAAAGTTTTACCTCTTCATTCTTTAATGTTCGCCATTATAACATTATGAATCACATGATGTACCAAGCTCTCAAACTTAAGGTGCATCTCACTAAATAACCATAGTAGCAATGACATGCTTATATCTCAAGTCTATCCACATTAGGCTACTCAGGCCAAAATGAAATATACATGTATCTAGTATATGCAGTACACAAATACGAGTTAGAAATATGTAGGTAAGCATCCCAATTAGAATTCATATACATTTCTTTTATAGCACATAAATCGGTAAAACTATCTCTAGTACCACAACACATAATCACATAAGGTAGGATAATAACAATCTATATGTCTAATATCTATAAAAAGGTATAGTCCTCTATAAGTATAAATAAATGGGATATTGGTATGCCACCCATAATAAAGGCCTATTCTTATCACCTTTGGAGATCATTCGCGCATATTAGGTACAGTCTTAAGATGCCTAAAACCTAAGACCTCATCATGATCACATGATAAATCGCTATGCCTACATGTCATACATATAACTTACTATACCCAAGACCATACGATGAACTCTATCCATGAAACCATCTCGGTACACAGATACCAAGACTTAGGAACCTAGTGTAAATGACCATAACAAACTCGTCTACTCATCAAGGCACCATTGCGTCGACATCGGATGCTCCCTATAATGGAATTCGTCCTAGTGCGTTCGCCACGAGCGCTTACACATGGTATGCATTGCACATAAAGCATCTAATCAAATTAAACCTCGCTAATGGGTTGAATCAAATAAACATATATACAAACTGACCCAAAGCTACTGGGCCACATTTAACATCACCAACATAAAAAGGTAAAGCACATATTTAACCTTATATTCATCTCATACGCTTTTAACTCAACACCCCGAGTTCCTGAATTTAGGAATAGTCTCACCCTACCGTGCACTAAAATTCACATATCAACTATATTCAATCTTAATTAGCCTTACTCCAGTCTCGTAAGACATCACGTTTGGGTCTCAATCCACATATAATTTATATAAAACCATTGAATATGATAACTACACCACTATAGGGTTTCTTATCTCAATCATAATCTCACCCAAATGATAAAAGCCCCACTAGACTATCACCAATACTCTAATAATTTCTATGAGTGCAGAATTGTCACAATAAAAAATCTATAAAGCAATATCAAGATGAAAATAAATGATCACACATAAAATAACAAAGATACGTGGTTCGAAAACTTTTTTATGTCCACGGAGAGGTTATTGTATTCTATTAGTGTCTCTTAAATAATCTAAGTTATATCCCTGTGCCTCGGGTTAGGATTTACATTTTATAGTTGTGAGAATAAGTGATTGAATTGTATAAGTAACTCAACCAGCTTGCAAATAGCTTATAGGTATCTTTGAATTTATCCTTTGAGATTGTTGTTAACCGATTTGAGTCTATCTCCATGCATATAACCACATGTCAAATACACGAATGTAAAGTAAACATTTGAGCTGGGTTGGGCAATCCACATTGCATATTGGACTGGTCGGATGTACTATTGGTCTTGAATACATAATCCCCCATACTTGCCCCTAAAATCTTTAGGCCAAAATATTAGTCTAATAGATTTAAAGTGAGTTCAAGGCCTAAGGCCCATAATTGTTTTAAAATTGGCATGGAACTTTTGTAATACTGGTAAACTTTTCTTGGGAATGCTCATCCAAGAAGAATCATCATGGCAAACTTGTAAAATTCAATAAGAAGTGGGGGTGAGCTGGTCCGGGAAAACTTATGAAGCTCCATAATCATTGTGGGAAGCTATGCTTCATCATTAGCGTGAAGTTCAAACCAAGTTCATTAATTCTCCACTATTATTTCTCTAAACATTTCTTCACCACAAACTCGTAATGTATCCTCTCTCTAGCTTTTCATATTTTCAGAGCTTCCTTTGATCATTTTTACTAGTAAGTTTCTGTGATTTGCTCCTTTTATTCTCCATTTCAGTTAGCCTTCTTTGTTGCTTGAAGTATTTTTTCTTAATGGATATTCTTAATTGAAAAACTGTGGTGGAGTTTAGAAAATTGTATACTATTTCTAAGTGGGTGTGTCCCTATGCCCAGAGATTTTCAGGACATAGAAGATGGACACTGGATGTTCACTATACTTATAATTTGGGGGGGTTTAACTTTTCCTCCAAACCCTTACTTTTTGAAATTCTTTAGTTACTTTGAGGTTGTCCCTCCCTAATTTGCCCCAAACACTTGGAAAATAGTGAATGGGGTACATAAAATCAATGAATTATATGGGACTATTTTGGGGCTCCTGAAATTTCTTGCTACTATGTCTGGTCGCACACTAATGATGGCGTTATGTGCCTGAAGGCCATGAAGGTTAAAAGGCTTTTGGTTGTGGCCCTGCCTGACTCCTAAAAAGGGTACTGATAGCAGGGTTTTATTGCCAAGAATTGGAAACATCCTTCCCTACTCAAGGGCGCGGGGTACTAAGTCCCTAGTGCCCTAATTGGGGGGGAGAATCACAAAGGTCGTTGCCACTTTTTCTTCTATTTGATTGCTGAATTTTTATCTACTATTTCCATTTCCAATCCTCTTATCTGTGTTTCTTGCTTTATTTTACAGCTTGTGATAAGAACTAAGATCCTGCTCTTCGAGAGATCAGAGTTGCTGATATCTTCAAGGCTTGGAAAGTTAGGTATAGGTTACCCAATGGTGAGGATCCCTGTTCAGCATCTTACCTGATTGAATACACAAACACCACTTCTAGTTTCACTGCTCGACCGATCAAAAAAGTCCCTAACTTAGAGCTTCAAGAAAAGGAGTTATCTGGGCCAATTGAGTTAAAAGAAGAAGAAGAAGGAGAAGAAGGAGAAGAAGAAGAAGAAGAAGGAGAAGAAGAAGAAGGAGAAGAAGGAGAAGAAGGAGAAGAAGGAGAAGAAGAAGAAGAAGAAGAAGAAGAAGAAGAAGAAGAAGAAGGACATTGAGGCCCCAACCTATATCTCCTCCCTTTTTAACGTCTCTTCGACCGAAAGTGTAGTCGTCAATCCATCTTTTACCCCCAATATGATAAAGAGGGCCATTATTAATGTCGATTGTGAAAGGTAATTGAAGCTTGTCCTTAATAAGCTTCTTGTTCATTCTACCCAGGATCTGGACCTAGTAAGAATTCCTCTTTATCTATTTTTCTTTGAGGATGATATGTGTTTTATGTATTCACATATCTTTTTTTTATAAATCCTGACAGAATTCTCTACTCATTTGGATGCTCACTCTGACTATTCCAAGAAGGTCTTAGAGTTGACTGAAGTTGTGAAAAAGTTTTGGGATAAAAGGGTGACGTACGAGCTGGAGAAGAAGTTTACTATTGAGGCAACTGCCTCAATGAAGACATCATACAACCTATTATCTATAGAGAGAGATGGTCTCATCGTGAAGGTGAAGAAGCTGGAAGTTGAGGTCCTTTTCATCAAGGATGCCAGATTCTAGCAAAGGTTGGAATGAAGCATATGACAATACTTAAATCAAGATTGCCTATGCTCGAAAGGCGGGATTCAATAAGGGTTAGGACCAAGTGCTTACTACACTGGGAGTCCCTTCTGACTCGAAACTCTTTGGGAGGTACGATCCAGTCCCTCCCCCAACTTTTAAATAGGTGGTTGTTGCTAGTCTTGCAACTGACCAGGCAGAGGGCACCTCCGACTAGACTGAGGCCCTCGACGAGCAAGCTAGGCAAGTTATGGCCAAGGGGAAGGCTTTTGAATTGACCGAGTAGGTGAAGGAGTAGGTCTTTCTAGACTAGGATTTTTCCTTTTATTCAAGTGTTGTACTTTCCCCCTTTTTTATTTTCTTTATTGTAAAGGCTTTTGCCTACCTTTTTTGGTAATTAATGAAAGAACTTCATTTTCTCTTACTAATTTTCCTTATTCTCTGTGTTTACTTTAATGCTAGTAGTTTGTTGTCGAGGATGTTCCCTCTTCTTCTAAGAATCTTGAAAATATTTTAGGCCTTGGAGTGAGTGAGAAAGCTCGTCAGACTTTCATAAAGGTTTCCAAGGCGTTAAAGGCCAAAAATGAGGCATACAAGGAACAAATTGAGTTAATTGCCTAGCTGAAGGATGATATCCAAGACTTATAATATATTATCTCCTTAATGTAGCAGGAAAATTCTAACCTTAAGGCCCAGCTTGCATCGAGAAAGGACGTAGGCAAGGTTGGCGAGTTTGTCCAGTTGGAAAATAATGAGCTGAAGAAGAAGCTCTCTAAAGTAGAGGGATATTCCCTGAGAAAGGACGTCATGATATCTGGGCTTTAGAAATACGTCAAGAGACTAAGGTTCCTATTTAGGATGGGCCCTCGAGCCGTATAGTCGGTAGGCTACGATGAGGGTTGGCAGGACGCTCCTATGAGGATGCAATAAGTCCAGGATATTGCATATAAACACAAGCGGTTCAATGCACTCAAAGAGCTAAAGGATTCGAGGGGCTACCAACTTTGGTACATGTATCAAGTGGACTGCCCAGCCTATCGCCAACCTCCCTTTGGGAGGGATGAGAAGTGAGATCCCTTAGATGTTATTCCCTAGTAGCTTATGAATGACTTTGAGGTGGATCCTGGCATTGAGGAAGACTTCGCCCCCAATCCAGATGATGGTCAAAGAAGACAGATAGCAGACTTTTTGGCTCGCCAACTATGAACTACTTGTGTCTTTGTATAGCATCTTGTAATATTTCATACCTCTATAATCTTCAGGTTACTGCGGATTGAATTTGTTTATTAACTGTAGTGTATTTTGGGCAGTTGCCGACTAAATAAAGTTAACAAATATTCATTATCATGGGCATCTATTGACTAGGAGGAGTTGATATTTATTAATCATTTAAGGATTTCATTGACTAAAAAATAATGTTAATCATTTTAGGCCTTTCACCGACTAAATGAGTCTACAACAAATGTTAATCATTTTTGGCCTCTGTCGACTAAATGAGTTAATAACTAATGTTAATCATTCTTCTAGTCCAATATTGTAAGGACACAAATTTCCAATTGAGTCCATGTATAGTGTTGGCTCAATTTCGGACAAAAACATTTATGCATAGGATAGTATTTAATTGTAATATTCTCAAGCCTATGAAGTGTTTGTTGAAGACGTAGTGGCAAAGAGTATAAAGCTTCATCAAATATTCTGGTTTGCGTGCCTCGTTTCTACGTCATCAACCATAGTTCCATGCTCCCAAGGTATGAATGCAATATTATATATATAGGAGCTTGGAAGATGTTTATTTGGTGTTAGGTTTTATAAAAACTGTGTTTTGTTTTAAGAAAGATTTAATTAAAACTTTAAATAAATGTTTATAAAGTTTTCTGGGCTTAAACAAGAATATTCAAACTTTCTGGTTTTTCGTTCGATAGAGTCGTTCGAACGAGATTGTCGTTCGAACGAAAATGTCGTTCGAACGAACCTGCCAACGAGGTTCCAGTATAGGCCTATGAAAGGTCATTTGATATGTCGTTCGAACGAGATATCCAACGAGATTCTAACGAGTTCAATATGGAACGTCGTTAGAAGTCTCGTTCGAACGAGATGCCAGGCAGGAACAGTTTTTGGCAGTTTTTCACCCACTCCCCACTTAGTTTTTAACCAACTTTTTCAGACTTTATCTAGCGCGGGAAACCATTATTCAAGTGTATCTTTTTCATATCATACAAACTCTTAGAGAGTGTTTTGAGAGCAAAAACAAAAGGAGAAAAAGATCATGTTTTGAGTGAGATTTTCAAAGAGAAATTTACTTATCACTCTAGTTTTACACCCATATTGTTTATCCAAGTTCACATATATAAATATCAATTGCTTGGAGTTTGGCACCGGTTTATCTCTTCCGTTTCAAAGAGAAGTTTTGGTTTGCTTCTACATCCATCAAAGAAGAAGACGTTATGTTGCGATTCTACCCACTTGGATAAAGGCTCCTTGCTCGGGTGACGGTGACCATATAAAGTCCTATCGGTGGATTCCGAGACCGCGGTGGTGTTCCAAGGTTATCCGCTAGGAAGAGGTTTCTACAAGAAGAAGCATCGGGGCTTGAGAGGGATCGATTCGTGTGTTGTAAGTCTTTTGTCTTGTACTTGTAATTCCGTATCTAGTGGATTTGTGGCTAGGGCCTTCCGAGGTTGTTTCCCGTCTTGGGTTTTTCCTCGTACATCGCGGCGTAGTGTGATTGATTTATTTTATCTTGCATAAATAACGTAGAACGCATGCATAGAATAATTCAAGATAAAATTTGGTTTAAATTATCGCACTCAATTTAATTTAGGACTTATATTAAATATTGGGTAAATTTGTTTAATTCAAGTCATTTGCTAAAATTGGTTTCGCTTATCTTTGTTTAAAGGAAAAATATGACTTAGGCAAATTTTAGGACTTGAATGGAATTAAACTTGGTTTAAGTGAATATATTAATTGTTTAATTTTACTTCACTTGGTGTAATTTTAATTTGTTTAAGAAATTAAAATTTGTTGTTTTAAAGTTGAACCATCCTTCAACGCTTCCGCATTTTACAAATTGGTATCAGAGCCAAAAACGAAAAATTATTTCGTTAAAGATCCTTAAATAATTATTTGGCTTAAAATGGAATTTTCCCCATTTTCAAAATTTCCTATTTTTGATGGTTCAAACTACGCATATTGGAAAGCGCGTATGAGATCGGCACTAAAATCTATCGACGAGAGAGTTTGGATGTCTGTTGTTAACGGGTGGTCCCCACCAACTTATTTAGTTGAAAATGAACGTGTTCCCAAACCCGTCGATAGATGGACTGGAAATGAGTTTAAACTTGCTAATTTCAATTCCCGTGGTTTAAATGCCTTGTTTAGCGCTGTCACACCGGATGAATTCCAACATATTATGACGTGTGAAACCGCTAAAGAAGCTTGGGATATTTTACAATTAACTCATGAAGGAACTAGTGTCGTTAAAGCTTCAAAACTCCAAAACCTCACCACTCAATTTGAAACTATCAAAATGAATGAAAAAGAAACGTTTGATGAATTTTATGCTAGACTTTCTGATATTTTTAATTCATCTTTTAACTTGGGAGAGAAAATACCTGACGACCGTGTTGTAAAGAAAATTTTAAGGTCCTTACCCGATAGATTTATTCCAAAGGTGACCGTGTTAAATTCTTTACCCACTTTAACCTCTACGAAATTAGAAGAGCTTGTAGGTGATTTACAAACCTATGAACTGGATATGTTTCCCTCTAAAACTGAAAAGAAAATCGAAAAGGTCGTTGCTTTAAAAGCCCGAAAAGAGGTCAAACAAGTAGTAGAGAGCGAGAGTGATAGTGACTCGGAAGACATGGCTTTGTTTGCACGTAAATTTAGAAAATTTCTTAAAATTAACAAAGATAAATTTAAAAATGATTTTAAGAAATTTGAATCTTCTCAGCATAACAAAGGCGAAAAGATTTCTAAAGCCGAGAAGATTCCTAAAGCCGAGAAGATCCCTAAACCTAGTAATGAAAATTTAGATAGGGACGAGTCTCATAAGTGTTTTGGTTGTGAAGGTTTTGGCCATAGGGCTTATGAGTGCCCCACTAAACTAAGGAAAGAGGGTAAACGACCCATTTCATATAATGCGACCCTTAGTGATAGTGATAAGGAAGAGGGACCCGATTCCCCCACTAAGAAAAATTTTGTGGCTTTTATGGCTAGTCATGTGAGTGATAGTGAGAACTCATCGATTGATGAAACTTTAACACATGACACTTCCAAGGTCATAGTTTATGATTCTCTTGTTTTTGATGATAGTGAGAGTGGAGAAGAAAGATAGAGTGAAAATGAAAAAGAGGTTAATGTGAGTGAACTTCAAAATGCTTTTCAAGAACTTTATAAAAAATCTATTAAATTGAAAAGAGCAAATTTGAAGTTAGAAGCTAGTTTAAGAGAGAGTGTCAAGGTCGTTGATGAAAATCCTTTAATAGAAGACCTTAGGACACATGAGAGGACTCTTCAAGAGAAGCTTGAATATGTAGAAGGCGAGAGAGATAGCCTTAGGGGTTTAATGGAATCCTGAAAAAGGAGCTTCTTGCTTTTGAAGAGCGAAATGTTTTATTAGAGTCTAACATTTTAGAATTGCAAAATAAATTAAATGACTCTAGTAATGTCAAATTTGATTTGGAGTGTCGTTCGGAAAAACTAGATAAAATGTTAGGAACGATCCAAATGAAAAATGACACTTGTGGTTTAGGCTTCAATACTTGTAATGAATTTACTCATAATGCCAAAACCAATGTTTTAGGAGAATCGTCTAGGAAAGATTTTAGAGATCACTCCTTAAGAAAATCTTTTCGACATGTTTTTACTTGTTCACATTGTGGTCGAAAAGGTCATCTTAGGAAATTTTGTTTTGATCTTAAACGAATTCCTAGAAAATCCCATAGTAAAGTAACCACGGTAGTTAAACTTCCAACACCCCAAGAGAGTCATTCTTCATTCATTTGGGTTAGGAAATCCGACCTGGTTGCCTTGCAAAATAGGGTTTTTGATTCTCATTTACTTTCACATGCTTCCTCCCTTGCTAAATCTAAAGGATGAATGTTTTAGTGTTTGCATACTTTAACGTTTGTACTTCATGCTATATTCACATGCTAAATGTATGCTTGTTTAGTCATTTTCTAGTCATTGCTTTATTTCATATCACATGCTAGAAATTATGACTTGTTTATCTTTTTGTATTATATTTTGTGTTTGAATTAATTAAAAAATATAAAAAGATTTTTGTTTATCATTTGTGTTTTATTTATTTCATTTAAGCTTAATGAAAAATACAAATGATTTTTGTTTATTCTTTTGAGTATATATCTTTATTTTTGTTTTAAAATGTCAAAAACTCAAAAAGATTTTTTTTGTGTGTATTTTTGTTTGACACACTTTATGTGGCATATATTTGTGTTTGAATCCCATCTTTTACGCTCCCACGTGGCTAGAACTTTTGGTTTAGATTTTCAATCCTTAAAATGTTCTTTACCATGTTTTATATGGAGTAGTTGGATTTTGTATTGTTTAAATGGATTCTATTTTCATATGACTCTTTTCACACATGCACGAGCTCTTTTGAAATATTAATGTCACAATGTTATATTTGAGATTTTTGAGGTGTTCTCCTACCAATCTAGTCATCTACATATCTATGACCTAGGAGGACTAGTGCATGTCACAATCCGTTGCACGTGAGCTTTGTGAGATAAAAAATTATATATCTAAATGTGCACGGGGAAGGGCTCCGAAAGGATGAATTAAATCCTTTGTAATAGTAAGCCACCGTTTATTGGATCTAAAAGAAATACGTGATCCAAAGGCCTAAAAACAGAATATTTGGCATTAAAAAGAAAACAATTGCCAATGCCTATGTTTGTTTGATATATTCATTCAAAAGCAAAAGAATATATATGCTTATTGAGGGAGAATTGGATGGTATATCAACGGTTTGCACAATGTCCGTTTATCCTAGTTGTCTTTAATGTCATGACTCTATTTGGTTTGTAGAATCATCATCATGCTAGGCTTGTATGCATTGTGTATGTTTGTTCATTGAGTTCAATCTTCATATTGTCACATGAGGTTATATTTAAATGTGATAAAATTTGCAATCAAATGAGAACTCCGTGAATGTTTATTAAGTGTTTGGGTCTAAATTTAATTGTTGTTAGTTCACACCCCTACACTTACGTTTCCATATGACACATTTTTGCCATACGAGTGTGCAAACTTATTGTATTTTGTGTTATATGTGTATTTATATCTATATATTTATGCAAGTGCTTCATTGGTATATTTCTAGTTTATATATATATATGATATTTGTTTGTCTTTGCCTTGCTTTCTAGTCCTTCTATGCTTATACTTCATTTTTAGTATCTATATTGGATTAGTTATGCTTTTGTCGCTCATATGTTTTCACGTCTTTTCACTTTAAGCTTCACTGTGTTTATTAGTTCTATATCCTTTGCCTATTCCTGAACAAAAAGGGGGAGAATGATAGGGGGAGAATGATAGGGGGAGAAATGGTATCTAATCCTATTGTAATCGTACCTTAATTTAGGAGATTTAACTTAGGGGGAGTCGCGACCTTCTTTGGTAGATTGTTTTGATAAAGGGGAGAATTAATTATGGGGGAGTATTTATTTTAATTGCATTAAACACTTTGATATTCCCTATGCATTTGATATGTTTGCTTAAGTGTGCAGGAATTCTTCTAAAGTGGCAACATTCAATGGTATAGGGAGAGAAATGGTATCTAATCCTATTGTAATCGTACCTTAATTTAGGGATTTAACTTAGGGGGAGTCGCGACCTTCTTTGGTAGATTGTTTTGATAAAGGGGAGAATTAATTGTGGGGGAGTATTTATTTTAATTGCATTAAACACTTTGATATTCCCTATGCATTTGATATGTTTGCTTAAGTGTACAGGAATTTTTCTAAAGCGGCAACATTCAATGGCAAAGCCTTTGATCCTTGGGTTGAGTCAAGTTTGGGCGGGTTATGTATTGAGTCTAGTGAGCTTGACGGCCCTTTAGGATTTTTTGTTTGGTTTTTGTCCCGGAATAGCCAAAGGGGGAGATTTGTAAGGACACAAATTTCTAATTGAGTCCATGTATAGTGTTGGCTCAATTCCGGACATAAACATTTATTCATAGGATAGTATTTAATTGTAATATTCTCAAGCCTATGCAGTGTTTGTTGAAGACGTAGTGGCAAAGAGTATAAAGCTTCATCAAATATGCCGGTTTGCGTGCCTCATTTCTACGTCATCAACCATAGTTCCATGCTCCCAAGGTATGAATGAAATATTATATATATAGGAGCTTGGAAGATGTTTATTGGGTGTTAGGTTTTATAAAAACTGCGTTTTGTTTTAAGAAAGATTTAATTAAAACTTTAAATAAATGTTTATAAAGTTTTCTGGGCTTAAACAAGAATATTCAAACTTTCTGGTTTTTCGTTCGATAGAGTCGTTCGAACGAGATTGTCGTTCGAACGAACCTGCCAACGAGGTTCCAGTATAGGCCTATGAAAAGTCGTTCGATATGTCGTTCAAACGAACCTTATGTTCGAACGAGATATCCAACGAGATTCTAACGAGTTCAATCTGGAACGTCATTAGAAGTCTCGTTCGAACGAGATTTCGTTCGAACGACAATCTCGTTCGAACGAGATGCCAGGACGGAATAGTTTTTGGCAGTTTTTCACCCACTTCCCCACTTAGTTTTTAACCAACTTTTTCAGACTTTATCTAGTGCGGGAAACCATTATTCAAGTGTATCTTTTTCATATCATACAAACTCTTAGAGAGTGTTTTGAGAGCAAAAACAAAAAGAGAAAAAGATCATGTTTTGAGTGAGATTTTCAAAGAGAAATTTACTTATCACTCTAGTTTTACACCCATATTGTTTATCCAAGTTCACATATATACATATCAATTGCTTGGAGTTTGGCACCAGTTTATCTCTTCCGTTTCAAAGAGAAGTTTTGGTTTGCTTCTACGTCCATCAAAGAAGAAGACGTTATGATGCGATTCTACCCACTTGGAGAAAGGCTCCTTGCTCGAGTGATGGTGACCATATAAAGTCCTATCGGTGGATTCCGAGACCGCGGTGGTGTTCCAAGGTTATCCGCTAGGAAGAGGTTTCTACAAGAAGAAGCATCGGGGCTTGAGAGAGATCGAGTCGTGTGTTGTAAGTCTTTTGTCTTGTACTTGTAATTCCGTATCTAGTGGATTTGTGGCTAGGGCCGTCCGAGGTTGTTTCCCGTCTTGGGTTTTTCCGCGTACATCGCGGCGTAGTGTGATTGATTTGTTTTATCTTGCATAAATAACGTAGAACGCATGCATAGAATAATTCAAGATAAAATTTGGTTAAAATTATCACACTCAATTTAATTTAGGACTTATATTAAATATTGGGTAAAGTTGTTTAATTCAAGTCATTTGCTAAAATTGGTTTCGTCTAACTTTGTTTAAAGGAAAAATACGACTTAGGCAAATTCTAGGACTTGAATTGAATTCAACTTGGTTTAAGTGAATATATTAGTTGTTTAATTTTACTTCACTTGGTGTAATTTTAATTTGTTTAAGAAATTAAAATTTGTTGTTTTAAAGTTGAACCATCCTTCAACGCTTCCGCATTTTACAAATATGCCTTTTGCGATATTTTTCCATTTGGCTTACCTTTTTGGTTGTGTCGTCACTCTCCCTTAGGCCTAGGAGGGATGGTGGAAAGAATGCACCTGGTTAATGGGACATCTTCCTAACCAGAATTTTAGCTGCCAATATAGTTGGTGACCAACCTCACTTTGCTTTTTGCCTAAGGATACCCTGTAGGGATTTTATTATTATCGAGGGAATTCGTGAGGCCCTATATATTTGATATAAAAAACACCTGAGGATTCCAGTAATTAAAATAAACTTAACAACTTATTGTAATTAGTATGAACCCTGCTCAGCGTGAGGAGGTTCCTTAATCGAAATAAGTTGAACATCCTATTATAATCTAGAGGAGTTATGTTCTGCACGAAGACGTTCCTTAGTTGAAGTATGCTGACCAGCTTACTGAAACCAAGTGTGATTCTGCTTAGTGTTTAAATAATAGAGTTGTTGCTTAGAAATGGTGCATAATATTGAGATATAACAAATAAAATTGAGACAACCAATACTCAAAAAGCAAGCTGCGAGAGCCAATGAGCCTTTATTTATTAAGCAATGACTTAGAAGCAACATAATTCTAAAATAAAAAATTTCATAAACTAGATGTGCTGGAAAATACTAAGAAGACTAAAAATATAACTTCTTCAGGTTGGCCGCATTCCATGCTCTAGGTATCTCTCTGCCCTCCATCATTTCCAAATGATAAGATCCTTGAAGGTCGTCCCTAGTTACCTTGAAAGGTCCTTCCCAATTTGGTCCCAGTTTTCCATCTGACGGACTTACTGCACTATCGAGGACTTTTCTTAGGACGTAATCCCCTACCTAAAATTTCCTCAGATTCACCCTATTATTTTATTACCTCTCTAGTTGTTACTGATATAAATCCATCTTGATCATGGATTGCTCTCTTCGTTCTTCCACTAAATTAATTTTAGTGGACAACCCATCATCGTTTAGCCCTTAGTCAACCAAATTAGTTCTCATAGTAGGGATACCTACTTCAAGTGGGATGATGGCTTACATTCCGTATGTGAGTGCAAAGGGTGTTTCCCCAATAGGTCTTCTAGGCCTGGTTTGGTAAGCCCAAAGGACATGAGGGAGATCATCCACCCAGGAACCCTTGGCTCTTTCTAACCTCTTCTTCATACCATCGAGTTCTGCCTAACCAGTGCTTTGGGTGCACGCTACCAAGATAAAATAATTCTTAATATCGATTTTGTCGTTGTCGGTAAGCGTGTTATGACGTTGTTCCGAATGAACCTTGCCATATTAGCATCATGGATGTTAGCTAGTGGTTCTTCCTCTACCCACTCAGTGAAGTTAACTGTGCCAACCAGCATATACTTGTGATTCCCAGGTGCGGTAGGTAGGGGTCCCACAATATTCAATTCCCATTGTGCGAATAGACAAAGATTGCTCAAGGATTTTAGGTCTCTAGACGATTGGTGAACGATCGGGAAGCAATTTTAGTATTTTTTTATATTTTCAAACATAGATATTCACATCTCTTTGCATGTCTGGACACTAATAGCCTTCTTTAATTGGTCAAAATGCCAATGATCTTCCCCTTATATGACTCCCACAAATACCATCATGAAGCTTGCTAAGAACCTACTCGGTATCTTATGGGTGGACACATTGGAGGTAAGGGCCTGTGAAGGATCTTTTGTAGAACTTCCCTCCTGGATCAAGGTAGAAACTTATTGCCTTTACCCTTATTTGGTGAGCTAATTTCCTATCGTCTGATATTATGTCATTCTGCAAGTTGGTAGTGATGGAATCCATCCTATTAAGGGCTATTTTTATGAGTAGGATCTGCTCGACGACTACTACTAATAATTCCATGCTAGCTTGGATGAGTAACTCCACTTGGATAGTTCTCATGAGATCAGAGTCCACTACCGAGCTTGGGTTTGCTAAGGCATCAGCACGACTATTTTTCCCTCGGGGGAATTACTGAATGCGGACTTCCTCAAACCCTACAGTAAGTTCTTACACCATGACAATATATGCTTTCATCATGTCATATTTTGAATTAAGATCTCCGCTCACCTATTTGGTGACTAGTTTGGAATCGTCAAACACAATGAGGCACTTTTCCCCTAGTAGTTGGGCTTTTCACAAGCTAGCTATCAGTGTTTCGTATTCGTCTTTGTTGTTGGAGGCTTCAAATCCCAACTCGATTCCTTGTTCGAAGACAGCGTCTTCTGGTGTGATGAGGATGATCACTACTCCTTACCCTTGGAATTGGAGGCTCCATCAACGTATAGGGTTAAGTCCTTGGATTGTTCTTCCTTATTTGTTGATTGCTCCATTACCTGTTAGTCAGTTACCTTATTCCGTGTGAATTCGATGATGAAATCAGCCAGGACTTGTCCCCTGATCACAATCCTTGATTGAAATTGAATATCAAACCTACCGAGTTCTACCAACCACTTTAACATTCATCTAAAAAGGTTGCTTCGAGGGTCAATAAAGTGATCACCATTATTAAATAGGCTTTGAAGTAGTGTTTCAGCTTCGTAGAGGCAATTACCAGTGCATATGCTAGCTTCTCTAAAGGCAAGTAGTGTTGCTCTGCATCTAGGAGCATCTTCCTGGCATAATAGATAGGGTATTATCTACCATCATTTCCACATACTAAAGTTGAGCTAGTGGCGTGGTCTAATACTGCGAGGTAAAGGTTTAAAAGATCTTCGTCATCAGGGATCACCACTGGAGGTTGTTTTCTAAGGTAGGACTTGATTTCCTCCAAAGCTCTTCAGCACTCATCATTCCATGTGAGGCCCTTATCTTCTTTAGATTGATCTTCCTCTTGCCCCTCCTGTGGTAATTGATCTTGACCAAGTACCCACACCTCGAGCAAGTATAAAAGAATCTTCCTCTGATTTGGGTACATTTGTTACTAATTTGATGATGAGGAAGAGGAGAATTCCTGTATTCTTTGTTAAGGATTCTCCTGGAACTGATGGGGCAAATAAGAGCAAAGGGTATGTCCCAGTTGAAGGGGCAAAGAAAGTGGATGGTACTTCCTCCAAAGGAATAATTTCACATATCAAGGAGGTCAGCAAGAAACCTCATGTTGTCCCAAAAGAGGCAGCACCTTTGATTGAAGGTGCTGCTATTACACGAGAAGAGGTGGCATATTTAATTGAAGATGCTCCTTTAAGGAGATTAAGGAGAGGTCTTGCAGAAAGACTTGTAGAAACTGCTACTCGACCTTCTAATGTTGGGGGTCCTTCCTCGGGGATCAGCTCTCCAGCTTCCATTACCTCGAGCTTGGCCAGGAGTTTGATCAGCCTTGGTCCATTCTGGAGTATCAAGTTGTCGGGGGTTCCTTGACACGGGAGAATATCATTGATTTAGCAGCCTAACATATCGCATCAGTAGGTATTATTATTCTTAACACTTCTTTTCCATATACTGTATTCACATTATTATTTGAGCTTATTTTCTCTTTTTCAGTTTATGACGTGGTTTAATAGTATCTTGGAGAGAGATGAGGCTATCAAGGCTTTAACCTCATCCAGCGGGACTAAAGAAGTTTTTGTTGGGTTATCTCAATCCTTGAAGGACGCCCGGAAGAAATACGATAAAGATAATGCTACCTGGGAAAAGAAGTTTCTATCTGCAGAGTCAGCTCGTGACCAAGCTATAAATGCCTCCATGGAGTTGGAGGAAAAATTGAAGGTCATCATTTCTAGCAAGAAAGAAACTGACGACAAGCTTAAAGAGACTGAACGGCATAAAAAAGACCTTGAGGAGAAGGTGAGGCTTGCCGAGGAACGTGCTTCTTCTGAAAAGACGAAGAGAAAAATCGCGATGAAGAAATCGTTCAGCCCTGGTTGGGATAAGGGATGGAATAGAGCCCTAATCTCGATTACTTTTCAGATAGAGTACGCAAGTTTGAAGTATTTCAGGGACGGATGGGTCATAGTATTTAAAGAGCTGAGTGTTGCGGACGATTCTGAGTTATTTTAGAGACACACTCATGGCCCTCCTCCTACTATTGACGAAGAAGAATAAGATGAAGCTGCGTCTGAGGAGTCTTCCTTGATGATAGTAGAACAAGTCCCTATTGCTAGTGCTCCTCAAGCCTCCGAGCAAGTGCAGCAAGCATCAACTTCTATCGAGCAACATCAAATGCCTCCCGAGCAACCAACTTCTTCGTCCAAACCTGCTGATGATGTTATAGGAAATAAGGAGAAGGTGTAGCATTGCTCAGCTCTTTATTTATGTTGTTCTTCTACTTTTCTTCTCTTTCTTGTAACTTTTGTTATAATCTCTCCTCTTATGATCAATAAAATGGGTTTTTTTGTCTAATCTGAATTTCTCCTTGATTTGCTCTTATTTGTATCATTGTTGATGTGTTTTTATTTTTCCTTGTTGGTTTATTGCCAGGATGGAACTTTTATCAGCTCATAACACTTGATGAAAAAATGTAATGATTATTTCAAGGCAGGTCATGCAGATTTTACTGAGGCCCAAATAATTGATATCCTTGGATCCGATGCTTTCGAGCAAGCAGTTGACGCATACCAATACTTGAAGTGTTTGCTTGATCGTGCAGTAGCCAACAATGTGGCTTATTACAAAATGATAGAAGTCCTTCAAGGGATGATCGAGGAACTCCAACTTCAGCACAAAGAGACCAACGCACTCTTGCACGAAGGTTATGAAAGAAAATACCAACAATTGAGTGCTAACAGGGGCTATGACAAGTACATTTTGGCCCATGAGAAAAAGGAAAGTGTGCTGGAACTTGAGATTAAAGAGCATAGGAACATTGCCAAGCTGCTAGAGCAAGAGAATATTACGTTGCAAGAGGAAGTGAAACAGCTCAGATTTGTCGCCTCCTCTTCTTCGGGAGCCTTGGTCCCAATTAATGATGAAGGTTTTTCCTTTTTAGAAACTGAAAATGCTACCTTAAGAGAAGAGTTGGAGACTTTGAAATGAATCGGTCCTACCCTGTCTGCTCATGGCAGATCAAGGCCTTCTACTCGTGGTCGAGCAAGGGCTGGTTGGATTAATATTGGGGAGACAAGGACCCAATTGGCTTTAGAAAATCAAGTCATTTAATTGACGACAAAAAATCAAGCCCTGGCAGAAATGTCTAGAAAAATTCAGAGTCTTACCGACCAACTCTCCAATCAGAGCTCTGCACTGGAAAGTAAAGAATTTTTGGTGAAGAAACTCCACGAGCAGATTGAGCGATTGACCTATTAATTTCACAAGCAGCCTAGAGAGTTTTGGATGGCAAGGTACAATGAAGCTCTATGTCATCTCGATGCTCGGCTGCAACAATCGAATAACGAGGGATACAAGTAGGGATGGTTGAATGCCTTATGCGTGATGAGAGTTGATCAAGGACTATCCTTATGGGATTTGTGTGAGCCTGGATTACTTGACTTGCATAGTCCTCCCTTTAAACTTGATGTCAGCTGGATTCCAGCTCGTGTTATTCCTCGGTGTTTAATCTTCAAATATCTTGGTGATTACCAGCTTCATTCAGATTTTGAGATATCACGTCCTTAACATTTTCTTAATCGACCATGCTCAAGCAACATCAAAATGCTGCAGGACATAAATTTTATCAATTCCCCCTATGCATTAGATGATCCTCCAGCCGGGATGGAACCTATGTCCAAATCAGAGGGAAAGAAACCCATAGAATAGGCAATTTGTACTTAATGAATCAAAAATTCATGTTTATATAGTCTACTTGTGTTTAATGAAGAATAATTGGTCTTTGTGCAATTTTATTTCTTTGGAAATACTTTGTGAGATGGTTTTTTGTTTTATTTGGTTTATTTGTATATGTATATTGAGGAACAATTTGTCCTGTTGTGTCTAGATAATGGAGCTTGTCCCACTTCTGCCTAGTTTTAGTGACTTGTCACCCATTAGTGCCTAAGTAATGGAATAATTTTCATCCCATGTTCATGCTTATTTGTAGTAATTGCGTCGGGATTACCTTGGTGCCTAGATAGTGGATGCCCCGTGAGATCACCCATCTTCTTGTCTAGTTTGGGATGTCTCTTGAGATCATCCGTGATCAAACAGGATTTTCCTTGTATGATTGTTATGCCAACTTTGTTGGTTAATTTTATTGGTGTCGACCAATCTTAGTTGGTGGTTACTGCTTCCGCCATTCGGAGTTGGTGGTTACTGCTGTCGACCAATCAGAGTTGGTGTAGCGTGTGATCAGAGTAGGTGTAATGTGTAGCACTAGTACTCCGACAAAAATTGAAAATAAAAAGGAATATGGAAAACCAACAATTTTATTCATTGAAAGATAAATGTGTACATGTAAATCTGTATTAGTGGTAATACTTGCGTAGATGCTCGGCATTCCATGCATTTTTGAATTCTTCTCCCTCTAAGGTTTCTATTATACAAGTCCCAGGGCGGACAACTGTCGTTACTCGGTAGGGGCCATGCCAGTTGGCTTCTAGCTTATTATGCTTCTGTATAACCTTCTTGAGTACATAATCCCCCTTTTTGAGATCACATTTCTTCACTCTTTTGTTATAAAATAGGGTCGTTCGTTGTTGGTAAGCGGCGTTCCTGATTTCCGCATCTTCTCTAACTTCCTCGAGCATGTCCAGGTCTAAACGTCACATCAAGTCGCTTACAGGAGAGTTAAAATTAAGTACCCTGTGTGTAGGCAAGCCTAATTAAATTAGAATAACTGCTTTGCTGACAAAGGCTAGTATGTAAGGCAATTCCCTAGTGGTTGTTCGGGGTGTTGTGTGATATGCCCATAACATGGAATGTAGCTCGTTAATCCAGTTTCCTTTTGCATCATTCAGTCATTTCTTCAGGTCGTTCAGCAGCGTCCTGTTTGTCACTTCATCTTGACCATTGCTCTGTGGGTGGCCTGGTGCTGAATGGATCTTCTGGACATTGGATTGGTGATAATACGCAGCGAATTCTGCATTGTCAAATTGGGTACCATGGTCGGTAATGAAAGCATGTGGTAGACCATACCTGCAGATAATTTTCTTCCAGATTAACTGGTAAACCTTTTCGTAGGACATATCAATGAGAGGTTCAGCCTCAACCCACTTGGTGAAATAATCGACAGCTACTACCAGATATTTGAACCTGCCTTTGGTAGTCGATAGAGGCCCGACCAAGTCTATACCCCACATTGAAAATGGCCAAGGGGATGTAATGGAGGTTAACAATGCTTGGGGGGTTCTTCGAAGAGAAGAGAAACACTGGCACTTATCGCATTTCTTCGCATAGGTTGTGCAGTCAGCACTCATCGTCCGTCAATAATATCCCTGCGTCGTTAACCTCTGTAGGAGAGTCCGTCCTGCCACATGAGCTCCACAAGAGCCTTCATGAACCTCTTCAATCCGGTCTTTAACTTCAAAGGGATGCACACATATCTATAGACCTGCGATGATACCCCTTCTGTACAAAATGCCATTATTTAGTACATATCGAGCAACTTTAAACTTCAAACTCTTGGCATCAAGTTGGTCAGTTGGCACAACCCCTTCCTCGATGTATGCCCTGATGGGGTCCATCCAGGATGACCCCATATCTAGGGTAATAAATTTCACCATTAAATCTCCATCTATGCTCCGTTCTACCAATATCGCGATAGGAATCGTTCATCGTAGCTCGGTGCGAGTAGCTGAGGTTAACCGAGTTAGTGCATCAGCCCTCACATTCTCCAATCTTGGTATTCTGACCAACTGAACTGCAGTAAAGGTGGACACAATCTCCATAGCTCTAGCATGGTATCTTGACATCAAGTCTCCCTTCGCTGCGTACAACCCCAAAAGCTAATGTATAATTAATTGTGAATCACTAAGCATGGTGACTTGCTCTGCGTGCAATGTTTTTGCTAAACTGAGTCCCACAATCATAGTTTCATATTCGGCCTCATTATTAGAGGCTTTAAATTAAAAGCGCAGAGCGTATTCGACATCTAATCCATCAGGGTTGTTAAGAATTATTCCAGCTCCACTTCCTGCTGCACATAAGGAGCCATCAACATACAAGTTCCATATAGGTGTGACATTATCAAACTCTTGGTCTGATAAGGTTCCCTGATGGAATATTTGGTACTTCCTTTTATCATTCGCCACTGCTGGGCTGTTACTCGATAACGCTTGTTGCTCGTTGTTTGTCCTTTCTGATAAATCGGGTACTGTCTTTGATGATCCCGTAACATCCATGGATTGTTCTGCATTAGGCTCTTGCTGGTCGGGGTTATCTGGGTAAGTGAATTTCGTAATGAAATCTTCCACCGCCTGCCATTTGATCGAGGACCTTGGCTCATAAACAATATCATATTCGTCCAGTTCAACCGCCCATTATATCAGTCTTTCAGATTTTTCTAGCTTGTGCAAGGCCTGTCTAAGTGGCATATCTGTGTACACTACTATGGTATGGGCCTGAAAATAAGGTTTCATCCTCCTACTCGCCTCTATAAGAGCTAATGCTAGCTTTTCTAGATTTTTATATCTAATTTATGTTCCTCAGAATGCTTTGCTGGTGTAGTACACCGATTTTTGCACTCCATCCTCGATTCTTATTAATGCTGAACTGACAGCGATTTTCGAGACAACCAGGTATAAGTACAATCTTTCTCCCATCACCGGCCTGGACAACATTGGAGGTGTCCCCAAATACTTCTTTAATTCTTGAAATGCTTTCTCGCACTCATCATTCCATTCAAAAGTCGTTCTGAAGGTCTTGAAGAATAGGAGACATATGTCCGTTGCTCTCGACATAAATCTATTAAGAGTTACGACACGGCTTGTGAGGCTTTGCACTTCCTTCTTCGTGGCTGAAGATCGTAATTCCAGCAGAGCTTTGAACTTATACAGATTCGCCTCAATGCCTCGTTGATTCACAATATACCCGAGGAACATGCCTTCTCGCACACCGAATATGCATTTCGTTGGGTTCAGCTTTATATGATATTTGTCCAACTGATAAAAGGTTTGGCTGAGGTTGGCGAGATGATCGGCGGCTTTTTTTCTCTTAGTTAGCATATCGTCGACGTAAACCTCCATATTTTTGCCGATTTTCTCTGCGAAGACTTTATTCATCAACCTCTGGTACGTAGCGCCTGCATTTTTAAGTCCGAAGGGCATAACATTATAGCAGTATGTTCCCCTCGGGGTGATAAAAGAAGTACTCTCCCTGTCTTCTGGTTTCATCTTAATCTGGTTATAGCCGGAGTAAGCATCCATGAATCTTAATAACTCGTGCCTCGAGGTAGCGTTCACCAGCTGATCAATTCGGGGCAAGGGAAAATGATCTTTTGGGCAAGCTTTATTGAGATCTTTGAAATCTACACACATCCTCCATTTGTTATTCTTCTTCTTCACTATCACAACATTGTCTAGACAGTCAGGATATTTGACATCTTCAATGAAAGAGGCCTTTTGTAGCTTCTCAACTTCTTCCTAGATTGCCTGATTCTTCTCCGGGCTAAATACCCTTCGTCGCTGCTTCACCGGTTTGACCTCCTTATTAACATTGAGCTCGTAGCACAGGATGGATGGGTCTATCCCTGGCATGTCTTCATGACTCTAGGCGAAAGCTTTCTTTCTATGTCATAAAAATGCCACTAGTTCCTATTTCATCGACGGCTCGAGTGAGGCGCTAATTTGGGTTGTTCGTTCTGGTCGTTCATCGTACAGAACGATGTTATCTGTAGCTTCGACGACTTGGCCCTTCACAAGCTGAGACTCATCCCTAGGGTCCAAAGTCTCGATCTCTGCATCTTCATACTCCTCCACCTGGTAGGTGGTGGCTTTCTTCCTGGCCTCCTCCAGTTCTTCCTGCTCGACAGATGAATAGTAATATTCCCGAGCTACTTTTTAGTCGCCTTTCACAACTCTGACCCCGAAATTGGTCGAAAACTTCAAGCACTAGTGTACCATGGATGGTACAACCTCAAATTTATTCAAGCCTACTCTCCCCATGATTATGTTATAAGCTGATTGGGCATTCTTATCCATTACAAAAAGCGTACTTTTTCTATTTTGCAGGAAGGCCAAGTGACCGTGAGCATGTCCAACTTGATCGTCCCAAGTGGAAAAACCTTCTCTCCAATAAAACCGAGGAGGGGCCTGTGATATGGCTCTAACTGGGCTAATTTCAAATTCAAACTATCAAAATAGGGGTAGAACATGATGTCTGCAGAGCTACCATTGTCCACCAATACGCGTGAAATCACCATAACCTTCATTCTCATCTTGACCACCAAAGGGTCGTCGTGAGGATATAGTACACCAATAAGATCATTTTTGGAAAATTCGATAACTAGTTTGTCCCTATTCACCTTCCTCGGATGATCGTCTTCAGTCAAATTTATGCGCTGTATATATGAATAAAATTTAGCCTCATTGAGGTAAGCTTTCCATTCAGCAGTATGATCTCCTCCTCCTGCATCGCCACCTGTAATCACATTACATTCAAATGATCCGAAATGAATGGAGAATACCTCACGTTCTGGTTATCTCGGCTTTTTGGGGAGGTCAGGTTCATCCTCTGGATTATCTTCATGGTCCCTCTTTTTGTCATCTCTTGGTCGGCGAGGAGATTTGGACATTTGTCTTCCTCTTTCGTTAGTCTTCCCACCGTTCTGGCAATCAACGAACTTACTCAATTTTCCTCGCCAAATGAGTGCCTCGATCTCATTCTGGAGAGCTATGCAGTGTTTGGTCGTGTGGCCGTGATCTCTATGGAACTTGTAATATTTGGACTTATCCCTCTTATCGGGGTCTGTCCTTATTTCTTTCGCCAAGTTAGCTCCTCGCTATTCTTGATCTCTTCCAGAATATGGTTTATATCCACCTTCAAAGGTGTGTAATTCCCATACTTCTTCAACTACTCGAATGCCTCCTTGCCTTTTGGTCGCTTACCGTTCCTATTGTGCTTTTGATTCTTCTTCTCCGTTGTACCTTCAACCTTGGTCTCTGTTTTAGTGTCAGTGTTCTTCTTCGCAGCCATAGCCTCTTCGGCGTTCATGATCTTAGCTGCTTTTACTATCAGTTCTGCCATGGATTTAGGGGGATCTTTGGCCAATGTATAATATGACTTGTCAGGTAATAGACCACTCATCAGAGCTATTATTATTGTTTTCTCCTCGTAGTCAATCACCTCCAGTTTCTCATTATTAAAATGAGTGATGTAATCCCTGTTACTTTCTCCGTATTTCTCCCTCACACTCAGTAGGTGTGCTACTCTCTTAAGTGGCTTTGCTCCAAAGTAGAAGTTCCCTATGAATAGCTCCGTCGGTTGATGGAAAGTGGCGATCTTCCCTCGAGGAAGGTTGTTGTACCATATTTGGGTTGACCCAGTAATGGTTCCTAAGAATGCCCTGCACCTCATCTCGTCGGGAACTACATAGATATCCGCAGCAGCCTGGTACTGCTATATATGGAGAACGGGATCAGTTTTCCATCATATTTGGGTGTCACTACCGGGGCTTTAAACTTTAACGGTATGGGAAAATCCACTATTGTCTGCAGAAAGGTGATCCTTGGACAAAAGTTCTTTGGAGAGGATTCTTAGCCTTAACCATTTCCCCTATCCTATCTTTCAATCTCTGAATGGAGACCTTTCACGCGTCATTCCCTACCTTGGGCCTATTTGCCCGAGCAACAGAACGCGCTGAATTCTCCTCTTGGGATATTTCATTACGGGTTACTGGGTGTGATTGGGTAGAACCTTCCCTTAGATCGGTTGGTCGTTGAGAATTCCTCGACGCAATCCTGGGGGGATTTTGATTCCTCCTAGGGCCCAAACAGTCAAAAGGGGAGAGTCTACTCGACCTTTCCAAAGCGCTTGTTCGCTTAGGAGTTAACGTAACATTTTGTCTAGAATTTGTAGCTCTTATAGATGAAGTTCATCCAGGTTGATATGAAGGATCATTGGACCTCTCAGTATGATGAGAACCACTGCGCCTGGGCTGAGAAACGTCCGGGAATAGTATACGTCTGGTTCTTGAGGATGGTAGATGGGTATTTCTCTGAACGCTTTGTTGACCTGACTGGGCAGGTGACCCGTTGTGAACAGTCTGAATGAGTTGGCGCATAGTTTCTTGCATAGGCGTTTGCCCTTGGGCTAAGTTGGCTACTATTCCAGTAAGTTGATCGATAGTTGGGGGAGCAGAGGGATTTGGATGGCCCCCAGTATTGTTTCGGGTGCTGAATTCTGAGATCTCTGCCATTAATAATAATTTTTTGGTGAAAAATGCTCGTATAGTCATTTTCCACAGACGACGCCAGTCTGTTGATGTAAAAAACTAGATTCGATCTAATTAATTAATCACAGATAAAAAGGAATAAAGAAAATAAGACAATAGATTTTTAAAGTGGTTCAGCCCAATGAAAATGGCCTACGTCCACTGTTCTTGTATTGACGATGTTTGACTTAATCTCGATGATGACCACAAGAGATCAATTACCCGCTTATAGGGGAGTTACAATGTATTTTTAGCCTTGGGGATATCAGTATGAGTAGACAAGATCTCGTTATTTAATAGACATATACATCGGTACAATAATAATATTCATTAAATCCAATGGTCATTGAATGTGCAGTCATCGTTTGGTTTTCCTGTTCAGATGTTGTGCACGCTGAGTAGCTCGGCAGGCCATGTAGTTTGGCACGCCTTTTAGTTCGATGAGCATATATCTTTGCCACATATGATGCTACGTGTCTTTATATAATTAGTTCACGTCTGCTGCCTAATTTTCGTATCAACAGCGAGTTTGTCCAGTTGGAAAATAATGAGCAGAAGAAGAAGCTCTCTGAAGTAGAGGGATATTCCCTGAGAAAGGACGTCATGATATCAAGGCTTTAGAAAGACGTCAAGAGACTAAGGTTCCTGTTTAGGATGGGCCCTCGAGCTGCACAGTCGTCAAGCTACGATGAGGGTTGGCAGGACGCTCCTTTGAGGATACAAGAAGTCCAGGATATTATAAATAAACACAAGCGGTTCAATGCGCTCAAAGTGCTAAAGGAATCGAGAGGCTACTAACTTTGGTACATGTATCAAGTGGACTGCCCAGCCTATCGCAAACCTCCCTTTGGGAGGTATGAGAAGTGAGTTCCCTTATATGCTATTCTCTAGTAGCTGATGAACGACTTTGAGGTGGATCCTGGCATTGAGGAAGACTTCGCCCCCAATCCAAATGATGGTTGAAGAAGACACATAGTAGACTTTTTGGGTCGCCAACAAAGAACGACTTGTGTCTTTATATAGCTTCTTGTAATATTTCATACCTCTATAATCTTCAGGTTATTGTCGAATGAATATAGTTGGTGACCAACCTCACTTTGCTTTTTGCCTAAGGATACCCTACACGGCTTTTATTGTTATCGAGGGAATTCGTGAGGCCCTATATATTTGATATAAAAAACACCTAAGGATTCCAGTAATTGAAATAAACTTAACAACTTATTGTAATTAGTATGAACCCTGCTCAGCGTGAGGAGGTTCCTTAATCGAAATAAGCTGAACATCCTATTATAATCAAGAGGAGTTATATTCTGCACGAAGACATTCCTTGGTTGAAGTATGCTGACCAGCTTACTGTAACCAAGTGTGATTCTGCTTAGTGTTTAAATAATAGAGTTATTTCTTGGAAATGGTGCATGATATTGAAATACATAATATAAAATTGAGACAACCAATACTCAAGAAGCAAGCTGCGATAGCCAATGAGCCTTTATTTATTAAGCAATGACTTAGAAGCAACATAATTCTAAAATAAACAAATTCATAAACTAGATGTGCTGGAAAACACTAAGAGGACTAAAAATAGAACTTATTTAGGTTGGTCGCATTCCATGCTCTAGGTATCTCTCTGCCCTCCATCATTTCCAAATGATAATATCCTTGAAGGTCGTCCCTAGTTACCTTGATAGGTCCTTCCCAATTTGGTCCCAGTTTTCCATGTGACGGTCTTACTGCACTATCGAGGACTTTTCTTATGACGTAATCCCCTACCTAAAATTTCCTCGAATTGACCCTATTATTTTATTGCCTCTCCAGTTGTTACTGATATAGATCCATCTTGATCATGGCTTTCTCTCTTCGTTCTTCCACTAAGTTAATTTTAGTGCACAAGGCATCATCGTTTAGCCCTTGGTCAACCAATTTAGTTCTCATAGTAGGGATACCTACTTCAAGAGGGATGATGGCTTACATTCTGTATGTGAGTGCGAAGGATGTTTCCCCAGTAGGTCTTCTACGCATGGTTTGGTAAGCCTAAAGGACATGAGGGAGATCATCCACCCAGGCACCCTTAGCTCTTTCTAACCTCTTCCTCATACCATTGAGTTCTGCCTAACCATTGCTTTGGGTGTACGCTACCAAGATAAAATGATGCTTAATGTCGTGCTCATCACAGAAATCTTGGAAGAAATTACTTTCAAATTGTGTGTCGTTATCGGTGATGTTAGATCTTGGTACCCAAAAGCGTGTTATGACATTGTTCCAGATGAACCTTGTCATATCAGCATCATAGATGTTAGCTAGTGGTTCTTCCTCTACCCACTTAGTGAAGTTAACTGTGCCAACCAGCATATACTTGTGATTCCCAGGTGCGGTAGGTAGTGGTCCCACAACATTCAATTCCCATTGTGCAAGTGGACAAGGATTAGTGAAGGATTTTAGGTCGCTAGACAATTGGTGAACGATCGGGAAGAAATTCTGGCATTTTTCACATTTTTGCACATAGATATTCACATCTCTTTGCATGTATGGACACTAATAGCCTTCTTTAATTGCTCGAAATTCCAATGATATTCCCCTTGTATGACTCCCACAAATACCATCATGAAGCTTGTTTTGAACCTACTCGGTGTCTTATGGGTGGACGCATTGGAGGTAAGGGCCCGCGAAGGATCTTTTATAGAACTTCCTTACTGGATCAAAGTAGAAACCTATTGCCTTTACCCTTATTTGTTGAGGTAATTTCCTATCGTCTGATATCATGTCATTCTACAAGTTGGTAGTGATGGGATCCATCCTACTAAGGGCTATTTTTATGAGTAGGATCTGCTCGACGACCACTATTTACTCCATGCTAGGTTGGATGAGGAAATCCACTTGGATAGTTCTCATGATATCAGAGTCCACTACTGAGTTTGGGTCTGCTAAGGCATCAGCATGACTATTTTTCCCTCGGTGGAATTGCTGAATGCGAACTTCCTCAAACCCTTCAGTAAGTTCTTACACCACGACAATGTATGCTTCCATCATGTCATCTTTTGAATTAAGATCTTCGCTCACCTATTTGGTGACTAGTTTGGAATCGTCAAACACATTGAGGCACTTTTCCCCTAGTAGTTGGGCTTTGCACAAGCTAGCTATCAGTGTTTCGTATTCGTCTTTGTTGTTGGAGACTTCAAATCCCAACTCAATTCCTTATCCGATGACAGCATCTTCTGGTGTGATGAGGATGATCACTACTCCTTACCCTTAGAATTGGAGGCTCCTTCAACGTATAGGGTCCAGTTCTTGGATTGTGCTTCCTTGTTTGTTGATTGCTCTATTACCTATTGGTCAGTTACCTTATTCCGTGTGAATTCGATGATGAAATCAGCCAGGACTTGTCCCTGATCACTATCCTTGGTTGAAAGTGAATATCAAACCTACCGAGTTCTAACAACCACTTTAACATTCATCCAAAAAGGTAGCTTCGAGGGTGAATAAAGTGATCACTATTGTTAAATAGGCTTCGAAATAGTGTTTCAGCTTCCTAAAGGAAATTACAAGTGCATATGCTAGCTTCTCTAAAGGCAATTAGTGTTGTTCTGAATCTAGGAGCATCTTCCTGGCATAAAAGATAGGGTACTATCTACCATCCTTTCCACATACTAGAGTTGAGCTAACGACATGGTCTAATACTGTGAGGTAAAGGTTTAAAAGATCTCTGTCGTCGGGGATCGCCACTGGAGGTGGTTTTCTAAGGTAGGAATTGATTTCCTCTAAAGATCTTAAGCACTCATCATTCCATGTGAGGCCCTTATCCTTCTTTAGTAGCTGAAAGACTAGTCGACAGCATTCTGAGGACTTGGAGATGAAACTATTAGTTCTGCGAGCATTCTTGTATGGTTTTTAATATCCCATAATGTCCTTGGGAGTTAGACCTTATTGATCGCCCCAATCTAATCAAGATTGGCCTTAATACCTCTTTTACTGACTAGATAACCAAGAAATTTTCCTAACAGAACACCGAATAATTACTTGCTCACATTGAATTTCATTAGATACTTCTTAAGTATTTTGACGTGGTTGTCTTTGTACTTGCTTTTGACTAACATGTCATCGATATAGGCTTCCATGGTGTCTCCTATGTACTGCTTGAACATCTTCATGACCAGACTCTGATAAGTTTCTCCTGCATTCTTTAGTCTAAATGGCATGACCTTGTGATAGTGTAAACCTACTGGAGTTATGATGGATGTTTTGTCTTGGTCGGGGTTGAACGACGTAATCTGATAGTACCCTGAATAGGCGTCCAGAAAACTCATTCTCTCGTGAGTTATCCTAACTTCAACAAGTTGATTAACCTTCGACAGCTGGAAACTGTCTTTGGGGCAGGCCCTATTGAGGTTCATAAAATCAATACAGACTCTTCAGCTTTCGTTGCTCTTTCGTACCACCACTAGGTTGGAGAACCATTTGGGGAACTGAACTTCCCTAATACATACTGCATCCAAAAGCTTTCCAACTTCATTTTCCACAGCTTTAGCCTTTTCTAGGGTTATTCAGTGTGCCTTTTAAGTAATCATCTTGATGGTTGGGTCAATATGGATATAATGGCAGGTTATGTTGGGATCAATTTCAGGCAGATCATACGGATCCCAAACAAAAATATCCAAATTTCTTCTAAAAAAGGCCATAAATTATTTCTTTTTGTAATCAAAAATAGTTATTTTGATTAGGAACTTTCTATTCGGAAAGCTGTCACCAGCACCAACTTTCTCTAGGTTTTCAACGACCCTATCAGTGGGATGGATCCTAGTCTTTTCCACCCTTGGTCGGTCATACCATAGTTGTTATTTAGAGGGTATAGCCCCATCTTTGGCTTCCTTTGGAGTGTTATTTTGGTTCCTTTTTCTTCTCCTTGTTAGGGCTAACACTAATAATGAATCATTTCCTTACAGTGGCCTGGTTTCCACGAATATAAATCACGCCCCAGTCGATGACACACTTGAGATTCTGGTGGTATGTTGATGGTACGTCTTTCATTGTGTGCAGCCAACCTCTACCTAAAATAGCGTGATATGGTGACTCTATGCTACCATTAATAATTCAATCATTTTTAAGATATTTCCTACCTTAATCGACAAGACTATCTTTCCCAATGGCATCATAATTTTCCTCGCGAAACCAACCAATGGAACTGTGGCCTGCTTGAGGTTGGCTAATTGGAGCTTCAGCTTATGGAAAATCTCTAGATATATTAAATATGATGAGCTTACCTGGTCTATTAGCAATTTTTAGACATCCCAATTCGTTATTCTGAAAGTAATCACGAACACATCACAGTATGGAGTCCTTACTCCAATCAAATCTTCCTCTCTAAAGACGATGTTCTTGGTGTAGTCGACATCTTCTGGTCGCCGATGCTTGCCAGTTTGAATTTTTATAGGGTCAATCCAGAATGCCTCCATAAATCTATGACCTTCTTCAATTCCATCTGAACATATTTTCCTTAGATTTATTTCAGGTCGGACACGCTATAAATTACCGCGATCTCCTGTCATATGTCATCATCGAGGATATTATCTGGATTTTGGTCTTCATTGGCTGTGACCTTATCAGCTTTTTTTTCTATGTATTCGTTCAAATGTCCAGTTTGGGATAACTCTTCCAAGTGTAACTTCAGTGCTTTACAATTCTCTATCCTGTGGCCGCCCTCCTTATGGAATGCACATTTCAGTGCATTTTTCCTCTTAGTCAGGTCACCAACCATATTTTTAAGCCACGTGATAAATGTTTAATCCTTGATCTCACTCAAGATCTTGTAGATTGGTTCTTTGAAAACTTCATTAACAGCCATGAACTCTTTTAAAGGATCGACATTTCTCCTATTCTAGGAGTTGTTCTTGCCCCCGTTCTCGTTCCCTTTCTTTGGAGTGTCGTTTTTGTATCTTTCTTTACTTGATTTTACTCAATCGTTTTCCCCTGGGGTAGAGTGATACACGTCCTCAACCTTGGCATATTTTTCGATACGTGCCATGAGGTCATAATGATGCTCGCATCTTTCTTTGTTGAAACTGGTTGATCCTTGATCTTACTCAAGATCTTATGATTTTTCTTCATTGTGAACAATGAATCCATCCTTTTGGGGTGGGAACTGCTAGTTATGAAGCGAGCAATGAAGGCCTCTGTTAGGGCCTTAAAGATCTTGACCAACCTATGGGTTAGCTTCTCGAACATCTTCTGAGATACATCATGTAGGATATAAGGTAACATTTGACACATCAAGGCATAGTTGTGATATTACAGGGTCATCACCTGCTTGTACTATCAAACATTGTCTATGGGATCCGTCTTTCCAATATAGATTTTGAATTTAGGAACAGTGAACTTATTTGGGGTTTCTTCTTCTTCAATCACACTTGAGAAATAGGAGTTCATTTGAGTGTTGAGATCCCTTCTGGATATCTCTCTTGTATATCTAGCCCCGCGATGGGCTGGATGCTCGTCTATATCTTTACGGACCAAAATTATGATGTCCTCATCATGACGATCATTACTTTTGTGGCACTTCTCTGATCGTCCATGCTTTGATCGATCACTCTCTAACCTTCCGCGATCAGATTGATTTTGGTCACGTCGAGAGCTCCTTCCTCGATTGTGAGTCTTACTCGCCTGAGGACTATGAGACCAATTACGACATTTCATTGTATCTTTATGGAGATCTCTCTCCATACTTTCAAGTTACCTCTGTAGGCGAGCATTATCTTCCATCTGGAGGTATGTTGCCTCATTCTCCTCTTGAATCTTGGCTTAATAAGCATCAACCATCCTCAAGATCTGAGTAGACCTAGGTGGTCCCTGAGATTCCTCAGAAGTCTGCCTTTCTTGGCAAAACTTGGGATTTGATGGTTGGAAAATTTCTGACTTGATCCTAAGTGGGACTGGATTATCCTGCACATTTCCAACTTGAGGAAGATTGTTGTTGTGGTGAGACATCACGGGCTTTCTTTCGATAACTTCTTTCGTAGAAAAAAGAATTGCTTCCCACAAATGGCACCAATTGTAAGTTCAATAATTATCACAATAAGAAATCTAGAAAGTAATATCAAGATTAAAATAAATGATCACACACAAAACACCAAAGATACATGGTTCGAAAACTTGCCTATGTCCATGGGGAGGTTACTGTATTCTATTAGCATCTCTCAAATAATCGAAGTTATATCCCTTTGCATCGAGTCAGGGTTTACATTTTATAGTTACGAGAATAAGTGATTAAATTATATAAGTAACTCAACCAGCGTGTAGATAGCTCGTAGGTATCCTTGAATATCTCCTTTGGGATTGTTGGTAACCGATTTGAGTCTATCTCCATGCATTTAGTCATATGTCAAATACACGAATCTAAAATAAACATCTAAGTTGGGTCGGGCAGTCCACTTTTCACGTTGGGTTGGTCGGCTGCACTAATGGACTTGAATAGATAAGTCCCCACAATTTTGATCAACAATTCCAATCAATTAAACTTCCAAAATCTCAAATGAATAACCCATCCTACCCTCGGGTTTGCAAACTAATGCCCAAAACTAAAATTGACCCCTTTAAACCAATTAATTTCACAATTATCCATATTACCCAAACATATATTTTTAATATCTGAAAACATTAGAATTCTCATATATCTTATAAGTATAATCAACTTAAGGTCAAACTCTCCAAGCCTTAATCCCCAAAACCTAACCATCCAATCTAACTAGTAATAACCAAAAGGCACAAAATCTGGGGGTTTCGATCGATCGATCGACTAATACTTGAAAATCTTCCGTAGTTATAGGTTTTCATCCCCTCCAAACCCCAATTCCTCTCTCTCTAAACTCCATTAATGAATTCTAAAACTTCATCCAAACCCCCAACCATCATCCCAATAATAAAAATACCTCATATAAACAATTGGAACTTATATCTAACACCAAATCCTCAAGTTTATTCAATATCTAAAGGAAAACCCAATTTCTCATTCACGAGCCCTAGATATACCAATTTCTTCAATCGGCTTATGATTTCAATGGATTTATACACATAATCATAGGGATTTTCAATTAGCTACAATAGAAAATAAATCCTAATTATGTTCTAACAATTTTAATCCAAGTTCATGAGGAAATCAAACAATATAAGGGGAAATTAATCTAATTGATATTTTGATTAATTAACTATGAAAATTAGCTATTTAATCATCTAAAATCATATTTATAATATAATTAATTTTATATTTAAATGAATAGATATAATCTTAATACACATGCAATCATAATCAAATTCTATATAAAATTGTCTCAATTGATTTGGGGAGAAAACCATGCCAATATCCCTAAATTCCTAATCTTCTCTTCAAGTTCCTTATCTATCTCTCAAGGAGCTTTCCCAAGTATGTTATGTGACTCATGATATCCCTAAATGACTCATTAAAACCCTTAATCCACGAAATTAGGCTTAGCCCCTAAATGGGCCTTACCTAAAAGAGTCCAAAATCACCCCCAAATGACTTAAAATATTAACCAAGCCCTATACCCATCTTACAAGCATAAAACCCATCATTTTAAGATAATAATGACCATTCTACGTGTCCCAAGGTTCAATACAAAATATACTAAGGCAATTAACTAGCAACCCAGTTATTCAATAATCAACTAGTACGAGTCCAAATATCAAATTATTTAATATATGAATTATCGTGTATTAAATCTAATTTTAAATTTGAATTAAATAATGCAAAAAATATAAATAAGGACATCTCCTGTCAAAATCAGGCACACATAATTAATTTTCTTCAGTTCAATAATTTACATAAAATACATAGTATTACATTCTTCACCCCTTAAATAAAAAAAATTGTCCTTGAAATTTGAATTCTTTATAGGTATACTTGAAAGTCTAAAGATATCTCACCCGTAGCATCCTCACATTGTGATTAAAGGTATCTTCTCAAACTGTGACCTAGCATACCCTAAGGTCTCTCACGTTGTAAATCGTGTTTGGTTAATATTTTACACCAAACCAATCTAATCGTTGTTACAACAACTTATTCCCCACCGCACACACTTTAACGGCGATTGGGTAAGGTCAAACGATATCGGTCTCACACTATCCAAGATTATCAATAAGAAAATTATCATCGAATTACCCACTCCCTTCGGAACCTAAATTCATAATTTCCCCTCATCATAAAGATAACTAACAATACCCGGTCCTTTTTCTTAGAACCCACGAACCCTGCTCCCGCTCAGTTTTATAACTCGTTCTACCTACTTTGGCAATACTCAAATACTCGATACAAAACACCATTTATTTTAAAGTTCCCCAAACACATCTCCAGATAAAGTACTAGTTACTCTTAGCTCTAAGCAACTCGATCAATCTAACTCAAATGACCCCAAATCATTTTATATCCCATTTGGAACTCCCAACCCCATACAAATCCATTGGCTTACTCCCCCACTCCTACGTTAGGATTTTAAACACTACACCTCCTCAAATGTCTTTGGTTCACTACCGTATCAACTGGTAGGAACACCATCTTAACATAAACCATACCAATAGTTACTTCATCATATCAACAATGCAGGATCCTCGACTACTGTACACCCAATCATTAATGGAATGTATAGCAGATCACAAAACATGCACTTCAATCAAAACTACTTCTCGTAATTTGGGATCTCCCCCCCCCGGTAAGATAAATTCTTGAAAACTGTAACCCTCTCTGGTCATCACATGGAGAAGGACATATTCTCAACACTATTTTGTAAGAGAAAAATTAATGATTGCTCATTATGGTTTTAGTTTGTTATTTTTCGTTACATCCCACTACACCATCATGTACATTCTCAAGATTTCAATTAAAGACAAGTTGGTGACCGAACACAACAATCGAAGATCGAGGAGTTAATTTCATCAATACAACATACAGAGAAGGTATATGAGGTCAATTTTCTATAAACATTATGTTAATGGGTATTTTACAATTGTTTGAAAACATAAAATATTTTTTCAAAAGTTTTTATTCAAAAAATTATTTTGAAGGCAACTCGTTAGAACGAGGTACTGAGAAAAATGGTTATGAGGGACGGGAGTATTTGGGGCAACTGTGTCATTTTGTATCTTAAAAGGACCATTTGGAATGGAATTTAATTACGACCCTTAAAGTAGATATATTATTTTATTTTTTTTGGGATGGTTTTTATTTACCATCCTTTATGTGAGTTAAATTTTTAGCACTCTTTTTTCGAAAAATATGAATCACGGATTTTATTAATCATCCCAATTGAGTCATTTTATACAGCGGATTTATAAAATCATCCCTTTTGATAAATTACAAAAGGGACACACTTTAAAAACCGTCCCAATTAGTATATCTTATACCACGAAAAAACGTCCCAATAAATTGTAAAAGTGTAACACCCCACTCTTCCACCGCCAATATTATCCCCACTTTAACCACCACACCCAACGGTATGGGGTTTTTATTAGCTCTATATCCACAAACTGGTGTCAGTGGGGTTTGAACCCCTGACATGTGCATCATCAATCACATGCCATACCAGTGGAGCTAAAAGGCCTCGGCGTTAGAAGAGTGTAAATCTACATATATGAACCATTACT
Source organism: Sambucus nigra (assembly GCA_949130495.1). Classification (NCBI taxonomy): domain Eukaryota; kingdom Viridiplantae; phylum Streptophyta; class Magnoliopsida; order Dipsacales; family Adoxaceae; genus Sambucus; species Sambucus nigra. The sequence goes on along the minus strand of OX422210.1, from coordinate 91,108,232 downwards.
TTCCCTAACCCAGACGATGTGGGATGTAACTCTCTGGCTACCAAATCAGCCATGGCCCAGTCTATTACAACCCACCCCCTTAGGAATCCCAACATCCTCGTTGGGATGAAATCAACCATCACCCAACATGTTGGCACACTTATTTCGGCTGGGTACTGGCTCTGATACCATTCTGTAACACCCCGCTCTTCCACCGCCAATATTGTTCCCACTTTAACCACCGCACCCAATGGTATTTGTAAGCTTGATGTGAGGATTCATAGGATTGATTTTCGTGATGATATTTATTTGGAAGGTCATTAGTATAAATTTTGAGTACGTCTTATATCGATGAAGTAATGTGATTTGATTTGAGGATTTATGGGTTGTGACGATTATCGGGGATAGAATCGAGTGGTGATTTGCTAGAGCGCAGAGTACGCCGTTATTAGAATATATATATATATATTATTTTGTTGCTCATGGGTTACGTACGTGTAGGACTGGGTGTATGGGCGCCCAATCGTGACATTTTATGGGTAGACGTATGTGAGCCTTATTTAATTTTACGCGATTTTATGTTTGGTGTGTATGCTTCGTCTAATTTCGAGGACGAAATTCTTTGCTAGTGGGGAAGTATGTAACACCTCGTGTTTTTATTAGTTGATTTAATTAATTAATTGGAAAATTGGGGGGGAAATAAATTTTTGAATTTTATAATTTTTATTTATTAAATATGTTGGTTATGATTTTAGAAGAATAAAACTTCAAGCAGAATGGATATCGGACTTAAAACGGATTTTATATGAATTTTTAAATATTTGTCCCTTATAATTTTTAAGCGAAACTGTTAGTTTTTCTGGGAGATCGATCGATCGACCCCAGCAGTTTTCGTGCGCTGCAATTCTTTTTGGACGTGTTTTGTTATATTAAAACTCTTTTAACTCTTTTATATAAATGATATTACGGGGCTAGATTTTTAAACACTCATTTGTGAAAACCCTAAGAGCAGAAGACTCTCTATTTCTCATCATCTTCCACCTCAAAACCCTAGTCACCATTAAAATTACTTTTCAAGCTCAGTTTTGAAGACCAAGACTATTCTGTCCCAAGTTGGTTCAAGAAGGGTTTTTGATCTATATTTCGAGGGAAACTCATTTATCTAATCAGATTCTTGTCAAACTAATCACAGGCAGGTTTACCCTATTCTTTTCCTTTAGTGTTATGTGTCTTGATTGTAGCCTCCATTAAACTCATATTTTCTAAAATAAGATATGAATATAATTATAAAAGAGATAAATTTTGGGACTGTTTTGCATGAAATATTAATGTTACCGAATACTCATAACTTTGTTGTTCTTTGGGTTGTGTTGGCGTAGTCGGTTGTATTATGGGCATGTGCATGTAGAGGATCCCTTAGAAAGTAAATTTTGATATTTCATGTGAGAACCCTAGATAAAATTAATTACTTGTGTTAGAAAATAATAACTATGATAGGACTTGCATGTAGCTATTATTCTGAAAATCACAATATTTATGTGTCTTTGATCTCCACTATTTAGATTAAAATTATTTAATTGGGAATTTAGTGTTGTTGTGAATGTTGTTATAATTGTTAATTGTGCCACTTTATGGAAATAATATAATTGTGATATCGCGGCAACGTTGGGTATTGTAGGTAATTGATTTTCAACCCTTTCTAATAGTACACTTGTTAGGTATGGGACTAGCAAGTGGGCCTTAGTTACGATTTATGCTAATTAGTTATAGGACTAGTTAGTGTGAGTCTATGCGGGTTATATAATTTGGGGTGGGGGCTGATTTTCTATATTACACCATTGTTACGATATCCTAGGATTGATATCTAGGTGGAGTGAAATTTTTATAATCATCCTTTACTTAGTATCGAACGAATTTGTGTTTTGGGAACCCTTAGTTGGGATTAAGGGGGTACTTTGAGGATTTTCACATCACTGTTAAGGGTGGGGGGAAATATATTTGATTAATGAGTATAAGAAATTTTTGAAATTAATATCGCATGACTAAAATGGATATTAAAATTTATTGGCGACATAATGTGTCTAGGGCCGACAGTTTAAACGGGTCAGAGGATAATTTATGTCGTGTCGTGTGTGGAACCTTGTCATATCGCGAGGATCGCAGGATAAAAACGGATCAGACGGTGGACTTGACAAGGGGATGTGTATATTGGTAAATTATAATAGTGGTTCTTTTAATGAAATTTAATATTGTTGGGAATGTGGGTTAATTAAAATAACATTGGTGTGGCACATTTTAAAAAAAAACTTACGGGTAGTTAGAAATTTATTTTGGGGGATTAATAACCTTCATAATTAAAATACTCAATTATTATGGTCGATATATATAGAACTATTGTCTGGGTTAAAGGACCCTAATTGAGAGGAGTAGCCGGTTTTCATGCTCGGGGCTTTGGCTCGGACACATGCATTGACTAATCTTTTTTCAGGGTTTATTTGGGAGTTGTTGCATAGGATTCATTGGAGATCTTTTGGAGCCGCAGTTGGATTTATTTTATTGCTTTAGTTGTTAGATTTCTCTTTCCAATCCGTTGTATTATTTATGAGACTACTTTTGAGTTTATTGGGCCTTTCGGTTCCAAAGTTGTTTTAATATTTCACTTGGATTTGATTTATTTAATTATTGAAATATTCGGATATCACATGTGATGGATTTTGATCGCACTTGGTGTTTTATCAGTTGGATGTCATTCATATTTGGGTTTGATTAAAATAATTTATCTTGTGGATTAAAATTTATATGTCTCATATCTGTCACATGCTAAGGATGATATTTAATTTACTTGCACCCGACTTAGTTTTGGTGGCGGTCGATGTCAGAATTTAGCGGGGTGTGACAAAAAGGGACATAAGTGAAATCGTCCCTTTTGATAAAATAGGTTTTTTCCCTTCATTTTCCCCTTATTTTCATTTATTCCCCTTGTCTGAGAGAACACGTTGCCCGAACTCTCTCTCGTCCCCCCATATCTCTTCTTAGTCTCCCTCCCCTCCCCCTCCGGTGACTCCACCTTTGCCTCGACCTTGCCTTGCCTTTCCCCTGCCCCTGCCCCTACCCACCTCGCCCATGCCTTCTCTTCTCCATCCCTGCTAATTTGTTAGGTGGATAAAATGGTTCCAGTGTCATCAAGAATTAAAATAGGATGGCTTCTAAGGATGGTTTCTCTAGGACTTCCAATTGGGAATTTAGGAAGAGAAAGGCTACTGCGACCGAGAAATCGTTACCATATAGTTTGGAGGAGGTAGGTGCTAATAAGAATATAGATTATGTACTTTTAGGACTTAAAATAATATTGATTATGGATAGGACAACAAACATTTCGTTTCCATTTTTAGTCCCTATTTTAAAATTAAAGGGACACGTGGCATGCAGTGATTGATTGACATTTTAGGAATATGGGTCCGCGCCAGTGGCTTTATTCAAAAATAGGGACTAAAACTATAAACAAAATGTTTGTTATCCTATTTCCAAAATACATATTACAATAGGTCCTAAATTTACAAAGCCCCATAAGAATATGGAGATTTCTAGAACCATTGTTGATTCTTCTGGGTATGTCATTTCTCCACTTTGTTATCTTTTGTCAACTATGGCTTTTGTTTTTGTGTAATAATAATAATAATAATAATAATAATAATAATAATAATAATAATAATAATAATAATAATAATAATAATAATAATAATAATAATAAGAAGAAGAAGAAGAAGAAGAAGAAGAAGAAGAAGAAGAAGAAGAAGAAGAAGAAGAATTGAACAGCTAACTGGCATTTGGAAAATTGGTTGGGTGTTCACTTGATCACATTAGTAAGTTGTGGGAAAACCTTTAAATTTATGTACAAACTCAATTTGGTTTGAAGCCTGTAATGATAAACTTTACTGTATATTCTATCAAACTACCTTGACTATTTATTTCATTATAAATGAATTCATTTAAATGATTTTGTCCATATCAAGTACTTGCCCTTCCATTGCTCATTTTTCATGTGATGATAAGATCTCGAATTGCTAAGTTGATAAGGCACGATCAAGTTTGAAAGTAGCCATTTCCTACATGTATCTATATATGTTATATATGTGTGTGTTTGTGTGATAATCTTTATGCATTATAAATACGAAATGTTATCATGATATGCGATGCAAGAGAGGTCCTAGAGACCATTGGATTCTCATATAGTCTGTACACTCTAATCTTAATTAGGCATCCAAGACAATGTCGTCGTTATTAATTCTTAGTAGGTTATCTTGTTGATATGCCAAAGTTGGTTATTTTTGTCAAGAGTAGTGTTGTTTCCTTTTCTATAATGGGAAAAGTCCATCATAGGATGTAAGGATGAGTTTCATATTTTTTTTCATGATGTTTTGTTTGGTATTAGTGAATTGGCATTGATCGTAGTGTTTTTTTAGCTTATATGTTCAGTTAAATTAGTTTATGGATATTCATACCAAAGGTTGGAGTTTTTAATGATTTTGAAAATAGAATCCTTCATTTCTTATATAAAATGTTTGTATGATTATATTTCTTGCACGCGTATACAATCTGGTTTTATTAAGTGTTTTGGTTAGTAAAATGATATGTTTAGTTTAATAAAGAGATTGCATTGTGTTTTTCTTGGTATTAGTTAATTGGGCTTGATCGTAAGGAATGTTCATTTTATAATTGTTCACATTTAAACTTGGAGTTTCTATTTTTTTGGATGTAAAATTCCTTACTTTTTCTATCAACTGTTTGTTGAATCATCTGGTTTCCATTATATGTGTGTTTTAATTTTAGAGAGTATTTTTATGTGAGGCTCGTGTTTAATTGTAATAGAGTTGTTATTAATAGTTATATTCCATGATATTGATACTTATATCACAGCTAATTTTTTTTCCAAATTCTCATGTTTATGTGTCAAATTCTCCTATCGATTGGACAGTCAAATGCTCATATATTTTTTGATCATGCTATATGTGAGTCATTATGCTTGTTGTCTTAAATAGTGTATCTAAATTCACTAATTTTTATTTACCCTTTAGACCGCACAACTTACTTGACCTTAACAATATATGTGATAAATAATTTATTTAGGCGAGATGGTACCTACTTCCTATAGAAGTATATGATCTCAAGAGGATTGAATTCTTTCTACCTGTATAACGCATGCAATTTGTCTGATAATTCATCTAAGAATATGAAAATACTAAAGAGGTGGGTGACAAAAGGGTGTTCGCCATAGAGAACTTGGTGTCAAGTCAATGTTATAACTTCATACTTTCATTTTGGCTGCAATCTTTGGTTTTCTTGAATTGTGTTGCTTGTGTTTTTTCTTATCAGGGATTCTGAAAGTTCGAATTTAAAGGCTAGAATGAGGTATAAATCAAGAACACTGTAATTCTTCATGTAGTACTCTAATTACATCAGATTGTTTGGTAATAGAGGTGCTTACTATAATCACATATTAATTGCATTGGTCTATTTGTTTTAAAGCTCACTATGTTATATAAAAAATTATCCTTTAGTTTTTTGGATCTGTGAATTTAACTTATTGACTTAAATTCAGGCCGATGATAGTGGGTTAGTTTTCTTCCTGGATATCCCATCTCATCAATATATTCGCGCTCCTTCATCGGATGATACCCTTCAGGTAACTTATCTATTTTAATTCTCAATTTTCAATCTGAATGTATCGCATGTTCCATCTATAAAGCTACAAATTTGCTAAGTAATACTTATATGATTTATAATCCAAGCTACATTGGAACAAAGTGAACTTTTTTATTCCAAGAAGTGAATTATTATTATTTGTAAAAGCAAAATATATTAGAAACTAATATTGCGATCTAAAAAATTAACCAAAGGTGACTTTGTTTGGTAATGAATATTGATATTTTATTTTGTTGTTTCATTAGTGACATTTTTTCTTTTGACTAAATATTTTAGTTTTGTCCTCGTTATATTTTGTTTAGTTGGCAGAATATAGCGTAAAAAATTACACCTAGACATCCGAAAGGTACTTCTTCATCTATGATTTTGATTATGTTGAACTAATAATTCTACAACGATTCTAGTATATAAAATTATGGAACCTTGTGAGTGTTGGGTTCTTCATATGCCCATATACAAATAAATAGTTTAGTGATTATTCTAAAGATGATTCGTTTTGTTTTTAACTTTTGTTTTTAAGCATTATGCATTATGCATTATCCACTACAAATATTATTATTAGTTATGTTTTTAAGCATTATGCAATACACCTAGTCGTATTATCTATTAACTTCTTCTTTTTTAAGAATTATTCACTACAAATATGATTTATTCAAAACAAACTCTTAGGCTGTTTTTGGATACCTAGACTTGAAATGGATATTAGGGTGTGTTTGGGAAATCCAATATCGTGCTATAAAATAGAAATTGGAAATTTTTCCTTTTAGTTTCCCCCTCAATGAATTCCAATTCCATGGCGTTAGAATTCAATTATTTAGTTCAATTGTGAAATTTGTTTGGAAATTTATAATAATTTTAAATTTATGTTTGTGTGTGTAGTGTGTATATGGGAGAAAATTCGTATAGTGTGGGTGGAATTGTGTGAGAAATAGTGTGCAACATGTGAAACTGTGTGAATTGTGTGTGAACTACATGGGTGCAATATGGTGTTATGTGTGCAGTACGTGCGAGTGTGTACTGTGTGCAGAGTGTGTGTGTGTGTGTGTGTGAGAGAGAGAGTGTGTGTGCGCGCACACGCTACATTATGAATGGCGTGTGTGTTTGTGTGTTTGTGGGGGGGGGGGGGGGGGTGATGTAGAGTGTGTGTCTAGGTTTATTTGCGTGCTTATGTATTTGAGGATTTGTGTGTAATACACATTTTTTAATTATCTACTTCTACTTCGCATTCAATTTATGGACTTGGAATTCTTAGAATTAGAGCCCCACAACTATTCCAAAAGCATCTGATTTGATAATGGAATTACAAGTCAAGGCCCCAATTCAAATTACAAATCCTAGAATTTCAATTCGCAAACACACCCTTAGTGCACACATATGACCTTAATCTTTATTACATAGACCCTAAAAGATACATATTACTAATAAATTTCCTGGACCTCAATTACGATGCTATCTTATTTCTTTTGTTTATATTTGGCTTGATTCAAAGTAATCAACTTCCTTCGAATTGGTGTGTAGGTATGTCTTGTCTGATCGCATATGTTGGTTTTCACGAGGTTTTCTCTCCTAAGAATGGAAAGTATGTCTTCATAACTATAGCATCTGGAGAAGTTGGTCAACTTGTTGGGTAACTTGCAAAGTTGTTGGGTTGCTATGTTGTTGCAAGTGCTGGTACTAAGGAAAAGGCCAGTGGCCATCTAATGGTTAAAAGTGTTTTGTTAGTGCAATTTACAATTCATAAAGATCAAAGGGCATTTAGTATTGAATCAAATGATGTGCATTCAATTATGGGTGTCAAGAACAATTAGCACAATGTTTTTTTTATTATTTTATTAAATTATTTGCCAAAGACCAACTTATTAAGGAGTACCCTTTTCCACGAATAATTGCATATTTTACGCATTTATTAGAATACTGAAAGTTACATATAGTCCTTGAGAAAGTAGAAGTCTTTGACACCACTTTGAGAATGTGAAAATAAACGTGCTCGATAAGGATGGTCACAATAAAAAATTCTATTTTTACGATTTTTCGAATTAAAACCCAATTAAACCTTTCTAGTGAAAATTGATTTATCTAATTTTATCTTTTTATCCTAATCATGAATATAGATGATAAAAAAATAAATGAAACATGTAATCATACGACAAATAAGGAAAAATTCATTTTCATGGCAAAACCTATATTTGAGAACTTTAGAGAATTTTACAAGTCAGAGGACTTAAAAACTACTTGATACCACGCACAAGTATAATGAGGAATCTTTGCAGAACCTCTAAAGAATACTACTCGATCCTGAGCAGTCCACAGATAGCGGTCCACCCTCGGTATCGATCGATTAGCCTTCAGTCTTCATCTAGGACCACTCGGGTCACAAGATTTAGTCGTAGAGAATCCTCTCCACAAAGATCTATGCAAAGATACAAAACTTTCAAGGGTTTCGAAACAATTCACAAAAACTATTTGGGGATACAAAGTTCCGATTCAAAAGTGTATTGGTAATACAAAAGTGAAAAATTTTACAACAGATGGACAGGAAATGTTTTGGAAAAAATCTTACGAAATTTGGACTTAAATTAGGTATTAATAAATGTGGCACAAATTTTGAGGCGACGGTTAATTCGAACAAAAATGAAATTCTTTCGCTTGAATGAAAACAGAGTTCATTCGAATGACAAGGCTATCTCGTTTGAACCAACTTCAAACGACTTTCAAATTACGCACAACAGTACGCCCTCATTAGATGTAAAGATCAAACGACCATATCATGAGAATGTAAATTCGTTCGAATGAAAAAATGAATCTCGTTTGAACGAGGTTAAAAATAATAAATTTATTTTAAAAACAATAAAAATACCAGCCTTGTTTTTTAATAAAAAAATAAATATCCCAAACAACTTTATGAATAATTTCAAACTCCTAAAAGTATTTATACCTTCTTGAAATGTAGAGGATTCTTGAACTTGGAGATGTTGGTGTTAGGTTCGACAAGTTGGTGAGAGTCGATTTGTAACGGCATCCTCCAAATATGACAAAATGCAAATAAAAAAATTAAAATCCTAAGCTAAAATATTTGTGCTTACAAATATCCCCCTTCGGTTGTTACGATACATATACTAACTGAAACCCAAATAACAAAAAAAACTTCCTAAACCCTAGAAATGGAATGGCACAAAAAAATAAGCTTTGGCATAAATCTTCACTAGTTCTTCTCTTTGACAGCTTGTCTTCATTCGGTGTAATATGATCTTCCTCTTAGGTACCTATACATATAAAGCAAAGAAAATACCTCTTGATGCATCAAGTTTGATATAGAAAACAAAATCAAAAGCTCAGAATACTATCTCCCCCACAAATCAAACTCATCAAATCTCCCAGTAATTTGTTCTCCCCCTTTTTGTCCGAAATAGATAATGGAGTGGAATCTATACATGAAGTAAAAAGAATCACATAGAAGAAGTAAGATATCATCACAATGATATATATATAAAAATGCACGTGTAATGATAATGTCAAAAGCAACATCCACCAACTATTATTGAAAATTTTTAAATTTTTCAAAAAGTGTAAATATTACAAATACAACACAACACAATACCATATATAATATATGTAAAATATACCAACGAAAATCCGGCACACATATATAGGTATAAATAACCAAAAAAAATCGACACAAAACACATAAGCTTTACACACTAGCATAATATCGATCTGTCTAAACATGTGGGATGGAATGAATGGGCATGAACTAGATAAAAATTAATTATAACCCAAACACTCAAATATGTTCAAGAAGTTTTAATTGACAGTACAATTTTATCAAACTAAGCTTTAGCCTCAGGTGACAAATAAAGTAAAATTTAATGAACAAACAAGCACACTGAACACAAGCCTAGAATATTGATGATTCTATAAATCAATAGCATCATGACAAAATAAGCATAACTAGGATTCATTGTACAAACCCATTGATATTCACTTAAATTCCCTCAAAAGATACACATATATCATATTTTCTTTTCTTTTCTTTTCTTTATTCTTTTCTTTTGAAGTTATTTCTTTTAAATTATCAATCATAAAACTAAGTTGCCCCTTTTTGGCATTTTTTCTATTTTTATTACCTTTCGTCTTTTATTGGTCTCTTGCCAATGGTGGCTTTCACACAAAGGAGATTTGCTCCTTTCGCAATACTTTCCCGTGCTCACTCATATTTTTTTCAATACTAAATAAAATCTCTCATGGACAATGATTCTTATATATACACATCCCCCATAGTCACATAAACATGTTAGATGACAAAATTGATGGGAAAACATCTCATACAACTCAAATATACATGTGAAGTTAACGTTCAAAAAGCTCGTGCATGTGTGTGTGGTGGCATATACAAAGTCGAATCCATAAAGCAAATCAAGTTCGAAACAACTCCATGTAAACATGACTAAGAACAATCTAAGTATCTATAATCATAACCAAATATCCTAGCCACATGGAAAGTACAAAGTGAATTGGATTGAAACACACCAATATGCTATACCAAATGTGTAAAACTAAAATACACAAAAAAAATTATCAAAATAAAATCTTTTTGTTTTTTTTCCAATATGACCCAATAAAAGAAAAATATAAGATAAAAGATACACATGTCATAACACTAGGAAACATCTATCATGAACCACAACTAGAGTATGACAAACAAAATTATGTAAACAATCATCCATAAGATATAGCATGTGAAAAGTCATGTGCAAGCATTCGAGAATCAAGAAGTCTAGCTTCTAGAGCCTCTAACAAAGATTTCCTAACCCAGATACATGTATACTTAATGCGTCGGGCATTGGGAACCAAGGGGACACTATACTTCAACTTCCTCGGACCTCTTCCAAGATCATAACAAAATGTCCTAAGATGACCTTTCCTACCACAATACGAACATGTGTTTGATATTTTCTAATGTCCTTGGATGTGGTTGACCCTCTAAAATAAACAATGGTCTTGGCTTTGACACTGGAAGTATTAGAATCATGGGAGCCATTACCATTACTACAAACACTACTCTCGAGTCTTTTAAGTCATCTTTTCACTTCAAAATTTTAGACTCGGGAAAAGAATTAGACTCTTCAAGTTTTAGGGACTCCTTCTTTAAATTTTCAATCATTACTAGAAGGTTATCTTGCTCCCCCTCAATGCAAGCAAACTGATCCCTAAGAGTCTTCTCACATGCTCTCAAATCATTAATTAATTTATCATTATGCTCATTGGCACGTATACTAACCCTAAATATTTTAGATTCTTATAATGTTTTCTCCAATAGTCAGACTCTATAATCATTATCTTTCTTGGACAATTCTAAATTTTTAAAATCACGATCCATATCGACAATCTTCTCATGATAGAAATCTCTTTGAGTTTTAATAGTTTGAAGAAGTTGCATAGCATCTTTAAAAAGAAACTTTTATTTTTCAAGAATTTCAATTCTTTTAGCAAACTTCAAATTCAAATTATTTAAGTTGTCGTTACTACGAGAATTCATCGAGAAGAAGAACAAATAAACCAACACAAGAGAGATGAATAAACAACCACCCTACACAGCACTAAACAAGTATCTACATGGTAAATTAGTGCAATCCACTCTGATACCAATTTGAGAAAGTGGAAGACTTTGATACCACTTTAAGAATGCGGAAATAAACATGCTCGATAAGGATGATCACAATCAAAAAATTTATTTTTACGACTTTTAAAATTAAAACCCAAATTAAACCTTTCATGTGAAAATTAATTTATCAAATTGTATCTTTTTATCCTCATCATGTATTAAAACGTGTAATCACACAACAAATAAGGAAAATCCCTTTTGAAGGTAAAACATATATTTCAGCACTTTAAAGCAGTAGACTTATAAAATACTTCATATCAACCATAAGTATAATGCGCAGTCTTTGCAGAACCTCTAAAGAATACTACTCGATCCTGAGCAGTCCACAGGTGGCGGTCCACCCTCGGTATCAACCGGTCAGCCTCCAGCCTTCAATCTCAAGCCATGATCACTCCGGTCATAAGATTCAGCCATAGACTATCCTCTTCATAAAGATGTATGCAAAGATATGAAACTTTCTAGGGTTTCAAAATGATTCACAGAAACTATTTGGGGATGTAAAGTAGTGAATCAAAAGTGTTTTGATGATACAAAAAGAGGAAATTTTTGCAAAAGATATGCAGGATACATTTTGGTAAAAGTCTTATGAAATTTAGAGTCAAAACAAGTATTTCTAAACGCGTCACAAATTTTGAGGAGGCAGTTCGCTCAAACAAAAATAAAACTCGTTCGAACGATAAAGGCATTTCTATTTAACGAAAGAAGAGTTCGTTAAAACGACAAGGCCATCTCATTTGAACCAGCTTCAAACGACCTTCAAACGATGCAAAATAGTACGCCCTGATTAGATGCTCATTAAATGTAAAGATCAAACTACCCTTCTCAGGATAATGTAAAGTCATTCGAACGGGAAACGAATCTCATTTGAACGAGGTTAAAAATAAAAATTTATTTTAAAAACTTTAAAAATACCAGTCTCCTTTTTCATTAAAAAAAACATCCCAAATAACTTAATAAATAAATTCAAACTCCTAAAAGTCTCTATACCTTCTTGATATGTAGAGGAGGCTCTAATTTGGAGATGTTGGTGTTTAGTTCGACAAGTCAGTGTGAGTCGGTTTGTAACAGGATACGCCAAATATGCCAAAGTGCAAATAAAACAAAGAAAAATCCTAAGCTAAAATTTTGCACTTATAGTCTTGATGGTGGAACAGTCACTAGTGTGTGATAACAAGTGCTTAGTAATATTAAACTTCACACATTCACTAGAATGGTTTTCATATTAAACAACAACTCTTTTTATCTCTATTCTTGCACTTATTTTTGGTTTCAAAAGGTTGATATGTCGAAGAACAAATTTGGGTTTGACGAAGCTTTTAACTATAAAGAAGACGAGACTTGTTTGTGGCTTCGAAGAGGTCAATACTCATATTTTCATTAAAAAATAGATGGTGATATATTGCCTTGCAAAGTCCCAAATACTTACATATATCATGACTCATATTTTGGTGTATTGTTATTACTACATTAATTTGGCTATGTATACTCTTTTTTTGGAATTTTTAAATTTATCTTAATAATTAATTATAAGTGGTATCAAAACTAAAAGTCGTTGTTCACCTCTAACACCTTTTTGAATAAAAAAAGGACGTTAAGGAGTGAAATTTAAAAAATATCTAGACTTAGGCTAAAAAATATGTCGTTAGAGGGCGCGAGCCTAAAACTACCCCTAAACGTCCTCGTAAGAGGCACAGACACCTCAAACGAGCCCAATGTAACTCGTATAAACTAACTGTGTAGTCACGGGACTCTCGATTTGATAATGTAACAGTAATTTGCAAATATTTAGACTTGGATTAAAAATATGCCGTTAGAGGATAAAGGCCCAAAACATCCCTCAAACGGCCCGTCCCCTTAAGAGGCATGGACTTCACGCACGAGATCAATGTAACTCGTAAAAATTATCGCGTGGTCGCGGGACATCTGATTTAAAAATATGATGATAATTTGTAAATATCTCGACTTAGGCTTAAAAATGCCGTTAAAGGGTGAAAACCAAAAATAGTCCCCAAACGACCCCGTAAGAGGCAAGAAAATCTTGCACGTGACCTATATAACTCATAGAAACTGATCCCATAGTTCGGGACTCTCGATTTGAGAATATGATGATAATTTGTAAATATCTAGACAGGCTTAAAAACATGTTGTCAGATGTCACCCAAAACAGCACCTAAACAGCCCCGTATGAGGAACAAACACCTAAATGAGACCAATATAACTCGTAGGAACTGATCGCGTAGTCACAAAATTCCCAGTTTGAGAATATGATGATAATTTGGAAATGTCTAGACTTGGGTTTAGAAACATTCCGTTAAAAGGTGAAAACCCAAAATACCCCCAAATAACCCCGTAAGAGGCACGAACACCTCACACAAGATCAATGTAACTCGTAGAAACTAATCTCGTAGTCAAAGGACTCTCAATTTGAGAATATGATTATAATTTAAAGATATCTAAACTTAGGCTTAAAAATATGTCATTAAAGGGTGAAAACCCAAAATATCAACCAAACAGTCCCGTAAGAGGCACGAACACCTTGCAGGAGACCCATGAACTTGAAAGAACTGACCGTGTAGTCACGGGACTCCCAATTTGAGAATATGATGATAATTTAAAAATATCTAAACTTAGGCTTGAAAATATGGCGTTAGACCGTGAAAATAAAAAATGGCCTTGTAAGAGGCACGAACACCTTGCATGGTATTAATATAACTCATAAAAATCGACCGCATAATCAGGGGACTCTCGAATTTAAGAATATGATAAGAATTTGCAAATATCTAGACTTAGGTTAAAAAAACATGTCATTAAAATATCCCCCAAATGTCCCTGTTAGAGTCACAAACACCTCGCATGGGAGCAATGTAACTCTTAGGAACTCACTGTATATTCATGGGACTCCCGATTTGGGAATATGATAAAAATTTGTAAATCTCTAGACTTAGGCGTAAAATATGTCATTAAAGGGCAAAAATGCAACGCAACCACCAAACGGCCCCGTAATAGGCACGAACACCTCACATGGGACCAATATAACTTGTAGAAACTGACCGCATAGTCAGAAGACTTTCGATTTGAGAACATGATTAAAAGTTATAAATCTCAAGACTTAGGTTTGAAAACTTTTCATTAGAGGGCAAAAACGTAAAACATTCACCAAATAGCCCTGTAAGAGGCACAAACAACTCACACGTGACCAATGTAACTCGTAGGAACTGATCACTTAGTCACGGGACTCTCAGTTTGACAATATGATGAGAACTTTAAAAATCTAGACTTAGTCTTAAAAACACGTCGTTAAAGGGAAAATTTTCAAAAATAGCTCCCAAACGACCCTGTAAAATGCACGGACACCTTGCACAGAACCAATGTAACTCGTAGAAACTGACCGCGCAGCCACAGGACTCCCAGTTTGAGAATGTGATGAACATTTTCAAATCTATAAACTTATGTTTAAAAACATATCATTAAAGGGCGAAAATGCAAAACAACCACCCAACGGCCTTGTAAGAGGCAAGAACACCTAGCATGGGACAATTGTAACTCGTAAAAACTAATTACGTAGTCACGGGTATAAGGATAATTTCAATATTAAGTCAATTTGTAGCATTAGCTTATTCCGTTGGATATCGTATACTCAAGCCCACAATTGAACATAAGTAAAGATTCGTATTTACACAAGTCATGTTCAAAGATTTCAACATGTCGCTTGCTCATTCCTAGAGTTATTTAACCCTTTTGATATTTGGAGAAAATGTTTTGAGGTTTTAAAATATTTAAAAAATAATTTTTGAAGTGTTTTAAAAATTGTAGATTTTCTCCAAGTTGTTCTAACCACTTTCCATATGTCGTTCGAATGAGGTCCCCATCTCATTCGAATAAGATATCAAACGAGGTTAATTTTCAAAGGCTTCACCTTATCTGGAATCTCATCAGATAACCCATTTGAAAGTTTGAGATTGGTACCTCCAATCGAACGAACTTCAAACGAGGCACGACAAACCTTTTTCAATCTTATTTGATAGCTCATTAGATACCTGCCCGAAAGAGACAGTGTATGTCATTTTAAAGAGATACCAAGTCATTCGAACGACCATGCGCATTTTTTAAGAAAATTTACTTTTCGTTAGTTTTTTCCCACTACTCCCACTTCCCCATGTTCTCAGATTTTTCAACCTTATATAGTACTGCGTGGGAGCAATTTTTATCATGCCTTTTTAAGCCTAATACACTTTTAAAAATCCTCTCCAAATATCATTAATCCTTTATGATTAAGTTTTCATAAACCAAACCTATATAAACTCTTCCATCATATGTTCTTGGTTGTGCAGTGGATTCTGCGTTGTCGGAAACGGTAAAGGCAATCGGTGGATACCGAGGCAATGAGTTGTTGTGAAGCCATGTTGGATAGCATGGAGATGTGGACAAATGTTTTGAAGATTTCATATATGTAGGAAAGCTGTGTGAAGTTTTGTAAGTCATTTAAGTCTTCTTGTAAAACCATATTTGTAGTGAATTTGTCTAGGCCTCATCGTTTAAGGTTTTTCCCATTTGGGTTTTCCTCATACATCGGCGTGCGTGTCATGGATTGTCTCTTTATCATTAAAATTGAATATATCATTCTCACGTAGTAATTTGGATTAAAAAGATTAAAATTGGAAAGAAACAAGACCTTTTGTCTAAACGAATATTTACTTGCTTTAAGTGTTTGCAATTTGGGGTAAATTTAATGAAGTTGAACCTATATCATATAATTGGATTTCCACAAATAGTATTAGAGCCTATTTCTCAAATTTTAATTAGATGAATCCTGGAAGTTTTATGGAAGGTTATTCATCAAATAGATCCCTCATGTTTGATGGAACTTATTACACATAGTGGAAAGCCCATAATAAATCCTCTCTAAAATCAATTGATGAACGTGTTTGATAGAAGTTGAAAAAGGTGTGACACCCCGCCTATAAAAATAACGGGTGACCATCCCTCTATCATAATAAAATGAGAGTCTCATATATATGGCTCATTCTTAGCAGCACTGTTAAAATTTAATTAATTACTAACCACGTATTATTTTAACAAGTTGTGCCAAATTTTAACCTTTAATTACAATATTAAAAGTAAACCACTCACCACAATCTCATTCACAATAAACGTTATAAATAACCACACTAATAAAGTAGTCTAAATGCGAAAATAAATAAGAGCAAGTACCGAGTAAACCATCGGCTCCTAAGAATCCATTACAATAAAGTAAATAAATCTGATAAAAGTGGCGAGATGCCCAACCAATAACTGAAATGGAACCTAATCTAAGACAACAAAGATAAGATAGGATACTCTAAGACCTGTAAGCCTCCACATCCGCTGCAACTACGTAACCCTGGAAGAAAGAATCATGATGGGCATCCCTGTGACTGGACACCTAAAAGTTTTGGAAAATATTTTATGCGGGTCAGAGCCCAAAACCTTTGAAAATATTTAACAAGTGAATAAAATGCAGTAATGAAAATGTAAAGAAATATTTCACATTTAAATTGGTAGCGCGCTCTCATGAGACGACCCTCACCCCTCATCCAATACGCGCACCTAATGTATGCTTCTTACCCCTCCTTTTTACGCTACCCCACCTAATTATCCTCATCACTAATATCAATATAACACACTACCTAGTCTCAAGTATATTATTTATCTGAGATTTCTTAATTAGCGTACCCCTCCGCTTAATTAATTCTCAATTACATCATCATGAACTTGTTCTCATAACTTTACTCCAGTTATTAATAAACATTCACACTTAAGGTCTTATGCCCATATATAATTATCTTTAACTTTATATACGTATGTTCATAACACATCAAATATATACATATATATATTTCTCACCATATATGAAGCCGCAATCCTTCTGAGTATCTCCTCTCTGGATGCAAAATCACTAGCATGCTATCAAGCTCCAGGAGTATCTACCTCAACCTGGGCAATCGGGTCGGAATCTCACCGCCGAACCCAAAATAAAAATGAAATCGGAGGCGGTTATAGTCTTAAGATTGTGGATCATAACCATACTACATTATTCCATGAGACTCCAAAACTCATATAGGGGGTGGTGCATAGACCTATGACCTAAGGGAACAATGTTACCTCTGCTGGGATTCATCAAAGTGACCTCCCATAGTGCGCAACCTCCACCGATAGCATATCCTCTAGGATGGGCATGTTTCACATAAGTATCATACACATAAATATTATTATCCACACATATACTATCCATATCCCATATATATGCATCTCACATAATTCGGTTAATCCGTGTCTAACACTCGAAGCACTAGTCTAAAAGTGTCGAGTCTACCTCTAACTCTTTAATATTTAATTAACCCTCGTTTAATTTATTTCAAGGATATATTATTAATTATGGACATTAAGCCCTTTTCGACAAACCCATATTCTAAGTTACCCGAATTCCCAACCGAATTCATCAATTTATATTTTCGAGCGGGCATTTTTCAACCTAGACGCCTATCATTCCTTACTTCGGGTTTTCTTTCAACTATCCCAAGGTAAAATAAGGTCCCTAAATATTTTTTAGAAATCCTAAATCCATCAACGGACATCCCAAAATATCTCGGACCCCAAAGTAATAATTAGAATAATTAAAAAACAGACCTGGGGTAAGTAGGGCAGTCGAACCAATTTGTCCAGGGGGCGAACTGGTTCACCCCTGTACGTAACCCAGGTTGGGACTGTTATTTCCTTCAAGAGTTTTAACCAAGTTTTCATCCCCAAATAAGTCTCAATCTTCATCCTAAGTCATAATATCATTACTCTATAAATTGCCAACATAAAGTCACATATTTGATAGTCTTAATTCATCAAAATCAATTCTAATGATGGGATTTAATCACCACTTTTTTAACATTAATTATCTCTTAATTCTAATGATATTTCCTAATTTCATAGTTCAAGATCACACCTTTTTTCAATTCAATTTCAAATTTTTCCATTCAATAACAATATATATATTTTTTATTCATAGGTTTCTCTAGCAAGAACCTAATTTTAATGTGGGATTTATTCTAACAAGATCATAAGGAATCATCATCAATTTCACTATTCTCAATACCCATTTACAAGTTAACTCCCACCCAAATTTTTCTAAAAGTCTACCAAATCTTCATATGAACATACAATTAAACAAAAATAATTAGTAAGTTTAGACACTTGCCTTGGATGTAGAATGAATTATGATTTTCTTTGTAGGGTGAATCTAGCCAAGAACTCCAGAAAATTTGGCTAAAATTAAGAATTTTTCTTTGTAGGGTGAATCTAGCCAAAAACTCCAGAAAATTTGTCCTAAATTATGCCTTCCCTTGAATCCCTTATGTTTTTCTTCCTCTTTTCTCACCACTTTAGCTCTCATATGTTTTAATATGTAAAGTGGCTGCCACCAAACCCTTAACCTCCTATTAAAAGATTTAGTCCTAAAATTAGATTAACCACATAGTGTAAAATGATCCGTACACCCCTAAGTGGGTCCTGATTAGTCTAAAATCCCATATTATCCAATCTCTACCCATGCTAGATCTAAAGCTTGGTTGTGTTACAATAGTTGTGCATCATGATATATTCTTTCTAGTTGTATATTTGGACTTAGGGGTATTAAGGTAAATGGGTATGACTTAGGAAACAAGTAGTGTTCCATGGGTTTATTTTCATTTTACAGTTTTTAGAATTTTTTATCCACCGCAATGGGAAAAAGGTGTGCGAGACCCATGATCATGGGCCTAATAGCCGCGATCGCGGAGGGTGACAGTTGCAACCACTTCTCCGTCAAATCCCTAAGTGCACTGTCTCACTTCTTAGGTTAGATTCTCTTAAATAATTAAATCCCAAAATTTTCATTCTCTTTTCATTTTAAGTTGCCTTTTCACAAGAAAATCCTAATCAACCAAATTATCTCTCAAACAAACCCTTTTCCCCTAAATTAAATCAAGAGGAAGCAAGCTTTCAAAGGGATTTTCCATCAATCAACTCAAGCTTTTAAATCAAGTTTCAAGGAGGTTTTTCAAGCGAATTTCGATATAAGTTTCAAGTTTTTTTTCAAGTGGGTTCAAATCAATATTTCAAAGGAATTTCTCATTCAAATCAATCAAGTTTGATTCTCAATTATGGAAAATTAATTTTTACTCCTCTCTTTTTATTTGTGTATATGATAAATTTCACCTAAACCTAATTGTAGTGTTCAATTCATTTATAAACCCTTAGAAAATTGTGACTTCCTAATTTATTTTGTAATTAGGTGAAATCATATATTCTCATTTGATTGATAATGTTTTCAAGACCTTAAGGTAAATGTGTATGACTTAGGAAACAAGTAGTGTTCCTAGGGTTGATTTTCATTTTAGAATTTTAAGAATTTCCTATCCCCCTTAATGGGGCAAAAGGTGCACGAGAACCTCTATCACGGGCCTAATAGCTACGACTGTGAGGGCTAATAGGCGTAGCCACTTCACGGTCAAATCCATAGGTGCGCCGGGTCACTTTGTGGGTTAAATTCTCTTAAACAATTAAAGTCCCACAATTCACATTATGTCTTCATTTTAAGTCGCCTCTTTCACAAGAAAACTCTAAACAAACAAATTATCTCTCAAACAAACCATTTTCCACCAATTTAAATCAAGAGGAAGCAAGATTTCAAAGGGGTTTTCAATCAATCAGCTCAAGCTTTTAAATCAAGTGTCAATGAATATTTTCAAGAGGATTTAGAGATAAGTTTCAAATGTATTTTTAAATGGGTTTAAATCAATATTTCAAAGGGATTTCTCATTCAAATCAGTCAAGTTTAATTCTTAATTGAGGCAAGTTGATTTATACTCTTTACTTTTATATGTGTACATGTTAAATTTCATGTAAACCTAATTGTAGTGTTAAAATCATTTAGAAACCCTTAAAAAAATTATGGCATCCTACCTTTAACTATAATTAGGTAAAATCGATTATCCTTATATGATTGATATTCGGTTCGATCCCTAATGAATATAAAAATTGAATATTAGCTCTCAAATTATGAATTTAGAATTTTTAGAGTTTTTGACCTTGTGTTTAGGAAATCATTATTTGAGATTGAAAATGGGTAATATGGACTTGAATTAAAATTGAAATTCACACATGCAATATATGGTTGCACCTTATGCTCTAATGGTAGTTCTCTTGGTAGGAAATGCCCAAATGATGCAATTTAGTATATAGACTTTATTTATGATGTAGCAACTCATATGAACTCTTCTTAGATTAGTGGAAACACTTTAATTATAAATGAAACCCTTGTGATGAATTATATAATTGGAATCCTAATTGCATGTTCCTTTTTATGCACGAACATATTATGAGCCTTTACTTGAAATATTGTTGTTGTTGATAACGGATTTATCATGTAGACGAGATAGAAAGAGTACAGGATATACTTGTATTGGTTGTTGGATTTGTGGTTGGGTGGTATTTTTGGACTAGTTTGTTTGGTTGTGGACTTTGGATAGTTAGACACTTATTTCCCTTACTTTAATATCTCATAATGAACCCTTAATTAATTTGTCTTTACAACTACCTTATATAAATGGAAGTGTATCAGGAGGTTCCTTATTTCGAATTCACTTCTGTGAGATGTCTCACGTTTAAAGACAGGTAAGACTGATGACTCAAAACCCTTAATAAAATAAATATACATTTACTTTAACATTTTATATTGTGAGAAGTTACTTGGAGGCTTGTTATCCCTTTATCTTCTTATATAATGTCATAAAACATACTTAAATGCTCAAATTGGTAATAACTCGATGGTTGGTAATTGGGTAATGATTATATAACATGAAGTTACATGTGAAATTGAAAATATCTTTGATAGATGAACATGAGAAATGTGAATTAATGGGTGAGTGCTAAGGAGGAACACCCTTATCTTGAGATACTTGATTAGTATGGTCTATGATAGGTTGTTACTGCGTCACATGAAGTCGTTGAGTTTCGGCACTACACAGAAGGATTTCTACGAGTATGCCAAATTATGAAGCAGTCGCCTACGGATTGTGTAACGCTTTGATTGCGCATACTGCATGTTCTTAAGTTGGACAGGGAGAAGGGTTCACCTAGGTTACGTGATAATTAGTTAATGAGAATAATTAATTAATTAATTAATGAAATGAATCGAGATAACCCTAATGAATTGTGAGGTTAAGTTTTATGTGATGGATCATTCATTTGGATTATTATATCTAAATTGTGATTTTATCATCTACATATATAATGATTAGGGTTGCGTAGCTAAGCGACTTGCTAGGGTTTTAACCCATCTCTTTTGTGTGGTGTCTTCAGGCGCTAGACTTAGACCTCTTATTTAAACTTCACTCCAGCTAGTACATATACTTCATCTCTCACATATTAGGATTCCATCTTCAAAGACGATGTGAGTATCAATTTTATTTAGTTTTTCACTTTAATTTTCAGTCTAGTTACTTTAGGGCATTTCAATTAACATCTATCATGGGCTTGAGTATTAGCTTGTATCACTTCGAGTTTCATATGGGATTGTATTGAGTTTTTTTGTTAGGACCTTTTTATATCTCTCTTTTATGGATTAAGGACTTTCATTATGAGTTTTAATAGAGACATTTCTTATCGCTTTCATATATTTTTTTCACATGTTTCGTTTGATCTCGTCATGCTGCGAATGATATTTACTTGTTTTAATAACTTATAATGTTTTAATAATTAAATTTTGATATATGTTCTACAATAGTTATAGTTAAGTTGATATATGTATTTGTATACGCATTAAATATACATGGGACTCGGTTATTGCTACTAAACTAATTCAGGAATACATGGGTATATGTAAAATGTAATTCAAGAGGTGTGCATAACAAGATGATAAACGATAAAATACACATGAGATTGGGTTAATCATAATGTGTATGAATAATTATTAACAATAAATGGTTATGGTATAATAATAATAATGGATTTATTTAGAACAGTGATAGCCTTTTTATGGTTTAAATCTGGGGCCTAAGTTAGGTTATCGCTCGGTCATTAGACGATGTGTTTGGTTTATTTGTCGTAATGATAGGCGAAATGAGTTGGGTAAATACTTTTTGTGTTTAGTCTATCTGTCAGGATGATAGACAATATGAATTGGGTAAATACTCTTTGTTATGGTCTACTTATTAGGAAGATAGACAATATGAGTTCGGTAAATACTCTTTGTTTTGGCCTATTTGTATGGATGATAGACGGTATGATAATATTTAAGAGTTGGGGTATTTTTCTAGGTAGTCTCTTATTATTATCTCAGAAATATGACCCGGTTAGATATAATTGTATTGGGGGTTCCTTGTATGGATTTCATTCATGAGACGTCACGTGCATAGGTCTAGTTCGGTTGAGAGTTAAAAGCATTTTGGCTTAAGATCGTTATGACCCACTTGTGGATAGATAATTGGTTTATAATGTGATTACCATTGTGATGGGGTAAAAGGTGCACGAGAACCTCGATCACGAGCCTCATAGCTGCGACTGTGAGGGCTGATAGGCGTAGCCACTTCCTGGTCAAATCCATAGGTGCGTCGGGTCACTTTGTGGGTTAAATTCTCTTAAACAATTAAAGTCCCACAATTCTCATCACGTCTTCATTTTAAGTCGCCTCTTTCACAAGAAAACTCTAAACAAACAAATTATCTCTCAAACAAACCATTTTCCACCAATTTAAATCAAGAGGAAGCAAGATTTCAAAGGGGTTTTCAATCAATCAGCTCAAGCTTTTAAATCAAGTGTCAATGAAGAATTTCAAGAGGATTTAGAGATAAGTTTCAAGTGTATTTTTAAATGGGTTTAAATCAATATTTCAAAGGTATTTCTCATTCAAATCAATCAAGTTTAATTCTTAATTGAGGCAAGTTGATTTATACTCTTTACTTTTATATGTGTACATGTTAAATTTCATGTAAACCTAATTGTAGTGTTAAAATCATTTAGAAAACCTTAAAAATTGTAGCATCCTACCTTATTACTATAATTAGGTAAAATCGATTATCCTTATATGATTGATATTCGGTTCGATCCCTTATGAATATCAAAATTGAACATTAGCCCTCAAATTATGAATTTAGGATTTTTAGAGTTTTTGACCTCGTGTTTAGGAAATCATTATTTGAGATTAAAAATGGGTAATATGGACTTGAATTAAAATTGAAATTCACACATGCGTATATGGTTGCACCTTATGCTCTAATGGTAGTTCTCTTGGTAGGAAATGCCCAAATGATGAAATTTAGTATGTAGACTTTATTTATGATGTAGCAACTCATATGAACCCTTCTTAGATTAGTGGAAACACTTTAATTATAAATGAAACCCTTATGATGAATTATATAATTGGAATCCTAATTGCATGTTCCTTTTTATGCAAGAACATATTATGAGCCTTTACTTGAAATATTGTTGTTGTTGATAACGGATTTATCATGTAGACGAGATAGAAAGAGTACAGGATATACTTGTATTGGTTGTTGGATTTGTGGTTGGGTGGTATTTTTGGACTAGTTTGTTTGGTTGTGGACTTTGGATAGTTAGACACTTATTTCCCTTACTTTAATATCTCATAATGAACCCTTAATTAATTTGTCTCTACGGCTACCTTATATAAATGGAAGTGTATCGGGAGGTTCCTTATTTCGAATTCACTTCTGTGAGATGTCTCGTGTTTAAAGACAGGTAAGAGTGATGACTCAAAACCTTTAATAAAATAAATATACATTTACTTTAGCATTTTATATTGTGAGAAGTTACTTGGAGGCTTGTTATCCCTTTATCTTCTTATATAATGTCATAAAACATACTTAAATGCTCAAATTGGTAATAACTCGATGGTTGGTAATTGGGTAATGATTATATAACATGAAGTTACATGTGAAATTGAAAATATCTTTGATCGATGAACATGAGAAATGTGAATTAATGGGTGAGTGCTGAGGAGCAACACCCTTATGTTGTGATACTTGATTAGTATGGTCTATGATAGGTTGTTATTGCGTCACATGAAGTTGTTGAGTTTCGACACTACATAGAAGGATTGCTACGAGTATGCCAAATTATGAAGCAGTCGCCTACGGATTGTGTAACGGTTTGATTGGGCATACCGCATGTTCTTAAGTTGGACGGGGAGAAGGGGTTCACCTCGGTTACGTGATAATTAGTTAATGAGAATAATTAATTTATTAATGAAATGAATCGAGATAACCCTAATGAATTGTGAGGTTACGTTTTATGTGATGGATCATTCATTTGGATTATTATATCTAAACTGTGATTTTATCATCTACATATATAATGATTAGGGTTGCGTAGCTAAACGACTTGCTAGGGTTTTAACCCATCTCTTTTGTGTGGTGTCTTCAGGTTCTAAACTTAAACCTCTTGTTTATACTTCACTCCATCTAGTACATATACTTTATCTCTCACATATTAGGATTCCATCTTCAAAGATGATGTGAGTATCAATTTTATTTAGTTTTTTATTTTAATTTCCAGTCTTGTTACTTTGGGGCATTTCAATTAACATCTACCATGGGCTTGAGTATTAGCTTGTATCACTTCGAGTTTCATATGGGATTGTATTGAGTTTTTCTGTTAGGACCTTTTTATATCTCTCTTTTATGGATTACGGACTTTCATTATGAGTTTTAATAGAGACATTTATTAGCGCTTTCATATATTTTTTTCACATGTTTCATTTGATCTCGTCATGCTGTGAATGATATTTACTTGTTTTAATAACCTATAATGTTTTAATAATTAAATTTTGATATATGTTCTGCAATAGTTATAGTTAAGTTGATATATTTATTTGTATACGCATTAAATATACATGGGACTCGGTTATTGCTACTAAACTAATTCAGGAATACATGGGTATATGTAAAATGTAATTCAAGAGGTGTGCATAACAAGATGCTAAACGATAAAATACACATGAGATTGGGTTAATCATAATGAGTACGAATAATTATTAACAATAAATGGTTATGGTATAATAATAATAATAATGGATTTATTTAGAACAGTGATACCCTTTTATGGTTTAAATTTGGGGCCTAAGTGGGGTTATCGCTCGGTCATTGGACGATGTGTTTGGTTTATTTGTCATAATGATAGGCGAAATGAGTTGGGTAAATACTTTCTGTGTTTAGTCTATCTGTCAGGATGATAGACAATATGAATTGGGTAAATACTCTTTGTTATGGTCTATTTATTAGGATGATAGACAATATGAGTTCGGTAAATACTCTTTGTTTTGGCCTATCTGTATGGATGATAGACGGTATGATATTATTTAAGCGTTGGGGTATTTTTCTAGGTAGTCTCTTATTATTATCTCAGAAAAATGATCCAGATAGATATAATTGTATTGGGGGTTCCTTGTATGGATTTCATTCATGAGATGTCCCGTGCATAGGTCTAGTTCGGTTGAGAGTTAAAAGCATTTTGGCTTAAGATCGTTATGACCCACTTGTGGATAGATAATTGGTTTATAATGTGATTACCATAGTGATGTGTTGGGTTTGGTTCCAATGGATATTAACAATCAACTAATCTAAGCAATAGTGTATCAGAGGGGTTCCTTATTTGGTTTTTAATAATGAGACGTTCCACGCATGAAGCTTAATAAGGCTGGGAGTGAGAGATATCTTGGTTTTAGGACTATTGGTTTATAATTCATGTTTTACTTATGAGAAAATTTATTCTTAATATGGTAAGGTATGGGTTGGGTACGGTTAGTTATGCATGTATTAGATTAAAGGAGAGGTGAGATATGATTTGCATGAGTGCTGGCATGACAGAATGGGGATTAAATGGGTTAAATTTAATATTGTTAAGTAATATAGATATTTCTTGAAACTTTTGGTCCTTGACCCAAATCTATAAAATATTTTCCCTCTATTTATTATTATTATTATACAGGAGAAAAAAAACTAAGCAGTTAGAATTGTAGTGACTTGAGATCTAGTTCATCATCCTTAGTGTAGGAATTGCTATTTCATTTTAGTTAGCATTACAATAGTTAGTTGTATCAAGGAGTTTATTTATGAACCGAGGTGGTTCGAGTTATTTACATTTCATTTTGAGACAATTATACAATAAAGATTAAATATAGTGGAATCAGTTTTATTAGAGAGTTTTATTTTATTACAGTTAAGTAATTTATATTGTTGTTCATTATTATTATTATCGTTATAGTTTTTATTATTATATTACACATGGTTTTTAGTTATTGTCATTTTTATTTATAGTTAATGCTAAGAATGGTATAATTTCATTAGCGCTCTCTATCATTGGTGTGTTAGATTGATCAACTTCACGTGGAAAAATAGGGGGTGTTTGTTAGTTACATTCCTCCTTCCACTATTAACCAAAACACTTTTGTACACCCTTAATCACAAACCAATTCATCACCTACCCTAAGAATTCTTTTTTAATCAATTCATCCGTGAATAATAAAGGAAAGGTGAAGTTTATTTGTTCCTATAATAATAAACATGGACATGTGAAGATGTTTTGTTTGAAAAGGAGGAAACACATTCTCAATAACCCCGTCACCTTTGTAGAATAAAAACCTTTTAGTTGTCCTCATTTCAATAAACAAGGTCGTCTTATAGAGTTTTTTATTTTACCTAGACCTTTCGTACCTTTTAACATTATTAGGTCTAGTAAGATTTTTGCAAATAAAGGGAAGAAGAAAAAAGTAGGATCACCTAATATGACTCATAAGGGAAATCATCCTCGATTGTTCTTCCCAAAGCATCTCTAAATCTTCTACACCTAAAAAACATCATAGTTGGTATATAATGATCGACGTTAATAAAACAAAAACTCACCTTCCATGTTGTTGGAGGCCATTTCCCTTCTCTATATGATTAGAGTTAAGTTTTTTATATATGCCTTGGATGTGCTTTAGATATCTAATTTTATTGGTTATATCTAGGTTTGATTTCATCTTTTGATATTTAGAATCGTCCTTTGTTTGTTCATATCAAGAATTTATTTTGTTAAATTTAGTTCTCTCTCTCTCTCTCTCTCTCTCTCTATATATATATATATATATATATATATATATATATATATATATATATATATATATATATATATGATGTGCTTCATTTTAACCTACATTCTTAGTACAATTGGTTTCATTTATGTCTCATATACTCCATATTTAGAATTATATAACTTTAAATGCCATAGTAAATTACGATTGAAATTATATATTATTTTTTCATAACTCATGCACTTTATGCCTCACAAAAATTTGAGTAATTTCCATGAAAAATATAATTAAGGAATTTATTTTTTACTTATACAAATAATTAAAAATTTTATGTGGTATTTGAAAAATTGTCTCTTTACAATCTCTTGCATATGAGAGAGTTTATTGTAATACCCCTAGATAATATTAATAAAGGTGGCTATGCTTAGTTAATAAATACTCAAAAGTGGAACAAATTAAAATATTAGTCTCATCGTGTTACAAAAATATGAGAAAATTTAAAACTTTCTTAATAAGAACAAGAAATTAATAAACAACACTATAAATAACCATACACCATTGAATCGGATCATACTAAAAAATTTATTAATTGAAATACTCCAAATACATCCAGTTTTCTATCTCCAAATAATTCAATGTGACTAAACCATAAAATAGTGTCTCATATGAAACAAATGAAAGGAAATTAAAGAGTACAAATAGATCATCCTAATATCTCAAATGTATTAATGCTCCCAAATGTTGCTCATGCATCCCAAATCCAATATTTCTCTGAAGGTCAAATTCAACTCTAACTTAAACTTAACATGTTAGTTAACGAAAGGGGGTTAAATCCCCCGCAAGTATATCGGCTATGTGATCCCCAAAAGGGTATATGATAACTACTGGATTCACTAAATACCACAATAGAGCATTTTAATTAAATAAAGAGTATAAAACTACAAAGCATAAAAAGGATTTATAAGATTAAGATACGAATAATAATAAATGAGTCCTCATTCTATTTTTACATGTATAATAGACAATTATGTATATAACTAAATTTATAGTTTATAATCTTACATAACTCACATCATAAAGAACGTTCCTCACTCTTCATTAGTTAACAATTATAATTTCTAAGAATTAATTTCTATATCATCATTAAAGACCATGAATTTGTCTAGTCCCCCCCCCCCCCCCCCCCACACACACACACACACATTTTCCCTAGAGAAAATTAGTCCCACGCCACTCATAACATGGTCCAACATCCACCATAGAGATCCCAAGCATCTCCATAATATAAATCATAATCGTATTTGACCCCTAGTCCCCATTGGGGTCACCATACACAAAACAAAACCATCCTTCACCATATGCACCCACCCCAAGATCGTGATCATGTCTAGTCCCCCACTACCCCTCGAGGTAACTAGCCCCATGACACGCAACACATCATAACAAAGTCCAACTTCCATGATAGACACCTCACAACATCATCATATAAAAGTCCAACCTCCACCATATACACCCTAATACTGTGACCGTGTCTAGCCCCCACTCTCCCTCCAGGTAACTAGCCCCAAAACACATAACTTATCATAAAAAGCTCCAATCTCTGCTATAAGTAAAATACCACACATGCATAAATGAATAGATTGTTCCCTCTCATCACACAAACTTGAATTAGTATACTACTAATCATTACTGTCTATTCCCAATTCATTTGTTTATGAATTACCATCGGTATAATGTTTAACACTTTTAACAAAGGTATGTACTTTTAAATTATACTTTAATATAAATCACTTTTAAACAGTATTTCCCTCATTCATCCTTGCCAAATTATATCCTTTTGAAATGATCCTTGTATTATACATTAATCTCTTTAGCAATATATCACATAGATAATATAAGAGATATCAAATCCACAATAAATGCAATATTATAAATTATCCTTAATAATATGAATGCAGTAAAATAAAGGACACTGTATTTATGTGATTATGTATATCATCTTGCCTGTGTCCACACAGAAGGGAGGGAGAGAGTTATTTATTTTTTGGAATAACTAAGGACGATTGGAGTGCTAGGGTTGCTAGTTGAGAGTCCAAGTTATAGTGAGCAAGCTACAAATCAATATCCCTCAATTGGGTGAGGTCACCCTTATGTATAAGTACAAGATTCCTACAATTCTATGTCTTATTACTTTGATCATATCTCTGAGTTGTAGAGTCCTACTAGGATTACTCATTTGTGTTATGTTGTGATATCCCTATATTTTAACTTAGATCCTCTTTAGTATTAGGTTGACTACTTCCCTTGACCCCTGGGATCCATGTATTAACCAACGTGGACTAATCGACTACCTTTCCCTTCAAATAAATAATCACAAGTCTCATAATCAGGACAATTACTCAATTGAGATTCCTTTTATCGTATTCATAGTTTAACATTTTATTATGGATTAACTATATTCCATTCCCAACTTTATCTTCTCACGAGATTAATAAATTAACCATTATAAAACATCATTACCCACAATATATAATCTTATTATATCACCCCCTTTATTTTTAACTTCTAACTAGACTAGGCTTCATGCTGGGACATCTCATAAAGGATATCGAAAATAAGGAACCATCCCGATATACTACCGCCTAACCTATTTAGTTGTATGGATTTAACAAGTGTCAACTACCTCATTCCCCCATAAGCACTTACCCAAACAATCCATTATATGTATGACTATTAGATATTTTATTCTTGTACTACTATCATCTTATCATTTTACTTTAAAGAATAATTACATATTAACATCCACAACTATGCCACGAACCTAATGTATTATTATACATTTAATCTTATCATCACACTATTCTATTTATTTCCATTAGCATTCTCTCTTAGGAATTCTAATGCAACGTAGATATATGTGTACTACCCGCAATTTGTGCCTTAACTAATAGTTCTATAACTCAATCATATTATATCAACTTACTTTAATTATAGTCATATTCAATATTTTGATGATTCCCTATGATACAATATTAACTTATCACTTTAATCCATCCCATTGACTTTAAATTTCATTATTTGTCAAGTACTTTTGACTTACCAATTCTTTACTACATACATCATTATTTAAAAAAATTCTTTATTTATATAACTAGTAGATTTAGTATGTGTGAGATTTGTATATCAAAATCCTATATGTTATTCAAACTATTTTTGATTTTATTTGATTCATAAATCTACATATATACTTATCTCATTTTACGCGAGCCATTGTCCTTTCCACACTTTATATATCCTAAAAATTATGCTTCCATATCTAATTAAACACCCCCATCCCGTTACTGGTCAAATTTAGTACCCTAAGATTATATCATAATTAATTTATTAATCACATACTACATTAGTGTATATCCTAACCATTTAATATTATGACAATACCTCATCAAGCTTACCCGTAATAATATCAACACATAATCATAAACGTGGATGGAATTATACATATTTCAATTATATATAAGAGTTATTAACATCATAACCACTATCTTTTCATTTTTAACTTATCATGTCTACGAGTCTTATCATTCACTAACTCGAGTAATAGGTTCATCCCTAATAACACTGTTTCTCATCATTTCCCAACAAGGTTGCATAATCTTTAGAGTTTCTTATAAATTTTCATAAAATGTATACATCCCACCAACTTAATCTAATTCAATCTATACTAACATTCAAGTTGTGATTACGTCATATAAAATATAATTCTCATTCCATTTTCATAGCAAACTCGTGTTCAAGAACGCTTATTAAACTCCAAAATATTATCATCACGATTCCAAATTTATAGCACCAATTTATAGTCACAAGTCACAATTTTATCAATTTCATTCAAACATATGAACACAAGAAATTAGGTTATTCTTACCGTAGTTAAATATTTAATCATTTTAAATCTAAATTTATATAGGGGTAAGGCAATACTTAACACATTTAATAGTTAAGGGAAAAAGTAGAAGTATACTTGCCTTAAGACATAAGATTTTGAAATTATTAAAATTTTAGAACAAGCCTTCTCCATCTCCAAATTCTGACTCCAAAATGAAATATAACCGAAAAATCGATATGATTCCATGATTTGTGTTTTTCCTAAATTCCAAGGAAAGCTCTCTGAAATTGAGGTTGAATATTCAAAAATCTGTGTAGCAATAGACAAAACAGCTCCCATAATTCATCCTCCAGCTACTACGGTGGCCTAGGGCACCACTATAGTGTCCTAGGACCTTGCTATAGCGGCCCCATCAATGGCTATGGAGAACAAAACTCATTTATGTCTCCTCTTTTGGTTTTCTCTGTTGGAGCGGAAGTCCAAGAGTCTATTGAAAATGCGTATAGATCGAATCATAAAATAAAAACACATGGTGTATCTACATAGGATATTCAAGATCTCATACCTTTGTGGTTCCTTCTGGCTTGAACCAGCGAGATTTGATCTCTTTCATGTTACACCGACCCGTGTCGCAAATTTAACAGTGTGTCAGCCACAAAAACGAAATGATTTTTTTCAAAAATCATAACAGCCTCAAAAAAATATCTTTCATGCATTTTTATGTCTTTCGACCTCTGAAACCAGTAGAAAAAATTTCAGCCTCATCCGATCAATGGTTCTCAAGTTATAGCTCTAACAAGTAGATATCATGGCGTGTCGCGCATCTGTCTAGATAGCTAAAATTTTATAAAGATGTATGAGGCAGGCGGAACAAACGATCTCTAAATGACTTGAAATTTCTTGTGACTCTTTCTCTATATGTCAGGAACCCAGGGTTCTACTTTCAGAATTTTTGAACTCTTTGATTTCCCGTAATCGATTTTATAATATGAGAGCATTGAAAGAGACCTCGAGATCTTCCATGTTATTCCTTTAAGCCAATTCATGTAATTGGTATGCGGGAACCAATGATCACGACCCAACTACTCCTTTTTAGGTATTTTTCATGATCTATATTGATCCCTCACTTATTAGGAGACAAGGGGTCGCTTATATAGGCTAGCACGGGGATCCCTAGGAGAAATAGAAGACTAACTTCCTACATAATTTAGGAATTCTAATTAAAGTCTATAATTAATTTCATAATTCTATAAATTATTATTCATTCCACTAAAGAATAATAATTGCAATCTATTCTACTATCTTAAAATTATAATTTCGATCTCCACGTTATTAAATTCTTAATAATCTCCCCACGTTAAGATTACAGATACCCGTCGATTAAATTAAATTACTGACAATTATATTTAATCGACCTCTTATAAATTCCTTGAGACCGTTCGCTTAAATTATTTGATATGTCGGATAATTAAATCCACCGGTCGGGTTTAACATAATCAAAACTTATAAGCTACATAAAGAGGGTATCATCAATCTCTTTACTGAGACGGGGATTCCATTCATAATTAACTTTCACCATACACTAATCGACATTACCCAATCTACCAAGCTTATTGATCCATAAATAAATCTCACCCAATAGGTCAAAGTAACGAATAATTGATGCACATGTCCATCAATTATGTTTGGATTAAGAACTTAAGTACTCATAACAACCATGAGATGTTCATTATCTTATATAGTCAGTATAAAGACAATTATCTCTAATTGGTCCCGTTCAATATACACAAAGTGTACTAGCACAATAAGTATAAACTATACCGTTTCTTGTAATCAAGATAGACCTACTAAAATAGTGTGGTATAATCCTACTGATGGTGTGTCCATCCCCATCTAAGAATGTGAACCAGACTTATATTCTACAAGGACCAATAATTTGATCTTCCGTGTGTAAGTCGAACTCTACACACCAAATCATCTACTGTGTAGAATAAAAAACACATATGCATAATAAATATATAAAATCATATGACGCAAACATTACTTGTGAATATTCTCATTAAATAGACATACTAAAATTCACTAGTGAACCATGACTTTTAGTATACACCCCACCCCAACAGTTTCTTCATTTTCACTCCATTTTCTCTTAGTTTTCACTCATTTTCTTTCCTTTCTTTTTTTCTTTTGCACAAACTTACCTTACACACACATATGTATATGTGTGTGTGTGTTATGTTATGACCCTTGACTTTTCCCTAGCTTGAAGCCCAAGATATGTTTAATTATCTTTTTACCCTATTGTTGAAAATTAATTAAATAAATCTATCTTTTATCCTTTTAATTATTATATTTATCACCAAAATCATATAACTTCATCCAAAATTCCCCTAAAATCATATAACTTGATCTTGACTTGTTGAATAACATTATTAATCAAAGTAAGTTAATTCTCAATCGAATTTCAATATTATTAAGTTCACAACAAGCCCCACAATTACATTAAATCCCGTTATTACTTTTTAATTAATATAAAATCCCAAAAAATTGTAAAAATTATAATTGCATTATTTATTTCTATATGTTGTCATAATAATTCATTATCAATGATTTTATTATTTTCTCATAATATACATACTAATTAATTATATATCCATTTATTAAAAATATGGGGTATTACATTTATCATAGATAAAGTTGACCAAGCAAATTACTAAATTATTTAAAAATCATGATATAAGAAGTGATCAAGACTTCAACTTGAGGATGTCGGTTTGTAACTTTGAAAATTGGAAATAGTTCCCCACTTTTGTAAAGAGTGATATTCATCACTTGAAAAAATATTTTTAAAAGTGATGTCTCAAATATTTCTATCTATAAAAAATTAGGTAACACCAAAGATATGAGAATTGAGAGATTTTAATTATGAATTACATGATGCGGGTAATAAAGTGCTAGTTAAAAGTTATATAAATAAATGAAACTTTATCTAAGATGAATAAACTCTAAATTTTCATATGTGAGTTAAAACATTAAGCTTCATTTAATATTTTACCTACTAATGCTCATTTTATTCACTTTTCAATCAAGAGTTATGTATTTTAAATCATTATATTATGTTACAACTTTAATTTGTAGTGTTAGGCCTTTGAATATTAGATTATTCTTTGCGTAGAGTATTTTTAATAACCATAAACCTTGAGTGTGATTCATAGAGTACTTTGGTTCTATTTAAAGTTTATTTTGTAAATTGATACACCGTACTTGCTTAAACAAAGAAAATTTAGTTATACACCTCCACGTGCCTCTCTTTATGCACATATTGAATCTCTTTCTATGTTCGCAACCCATGAAATTATTTATTCGCTATAGTATATAATCCCTTTTATTTATCTTTCCAACCTTATGATATCCTCACACATCCTTGATTTCGAACGATGGTTACTCGTTGGTTCCATTGCTTAGGAACAAAATGATCTTCCAGTTCAAATAAGATTTGTTGGTGTAATATTTAAAGACATATGTAGAGGCCAAATCGGTCGCGGTTGTAGCCTACTCTCGCTATTGGCGCGGTTGAAAGAATATGGTGAGAGTGGATAATGAAGTTAACGTTTTATATGATCTTAACTCATTTTTTTTCTATTTTGTAAATTTCAACCGTAGTATATTTGTCATTCATTTCAGCTCGAGTTTTTCTCCTATTAGTACGTAATTCCTCGTACATCTAATGTCGTGTGAATTATTTATCTATCTTCACTATTAGAATCACTTATATTAATAAGAAGATAAATTTTAGTTATACTTTAATCTTGATAAAAAATTATCACATGTACTTTTAGGTTGTTATATGTACCCTTTGTTAAAAAGAGAATAAAATTATTTTTAGTTGATAGTTAATTTTTATTTGAGTACCTACCGTCGAGAGCTGACACCGTTAGATGCCTCACCCTTTAATATATTTATTAAGTGATTTGGTAACATTATAACACATATCACCATATTGTTGCCCAAGAAATGAAAATTAAAAACCATTAGTATTGATTCCAACATCCCATGACTGTGATCACTTATAAATGTTAGCGTGAGAGCTTCGGAGACACATTTTTTGGATGTGTAAGAAGCCACATCATGATATACCCATCTTTAATAACGATATCAACAAAAATTACTAAGAAAATACATGCATAAATATCATAATAAATACATGAACAATTAAATTAAAGCACTAATGCTAAGTCTACGATTGATATATTTACTAACTATAAAATATATTAATAATATAATTATATAACGGTATATCAATATAAATTATCACTCGTATATTTTAAATTGGGGAACATAGTTTGATAAATATCAGTCGTTAACACATATTAATAAATGTAACAATGAAATAATGTTCCAATTATAAATATATAACTCTTACAATTTAAACCATTAATAAACCGTATCATTAATATATTTACCCATTTCTAATTATGTCATTGATACATCTAATAAAAGTAATAACCTCGATTCCCGTTCCTTCTTATAGTATTTAACAAGTTTTCCATGTATCTCCCCTTAAAAATATTCCATCCAAGAAAACCAAAAGCCAACTATGGTCAAATCCATTCATACACGCAACAAAAGATACACCCAATCTTGGATCAACATCGATTTCAACTACACTGCCATGCTTTGTATCATTTGCAACATAAATATACCACCTCAGTTAATCATGTGACAAATACTGATATCTACAAATTCAATCCCTTGATTTTTGAACAGCCATTCACACGATACCTTACAATAACTCAAATCCAAAATTAAAACTGAGTTGGTACAACACAACAACAAAACTTATTAGAGGCTAATCCCTAATATGAACTACAATTAGTCCAATAACCAAATTAGAGCTTATCCTCCTATTTTATGAGTTATAAGACTGATACTACATGTATGTTCATTCGAAAAGTATTAATACTAAAAAATCCATTAGCAGGTTCAAACGATGCACGAGTACACCATGTACATCCCTTGTACTCCTTTATTACACATTCTCTTGCGACTCTATTGTTATCATTCTTCACAAAATCATTATCAAATCCAACCACAACAACGAATTTTCATAATTGAACTCTAAAGTGTTGAGCAGCAATGTCAAGCATCTACCCAAGATTTTTTATACAATAAATCAATCCATAAGACATTAAATATGTCGTAGCATTTGGACAATCTCCTTATCATAATGCATAACATCATGATCCTCAACACCAAAATCAATGTCTACTACAATACAATTATTTTTTATCTTATCTATTGTCACATGCATTTAAATTTTATCTATACCTTTTAGATAAACACTTGTCATCATTATGACTATATATTTTTCATCATCTAACATTATATATGGATCTCTTAGAATAACATATGAAAAGCAAAATGGAATTCTTCTCCACCTTTCCCATTTCCACGTATAAGATTAATAAATTCAAATAAGAACATGTAAATCTGATCTTAAATGAACTACTACTTAACCCGAACTTACGAAACATGTATTTGGATCAATTGATATAAAATCAACTGGAAAATGATCACATAAACACATACACAATTGACAACACGGAGACAAAAATATAAATTAACTTTTGAACAAGATAGAAATTCATAAACATCTTAATTGTAAATTGTATAGGTCTAGATTCAAGAATTTATAAGCTCAACTAAAATGGTATACTAGTATTTGGAAAATAATTTAATTCAAATGTATGTGCTAGAAAAAACAAAGCATTCATTAGATCGTTTTGGTCACCCGAAAAAATTAGAATTGGGAGAAATGATCAATTGAATTACCATTTTAATCGCTGACTTGATAGGGTCATAATATTATGTTGTGTGCTTATGACTAAAAATCTATAAAACAAATAGTGAATGAGTTTGTACTTTAGATGAATATAAAATGAAGAGGGTGTTGTTAAAGGCAGCCTAAATTATCTCCTAAAAACCACAAGCTCGTTAACACCACGAGCTTAGTAAAATTTCTTTCAAACAACAAAAATTAGGCATCCCGACATTTGAAGAGTAACCTCCATTTTCATCTTAGTCTATTTTTCCTTCTATTTCTCTCTAAAAACTCACGTTTTTTTCTCAAAGCCTAACCTTATCCCACTACTGCAACCACCGCCTTTCTCTCCATTGTCACCAAAGTTATGATATATCTCTTCGTTTCTCATTAAACTTCTCATTCCATATATCCCATAAAATACAACATAACCACCCCACCTCACCACTACCCACCTCCACCCTACACACCATCACCACCAAGATTTTTTTATTATAAATGATATTAAATTATTTATCCATTTCAAAGAACCAAAAATATACTAAAAACCCCAAAATCTAAACCCCACAAAAACATTCCTTCCATGGGCCATCACCAAATGTACCCCTACAATCGGTGGTTTCTCAGTGAATGTGCACAAATTAATATTATGAAAATTTGTACACACTTGGTGGGAAGTCATCTAGTATACTCCTACCTTTGATAATATTTGACCAAATATAAAAACATGGCAATTTTTGGCAAAGTTTATGATTTTGGGTGTTTGGGGGGGTATATTATAGCTTTATTTTTCTTTTTCGTTGTTTTAAGTTGGAAAACATATTTGAAGCCATTAAAATGTATTTTTGAAAATAAAATCAAAGTTAGGGGTAAAGTGGTGGTGGTAGGGGGGGAAGGTTACAAGGTTAAAATGATGGTGATGGTGATGGGGTCTGGTTAAAATAAATGGGTTAAAAAATTAATTTCACACATTATGTGAGATTACAATTAACATTTTTACTTTTTAAGGGATTTGACTTTTATTCTATAAAATTTAAATAGAATATAATTAATTTCACGATTAATTGATCCCCTTTGGAGACAAACGTGCAAAAGTATTGACCCCGATTGCAAATATGATTAGTCTAAGACTCCTTGCACGTATTTATAGTACTTAAGTTGTCAAAAATATCCTCTCCATGGTAACCGATTAATAACAAGTTGTAAAATTCATGTGAAAATAATGACAATACACGTGTCCAAAATCAATTATTGTATGTAAGATTATCTTCTAGATCTTAGCCTAGATCTTATTTACATAACTTTTCTTCCTTTTTCAATCTTATTTACCAATTATTCTTCCTCTTCCAATCTTATGCTTTTACTAGGGTTCTTATTGTTTAGATATTAAGATTTTAATCTTATTTAACATGTGTACAATAAAAATCGAATATGTTTCATATATTTTAAGCATGGTAAATTTATTGTTGCTGTATTAATATATGCAGCGTGTTCGTATGAGCATTTTTAAAAAAAATCCCAATGAAATGGGAAATGCTTATATCCACTACATGTTATATGAGATATGAAGTTTCACGTAATTTATTCTATATTCTAGATGATGTGGTTTATTTAGAGAACATTACTGGATATAAATATCGTAATTACTTGGATATAATATACATTAAAATGAGTCTTGAAAGTAATGGTTATGAGTCTGGATCGTATAAAACTTATAAATCTCCGTAATGGTGAATTACCATAGGTCGAAATTGATAGATAAATGCAATCCAATTGTTATACATTGTAGAATAGGAAATCGATGTCATCTGACAATTTCACACCATCAATTGCTTGATTTGGTCATATATTTGAAGTTGTCCATTTATTTTCACTGTTTATTGAGAATGCAGGTTTCTCAGAGGTTCCCAGAAAATAACAATTTTTAATTTCAAAAGGGACATTTTATAAATTCTTTTAAAATTAAATTAAAATTAAACAAATATTCAAATTTCTCTTTTAAATTAAAAACAAACACAACTTAAATTCAACTTAAAAATTATACAAACATGAAATTAGGCAAATTACTTGAATTCAATAAATTACAAATTACCCAATTAAATTAGCACCAATTTTCAATTGTTGTAGTTAAACCAATTTTTATCTTATTAATCCTAAGCATGCATCTACGTGATATTTTGCAAGATAAAAATAAACCCAGCCACAATGCCGCGATGTTCGAGGAAAATTCACAACAGAAAAACCTCAGACGA
The DNA here is from genome assembly GCA_949130495.1 of Sambucus nigra. Taxonomy (NCBI): domain Eukaryota; kingdom Viridiplantae; phylum Streptophyta; class Magnoliopsida; order Dipsacales; family Adoxaceae; genus Sambucus; species Sambucus nigra. The sequence continues at coordinate 91,068,836 of OX422210.1, read as the reverse complement.
TCGAGCCACAAGTCCACTAAGTTCAGATTTAACGTATAAACACGACAAGAAGACTTACTCAATGACCCGATGCCCTCGTAAGCCTTTATACTCTTCATTCCTGCTACCTCTGCCTAATGACAACGCAGGAGTCCACCTACGTCTCGGAATCCACCGATGGGGTAAATCAGTCGTCAACCACACGGAGTCCACCACATGTAAAATCATGATGACAGAATCCTCCGTTAAAAACTATTGCTCTTGGTGTAGAGAATGAAACTCAGTGCCAAACAAATGATCTTAAAGAATATGTTATGTTGAAACTTGGATCATGTAAACTATATGGGTGTAAACTTGTTTTTGTGTTGAAATTAATTCATTTTGATTCACAAAAATAAAAGGACTTTTTGGATAAAAGATTTCTCTCTCAAAAGATGAAAATGGTTTGCTGAAAGTCCTATTACAATTGATTACTCACGCACTACTAAAATAAGTGAGAAAAAGTAGTGGGGAGTTAATTAAAAAACTACTGAAAAAACTACCAAAACTGCCTTGTTGTTCAAACGAGAAAATAGTGTCGTTCGAATGACAAGACAATGGCTCGAAAATTGAAAGTTCGTTCGCACGAAAAATCAAAATGACAAATCAAACGATATTTCTATGTAGACTCGTTAGTTACCTCGTTCGAACTCAAATCAAATGATATTTCTTAGTAATCTGATAATTTATGCTTGATCCCAGGAGGAGAGTTTTGTGTTTAAATAAATGCGGGAGTTGACATGAAGTGAGGTACGATCTCCCAATAATATTAAGATAATACGGCCAATGATGTGTAGGCTATTCTTATTCGAATGTTGTTTAGTAAAAACACAACGTGAGGTGCATTTATTAAGGTGTAACCCCATAACTAATAAAGTGTCAAGAGTGTTCAACAAGCTTGTTGCGAAGCGAGGGCTGTAGTGATTGAGCCTTTCTTTGTATTTTATTTTGAGTACTGGAGGATACCTAATTTTTCCACATATGCCACTTTTCTGAATTTCGGGACGAAATTCCGTTATTAAGGGGAAGCATGTAATACCCCGTAATTTTATGGCTTTTAATTATGAGATTAATTAAATGAAATTTCTTTTAATTGTGGGATTAATTTAATTAATTTGGGATAGAAATTAATTCGGATTTAAATATTTAGCGAGACGAGAGTTAGTATTTAAATATGATGATAATGTTGAATATTACTGAGTGATTATGGTAATATGTGATTATTGAATTTATTAAAATTTTCGTGAGTTGAAAATACGACGGTTTCGATAATTTAGTTGGGATGCGCGTGTCAGTCGTGTCAGGACCCAATTTAATGGATTTAAAAGTATTTTATTTTTATGTCATCCGTATGAGCATTTTGAGTGTGCCAACGTGTCCGGAAAGGTCAAGATAGTCAGAAAACACTAGTTTGGGTCCCGGGGCATTTTTAGGCCTAACCAGCAACCCGAGGGGGTATATTAGTCATTTCCATTTTTAGTGAATAGTAACCCATGAAATCTAGAAAGCTTTATCAGCCAATAGGTTATAGCCTTAGGTTTTCCATCACCAAGATTCACAGACGGCCATTAGAGATGAAGTGGAGGAAGTTACCAAAGGAGAACCACCATCTTTGGACTTTTTTCACCACCGTCACCACCATCGGATAGATCGGAAAGAGAGAAGCATTTATATATCATCTACTTCAGAGGATCAGAATCTTCATTACCAGGCAAGTGATTTAACTTGCAATAAATTAATACATATATTATCCATGTTAGGTTAGAATGAAAGAATAACCTTTAATAATGATAATTGAATGGATTTGAAGAATTGAAATCGTAATCTGGGTAGGTTTTTTCATGTAGATTAACTTCTGGGATATTAGCAGCCACGAAAACATGATCCATGTGTAGAGAATTATGAATTTGTAATGAATTATATAGTGTTCTCGAAGAAATAGGAGAACTAGGGTTTTTATATGATAATTATGACTTTTGATCCAAGAAACTGTTGATTGAGGATGATTTAATGACTCTAATAATGTTAGAAATTATGTAAACATGTTGGTATGATGATTAGTATACTTGGTTGAGAGTTTTGGACGTTGAAATAAAGAATTAGAGGTGTAAAATGAGGAAACCCCTAATTGTTTAAGGAAATTCTAGGCAAATACCTGCTTGATCGATCGATCGACTCAAGAATGTCGAACGATATATCGATCGACCCATTTTCTTCGATTGATCGACCTCTTCTGATTTTTGGAAATTGTTTCCCTTTAAGGTTTAAGGAAAATCCCAAAGCCGATAATAATTCTTAGGGTGATTAATATGATATTGTGGGACTTAGTTAAGGTCATTAGGGTCTTAGTTGAAGCCCGCAAAATGGATTACCTTAGGGAATTGAATACCATTGCTTATGAGGGACTACCGAGTGAGGTACGATTAGATTTTGTTCAAATTGAAACCATAATGGGAATAAAAGTTGAGATAAGGATAAGAACAGTAACGGAGGGGCTTTAAGTTACTGAGATGACATTATAAACTAATAGGACACCTAGCAACCTTTTGGAATAGGTTAGGTACTCAAATTGATATGACGAGAGAGTTATCAAGTAAAATATATATTTACGTAGGATGTTCAGGATAAAATTACTACGTGCGAGACTAAATAGATAGAATGTGTATATCTATATTGAAATATGATTTCTTAGATTGTGTGAATGCCTAGTGAATGGATTTCTTATGTGTATGACATACCTACCATACTTGCTATCACGGGAGGTTAGATTTTTTTTGGAAAAGTACCCTCTTATCCTTGTGTGCCTTCGGGGGGATTTATACTGGTACCTTAAGGGCATAGGAATGTGAATGACTTATTTGTGAGTTAATAAGTTAGCTGACCACGGGAGCATAGGTATGTGCGTGACCCATGGGTATGTGAATTATATTCGCCTCCAATATGTGTGATTTGTTTTGAAACGGTTCCTGAGTGATTCGAAACATGTGATCCTTACGTACGTGATGTACATGGATATGATAGCAGAGTATGCATGCACCGTAGCTTAGCCTAGGGGTGCTATATATGTATATATATGCACTGTGAGTGATTTATATATATACTTGTGACTGGTTCACTGTTGCTTAGTAGATGTGAATAACTAAGATATTGGAATGGCCTAAGAATGTGAGAATTTAATTAACACTTGAGATAAGTAATATAGCGAATGCTAATATGGGTTATGAATATAAGTTGTTTGGGTGTTACAAGTAGATACCCTATGATAGAGTGCGAAAGCAGGAATGGTACAGACTAGTTAGTTAGCGGCATAACTAGGATGGGTTAAGGGAATACGTTCGGCGTGCACATTAGTTGAGAGGTGAGAAACTCATGTGAGAGTACGCAACTAACATGTTTATAATTTGTGTTGTTTAATTGTAATTTAAACACTTGCTTAACTTTTAAACTGTTTTCACCTCGGGCTCTGACCCGTTTTCTTCCAAATCTATTTTGTTTTGTAAAAACATTTTAGGTGCCCAGCCACATGGATGCCAAGCATAGGAGTTCCATTACATTGACGTGTTGTAGTTGTTATGGAAGTTACAGGATCTCGGTATTAGACGCCTTCATATTATGTACTTGATTATACTCAGGGTTACTCATCTGTTAGGGCATGTCTCCCATTTCCATTTAGAGATAGCATTCTCAGATTTTTAGTTTTATTTCAGATATTGGTTTATTTATTTCCAACTCTTGTATCGGGACTTTATTTTACTCTGGTATTATTATTGGAGTGTTTACTCCAGACTCTGTTTATTTCTTTTCGTTGATTCTTCATTTGATATTGGTTATGCGATTAACGGTTGTCGACTTATTTACTTGGATTATGTTAACTTAATTAATAAAATTTGACATCTCTCTTTTTAAGTATTAGGTGGCTAGTAATACATTATATGTTTTCGACAGTGATGCTACAACAGAACCAACTTGATATTCTGTATTAATTTCATAAAGGAGTAGCTACCCTGTATTTAATTAGTCGGGGTGTCACAGTCACAAAATATGTAGATGAAAAAATTGATGGGAAAACATCTCACACAGCACAAATGTACATGTGAAGTTAACGTTCAAAAGAGATCGTGCAAGTGTGTAAGGAGGCATAAAAAAAGAGAATCCATTAAGTAAATCAAAGTCAAACTACTCCATGCAAGCATTAAAGAACACTTTAAGCATTAAAATTCATAACCAAAAGTTCTAGCCATATGGAAGCGGGGAAAGATATAGGATTCAAACACAAGTATATGCCACATAAAATGTGTAAAACTAAAATGCACACAAAAAAATCTTTTTGAGTTTTTCAAATTTTAACAAACAAAGACAACCCAAAGGACAAACAAAATCATTTTGTATTTTTCAATAAGATCCAATAAATAAATAAATAAAAGATACACATATCATGATTCTAGTTAAAATATATACGATGAGGAATAGACTAGAATATGACAAACAAACATACAATTAATAAGAGTATATCATGAAGCACGGATAATGCATGCAAATAAAGCTAACACAATCAAACTCTAGATTTATCATGGGGAGTATCATGTGCAAGCAAATGAGAATCATAAAGTCTATTATATAAAGCCTCCAAATCGGATCTCCTAACCCACATAGGTGTAAAGTGACGCTCTCGAATTTTGATGGCCTTGGTGGCTCTACCCTTGGACTTCCTAGGACCGTTTCTAAGATCGAAACAAAACGTCCTAAGGTTACCCTTCCTACCACAATATGTGCAAGTAAAAACACGATGAGAAGTATTACCTAAGGATTAACCTTTTCTAGCATTCCTAGGCGATTCTCTAAAAAATATGGTTTTGGCTTTATTAGCGGAATCCTTTTGAATATCAAAGCCAATACCACACTTGTCATTATTGATTTGGACGGTGCCTAAAATTTTATCCATATTCTTTGACCTACACTCCAAATCAAATTTGACCCGACTCAAGTCTTTTAACCTCTCTTCAAGTTCTACTATTCTAGATTCAAGTAAACTTCCAGACTCTTTAAACTCATAAAGCTCTTTCTTCATTGCCTCCACCAAAGCTCTAAGGCTATATCTTTCACCTTCAATATACTTCAGCTTCTCTCTAAGAGTTCTCTCACGTTCTCTAAGATCTTTAATTAAAATACTTTCATCACTACCTACGACATGTTCTCTCATTCTAGCTTCCAACTTCAAGTTTAACTTTTTTAAATTTAAGGATTTCCTATACAACTCACGAAAGGCAACTTGGATTTCATTCTCCTCTTCCTCCTCTTCATTCTCACTCTCTTCTCCACTCTCTCTACCATCAAACACATGGGATTAAAAAATAATGGCCTCGAAAGTGTCATGTAAAGAAATATCTTCATGGGAAGATTCATTATCAATGCTCACATGATTAGCCAAGAACGTGGTGAAGTTGCGCTCAATGGAGGAATCGGGTCCCTCTTTCGGTTCACTCTCACTAAGGGTGGAACTATATGAAATTAGTTTCTTGTCCTCCTTCCTTAGTTTAGTGGGACACTCGGTTGTCCTATGGCCATAACCCTCACAACCAAAACATCTATTTGACTCTTTCAACTATTAAAATCATCATTATGATTTTTAAGGAGTTTCTCGGCTTTGTTATACTTAGAATTTTTAAATTTCTTATAATAATTTTTAAAATTCTCTTTATTAAATTTTAGAAATTTTCTAAACTTCTTAGCAAACATAGCTAGGTCATATAAGTCGATGTCAAACTCATCATCCGAAACATGTGTTTCCTCCTTTCGAGCTTTCAAAGTTATGCCCTTATTTTTCTTCTTCACGTCCTTGGAGGTAAACATGTCGAGTTCATAGGTTTGTAAGTCACCTGCAAGCTCTTCAAGTTTTGTAGAGTTTAAGATGCTTAAAGAATTTAAAACAATCACTTTTGGATTAAACCTATCGGTAATGACCTCAAAATTTTCTTCATAACACGGTTTTCGGGTATCTTTTTTCCCAAATTAAAAGTCGAATTCACAATATCGAATAATCTAGCATAGAACTCATAAAAAGTCTCACTTTCTAACATCTTAATGGTTTCAAATTGAGTGGTGAGGTTTTGGAGTTTAAATGCCTTAACGACACTAGTACCTTTATGGGTGAGTTGGAGTGTGTTCCCAGCCTCCTTAGACATTTCACAAGTCATAATCCGACGGAACTCCTCCGGTGTGACCGCACTAAAAAGAGTATTTAAACCTCGAGAATTAAAATTTACTAGCTTAAGCACATCTTCACTCCATCTTTTTTTACGGGTTTAAAAACACGAGCTTCTCCTACTAGACACGTTGGTGGGGACCACCCTTTAATGACCAATGGCCGAACCCGCTCATCTAATGACTTAAGTACTGACCTCATACGCAATTTTCAATACGCATAGTTGGATCCATCAAAAATAGAAAACCTCAAAAATGACAAATTTTCCATATTCAAACCCATAGGACCTAACACGGTAAATTAATGTTCCCGCTCTGATACCAATCTGAGAATGTAGGTTTCTTAGAGGTTCTCGAAAAATACCAATTTTTAATTTCAAAAGAGATGATTCATCAAAATATTTTGAATTTTACAAATACTTTCAAAATGAAATTAAAATTAAACAAATATTTAAATTTCTCCTTTAAAGCAAAAACAAACACAACTTTAATTCAAGTTCAAATTTATATAAACATGAAATTAGGCAAATTACTTGAATTAAATACAATAAAAATTACCCAATTAAATTAGCATTAATTTACAATTGTTGTAGTTAAACCCATTTTTATCTTGTAAAGCCTAAGAATGCATTTACGTGATATTTTGCAAGATAAAAATAAACAAAACCACAACACCGCGATGTGCGAGGAAAACCCACAATGGGAAAACCTCGGACGATCCAGTCACAAGTCCACTAAGTACGGATTTAATACAAGGACATGACAAGAATACTTACTCAACGACCCGATGCCCTCGCAAGCCTTGACGCTCTTTATTCCTTCCACCTTTGCTTAGTGACAATGCAAGAGTCCACTACGTCTCAGAATCCGCCGATAAAGCAAAGCAATCGTTAACCACACGGAGTCCACTGCATGTAAAATCACAACCATAAAATATTCCGCAAGAAAATATCTCTTTCGTTGTAGAGAATGAAACTCGGTGCCAAACAAATGATCTCAAAGCATATATTATGTTGAAACTTGGATCATGTAAACTATATGGGTGTCAGCTTGTTTTTATGTTGAAATTAATTCATTTTTATTCACAAAAATAAAAGGAATTTTTGGATAAAAGATTTCTCTCTCAAAAGATGAAAATGGTTTGCTGAAAGTCCTTTTAAAATTGGTTACTCATGCACTACTAAAATATGTGGGGAGAAAATTAGTGGGAAGTTAATTAAAAAACTGTCGAAACTGCCTTGTCGTTATAATGAGAAAACAGTGTCGTTCGAACGACAAATCAAACGAGAAGACAGTGGTTCGAAAAATGAAAGTTTGTTTGGAAAAAAAAATCAAACGAGATTTTAGTGTAGCCTTGTTAGAAACCTCATTCGAACGATCTGGGAATCGCGTTCGAACGAGGTCGGTCAAACGACCTTATCAAATGACTTTTTAGGGGGGGGGAAATTTAACTTTGTTTACTAAAAAATATGACACCCAATAAAAATTTCAAGTCTCTATATAATATATGCATTCATACCCGAGAGACCTTGGAAAGATGAAAAATTGATAATGTTGAATAAGGCACGAAATGCGATATATGATGTGATATTCAATAGACTTGACCTCTATGTTTTCAACTCAAATGTCATAGGCTTGAAAGGTCACAAATAACTTTTATCCTATGACTCAAAGAGTTTTTTTCGGAATTAAGCTAACTCATACAAATTGACTCAGATAGAAATGTATCCTTACATTTATTTATAATTTAATCTTGCAAAGAGCAATATTCTCAAATTTCTCATTGAAAAATATTAATAAACTCACAATGCGACATTTCAATATTTCGTAGTGTGAAATATTGAAATCTTAAATATTTACATGAAACTATTATCTTAGTAGTCTCGCTAGGGTAACAACCAATAATTTAGACATGAACAACGTGGAATAAATGCATTTTGGATTCCTTATCGAGGGATTGCACAATATAATATTAGGTTTGTAATAAAATCAAGAGTTATCCATATTCTATTGTGCAAAAACAAGTGGATTTACAATTTTCTAATTTATGAAAAAGAAACTTAAATAATTAAAAAAACAATACTAGTAAGACATAAATTTCTTTAAAAAGGGACTTGACTACCTGGGTAGTTGAGATAAGCATTATCAAAATCCTAAAGTGATTCTATGAAGTTAATAAGGGAGTTTGTCCTTTTTGAAATATAGTCTTCAACTAGTCGAGTGTACATATTCATCCTCATGACCAACTCCTCAGACTTTGGGATCACTTGGAGGACATAAAAAAACTCCATAAGTAATCAAAGTTTTGAGGAATGTCAAACCCTTCAATTAGTTCCAGTATTGGTGGTAGTCCTGGGCAACCTTGTGCAACCTTGTCCTACATATATGAAGAACTTATAGTATATATGAGTGTACTATTGAAGTTCATCTTCAGTGTGTTCTAGTTGTCATCTCTTATTTGTTTTGCAATCTAGATAGCTCTCCAAATGTCTTATAAGGTTAACCATTACTGGGAGACAAAATTAAAAAGTGTTAGGTTTCTGTTTGAATATTTTTAAAAGAATAGATAAATAAAAGATGCACAATATTAATTGGGCCAATCTCTCTATATATAGGGGTATACGAGTAAAGACTTTGGCATCACAAGCGTTAAATCATTTGATATTTCCAAAATTTCAGATATCAAAACTCATGTTTAACCATGTCTAAAATGAATGCGATAAACATGTGAATAATCATCATCATTATTCTCTTTGTTTTGTCCCCTACGATGTTAGTTCATTTAATGGAATTTATTATGAAACTTATTTTTATTCCAAAATATATTTATTTATAAAATTAAAATCTTTATTTGACAAATATTATTTTTAGTATAATAATATTCATTGGGAATAATCATTTAGCACTAATATGTGTCACTTCGCACTGTGATTTCTCACTGTGATATCGAAGCGTAATTATTATTAGTAGTCAATGCCTCTTTGATACTACCGTCATATGCATTTTTCATGATGAGTTTTCACACAAGCAATGCATCTTCCAAGGGGTAGAATGTCTACATTTTTCTTTAAATATGTAAAAACTATTGGTAACTTGGCACTCGATCTTCATCATCTTTAATTGAAACACAAACTCTCTCTCTTCAAAATTCGTCACCTTACTGAAATGGCACACATTTTTTATATTTGTGATGAAGTTCTCATTAAGATATTCTCTCTATTATAAATTATAAATATTTTGAAAATAATCTCTACATCCAAAAAGATTGAGGAGTTATGTTTAGAGGATAAAACCCTGGACCAAATTTACATGGGAGATATTAGCATTGGAGATTTTTAGAAGTTCAATTTGGGAAGGACATGGGGGCGTACTAGGTTTGGTAATCCTAAAAATGGCATCAGATATGTAAATTTTGTTTGGAGATTTATGAAAGTTGATCCTGGTAAGTTCGGTCAATTTATACTCAAGGATATGGGTGGTAATGGAGATATATACTCTTGCCATACTTTTCAAAATTTTCAGGTAGAATTGGTTTAATTAGTGATAGGGAAATTGCAATTGACAACGCGACAGAGAGTTTTTTTTTAAATGAATGGGATTTTTTAGAGAATCATTCCGTCATTTTGATAAAATTGCTTGTACCTCAGTCTATTATCGTAGTAGATTTCAAACCATTTGTAAAACACATAACAACTATAGTAGGCATTTATCCAAGGATGGTAATGAGCATTTGGAACCACTTAATGCAAGTTTGATGCAATCCTAAAGTAGATCATCTTTAATTAGTTGTAATACCTTAATGTCATGTAAATACATTTTGTGTTTTAGAAGTAGGATATTTTAGTGTTTATTTTCATTTCCTTTCAGTATTATGGTTTATTTCAGTTCTATCTCGTGGAAACTATTATGAATATAGTCATCGATAGAGGGATCAACGTAATATGAGCTTGATCGTTATAATTATATTAATATGAAGAGATGATGTTTACTTCGCAGTGAAAAGTATTAAGTATTTCGCAATGCGTTATACTCATTTCACATTGTGAAATACATTATTTTTCACTATAACATCATCATTTTGCTTTGCGAAATAAGTATCTCGCAGTGCGAAATACTTTATGTTTCACTGTGATATGATGTTTTCGCATTGTGAAATATCTATATCACAAGCAAAAGTATATTTCACAATTAGAAAATATATTTTGTATTGAACACTTATATTTTAAAATATGTATTTTCGAAATCACACGTGTAATAAAATTAAATTCCCTCTAGTAACAACTAATACCAAATAAGGAAATAAATAAATTAAGGCACAAATTTTATAAAAATTATACAATATAAATGAAATAGTAATTATTTTATTCTAAATCAATGAATATCTTGCAATTTATGCTAAATAGTATTCTTTTCTCCATATATTTTGCTTGTTATTTAATAACATATATACTATTTTTATTTTGTATTCATCCATGTAATCGTTGTCCAATTGAGCTTGAAGTTCCCCTCCAGTAATTAATTTCTCCATTGCATAGCAAATGATAACTCCGCAATCTATATTGAAAAACAAATAGTTTGAATACTGAAATCATTCATTGAAACCTCTCATAATGTCTGAATAAATATAGTTATTTTTATTAGTTGGTCATCACCTCCTTAAGAGTAGTTGAGGGCCTGTTATTGCATCTTCAATTGAGCAATAGAGCTTTTGTATTTCAATAGCTAATTGAGGAAAAATTCCTTTATCTTTTTTATCAACAATTGTTGCTATGTTACTTGCTTTCTAGTAATCGTTGAATGAATGAATCTAAACAAAAATTAGATTGTTGAACTAAAATAAATGTATGATTAATTAAAAGTCATAAATTATAATATCAAATTATTTATCAAATGTTGAATTATGCATGCCACTTCAGTTACGTCAATAATGTAGACATATTTGGATTTTTCTTTCGGACGGAGAGAGTTGAATAAAGACCATGATCCCTCACACTAAATGACATGCTATCTGTTTCTTGGAATCTTCCTTATGGTGAATTGGCAGTAGGATATAACAAAAATCAACATATTTGCCATGATAAACTTGTTCACCAAATCTACATCTCCTTGGGGGTTCATTTGATGATAATCCAGTAATCATTATAAAAGTAATTATTAAATTCGAATGTGATAGTAACATACAAACACTTTTAAAAAATAGTTAAAATGATGATTATTACTCGAAATGATGAACTCATCATGTAATATTTTCTGGGACATAATTGTCTGGTGGTGTTTCTCTATGCTTTTTTCCCATAATCTTTCAGACTCTCTGGACAACATATCCCCCAAAGCATAAATTATATGCATTAATATCAGCATATACAACATTTCACATTATGAAATATCAAAGATATTTCTCACTCATAAATAATCAGTGAAAAAATTATTGTGATTTCGTATAGTTATTTCTCACTGCAAAATAATATTGTTATTATGCACTGCGAAGTAGTTATTTAGCAATGCGATTTTGCAGTGCGAAATTACAATGGAATTTCGTAGTGTGAAATAATAATGCGATTGCATAATGCCAAATCATATTATCAATATGTCAATGTTCATCGCACTTCACACCTCTTTCTTATTTATCAAGTGAAATATGTCATCATTATAAACTGACTATTTGCCACGGCTCCGCATTATTGTCCTCTTATACGATCACAATAAAGTTAGTAATACACTACAACAATTTAATGTGATGAAGGTTAAATATTTTGATGATACTTATGCTAACTTTTTTCACTCAATAATATAGATTTTTCAAGAAGCTGCTTGTCATCATCTACCAAGTCATTATAAATGTTGCTAGAAGCTAGAAATGGCATTTCAAGTTTTAAAAATCAAGAATTATTATTTTCGTCTTGTTCTTCTCATTATTTCCAAGTTCTTTTTTTTTATTCTTTTTGCTACTATTTCACGTGCTCACGTTTTCCCTCTTATGCGTTTCCTTCTACAGTGAAATCGTCTTCAATTATCTTAACATCATTTCTTGGGTTCTCTTTCACATCAACAACAATGGTGTTGACCTCATTATTCTTTGTTGTTTTTATTTATGGTGTTTCACGATCTGCATTCAGGATGTTTGCATACCCTGACTTATGATAACTTCGTTATTGGAAACTAACTCTTATTTTTGTAGAGCTTCATTAATTTTCTCATTCTCTCTATTGTTATGTTTAAGATCCAATTTCAACAAATTAACCTCAACTTTACTACATTCTAAACCTCTCTTGTACTTATTAATAATGACATTGACATTAGTTATATTCTCAGTATTTATTTTCCTCATTACTTTAATAGTTGAATCTTTCCTTCTAACAATACTTCATATTCTTTCAACTAAATATTCCTTGTTTTATTATATTTTTTGCTTTCTCAACTATTTTTTTTCACTTTTAATCTTTTCTCATGCTAATTCTCTTATTCTATATTCACACTAAGTAATAGCTGATTGCATATCTTTCTCAGACTTTTTGAGTCTTTCTTATATGCATCCAAGATTTCCTTAAGTTTATTTACGTAGGTTTCTTCTTCTTCTTCTTCTTCTTCTTCTTCTTCTTCTTCTTCTTCTTCTATACTATGCTCATGATAGATCACTTTTGCTTCCAACCTTACTATTAACTCATTTTTGCAAGCCATTTCAGAGGAGTGCTTGCACTTTTGCGCCTCAAAGTCTTTTTAAAATTCATTAAATTCTTTTGATTCATCAATATTTAAATATTCCAGTTGTTTTGAAGTTGTTTATATCAATTTCATGTTTCAATCTAAGTTTATCATTCTTCTTTAGCAAACGATTGCACCTATAAAAGCCCTTTCCAACTCTTTATATTTAAAATCGAGGTTCTCAAAGTCAGCCTTTTGGTTGTTCTCGCCATCAGTCCTGTCACCATTAGCATATCCTTCAACATCTTCTTCAACTTGATTTTCTATTGGGTATAATGAAAATGGTCTTTAAAGGCCATGTTTTGGTCCCCTATTGACAATTCCATAATACCCTTAACCGCCTCTTGTAAATCTTCTTTAACAACAACATCTTTTGCATTCTTACTAATAGCTTCACATAATGTACTCAATATCCAAGCGAATCTCCCAAAAAATTATCCAATGAAATTTAATACAAATAACAGAATTAAATTTGCACTAAATAAAATCAATACCCACAAATGTTTTAGCATTTGTAGACAAAATGGACGTTTACATTTCTTTATTTTCATAATCATTGCAATCAAATATAAATTGCTAAATACTAGTACTGACCTTATTTTCGTTGTCTCTGCAAAAGAGGCACCATCACAATAATGAACCTTTACTCCGTTCCAATCGAAAAAATTTGCACTCACATAAACTCATACTCCTAATTGTGAACATATATTCTTGGATTCTTATATTGACTTCTTCCTTGGCCAACCACAAACCCTTAGCCAATTTTGGAAATTATTGTGGAGTTAATCTTTAAGACTCCTCAAATATGTGCTTTATTAAGAAAATTCTTTCTAAGCAACCAAATGTGAGGATTTTATTTATAGTTATTTCTAGTAATTTACAAACGTAAGAAGAGAAAAAAATAAAAAAGCAACTGAATCATTAGTACATTGTTCCTAAAGTCTAATAATGTAAAATGAGTATTCTTCAGTGTAAATGGCATTTACTTTAAGGTCTTGTTCATAATTCTTAATTCGATTTTCATTTTTACTTGAAGGATTTTCCCTATCCTTACACAGTTACTCTTACTCATCAAAAGCTTTTTTTTTCTAATGGGGACCAAAACCCGCTTTATCTTTAATTAAAAAAAGACCCACATATAAAAGAAATAGGGACTAATGCATAACTAACATTAATATCACAAATAATAAATAACCCACCACATAAATGTAAAGTTATAATGAGATTGATATATAAAATTACAGATCTAAACTCATTGCACAAAAAATGTGGGGAGTTGGATTAAAAAGTAGAAAAATATCCATAAATTGGTGATATAATTTGATATGATATGGGGAAAGAAAAGAGCACACTTACACGTAGAAGTTACACTTGCCTTGTATTTCTCTCCTGGAAATAAAAACTAACAAATGAAAGTTTTTGTTGTAACAAACTAATAAATTCTCTCTCTATTTTTCTATCATATTCGGAGAATGTGGAGCTGTTGTTTACAATATATATAAATAGAGAGATAGACTTATATTCTTCATAAAGAAATAGGATCGGACAGGAGAGTAAGGGGCAATGAGAAGAATTGATTGCTGCATTTACATTTAGAAACTGAAAGGTTGGGTTTGTGAAAATGGATGTATGGGGTGACATAGTTAAAGAGATTTAGAATTCAATAAAATGAAATGTATTTATATTTATTAGAGAAGTCATGTGGCGCTCTGGAAACACGACAAATATTGTCACTGTGTTCCGCTGTCAACTTTAGTTATATATTATAATTAGTATAATTCAAGTTGAAAACAAATAATATTATAAACTTAAAAATTCACATAATTGCATACCATTAATGCAGAAAGGAAACCTTTAACCCTTCTAGGGTGTTGCTGATTCCATCATAAAATCAATAATTTCCTTAACCCGGATGTAAGTATTTATTTTGCTAAGGTCAGTGACATACAAAAACATTCCCACCCAACAGTGATTCATAATGTTGCAAACAATGCAGTTTATATCAGGTAAATTGTCAACAACCTCACAACATACTCAATATTATCTTATGCTGTTGAATCGATTCGTTAGTCAAATTTTCTTCTTGAATTGGTTGGGTGACCCTCTCCTCATTTATAAATCACTTTTTAACAAACTCATTGCCCTTGGGTTTAGATTGATTTATGCATTTTGCCATGCTCTCTTTTCCACAATCAATATCAAATATATTTTCATGTGTTTACTTATGAACTTTATTCACTACACCAAAATGGGAAAATTGGCACCCTTTCAGCGGCTAACCTTGTCACGGTCATTGACCGTGAAAAAAAGCACGCGTTTTTTATCACGATCAATGACCGTGACAAGCCCGCGACAATTACAGTTGTCACGGACTTGTCATGATCAATGACCGTGACAATTCTATAAGGTTGTCATGGTCAATGACCGTGACATGACCGTGAAAATTCTGTCAGCAAAAAACCCTTTTCCCTCCTTTTTTCCTCGCCACATTGTTTCCCACCAATTTCTCTCTCTCTACGCGCAACTCTCACCCTCTCTCTCTACTTTCAGGTTGGTTTCTCTCTCTTTCTCTCTCTCTCTCTCTCTTCCATTTATATGTGTGTGTGTATATATATGTGCGTGTGTGTGTGTATGTGTGCATGTGTGTGGTGGGGGAAGGAGGTGGGGCAGGGTGGGGAGGAGGGGGCAGGGATGGGTGGGGGGTAGGGGGTGGGGCTGTGTGTGTGTGTGTGTATGTGCGCGTGTGTAGTGTGCATGTTTGTGCGTATGTGCGAGAGAGGGAAATGATGCGGGGAGTGTGACGGGGGGTAGGGTTACATGCGTGTGGGCGGGGGGAGGGGCGTGGGGGGGGGGGGGGGGACAAGGGGAAATGGGGTGGGGGTGGGGCTTGTTAATTTTTTTTATTAAATTTTGATTGGTTTCCTAGATATTTTCCCTCATATGCAAGCAGTGTCCCTTATAAATGAATTGATTGATTATTAATTTTTTTAGTAAATTAATATATGAAAGTAGGATTGCCCCTCATTGTAAATTAGTAAATTAATAATTGTATACTTTAATTGTTAGTTTAATTGATGAAAATAATTAATTGAGTAGATGAATTAGAAGGAGTACGGGATACACATTTGTTGTTGACATAGCGGTTGGATTATAGTGGATTGATGTTGGGTTTATTAATTTTAAAAGTGGCATGACCACTGGATTATTGTCCATATGGGGGTAGGATTTTATAAGTTTTTTTGAAAATTACTTTGTATAACAAACAATATATATATATATATATATATATATATATATATATATATATATATATATATATATATAGTATGATAATTAAATAAAACATACTTGAAATTACATATAGTGCGCATAGATACTAGCCTTCTAGTTCTTATGCGTACGCATTCAATAGCCCTTAGACCCATTCGAGAGTCATTATCTCTGTAATGAGATCCCTCGAATTGTCCCGTTTGAACAGTTTGGGACTGCATAATTTTTATATAATAATATTCTTAGTGGCTTAAAGTTGTTACTTTTGGAGAAACTTCTGAAGTTGTATCCTAATGTTCTCTGGGTACATACTGGATTGACAAGTGTGACTGTTATTTCAATTGATCAATTGAAATAACACTCACACTTGCCAATCTACGTCGTGTACTTGGAGAACTACGAGGATATTCTGCCGAATTTTTCTCAAATCGTAACAATGTGCATGAGTTGTTAAGTATATTACAGAAAAATGGGGTCTTGAATGGGATAGGACCACTCACCCTTTAAAGGAGATGGAGGAAATAAAAATTTCTATTATAAATTGAATTTGAATTTGAAATTTAAAAATCGAATATAAATAAGACATAATTAAATGAAAAATACTATAAATCTAAGTTTTGTTTATACTAATCCATGAATATACGTTTCTTACCTTTAATAAGTGATTAGTTATGGTAGTTGTGATGGGATATCCAAAATACAAAGAGTGGATGGGTGAGACAAATAGATTGGGGGGGGGGGTCGCAGAGGTGCTAATGAATTTGTGAAATACGCAAAGAGATGTCATAGTGATGAAGAGTTTCCGTGTCCGTGTGCTAGGTGTAAGAATGGTAAGGTGTTTGAGTGGAAAATAGTTTAATTGTATTTGTTAAGATCGGGTATGCAAGATAGTTATCGATTTTAGAGTTTTCACGGTGAATTGAAAGTTTCTTTTGTCCCCGACCAACCTTCACAACAACCTTCAACAAGTAGGATAGATGTATAAGGGGACGACGTAGATCATAATATATTAAAGGATTTAGTTGATGATGCGTACGGAGTTTATGAAGTAGAGGAGAATGAGGTTACTGATGATGTAAAAGGTTCAAGTGCTCGTGAAGATATCACGATAAACCTTGACGATGACTACCAAAATTTAAAATTCAAGGCGACCCAACCGTTATACTCTCGCTATGAGAAAGATCAAACAACTTTACATGACATGGTTGATTTGCACAGTTTGAAGACGGAGTACAGTTTGTCTGGCAATAGCGTGACAGGAATTCTGAAATGGGTGAAGGGCTTGCTACCCAAGGAGAATACGCTTCCAAATAGCTATCATGTTATGAAGAACAGTTTGAAAGGTTTGGGAATGAAGTATAAATCGATTCGTGCTTGTGTGTATGACTGCATACTATACCAAAAGGAGTATGAAAATCTTGATCGTTGTCCGGTATGCGATGAACCTAGATATGTCCAATCTACTAGTAAGGAAGGCACAAATGCACCACTATTCAGGATTTGCCAGAATGAAGTTTGGTAATGACTAGAGCCTAGAAAAACAAATATTGTGTTAAAAAAGGCATGGAAAATATCACAACCAAGTGAGTTTTTATTATAAGCATCAACCGCTCAATCTAGAAGAAAAACTCAGTGCTCTGAAAAAAGCCTAAACGGTCGATTAATCCCACCTAGGAGGTGGAAGGTGTCTGACAACCTAGAGTGATTGCAAATTGGCCAAAAAAAGATTAGCTAATTAATCGGGCTGATTAACTAGTTAGGCCCCAATTAATCGGTTGGGAGTCGATTAATCGGTAGCTACAAAATGAGTTCTTAATGGAATCTAGGCTTTTTTATATAAGAAAACTCAACTATGAAACAACGTCATTTTGTAATTGAGTTGTTAAGATAAGGGAGATGAAACAATAACAAAAGAAACCCTACCCTCAAAATCATCGCCTCTTCATTCTCTCTTTATCTCACACATACAGACACGAATGAAACATCTTCTCTCATTAGAAATACATCCCACTCACAGGACTTGTTGAACTCCATCCTTCTCTCATTTAAAAATAGTTGTTGAAGCCTCGAGATCTGTTTGTTCTCTAATTTTTTTATAAGTTTACTAGATTTGAGCTTTTACACATATTTTATTTGTGCAACACTGTATTAAGTTATTGGGTTTTAGTCTACTAAAAGGGATGAAAAGTTTAGGTTTAGGGTTTATCATGATCTACGCAAAGCCCCAAATTTTTTTTATTATTCTGGGCGGACATATTTGAATGCAAACAATAAACTTGACTCACAAGTATTAGTGCGATGACACCAAATTCACACTTACGACTTCCGTGCACCAAAGCACATAATCAATTTGTTATGCTCTAATGGCACTACACGCAAACAACATGAGTAATATATGTCTATATATGCAAGATGATGAAAATATGATCAAGCCACAAAAATTATAAAGATGAACACGAGATGTTATGTAACTTGTCAAAATTACTTTGTATACATCCATCAGAGACGAAACAATTCCACCATTTGAGAAATAAGTGACAGTGATAGGATCTTACAAGAGATATACTCACTTTTAACCCAAATCCCAAATACAACCAAATCTCTCTCTGAAATCATTTTTAGAAACCCAAACTTTCATCTCTTCTTTGTCGCGCTCCATACGCCAAAGACAACGTATGAAATCATAGACAAAGATTCCTTTTATACTCAAAGAAAACATTAAGCAAATGACTCAAAATATTCTTCATTTATGTGTTTTCAGGCCAAAAGAAATCCACTATATCATTCACACAATCCACTGCAAGTGACCTAACAGTCCAATATTTTTAACAATTTTAAAATGAAAGCACAAACTGTGGACCATTTCAAGCACAAACCACTGCTGGGGTATTTTGAGCCAGTCGCCACAGAGGCCCCTCGTAAGTTTGGCCAAAATATCAAGGGGTGTCGTGGGATAAGATCAACAGAGGGTTTTGGGAGTTTTTTAGGATTATGATTAGTAATATATTAGAATATTACTAGGTGGGATGTTGATCTCGATTTTATTTAATTATATCCCTTGTTGGGCGAGGACACTTAACTCCTAGCGTTATAAATTAATGGCTTGGTCCTCTTTTATAAATTTTTCATTAACAATAACTTCTAGATTCTCATTTGAGTTTTTTTGTAATGGTATGATTGCTTCCGTTCACATTTCTCTACGAGTTATGGCTTACACTTTAAGGAATCATTGCCGGACATCATCACCCTTTACTTTGTGACCGCCGCTATTGTCACCTTTATGCATTGCACCCATCAACTCGTGGCTTCTTATGCTTTTGTCGCGAGCCTAATTTTGGTGACCTATGTTTAGTCCCGCCAACAACTTTCCTCTTTGTCCACCATTCAGGGGTTCCTTCTTATACCTCCTACTCGTTTAGTGTTTTCCTTAACACAAAGGAAGAGCCACCTGATTTCAACGTCTTTAACTCATGGACTGATCATGGGTACGTGTCTGCAAAAATACAGTGAGTTCATGTCAACTTCATTTCGTTTTTTGATGCTCAAGATGACTTTTACTATTTCATACGATGATTCTTGTAAATATTATTTATTATTTTTAGTTGTAAGAAATTTAGTAGATTAAGAATATTAATTTTGGTTTTAGCTTTTTTAGGTGTTTAATTAATAGTCCTAGTTAATTTTATCTAAAATTCCCTATTCAATCGACGTATCTATGTATGGGGAGTACTTCACGTTAAGTTGATCTAATTCAACAATATATCAATCAAGGTTTAAAAAGGCATTTGTGCGTGAATGAACAACGAGAGTATAAGCCCCAAGGTCTTTAGTTGAGGCTTATGCGTAACTTACTTGAGGAAGCTCTACTATGGTCAAGTGAGATCTTATATATATATATATATATATATATATATATATATATATATATATATACACACTGACACGCACACCTATATATACTAGCTACCAGTGCACACATGATGCGTGTGCGACGAGTAATAAAGATGTCAAAAAATACTTTTATTAAAAAAAGATTACATATACCAAACTGTTAGGTTGCTAAGCATAAGATACTTAACAAAGTGCCCAAATGATTCCACTAACTAGCAATTACGTCATTAAACATCCACATACTGACTTTTAAAATGAATTAAAATAAGTTACAGCCGTTCACCAAACTATTACTTTACTCAAAAAATATACAGTCTGGCCACAAATTTGCATTTTAATTATTGCCAATGAATTGAGTAAGAAAAATCAATGTTATAAAAAACGCTAGGCGGTCATCGATGGGGTGAAGGCCTTTTAGCACCTAGTCGGGCTAGGGTGGTTTAATCTGCCTTTTAGGCGGATTTTCTTTATATATATTTTCAATAATGCCTTCTACTTTCTTTGCATCAGCCTTGTTCGCATAAGGTCCATTAGTCCAATCCTACGATGCAAATATATGTCTAAGTGGAAGTTTTTTCTGTTGAAAACCCTTCAATGTAAGAAAAGAAGTTGCAAAACTTGTTACCCTCGCTTTAGTTAGCTCCTTCTTTTTTGGATATCTTCTAAACTTGTCAAGCATCCACGTATGCATATAAATATAAATGGTGACTTCTTTAGCTTTTCTTTTTTTATCTTAAAAAATCGACAAATCACCTATGTCACCAAGTGACCAAGCATAAATTCTTCGAAATTTAGCCCCTTAAGTTAGTAATTTTGATATCTCGAACAAGGTAATTGAATCATTTTTCTCCCATATCATTGCCATTGATTGTTTCTAACAATTTCCCCGAGTTTCGTGTATTTCTGATGGATTTTACAGGAATTTAGTGCAAGAAAAGAGAGAAAGAAACCGGAAGAAATGAAATGATGAAAGGAGGAAAAGTCAAAGGACAAAAGCGTAAATTTCTATCCAGAATTCAAATTCGACACCTAAAGGGAAGTTGAAGTGCTTGATTTCACAAGAATATCGGAAGAAACGACACTCAAATCGGAGCTCGAGATCAAAAGTTATGGCCAGTCAAAGATGAAAGAGAAAAGTCAACATGGAAGAAAATCGGACCGATCCGGTGTACATCCGGACCGATCCGAAATGACACAAGTCCAGTAGACCCCAGATGGATGACAAACCGATGATAGCAGAACTGATCCGATAGATGAAAAATGGACCGATCCAAGAGATATCCGGACCGGTCCGGTCATGCGAAATCCTGGCATTTATTATGAAGATTTTGATGTTCGTAGCTGGTGAAATCTTGTGCCACAAGCAACTCTGGCTGTCAAATTCGTAGTACTTGGAGCTATAAAAGCCCATGCCCTACCTCATTCTTAAAGGAGATTTTTTTAGAGGGGATTTTAGGTCAATTTTAGAGAGAGAAATTCAGAAGTTAGGAAATTTTCATAGGAGTTTTCATAAACCCTAGTTTGTAAGAGTGATTACAATTTCTGGATTCAAGTCTTTTCCTGTTGCTGAAATCAAGTATAACAGTTCCTTTCTCTTAGTTGGTATTTATGTTAGTTAAATTTTAATTGTTTTGCAAATTATTTTCATTAGTTTTTAGACCTATAATTTTGTGTATGAAGTTGTTCTTTAATCAAATCATGTCTAGGTAAATTCTTAAGGGCTGGGGTACATGAACTCACTCCGAGGCAAATTACGTATATAGAAAATAGAGGGTAAATTAAATTCTGACCGAATTGTGAATGAAAATTATACAAACATAGTCAATCTTTTAATGTCTCTTGCCCTAGGTACTTGAGATGTTTAAGAACGCTTTGCGAGTGTAATTGTCCATTCACCGCTTTATATTTACCTTTGATTTCATATGATGAGGGCTAGATCCTTCATATATGTAATGCTTAGGATTTATAAAGGTTGGATTTAGTCAAGAATTTTAATTTTCAATTCTAGTATTCTATACGGTAATTCGTTAAGAATTGAGGGATTGTACCCTACCCTATTTTCTCTCATTTGTCAATCTAATTTCTCCACGAATTTTAGTTTATTTTTCTTGAATTTTTTTTATTTCACTAGAAATTTCCCATTCATTAATCATCTTTTCATATTTCTTTTGAGGAATCATTTCAAGATTTAATAACTTCTCCTATACAAGTACAAATTATTGGTCCCTTTGGATACGATCCCGACTTATCGGATTATTACTAACGCGACAGGCTTGCACTTGAGCCTAGAGAAAATGCACTTTTGAGACAAATTCTTAGTCGCGTCAAGTTTTTGGCGCCGTTGCCGGGGATCGAACCCGGGTCACCCGCGTGACAGGCGGGAATACTTACCACTAAGAGAAAACGCACTTTTGATCTTATTGAAGAAGTGGTAGATGAGCACATCGAAAAAATCATAGGAGGAGATGCACTGGAGGTGTGTTTAGTGCAAAGTGGTGAGAAAAAGAGTCGTTACACTGCGTTTGAGCGTGAGGTGGAAGAGTTGGAAACTTGGTTACAAGAAGAAGAGAGTTGTGAGGAATTAAGAGATGTTGACTGGATTTCTAGGTTTGAAGAATTACCTCTGAGGGAGACAACCATGATTCCCTCTGAAAATAGATTTCCTAGTCTTGAGTTGAAGAAACTACCCTCTCAAGTCAAATATACTTTTCTGGGAGATAATGATACATTTCTTGTTGTTGTTTCTTCCAGTTTAAAAAAAGAGCAAGAGGGTATGTTGTTGGATGTGTTACGGAAGCATAGAAATGCTTTTGGTTAGACTATAGCAGATTTGAAAGGTATAAGTCCATTGATTTGTACCCATAAAATCCATCTTGAGGAAGAGGTGAAGCCATCGCGTGAGATGCAAAGGCGATTAAACCCAACCATGAAAGATGTTGTACGAGCGGAAATCATCAAATTGCAGATCGGATCGGTCCGGTCCTGAATTAAAAGAACCGATCCGGTTAAGTCGGATCGGTCCGGTCCTACAACCGGATCGGTCCGATGATCTGCAGAATGCTACTTCCCGAGTTTCACACCTCTTTAATCCAAACCAAATTCATCCCCCCAATCCCTTCTTTTCCCCCAAAAATCCGTCCCCCCTATTTCTCCCCATCCATTCCCTCCTATTTCATTATCCATCCTATAAATCCATCCATCCCAAACCCCATTTTTCCTTCACACCTCCATATCCTCTCTTCTCTCTCACTTTCTGTCTACTCCTTCCATACCCATGGCTGCTCCCCAGAAATATACCTCCATTGAAGTCTTGCCCGACGGCAATGGAGAATACCGTTCTCGCCGTGAAGCAAATTGGTGCGGGCGGTTTTTCAGTCCAACTCGAAAAATCCACATTGAGCGTCAAATACTTTGGGATCAACTGCCTAATTCTGTCACAGCCATGTTTATGATAAGAGGCTGGTGCAAATTTTTCAATGAACCATATGAGGCAGTTTCGAAAAACGAAGTGCGTCAATTCTACGGTTCGCTAGTCCGTACCACTAAATTCGAATCCCAAGCGTTTGTGGATTCCACATCAATACCGTTCTCACTTGAGATTTTGGCCCAGAAACTCGAGTCTTATGGTGTGGTTACTCCCGCTGAATTTTCTTATCCCAGTCCGGACCCTGTTCTGTCCAAAGCAATTTGCATCTCAAGAATCGAGCCCGGCGCAGTTTGGACTATCGAGACCTTTCCCGTTGGTCGGTTATTCGACAAGGCACGGTTTACTTTTCACATTATTTGTGCCAATATTTTGCAAACCTCCAATGATTCAGCAATGCGCCCGCGTCAAGCAACCATGATGTATCACTTTTTTGACCATGCAACAGTTATCAATTTGGCCCGCACATTTTACACTGATATTCTCTTCGTGTCCTACGATAAAAAGGGTTGGGCCCCTCTTCCTTATGGTCGTCTCATTACATCCTTGCTTAAAGATGCCGGGATTGAAGCGCCACAAGACCTTATCAACTTGCCCAAGCCATTAGGGCAAGAATCCCGCACTCGAAGTGAAAGGCAAATCCAGTTAATCCGTGCAAGGCGCGGGGATGATTCGAGTGATGAGGAGCCCGGTGAGGAAGAGAACGTTGCTGATGAGGATGTTGAGATGGCAGAAGGAGAGGAGGAAGAATATGATGAAACCGCTGATCCGAATTATGTTCCGGTTGGTACGGGATTGACTGAACGCGTCCTTTCTCTTGAAACGCGTTTCGACGGGTTCGTGACGTCCTACGAGAGGGACGTGAGTTTGGTCCTGCGTATGCAGGCAGACTTGTATCGTCTTCAGTTGGGTCCCGAGGCCCGCCTTCCTCCTTACTATTACAATCCTTATGATCCTGCTGCTCCCGGTCCTTCCTGTCCCCCACCCGCCCCTTAGGATGCCCCGATTCCCCTTTATGTTTTATTACTTATGTTTGGGATGTTTTGTTTACACAGTGTGTTGTAATATACAGTTTTAATATGATATTTTCATGTTTTATTTATCGCACTCCGAATGTTGTCTTCTTTATCTCTCTCGTCCATTTGATTGAGGACAATGCAAATCACTAAGTTAGGGGGGATGACAAATGCGTATTCATAAAACTTCGCATATATGTATAAAATAAAATAAAATAAAAATTTGAAAATTTCTGAAAAAAGCCAAAAATATTTTTCTTCAAAATAAATAAAAATTGGAATTTAAAATTTTCAAAAATGTCACCTTTATTCTATTTAAAGTCTCAAATTGTTAACAATCAAAATGCACTAAGCCAAAATTGACCGAAGATGGAAATTGAAAGAAAATTGACGACTTGACGAATAAGTGTGGAGATTGATCAAACCCGGTGAGATTTCGAGCCTTTAAATTTTTTTTTAGTTTTTAAATCAATCAGAGTTTATGATTAACTCAAAGTTCTTTTCAGCGTTTTAATAAGTCGTTGATGATCTCAATCCTTTGTTTTGATCGGTTATGAGAAATGTGTGAAATGTTGTCTCGAAATTCGTACTAAATATATCTCTAAACTTAATTAATCTCGAGATGCATATGGTAATGTGATTAGCAATTTGGACAATGAAGTAGGCCCTCGTTTGTTTAACCCAAAAATATTAGCCATAAAAAGTTATGAAAAATAAAATTATCCCTTTGCAACCCAAGTTGAGCCTAATAAATATTTCCCTTTCGTTTGATAACCCGAAAAAACCCAAATAGCCCGGAATTGCGAAAAGGGAATATTCAATCAAGTCCAAATTGTGCAATAAAAAGGGGCAAGAAGAAAGAAAAAAAAAATATGCTCAACAAAAATAGCAAAAAAAAAAGAAGAAAAAAAAAAGAAAATAGAAAGAGAAAGAGAAAAAGGAGCAAATGCCCGAAAAAGCACTAATGGACATCATAAAGACATTTTCCAATTCCAACATTCCCTACCATTTCCATTTTTTCCTTTTTACACCTTAACCCCAAGCAAAGTCCTAGCTGAGTCCAAATTGCGGAATTAGTTACCGCGTGGAGAGCTAAGATACAAAAAGATAATATGAGAGATTAAATGGTGTGAAATAGAGGTGATGTTCCCGTTTCCTAATAATCGTACTCCGATGATGAGATCTTTTCACCATATATTTCATTCTTTTCAATTTAGTATGCATGAATTTGTGTCCATTATATTTACTCTTTATATCATGTATACCGAGAGAAAATAACCACAATCCGAGTGATTCATTTGTGAGTGCATCCCTAAGAATTTGAATCAAAACGAATTTTCGAAAAGTAACGTAATGCTCAATCTAATTTCCGTAAGAATATGAGGGATAGATCCTTCATATATGTAATGCTTAGGATTTAAAAAGGTTGGATTTAGTCAAGAATTTTAATTTTCAATTCTAGTATTCTACACGGTAATTCGTTAAGGTTTGAGGGATTGTACCCTACCCTATTTTCTCTCATTTGTCAATCTAATTTCTTCACAAATTTTAGTTTATTTTTCATGATTTTTTTTTTTTATTTCACTAGAAATTTCCCAATCATTAATCATCTTTTCATACTTTTTTTGAGGAATCATTTCAAGATTTAATAACTTCTCCTATACAAGTACCAATTATTGGTCCATGTGGATACGATCCCGACTTATCGGATTATTACTAACGTGACAGGCTTGCACATGAGCCTAGAGAAAACGCACTTTTGAGACAAATTCTTAGTCGCGTCAAAAAATCATAGGTAGACTTCCAAACTAGGGTTTATGAAAATTTCTATGTAAAGAAAAACTAAGAAAACTCTCTAAAATCTGACTTTCTCTCTCTAAAATTCTATTCTACTCTCTAGAATTCGACTCCCTTGGAAGGATGTAGGGCTTGGCCTTTTATACACCTAAAAAATGACTTTTTCCATGCCTCTCCACGTTTTATAACTAATAAAAACGAATTAAACAAGAAATTTCAAGAGTTTTAACTCTTCAGCTTCCAGAATTAATTTCAACTTTTGACTTTCCGTCTCCAACTTTAAATGGGCATAACTTATTCACCGTAGCTCGGATTGGGGTACCGTTTTTTCAAATGTTCTCGTATTTTAGAGATCTTCAACTTTCTAGTTGTCCCCACCTCCTTACTAAGGCTGAAAAATTATGAAAATGCCCTTCAACTCTCCATTTCTTGGTTTCTTTCACTATTTTGAGTTCTCCTTCGCACTAACTTGCATGAAATACCTGTAAAACACATGAGAAATACACAAAACAAGAAATACTTGCCAAAAAAGGTTAGTAGCATAAATACGAGACAAATCCAAGCTATTTACACTACACGGGATCATAAAAATACCGAAATTAAGGGGATAAATATGAAGAATATGTGCCTAATCACACCCCCTAACTTAGAACTTTGCGCGTCCCGAGCAATGTAAAAGAAATTAGTTTAAAGTTCAACTCTTGAAAATTCTTTTATTGGGATATAATGCCTTTTTTGCGGGCAAGAGATTGCATTTAGCGTATGCAACAAGCCTTTAAACCCCTAGGTTACCCTAGTAGGACGAGTTTTGTCTCATGAGGGTTTGCAGTGAATACACCCACAAAATTCTTTATTGACTCAAATAAATATCAAAATACTTAAAAATTGTACAATTTAAACTTTTCGAAAAATAATCACCATAAATTCATATTCAAATGTCTCAAACCATAGTGTGTGTGTGCAAAGCCAGAAATTAAACCTCAAATTTCCACCGATTGAGCATTACGTTACTTTTCGAAAATTCGTTTTGATTCCAATTCTTACGGATGCACTCACAGACGAATCACTCGGATTGTGGCTATTTTCTCTCGGTATGCATGATATAAAGAGTAAATATAATGGACACAAATTCACGCATACAAAATTGAAAAGAAGGAAATATATGGTGAAAAGATCTCATCATCAGAATACGGTTATAAGGAAATGGGAACATCACCTCTAGTACACACCATTTAATCTCTCCTATTATCTTTTTGTATCTTATCTCTCCATGCAGTAATTAATTTCGCAATTTGGACTCGGTTAGGACTTTTCGGATTAAAAAGTGTAAAGGGTAAAAATTGAGAATATACGGATTGTTCGGAATTGGAAAATGTCCTTGTGACGTCCATTAGTGCTTTTTCGGGCATTTGCTCATTTTTCTCTTTCTTTTTATATTTTTTTTTCTTTTTTTTTTTTTTTTTCTTCTTACCCCTTTTTATTGCACAATTTGGACTTACTTGATGACTTTTCTCAATTTTCACAATTTCGGGGGCTATTTGGGTTTTTCAGGTTATCAAACGAAAGAAAAATATTTTATTAGGCTCAAATTGGGTTGCAAAGGGATAATTTTTCACAACATTTTGTATGGCTAATATTTTTGGGTTAAACAAACGAGGGCCTACTTCATTGTCCAAATTGCTCATCACATTACCATATGCATCTCGGGATTAATTAAGCTTAGAGATATATTTAGCATGAAGTTTGAGACAACATTTCACACATTTTCCATAACCGATCAAAACAAAGGATTGAGATCATCAATGACTTATTAAAACGATGAAAAGAACTTTGAGTTAATCATAAACTCGGATTGATTTAGAAACTCATAAAAAATTGAAAGGCTTGAAATCTCATCGGGTTTGATCAATCTCCACACTTATTCGTTAAGTCGTCAATTTTCTTTCAATTTCCATCTTCGGTCAATTTTGGCTTAGTGCATTTTGATTTTTACAATTTGAGACTTTAAATAGAATAAAGGTGACATTTTTGAAAAATTTAAATTCTAATTTTTATTTATTTTGAAGAAAAATATTTTTGGTTTTTTCAACTTTTTTGAAATTTATGAAATTTTCTTAAAAAAAACAAACTTGGAAAGAACATGTGATCGAATCAATGAATCTAAACAATAAACGGGAAGAATATCCCACACCCCCTAACTTAAATGTTGCATTGTCCTCAATGCGAATCAAGAACACAACATAAAGAGAGGAAAATAAAGATATTACCCAAATGGAGCGATCCCCGATGAGTGCGAGTCCATTGAATCTACAAAACATGTTAGAACCAAGCATAACAAAAAAGAATAACAAAAACTTTAACTAATTACTCTAAACTATAACAAAAAGAAAAGGAAAAATAAAAAGCTAATTATGTACAACCTACGATTTGAACTTCTAATAAGTTATACACTAGAAGTCGAAAAATTTGAGGGTCCACCCAAAATACAATATGAATTTGAGGGATTAATAGTGTACCCTAATTAGGATGCATGCCTCCCGGAAAATAAGAATTCCATTTGAACAACAGAAGGCATGTGCAAAGCGAAAGAAATGAACCATCACCTATTAAAAATTTTAGGGGTGTAATGAGGGATTTGAGTGCATAGGGGGACAATTACCATTGAGATCCAAGAAAAATAGAATCACGTTCCAAAGATTTTTCAAGTAGTGTAGGAAGCGGAGCACACAAACTGAGAGAGTCCATCTTGGAAAACAATTCAAGCATAGAGTCCTTGTCCTCAAAATCTTCTTCCCCAAAATTTTCAACTGGATCGGATGGAGTGACACGTCTAAGTGTATGGCTCGTAAGATGAAGCATCTCAAAAAAATATTCCCATACAAGAATCGGATCAACATCCTCAAGACATGCATCCAGTTCTTGTGATGGATTTAATGGTTCAATAATAGTGGGTACACAAGGAGACAAATGATCTTCAACCTCAATAGGTTTTGAAATATTTATAAGAGGTTGAGATTCAAAAGTACTTGGATCACTCTCAACGATTTCGTTCTCAAAAGTATTAGGTGAAGCGCAAGTCTTGACCTTCTCTAAGTTGTCCAAATAATCATTCAACTCCTTTCATGTTGATCTAATTTTCAACTCTGTAGTAGCAAGGTCATCAAATTGTTTTTTTATAACAATCAAGAGTTCTTCCAAAGTAGGCTTCCTTGGTTCTAGCACCTCGGATTCCTCATTTGGTTGAAAACATTCTTCAACTTCAAAAATATCGAAAGAAAAATCCTCATTGGGTTCAAATAATGCATCTAACTCTTGCTCCCAATAACGATTTTTTTCCCAATATTCTTTTTCAAGCCTTTTTTCTTCAAGCAATTCATTTTGATAAATTTGGATGGCCTTAGCACTGGGCTTATATTTATGAGACTCATCTTTAGTGATATTGATCCAATGTTCATAAGTCTTGAGCGCCTCCTCCTCACTATTAGCATAACAATTAAAGCCACCAAAAGAGTTAAAGTAAGACATTTCAAATTGGGCAATTAAAAAACATGACACCCCTATTTTTGGAAAAAAAAATTTAATTTTTCTGAAATTTTTTTCATTGGATTTTTTTAAAATTTTTGATCAAATTCGGGATTAACCAACCTAACCTAAAGTCTACCTAAAGTCTTCGGAATTTAGACCCTTAAGTTAGTGATTTTGATATCTCGAATAAGGTAATTGAATCATTTTTCTCCTATATCATTGCCATTGATTGTTTCTAATAATTTCCCCGAGTTTCGCGTATTTCTGATGGATTTTACAGGAATTTAGTGCAAGAAAAGAGAGAAAGAAACCGGAAGAAAGGAAATGATGAAAGGAGGAAAAGTGAAAGGACAAAAGCGTAAATTTCTATCCAGAATTCGAATTCGACACCTAAAGGGAAGTTGAAGTGCTTGATTTCACAAGAATATCGAAAGAAACTACACTCAAATCGGAGCTCGAGATCAAAAGTTATGGCCAGTCAAAGATGAAAGCGAAAAGTCAACATGGAAGAAAATCGGACCGATCCGGTGTACATCCGGACCGATCCGAAATGACACAAGTCCAGTAGACCCCGGATGGATGACAAACCGATGATAGCAGAACCGATCCGGTAGATGAAAAACAGACCGATCCGAGGGATATCCGGACCGGTCCGGTCATGCGAAATCCTGGCATTTATTGTGAAGATTTTGATGTGCGTAGCTGGTGTAATCTTGCGCCACAAGCAACTCTGGCTGTCAAATTCGTAGTACTTGGAGCTATAAAAGCCCATGCCCTACCTCATTCTTAAAGGAGATTTTTTTAGAGAGGATTTTAGGTCAATTTTAGATAGAGAAATTCAGAAGTTAGGAAATTTTCATAGGAGTTTTCATAAACCCTAGTTTGTAAGAGTGATTACAATTTCTGGATTCAAGTCTTTTCCTGTTGCTGAAATCAAGTATAACAGTTCATTTCTCTTAGTTGGTATTTATGTTAGTTAAATTTCAATTGTTTTGCAAATTATTTTCATTAGTTGTTAGACCTATAATTTTGTGTATGAAGTTGTTCTTTAATCAAATCATGTCTAGCTAAATTCTTAAGGGTTGGGGTACATGAACTCACTCCGAGGCAAATTACTTATATAGAACATAGAGGGTAAATTAAATATTGACCAAATCGTGTATGGAAATTCTACGAACATAGCCGACCTTTTAATCTCTCTTGCCCTAGGTACTTGGGATGTTTAAGAATGCTATGCAAGTGTAATTTTCCATTCACCGCTTTGTATTTGCCTTTGATTTCATATCATGCGGGCAAGATCCTTCATATATGTAATGCTTAGGATATATAAAGACTGGATTTAGTAAAAAATTTCAATTTACAATTCTAGTATTCTATACAGTAATTTGTTAAGATTTGAGGGATTGTAACCCACCCTATTTTTTCTCATTTTCAAATCTAATTTCTTTACAATTCTTAGTATTTTTGTGCACATTTTATTTCATCACCAATTGGAAATTTAGACCCATCAATCATCTTTTCTTTTATTTTATTTTAACATCAACTTTAGGATTAAACTACCTTACCTTTGTCGTCACGTTCACACGTCCTAATTCCCTGTGGATTCGATACCCAGACTCGCCACTATACTCCTTAAGAAGTGTAGTTACAAGTTTAGGTTTTTTTTTATTGAGGTTGGAAGCCGATAACAACGACTAGCGTATTACACTGACGCTCGGTTTTTCCCTCGCCGTTGCCGGGGATTATCAATTGGTATAATTTAGGAAAGTGATTTTAATCTACAAGTGATTTCAAAAAAAAAAAATTATTTTTTTTACATCTCATCTCTTATGCACTTATATGCATAATTCATCTTATACCCAAGTTCACGAAAATCCTATTTCCGAAGCCAATTCTGAAAATTCTCATACCACTGAGTCTCCTCATTTTTGGGTTCCACCTCCTTCGCCTAACAATTCAATCACAAGTCGTTCATCGAGTCAAACACTGAGTGAGAATTCTGAATCTTTCGGTAGTAATATGTCGGTACACGGTAGTGTTGGTGTTGGTGCTGGAGAGGATGAGATACCATACCTTCCCATGAAAGATTTGTTATTTCCTGAGAGAACTGTTACCCCTGATTGCATTTTACTCCCGTATAATGCCGGTCAGTTCTACTTTCTAAATGGTATGATTCAAATTCTTCCCACATTTCACGGGATGGATTCGGAAAAACCATATCTCCATATTAGAGAGTTCGAGGAAGCATGTGAGACGTCTGGTGACCAAGCTTGCCCACAAGATGTTATCCGGTTAAAGCTTTTCCCTTTTTCCCTAAAGGATAAAGCTAAGACTTGGCTATGGTCGCTACCCCCGAATTCCGTATTATCTTGGAGAGATATGCAAACCAAGTTTCTCTCAAAAAAATTTCCTCAACACAAAACCAATTCTGTTAAAGCCCAAATACAATCTTTTCGACAAAATGAGAATGAGACCTTCGACAAGTGTTGGGAGAGACTTCAGGAGTTAGTTAATGCTTGCCCACATCATGGATTTGAAAAACATCATTTGATTTCATTTTTCCATCAAGGCCTTACTTTAGCATCTAAACAACTTGTTCAAACCATGTGCGAAAGACCTTTTTGGGAGTTAGACTCGAGCGATGCTGAGGCTCATCTGAAATATGTAACAGAGACTACCCAAGCATGGGATATTTCTGATCCCAATAGTCAAAATGGAAATCGATAAGTGTCCAATGTGCCTGCTGCGTCCGGTATCTATCACTTGGACAAGGACACTTTGTTGGATCGAAAGTTTGACCAATTGGAAAAGAATTTCAGAGACATGCTTGAAGTGCGATTGAGAGAAGTAGCTGGACCCGTGCAAGCCGGAAAGGAGAAAGTGTGTGCCATTTGTGCTGCAGGTCATTCTACCAAATGATGTCCTACCATCCCTGCGTACAAGGCAATGTACACTGAACAAGTTGAGGCAATAGGGGGTTTTCGCGGAAATTATAACGCACAGCAAGGGAATGCATACAATCAATCATGGAGGAATAATCATGGGTTCAATTATGGACAACCCCAAGGGGGGGATGGCTCCTAACCCACATATGACTCTACCACCACCTCCTCAATCTCAACAAGTGGCTCCTTCGATGCCAAATCCTATGCAGGTACCACCTCCTGGTCCGTATGTCGCTCCACCTAGGCGATCTCTTGAAGATAACCTGAATCAATTCATCCAATCTCAAAAAGAGAGCAATGCTAAATATGATCGAATCTTCACTGAAATTCATACTAGCATCTCTAGGTTGCAATCTGCAGTGAATACCCAGGAGAAGGGTAAATTCCCAGCCCAAGGCCAAAGACCTCCTCTTCAAGGACAACCCTCGGTTAGCTCCACATCATCGGATTTGCCAGAACAATGTCAAGCTGTTACTACTCTTCGTAGTGGCCGCGTAATTGATCTAGCACCAAAACTTCCAAAGGAGAAAGATGAGGGAGTTGAACCTGAAATTCCCAAGGAATCTAAAACTTTCGAGTCTGATGAGATTCCATCGGATACGGAAGACAATGATGAGGGAGTTGAATCTGAAATTGAAGTCAAACCACCAACTGCTGCTCCATTTCCTCAACGCTTAGCTCCACCCAAAAAAGGGGTGTCGCGTACAGAAGTGTTGGATGTCTTGAAGCAAGTAAAATTGAACTTGCCGTTCCTTGATGCTATTCAATAAATTTCAGCATATGCTAAGGTCATCAAAGATCTTTTGACTGTCAAACGACGGCTCAAGGTGAAGAAGAATGTTTTCTTGGCACAAAATGTGAGCTCGGTCCTTCTCAATGATCTTCCACCAAAATTCAAGGATCCTGGTGCACCCACAATTTCGTGTGTCATGGGAGAAAAAAGAGTGGAAAAAGCATTGCTTGACTTAGGTGCGAGTGTGAACATCCTTCCATACTCCATCTATAAGCAGCTTAATTTAGGTGATTTAAAACCTACCCGAATCACTCTACAGTTAGCTGATGTAACAGTGAAAGTGCCTCGTGGGGTTGTAGAGGATGTGATAGTTCAAGTGGACACGTTCTACTTCCCTGTTGATTTCGTCATTTGGGACACTGAGCCTGCTCCCCATGCGAGAAATCATGTTCCAATAATATTAGGCCATCCGTTTTTAGCTACCGCTAATGCTTTGATCAATACACGGAATGGGCAAATGCAACTCACTTTTGGAAACATGACTCTCGAGACTAATATTTTCAATGTTGCTAACCAAATGGGTGATGAGGATGAAATTCTTGAGGTTGATCTTATTGAAGAAGTGGTAGATGAGCACATCGAGAAGATCATAGGAGGAGATGCACTGGAGGTGTGTTTAGTGCAAAGTGGTGAGAAAAAGAGTCGTTATACTGCGTTTGAGCGTGAGGTGGAAGAGTTGGAAACTTGGTTACAAGAAGATGTGAGTTGTGAGGAATTAAGAGATGTTGACTGGATTCCTAGGTTTGAAGAATTACCTCCGAGGGAGATAACCATGATTCCCTCTGAAAATAGATTTCCTAGTCTTGAGTTGAAGAAACGACCCTCGCATGTCTAATATGCTTTTCTGGGAGATAATGATACATTTCCTATTGTTGTTTCTTCCAGTTTAAAAAAAGAGCAAGAGGGTATGTTGTTGGATGTGTTACGGAAGCATAGAAATGCTTTTGGTTGGACTATAGCAGATTTGAAAGGTATAAGTCCATTGATTTGTACCCATAAAATCCATCTTGAGGAAGAGGTGAAGCCCTAGGGTGAGATGCAAAGGCGATTAAATCCAACCATGAAAGATGTTGTAAGAGCGGAAATCATCAAATTGCTAGATGCTGGGATTATCTATCCCATTTCTGATAGTAAATGGGTGAGCCCAATTCAGGTCGTTGAAAAAAAAATCGGGTATGACCGTGGTTGAAAACGCTAAGGGAGAATTAATACCTCAACGCACCACCACCGGGTGGCGTGTATGCATTGACTACCGAAAGCTCAATGCTGGAACCAGAAAAGACCATTTTCCCTTACCGTTCATCGATCAAGTGATTGAACGAGTGGCGGGTCATCCTTACTGCTGTTTCCTAGATGGGTATTCTGGTTATAATCAGATTGAAGTGGATGTACTTGATCGAGAAAAGACGACTTTTACATGTCCGTTTGGTACGTTTGCCTATAAACATATGCCATTTGGGTTATGTAATGCACCAGCAACTTTTCAAAGGTGCATGCTAAGTTTCTTTAGCGATATGATTGAAAAAGGTCTTGAGGTGTTCATGGACGATTTCAGCGTTTTCGGTCCATCTTTCGACCAATGTTTAGATAATCTTGAAAGAGTTTTATTCCGGTGTGTTGAAAAAGACTTAGTCCTCAATTGGGAAAAATGTCATTTTATGGTTACCGAGGGCGTAGTTTTAGGCCACATAGTCTCATCTAGGGGGATAAAAGTTGATCGAGCAAAAATTGAAGTAATAGCTGAGTTACCCCCGCCAAAATCACTTAAAGATGTGAGGTCCTTTCTAGGCCATGCTGGATTTTATAGGAGATTTATCAAAGACTTTAGCACCATCGCTAGACCTTTGAGTAATCTTCTCATGAAGGACACTCCATTTTAATGGAATACAGCATGTCAAGAAGCTTTTGATAAACTGAAAAGCATGCTAATTTCCGCTCCTATCATGCAAGCTCCTGATTGGTCACTCCCATTTGAGCTTATGTGTGATGCAAGTGATTACGCGATTGGGGTCGTTCTTGGACAAAGAAAAGACAAGAAAGCTCATGTTATTTACTATGATAGCAGAACATTATCTGGCCCTCAGCTTAATTACTTTACTACAGAGAAAGAGTTACTAGCAGTCGTTTTTGCTCTAGACAAATTCCGCTCTTACATTGTTAGGTCGCCCATCATTTGTTTCACTGATCACTCGGCCCTCATAATCTCTTGAGTAAGAAAGATGCCAAACCTCGTCTAATCAGGTGGATCCTACTCTTACAAGAGTTTAATCCCTCGATTCAAGACAAGAAAGGAGTAGAAAACGTCGCTGCTGATCATTTGTCACGCCTATCGTCCGACGTACCTATTGATCCCATTCCCATAGACGAGTATTTTTCGGATGAAAATCTATTTGCTATTTCTTCTCTCCCCTGGTTTGCGGATATAGTCAATTACCTTGTCACTGGAATTGTTCCCTCTAATTGGAATCCGCAAGAGAGAAGGAAGTTCATTACATGGTCACGCATGTTCTTTTATGATGATCCATATTTGTTTAAGTATTATGCTGATCAAATCATCCGGAGATGTGTACCTGCTGAAGAAATCCAAGGGGTAATTCGATTATGTCATACGGAAGCATGTGGAGGTCATTTTTCCAAAAATAAAACAGCTGCGAAAATCCTTCAAAGTGGTCTCTATTGGCCCACAATCTTCCGGGATGTGAATACTTTTTGCAAATCATGCGATAGATGCCAAAGAATGGGAGCTATTACTCGCCGTGACATGATGCCATTAACCCCAATTCTAGTCTTGGAGTTATTTGATTGTTGGGGTATTGACTTCATGGGACCCTTTCCACCTTCTTTTGGTTATCTATACATCCTCGTCGCTGTAGACTACGTCTCAAAATGGGTAGAGGCCATAACTACAAGGACGAATGATTATAAAGTGGTGATAAAATTCATTCAAGAAAATATACTTTCTCGTTTTGGAATGCCTAAGGCCATAATTAGTGATAATGGTACCCATTTTTGCAATAGGCCTATAGAGAAGCTAATGCTTAAGTATGGAGTTGTCCATAAAGTTGGAACAACTTATCACCCTCAATCAAATGGCCAAGCCGAGATTGCCAATCGGGAAATAAAAAATATCGTGGAAAAGTCAGTCGAACCTAATAGGAAAGACTGGTCTCTCGGATTGAATGATGCGCTCTGGGCATATAGAATTGCATACAAGAATCCCCTTGGGATGTCCCCTTTTCGATTTGTGTATGGCAAGCCTTGTCATCTTCCGGTTGAGATCGAACGCAAAGCATATTGGGCTATCAAAAGGGTGAACTTCAACATGGATAAAGCCGGTGAAACACGTAAACTTCAGTTGAACGAGTTGGAAGAAATACGCAATGATGCGTATGAAAGTACGAAAATATCCAAGGAACGAATGAAACGAGCTCATGACAGAATCATTTGTAGGAAAGAGTTTCATTCGGGACAAAAAGTACTTCTCTACAACTCGAGGTTGCACTTGTTTCCCAGAAAATTACGGTCAAGATGGTCGGGTCCATTTATTATGAAAGAGGTATTTCCCCATGGAGCTGTTGAACTCAAAGATGAGAAAGGGGGAAACACATTTAAGGTCAACGGGCATCGTATCAAGCCGTATGTGGAAGCAATCGTCAAGGAAGCCGACACAATCTGGTTGTCGGACCCCATTTATGGGGATTGACTGAAAAAGAAAGGTGAGGTCGTCGCACCCCCGACATGTATGGGGTGATTGTTATACATAAGAGTGTTAGGAGTCGTAAGTACGTGTTAAGCTGGGGTAGGGAATCCAATGATTTTAGGGGTGTTAAGGTTTTGATGAGCATTGCGGGAATTTTGAAGTGAGAGAAGTTATAAAGGAAGCATTGGAATGGAGAAAAGGAACATAAACAGTGAGAAGAATAGAGAAAAGGAAATTCTGAGAATTCAGCAGATCGGATCGGTCCGGTCCTGAATTAAAAGAACCGATCCGGTTAAGTCGGATCGGTCCGGTCCTACAACCGGATCGGTCCGATGATCTGCAGAATGCTACTTCCCGAGGTTCACACCTCTTCAATCCAAACCAAATTTATCCCCCCAATCCCTTCTTTTCCCCCAAAAATCCGTCCCCCCTATTTCTCCCCATCCATTCCCTCCTATTTCATTATCCATCCTATAAATCCATCCATCCCAAACCCCATTTTTCCTTCACACCTCCATATCCTCTCTTCTCTCTCACTTTCTGTCTACTCCTTCCATACCCATGGCTGCTCCCCAGAAATATACCTCCATTGAAGTCTTGCCCGACGGCAATGGAGAATACCGTTCTCGCCGTGAAGCAAATTGGTGCGGGCGGTTTTTCAGTCCAACTCGAAAAATCCACATTGAGCGTCAAATACTTTGGGATCAACTGCCTAATTCTGTCACAGCCATGTTTATGATAAGAGGCTGGTGCAAATTTTTCAATGAACCATATGAGGCAGTTTCGAAAAACGAAGTGCGTCAATTCTACGGTTCGCTAGTCCGTACCACTGAATTCGAATCCCAAGCGTTTGTGGATTCCACACCAATACCGTTCTCACTTGAGATTCTGGCCCAGAAACTCGAGTCTTATGGTGTGGTTACTCCCACTGAATTTGCTTACCCCAGTCCGGACCTTGTTTTGTCCAAAGCAATTTGCATCTCAAGAATCGAGCCCGGCGCAGTTTGGACTACCGAGACCTTTTCCCGTTGGTCGGTTATCCGACAAGGCACGGTTTACTTTTCACATTGTTTGTGCCAATATTTTGCAAACCTCCAATGATTCAGCAATGCGCCCGCGTCAAGCAACCATGATGTATCACTTGTTTGACCGTGCAACAGTTATCAATTTGGCCCGCACATTTTACACTGATATTCTTTTTGTGGCCTACGATAAAAAGGGTAGGGCCCCTCTTCCTTATGGTCGTCTCATTACATCCTTGCTTAAGGATGCCGGGATTGAAGCGCCACAAGACCTTATCAACTTGCCCAAGCCATTAGGGCAAGAATCCCGCACTCGAAGTGAAAGGCAAATCCAGTAATCCGTGCAAGGCGCGGCGATGATTCGAGTGATGAGGAGCCCGGTGAGTAAGAGAACGTTGCTGATGAGGATGTTGAGATGGCAGAAGGAGAGGAGGAAGAATATGATGAAATCGCTGATCCGGATTATGTTCCGGTTGGTACGGGATTGACTGAGGGCGTCATTTCTCTTGAAACGCGTTTCGACGGGTTCGTGACGTCCTACGAGAGGGACATGAGTTTGGTCCTGCGTATGCAGGCGGACTTGTATCGTTTTCAGTTGGGTCCCGAGGCTCCCCTTCCTCCTTACTATTACAATCCTTATGATCCTGCTGCTCCCGGTCCTTCCCGTCCCCCACCCGCCCCTTAGGATGCCCCGCTACCCCTTTATGTTTTTATTACTTATGTTTGTGATGTTTTGTTTACACAGTGTGTTGTACTATACAGTTTTACTATGATACTTGCTTGTTTTATTTATTGCACTCCTACTGTTGTCTTCTTTATCTCTCTCGTCCATTTGATTGAGGACAATGCAAATCACTAAGTTAGGGGGGATGACAAGTGCGTATTCATAAAACTTCGCATATATGTATACAAAAAAATTAAAAAAAGCCGAAAATATTTTTCTTCAAAATAAATAAAAAATGGAATTTAAATTTTTCAAAAATATCACCTTTATTCTATTTAAAGTCTAAAATTGTTATATCTCAATTGCACCAAGCCAAATTGACCGAAGATGGAAAGTGAAAGAAAATTGACGACTTAACGAATAAGTGTGGAGATTAATAAAACCCGGTGAGATTTCGAGCCTTTCAATTTTTTTTGAATTTTTAAATCAATCCGAGTTTATGATTAACTCAAAGTTCTTTTCAGCGTTTTAATAAGTTGTTGATGATCTAAATCCTTTATTTTGATCGGTTATGGAAAATATGTGAAATGTTGTCTCAAAATTCGTGTTAAATATATCTCTAAACTTAATTAATCTCGAGATGCATATGGTAATGTGATTAGCAAGTTGGACAATGAAGTAGGTCATCGTTTGTTTAACCCAAAAATATTATCCATAAAAAGTTGTGAAAAACAAAATTATCCCTTTGCAACCCACTTTGAGCCTAATAAATATTTCCCTTTCGTTTGATAACCCGAAAAATCCAAATAGCCCGGAATTGCGAAAATGGAATATTCAATCAAGTCCAAATTGTGCAATAAAAAAGGGCAAGAAGAAAAAAAAATGTTCAATAAAAAAATAGCAAGAAAAGAAAAAATGAAAATAGAAAAAGAAAGAGAAAAAATGAGCAATTGCCCGAAAAAACACTAATGGACGTCATAAGGACATTTTCCAATTCCAACATTCCTTACCATTTCCATTTTTTCCCTTTTACACCTTAACCCCAAGAAAAGTCCTAACTGAGTCCAAATTGCGAAATTAGTTACCGCGTGGAGAGCTAAGATACAAAAAGATAATATGAGAGATTAAATGGTGTGAATAAGAGATGATGTTTCCCGTTTCCTAATAATCGTACTCCGATGATGAGATCTTTTCACCATATATTTCCTTCTTTTCAATTTTGTATGCGTGAATTTGTGTCCATTATATTTACTCTTTATATCATGCATACCGAGAGAAAATAACTACAATCCGAGTGATTCGTTTGTGAGTGCATCCGTAAGAATTTGAATCAAAACGAATTTTCGAAAAGTAACGTAATGCTCAATCGGTGGAAATTTGAGGTTTAATTTTTGGCTTTGCACACACACACACACTATGGGTTTAGACATTTGAATATGAATTTATAGTGATTATTTTTTCGAAAAGTTTAAATTGTATAATTTTTAAGTATTTTGATATCTATTTGAGTCAATAAAGAATTTTGTGGGTATATTCACTGCAAACCCTCACTAGACAAAACTCGTCCTACTAGGGTAACCTAGGGGTTTAACGGCTTGTTGCATACGCTAAATGCAATCGCTTGCCCGCGAAAAAGGTATTCTATCCCAATAAAAGAATTTTCAAGAGTGGAGCATTAAACTAATTTATTTTACATTGCCCGGGACGTGCAAAGTCCTAAGTTAGGGGGATTTGACCAAGCATAAATTCTTCGGAATTTAGCCCCTTAAGTTAGTGATTTTGATATCTCGAACAAGGTAATTGAATCATTTTTCTCCCATATCATTGCCATTGATTGTTTCTAACAATTTCCCCGAGTTTCGTGTATTTCTGATGGATTTTACAGGAATTTAGTGCAAGAAAAGAGAGAAAGAAACCGGAAGAAAGGAAATGATGAAAGGAGGAAAAGTGAAAGGACAAAAGCATAAATTTCTATCCAGAATTCGAATTCGACACCTAAAGGGAAGTTGAAGTGCTTGATTTCACAAGAATATCGGAAGAAACGACACTCAAATCGGAGCTCGAGATCAAAAGTTATGGCCAGTCAAAGATGAAAGAAAAAAGTCAACATGGAAGAAAATCGGAC
Source organism: Sambucus nigra (assembly GCA_949130495.1). Taxonomy (NCBI): domain Eukaryota; kingdom Viridiplantae; phylum Streptophyta; class Magnoliopsida; order Dipsacales; family Adoxaceae; genus Sambucus; species Sambucus nigra. The sequence goes on along the minus strand of OX422210.1, from coordinate 91,027,743 downwards.
CGATCCGGTGTACATCCGGACCGATCCGAAATGACACTAGTCCAGTAGACCCCGGATGGATGACAAACCGATGATAGCAGAACTGATCCGGTAGATGAAAAATGGACCGATCCGAGGGATATCCGGACCGGTCCGGTCATGCGAAATCCTGGCATTTATTGTGAAGATTTTGATGTGCGTAGCTGGTGAAATCTTGCGCCACAAGCAACTCTGGCTGTCAAATTCGTAGTACTTGGAGCTATAAAAGCCCATGCCCTACCTCATTCTTAAAGGAGATTTTTTTAGAGAGGATTTTAGGTCAATTTTAGAGAGAGAAATTCAGAAGTTAGGAAATTTTCATAGGAGTTTTCATAAACCCTAGTTTGTAAGAGTGATTACAATTTCTGGATTCAAGTCTTTTCCTGTTGCTGAAATCAAGTATAACAGTTCCTTTCTCTTAGTTGGTATTTATGTTAGTTAAATTTAAATTGTTTTGCAAATTATTTTCATTAGTTTTTAGACCTATAATTTTGTGTATGAAGTTGTTCTTTAATCAAATCATGTCTAGCTAAATTCTTAAGGGCTGGGGTACATGAACTCACTCCGAGGCAAATTACTTATATAGAAAATAGAGGGTAAATTAAATTCTGACCGAATTGTGAATGAAAATTATACAAACATAGTCAATCTTTTAATCTCTCTTGCCCTAGGTACTTGAGATGTTTAAGAACGCTTTGCGAGTGTAATTGTCCATTCACCGCTTTATATTTACCTTTGATTTCATATGATGAGGGCTAGATCCTTCATATATGTAATGCTTAGGATTTATAAAGGTTGGATTTAGTCAAGAATTTTAATTTTCAATTCTAGTATTCTACACGGTAATTCGTTAAGGTTTGAGGGATTGTACCCTACCCTATTTTCTCTCATTTGTCAATCTAATTTCTTCACAAATTTTAGTTTATTTTTCTTGAATTTTTTTTTTATTTCACTAGAAATTTCCCAATCATTAATCATCTTTTCATATTTCTTTTGAGGAATCATTTCAAGATTTAATAGCTTCTCATATACAAGTACAAATTATTGGTCCCTGTGGATACGATCCCGACTTATCGGATTATTACTAACGCGACAGGCTTGCACTTGAGCCTAAAGAAAACGCACTTTTGAGACAAATTCTTAGTCGCGTCACCAAACATCAAGTCAATTGAATGAGCAGTACAAGGGGACCAAAATAAACATTTCTTCTTTGCCTCCAACAACCTCCCAGTAGCTACATAAGCGGAAGCACTATCCGTTACCTCTTCAACAACATTCTCTTCCCTTGTCTCTTCCACCATTGAGTCAAGAAAATCAAACAATCTATCCGCATCCTTGATAATAGAGGAGGTGTCCACTGATTTAAAAAACCCGTCCCACTAGGTCTATTAACAAGAAAATTAGTGAGGGGTGATGGTTTTCCATCGATCCACCCATCTAACATTAGTATACACCCCGCTTTTCCATTCTTTTTCATTTTTTATTTTTATTTTTCCAACATCTCATGAACACTTTCAATTTTCTTCTTCAAATACGTAACTCGAGTTTCGTGATAACTAGGCTTCTTCAACACCCTACTATACTCACCAACGAATTTTAATATTTGTTTAAACAATGGGCTCTTCACTAAATTAAATGCTAAAGCATTCTCGTAAATAAACCAACAAATCTTCCTACACATTGGATCCCTCTTCTTGAGTATTTCATCTAACGTTTTTTATTTAGCTTTGCCTTTTACCTTCACAGCATACATAACCATATCCATTGTTCCCTTAACATTGTTCTTCAAATTATGGTCATCTTATTATCCTCAAAAACCTTCATCTTCAACATTGACTTCATTTTCATTATTTTTGTTATTATTATTTGGAACATCATCTTTTCGAACCAAATAATTTTGAAAAAACTTTATAACTTCCTCGGGACATTGTTTGCATACAGTTACGTCGGAATGCGTACTAGAAAAATGTTGTTTAATTTTAAATACATCTCCCCCTCATTGACCTCCACAATAATTGCGATGTGTATAAATGCACAACACGTGCGTGGAATTGGGTTGCTAATGACGTTTATTTTTATTAGTTGTCTTTTATTTTTATTGCTTTGTAAAAAAATGTCACATGTGACCTAAGAGCATTCCCTTTACAATTTTTCCTATAATGTCAACCATCCATTACCCTATATTAGAAATTGATGAAACAATTTTAAATACTTCCCATTCCACTTATAAATATCTCATTTTCCCATTTAGTAAAGATTTCTACATTTCTCTAATTTAAGTATTTCTCTCTCTCTTGAGTGTATTTCTGTTGTGCCTAAGGTTCTAAAAAGCGCGAGGAGTGATCGAGGCGTAGAGATCAAGCCTCAAGCCTTATGAACCCTAGACGTAAAAATGCGTTTTTTCTTTTTTTATGATTTTAATTATTCTAAGGCTAGTAATATAATAAAATAATAGATACCTTGAATTTTGAAAATATATCCATATGTTTGGTAGCCATCTTTCTCATATTCATGCTCCATAACCAATATTTGTTAACTAATCCTTTGTTTCTAAAAAAAATGTGCCTTAAGCCTTTTACCAAGAATAAGGCGTAGGCGATGCGTTTCTCTCAAGCCTCGGGCCTAAACGGACCTTTTAGAGCATGGGTTGTGCCGTTAACCGCTTCATTTACGTCAATTGGTATCAGAGTTTAATCGCTCCACCATGTTGTTTTAAACAGAAAAAAATCGTAAAATACAAGCAATCAATGGCTCTGTAAAAACATAAAAACATTCGAGCTGAGTGTTATAATTTTCGTTTAGAGGAACAAGCAAGTAGACGACTTAATGAAAAATGGAGACTCACTCCTAAGGCGAAAATCACCACCACCATGACCTGCTATCTACCATTTAACCTGTCTTCATTTGAAGAGGAGGTTTAATCCGATATGGAGAAGATGACAGAGATTGAAATGAAGGAGAAATAAGAATGTGGATTCCATTACCAGAATCCCCTTGACAACTTCCTTGATATCCACCGTCCCCAATTCAAACGATAAGCCGTCAAGCACCGACGATGCTATGATTCGAACCTCACCTTCTCTGACTTGTGTGCCAACATCGTCCATCGTTCAAAACTTGTTCGACACCCTCACCGACACACCAGGACATAAGGGGGAGAACTTCCGGAGGACGCGAAAGTTTCGGTGTGGATCTTCAATGATGTCGACAAGGGCGATTGTCGCTTTCAGGTTCACATGCAATCATCTCTTGTCGATGCAAGCTCATGTGTCCTTATCCATGAAATGTTTATGGTGGTCATGTGATCGACGTGACTAGCTCGGCTGACCCAAGTGAAATTAAGGGAATAGAGGAGAAGTCGGCGGCCATGGATCACGTTGGAGCAGTCACAATAGCCGGCGAAATTTCAGTCGGATATGAGGGAGGGATTCAATTCTGCTGGTTGTTGTGAGGTAATGAGATGGCTCTCAAAGCAAACCCTAGGGCCAATTTGGGCCTGTTTGTGTATTTGGTAAGTTTGGGCTGCAATGTAAAGTTGGCTAGCCTTGCTAAGAGAACCCAACAAGCTGAACTCTTCTTAGAATAACCCAACTGGGATGTTGATGATTTGGGCCTTCGATGATGGGTGGTTTATTAAAAAGGAGTTTTCAATTGGGGGGCCTGTTTTGCCAAAAAATTACAGAGTCAGAGATTGGGCCTCCTTTAGTTGAAATCTCTTTGGGCCCAAGCTTTGAAATTGTGGATTTTATTGGGGTTGAGAACATGGGCCCACCTCCAATTTTTGAAGAGTTGGAAAATATTCTCTTTGGACCCCAAAACAAATATTTTTATCCCCCAATGAAAGATAAAAAATATTTGTTTTGTTGACACGGGTAATGGTTGGTTATCTAGAAGGGCATTATAGTATAGATTGTAAAGGAAATGCTCTTAGGTCACATGTGACATCACCTTGGCCTACGCTCATTTTCCTATTAGATATTGATGACCTAGTTCTCGATCCTTCTTCCCCTCTCCCCCCCTCCCCCCCCCCCCCCCCCCCCCCACCCCACCTCACCTATATGGGAATCGATTTGCACGATTTTGACAACTATGAGTAAGACAAAAATACATTAATTTACACACATATGTATGTATATATGTATATATTATGATATTGGATGTATAATACTCAACAAAACTATATTTATACATGAATTGATGATATGATTTAATACATATGTACTATGTGTACTTTATATTATGACATCTATGTATAATAGATCTTAGTATACTATATATTATAATAATACATACATATATGTAATTTTGTTTACATGTATATATGTAACTTTTATTTATTACAATTATACACATATTTATGTATGATATACATATATAATATATTGAGGTATAAATTAATGAAACTTAAGACACAACTATGGTTGAAAGAAGATTGTAGGGGAAGGACAATAATTCTCCATGGTGCGTTTACTTTGACGAGTGGGGAAAGGAAGGTGTTTTTAGACACAATATATAATTTGAAGGGCCCATCTAATTTTTCGTCCAACTTGCAAAGGATTGTGAATTATGCTACTCATGATTTACATAAGTGTAAGTCCCACGATTGCCATGTGATCATGCAATTGGTTCCTCTATTGTTTAAGCACTGTTTCTCCAAGCACAAGGATTTGCAGAGGGCTATTATGCAAATTAGTATTACCTTCTCACTCTTGTGTGAGAAAGTAGTCAATCGAGAACACATAGTGACCATAAATTTAGCGGTAACCGAAGCGATTTGTGTGTTGGAGAAGTACTTTCCCCAGCATTCTTTGACATAAGTGTTCACTTATTGGTACACCTATGCGACGAGGCACTTCTTTGTGGTCTAGTTAGATATCGATGGATGTATCCGTTTGAAAGATTGATGAACGTTTTTAAAGATCGCGTCAAGAATACGCGATACTTTGCAGGATCAATTGCAGAGGAATATATCATCGTGGAGTCGTCAATATATACTCGAAAATATATGCATGACTCGACCAGCGTTGATGACACTGATGAGTTTGTCGATGATGGTGATCATGTGATGGGAAAACGAGTGAAATTAACTAGTTTGCAATAAGAATAAGTAGCTCGTTATGAAGATGTCGAAGAATGGAAAAAGTAAGTTTCGATTATTATAATGTTCAACATTATTTTAGATTATTTTATACATGATTAATTTTGTAATATGCAGAAAATACGAAGCATGTGAGAACAATAAATGACGAAAAATAATGGTACAATCAGACAGCGAATTTAGGTTGTGGTTGACACAAGAGGTAATTATAATGAAAATGATCGTTATATAACGTTACATTACACTCAAATTTTACAACTAATATAATTAATTTATCTATATTATTAGCTCTTAAAGATGGGTGATGCGACATCAATGCTTGCTCGTCTAGCCACTGGACCCTTGTTCGTGGCACAAGAGTACAAAAAGTATCGGTTGAACGGTTACGTTTCGGCGCTAAAGTGTATGAGGAAAGTACAAATGTACAGAACTCGGGCATTTCATACAAGGCTCTTACTTTCTTCCTGTGGGGTGGCCTGATGTGTGTGTTTTCAAACAGAATCAATTTTTCTTCAGAAAAAGATCCAATTTTTAATTATGCACCAAACCAAGTTGTGAAATCCTAATTCTCACTTTAAACCAATTTTATCTTGATTAATCCTAAACATGCATCTAGTGATTAAAGCAAGTAAAGTAAAGGGAAGAATACTCACAACGCCGGATGTACGAGGAAAAAATCCTAAGCGGGAAAACAACCTCGGACGGCCTAAGCCAGACAATCACTATGAATAATGATTTTACAAAGACAGATTAGCCTTACACTAAGACTCGATCCCCACGGGTCTTGACGCTCCTTCTGATCTTCAACCGTTCTTCAATAGTGCCCACGCAGAAATTCCGTCGTCTATGATCTCTGTCCACAACACACGCGTCCACGTATGTCTCGGTGTCCTCCAATATGGCTTTGATACGTCTACGATGTCGAACACGATATCCGTCGCTTCTTCACCGCAAAACCCTTTGTGTTCAATGTGTAGAACACACAACTTTGGTGCAACAAGATCACGTAAACATATAAGAATGTGTTTATGCTTTGTAAACCTTAGAAAACATGTGCAAACAAGGTTCTGGTTCGTAAAACTTTTTTCCAGAAAGCACACTTACGAAATTATGATGCAAACACTGTTTAAATAGGATTTAAACACCGCCTCGAAAAATGTGTCGTTCGAACGACTTAAGCATGTCGTTCGAACGACTTAAGCATGTCGTTCGAGCGACATTGTATCTCGTTCGAACGAGATCCAATGTCGTTCGAGCAACCTCGCGAAGTTTGACTTTCTTAGACTTTCTGATAAAAACGTTTCTTAATAAAGAGATTCAAATTAGTCAAACTCTATTTCGAGCTTATCATTATAAAACGAAGTTTAAACCATTAAAACACTTTTAAAACATTTAAAATCATTTTTCTTTATAAAAATTACATCCTTATTTTTTATAAAATAATTCTGAGCACCATAAATTATACACATTCATACGTGAGTGATCTCGGAATGAAATTAACTTTGAAGACGAGTAAACTTGCACCAAATAAACATCGACATGATTATTTCTTTGAAGCTTTGCCGCTACGTCTTCAATTTCTTCAATACGTCATAGACCAAGTGGGATCGTGACAAAATAAAATTCTCCCTATGACATATTACAAACACAGTTTTATTCACGGAATTAAGTCAAAACACTACAGGGACTCAATTGGAAATTTATGTCCTTACAAATCTCCCCCTTTGACTATTCCGGGACAAAACTAAACCAGTGAAATGTCTAACCGGGTCGTCAAGCCGTATGACTCCTAAATCCCATCCCATAAATCCAAAATCAAAAATACAGGACACGGACTAATATATGTAGCACCGGCAAGCATGAACTGTCTGAATGTGATGTACACTTGAAATCTCAAATCGCTGAAGCATACCTACACACATGAAACAGACAAACAGATACCCAGTGAAGTATGGAGGAACAAATGATACCAATATATATTTCTAATAAGAACAAATCATTTGAAACATGTGAGCAATTATTTGATAATTTGAAACAAATATAAGCGCTCAACAAATCTCCCTCCTACATCACATACTAAATCTCTCTCCCTTTTTGTCTCGAATAGACAATCCGGTGAAAAGATAAACCAATATCTAGCATGAGAATATGATACCAAATAGAATCAAGTTGATACCAATTGAAAAAAAATGAAAACAGCTAGATAATCATGAAACCACCAGCTAAATATGATCAAACAATGATAAGTCAGTAGCTAGTAAACCAAGGAATCACACAAAGAGTATACCAATAAAATCAAGTGTGATAAATGGACATATATGCAAAATACCAATTTGGAACATAAAAGAACCTGCATATAAATCAATTAATCCAAAAAATGCTTCCAGCAGTACCAAAAATATATCAAATTAAGCCAGAGGACTGCAAACCAATCAGAAGCAATTTATCACCCTGTCGTTCGAACGAGTCAGGGACTTCGCTCAAACGAGATGAGGAAATCACTCGAACGAAGTACAAAGTCGTTCGTGCGAGATGCAATGTCGTTAGGACGACTTCACGCGACCTGCCAAAATTTCCCAGTTTCCCAGAAATATTATAAAGTATTGCCCAGTGAAAAAAATTTCACAAAAAAATTCCAGGAAGGGACTGACATAAGCAAAACAGTGCTAAAACAGTAGGCTTTTTGCACAAAACGCAAAAACTCATTAAAACTAAAAATGCGAGTTACATGCAAACATAGTACCGATGTGCTCAAACATGGACATGGAATGAATGGGCGTGAAACTACAACAAATGAGTCACAATTCCAATACATCAAAAAGATCAAGAAGCTCTAATTGATAGCGATAAATCATTTAACTTTATCATAGCCAAATGACAATAAAAGTGTGAGCTTAATGAACTAAACATACTACATGCACACAAATCCAGAATTTTTACGATTCTACAAACAATAGTGTCAAATTGCAATGTTTCAACATTAGGATTAGATGTGCAAACCCGTTTAAATTTTCTCCAACCAAACACCCTCATATAAACATACTTTTTCAAGTTCTTTTGAGGTTTCTAGCATTCTCAACTTAGAGAAAATCTTATTGGCCCTTTTCTTAGCATCTTGCTTTTTCTTTTTGAGCTCTTTTTAAACGATGGCTTTCACGACGAGTTAAATTGAACTCTCGCAGCCCTTTTCCCGTGAATCACTCATCATTTTTTTTAATTCAAATCCTCATGATAAACGGTTATTACATGCACACTTCTCCTTAAGTTTACTTACGCATAGATGATAAGATTGAGATAAGAACGCCTCACCAAATTCAAATATGCAAGAGAAGTCAAACATTTTTATAAACTCGTGCATGTGTGTAATGTTGGCATATATACAAAGTCGAAACAAAATGCATATCAACTTCGAAACCACCCCATATAAACAATGGTTAAGATCATTCTAAGCATCAATAATAATGACCAAATGTCCTAGCCACATGGATAATGAAATGATGGGGGGGGGGGGCAAGCACACCAATATGCCACATCAAACATGTAAACTCAAAAACTGAAAATCTTTTTGGTTTTTCAAACATATTTTGACTCAAAGAAAAGCAAAATCTTTTTTATTTTCAAAAGTTTTCTCAAAAAACAAAATCTTTTTGTATTTTTCAAATAAGACTCAAACAAATGAAAACTATAATAGAAAATGATACACATGTCATAATACTAGCAATGAATATATCATGAAGCAAACTAGCATATGACAAACATGGTAACACTATCATCCTTTAGATTTAGCATGGGAAGAATCAAGTGCACCCAAACGAGAATCATGAAGTTTAATTCCTATAGCCACTAAATCCGATTTTCTAACCCAAGTAGGTGTAAAAACGCATGGGGGTGTGGGGAACCGGGGTAACTTTATTCCTAAAGTTCCTAGGAGCTTGTCTAAGGTCGTAACAATAACGCCTAAGGTGACCTTTCCACCAAAAAATGTGCAAGTGTAGCGGTGGTGGGAATGATTACCTTTATGGGTACCTTTTCTAACCATCCTAGTGTTTCTCACACGTGCGGGGGGAATGGGAACAACTCTCTCACTAAAACCTATACCTCCCCTATCTCCCTTAATTTGGACGGTGCCTAAGATCTTATCTAACTTCTCCGACCTAGCCTCCAAATCAAACTTGACTCTAGACGAGTCTTTCAACCTTTCCTCCAACTCAATAATCCCAGACTCGAGTAAACGCCTAGTCTCCTCATACTCTAAAATCTCATTTTTCAAGGACTCCATCAAACCACAGAGATTATCTCTCTCTCTTTCTCCAAAAACTCTAGTTTCTCCCTAAACTTCTTCTCTCGTGCCCTAAGATCCTCAATCAAAATATCATTATTTTCTATGGCACGTCCATTCAACTTAGATTGTAATTTTGAGTTAGCTTTTTTTCACCTTCACCGTTTCGGCATACAACTCATTAAACGCATTTTGTAATTCTTTCACATCAATCTCCTCCTCGTCACTCTCTTCACCCTCACTACCATGGGATACACTCAAAACCTCCTCGAAAGTGTCATTCACATGAGTATTGTCGTCGTCGCTCACATGACATGCCATAAACACAGTAAAGTTACGTTCAATGGAGTAACTCTCTCCCTCTTCCGGTTCACTATCACTTAAGGTGGCACTATAGACAATGGGTTGCTTTCCCTCTTTCTTAAGTCTAGTGGGACACTCCTTAACCTTGTGACCGTACCCCTCACACCCGAAACACTTATCCGACTCATCTCTCTTAGGTTTTTCAAACTTATCCTTAGAGGTGGGATCTACTTTGTTGTTCTTGAATTTTTCAAATTTCTTGGCATCTTTCGATTGCTTTTGAAACTTAATAATTTTTTTAAATTTCTTTGCCAACAAAGCAACATCCTCAAAGTCAGAATCAGAATCGGAATCCGAAACTTTAATTTCCTCCTTTCGGATTTTCAAACCAATACCCTTTTCTTTCTTAGGCACTTGCTTGGAGGTAATCATATCGATTTCATAGGTTTGTAAGTCACCTATAATTTCTTCTAGTTTCGTTGACTCTAACCTACCCAAGGAGTTTAAAATGATCACTTTCGCATCAAACCTACTAGGCAACGACCTAAGGATTTTCTTTATGACACGGTTATCGGGAATTTTCTCACCTAGGTTAAATGACGAGTTGACAATAGTGGACAACCTAGCATAAAACTCATCAAAGGTCTCACTTTCTAACATCCTAATGGTCTCAAACTGTGTAGTGAGATTTTGAAGTTTTGACGCCCTAACCGTGCTAGTGCCCTCGTGAGTGAGTGCCAAAATATCCCAAGCCTCTTTTGATGTTTCACAAGTCATAATTCTGTTATATTCTTCGTGTGTGACATGTGAAGCAATAACGTGCAGACCCTTAGAATTATATTGTGCAAGTCTTTGTTCAGTTTCGGTCCAAGACTCAACAGGCTTTAAACTCGTGACCTCACCTACAATAGTGACAGGGGGTGTCCAACCTTTTTCAACTGCAAGACAAACTCGCTCATCAATAGATTTTAAAGCACATCTCATTCTCATCTTCCAATAAGTGTAATTAGTGCCATAAAAAACAGGAGTTCGAGAAAATTCATTATATCCAGAATTCATCTTTGAAAACACACGGGATCACAAAATAAATAAAAATGTTTTCTAGCTCTGATACCAATTTGTGGGGTGGCCCGATGTGTGCGTTTTCAAACAGAATCAATTTTTCTTCAGAAAAAGATTCAATTTTTAATTATGCACCAAACCAAGTTGTGAAATCCCAATTCTCACTTTAAACCAATTTTATCTTGATTAATCCTAAAGATGCATCTAGTGATTAAATCAAGTAAAGTAAAGTGAAGAATACTCACAACGCCGGATGTACGAGGAAAAAACCCTAAGCGGAAAAATAACCTCGGACGACCCAAGCCAGACAATCACTATGAATAATGGTTTTACAAAGACAAATTAGCCTCACATTAAGACTCGATCCCCACGGGTCTTGACGCTCCTTCTGATCTTCAACCAATATTCAATAGTGCCCACGCAAAAATTCCGTCTTCTACGATCTCTGTCCACAACACACGCGTCCACGTATGTCTTGGTGTCCTCCGATATGGCTTTGATACGTCTACGATGTCGAACACGACGTCCGTCGCTTCTTCACCGTAAAACCCTTTGTGTTCAATGTGTAGAACACATAACTTTGGTGCAACAAGATCACGTAAACATATAAGAATGATATCTCGGATCTTTGCAAACTCTAAGGATGTGTTTATGCTTTGTAAACCTTAGAAAACATGTGCAAACAAGGTTCTGGTTCGTAAAACTTTTTTCCAGAAAGCACACTTACGAAATTATGATGCAAACACTGTTTAAATAGGATTTAAAACCGCCTCGAAAAACGTGTCGTTCGAAAGACTTAAGCATGTCGTTCAAGCGACATTGTATCTTGTTCGAACGAGATCCAATGTCGTTCGAGCGACCTCGCGAAGTTTGACTTTCTTTGACTTTCTGATAAAAATGTCTCTTAACAAAGAGATTCAAATTAGTCAAACTCTATTTCGAGCTTATAATCATAAAACGAAGTTCAAACCATTAAAACACTTTTAAAACATTTAAAATCATTTTTCTTTATAAAAATTACATCCTTATTTTTTATAAAATAATTCCGAGCACCATAAACTATACGCATTCATACCTGAGTGATCTCGGAATGAAATTAACTTTGAAGACGAGTAAACTTGCACCAAATAAACATCGACATGATTATTTCTTTGAAGCTTGGCCGCTACGTCTTCAATTTCTTCAATACGTCATAGACCAAGTGGGATCGTGACAAAATAAAATTCTCCCTATGACATATTACAAACACAGTTTTGTTCACGGAATTAAGTTAAAACACTACAGGGACTCAATTGAAAATTTATGTCCTTACACTTCCGAGCGAGCGCATAAGATAAAAACCTCGTTGAAGCTGAAATGACTTATTATGGTGTAATCTGAAATATATTTGAATTGGATTATATAAGCTTCAAAGATGTTGTATTTTACTGTGACTGGGTAAGAGTTGAGGATAAAAATGCTTGTAAAGTTGATCCTGTCACCAATTTGATCATGGTTGACTTGTCCAAGTTGAAGAGCAACGACCACGTGAGCAATGAGCCGTTTGTTTGTACATTTCAAAAGGTTAACCAAGTGTTTTACTCAGAGTGTATCAACAACGAGCCGTGGCTAATTGTCCAACACGCGCCAAAGCGTCTAAATAGTAGTGTGGATGACTTGACTGCTCCTACCGAATATCAATCCATTTTTTATGATAACCCGAATTTTAAATAATTTTTCAATTTATAATAAATATTTCAATTTGTATCGAAACATCCATTTTTAATGCTTTTAATTGATTTGCACTTTATCATTTTCACTCTTGTGTAGTGTGCGTGTGTGGGTAGTAGGGTGGGGGTGGGGATGTTTAACAATAATAATTCATTTTTATTTGTAGTAATCGTACATATTTGCGTGTCTTCTTCTAATTCATTTTGATTTGTACTAATAACATTTTTTACAGCAGATGTCTCCTTCAGGTATTAAGGCGAGGATGATGATACTGGTTATGATGATGTCGTCTGGGCTCGGTGGTAGTGGAGGCGACGAGGGCTCCTCGACCCCTAGGCTCCCCAAATATGAAAAATTGGGGATGACCATCGAGAACAAGTCAGGGCTATTAACGAGATCCCTCAGGCTGGTAAAGACGATCATCGGCCCGGGGTACATTAGTTGGAAGGAGGTGCCATATGAGCTCAAGTTAGCTATTTGGGTGGCACAACGGGTAATGTATTTATATTTATATTTATATAAATATTTCAATTTCAATTTCGATTTCGATTTCGATTTCGATTTCGATTTCGATTTCAATTTCAATTTCAATTTCATTTTATATTTATATTTATATTTATTCGCAAATAACATTGTATTTGTTGGACATGAACAATTCAGTCTGGGTCCAAAGCTACGCGATTCCGTCTTGGCGCAGTTGAGGGAGCAACACAAGACGTGAAAGAAAAATATGCGGACCCGGTACTTTGGGAAGACATGAGAGTCCGTTATTCGAATACGTGAATCCGTCCCGCTGAAGGAGCCAATCTCATTGGCACAATGGCAAAAGTTCATTGACAATGAGATCGGGGAGCGATAATTGGCATCTCGCCAATTGGGGAGGAAAAATGGAGCAAAAAAGACGGACGTGCACTACTTCGGCCGGACGTCTTACGCCGAGGTGGAGCATAGGATGATGGTAAGATTTAATTTTTCTATAACTACAGAAATATATTATTCTGCATTATTTTACTTTGCGGGGCCGATACTAATTTTACTTTATTTTATTTCAGGGGACAAGGAGTGGCCCTAGGGGTAGGCCACATAGGCTCGATACTTAGTTGTCTCTTCGGACGAAGAAGGGGAAGGATAAGGAGGTGTCCCCGAGCGTCGCGACCACGATTGTAAGTAATCCAACAATTTACTTTTTATTAATTACGTTATAATTTTTTAATTTACTTATTTTACTAATCATGTATTTTTTGTCGTTCCAGGCAAAGCATAAGGAAGTGCATGAGTCGCAGTCTGACACCGACAAGCCATTTTTGTCCACAAACGCACTCAGCCAAGTTCTTGGCGTTGATCGCAAGGGGAGGACAAGGGGGTGAGCTCGCGAGTGGCCAAAATTAGGATCATCGAATTAGAGACGAGCGACACCGAGTTGGCTCGAACGGTGGACTCGCATGACGCGAAGCTGTCTCGTTTGGAGGTGATGGTCCAAGATATGTTCTCATTTATGAAGCGTTCGTTGGGCGGAAACCGTAAGGAGAAAGGGAAGGAGAAGGTGGTGGATGAGGAGGTGCAGGATAACGAGGGTGTGGACATCGCTACTTCAGCGCCGACACGTGGGGACTTTGATGATCCACTTCCCTATTTGGCTCCCTTCGATCGACCGATGTCGACACTTGGTTGGCCGAACGTGTTTATACTGGACATATTTGATGGCCAACGGATAGGGCGGGGGTTAAGGGACCCGAATATCGTCCAGGGTGCACTAGTTCATGGACGTGAGCTTCAAGACATCGAGTACAAGGTGCTCGTCACACATGTGATACCCTGGAAGGAAAACTCTCCATTGTGGTTACGATGTATATTGGTGGGTGTGTCAATTCGTATATCGTGTGGCCTACTCACCTCCTTAGAGTTAACCTTACCCAAGACATGCAGTGACATTATTTGAATTGAATTGTTTTTAAGTTGGTACATTTGAATTATATTTGGATTATATCGTGATGCATATCGTCTCTATTTTGAATGTATATTTGCATTATCTCTATTTTATTTGGATATATGATGCTTGAACAGGTACAACGTCGCTATAACAGGTTCAAATATACTGCTGGGCAGTGGCCAAACTGCTCAGGATTTTTTTTTTCAATTCTGTCCAGAATTGTCACGATCATTGACCATGATAATTTTTTAACCATTGTCACGGGCTTATCATGGTCCTTAACCGTGACAAACTTGTCAAGGTCAAGGATCGTGACATGACTGTGACAATTCTAACGAACTTGTCACGATCAATGACCGTGACAAGTCCGTGACAACAAAAGTTGTCACCTCAGGAATTATCACGATCATTGACCTTGACAAGTACTTGTCAAGGTCAATGACCGTGACAATTTCGCAGATTTGGTGTAGTGAACGTAGAACCTCCAATCAAAAATCATTTTCTCTTTTCATCATATATCTGAATTAACTAGTATATATCTTCATCAAACTTCTTCACTAATGAAATTATTGCCCTTCCTTCCCATATTGCTCTGAAAATATTACGGAATGATATTTTTTTTTGTAGAGTTTCTTTACATTAAGTGGTAAGCTTTAGCTCTTTCATCAGTGTAATTGTTCCAACCAGTGTTGAACGGTACACATGTTTAACCTCTTTATTCTTTGAAGCTTCTCATTTTCCTATCCTATTATATATTATATCACATCAGTATTTGGTCGCAAAGTTATTGAGCATTGACAAACATTTCAAACTAATGATTCGCATTGTAATTTCACACTGCTATATAACATTGAGAAATAACAGATATTGTGAAAAAATCAGAATCATAACGTATTATATTTCCTAGATCTAGATAGAAATATTAATCCAAATCTTATTTAAACTATTGCCTTAATGAACAATAGATTATTATCAACAAATCAAATGATTTCTTACATTAGGTTTGAATGTAATTTTGCAAGTAATAACAACGACGATAAATAATTAATTACTGCACTCACCTTTTATCAGATTTTCTATAATCAGTCGGTCGTTTCTCTGACAAATCTTCTTTAGACTCATCCTTTTCATCTTGGCATTTATTAAGATGAAAAACAAGGGATTGATATTAATATTTCAACAGCATATGAACACTATAAATATGAGAATGAGAAATATATTAATAATTTACATTTCAATCTTCAAAAGAACCTTCTCGCAATTTGTATGAAAATGGTAATACTAAGAAATCCTAAGGTACGATAATAAAGACATTTTTATTGCTTTTTCGAGTTTTAATACACGTGTAAGTGATCAAAACTTTATTATGGTAACTGACTCTAGTCGGTAAATTGTTTTGAATTGTCAATTTTTAACTCATATTTTACAGACTTCAAATGCATTCTTGTAAATTATGCTTGTTATATTAATTGAAAAACACGTTAAACTATATATTATTTTTCTACATAACTTTTAATTCCATATGTTTAATTAATTTTGGATGATTGCCTTTAATTAATTTCGGATGCCATTAATAAAATCGAACTTTTAACTTTTAACTTTTAACCACATTTTGATGACGTTGGTTATGCAGAAAGTCGGATACGTGAATATCATCTCTCCGCCACCGCACCCCCACATATAGGGGTGGACAAAAAAAAGACCGACCCGAATGGACCGATTGGACCGAACCGAAAATTAAGGCTATTTTGAAACCGGTCCGAAATCGGTTCACATAACCTAAAAACCGATTAAATCGGTCCGGTCCGCGGTCCACTATATTAAAAGACCGATTTGGACTGGACCGGACCGATTCCAATATGTATATAATAAAAATAATGTTATTGTGTTTCTTATGTATAGTTTTTGAATTAATGTATATAACTTATGAATTTAATTTGGAACATTTTATATATGTATAAACATTTTTTTATTTGGGTTAAAAAAACCCATGTAAATATCACTTGGAGTTTCGAGTATTATTTTTTTGTATATATATTTGTGAGAAAAATAGATAAAAAAATTCATAAAATGTACTTATATATAAAATAGGGTCAGGACCGAATTTTACCCCGAACCGGACCGAAAAAATCCTGGACCGAATTAGTAGGTTAACCGAATTAATCAGTCCGGTCTCGATCCAAAAAAATTGAGGACCGAATATTCGGTCCGGTCAAAAAAATAGGCAAAACCCGGACCGGACCGGACCGTGCCCACCCCTACCCACATACCCCCTTCCCTTTTCCATCAAAACCAAGGACAGCGACCTTTTACCTTTCCCTTTGCTTCCGCATTCATCTCTCTCTTCTCTACCAATTCATTCATTCTCCACTACCCTAACTTAAACATATATACATATATAGAGAAGAGGGTCAGTGTTTGTTGAGTCCGTTTTTTTTGAAACAACGATCAACAGACTAGCGGTGTGGTATCATTTTGGTATAGTTGACTTATGAAATAATTAGAGAAATCGAACATTATTGGTATTTGTTAATACTGAATGGCTTCGAGTTTCAGACAATGGGAGTCAGACCCCTTATTTTCAGCAGCCGAAGTTGTACAGGACTCTGCCGACAGGTACCTCAACTTCCTATATTACCCTTCACGCCATTTATATTGTAAGGGGCATTTGTTGCTTTCATACTCGTAGACAATACAGGTACAGCTAAGCATTTGAACTATGCTTATACTAAAAGACGAAATGCGCTAGCAACTGTTCCTTCAGCGAGTCCTTCTCTTCTCTGACCTAAAATGAAGTGACTTCTATTTCTATTTATGTATCGAAGGTCCCCAAAATATAACTTTCAACAAAAACACTTTTTGCTCTAGCGGAATTAAGTTAAGGATGAATGCAACTCAACTTACACTTAAAACCAAGAATTCTTTTTCAATTTTATCAAACCAACTTGTGATACAAATTAACTTAACCAAATTTTATCTTGATTAATCCTAAATCTAATGATTAAAGCAAATAAAGTTTAAGTAAAAATACTCATAACGCAGGATGCACGAGGAAAAACCCAAAACGGAAAAAAACCCTCGGACGGCCCAAGCCAGAGAATCACTATGAACAATAGTTTTACAAAGACAGATTAGCCTTACTCAACGACGCAATCCCCACGGGTCTTAACGCTCCTTCTGATCTTCTACCGTTCTTCAATAGTTTCCACGCAGAAATTCCGTCTTCCACGATGCTCGTCCACAACACTCGACTCCACGAATGTCTCGGTATCCACCGATACGGCATGATACGTCGACGATGTTGAACACGATGTCCGTCGCTTTTCCACCACAAAACCAACAATCACAAGGGGTCCAAAGATGAACAAACCAAACTCGGTGCACACAAGATCACATAAACATATACTAATGAAAGCTCGGATTTTGTAAACTCTAAGGATGTGTTTAAGCCTTTGAAACCTTAGAAAAACATATGCAGAAAAACGTACTGTTTGAAAAGTGAATTCGTTCTGCACGCACACCGAGAAAAGAATTGGGACCGACTTAAATAGATTTTTTAAGTC
The DNA here is from genome assembly GCA_949130495.1 of Sambucus nigra. Taxonomy (NCBI): domain Eukaryota; kingdom Viridiplantae; phylum Streptophyta; class Magnoliopsida; order Dipsacales; family Adoxaceae; genus Sambucus; species Sambucus nigra. The sequence goes on along the minus strand of OX422210.1, from coordinate 91,009,780 downwards.
GGTGCAAATCTCGTTCGAGCGAGATGCCACGTCGTTCGAACGACATCTAAAGTCGTTTTAACGACGTGTCAGATAGAGTTCTAAACATTTCCAACTTTAAAGAGTTCTATTTAAAACCAACTCTAATCCAACACAAATCCGTCCTTTATCTGATGTGAAAATATTTAAGCATTTAAAACATTTTAAAACATTTTTCTGTAAAAAATAACATCCTTATTTTTATAAAATGAATTCCGAGTTCCTTTAACATTATGCATTCATACCTGTGTGATCTCGGAATGCAATTAAACCATGAGAAATTGCACCAATTAAACTTCGGCATGATTGAATCTTTGTAGCTTTGCCGCAACATCTTCAATGAATCTTCAATACGTCATAGACTCGTGGGATCAGACAATATAAAATCTATCTATGACACAAACATGTTTTGTTACCAGAATAAGTCAAAACTACATTAAGACTCAATTGAAAATTTGGTCCTTACATGTATAACTAATGATATGTGTACCAAAACCTCCTCAAAAGTGAGGTGAATTTCACTTATTATCGCACTTACTTATTAAGTGTTGCTTTGTGGAATGGGTTCTGCTGGGGCACCAAAATTTATTGCTTTTCGTAGAGGTTTTGGGGAATTTATTTGGAACTCATAGCAGAACTCTTTATCTATATATTTATTTTTGTTAGAATCTATAAGTTCCGCTAAAAATCATAGGCCTCATTTGGTTCGCGTTAATAGGTCTGTCAATGGATCGAGACCCGACCCAGACCCGATACGTTAAATCTGGGTCTAAGCACTTTTATGAAACTTGATTACCCGCCAATTAAATGGATCGAATATGGATATAGGTAGACCCAATCCATTAAAGAACCGATCCGAAGTTTATATATATATATATATATATATATATATATATATATAGAGAGAGAGAGAGAGAGAGAGAGAGAGAGAGAGAGAGAGAGAGAGGCTCTCCTACGTTACATTCTATACACATCACACCTAGTTCTAGACCCTAAGAAACATTTTTTTCTAATTTTTTTATTTTTCGTGTGAAATTAACCTTTCAATCAACATATGCTCGAAAAATTATGTAAAAATATATTTTCATTATATTTTTAAAAAAATCACAAAATTCTGTTACAAATAAGGTATTTTCAGCAGTTTTTTGTTAGATTTTCAAAAAATAGCTAGAAATTGTATTTTGACATAATTTTTTGAACATGTGTTGGTAGGAAGGTTAATTCCATGGGTAAAAGAAAAAAATTGAATTATTTTTTTGTCCTAGAATTATGTGTGATATATGGGTGATGTATATGAGCCTTTCTCTCACTCTCTCTCTCTCTCTCTCTATATATATATATATATATATATATATATATATATATAGGTTTATATATGTGTGTGTATATATACATGTATATATAAGTTAGTATATATACATATTTTGGGTAGAACATGAAATATAAGTAATTTTTGTACAAATTGAATTTTTTTTGTCCATTTTTCAGTTCCAGCTATTCGGGTATCGGGTTGGGTTCTCGGCTCCTTAATGGGTCTGGATTTGATAGATTTATTGAGACCCGACGGATAATCGAGTAAGACTCAACCTGCTAAAAAAATGTCCGGATCATGTATGAATATAGGTAGATCCTATTCAAACCCGACCTGATTGCAGGCGTAGCACAATATGTACCAATAATACCCATTAGCAATTATATTTCTCTCTCTCTCTCTCTGTATATATATATATACAGGCTCTAGTACATGCCAAGTATACATATTATTTTTGGAAAATAATTAGAAAATTGTGTTTCGCTTAATTTTTTTATATGATGTTTAAACATTTCAGGAAACCCATATAAAAAAATTAGCTCAAAATAACCTTTTTTGCTATTTTAAAAAAATCGGTCAAACTTTCGCAGCTTTTAAAGCACTTTAAAAGCTGCGAAAGTTTGACTGATTTTTTTTAAAATAGCAAAAAGATTATATTTAGCTGATTTTTTTTTATATGGGTCCCTTGAAATGTTTAAATACCACCCAAAAAAAGTCAACCCAAAAATATTTAAAAAATATGGTTTACGCCAGCGGTATGTATACTTGTATGTATGAGTGTCTCTCTCTCTCTCTCTCTCTATATATATATATATATATATATACACACACACACACGCACAAATACATAATACAAAATATTACAGTTCACTATTTATAAATGTATGAACTCAAATATGCTTTTATTTTTAAAATATATATTTTCTAATATCTAACAAATATAATAATTTATTGTAGATATGTGTGTATTATATTGTAAGTTAATCAAATTAATTATTACTTGAGTAGAAAAAATGCCTAAATAAAATTTATTCAGACTTTAAATTTAATACAAACTGACATAACAAAGTTATTTTCACAAAATAAGTATTTAGATTTTATGCGTAGTTTTTATAATTTAAAATGTTTAAGGGTTTTTTTGTCTTCACAAAAATTATTTGTAAGGATTTCCATGGGAAAGTAAGAATCCCACCTATATTGGATGGATTTTGATTCTGTCCATTTTCTTACAAAGGAGGTAATTTGATTCCATTGGGACCCACATTCCCATGCAACTTAATCTCGCACCAAACGTGATAATCTTACTTTTCCAGGAATATTCGGAAGAAATCAGATTCCACCCAACTTTACCACGTACCGGGGCCTTAATATGCAACCAGAATCTAAAGATTGAAGATTGAATATAATCAGATTTCTATTTATTTTTCTATTTCTCTGACCTAAATGAAGTGACTTCTATTTATCTATATATGCAACCTTAATTTAAAGATTGAATAGAATCAGAGTCAGAAGTAAATACCTTCAATATATCGAGCCTAGAATAGGAAGTATGCCAAATAAATGAAGTTGATGTTGGAGAGAGCCCTGAAAATCTTATCATGTTTCTTTTGACCAGCACTACCCTCGGAAAATAAGTCACTTCGCAATTGGTATTAGTGATGTACTGATGGACTGAGACTTATCTGAAATGTTCCCCTTAGGTTGCAACTCCTTTAAGTTTACCCATTGAGATTTCCTGGGATGAGATAACCGGAGCATTTTCTTACCAGCTTTGAAAAAAACTACCAAATGGGTTGGCCAATTCTCCCAAGCAGGAAACAAGAAAGAAGGGAGCAATTCAGATGAGTCTTTAGAAGAAAGCCTGATCATGACAAGCTAAATATCTAAATGGCGCTTATATGATCATGAATGGAAAGGCCTGCCTGCAATTAGATTGGGATTTATGGTTTTGTTACGGTAGTTCTCGTGGCACTCTAATTTTCCTCTTGAATGGAGTGCTGAGTAGCAAAAGTACGAAGTTAAATACTGCAAACCTAAATGATAATTCTGTAGTTGCCTCTAATATTATTTTAATCTCGTAATTCTGTATTTAAAATGATGCGCGTGGGCCATAGTTACCTATGATTCCCATGATTTTTTTCCTTTATGGTATAACAATAAGTAAAATAGATTGCTTTCCGAGAAAGCCCTTTGAAAGTTCAATACCCGTGACATTATATGCATTCATTTGCAAATTATTATTATGAACTTTTTTTATTTCAATTTCATGTCGTCTTTATGTTTCTTCCATATATATAAAATCTATGAATTGCTAATAGTTTTAAGTAAAATCTACAAGTTAAGGCATTTATTTACTCCTTAGGATGGAGTCAATCTTTCGTCTTCTATCACATGAACGAAGTCTTGTTCAAGACAAACATCCTGATCCAAAGCTGCTTACTTCTATTGAGTATCATAAGCGGGATCTTGCAACTACACTGGAAACAGCAAAGTGGCAGGTAATACTAATGTCAAGCTTCATTTTTTGTTTTATTCTATAATTGGCTAATCTTGGTCACTGTTCCTAAGCAGCTGGAAGATTTTGAAAGAGAAGTGAATCTGTCAGCTATGAGAGACAAGTCTCAAACAAAGCAAAATGTGATTTCTAGTCACAAGCAGTTTATCAGAGCCATTAGGGAACAAATAAGTCAAGTGGAGAAAAGCTTGGAAGACTCTTTAGTAGGAGACCCAATGAGAAATACTGAGTGGATAAACTTAAATGAACAAGACAGAGATGGGCTGGCACTGTTTATTTCAGGGGGAAAACCTGTTGAACACGAAGAACATAATGAGTTAGACAAGTGTAATGGAATGAGAAGGTTTCTTGATCCCACTGCCTCATCGAGTTTCAGTGAAGAGATTGTTGAGCATAAGACTGGGAAAATTGCGAGCTTGAACATGAATGGTGGTGTTAATTTCGACCATGATAAAGTTGATTTGGTGGATAATAAACTAAGAAATGTTGGTTCTTATTATTACACACTTATTGGTTCTGAAGAACCATCTTCAATCCAAGAGCCTGCTTGTGACGGACTTGATCAAGATGGGAGTTGGGATTTGGAAGCTAATGAGGCCAAAGGTAAGAGCTTTTTTCACAAAAACAAGTTGAGAGGATATTACGGCAAAATGAATGTCTTTGGGTCCTTGGGGAATTTAATGTCTGCATATGGAAGTAATACCAATAGGAGCTTTACAAAGCGGTGGAAAGATGGGGAAGAACAAGAGCATTTTTCATCATATATTGATGCCTCTCACGATGCACAGGTAATTCTTGTGACTTGTACTAATGCTGCATTTTTGGCAAAATTGATTTACTAAGCTGGAATTTTATGGTCTTGTGAACTTCCATTTTAAGAATGTCCAAAACTGAATTTTTAATCAAATTGCTTTAGGTCTGTCGCTTTAATTATTTGATTACACAATATGAATCCTCAGTTCCACTCAATTAGATGTAATGTGTTGCTTCGACAATTAAATTAGAACACTGTACCAGCCGAGTTGTACACATGTTGCAAATGCGCTTATCTTCAACTCAGCTTAATTTTCAACTCGTCATGGAAAAAAGATGTAAAAAAAGAAAATTGTTTAAGTCCCGTCTACAGCAAATGTATCGCACCACTTTTTTTTCTCTACTCGAGACAATTCGGTATGTAGAGTTACCCCTACACCACGCCGCCCCCCCCCCCCCCCCTTGGCGCACATGCAACGGGTAAAGCATGCATCAGCTGGGTTGATGTGCTTTATTAAGAAAGAGGGTCAGTCAGCCCGTTGAGCTAGCTTAAAGCTCAAATAAATTCCTCCCGACTTGCGTCCTTGCACAGCTCGGCTCGTTCTTCGAGCCCTGCTTCTCCCTCCCCCCTCTCTTCCATTCCGAATCCAAGAGAAACCTAAGAGAAGACCATGCTACCAGTCTTAGCTGGCACCGAAGCCAAGGGAAAGCATTTGAATAAGATTTAAGTCTAATTAATGAACATGTAGGGGGTGGCACTAAATACCGAATTATCTCAAGGGGCTAAAGTTAATAAAAGGACTTTATTTTTTGTCTCATTTGTTACTGAAAAGTAGGAGCAAAATTGTCCAAATGAGATGACCCCTTTTTTTTTCGTGAGGGGGTGGGGAAATGATGAAGTGGTCATTGCTCAATAGAAATTTGATGTAGATAGGCTTTATTAATTGATTGCTTTAAATGTAATAAAAAAGATTTAGTCCTCTTTAGGAACTATAAGAGTTAGTGAAGGTCAACCTAATCTTTTTATGTTTACCTAATTAGAATATGAATACTACTAGGGCTAGGATATGAAAAACTGAAGAATTCGTCGTCCTAGGACTAAGATAAAGAAGCAGAAAAAGGAGAGAGAGAAGAAGTCGAACAAGGAGGGTGCCATCAACTTACCTCTTTGCAGATTTGTCTCCGGTATATCTTCCATTTCTCCGGAAACCTCCAACAGTGGCTAATCAAGTCGGCAATGTCTATGGAGAGTTTGACATAGGGTTTTACAACCCTAGGCTGTTGTTTGACCCAGGAGGACAAGGCGAAGATAGGAGGATGAAGGAGAGAAGTCCATCGGTGTTTGGAGGCCCTAATTCCAGCGAGAGAGGTCACAGTGGCCATTGCACTTGCACCTGCACCTGCTGTTTTTTGTAAGATTCCAGTAAGCCCTAATTTGAAGAGATGCGATAGAAGAGAAGTTACAGGAGTTTTGGGTCTAATGGGTTTAATCCAGTTAAATCTCAAATATTTTCCTTATGAATTATGGGTAATAACATTACAAGCAATCAAGGCTCGAGTCCAGTAGTAGTTGGGGCTGAAACCTTCTACCTCAGCCTCATTTATGATATGTTTTACCATACAGCCACAACCCCTAAAAGCTCCAAGTAATTCAATTCAGCCTTCAAATTAATATTTTTCAGCTTGTTCGTGCGGCTTGATTGTCTCCAAATTTGTCCTTTTCCAGAACGAACTTTTTCAAAGGAGGGGCGAATGATGTAGATAGGCTTTATTGTTTAGCTTTACTAATTGATTGTATTAAATGTAATAAGAGGGGTTTAGTCCTGTTGAGGAAATATTAGAGTAAGTGAAGGGTATCTTAGTCTTTTAATTCTTTCCTCGTTAGATAGAGTAGGATTACTACTAGTATATATAGGTAATGATGTAATAGAGTTCTTATTAATAGTTGGCTTCTTAATAAAAATTTAGCATTTGGTGGTGTTTTCTCTTTTAGTTGGATTCAATTTTTGGTGTTTGTATCGAAATCAACTGATATCATTAAACTTGGAATCCTTCCTTGTTGGTAATAATTCTTAAATTGAAAAGTTATTTTGACTCATCTCTAGTTTGATAATATGATATTTGAATTGACCCCAATTTTTTTAAAGAAGTCCAGCTTTTTCTTTTTGTTTTTACATGACCAATTCCCTTATCTTTATTTCATATCTCAATTGAAACTCTGTAGGGGGAGCCTAAAGGCAGTCTTGTGATTAGAGATAACTCCCCCTCCTAAATTGAGGAAGGTGGACAACCCAGAGGAAGCTTACTCGAGGAAGCTTACGAGAGGAGTTTAAGAGAGGAATCTCAGAGGGAGCTGATCCAGAGGAAGCTCAGAGAAGAAGTTCAGAGAAAGCTTGCCAGAGGAAGCTCAGAGGAAGCTTGCTAGAGGAAGATTTCCAGAAGAAGCTCAAAGGAATCTTGTTAGAGGAAGCTTAGAGAGGCGGCCTAGAGGAAGCTTACAAGAGGAATCTCAGAGGGAGCTTATCCAGAGGAAGCTCAAAGAAGAAGCTCAGAGGAAGCTCAAAGAAGAAGCTCAGAGGAAGCTTTCTAGAGGAAGGTCATAGGAAACTTACCGGACGAAGCTTACCAGTGGAATCTCACTCAGAGAGGAAGCTCAGGGTTGACAGTTTTTTTACTTATTCAAATCATGTATCTATAGAGATGTATTATAACTTGTATGTTGTAACGATTTGTAATATGAGAGTGAGGTCAAACAGTATCTACGAGGGACTAAGTTTGGCAGCGCTTGGGCTCTATCGGATGACCTCATCAAGGGAACCTCAGAGGGAATTGGTTTGGAGGATTGAGAAGCAAGGCAACGTTAAGGCTCGACTTAACCATTCTAGATACACCTGGTAAAACACGAGGGACCACAACCCGAGAGCTTATCTAGAAGGACCACGAGTTCCATCTCACTTTGAGCCCAGTGCCAAACAGTCTTTTCTAAATGTCACATCTGCTTTGAGTGATGTTACACGCCACCTACCTACTGTTCAATCCAAACTTGAGTAAACCATGACAGTTTAAGGGGCTGTCAGAAGGTTTGGTGGATGACCATTGAAGTGTGACAACGCCTGACACAATTGATAGCCAAAAGGTGTCTGCTGGCATTTAATGCTAGTGACATAAAGTAGATGGCATTTCACATTGATTGAGATCGAGACATCTCAAGTGAGGTTGGTGGCTATTTAGAGAGCCCATTCATTTAAGAGAAAAGGGGTTCTCTTTGGAGAGAAGATATAGTTCTTTTTCCTGAGATCTTTCTAGAGAGAGAAAATACTTTTAAGAGAAGGAGAGTTATTGCAAACCAGAGCATTTAAAACATCATTGTTGGTTGTTTCCAAGCTTTTACTATCATTTAGTGCTATGATCCTTGTGTGCTGGACCTTGGTGTTCGAGCTGCCTACCAAGGTGTATCTGAGAGTGCTTGTTTTTCTCTCCCTCTGACCGAGTTATATCTAAGGTTCATTTATTGTTTATTATACACCAGTGCTTTTGTGAGTTCAATCTAAGTTCTTTCCATATACATATTATGTGTTCATCTTGTCACTATTGATAACATCTGGTTTAGTGATTTATTGCCATAACAATAGGGGTTCCGCCTCCATCCATAATTTAAAGTACCCTCTTACATTTGGCAAATCTGCTGGGGAGGTATTCTTCCAAAAGTTATGGTCCAGGATAATGTTAATCGTGTTCTCGACTGTGATGACATCCAACCGAGGGAGAAACAATGGGCGAGGGGGCACGTTGAGATTCCTCGGGGGCAAGTGTGGGCTCCCTCGTGACCTGCGATGAAATACATAAGAAGAAGCTTGACGAAAAAATCTTAATAAGTGGTTTTCATTGTTAAGTCACCGTTACTGGTGGAGTTTGACGAAAAAATCTCAACAAGTGGTTTTCATTGTTAAGTCACCGTTATTGCTGATGTTTGACAAAAAATCTTAACAGTTGTGTTTTCATGGTTAGGTCACCTCTAAGGTGTGGGATTTTGAAAAAAAACCCTTATCAAGTGCGTTTTCATTGTTAAGTCACCTCTAAGGTACTTTGAAAAAATCTTAATAAGTTTGTTTTCATCGTTAAGCCACCTCTAAGGTGTGAGATTTTGACAAAACCTTAACAAGTGTGTTTTCATTGTTAAGTCACCTCTAAGGTGCGAGATTTTGAAAAAAATCTTAACAAGTGTGTTTTTATTGTTAAGTTACCTGTAAGGTGCGAGATTTTAAAAAAACCTTAACAAGTGTGTTTTCATTGTTAAGTCACCTCTAAGGTGTGAAATTTTGAGAAAAACCTTAGCAAGTGTGTTTACATTGGCTAGAGATGTTTTGTGCATATATTTTTTGGCCACGCAACAAATATCTCCACGAGAGGGCAAATGTAAGGGGAGCCTAAAGGCAGTCTTGTGATTAGAGGTAACTCCCCCTCTCCCCCTCCTAAATTGAGGAAAGTGGACAACCCAGAGGAAGCTTACTCGAGGTAGCTTACGAGAGGAATCTCAGAGGGAGCTTATCTAGAGGAATCTTACGAGAAAGCTCAGAGAAAGCTTGCCAGAGGAAGCTCAGAAAAAGCTTGCTAGAGGAAGCTCAGAGGAAGCTTGCCAGAGGAAAGCTCAGAGGAAGCTTTCCAGAAGAAGCTCAGAGGAATCTTACCAGAGGAAGCTGAGAGAGGAAGCCTAGAGGAAGCTTACGAGAGGAATCTCAGAGGGAGCTTATCCAGAGGAAGCTTGCGAGGGGAAACTCAGAGGAAGCTTGTCAGAGAAAGCTTTTCAGAGGAAGCTTGGAGTAAGCTTCCCAGAGGAAGTTCAGAGGAAACTTACTAGAGGAAGCTTACCAGAGGAAGCTCACTCAGAGAGGAAGCTCAGGGTTGACAGTTTTTTGTACTTGTTCAAATCATGTATCTGTAGAGATGTATTATAACTTGTATGTTGTAACGATTTGTAATATGAGAGTGAGGTCAAACGGTATCTGCGAGGGACCAAGTCTGGCAGGACTTGGGAGAGTTTCATTCTCTATCGGATGACCTCATCAAGGGAACCTCAGAGGGAACTGGTTTGGAGGATTGAGAAGCAAGGCAATGTTAAGACTTCACTTAACCATTCTAGATGCACTTGGTCAAACACCGAGGGACTACAACTCGAGAGAGCTTATCCAGAAGAACCACGAGTTCCATCTCACTTTGAGCCCAGTGCCAAACAGTCCTTTTCCAAATGTCACATCTGCTTTGAGTGATGTTACATGCCATCTACCTACTGTCCAATTCAAACTTAAGTAAACCATGGCAGTTTGAGGGGCTGTCAGAAGGTTTGGTGGATGACCATTGAAATGTGACAGCTACCTGACACAACTGATAGCCAAAAGGTGTCTGCTGACATTTAATGCTAGTGACATAGAGTAGATGGTCTTCCACATTGATTGAGACCGAGACATCTCAGGAGAGGTTGGTGGTTATTTAGAAAGCCCATCCATTTCAGAGAAAAGGGGTTCTCTTTGGAGAGAAGATATAGTTCTTTTTCCCGAGTTCTTTCTAGAGAGAGAAAAGACATTAAGAGAAGGAGAGTTATTGCAAACCAGAGCATTTAAAACACCATTGTTGGTTGTTTCCAAGCTTTTACTATCATTTAGTGCTGTGATCCTTGTGTGCGGGACCTTAGTGTTCGAGCTGCCTACCAAGGTGTATCTGAGAGTGCTTGTTTTTCTCTCCCTCTGACCGAGTTATTTTTGAGGTTCATTTATTGTTTATTATACACGGGTGCTTTTGTGAGTTCAATCTAAGTGCTTTCCATATACATACTGTGTGTTCATCTTGTCATTGTTGATAGCATATGGTTTAGTGATTTATTGGCATAACAATAGGGGTTACGCCTCCATCCATAATCTAAAGTACCGTCTTACAAACTCTATATCTACTAACCCAATATCTTACACCCCGACCCAAATAAAAAAGAATCTTAATTAAATAGGTTCAAAACCCAAATGGGTTGTCTTCCTCATTTGAGATCGACGTAATAGACGCGTGGGGGGCGAATTCAGTGCTCTGGTAAAGCTTCGGCCAACCTACCGCCTTGGACCAGCAGTGGGTGGTCCGGCAACCTTGAGAAGCCCTCGGCTGATCTCTCTCTCTGCGAACCAGACTCCATCTCTTCCTTTTGTAGCTATGGCATAATACACAACAACAAATCGCTTCCTTGCAAACCACCGAATAAAGTTGACGATAGATCTTGTTCGCCAAAGACAAACCCATATCTGATTTGAGACGCATAAATGCAGATATGTGATTGTGATTTTCGCGCCCTATATATATGATATACATATATTTATTGAGTTTCCGATCTGGGTATGATTTGATTATATATATATATATATTATCTGGTGCGGACCAAACCGTGCGCACCCGGTGCGGACTTTGTCCTCTTCCTCACGTGGTACCTAAGACATTTTGTTATTTTCTTTAAGATGGTCCCCCTCTTGTCTTATACTAAAACCTTATTTTAAGACTATATATTTAAAAGATTTATAGTTTAAACCAAAATTGGTATCAAGACTTTAAGAACTTTAGAAACTCACAAAATTCCGACCAAAACCCTAATTCTGGTATCAGAGCTACTATGGTATAAGACCTCGCCTTTAAGAGGAACCAGACTTATAGGGGGTTCTCGCCTCATGACAGTTCTTCACGACTGTTGGCGAAGTGATGACTCTTACCCCTAGAGTGACCCGTCGGTTAAGGCCCGGTGTGGGTTGTAGTTGTCGAGAGGCAACATGCGTAAAAAGTAGTTCCGAGGGACGTTTGCATGCCACACGCACGCTTCGCGCTGTGTACCCTGGTGCAAAATGGTATCAGAGCCATAAGACGCTCCTTTTAGACTTGTAGTAAAAAGACGTTAATGCCTTTGGGATTTATCCCTCGCATTTACAAAGATATTTTTGGAACCAATCCAGACTACCAACCTATACCCATAACTGATTTAGACTCAGAAGGTTGTTTAACCGCTCACATAGACAGTTGTTCACATACTGAACACATCCCCGCCAAACACGCAGATAGTAGACAAGTTACTGCCAGTGCTATAAATAGTATAATAGACCAAAATAAGTGTATTAAGACAATTAATAAAAGACACTCAAACCCTAGAAATAGAGATAAAAAATATCTTTAAAAGACTACTAGAAATAGATAGCCAAATCCCAATAGACTTAGTACAAGTTTTACAAGAAATAAATATTAAGACTAATCATATAGAAGCCCTTAACAAAGACATTTTAAAAATTAAAACTTCAACAAAAAATCAAGACAGTGAGTTAAGTAAACTTACTAAAGAATAATGTCAGCTTATCCCTAGATTAGATAGTTATCTTCCTAATGGAGATAGTTAGATCAGACTGGAATGAGGTACCAAGAGACCTCTCCATTCAGACCTTAGCAGATTTTTACCAAATAATTTTAGAAAAGATAAATGATGATAGATTTTATTATAAGATAAATGAAAATGAGACTGCGAACGCTGCTAAAGCAACTAGACTCATATTAGAAAGATTAAATTTAATCTCTACATCTATAGCAGCTACCCAAGACTATAATAGTAGCTTTGTTAAAGACTTACATTTAGATTTAAAAGCCAAGACAGAAGGATTAACTACCTTCTACACAGACTTTGTTAAATTCCAACAAACTTTGACAAATTATCTTAATAATATGGAAGGCCATAACCTATCTAAAATTGATAGTATTATTAATGAACTTAGACTAGACATGGCCCAAGTAGAAGAAAAATACGAAGAAATTATGAAGGGAATTAAGTTTATATATAATAAACCTTCCCAATTAGAATTAGACTCTCCGTTTATTTTAACTCGTTTAGATAAAATAGAATAAAATGTAGAAACCATAGAAGCTAGGATGGCACACGAATTTGTGCATAAACAAGAAAAAGAAGATGAGGTAAAAGAATATATTAACAATATAGCTAATTCTCTTGTTAAAAATAATGAAGATATTAACAATAATGCAAGAAAAGAGAACAAGACATTTAATGAAGAAATCCTTAGGCAGCTAAAAAGACAAAAAGATTATTCAGACTCCTTAGAAAGAATTGAAAAAAGACTTGAACAAAAACAGGTAACTACCTGTAAATTTAGAGAATCTCCTTATGTAGGAACTAAGGAAGGAAAGACCATAACTAAAAGAATCATAAATGATGGATTAGATAAGACTAGTAAGATAGTTAGCTCAATCCCAAATATTGGACAGAGTAATTGTATGCTCCAAAGACTTGAGGATTCATCCTCCAATGTTAGAACATGCTGGAAGGAGAGAAATTTCACCAATCCTCTCCAATGAAAATAATGGGATGAAGTTGATTGGAAGATTGTTGAAGATTCCATTCATAATGGACAACTGTCAGCCGTTAGATACATAGACTTGTTTAAAGAAGGTGCCACTCCCAAGACTCCTAATTATAACATGACTTACCATTGTAGGAATCATGTGTTAGACAAATCCTATACTAAGCTCCAAGTGTTTGACTCAGAATGGCTTTGATCTAGAGGAATTGATAGGAAGTTCCAATTCCTAACCTTTGGACTCTTTCAAGCAAGAATCCAAGGATTACATAGACCTCAAAATAATATCAACATATTATGCTGTTTAGTAGATAAAAGATTGAAAGATTTTGGGAAAAGCCTTATTGGGATAGCCCAACTAGAAATGTCAGACAATATAGGATACTTTAATGTCATTCCGGTATTTACAGTAACTGTAGACATAGCCAAACATTTTAAGTTAATCTTATACGCTAGTGGCTATAAAGACTATATTATCCCAGACGCTAATATAAATATAGAATTCCAAATCTATGTGAAGCTCTCCCAATTTCCTTACGAAGGAATGCAATCGGGAATTCCTAGCGGTAGACTTAATAAAGAAATCTTAGTTAGAACCAATGTTTCAGACTACAATCATACTTACAGTATTAGGAATACTGGACCTATGAAAGAAAAAGCTAAGAGCCTTTGGCAATTGCCAGAATTTCAAGAAACTAAGACTATACAAAATAAACCTTTGTTTATTAATCAAGACGACGTCACTAGAAATGTTACTATCCAGTTTGGACCTCCTAAGATTATCAATAAAAATATCCAGACTGAAGAAGTTAGATTTAGGAATATGGGAGAAGCCATAATCAATGATCCTTCAGAAGGAGAATGTAGTAGTAAGACTAGTTTTAGTTTATTAAGACAAGCCCCCTATAATTAGACCTAGAAGATCATTTGAAAACAAAGACTTAGTTAGAGAAAAAGTTAGGATCCAAAACTTTGGACATAAACCCTCAGAATTGGATATGAAGACATTTAAAGATCACCTTAAGAAAAGTTATTCTGTTAGATTTCAAGAAAGAGAAAGAATAAAATGATAGCTTAAGAGCGTATATTAAAATTAAAGGAATCTAAGAATACTAAAGAACTTCTTAGAAACCTTAGACTAATAGAAGAAGGAGAAGAAAGACTAATGCCAGCTACACAAGTAGAACCTAATATGCAAGAGATAGGAAGTAGTAGTAGGCTAGAATATGGGCTCCTAGACTTTTTAGTAAACCAATAGGAATAAACATTCCCATTTATTCAAATACGTTGGTAAAGATTAAACCTGATTATATAAAAGACTTTCCAACTAGTGACAAGAGTTTTACTCCCGTTAAGACTATGGCAAGTCAAACCATAAATCTAGTTGGGATATACCTTAACTTAGACAATGTCCAAGATAGGAAGAAGGCCTTAGATGAATGGCATAATCAGATGAACATGTGTTTTGCATCTAATGAACAATGAGATGCAAGTTCATGTGAACAATATGCTGAGCAATCCATTAGGGGTATTGCAAAAGATTATTTAGATAGTTTAAGAAACGCTACAGATGAAGAGTCCTTCCTTAGCTAAGATTGAGAAGATGAAAGAGAACCCAGAAGAAAGATCAGTTGAAGAATATATTCAATTGTTTACATCAGAATTCATTGGAGCTTGAAATTTAGCTAAATCAATGAACAAGTCCTAGCAAAAATTAAGTTAGCCCTCCTTAGCATTTGCAAATTAGATAAGATAAAATGAATATAGCAATAATTATGAGCAGTTATATTACCAAATTAAAGAATTTGGAGAGACCTTAAAAGATGAATACTGTAGGAAGATACCAGCCATAGGACAAATCCCAATTAATGAATATAGGAATTGGCCAGGAGTAGCTGGAGTTAAGAATAACCCCCTTGGCGAAAGAATCAATTTTGCCAAAGACTATATCATATCTAAGAGACGTGATATAACCCAAGAAAAGTTGATAGAAGAGACTTTCAAATAGATCCCTCCAATCAAAGACGAGAGAGACATCGCTCCAATCCAATGAGGTTGTGGAAGTGAATCTAAGAAATTTAAAAAGAAATTAGAATGGACACATTGGAAGTTTAAGACTAGACCTTTAGGATTTCCAAAGAAATATAGATTTAGACCATCTACTACCTTTTTGAAAAAGAACTCTAAGACTAAGAAAAATAGATTTAACCAAAGAAGATATTTTAAGAAGAATACTAGTAAGTATAAGAAGGTTCCTAATTATAGGAAGAAAAAGGATGTAGCTCAATCTAAGACTACCATAAAAGAATGTTAGACTTGCGGCAAAGAAGGACACTTTGCTAAAGACTTCTCTAATAAGAAAGATAAAGAAGGTATTAAGATTATTAATACAATATTAGATTATGCAGATGAAGAAGAGTTAGATATCCTATATGCTATAGAAATATCAGACATAGAAGATGATGACAATACTAGTATCTATAGTGCATATACAGATAGTGACTCGGAAGACTATAATGATGGTACTGATGAGTATGAAGACTCAAGATACTCTAGACTTATATATGATGCAAACTAATCAAGACGATGTAGATAATGAATATTTAGACTTTGAAGAAGCTTGGTATAAGTGTATATTAAGCCCCTTTTTAAAGAAAAGATGGACAGTTAGTAATCCTGAGTTATTAACATATATACCTAGATGTTACTTTGATGAAAGACATTATTGCACATTTGAAATGAAATGTAGCAAGAAAGACTTTAGATGTGTAGAATGTTTGGAGACCATACAAACAGAATTATTTATGGTTTGTGTCATTTGTCAATTACACTACCATGAAAACTGTTGGAGAACTAGATTTAGAGCAATTTATACTGACCAATATGATGCTCAAATAGACTTAGATATTAAAACATATTATGAAGACATTGATAGAAATATAGCCAAAAGATTACAAGAAAATGAAGATAAAAGGAAAAGGAATTTCCTATGATTTAGAAGGATACCGCTCTGATAGTAGTTCAGAAGACCTAACATCCCTAGATTTTATAGATAAACCCCAGAAAGGAATATCTATTCTAGAAAAGAATAATATAGGAATTTCTACTAAACCACATGCTTGTTTTGTAGAAATGTTTATACAACAAAAAGATTATCCTAAAAGACTTTCAGCTTTTATAGATACAGAATGCTCTCAGAGTACTTGTAAGACTAATGCCGTTCCTGAAGATTATTTTCTAAACAGTAAGCAAGAAATCTATGATAAGGTAGCTAATGGAGATCCATTTACTTTATATTTCCAGACTATTTCTATTTATTTTAAATTAGGAAATCAGACCAACAAAACCGTTAATCATCGGTTTTGGATAATGGATCCTCGTCCTAGTTTCACAAGAAACATTATTTTAGGACAAGATTTTATTAGTAAATATCATCCTTATACTCGGTATAACGATAAGATATTAATTAGTGATAAAAAAGAATTTAATATTAAAGCCCCTCTAATAGATCACAAGACTGCCTTTGACCTTATGTAGGTCAAACTCAATTCTAGATCAATACAACATCAGAGTTCTTCAGCTGCGCATGGTGGACCTAGACCTCAACCCAACAAGAAGCCTTGGAAATTACTAAACCATTACAAAAAGAATGCAAGTGTCCAGACCAAAAGTGTTATAAGCAAATAGCGCTTATACAACAAGACATTCTAGATCAAGCCCAGCACACCTTATTACAGGCTCAAGCTATATCCACACAGAGGAAAATGGATATGGAAGTAGAAAAGGAAAAGATTAGGCAATTAGCAGAGTCTACTTTAGGAGAAAATCCCATCGCTAAGTGGGATAAAGACCAAAGTTATTGTGAAATTATCCTTATTAACCCAGACGCCACTATTAATGGTGGAACCTATAGGAAATGATATTCACAAGAAGACAGGGAAGAATTCAAGAAAGACATAGATGAGATGCTTAGGTTAGGCACTATTAGGGAAAGTAAAAGTAGACATAATAGCCTCGCCTTCTATGGTCAAAATGAATCTGAACGTAAAAGAGGAAAAAGACGAATGGTTATAGATTATAGACAATTAAATAAGAATTGTGAATTTGATTCTTATAAGATACCAGACAAGAATAATTTGATCAATTTGATTGAAGAAAGAATTATATTCAGTAAGTTTGATTGCAAATCAAGTTTCTGACAAATTAAGATGCATCCAGACAGTACTACTTGGACAACCTTTAGTGTGCCCTAAGGAAAATACGAATGGCTAGTAATGCCATTTGGATACTTGAATGCTCCTCAAGTATTCCAAAGAAGAATGGATAATATATTTAGACCTTATTTAAAAAGACTGAGATAGAGCATGTAGACCATCTTAAAAAGATGATTTTAGAATTAGATAAGCATGGTATTGTTATTTCCAAAAGGAAAATGCAATTATTTCAGACTGAAATAGATTTTGTGGGAATGTATATAAATAAAGGAAAAATATCCTTAACAGAATACATAACTAAGAAGATTCTTGAATTTTCAGACCAGCTTAAAGATAGAAAACAATTACAGTCATTTTTAGGATTGCTTAATTATGCTGCAGATTTTATAAAAGACCTTGCTTCAAAGAGACAAATTTTAACTTCCAAATTAAAAGGAACAGATAAGACTAATCCTTTTTATTGAACTAAAGATGATTTTGAAGTTATTAGACAAATTAAAGATGCAGTAAAAAATATTCCTGTACTTGAACTGCCCAACGCTGAAAACCAATTTATAGTAGAAATAGACGCATCTTATGTAGTAAAATTTAGAGACTTAGACTTGTCCAAATCAAGGACTAATAGACTCATTAGATGGCAACCATTACTTAATGGTTATGACTTCTCTGTTATACATATTAAGGGAAGTAAAAATTCCATTCCAGACATTATATCCAGAGAACCAATGCTTGCTAACACTAATATGATATCATGTTTTATGTTGCAAACAAAAGACTTAGACAACATGCGGTCCTCTGGAACGAATAGACTGAACAAAGAAGACGTCGCAGACTATCTTAGACGTGTAAGACCAAATGGTGGTGTAACACAAAGACATACTTATATCCAAGACTCTCAAGAAAGACCAATCCTAGAGAACTTTGATGATATCTTAGTTTCTCCTGGAAAATCTAAACATGAGTTGTTTCTCAAAATAGACTCATTGGGAAGATGCATTTCCCCCAATATAAACTCGATCAAAGATATCCAGACTTGATAAAATTTAGGTGAGAATTTTCAGATGATGAAAATACTCTTATAAGACGCTATATGGTGGAATGTGAAGAATAGACTATGAATTGAGTTCAAACAAAATTTGGTAGCCATTGCCAGATTCATAAGGATTCAAAGACTTGCAGTTACCCAACTCAGTGGTACTGCTATCCCTAGACCGTAGACTCAGACTTATGGGCCATCAGACGGTCCCCTCCTGACAAAGACCTGCCAAAAGAAGACAAATTACTTAATGAAGAGATAAACTCATAGTCTTTAAATATTTGTATTTTTTTCTTTAACCGGATTGCTTTTGGTAGCCGGTTACCAGTCGTTTGTAATGCCCTTGAAGCTTATAAAAGGGAGCGTCTAATATGTGTGCAGAGGCATCAGTGGTAAGACTTCCAGTATCAGATATTAGAGAGAGAGTGAGTAATATGTACACGAGTAATATGTACATGAGTGAGTAAACCTCTCATAGTTAGGGGAGAGGGGAGAGTTGTATTTACTTATGCAATGCAATAAAAGTATTTTCTTTTCCAGAAATCTCTTATGTTGAGTTATTATTTTCCAAATTGTCGCCAACTTTCTGTTCATAGAGGACTATTGTGTGGAACCTCTGGTGTAGCACACAAGGTGTTATACTGTTGAACCGCCGTCAGGTGTCGATTTGCCGTGAGCCATTAGCCAGGTGGGCGTTAGCGGTGAGGGCATACATGCAGGAAACGGGTACAATGCCAAAATAGTGGATTGAGGTGCGACACATAAAGTGAGAGTTGTAGGAGGCCGAGACCGGAGAAGAATAGTAGCAAAGCTGAAGAGAAGAAGGAAGAAGGATAAAGATATTGCAGACCAGAAGGAAGGTATAACTCGAACCAAACCCTTCACTATTTTACATATTATTGTTTTAAAAGAATCTTGTATGAGCCTACAGATCACTACAGACTTTTTAGCATTTGTTAATCGAACAAATTTAGACTTAACTTGAGAAATCCAAGATTGGACTCTTACAGACCCTAAAGATAAAGAACTTATAGAATCTGCTTTAACATACGCAGGTGGTACTTTCTAATATATAGACTAGGTTATTGAGTGGTTAGTACGTGAAGTACCTAGAATAGAAATAATTAGAACAGGGATCCGAGATCTCTTTAGACAAAAACTAAGAACTGAAGAATTTGTAGAAGAACTGTTAAGACCTGAAAAATATCAAAAATATACTAGAATACTTGAAGACAGTATAGATGTATTAAAATTTATTAAACGAAAAAGGCTAGCAGAAACCAAAATATTTTAATTAGAGCCAGAAGAATCCGTCCTCTCCTTAAAAACGTAGAAACAGCTGCCCTTAGAACATATCCTAGATTTTTGTCCCCCTTTGGTGATAATAATTTAGACGAATTTATAAATAACGATATAATTGATATTGTTAATCAGATATATAAAGAAACTAGATTGATAAAACCACATTACCGTATAAGGTATTTAAGACTAGAATATTTCCCTGGAAATCCGCTTGCAATTTCTAGACTCCCTGAAGAAACTATTTATATAGACAATCCTCACTATTCAGAACTCTAGTACGATAGTGACGGAAGAAGCTTGAGAAGTAGCAGTAACCATGAAACTTCTACACTTAGACTTCCAGATTAATTAGGCTTTAAAATAAGCTTAAAAGGCCTTAGAAACCATTGGGGTAGAAATTAATATTCTCTAAAACCTTAGAAAGAGAAGTTGGTCTCTAGGCGGTCTATAAAAGACAAACGCGGTCCTTAGACTCATTTGGACGTTAGCTAATCCGCATTCTATCCGCATAGAAAAATCCGCATAGGATCTAGACTCTCTCCCTCTCTCTCTCTCTCTCTCTCTATATATATATATATATATATATTTAAATTTGAGTATCAGATCTAGGTTTGGTCACCCATTGAAGTTGGGGATATGATTCGTCTTTGCTTGTCAGATTTTATTTTGTGTACATAATAGTTAGGAGGGTCACAATTTATTAAAGACAAATAGTGCAGTCCATAGTTGGCATGGTAGTGTTTGATTTTTCGTCAACATATTTGATAGATTAGTATTCATGTCATCTTCATCCATCACACTGATTCTACCCAACTCAAATTGTTTATATGTTTGAAACTGAAGAACAATGACATTGTGAAGATGATCAATGACGATGACTTCGAATTTGTTATCGACAAGTTCCGGTAAAAGAAATTCTACATTTCTTTTGTCAATCTGGAAATTTTGATGAATTTATAAATTTAGTGTTGCTTGAATTTTTTTTATCCATTAAGAATTTATGATGGGTTGGGGTGCAAGATTTAGGGTTTCATTTTAGATGGGGAAAAAAGATTTAAGGCATTTTGGTCATTTAAAAAAATTTCAAACGAAAGATAGACGCCGTCCCAGGTTTTGCTGTCTCAGAGCACGGCACCAGTGGGTTGTTGATCCGACAAGAAAATAGAGAACAAAAACCTGTATATTAGGTGTCTCGCATTGCTGGATGCCGAGCGCCAATACATACCAAGTGAAAACCTGGCCTTACCTTTGGTAATGTCTTCAAAGAAGCTAAGGCATCGTCCTCACCTCATATCCCTTGAAGGAAGTTCTGAAGAAGGCAGACTTAACTTAGAGAATGACAAAGTGGTCCTTGAAGTTTGACATAATTCAATATCAGTTACGAGCCGAGAATGACCAGTAGTTTAGAGGAGGAAATTATCCTAACCTAGCCCTATGCTTGATATGTTCAATGTACACATGTGAGGACAAAACCTTTTTGATCCTGAAAACTGAAGACCGAGTTAGAAGCTGGAAACTCTTTGTAGATTGGGTAACCAATGAACGAGGCACAAGAGTTGAAATAGCCCGTCACCCCACAGGGTTCCATGATCGAGCAGATCAACCTAATGGGCTTCATCACGGGTGTCAAACAATAAAGACGAATATGAAGCAATGATAGTTAACATACAAAAGACAGTTTAGGGCAAATGACATCTCCGTACTATGGGACTCGAGGCTGATTGCGAACCAGATAAATGTAGAAATATGAAGCACAAGACCCAAGAATGATGGCTTAGCACAACAAAGTACGTAATTTGCTCAAGTTCTGTAGGTTGGTCACACTTGAACAATTGCTGAGGAACTGCAATAGCCACGCTTACGTGGCCACTCTAGTCTCAATCTCAACTATCAACACCGACGTTGAAAGGACTATCGAGATAAAATACCTCGAAAAGTTGGATATAAAAGATTTTGAACCTAAGGCTATGTGATGGAGATCAATCACGCACCAAGATGTATGGGTATAATAGTCAACTGTCTGAATAATGAAAAATTTCTAAACAGAAGCCCACAAGTTAAAATTCAAGTCGGCATAATTTTCCCTTAATTCAACATGGCACCTTTATAGGCGATCTTTTACAAATACACTCATGTGCATACTGTGACACCCCGTCCAATAAAATACCGGGTGATTAGTCCTATATCAGATTAAACAGGAATCTCATATGGATCATCCTTAGCATCATTGTTGAAAACTTTTTAAAACTTACTAACCACCTAGTATTCAAAAAGCTAATGTCAAAATTTTAATCTTTCTATTAACCAAGACATAATATAATGCGGAACAACATAAACATCACAAACTGATAGAGTCAAATCATCTCATCAAATGACTAAAACAAAGTCTTACCGAATAAACCATCGGCTAAAACCAAACCAAAATAAATTAACAGAGAGTAATAAATCCCTTACAATCTGAAATGATATAACTGAATAAAACCGTGAGCGACATGCTCGAGATAGACTGATATGAATCCCTACGCTAGGAATAGAAAAATAGATGCGTCTATCCAAATCCTGCAACATCCACATATGCTGCAGTTGCGAATCCCTGGAAGGAAGTCACACCTGGCGTCCCTGTGGCTGGACACCTAAAAGGTTTTGAAAATATTTGATAACAAGGATTAGAACCCAAAACATTTTGAAAATATTTAGCAAGTGATTAAATTGTAATAAATTTAAAATGTATGAATGCTCTTCATATTTAAGCCAGTTTCGCACTCTCGAGGAGAGACTCACCCCTCAACTAATGTGCATACGTAACGCTTTCTTTAAATTCCACCTAGTCCTCTACCCCGTAACTAGCTCTTGACAAAATTCTTCCCTGACACACTACTCTAACCCGAGTATGTCTAAAATATGATCTATAAGTTATTTATCACTTCAACTTAAATAATCATCTTTCCTTTAAGTCCATATAACATTCACACTAGTTATTTAATGAATACAATTTTCTCCATGTATTACATTTCCCGTATATAATTATTTCTCCCATTATATACATAACACTATATTACAACATTCACACATATGCTGAATATATAAATAATCCATCCTACCGAGTAATACCTCACCGGATGTATTCTCTAAAGTGCTATCAACCCAAGCTACTCAGTCCCACCTGAAGTTCCGAGACAATTATGGTCCGCCGAATCAGAACGTAAAATAATAAATGTAATGGAGGCGGTCATATTCCCCCGAGTATGAGGACATCATCTCAATGCCCATCTCTGAAATTGGACGCTATGACCTGGGGATATACTCGCCCTACTCCTCAAGCTAGGGGATTCACCCACATCGCGCAACCTCCCCCGACAACACTTGAGTATATGAATTAAATAAATATCTAATCACTGATATTTATAAGCACACAATATATATATACTATCACACACCGTATATCTATAATTTAAATTCTGGCTTTACCGTGTACAAAATTCCCTAGTACGAGCCTATATTTTTCCCGAGTCTATGGTCCGACTCTAATTTAATTAATTTGCCCATTAATTAATTTATAACATCCCGAGTCTATGGTTCGACTCTAATTTAATTAATTTACTCATTAATTAATTTATTAACATCCCGAGTCTATGGTTCGACTCTAATTTAATTAATTTACTCATTAATTAATTTATTACCTTGGAGTCACTCAACCAATATACCCGGACTTGCTCACTTGGCTCGCATCTTAATATTGCCCGAGTCTATATTCCGACTCTAAATTAATCTATTTCTCTCCAGAATTAATTTAATACCTTGGTGTCCCCCGAACTCATTCACTTGGCCCAAAAATACAATATCCCCAATTAATTATTCAAAATTCTCCTCAATAAATTTTGCACAATTATTAATTTAAGGTTTTCAATTTACTCGATTTACTCAATCTGCCCAGATTTTTAAAATGCCGTTTTGGGGCATTTTGGAACCGTTTTGGAGAAAACGTATTAGAGAACAAAAGTTAGAAAACGTGATTTTCTACAGGGTTAAGCGAATAGAATCGCCATTAACAGCTTCTGTGAAGCTTTTTACCCAGAATTCTCCACTGTAAATCCTAAAGTGTTCAAAATTAACTCTAACCCAACTTAAATCCAAATTCCAATCTAATAATTGTCATCCCAAATACGACATTAACCATGATTCTTCCCGGATTCTTTACAGATAAAAAAGACCTTTCAATTTATCAATTGGTTTCTCCACAATTCATACAAATAAATTATCATTCCCAAATCTCAAAATTTATTTGTAATATCCACAAATTTAAAATCTCAATTTGTGTCTACCCAACCCAAAATCATTAGTTTAACACACCTACTATGATATGAATTGAAGACTACAATTAAATTAAAAGCAAGTTTAACCACTTGCCTTAAGAGTTCGTAGTGTCTGATTATTCTTTGGTGTAGAGATCGTTGTGTGATGAAGAACAACTTCCTTGTTCTTCTTCTTTGGCTCCTAAGAGTCCTCCCTCTTTGTCCCTTACGTTCCCAGATTTCTCCCAAATGAGTTGTGGCTGCCCACAACTCCAAAACTTAGTTTTTTATCTCCAAATCCCGTTTTAATCATATGAGCCTAATTAAAATGGCCCAAATACCCCCGAGTGGGTTCGGTTATGCCCAAAAATACCCCGTGACCCATTTACCACCCCGGGTACACTTTTTCGACTTTCTCGACCCATCCGGACTCAACCGTGCACTCAGAATTGACATCCGAATTAATTTATAAAAATCCTTATCTCACACCCAAATTAGTGTATTCCCGACTCCCGGCTGAGATAAATAAATGCCACGTCACTAATACACGTTATGACGAAATTAAGTTATTAATATTCACTTAGTAACTTAAATTCCATAAATATTAGCTATTTACTCTCCGATTAATATTTATATAAATATTAACGTAATTAATTCAATTAACTTACGACACAATTAATTTAAAATTTTCGAATTATTTAAATATTAAAATGCATTTTTGTAAAGGACTAGGTGGGATTTGAAGAAAGCGTTAGGTGTGCACATTAGTTGAGGGGTCCTCAAGAGAGTGCGACACTGGCTTAAATATGAAGAGCATTCATACATTTTAAATTTATTGCAATTTAATCACTTGCAAAATATTTTCAAAATGTTTTGGGTTCTAATCCTTGCTATCAAATATTTTCAAAACCTTTTAGGTATCCAGCCACAGGGACGCCAGGTGTGACTTCCTTCCAGGGATTCGCAGCTGCAGCATATGTGGATGTTGCAGGATTTGAATAGACGCATCTATTTTTCTATTCCAAGCGTAGAAATTCATATCAGTCTATGTTGAGCATGTTGCTCACGGTTTTATTCAGTTATTTCATTTCAGTTTGTAAGGGATTTATTACTCTCTGTTAATTTATTTTGGTTTGGTTTTAGCCGATGGTTTATTCGGCAAGGCTTTGTTTTAGTTATTTGATGAGATGATTTGACTCAATCAGTATGTGATGTTTATGTTGTTCCGCATTATGGTTATGTTGTTCCGCATTATGTTATGTCTTGGTTAATAGAAAGATTAAAATTTTGACATCAGCTTTTTGAATACTAGGTGGTTAGTAAGTTTTAAAAAGTTTTCGACAGTGATGCTAAGGATGATCCATATGAGATTTCTGTTTAATTTGATATAGGACTGATCACCCGGTATTTTATTGGGCGGGGTCATACATACATTCGAACAAAGTGGACAAAATTCTATGTGAACTGTATGAATGGAGTTGTGGAGCCCATGCTGCCGAAAGATCTCTTTGGCTTGCAGCACAATTTTGCAAGGATAGTGGCGGCTTTATATGCTGACAAATTTGGTGTAGTACGAGGTGTCATATCTGCTAAGAATTCTCCCAAATTAGGAGGCAACTAGCAAGGGACTTGAATCCATTAACAGGTCCCTCGCTTTTTACCCAAATGGGTTTGGATATAGTTGTTCCATCACTAAGAGCGCCAAGAGAATGTAAATTCCTCATTATGACAATCACGATTACTTTATATAGATGATTAGAGGAGGTCAAAGGAAAATGGGTTGAGGATTTACCCACACAACTTTGGGCATATAGAATAATGCCGAGATGAGAAACTTGATAAACTCCCGACGCCTTAGCTTATGGTATGGAAGACGTTATTATAGAGATTGGTCTCCCAACCCTGGGGACCAACTTCTATGAGGATGGATATAACGATGACCGACTTGCCAGAGAATTGGATCTTGCAGATTAAAGAAGGGAGTTTGCCTTGATCTACCCCGTGGCCTTAACAGGATTCAACAAGAAAGTCAAACAATGAGAATTTGCAGCACGTGACTTAGTGACTTGTCCAATTGGGAAAGGACCTTTCAATATTGCCTCGACCGGTGACATAAATCTTACTATTTAGAATAAATGGACTTTGCAAAGCAGACCTTTGAGAAAGATATCAAACCACTTAGACCCACTTTTGTAATACCATTTGAATAAGGCCCATTGCCTTGTAATATCTTTTTAATTAAGCCCCCTACCAATATATGTTTTTTTCCATTAATATTTCTGTAACATAATTAGATACTTTGATGAATTGACAAATAATTTGACTCAATTGAGAGATACTTTGATCAACATATACTTTCATAAAATTACTAGATATTTTAATAAATTGACAAATACTTTGATTCAATTAACTATTATTTTTGACTATTTCCTAGACACTTTGATCATTTTTACAAATACCTCGCCCAAATTAAAAATATTATAAGCTAAAATACATATACTTTTGACAAATTCCATATATATATATATTTGTTATTTTAATATTCTCATAACTTAAAGCACAAAATCTAAATCCTATTGTAGGTGTAAGAAAGAAAACAATATCGCTAGAATTTAAAAAACATGAATCAAACACATGTTATCACATGTCAGAGATGAATGGGAGCGGGATTTGATGGACGTGGAACAAGGGAGAACTAGATATGGTTGTGGCGACCAATATTTAAAAAGGCGTGAGGCAGAGGTGAGGCATAAGCCTCGAGGCACATTGCGGCGTAAGCCTCAAATTTTAAAATAAATAAATAAAATATTATAAAAACAATTCCAACAAATAAGAAAAATAATGTGACTTAACAATTTTGACCAAAAAAAATCCATATTGATATAACTAACAATAAAATAGGTCTAATATCCCCAAGAGAAATCAGTGTATCATCATCAAATAATTAATTATTTAGTATATGTTGATTAATAAGTGTGTACCAAAAGAATATTATAAATATTATTTATTAATTAGTTGTACATATAATCAAGTACATATATATGATATTAGCATATGTATATATATATTAATATTTATCAGTATATTTATTTAAATCAATAAATATATTCTTGTATCATCATCAAGTAATTAATTATTTAGGTTATATTGATTAATAATTTTGTATGAAAAAACTATATGAAAATATTTTTTATCAATTACATAATCAGATTAGTACATATATATCTATATTTATTCAAAGTACAAATTGAATAAAAGTAAAGTAATGTTTAGAAACTAATTTATTTAGTACTATATATATATATATAGATAACAAAATTGGAACATGATCAAATTGGTGCACATATATCTTCAGAGTGTATATATACCAATTCTCTCTCTCTCTCTCTAGATATATTAAAATAACCGAAAAACAGTGTTTGTGATAGAAGAATATAAGTTTTTTTTCCTTTCTTTCTCTGTGTGCCTCAATGAGGCGCAATGAGGTGTATTGAGGCATAAGTCTCTTTTTGGCCTTTGAGGCTTGAGCCTCGAGGCGATTTTTCCCCACTAAGTCTCGAGGCACCTCAAGTGATTTTCTAAACATTGGTGGCGACGAGATTGACGGTGCTGGGGAGAGAGAGAGAGAGAGAGAAAGAGAGAGAGAGAGAGAGAGAACACCGAGTTGTGGCTAGGGGCTCTGTTTTAGTGATCGTCGAAGATGTCGAGCTTTGATGGAGGCTGACGATGAATTGGAATATGGGTCCATTTATGAAATCTAGTGGTTTTGGTGTTTTATGAATATTTTTTGAGGAGAGGAGGGTTTATTTTCGGAGACAATGAAATGGGGGGGTTGTCTTCTCAAATCTTTTGTGAGAGTCTATAGTGCTATTCTCTGTAGGATAAAATGGACCGTACCCCTCTCCTCGGGTCATGGAATGCCATTAGAGGAAGTTCCATCATTAGTTTTGTTAAATTTATTTTCTTTTTATTAACTTTGGTGTTTTCTCAAAAGAATTGTTCGAATTTTCTTATGAATAAGATGTAGCAGTGCACTTTGTGTTTGTTGAATTCATCTCCATATGCATGTCAAAGACCAAGTCCATAAAATCGGCTAAAACAGATAACTAGGTTGTGACAAATCCTAATAAAGGGGCGGACTTTAATGAATTTGAGTAGAACTTAACAAGATCAATCTTAAGACCTGAAGCGGCCCAATTAATTAGACTTCATCTCAAGATTAAGTGGTTTTGATGACCAAACCAATTCAATATGACCTAATAAATCGGTCTAAGATGACTTATTAAATTGGTCTGAGATGACTTATTCAATTGGTCCCAGATGGCCTTTTAAGTCAGTATAAGATGGCGTAGCAAATCGGTTCAAAGTGACATACTAAAATTGGAAGTCGATCACGAGTTACCCCCTTCCAAATAAGCATGTGAACTGCTTAGCCGTATTTTTTAAACGACCATAATTGGTGTGTAATAGGTCGTTCATTACTCCACCTGCATTCATCCATTAAATCGTATTGTTTAGATTCTCCTTTGCATCTTATGATCAATTATACTGTTTGTTGGTACATTTGAATAATGATAGCATTAAAAACATACAACAAATTTATAGATAAAAGGAATGATATTTCATTAAATAACATGCGACCAGAGGCCTTACATTTAAAGTGACAAAAGAAAAGAAAGGTGCTAGAGGCCTTTGCATCAACTTAAAACAAGAAAATAAAGTCAAGGGGCTAGGGGAACTTCAGACCTGATCAACCTCATCGTCCTCCACATTAGGGTGAAAGGAGTTCTCCTGGTTTACCTTGGATTTGGGAAGAGAAGAGGGGGGTGCAACTGATTTGTTGGGGGAGCCTTCAGGGACCTTTTCCTTCTTGAGGTCGGCAATCCACCCCTTGTTGAAGGTGTCGGAATGGTAGTACTTAAGTTGGGCGGCCATGTTGTTTACCGCCTCCTTGAAATTGTCATCATAGGCCCTGTCAAGGTCCTCCTTCACATTGGTGAACTCTTTCGGCCTGAAAGGGTAAAAACTTCTTCAGTTCCAACAACTCATGGTCGGACGAACACTTATCCCTTGTAATCTGTAACCTGCTTCAGCTTGTTCGGTCATATCAACGATCTTGTTGCCTCATTCCGCATTGTATTGGCCTGGTGAAATGGTACCTTGTTCTGTTCGGCCACCTTTGTCAGCCTATTGCACTAGTCCATGAGTCCTACAGTGCCACACCCCAAAATTAAATGTAGAACTTCAAAGTACACATACCAAGATAAGATTCTGTATGTGATAATTAGAAGGCGTTCATTTGATCGTGCTTCCAAGGCCGACATATTGTTTGGCAGCATGAAAGCTCTCTTAAGACCATAACCGCTTTGCAACTCTGACTGATTGAATCAACCACAATTAAAAGCTACTAACTAGTTTTGAAAACAAACGACTAGAGGTTTGGCCGAGGAGCAACGAGAGAGGACTGTTGGGAAGGTGGGGGAGGTTGGTTGGATGGGGCCGATTTGTTGTTCCTTCCAGAAGCAGCCATATCGGCAATAGCCTTGTCGACCTGGGATTGAGAAGAAATGGCTTTGCTCTCATTCTCAGTTGTCCTCTATTATTTTTGCCCTTTCTCTACCATCATACCAGACGTCTCTTGGAATACTAGATCCTTTAGCAGTTTGTTTTTCTTTGCCGGTTGGATCGATAGACTTCTAGGCAACTTGTGCCTATTTGTTCTTGACCGCTAAAAGGTCAACTGGAACATTTGGTGCTGTCGCCATCTGCTCGTCTTAGTTTGGTGGTGGTTGGCTTCATCTTACTTGGACCAACCTGAGATGGAAGGTTGGATTCTCTTGAAATCTAGCAAGGAACTTTTTGGTTGGGTTCTTTTTGCCAATAAAGTCTCTGTCTGTCAACCCCTTCCACAAAAACTTAAGAAGTGGGCCGATTTGAATTTTCAATTAAGCCCTTAGCGATCCTATGCACGCACCAGGTGCATTTGCATTGAGAATCGAAAGGGCCGCCGAAAATTTGGTGTCATTTGCGTAGATGTTTTTTCTAGGCTGTAGAGGGTTTATACCACGTAGATTGAGTAATTAACTATTGAAAAAATTAATGTTAAGTAATATATTAGTTTGATAAGATAATATTTAAGAGAGGAATATGTCCTTCCGGAGAGAAATAGTTTTTTCTTTATATTATTATTTTTATTGTTCTCTCCACATTGACACTCAATGGTTGGATTGGATAACTCGAAATGTCAGCCAAACTAGATTTGTCACAAAGAGTGCCACGCCAAATTTTCTTTAGTCTTCTCCGGGAGTTGACAAAATGGTTGACATTTGAATAATTGATGATATCTTAGGGTTTTATTGAAGATCACCCCACACTCAGGTTTAAAATGGAAATAACCCCAAAAAGAAGGGGCTCTTGTATATTAGTCCCATTTAAAAGAGTTTTCGTTATATAAGTCCTATTAACAAAGCAACTCTTAAATAAGTCCTATCAGCCTAAATTAAAATTATATATGACCAAAATACCCCTTTCATCTTGAAAAGAACTAAACATTAAATATCTACCAAGATTCTTGCCATCGCCACCACTACCTGCCGCCGTTGCCGCCACCACCTTCCGCCTCCACCACAACCTGCCAGCGCCACCACCACCACCTCCTAACGCCTCCACCGCAACCTATTGCCACCACCACCACCACTGCTACAACCACCACAACGTGCCACCATCACCACCACCCTGTCATTGTACTGTCGCCACCACAATTAGTATTTTACTAAGAAGCTTAAAAGAAGAATAAGGAAATAATTTTTGAATTAGTGATCCATTATTACAATAAAAGAGAAATAAATAAAAAAAAGAGTGAAACAAAACTTACCTTAAAAGTAAATATCTACACTTGCAATAAAACTTTTCAGAAGAAGAAGAATGGGAAGAAGAATAACAAAAGAACAATCAACTCATACCTAAATTTTTATTTTGAGTGTAATTGTTTACTTAAGAAAAATTACTATACGGTGGTGTGCTCGAATGGATTAGATGAGAGAGAGAGACGATGCGGTGGTGCTCAAGTGTTTTAGATGTGGGAGCTAGGATTTTTAATGGGTAGTTTAGAGAGAGAGAGAGAGAGAGAAATGATGCGGTGGTGCTCGAATAAATTAGATGTGGGAGCTAGTGTTTTTTTACTTCCAAGATATTTCAAAAGTAGGACTAGTAAAGTTAAATTAAAGTCAATAGGATTTAAATAAGGTTTACCAAAAAAAAAGGATTAAATACAATTATTCCCAAAAAAGAAACTATCAACTTTCAATCGTATTAGTAAAGAAGGGTTGACCAAAAAATAGGACTAAAATGCAATTATCTCCCCAAAAGAAACTATTTTCCAATTGTATTATATCGGGTAAACACAATTTCACTTGCACTTTCATTAGTTTAACTTCCAATTGATAATTATCTGAAAAATGTACATTGTGCCACTTTCATTAGTCCGACTTAAGTGCCATAATGCATACAGTATGAAAAGTAATATACCATAAATTAACAATTGATAGATCTCACAAAACTTTCGAACCATGAGTCAAGTGTGAGACAAAAGGTACGTAGCATGTAGCTATAGTAGCCTAGTTACATCCCTAAGCGTATAGCATGTCGTATTAGTAGCCTAGCATGTAACTAGGGGTTAAAATGCTCGCATCTCATGGTGGCCAGCTATCATAGTTACTAAGGGTGTATTTGATTGACATGGAAAATTTTTCCATGGAAAATAATTGTTGTGACTCATGTTTTGTCTTTGTAGTACGTTTATTGTGAATACTTCATATAAGAACACTCATTCACATAACACGTGCTCCATCTCAAACCTCAATTTTAGTAGAAAATATTTCTTATCCACCCACCAAAGAATTGGTTTCCATGGAAAATAGAAAAAGTAAGACCAAAAACTCTTATATTTTTCAGTCATTTTCCAACTTCTCATTCAAATGAACTATTTTTATGCATTTTCCATGTTTGCAATCAAACGCACCCTAAAGTTTCAATATGGGACAAGCGTAATGTTATATACTAGAAGTGTAGATATCATGATTTTGAGTTTTAATTTTTAAATATTAGTCACCCATCACTCAATGATACTTTACTAGTCTTGGAAGACTCGAATTTCATTTACATCTATGATATAAGAACTTCATTGCTTGAATTTTGTTTGAGAAAAATGGATTAATATTTTCTGTAGTTAAAGGCAATCCACTATATGTGTCAAGATTGTAAATGTAGCAAAATCATAATGTTCTACTCCTCTAATGACTCATGATCGCTAAAACTGTCTTACACGTAATAAAGTTGCTTGCAACGCTCTTGCCAAAATGTCCACACTATCATTACTGTTCACCGACTAACGGATATGGGAAGAAACTTGATTTTGTCAAAATTCGAAAAATTGCCCAAGTGAGATATAAATTCCAGAAAAATACTTCAAGATCGAACCCCAATCTCTCTTAAAATGTGAAACGTAAGCGTGAGTATATATTTCTGTAACAAGGGCTAATTATCACAAACTATAGGGTTAAAGTTCTGTGAGCGCATGTTGTCTAGTGTGCTCCAAATATGATGCTGATGCACCTACCAGATGTACAAAATCAGTTCAATTTAGAGAAGATTGATATGGTTAATTAAGCTCTACTTGTATTGTTAATCTCACTCTTGTTTGTGTTTGACAGAGTCCTTTTACACAACTGAGGTTACGGTATGGATATAGTATTTTTCAACGATTATGGGCAGAGTTGTTTGCAAGGGTCCTGAGCTTCAGTAGCTGGCTTGAAGATTGTTGGACAAGATATCAAAGATCTTCTTCCAGTATGAGTTGACTTCCCATTCACTTGGTATACATTAGTTGTTTTAGCCAAGCAAATTGTTAGAATTGAATTTTTATTGCCATTTTTTTCACTCAAGGACAAATGGTGAGTGCACTTCAGTTGTGTTATCGTATTGTATGTTATTAAGTTGACACGAATTTTTGCCTGATGTTCTGGAAGAAGATTGAGTTGTGAATGGATTGATTTCTTCCAGAACTTCCGTGCAAGTACAATTTCATAGTTACTAGTATGATACAATATATGATAGGTATAGTACAATATACGAGTAATGAGTTGATACGCATCACATGATTGATAGCAAGTGACACTTTTATTATAAGTGCATCGATCGGTTTCTCTGCTAGAAATAACTTTCAAATATCACGAACTTATTTTTACTATAAAATACTATCTTAATCTAATTTTTACTTCAAAATATCACATTGAGGGCTACCACATATTTAAGGTGTAAAAAATCATTTTGCCCACTCTCCCTTCTCTCTACACATTCAAGCCTCCCAACGTCTCAAGCCTTTCAACTTCAAAACCTTAAAAGCTTCAAAGATTTTAAGATTATAGTCGTCCAAACATATATAATAGACATTGTTTGATGAAAAACATGTTAAAACCCATGAAAAACATATTAAAAATATGTTGAACAACAATAATGTGTTAATCTTTGGTATAAAGAATGTTTAATAGCTCTTATATGTTGAGAAAACACCACATAAATAATAAACCCTAGCGTACAAAATCCTAGCTGATAATCCAGTGGTTAGGCATCCTGATTTTGAATAAAGATCCAACATTTGTCATGTTTGCCCCGAATCAAATATGGTATGAAAAATCGGAGTAAAACATCATTCGGTATAATTATCCCGACTATATGCGTTTAATTCGGCATAATTAACCTGAGTATATGCGTTTCATTCGGTATAGTTACCCATAATGAGACTTTTCAAGAAAAAAAAAATTATATATACATTCCATTCGGCATAATCGCCTCGAATATATGCATTCCATTCGGCATAATCATCCTGAATGGAAATTTTTCTTAAATTTTTTTTTAACTTTGATTCGGAATAATCACTCTGAAAATCATTATCTTCTTTGGGGGCCCGATACCGAACCCCTGTAAAGTTCCCATTTTCGGATTTAATTTTTTCTAGTATTAAAAAAACATATTTGTGCAACAAAAATTACCTGGAACATAATATTTTGGCAATTTTCATTAGTTTTAGAGTTGCCACACCCATTGATATCACCTCAATTAGTTGTAACTTCAATATGATAAGTTCAATGACTGAAAACCCTAGTTATTATGTTGTTTCAATAATTAATATGATAATTTATTGGTGAAGTTGGTATAGAGTTTGAATGGACAGTTTATGTAGGGTTTTGAGTGAGCATGGTTGAGAGAAAGTAAAATATATATATATATATATATATATATACTATGTGGTGACCCTTAACAAAAAAATATAAAAACTCTCTTGTGATATTTTGAAGCATTTTTTGCAGTGCCCTTAAAAACATTTTATTTTTATGTATTGCGGTACAAAATCTGTTCGTATAGACAGTTCAACATTATGCAAAAGCCTTTATCGTAAAACGAATGAAAGTTCATTTTTTTAATGTTTGTTACTTCTGTAGTTATTTATTTATTTATTTATTCTTACGATATCGAGGTTACAATAGGATGTTTGCCACAAGGTAAGTGTTTAGAGGTTGTACTTGTATCATTAGAAGATTATAAGATAAACATATCTATGCATTTATTATTATGTTCTTTTTTTTACGTTTTGTGCCATATCACACTTTGCATGTTTTACGTACTTTTGAAGTATTCAGTGTCACTTCATTTGTAGGAGAGAGCCCCCTAGCAATTATTTTCTTTATCAAATTAATGCATATTTTTAAGTTTCATAATTCGATGATAAAGTTTGAATCACATAATAAATTACTTCACTAAAACTTTAATTAATATGTGGCCGATTGGATTGTTTGATTACACAAATTGGTCACTTAAGAATTAAGAAATTGTAAATGTATTCACATAAAATGGAATTAAATCCAGTCTAGGTAACTTTTTTTGGGGTGTGCGTGTTAAATTTCAGATTGTCTAGTTTCAAATTTCGATAAAATGAACTAATTTAAGTTTTTATAAATTAACTTGAATATGTGAATTTTCAAATATGTTTATTCTTGCTACTAAACAGTAATAATAAGATAATTCTTGATTGAGTGAATTTTCAATAGGGTCTTCATAACATGTGCTTCATGGGCACACATACCATAAAAATAGTAATATATATATAATCATACAAAGCTCTCATAGTTAATATTTTGAGACTCGCAACATGTTTTATAAGAGCACATATTACCATTTTTTGCCCTATAAAAGTCACTGTACATATTGTTGGAGTTGAAACCTTTGGTGACAAAAGCTGTAAACTTTGAAAATCTTAGTTGCCTTTGTTGTCTTTTACTTTAAAGAAAGAGAAGAAGAGTTTTTCCAAGCTAAGGCTTTGTCCCACATCGGTTAAACGGTTCAAAATGGTGTTGTAAAATGTGTAAACGCGGCGTGTGATACCGATTTAAATTAATTGACAAGTTTTCAAGTAAACCTTATTTAATTGGAGTCTATTTTTAAATCAAATTAATTCAGCCCCTAAACATGCAACTATGTGTGTGCGTGTGTCAACCCATAAATAAATAAAGCACGTGACACAAATATTCAGGAAAAATTCCCGAAGGGCAAAACCTTTTATTTCTAGAACTTTGAAGAATTCACAAGACCATTGACTTACATACAACCTGATAATCGTCCACAAGTGTAACGCACGATGTCTTCGTCAAACCTTTAAAGCAACAACTAGAAACGCCGTTGGCTGGAATCTCCCGCAAGAACTCCAGGTGGTCAGCAATGAAGAAGAAAACGACTTTTCCACAAGTGTGAACTTTATAAAGACTCCCTCCACAAAGCACGTAGCTCTCCGGTTGTAGAGTTCTCCCCACAAAGAATAAACCACAACAAAAGTGTGTTCTTCAACAGCAAAACAATTCACCAAAGCATATTGGGATTTTTGTGAATTGTAAACAAAAAGGGATTAAACCCTAAAAGAAGAAGTCAAAAGAATTCTACAAATCGCAGTTTTTCTGTTCTGTAAAACGCTGGGACTTCTTAATGAAAACGAAACCATTTAATGAGTATTTATACAAAAACGCGCCGCTTCGGAATACGAGCTCGTTCGAACGAGATAAGGGTTTCGCGCGAACGACGTACAAATGTCATTTGAACGACATCGCGCGACACCGCCATGTCATTCGAACGACTGTTGCTTCAAAAAATTAATATTTTAATGTCCGCTCCAATACTTAGAAAAAATACTCATTCTCAAATTTTGATGAAAAAGTCCACTCCAACACTTAGAAAATATTTTTTGAAAATATCCCAAAAGCTCTAAGTAAAAAGTTAAGGGATTAAAAGCATAACCTTACCAAAGTAAACTTCGCGGAGTCTTTTTGATGAAGAACCTTGATATTCGGATCCGTCTTTGATGCTTGAATGTTCTTGAATGCTCTTCGACGGTGTAGCGATATATGACATACTAAATTGATAACGAACTTATAAAAATATGTCTTTACAAATCTCCCCGTATGTCTATGCCGGTACATACATAAAAACATCCGAATTATCAAATACCAAAATGCCTATACAAATCCACCCTCCCGTTGAAAATTTGCAAGATCTCAAACTGTTCTTCAAAAAGTCTTCATCAAATCTCAAAGCTTTTCTCATCAGGGTGCGCAATAGGTGATCATCAATCTTTGTACCTACACACATGAGATAAAGCAAAAACCTTCGTGATGCATGGAGTTTGAAATGATATAAGAATAAAGCATTAATAAATCAAATCTCCCCCATAATGTAAAAACTCCCCCATAACATGATAATTCTTTCTCTCCCTTTTTATGATGTCCCCAAATAAACATATAAGAAGAAAAAATCAAAACATGGAGTGTCACGATAAAATGTGTAGCAATCAAGAATCAAGCTACGCGCATGCAAAGGAATATCCCAAAAACATTCACAAACTATTTTTGGATTTTTTTAATTTTTCATACAAAAATAAGATACCAAAAATCACACCATGGATTTAAACTCAAACAACCAAGTCATGAAAATGGAATGAATGGGTGTGAACACATTCGATAGGTAAATAAACTCAATCAATCATATGTGCACGATGCGTACGTGTAATCCTAATGAATGAACATCAAAAGTATCCTTAGGTGTAAAAATTTATTGAATTTAAATGACATTGTCTTATACGAATCAACAAATCAAAGTCTAAATGATTTCCACACCAATAACGTCCAAAACTATGTAACGCTTTTTCAAGATTTTCTAGGACATGCAAACCCGTTATAAAATCTCCAACCAAACTCCCTCAAAAATATCTTCTTTTAGAGGTGTATAAACTAAATTCTCAAACTTTGGAGAATTGGTGCAAAAACCTAAATGGCCCATAATTGGCATGAATTTCTTTTTATCGCCTTTAAATTTTTTCGGGGCTCTTTTAAACCTCTTTGGACCCCGGAGAGTAAAATTCCTTAATTTTGTAGGTCCAATTTAACGGCGGCTTAAACGCAAAGGATAGATGAGTACCTTTCGTATCCCTTCACCGTTTTCAAACAAAACACACAAACGACTCTTACATGCACAACTTTTTTATCAAGTTTTATCGCGCTTGGTTCATTTTAAGGACAGGATTGAAGTGAAAACACCCAACTAACATGTGATAATACAAGAAAAATAATCAAACAAATCCATTCATGTGTGCAATAAAGGAAAACATGAGTCAAACATGTAGAAAGTAACACTTAATTACATCTTAATAACTCCAAACATTATAAAGCACATGGATGAATTGACATATAATCTCAAAACACTATCAAATAGTCACATGGATAAATGGAATGGAATTGTGACTTGGTCATCCTAAGTGTTCATCCATAAAAGGTGCAAATAAAATACAAAACTCTTTTTGGATTTTTCAAAAATTTTATCAAAATAAAATACTTTTTGTATTTTTCAAAATTTTTCAAAAACAAAAATTTATACAAAAAGTACATGTCACAACGCTAGCAAACACAAATATCATGAAACAAAAACTAGCGTATGACAAACATGTGAACACAATCATTTATACGATATGGCAAGAAAAGAATCATGTGTAAGCAAACGGGAATCAACTTGTCTAAAATATAGTGCCTCTAAAAGTGATTTCCTAACCCAAATAGATGTGAAACGTCATGTTGGGGATTTAGGAACCAAGGGAACACTAGACATAAACTTCCTAGGACATTTTCCAAGATCAAAACAAAAACGCCTAAGGTGACCTTTTCTACCACAATATGAACATGTGTAAACGGGTGGAATGACACCTATGGCTTGACCTTTTCTAATATCCTTGAAATTGGTTGACCCTCTAAAACAAATAATGGTTTTGGCTCTAGCACTAGAAGCATGAGAACAAGATGAGCCATTACCATCACTATCAAACCTACTCGAGTCTGTCAAATCATTTTTTATCTTCAAAATTTTTGACTCAAGCAAAGAATTAGACTCTTCCAATTTAAGGGACTCCTTATTCAAATTATCAATCAAACCTAGAAGGTTTTCTCGCTCCCCCTCAATTAAAGCAAACTTTTTCCTAAGAGTCTCTTCACGTGCCACAAACTCATTGACTAAACTATAACCTGATAATCGCCCACAAGTGTAATGCACGGTGTCTTCGTCAAACCTTCAAAGTAACGGCTAGAAACGTCGTCGGCTCTAATACCAATTTGAAGAGTGCACGTGCGTTCAAACACATAAATTATTTAATTAAATTCAGTTTTTTCAATTAAATCCTAAAATCATGCATATAGGTGTGATTGAAATAAATTTGATCATGGAAGAACATTTAAACACACAAATGAGGAAAAATCCCTCAAAGGGGCAAAACCTTTTTATTTTCACTATTATTTGTATATAACGGTTACACGGATTACAATGAAAATAAGAGTGACATACGAAATACCCTCAGGTGTCAATTTCGATGTCGTCGGCTGGAATCTCCTGCAAGAACTCCAGGTGGGCAGCAATGAAGAAGATAACGGCTTCTCCACAAGTTACCTCAGATGAGTAAAAACGATCCTCTTGAAGGTTTAACGATTCATATACATAGATGTGAGTGTTTATATGAATAAAGAAGGCATGGAACCTTAAAAAGTGAAGTCCATTTTCTGGGCTGTTAATCGCAGAAATCGTGTGTGAAAAAGACTTGGAAAACGTGTAGAAAGTGACCATATATTTATATGAAAATCGAGGCGGCGTCGTCGCTCGAACGAGATAGGCATCTCGCTCGAATGAAGGACACGTGTCATTCGAACGACATCGCACGAGATGCTTATCTCGCTCGAACGACAGTGTGAACTCGTTTGAATGAGCTCGTCGACTGAGGCGCTCTGCTTCTACACTTAGAAATTTCTCCTTTCGATAAAAAAGATTTCAGACTTCAAAAAATATTTTTCTGAAAAATTCCTAAATATTTATGCAAATATAAACAACTCCAATAAATCATTATACTAATATTGCGTAGTGGAGTAGTGGGAATGGGTTGAGCAACACATCACATGTAGAATGATGCCGTGTGAAGATGATGGATGCATGGATTCGAATCAAGGCCGTCATGAATGATCGTGTAGACGTGCCGAATGTAGCGATATCAGATATACATACTTGCGATCTAGGATAGACAGAAAATTCCTAGATTCTACCCCAGACATTTATAAAATTATGTCCTTACAAATCTCCCCCTATGTCTATGCCGGTACATACATAAAAAATTCGAATTATGCAATCTCCAAAAAACAAATGACATAAAAGATAATATTCCCATTAAACCCTCAAACTGAGAATACTAAATGACATGTCGCCAATTAAACGTCAACATCTTCAAATCTTCATCTCTTTAAAAACTCCTAAAGCTTTTCTCATCAGGGTGTGCAATCCAAAGATTATCAAATTTGTACCTACACACATGAGAAAAAGCAAATACCCGTGACAAGCAACAGTTTGAAATATAATGATATGCAAAAATCAAATATCAATTACGCTTAAGAAAATCATTGATAAATAAACCAAACACCAAAATAATTCTCCCCCATAATTCTTATACGAATTTGAAAAATGAATAAACGCGGTGTGTGATACCGATTTAAATTAAATCGTAAATTTCTATTTTGGCACACTTATTTAATTAGAGTATATTTAAACCAAATCAAATCATCCCCTAAATATGCAACTATGTGTGTGCATGTGTCAACCCATAAATAAATAAAGCATGTGACACAAATATTCAAAAAATCCCCGAAGGGAAAAACCTTTTATTTCTAGAACTTTGAAAAATTCACAAGACCATTGACTAAAATATTTTTATCCTCTTTGGCATAAACACAAACCATCGAATTTTTAAGGTCCTCTAATTCTTTTTCTAAAAATAGGACCCTATCATCACTTTCCTTTTTGGACAATTTTAAAGCAACAAAGTCATGGTCCAAGGAAATAATTTTTTCACGATAAAAATCTCTTTGATTTTGAACCGTTTGCAAAAGATTTAACAGGGATTTAAAACGAGAATTTTCTTTTTTCCAAAAAAGCAATTGTTTTAGCAAACGTCAAATTCAAATGATTTATATCATCAAAACTCTGACTCGTGTCATAAAAGTGGGGAATCCGATTACCTAAGTGCTCCATTGAAAAATTGCGATTTTCAAAATTGATTTTCAAAACAAATCAATATCACACAAATTTTGCGGAAAATAGGAATACACGATAAATTAGCGCAACCCACTCTCATACCAATTTGTAAAACATGAGAATGCGGTGTGTGATACCGATTTAAATTAACTCGCAAGTTTCTAAGTAAACCTTATTTAATTGGAGTCTATTTTTAAACCAAATTAATTCAACCCGTAAACATGCAACTATGTGTGTGCGTGTGTCAACCCATAAATAAATAAAGCATGTGACACAAATATTCAGGAAAAAATCCCCGAAGGGCAAAACCTTTTATTTCTAGAACTTTGAAGAATTCACAAGACCATTGACTTACATATAACCTAATAATCTCCCATAAGTGTAACACACGGTATCTTCGTTAAACCTTCAAAGCAACGACTAAAAACGCCGTTGTCTCTCGCAAAAACTCCAGGTGGTCAGCAATGAAGAAGAAAATGTCTTCTCCACAAGTGTGAACTTTATAAGGACTCCCTACACAATATCACGTAGCTCTCTGGTTGTAAAGTTATCCCCACAAAGAATAAACCACAACAAAAGTGTGTTCTTCAACACCAAAATAATTCACCAAAACATATTGGAATTTTTGTGAATTGTAAACAAAAAAGGATTAAACTCTAAAAGAAGCCAAAAGAATTCTGTAAATCTGTGACACCCCGCCTAATTAAATACCGGGCGATCACTCCTTTATTAAATTAAATCAAGGTAAACAGTTGGTTCATTCTCAGCATTACTGTCGATAAAAATATAAACTTTCCAATTTAACACCCTAAATAATTAAGCTAAGTGTCAAAAACATTTTCATACAAACTTCCAAATTTTAATTAAAGAAAAAGATTTATTTATATAAAACAACATTTCTACAATTGAGAATCACACCCCGATACCAAATAATATAACACATTCGTCAATCGAATGCCAACATATGAAAACTAAAATCACAAGTCCATACTGAATAAATCCCAAAGAACAATACTGGAATGACTGAAATATAAATATCCCGATAACAAATAAATAAATGGAAAGGACGACATGTGCCCAATAAATGAGAGTGCTAGAAGGGGAGTCAATAAAAGAAGCTGTCTACTCAAGTAACCTGCAACTCCCACCTAAGCTGCAGCACGTTCCTCTCAAGGGATCCCAAGCAAGACGCCCCTGTGGCTGGGCACCTGAAAATATACATATATATATACAAGAGAGAGAGAAAAAGAAACGGGTCAGAGCCCGAAAGTGTGTTTGATTTTAAAATACGTTTAGCAAGTATTTAAATTGATACAGGCCAATGCAACATCATATTAGTGCGTCACTTTTTTGAGAAATACTCACCTCTCTTCTAAATGTGCACACCTATCGCACTAACATTCCCAATGGTTTTGTTTTATCAAAAATCGCACTCGTCTTCATAAATGATTTAACTTAACTTAGGTTACTCGTAAGATTTACAATTCAACGATTCAATTTTAAAAAGAATGTTCCAATTAGTAACCAAAGTTCTCCATTTTAACTATATAAAATCAATGGGTTTCCCAGTGACATATTATATATTTATTCAAAATAAGTATTCATAATTTAGTCCAGAATTATTCCTCACTTATAACGTTACAACAATAGTTTAAATTTCTCAATCAAGATATATATAAATTACTCGTATAACTTATATATATATAATCTAACAGCACCAACATATAGACTATGGTGTAGGTATACTCTGCTTTCTCAAAACAAATATTTTTAATTATCAGTCAACAACCATGTCCTACATATCAAATCACGGTAGGTAGTTCCAAATTTCAAAATTTCATATATATATATATATATATATATTAATTACTCGTATAATATATATTGTAACAGCACCCCAACTAAAATTATGGTGCAGGCATACTCTACTATCCAAAGCCCCATATCACTCATTTTAAGGGGAATACATTCGGAATCACTCTCGAAATGTATTAACATACATACACAAACAATATTGAGGCGAAGAATAGATTCCAAGTCTCTAAGAGGATGGCACATACCTGCGTCTCTTAGGACCGTCTGAACTATCACGTCGTTAGCCTGTACCAAGGATATCTATCTTCTAGGGTACAAGTCAATATCCCCCATAAAGGTTCCATCGAGATAAGACTTGTCCCAGCGCGGTAACCTCAGGGATAGCAAGTAGCGTGGGTATGATTTTTCACATGCATATCATATATGTACACACAATCATATAAATATACCACTTTATCATATTAATATAGGTTCTTCTCATCACCCGTAATTATACCATTTATCCTTAATTTCACAGTTATAGAATTTCGTATAAGGTTTTATTCCTAACCTTAACTCGAAGAGTTTTCTCACTTATTACCTAACACTCATGGGCTACATCCTCACAAATCTGAATTTCAGTAAGTGTCTTTATTAGGTTCCAACGTAACTCTCTTACGCACCTCACCCTTTAAATTCATAAATCCACTAACCTAAAGTAAATATCCCATAAATACCATTTTCATTAAAGATTAAAGGTTCCAACATTTATTCATATACCCTACTGGTCCTCAATGTCTCCCAAATCAATTCATCAAGAGTGCCTAAGAATGATATCACGACAATTTGAATTTAACGCATTTAAAGAGGGAATTAGGAGTCTGTCAGGAGGGGTCGA
The DNA here is from genome assembly GCA_949130495.1 of Sambucus nigra. NCBI lineage: Eukaryota > Viridiplantae > Streptophyta > Magnoliopsida > Dipsacales > Adoxaceae > Sambucus > Sambucus nigra. The sequence goes on along the minus strand of OX422210.1, from coordinate 90,966,612 downwards.
TCGATCGAAGCTTGGGGCTCGATCGATCGAACCTTCGATCGATCGAAGCTCTAGGCTCGATCGATCGATCAAGCAGGTCTGGGCAAAATTCTACAGAATGCAGTTACGGGTTTCATCCAACTTTTTCATCTAAAATGATGTGTTTCCATTCTAATTGCCCCAAAAATTCTACTATCATCATTATAACATTATACCAGGTGTTTATAACGTAAAGCATGCGTGTAACTATCATTAAACATGGATAATTAACTCAAAATCCCATCTAATCATCAAGAACCCTAGAGTTTTCCTAAAACAAGGTTCTAATCTGTTTTTACCAGAAATTCCTTCTAATTTAACATCAAAATTTCGTGGGTTATATTCCTCTTCATGGCAAGGGTTCCAGAATTTCCATATTATCAAAACTACATGCATTATCCTAACAAAATTTGAGTTTTCTTCCATGGTTTCCATCTCTAAACAATCCTAGACTAATATAAAGATTGCATTAACGAAAAATACGCAAGCCAAATACTTGCCTGGGATTTTGGTATGAAGATTCCCGGATAATTTTGGTATGGCTGCGTTCCTTGTCTCGTGATCTACGCGGTGGTGGTGGTGGCGGTGAAATCCGGTGGCTTTTTGGCCTTGGTTTGCCTTGGAGCTCTCTCCTCTCTTCTCCAATGGCCGTCACTTGCTTTGTGAAAGTTATAACCCTAAAAGGATAACCTAATGGCTGATAAATATGGCTGAAATTCGTGGGTTTAATTACCCAATTATGTAAAATGACTAAAATGCCCTCCCGGGGTACTAATTAGGCCTAAAAACGCTCCGAGACCCAAACTAAACCCCCGGGTACACTTTTCTGACTATCTCGACCCTTCCGGACGCGTTGGCGCACTCAAAACGACCATACGAACAACTTATAAAATATTTACTTTTTATTTAACAAAATTAGTCCCGACGTGACACAGGCACGTCCCAACTTAAATTTTCGAAATAGTCATTTAATTCACATATGACATTCAATATAACAAATATAATATATTACTATGCTCATTTGTAATATTTAACAAGTTTCCCATAATTACTAACTCTCGTCACGTTAATAATTATAACATATTTAATTTTCGGATTTTTATTAAATAAACCGTCACATTAAATTTAATAAATCCCTAAATTAATATAGCATAAAAATACGGGGTATTACAAAATCGCAATTTTTCTGTTCTGTAAAATGCTGGGACTTCTTAATGAAAACGAAACCATATAATGAGTATTTATACAAAAATGCGCCACCTCGGAATACGATCTCGTTCGAACGAGATAAGGGTCTCATGTGAACGACGTACAAATATCGTTTGAACGACATCGCACGACACTGCCATGTCGTTCGAACAACAGTACAAAGTCGTTTGAACGACTGTTCCGTCAAAAAATTAATATTTTAATGTTCGCTCCAATACTTCGAAAAAATACTCATTCTCAAATTTTGACGAAAAAGTCCGCTCCAACACTTAGAAAAATATTTTGTGAAAATATCCCAAAAGCTTAAAGTGAAAAGTTAATTGATACATCACGAATATTGCGTATTTGCGCCGTTTATCTTTATGCATTCTAGAACTTTTACGTTCTTAATGTCTGTATTTATGCTCGTTAACCAAACAACCTCGGATTTGGACATATATATATATTTTGCAGGGGTTAATTGTGCTTTTGTAGGTATTGGAACGCTAAAAGTGAGGTTCGGTTACATTTCGGAGAAGTTCCGTCGTCGAATGCTACTTCAAGGGCAATTTGGCCTTTTCAAACTCACTATTTTTTATGTAATTAAGTTACCAGCATGTAGATCATCAAATTATCTTCCGTGGCCACTGACCGTGCGTCATTCTGACTCCGTATGTGGAAGTTATGGTCATTTCCGGAAGGTTCAGTATTTTCTTCTACTTCAAGGGCATTTTTGTAATTTCATGTTGCATAATTTGGAGGGTTTCAAAATAGAGTCATGTATATAATTGAATTATCTTCGCGTCGGTTCCGACCACGCCTCATTTCGATTCCGTATGAGAGAGTTATAGCCGTTTTCGTGCAACACGTCAAAATTGGTTCAAAGAGGAAAAGTGGGCTGTCTCCATCCCAAGGAAAATTTCAAAACCGTGGTCGATCGGTCCCAAAATAGATTTCGACCGCGCCCATCAGATATGGACGAAAATTGACTTATTTTGGGTGTTTTGACTTGGTTTTGTTGGGGGTTTATTTTTGGGTATAAATGGAACGTTGGGGGCTTTTTTTTGGAAGATATATTTCATTTTAGGTTAGTGATAGGGGATTGTTGGGTGGAGCTTCTCTTCCTATGGTTTGCACCCATTTGGGTATTGTAAGCACTATTCATTATCTCCTCAATTGTTATCAATTGTTGTTTCTTTGTTTAAGCTTTGTGTTGTTCATTTCTTGCTTTCTAATTTAGGTTTATTGCTTTATATACTTGCTTTCCATTTATTGATTTCTAGTGTATATTTAATTCATGATTTTTACCATGCTTTGTAGCTAGGATAAATTAGGTTGTGTCGGATTGAACTCACCTAGGGTTGACATGTTGCTTAGCTTTGGTGATAGAGTTTTACGGGTCTATTTCGGGAGCGTTGTCCTAGTTATTACGCCTAGGGGATTTATTGGGGCATATCATGTATGTTCCATGCTTACGACCTTGCGTGCGTAATTTCTGGGGTATTTATTGACACCAAAATCGTATTAGGCTTTTATGAAAATTTAGCGGCGTGATAACCCTTGATTTAATTAACTGTCGAAACGAGATGCATTTGTAATAACTCGTCGACCCATGTAACCATTTTATACTAATTAACTTGGGTGAGGGATATTCGATGCAACCTATATTTTTACTCTCTTTCTTAATCTATCTTTATTTTTCCTGGCCTAGATTACTTTTTCCATTTTAGGCATCTTTCCCCTTTTTGTGTATAATCATCTTTTAGACTTTTATTTAGGAATATTAAACCTTATAAATTCTAGCAACTCGTCTCTGTGGAGTTTCGACACCCGACTTACTGCTATACTCACCCATTGAGTGTAGTCGTAATTTAGGTTTTTGTATAGTTCAGGTGAGCCGAATTCAAAACGACCGGCGCGTAGGTGACTCTCACGCCGTGGTGAAACCCTATCTATCAAATGACGCCGTTGCTGGGGATGAGTTTGTTTTAGACTTTATTTAATTTAGTACTTCATAGTATTTTCTTTCTATTTGTATTATTTGCTAATATTTTTGTAGGACTTCCACATCTGAGCACTTAGAAACGCTTGAATTTTCCCCGCGCTCACCTACTTTGTGGAATTCACCACTTCAAACCATTTTTGGGGTAAGCATGTATTATTCCAATTCTTTCAGTAATCATTGTTATAATTCTCAAAATTCCCACGAACCTATGACTTTCGGTGAATACTTAGAATCCCAAAAAATTACAAATCCAAATATTACTTTGGGCAAGTATAACGAAAGTCAAAATTTGGGTTATTGGAATTTTGATGATGATGATAATGATTTTGGGCCTTTACCTCCTTCTAATAGGAATTTTGAAACGAATTCGAATAGTTTTCAAAATTCCTATAATAATGAGTTTTCGTTTAAGTCCGATGGTAATTTTCAAAGTTACCATTTTCATGGATCCGTGCCTCGACCTATGACATTCGGTGAGGGTTTGCGTATGTATGAGAATGAGAAAATTAAAAATCGTTATCGGGAAGAAAATCGTTTGTGGGAACATGAATTGTATTTATTATTTGAGTCCGACGACGATTTTTCTTTCGAGACTTTTGAAGTCGAGGAATGTTTTGAACCAAATGAGGTACTTGTGCCTATTTTGGAACAAACCATTCTAGACTTTGCCCATTGGATAATAGATATTGAAAGCGAGGATGAAAATGACGTAATATCTATTTGCAATGAAATGATTTCTTCTTTAGCCCCCAAAGAAGAACATTTCATTGAAAATGATATTATTTCCTTTGAAACTCAATCTTCATGCGATGATGATTCATCTCATGAGTTTGAATTTCTTTCATCCCCATTTTCGTTCTCTATTATCACACCATCACAAGTACTCGATGGTTAGGTTTCAAACTTTAATATTTTAAACCTTTTCACCGATGAGGAGTACTTGCTCCAGTCGCTTTCTACGATCGCATTCGTGCCTTCGTGTGCACCGCCTCCCATTCCAATTTCAAAATCATTGGGAGGATATTCGGCTTTTCTCGGTCCCCACTTGTTTTTGTCACCCGTTCAATCCAAACCCCCCATCGTCCCTCCAAAACTCTTAATTGGCGATGGTTCATTTCTTTTGCCTTACACATGCCTTCCGTTGTTCAAACGGAATTCATATTTTTTGAAAGGCATGCTTGTATGTGAGGGTACACCGGTTATCCTCCAAAGTCAAATCGTTTTTACGGTAGACCCTCAGCTATTTAGACTTCTAGTGTACAGTTAGTGTGAAGCCTAAATAGTAGGTTGTATATAGTTAGCTTTTTATTCTTTCTTTCTTTTTATCTTTTCCCCCTTTTTTAATTTAGTCTAATGTAATTAGTTAACTTTTTGTTATTTTTTTTTGTTATGCTCGGTACTAAATTGTTTTGTAGATTCTTTGGACTTGTTCTTATGGGGATCGCTCAAATTTTGGGTAATATCGCTCTTTTCCTCTCTTTAACTTGGTTCTTAATTCACATTGAGGACAATGTCAGGTTTTAAGTTAGGGGTGTGGGATATTTTATTCATTTCACATGTTTAGTTCATGTTTTTGCTCACATGTTAGTTACTTAGTATGCTTTTCTTAGAAAAATTCAAAAATTTCAAAAAGATTTTCTTTCTTTTTTCTCCTTTATTGGGCATTTTGCCTTTATTTTCGATGATAAATTTCATAATTGCCTGATTGAATTGACAACCCAATGATGCATGTTCTCGATTTTAGAAGTTATTAGACCTTAGTCATCGATTATTGATATTATGAATAACTTCATGAATTAAACTTTAATCCCATGAGCACATGCACTTTATTTCTATATTGATTTGGTTTAAATTTTTATAACTCGATAATCTTTTGTTGCATTGTATATACTTACACCGAGTAAGCTTTGTACCTTTCGTCATTTGTGAGTGTATACACTATTCTTTTCTCATTGAAAACGTTGAATTCATTGGTAATCTCATTATTCTTTCATTTGATCATTCATTAATTGAGTTTATACTTGAAATGTGTTACTTGAGCATGATTTTCATATATTTTTTTGATTCGAGAATTGCGTAAACTTTGTGAAATGATCATAGGCCCTTTTGTTATACCATCCATATTAGCCTTGACCTCACCTTATATGTTTACCCTCGTTAACCCCTTTGAGCCTAAATACAGCCTTTCGTTTCATAACCCCATTCCCGTAACCAACTCTAAATTGGAGTTTTAGCCCATACATACATTTCCATACCTTTGTTTGGAATGTTACTTGGGATTGAATGATGTTATTATGATGTCGGTTGCAATTTAGGCATATGAGAGTTTGAAAAGTAAAGAAAAGAAAGTAGTGAAAATGTGAAGAAAAAGAGAAAGCAAGAAGCAAAAGAAAACAAAAGAAAACATGAAAAAGAAGAAAAGAAAAAGAAAGAGAAAGTTGTATATGTTGTACATAGTTCAATAAGCTTTGAGTACTCTCCAACTGATATATGTAATGCCTTTTTGGAACTTGTTTTCCAATTTTAATATTTCCCGTATTTTCCCATTATCCCGAGTTTTCATCCCGAACACTTTGAGTCCGTCTATACATTCCTTCATTTTGTACCCTAGCCTAGCCTACATTACAACCCTACAAGTACTATGTGATCTTAAGTAGATGTAATTCAAAAGGTTTAAATAGTTTTGATCATATGTGAAAATGCATTTCGCCTCTTTTAGTGTGCGGTATCCTTTCTTTGAGATTACACGTTTTCATTTTATATATAGCGTTCTTCATTTGTGACATGTGTGCCATCTAGTTTCCATTTACATTTACTCTTTATGCCCACATGTTCCGCGTGTTACCACCCTGTTTCGAGTGAATTCACTTGATGAGTGTAATGCCCATGTGGATTGAATATATGCTTGCTTTAATGTTTATCCGATTTATATAAGTTTTTCGCCAAATCACACTTTGCATGTGCTCACTCCCCCTCCCACATTTTAAGGTTTCAGTTCTATGAGGTGCATTCTATAATGTTAATGATTTGGACTTTTGTTTGAATTCATTCACTTTGCTAATAATGCGTATGCAATCTTTTTCTCTATTGTTGGGCTTGTCGCATGTTAGGTTGGGCATATTTTGAGGAAACCATGTGATATTTGTGGGTACCATCCCTGAAAACCCTCACGAGACGACACTCGTCCACTAGGGTAACCTAGGGGTTTAACGGCTTATTGCATATGCTAAATGCAATCGTGTTCCCTACGAAAGTGGCAATTATATTTCGATGCATATATACGTTTTGTATTTCCTTCTGTGGATTGGTTTTGTTTGTTTCATCACTAGGGACGAGCAATGTATAAATTAGGGGGTGTGATACATCACGAATATTGCATATTTGCGCCCTTTATCTTTATGAATTCTAGAACTTTTACATTCTTAATGTCTATATTTATGCTCGTTAACTAGACAACCTCGAATTTGGACATATATATATTTTGCAGGGTTTAATTGTGCTTTTGTAGGTATTGGAATGCTAAAAGTGAGGTTCAGTTGAATTTCAGAGAAGTTCCATCATCGAATGCTACTTCAAGGGCAATTTGGTCTTTTCAAACTCACTATTTTTTATGGAATGAAGTTACCAACATGTAGATCATCAAATTATCTTTCCGTGGCCACTGACCGTGCGTCATTCTGACTCCGTATGTGGAAGGTATGGCCATTTTCGAAAGATTTCAGTATTTTCTTCTACTTCAAGGGCATTTTTGTAATTTCATACTGCATAATTTGGAGGGTTTCAAAACAGAATCATGTAGATAATTGAATTATCATCACGTCGGTTCTGACCACGCCTCATTTCGATTCCGTATGAGGGAGTTATAGCCATTTTCGTGCAACGCGTCAAAATTGGTTCAAAGAGGAAAAGTGGGCTGTCTCCAGTCCGGGGAAAATTCCAAAACCTCGGTCGAACGGTCCCAAAATAGAGGTCGACCGCGCCCATCAGATATGGACGAAGATTGACTTATTTTGGGTGTTTTGATTTGATTTTGTTGGGGGTTTATTTTGGGGTATAAATTGAATGTTGGGGGCATTTTTTTGAAAGATATATTTCATTTTAGGTTAGAGATAGGGGATTGTTGGGTGGAGCTTCTCTTCCTATGGTTTGCACCCATTTGGGTATTGTAAGCACTATTCATTATCTCCTCCATTGTTATTAATTGTTGTTTCTTTGTTTAAACTTTGTGTTGTTCATTTCTTGCTTTCTAATTTAGGTTTATTGCTTTATTTACTTGCTTTCCATTTATTTCTTTCTAATGTAGATTTAATTCATGATTTTTACCATGATTTGTAGCTAGGCTAAATTAGTTTGTGTCGGATTGAACTCACCTAGGGTTGACATGTTGCTTTGCTTTGGTGATGGAGTTTTACGGGTCTATTTCGGGTGCAGTGTCCTAGTTATTACGCCTAGGGGATTTGACGGGGCATATCATGTTTGTTCCGTGCTTACGACCTTGCGTGCGTAATTTCTTAGGTATTTGTTGACACTAAAATCGTATTAGGATTTTATGCAAATTTAGGGTCGTGACAACCCTTGATTTAATTAACTGTCGAAACGAGATGCATTTGTAATAACTCATCGATCCATGTAACCATTTTATACTAATTAACTCGGGTGAGGGATATTCGACGCAACCTATAGTTTTTACTCTCTTTCTTAATATATCTTTATTTTCCCTCACCTAGATTACTATTTCCATTTTATGCATCTTTCCCTTTTTTGTGTATAATCATCTTTTACACTTTTATTTAGGAATATTAAACCTTATAAATTCTAACAACTCGTCTCTGTGGATTTTCGATACCCGACTTGCCGCTATACTCACCCGTTGAGTGTAGTCGTAATTTCGATTTTTTTATAGTTCAGGTGAGCCAAATTCAAAACGACCGGCGCGTAGGTGACTCTCGCACGAGGTGAAACCCTGTCTATCATTAAGGGATTAAAAACATAACCTTACCAAAGTAAACTTCGCGGAGTCTTTTTGATGAAGAACCTTGATATTTGGACCCGTCTTTGATGCTTGAATGTTCTTGAATGCTCTTCGATGCTGTAGCAGTATATGACATACTAAATTGATAACGGACTTATAAAAATATGTCCTTACATGTGTAGTTAATGTACACCCATTTTGGGAAAAATGGGCAAGTTCTTTGGGCATTAAATTTTTTTTGTGATGGGTGGAAGAATTTACTGGGTCCAAGCCCACACGCGCGCACTGTCATTGCCACCCGTCTGACCCAATTCGGGTCCTGGGTCTGGGCTCTGTGTATTCAATATTTTGGGTAAAAAATAATTCTTTTTTTAATAAAAATCTGAACAGAAATTAAAAAAACATATTTCTTTTTTTATTCTTCTTTGGCCGAAAGTGTTTTATTTGACTGCCGAACGTGGGAGACTTTTCACCCCACTTTCCTTGGCTCTCATTCACTAGCCATTCAGTTTCGGTTCCTTAAATAACTGGCCTCTAACCTTATTTGGGGAAGAAAAAGAATACATAGAAAATAGAAATACAAAGTCTCTCTCTCTATCTCCACTACACCAAAATGGTCAAATTGGCACCCTTCAAGCGGCTAACCTTGTCATGGTCTTTGATCGTGACAAAAAAACACGCATTTTTTGTGTCATTGACCGTGACAAGGCCGTGACAAGTGTACTTATCATGGACGTGTCACGGTCATTGAACGTGACAAGTTTATAAACTTGTCACGGTTAATGACCGTGACCCGTCCTTGACAATTCTCTCACTACCATTCCTCTTTTTTTTTTCCACCGATTCTAATTTCCTCCATCTCTCTCTCTCTCTCTCTCTCTCTCTCTCTCTCTCTCTCTCTACGATTTTGATACGTTTTCTCTCTATTTCTCCTCCATTTATGTATATGTATATGTATATGTATATGTATATGTATATGTATATGTGTATGTATATGTGCATGTTTGTATATATGTGTGTGTAAACGTGCCTGTGTGTGTGTGGTGTATATATGCTTGTGTGTGTTGGGGGGTGGGGGTGGAGGGGAGGGGGGTTGTATATGTGCGTGTGCGTGTGTGTGTATATATATATGTGTGTGTGTGAGTGTGTGTATGTGTGTGTGTATGCGTGTGTGTGTGTATATGTGTCTGTATGTGTGTGCGTGTGTGGTGGGCAGGGGCAGGGCTGGGTGTGTGCGTGAGGGGGGGGGGGGGAGGGGGTGTGGGTGTGTGTGTATATGTGCTTGGGTGTTTTTTTTTAATTAAATTTTTATTAGTTTATTAGATATTTCCCCTCATATTGTAGTGCCCTTGTAAAAGAATTGATTGATTAAATTTTTAGTAGGATTGCCCCTCACAGTAAATTAGTAAATTAATAATTGTATAATTGTTAGTTTAATTGATGAAAAGAATTAATTGAGTAGATGAATTAGAAGGAGTACGGGATACATATTTGTTGTTGCCATTGCGGTTGGATTATAGCGGATCGATGTTCGGTTGGTTAATTTTAAAAGTGGCATGGCCACTGGATTATTGTCCATATGGGGGTGGGATTTTTCAATTTTTTAAAAATTACTTTGTATAACGAACAATATATATATAGTATGATACTTAAATGAAACATACTTGAAATTACATATAGTGCGCATAGATGCTAGCCTTCTAGTTCTTATGCGTACGCATTCAATAGCTCTTAGACCCATTCGAGAGTCAACTAGTGTAAGTCGAAATATATTTGAATTGGATTATATAATCTTCAAAGAAGTTGTATTTTACTATGACTGGGTAAGAATTGAGGATAAAAATGCTTGTAAAGTTGACCCTGACACCAATTTTATCATGGTTGACTTGTCCAAGTTGAAGAGCAAAGACCACGTGAGCGATGAGCCGTTTGTTTGTGCATTTCAAAAAGTCAACCAAGTATTTTACTCGGAGTATATCAACAACGAGCCGTGGTCAATTGTACATGCGCCAATGCGTCTAAATAGTAGCATGGATGACTTGGATGCTCTTACCGAATATCAATCCATTTTTTATGATAACCCGAATTTGAAATAATTTTTCAATTTGTAATAAATATTCCAATTTGTACGTCATGAATCAATTTTTAATGCTTTTAATTGATTTTCACTTTATCATTTTCACTCTTTTTATCTTTGTCTCTCTCCTTTGTATATGTATGTGTGTATAGTGTTCGTGTGTGTGTTGGGGGGGGGGGGGCAATGTGTGTGTAGTATTCGTGTGTAGGGGGGATGTGTGTGTAGTGTTTGTGTGTGTGTTTGGGGGGGGGGAATGTATGTTTAGTGTTTGTGTGTGTGTTGGGGGGGGGGGGGTCAATGTGTGTTTAGTGTTCATGTGTGTGTTGGGGGGGGGGGGGGGGATGTGTGCGTAGTGTTCGTGTGTGTGTTGGGTGGGGGGATGTTTCGGATTTGGATTTGTACTATTTGCATGTCTTCTTCAAATTAATTTGGATTTGTCCTAATAACAATATTTTTTTTACAGAAAATGTCTCCTTCAGGTATTAAGGCGAGGATGATGATGTCGTCCGGGCTTGGTGGTAGCAGAGGCGAGGAGGGCTCCTCGACCCCTAGGCTCCCCAAATGGGGAAAATTGGGGATGGCTGTCGAGAATAAGACGAGACTATTAGCGAGATCCCTCGAGCTGGTAAAGACTATCATCGGCCCGGGGTACACTAGTTGGAGGGAGGTGCCAAATGAGCTCAAGTTAGCTATTTGGGTGGAACTACTGGTAATGTATTTATATTTATTTTTATATGAATATTTCCATTTCAATTTCAATTTATATTTATTCGCAACTAACATTGTATTTGTTGGACAGGAACAATTTAGCTTGGACCCAAAACTACGCGATTCCGTCTTGGAGCAGTTGAGGGAGCAACACAAGACGTGAAAGAAAAATGTGCGAACCTGATACTTTGGGAAGACTTAAGAGTTCGTTATCCGAATGCGTGAATTCGTCTCGCCGAAGGAGCCGATCTCATTGGCACAATGGAAAAATTTCATTGACAATGAGATCGGGGAACGATAATTGGCATCTCGCCAATCGGTGAGGGAAAATTGGGTGAAAAAGACGGACGTGCACTACTCCGGTCAGACGTCTTGCGCCGAGGTGGAGCATAGGATGATGGTAAGACTTAATTTTCCTATAATTACAGAAATATGTTATTCTGCATTATTTACTTTGCGGGACTGATACTAATTTTGCATTATTTTATTGCAGGGGACTGGGAGTGGCCCTAGGGGCATGCCACATAAGCTCGATACTTATGTGGCTATTCGGACGAAGAAGGGTAAGGATAAGGAGGTGTCCCCGAGTATCGCGTCCACGATTGTAAGTAATCTGACAATTAACTTTTTCTTAATTACGTTGTAATGTTTTTATTCACTTATTTAAGTAATCATATACTTTTTGTCGTTTCAGGCAAAGCTTAAGGAAGTACATGAGTCGCAGTCTGATGCTGACTATGCATCTTTGTCCACAGACGCACTCATCCAAGTGCTTGGTGCTGATCGCAAGGGGAGGACAAGGGGGTGAGCTCATGGGTGGCCAAATCTATGATCATCGGATTGGAGACGAGCAACACCAGGTTGGCTCGAACGGTGGAATCGCATGACGCGAATCTGTCCCGTTTGGAGGCAACGGTCCAAGATATGTTCGCATTCGTGAAGCGTTCATTGGGTGGAAACCGTAAGGGGAAAGGGAAGGAGAAGATGGTGGAGGAGGAGGTGCAGGATGACGAGGAGGTGGAAGTCGCTGCTTCATCGCCGACACGTGCGGACTTTGATGATCCAGTCCCCTATTTGGCTCCCTTCAACCGACCGATGTCGACACTTAGTTGGCCGAGCGTGTTTATACTGGACATATTTGATGGCCAGCGGATAGGGCGGGAGTTGAGGGACTCGAATACCATGCAGGGCACTAGTTCATGGATGTTCGCTTCAAGACATCGAGTCTAAGGTGCTCGTCTTGCATGTGATGCCTGAGAAGGAGAACTCCCCATTGTGGTTGCGCCAATAATGCGGCACGATGTATATTGCTGGGTGTGTCAATTCGTATATCGTGTGGACTACTCACCTCCTCAGAGTTAATGTTACCCCAGACATGTAGTGACATTATTTGAATTGAATTGTTTTAAGTTGTTACATTTGAATTATATCGTGATGCATATTATTTTGAATGTATATTTTCATTATCTTTATTTTATTTGGATATATGACGTTTGAACAGGTACAATGTTGCTATAACAGGTATAAATATATTGCTAGGCAGTGGCAGTGGCCATACTACGCAGATCGTTTTTCAATTCTACCCAGAATTATCACGGTTATTGACCGTGACAATTATATAAAGATTGTCACGGGTTTGTCACGGTCCTAAACAGTGACAAAACTTGTCAAGGTCATAGACTGTGACATGACCGTGACAAGTCTAATGAACTTGTCACGGTCAATGACAGTGATAAGTCCGTGATAACAAAAATTGTCACCCCCAGACTTGTCACGATCATTGACCTTGACAAGTTGGACTTGTAACGGTCAATGACCGTGACAATCCGACAGATTTGGTGTAGTGCTCTCTCTCTCTCTCTCTCCCCCCTTAGATTAAGCAGTTTTCTGCTCTGCAAAATACATAATATAACACACACAAACTCTCTCTATTTTAGATTTTTTCTCTTTTCCTTACCTGATCAGTTTGTTCCCTTAAACTGATGTAATATTAATAATGAATGAGTGATAGTATATCAGATTAATATATGCATAGTTTTATGATACATAAATTGATTTCAATTCTGTTTTGTTTTATCCTTGGAGCGATGGGGCACTAATTAGACGTCCACACAATTTTGGGCAGATCAGCGAAACGCCTTAAAGAGAGAGACTTAGTATGCGACTCAGCCTCCTAATTTTTTAGCTGTTGAAGTTTCACATTTGGTAATTTTGTTCCATTCTCTTATTTCACATACAATAATTTTAAGGTGTTTCTTTCTGCCATGGATAACGAAAATACTACTGTAATTAACAAACCTTTCAAATTTGCGGGTTTACATTTTAAACGACGAAGATAAAAAATGCGATTTTACCCGACTACTAAGAAACTAGCACCAAGTGTTCAATTAGGCAAACCTACTATGTCTGATCCCTTATTGCCGATGAAAACAAAGGCATATAAACTTGGGACGAAAATGATTTTCTTTATAAAAATTATGTTTTGAATGGACTAAGCGATGATCTTTACGATAATTATGCCAATTATAAAACTGCCAAAGCTGTTTGGGAGGCATTATAAAAAAATGGTACCGAGGAGGTGGGTACTAAAAAATACGCAGTCTGTCGTTATTTAAAATTTCAAGTGAGGGATGATAAATCTGTTCTTGCTCAAACTCACGATTTACAAAAAAATTTCTCATGAAATTATTTTCGAGGGTATGGAGTTAAGTGAGCAATTTCAGGTTGTTTTTTTATTATTAACAAGTTACCTCCTGGTTTGAAAGATTTTAAAAATACTTTAAGGCATAAATCGAAAGAATTTTTACTTGAAAGCTTAATCAATCATTTGAGAATTGAGGAGGAAGCCCATAAACAAGATTATAAGGATGAAATTCTTGTTGTGTCTAACAATAAGAATTATAACAAGAACAACACTTCAATTTTTTTGAAACCAAATGGAAAAAATATGAAATATCAGAAAGACAAAGACAACCAAAACTCTAAACCAAATCAAAATCAGAATAAGTTTAATAACCACCTTATTGGAAATGGACAACCTGGTAACACCGGGCAGTTTCTCTACTTTAGGTTTAACAAGCCTGGATGCATAGTTCGCAAATGTCGGAATGGACCTCCTCCTGCTCCTTAGAATAACCTAGCCGAAGAGGATTTTTGTGCTATAATTTTTGAAATCAATATCGTAAGCCGTGTTGAAGGGTGGTGGATAGATACTGATGCTTCTCGCCATATCTGCTATGATCGTGCTTTATATAAGACTTATTCCGAGGATGAAGATAAAAGGGTGTTGCTGGGTGATTTCCACTCCATTAAGGTTGTTGGTACTGTCGATGTTAAATTAAAGTTCACTTCTGAAAAAACTGTGATCCTTAAGGAAGTTTTGCACACTCCCAAAATAAGAAAGAACTTGGTTTCTATCTATCTCCTCAACCAAGTTGGTTTCACTCAGGCTTTTGGGGCAGATTTATTTACCTTGACCAAAAATGGTATTTTTGTAGGCAAAGGTTAGTCAATGAAGTAATGTTTAAATTGAACATTGATGCTATTAATAAAATTTTCCCTTTTACTTATATTGTTTGTTCTTTTAATGTGTGGGATGCTATACTTTGTCATATTAATATATGACTTGTTAAAAATATTAGTACTTTAGGATTAAATCCAGAAATATCACTAAATGATTTTGAAAAATGTAGATGGGGTAATCAAGCTAAAATAACAAAGACTCCACATAATTATTTTATTAGAGAATGTGAACTACTTGACTTAGTTCATTCAGATATTTGTGAATTGGATGGAATTACGACAAGAAATGGAAAATGTTACTGTATTACTTTTATTGATCATTGGATGGATTATTAATTTGTGTATTTAATGAAAAATAAAAGTACATCATTTGACATGTTTAAAATTTTCGTAAATGAAATTAAAAACCAATTTAATCAGAAAATTAAGAGGCTTCGTAGTGATAGAGGCATCAAATATGATTCTGGACCTTTTATTAAATTTTATAAAATCCACGGTATTATACACAAAAAAATAATCCCATATTCTCTCAAAATGAATGGTGAAAGAAAAAATAGGACTTTAACTGAATTGGTAGTTTCTATTTTATTTAGGGGCTGCCTCACATTGGTGGGGAGAAATTATTTTAATGGTGTGTCATGTGCTAAATATAATTCCTAAGACTAAAATAAAGACTTCGCCATATGAAATTTTAAAACATAATAAGCCAAACGTGTCATATTTTAGAACGTGGGGGTGCTTAGCCTATATACGTATTCCAGACTCTAAGGGGTCGAAATTAGCTAGTAGAGCATATGAGTGTGTTTTTGTTGGCTACACAGTTAATAGCAGATAATATAAATTTTATGATTTGAAAAATCAAGTTATTATCGAATCAAACGTTGCTGATTTTTATGAAGGTAAATTTTCATTTAAACTGAGAAATAGTGGGGGACTTGACATGCACTAAATGTTTCTATTTTTGAAAATTAAGAACCAAGTGAATCTATTTTAGAATCAAGAAGAAGTAAAAGAGCTCGTGTTGAAAAATATTTCAATCCCGACTTTTACGCTTACACATTAGAGGAGGATCCTATTCATGAAATTTTTGTCTTTTTTAGATGCTGATTTATGTCAAGAAGCTATTAATAATGAAATAAAATCATTAGAATCCAATAAAACTTGGTATTTTGTGGATCTTCCACCAGGATTGGTTGCAAATGGATTCTTAAAAAGAAATTAAAATCCGATGGTTCTATTGAAAAGTATAAGGCACATTTAGTTGCCAAAGATTTTAGACAACGTGAAAACTTGTATTTTTATATACATTTTCACCCGTGACAAGAATTACATATGCCCCGTCCCAAAATAGTAGTGGTAAAAGAGTGTCTTGACATGTCACCAAGGCAACAAATATTCTAGATTTAAAATATTTCTTAAAATAAATGCAACGGAAATACAATCATATGGTTATGAATCGTAATATACTGAAAGTGAAGGAATTACGTCATCAGAGCTTTCAAAAAGGAAACTTAATTTATATTAAAAGTAAAGAGTTACAACATAAACCAAAATTTTATTACAAAAGAACATGCTCTATATGATAGAACAAACATTTTATTTAAAATAACAAAAAGAGCTCTAAAAGATGAATCTCCAACATAGTCCTTTTATGTTCCCTCCGCGAGCCTACTTATTTCCTGAAAAATTATTACAACGTCAGCTCAAAGCCGAGTGAGATTCAATCTCCAGACATTCCAAGGTTTTTTAAAAAATTGATACCTATTCAAATCAAAAGAGAAGGCATATACATATATGGATAGGAACTTGTAGTATATAATTTGGAATGACAATATATAGAAATGAATAGCTCAGAATATAACGGATGCAACAAATCAAAGGCAATAACTTTTTCCTTCAATCATATAATTTTAATGGCCAAGTACACTCCAATACCATATTGTTCCCCGGTAGTTAGGTCCAATCGAACTTGTCCGTCACAACGCCTTATTTAGGGCACACCAGCGATAACCCAACTAGGAAGGTCAGTCAGTAAAAGAGGTCCCTTATGCCGACCTTATTTCCAATATTCAATATCATTTTGAATATTCATTTTCGGTATATCTATATGGACAAATATAAACATATCACAAGAAATAAATTATCGGTATCAGATGAATTTTGAGAATAAAAGAAGTTCACTAAGTATACATAGTTTTCATAATATCATATAATTAAAGTGCACATGGAATGTTAGAGTACTCACCTAAAACAGAAGTTTGAAGTTATCGATATTGAGTCTTAGATTACTTCTCTAAGATGAAACATCTTCTTAAACTTACAGAACTCCTTCTTAAGATATCACTCTTTCTTACTATAATTATTGAGGAAATGGTATGAGTTTAAATGATCCTAAAGGCCGTATTTATTGTTTTTCAGGAATTTCACGGTGTTGACACATGTCTAGCTGACCAAGCCTTTACAACGGCGAGTCAGCGTTGAGGTGTCACGCAACGGAGGGGTCTTGCAGCCTTATTTCACCGAGCAACGACACGTGTTTTTAGCTTTAGCTATATCGATGACATGTGTTAGCACGAGGTGTCAAGCATAAGGTGGAAAGGTGTTAGGGGCATAATGGTCATTTTACGCATGATGGGCATTTTGGTAATTTCATACAATATATTTTTAATATTTTTAGAGGTCCCTGAAAATATTTTATGTACAAAATGGTCCTTTTTATATTTTAATTTTACTCCCTAAAACTTTCTTAATTAAAACCAAGTCCTTAGAGTTTCATAAAATTATAATTTTTACCCCAAAACTTTATCATTTCTCTTAAGATAGGTTATAAGACTTTGATTTAATCCAATTTAGAGTTTATTCTTCATATTTAAAAACGTGTCTTACTATATAAAGAACTCAGAGTACTACAAGTCCCTAAAGCTTCATAAAATTATATTTTCTACCCTGAAACTTATCATTTAGCTTAAGACGTGTCATAAAACATCAATTTGACTCATTTTATAGTTAATTATTCAAATTTAAAAATGGATTTTATTATATTAAGAATCCAGAATATCACATATGTAATAATACAACATTATTAGATAGTCAGTGAGACAAAATTGAAAGAAGATAATTATATATTTGTATAAGAAAATGGGGTCATTACATCCTACCCTCCTTATAAAAAGTTTGGTCCCCAAACTTGACTTACATTAATTTCCAAACAAGCATGGATATTTCTCCTTTATTTCATCTTCCTACTCCCATGTTGCTTCCTCAATGGAATGATTACACCATAACACTTTGACCAATGTAATTACCTTGGTTAGTAATATTTAATCTTTATGGTCCAAAATTTATGTCGTATGCTCAATGTATGACAAATATTCTCTAACTTGAAGAGGTTCATAACTTATGATATGCGTTGGATCTGGTACGTATTTCTTCATTATTGACACGTGGAACATATTATGCATACTAGAGAGTTCATGGGGTAAGGTTATTCTATACGCAACGGCTCCTATCCTTTCAAGGATTTCAAAAGGTCCTATGTATCTTGGAGTCAATTTCCCTTTCTTTCCAAATTGGATTACTCCCTTTGCCATTGATACTTGCAAGAAAACATAATCTACTCGTTGGAATTCTAGTTGCCAGTGTCGATTGTCAATGTAACTCTTTTGATGACTTTGAGCGATTCGAAGTCGGTCTTATTTCAATTTTACCTTCTCTGTTGTGATCTGAATCAATTTTGGTCCCCAAAATATTCTTTATCCAACTTCTACCCAACATGCAGGGAAACGGCACCTTCTACCATAAAGTGCCTCATACGGAGCCATTCGAATACTTGCTTGATAACTATTATTATACGCAAATTCCACTAACGGTAAATGATCATCCCAATTCCCTTTTAAATCAAGTACACATGCCCTAAGCATATCCTCTAAGACTTGAATGGTTCTCTCAGATTGTCTATCCGTTTGAGGGTGAAAAGCGGTGCTGAAATTCAATTTTGTTCCCATGACTGATTGTAGGCTTTTTCAGAAGCGGACATGAATCTAGGGTCACGATCAGAAATAATTAAAACCGGGGTTCCATGAAGCCTAATAATTTCCCCCACGTACAACTTAGCCAACTTTTCTAAAGAATGGGTAATCTTAATGGCAAGAAAATGAACAGATTTACTTAACCTATTAATTATTACCCAAATAGAATCATTACCATTTGAACTCCTTGGTAAACTTGTCACAAAATCCATAGTAATATGTTCCCATTTCCACTCAGGGATAGGTAGGGGTTGCAGTAATCCTGATTGTTTTTTATGTTCAACCTTTACTTTTTGAGAAACCAAACATCGAGATATAAATTCTGCTATCTCCCTCTTCATGTTATTCCACAAAAATACTTCTCGAAGATCCCTATACATATTTGTACATCCGAGATAAAATGTGAATCTTGAGTAATGACTTTCCTCCAAAATTTGCCTCTTTAGTTGGGTATCACATGGCACACACACTCTATTTCCAAATCTCAATATATCATCTCGTATCACAAATTTAATTCTCTTACCCTCGATATTTTCTTCTCTAATCTTCTTTAGTTGTGGGTCATTTACTTGTGTAATTTTGATCCTTTCCATCAACATGGGTTGTACTTGTAAGTTTTCAATTATTCCTCCTTTGCTATAAATACGTACATCTATTTTTGTACTTCTCAAATCCTATAACAAAGGTTCCTGATTTGTAATGAGACATGCTAAATTTTTTGTAGACTTCCTGCTTAAAGCGTCAGCTACTACATTAGCTTTCTCGGGTGATAATGAATATTTAAATCATAATCCTTCATTAATTCTAACCACCTCCTTTGTCTCATATTCAATTCTTTTTGGGTAAAGATATATTTTAGACTCTTATGATCGGTATAAATCTCACAAGTCTCACCATATAAATAATGTCTCCAAATCTTAAGAGCAAAAATTACAGCTGCTAATTCAAGGTCATGGGTTGGATAATTCTGCTCATGGGTTTTTAACTGTCTCGAGGCATAAGCTACTACTTTTTCATTTTGCATTAGCACACATCCCAAACCATTTTTTAAAGCATCACTATAAATCACAAATCCCATATCCTGGAAGTAATAGTCAAAATTAGAGAAGTTACTAATCGATTCTTAAGTTCTTGAAAACAATTCTCAACTTCTTGAGACCATTCATATTTCACCTTCTTTTGTGTTAACCTAGATAGAGTTTAGGAATATTGGAACATCCTTCAACAAATCTTTTATAATAACCGACTAATTCAAGGAAACTACGAATCTCCGTCACATTAGTTGGTCTAGGACAATCTAGTATAGCTTTGATCTTTTGAGGGTCAATCGACACTCCCTCCTTGGAAATGACATGTCCTAGAAAAGAGATGCTAGGTAACCAAAACTCACACTTCTTTAATTTCGCATATAATTTCTCCCTCCTAAGGATTTATAATACTATCTCTAAATGCTTTTGATGTTCTTTAATACTTTTAGAATAAATAAGGATGTCATCAATGAAAACAACCACACACTGATCTAAATATTTCCTAAACACTCTATTCATCATATTCATAAAAGTGACTGGTGCATTAGTTAGTCCAAATGGCATCATAAGAAATTCATAGTTACCATATCTTGTACGGAAAGCTGATTTTGAAATATCACTTTCCTTAATTTTCAATTGCTGATAGCCTGATCTAAGGTCAATCTTAGAAAATACTTGCACACCTTCAGTTGGTCAAATAAATCATCTATACGGGGTAAAGGGTATTTATTCTTAATGGTCACCTTATTTAGTTCACGATAATCTATACATAACCTCATCGTCCCATCCTTCTTTTTAACAAATAACACCGGAGCACCCCAAGGGGATACACTTGGTCTAATAAAACCCTTGTCTAAAAGATCTTGTAATTAAAATTTTAATTCCCTTAATTCTAAGGGTGCTATGCGATAAGGTGGTTTTGAGATTGGTATAGTTACAGTAATAAGGTCAATCGTAAACTCTATTTCTCTACTACGAGGAAGACTGGGTAAATCATTTGGAAAAAACATCTGAAAAATATTTAGCTATGGGAATATCTTCTAAACTAGGCTCTTTTATTTGCAAATCAATAACACTTGCAAGGAACCCTTGACGTCCCTTCTTAAGAAAACTCTAAGCTTGCACTGCAGAGATAATACATATGGGAGATAGGATTCCAGTTCCTTCAAAACTAAATTCTGGAAGGTTAGGAATTTGGAAAGTAACTCTCTTCTCAAAACAATCTACCTTAGCATGATATGATGCTAACCAATCCATCCCCAAAATGACTTCAAAGTCTCTTATGTCTAAAGCTATCAAATCGACGAATAGTTTATGACTACTAACATCTATAGGGCAAGACTTATATACTAATGTTCCCGTCAATAACTCACCCGAAGGAGTAGAAATGTGTATGCTATGATTAAAGGGTTCAGGAATATTAGGAAAGATATTAACAAAATATACAGACGCAAATGAATGGTTAGAACCAGGATCTATTAAAACTTGAAAAGTTTGTGCACATATAAAAAGTGTACCTGACACTACTGCATTAGAAGCCTTTGCATCGGAAAGATTAAAAACTCTACCTTGCCTGCCATGATCCTTGTTGTCATTAAAAGTCTTTATCGTCGCCTTTCCTTTGTTTGGGCAATCTCTCATTTTATGTCCCTTTTGGCCACACCCAAAGAAACTTCTTATCTCTAGGTAACATGGTTGCCCTATATGAATATTACAACACCGTTGACATCTATCAACATTAAAGGGTTTATTTACAAAAGGTCGCTCTGTATTGGGTATATTCCTAAAGGGTTTATTATTGGGGTTCCTTCCTCTTTGTTATCCAAACTTCCTCTTCCCTTTTCTAACCTGATTATATTCTTCACTATCCTTCTCAGCTATCATTGCCCAAATCCCCACGTCATTATATGATGTCAACTTCAAGATGGAAATTCGACTACGAATATTCAACCTCAACCCACGTTCAAACTTCTTGGATTTTAAAACATAGGTTATCACAACATGAGGTGAAAAATGGGATAACTCAATAAACTTTTCCTCATATTGACTAACTGTCATATTTCCTTGAACAAGACTCATGAAGTCAGCTACTTTTTCATTTTGCACCATTTCGGGAAAGTATTTCTCGTAGAAGATCACTAAGAAGTCATTCTAACCTATAGGATTATTCCTTCCCTCATAAATTATCTTAGTCATTCTTCACCAATGTTCGGCTTCACCTTCTAACATAAATGCTCCAAATGAAACCCTTTGTTCACCAGTAAACTTAAGAACATCGAATATATTTTCCATTTGCATCACCTAACTTTCTGCTTGAGTGGGGTTACATTACACCAAAACTGGCAAATGGTCATGACCAAAATCCCTGACCAAGATGGTGGGTCGCGGACTTAGGTCATGACCATTTCGAGTGTGACCAATTTTGTGACCAAAAAATGGTGACGGCCCGTAGGGGTCACGTCAGATGGTCGCGGACTTGGGCCGTGACCCATACCGCGACGGGGAGAAAAATGGTCGCGGCCTTACTCTGTGACCCACAATTGTGACAAAAATTGATCGTGGTTAAAGTCCATGACCCACACCGCGACGAAAAAAAGGAAAAAAATAGTCGTGGCCCAAGTCCATAACCCACAACGTGACGGAAAAAAAGGAAAAAAATGGTCGCGACCAAAGTCTGTGACCCCCAACCGTGACAAAAAATGATCGCGGCCAAAGTCCGTGACCCACACCACGACGAAAAAAAAAGGAAAAAAATGGTCGCGAATCGTCATGGTTGGGGTCATGGACTTTGGTCGCGACCATTTTTATGCGCGACGAAAAAATAAAAATGGTCATGGACAAAGTCCTTGACCAATTTAACTATAATTTAAAAAAAAATGTATTTTTTTGTTCCAATCCTAAAATTGGGTGTCCCGTGAATGCACGATCGGTTGCTACGTGTAACGTTGGACGTGTATGAGGTGTTATAAATATTTATTATTGACAAAACAATAAAAAAATCACAAATTGCGAATCGGGAACGTTGTTAATAAACTAATATATATACAAGCTTAAAAATATTACACGTTTTAATAATTCACAGACAAAAAAAAAAATTGGACAAAATTTCCTCTATTTTCTGGAAATTCCAAACCATATAAATATAAAACCTGCTTATTATAAATCCCGCACGACCATAAAATTTAACAATCAAATTATAAAAGTCCGCACGACCATAAAACTAAACAATAAAATAATAAAAGACCGCACGACTGTAACACATAAAAAACATAATACTGAATGTTCAGAACATTATATAAACAATCTTCACGTTGTAAACCGTTGCCTCGTTCATATATTCCACGTGCAAAAAAGCTAACTGTACAATGTTATCCTGCAAATGATAGGATACAAAAAAAAATGATATCAGTAACTAAATAGTTTTACAAAAAAATTATTAAAGCTGAAAAATTGCATATATGAGTTATAATTATCAACATATCAATTCCTACGAGTTACGTTGGTCCCGTGCGAGGTGTCGGTGCCACTCATGGGGCTGTTTCGTGGTTTCCCCCTCTAGAGCCATGTTTGTAAGCCTAAGTTTAGACATTTTCAAATTATAGTCGTATTCTTAAACCGGTAGTCCCGTTATCATGCGGAGCCCCATGATCACACGGTCAGTTCCTATGAGTTACATTGGTCCCTTGCGAGGTGTTGGTGCCTCTCACGGGGCCGTTTAGAGGCCGGTTCGGGTTTTCGCCCTCCAACGTCATGTTTTTAAGCATTAGTCCTGATATTTTCAAATTATCCTCGTGTATTCAAATTAGGAGTCCCGTGATCACACGGTCAGTTCCTACGAGTTATATTGATCCCGTGCGAGGTGTTAGTGCCTCTCACAGAACCGTTCGGGGGTTGTCTCGAGTTTTCGCCCTCTAACGCCATGTTTTTAAGCCTAAGTCTAGAAATATACAAATTATCATCGTATTATCAAACCAGGAGTCCCGTGATCGCACGGTCAATTCCTACGAGTTACATTGGTCTCGTGCGAGGAGTTGGTGCCACTCACGGGACCGTTCGGGGGCTGTTTCAGGTTTTCACCCACTAACGCCATGTTTTGCTTAAGTCCTGATATTTTTAAATTATCGTTGTATTCTAAAACCGGGAGTCCCGTGATCACGCGGTCAGTTCCTACGAGTTACATTGGTTCTGTGTGAGGTGTTGATGCCACTCACGGGGCCGTTCGGGGGCTGTTTCGGGTTTTCACTCACTAACGCCATGTTTTTAAGCGTAAGTCTAGAAATATACAAATTATCGTCGTATTCTCAAACCGGGAGTCCCGTGATCGTGCGGTCAGTCCCTACGAGTTACATTGGTCCCGTGTGAGGTGTTAGTGCCACTTATGGGGCCGTTCGGGGGCTGTTTCGGGTTTTCACCCACTAACGCCATGTTTATAAGCCTAAGTCTAGAAATATGTAAATTATCATCGTATTCTCAAATCGGGAGTCTCGTGATCGCACGGTCACTTCCTATGAGTTACATTGGTCCCGTGTGAGGTGTTGATGCCACTTACGGGGTCGTTCGTGAGCTGTTTTGGGTGTTCACCCGCTAACGCCATGTTTTTAAGCCTAAGTATAAAATATACAAATCATCGTCGTATGCTCAAACGGGGAGTCCCATGAACACACAGTCAGTCCCTACGAGTTACATTGGTCCCGTGCGAGGTATCGATGCCTCTCACGGGGCCGTTTGGGGGATGTTTCGGGGTTTTCCACTCTAACGCCATGTTTTAAGCCTAAGTCTAGATATTTTCAAATTCTCATTGTATTTCCAAACCGGGAGTCTCGTGACAACGCGATCAGTTCTAATGAGTTCCATTGGTACCGTGCGAGGTGTTGGTGCCTCTCATGTGACCATGGTAAGTATATTTCATTTATTCGGTAGTAATGCGATATATTAGAAATTCCTAGGGCCAACCAACATAATGGTCATCCAAATGTTCAAATCCACCAGTCAACAACAACTCAAATCAAGTGTTATGTAACAAGTAACGAGAGTGAAAAGGTGATAATCGTATAGAGGTTGATTTAGTGTAAATTTACACCTTCCTAGATTGACGTTTTCACCCTCGTTACTTATTATATATATAGAGAGAGACACAGAGAGAGAGAGATGTACCAGAATGTGTGTAAAGAGAGAGAGATGGTAGCCGAAATATGTGAGAAAAAGGAAAGGAGTCGCTACTGCTGCAACCGAAAGAGAAAAAATTATTAAAACTGATTTGTCTGAACTCATAATAGAGGCGAAAGAAAATTATCCAAGACAATTACCTCAAGAACCTTGTATATATACGCTTTTGGGCCACCAGAAAAAGTTGCAAAGACAAATGGGCATAGTCTAAACTTTAGCTCATTTGTATACAAATGAAAGAAGAGTTATTAGTAACCTTGAAAATCATCCAAACTTTCCCCCACAATGTACTTTAGTTTCAACAACTCATTGAGAATTTCTGAAGCCAATTATTCTGAAAATGAAAATTCCCACTAAATCGTCGAAATTGTAACACAAATCCGCCAACAAAGTCATATACCACAATAACTAGCCAAAAACACCAACCAATCAGTCAAAAGAACCAAAATCCAACAAAGTCAAAGCATTTATATGCAAATAAACAAAAAAACAGATCGAACCTAAATATAACATCGACACTACTGCCCAACATGAACATAACACAACTCGAACTCCGATACAACATGACACGGCTATTAACTAATTGAGTATTGGTTGAGTAAATATTGACACTAACCCGATAGAACATCACACGAAACCCTGTATGACATGGCACACCCTAAAATTGAGTAATTATTGGTTGAGTAACTATGTTTTCCCACATTTTTTTTATAGAAAATAAAGATTCAACTATT
The DNA here is from genome assembly GCA_949130495.1 of Sambucus nigra. Taxonomy (NCBI): domain Eukaryota; kingdom Viridiplantae; phylum Streptophyta; class Magnoliopsida; order Dipsacales; family Adoxaceae; genus Sambucus; species Sambucus nigra. The sequence goes on along the minus strand of OX422210.1, from coordinate 90,941,166 downwards.
TTTTAATTTTTCTAACTTCGTTATCCAAACACACCCTAAAATTGATTGCTAATACGAAACAATAAAAAAGAACTAGAGCGGAGGGTACATCAAACTTACATTGGTGGTGCTCTTTGGACATGGAAAGCTCTAGCCCCGCGACCGCAGAAAAAACTAGAAACAAAAATAAAAGAAATTCCCATCCATTAACGTCCCAAATTTCCACTTTTATAACCCCCAAAAATAAAAATTGCACAAACCACCTCATCTACCTGAAATTGCAAGGGTGAGGCCAAATGTGGTCCGTGGAGGAGGAGCAGGGAAGCTGTCTGCTGTGGATTAGAGGAGAGCAGGGCAGCTACAATATAACCCTAGCAATTCTAGCAATTCTTCAAATGAGATTGGTAAAACTTAAAACTCACAATTAACTATTCCTAGAAATTTTGTAAATGATATTGGTAAAACTTAAAAAAAGAAACTCACAGTGAACTATTCTTAGCAATTCTTTAAATCAGATTGGTGAAAGTAAAAAAAAAAAAATCACAGTGCACTAATCGTAGCAATTGTTTAAATCATATTGATATCATATCACAAACATTAGTTATCTCCAAATCAAAAACTATTAATACCGAACAAGACTTCAAAATTAAATCGCAAATGTCAGAAACCCTAGTTTACCGCTAGCCGATAGAAGGATCGCGATGGAACTCAAAGAAAAATTAGCCAGAGGAATTACCGACAGTGGAACAAATATTCAAGTGGGTGGATGTTACAGAGAGAGGGAGAAAATCTTGAGGTGGGAAGCCGCCGCTGCTCGCCCCTACACCTTACACTGCACCACCTAAACCACCGTTCCTTACTCCATACCCAACATCGCACCTGCTACCCATGAAACCTCCATCGCTCCTTACTCCATACCAGCGTTTGGGGAAGAAAGAAATAAGATAGGAGCGGGGAAATGAAAATATGAAGCACATATTTTTTTAGGATTGACACTGGTCACCACCAAGAGCCATGACCCATTAACTGCGACCCATTAATGAAGCTACGTTATGTGGTCACCACCTATTGGTCACGACCCATAGCCTTGACCCACGCCAATAAATGGTCACGACCCCCATCCGTGACCTAATATGTGTGTGTTTTATGCTTCGTCACGCCTATGGTTACGACCCAAGTCCGTGACCCATCCGCGACAAAGCTTGGAGGGAATTTTAGTGCAAAGATGGTTACGATCTGGTCACGGTCCAAGTTCGTAACCCACAGTGGTCAGGGATTTGGGCCGTGACTACTTCCAGAGCATCCATGACTCAGTGTGGTAATGAATATGGTCACATAAAAAATTGAGATGGTCACGGCCCAAGTCCGCGACCAGCTAGTCACAGACTTGGGCCGTGACCAACTGGGCGTGACCATTCTCAGGATTTGGTGTAGTGTTAGGAGTACCTTTAAAAGATGGCGGATTCAATTTCTTGAACTGTTCAATAGTACAACTACTTAGTTCAAGATTCCTTGGTGCTCCATTATTCACCTGATGCTCCACAATCCTTGCTAGACTTTCAATTTCCTTGTATGCACCTTCCAGTCCTTCCATACTTGAACCACTAGTTCCCGTAGTTGATCTTGTCTTGGTCATTTTCTACAGTCATGGCCAAACGTAAGATGTATTATATTATCTCAAAATTGCAAATTAAAAGGACAATTATATATATATATATATATATATATATATATATATATTAGATGTAAAACATATGGAGGGTTATCACATAAGTCTGATATTTCATCCTATATGTATGGAAACTTAAAATCTATAACGTTCGAAACTTATGTTCAATAGTCTACGAGTTCATAACCTATGCTCTGATACCACCTCTGTCACGACTTCGTCCCAAAATAGTAGTGGGGAACGAGTGTCTTGATATGCCACTAAGGCAACAAATATTCTGGATTTAAAAATATTTCTTACCATAAATGGAACGGAAATACATTCACATGGTTATTATTAATCGTAAAATACTGAAAGTGAAGGAATTACGTCATCAGAGCTTTCTAAAAGGAAACTTCATTAATATTAAAAGTAAAGAGTTACAACGTAAAACAAACTTCTATTACAAAAAAGATAAACATGCTCTATATGATAAAACAAATATTTTATTTAAAATAACAAAAAGAGCTCTAAAAGCTGAATCTTCAACATAGTCCTTTTATGTTCCCTCCGCGAGCCTACTTATTTCCTGAAAAATTATTACAACGTCAGCTAAAAGCCGAGTGAGATTCAATCTCCAGACATTCTAAGGTTTTTCAAAACATTGATACCTATTCAAATCAGAAGAGAAGGTATATACATATATGGACAGGAACTTGAAGTATTTAATTTGGAATGACATTATATAGAAATGAATATCTTAGAATAGAACGGGTCCAACAAATCAAAGGCAATAATTTTTTCTTTCAATCATTTAGATTTTAATGGCCAAGTACAATCCAATACTATATTATTCCCCGATAGTTGAGGGTCAATCGAACTTATTCGTCACAGCGCCTTATTTAGCGCACACCAACGATAACCCAGCTGGGAAGGTCAGCCAGTAAAAGAGGCCCCTTAGGCCGAATCTTATTTCCAATATTCAATATCATTTTGAATATTCATTTTCGGTATATCTATATGGACAAATATAAACATATCACAAGAAATCAATTATCGGTATCAGATGAATTTTGAGAATAAAAGAAATTTACAAAATATACATAGTTTTCATAATATCATATAATTAAAATGCACAGGGAATGTCAGAGTACTCACCTAAAACAAAAGTTCGAAGTTATCGATATTGAGTCTTGGATTACTTCGCTAAGATGAAACTTCTTCTTAAACTTACAGAACTCCTTCTTAAGATATCACTGTTTCTTACTATAATTATTGAGGAAATGGTATGAGTTTAAATGATCCTAAAGGCCGTATTTATAGTTTTCCAGAAATTTCACGGTGTTGACACGTGTCTAGCTGACCAAGCCTTTACAATGGCGTGTCAGCGTTGAGGTGTCATGCAACGGAGGGGTCTTGCAGCCTTATTTCACCGAGCAACGACACATGTTTTTAGCTTTAGCTATATTGATGACACATGTTAGCATGAGGTGTCAATCATAAGGTGAAAAGGTGTTAGGGGTATAATAGTCATTTTACGCATTAAGGGCATTTTGGTAATTTCACACGGTATATTTTCAATATTTCTTAGAGGTCCCTGAAAATATTTTATTTTCAAAATGGTCCTTTTTATATTTTAATTTTAGTTCCTAAAAATTTCGTAATTAAAACCAAGTCCTTAGAGTTTATAAAAATTACAATTTTCCCCCCAAAACTTTATCATTTCGCTTAAGATAGGTTATAAGACTTTGATTTAATCTAATTTAGAGTTTATTCTTCATATTTAAAAACGTGTCTAGTTATATAAAGAACTCAAAGTACTTCAAGTCCCTAAAGCTTCATAAAATTATATTTTCTACCCCGAAACTTATCATTTAGCTTAAGACATGTCATGAAACATCAATTTGACTCATTTTATAGTTAATTCTTCAATTTTAAAAATGGATTTTATTATATTAAGAATCCAGAATATCATATATGTAATAATATAATATTATTAGATAGTAAGTGAGATGAAATTGAAATAAGACAATTATATATTGGCACAAGAAAATGGGGTCATTACAACATATCTATACGGGTACTATTTACTTTAGCTGCTTTAAATGATTTAATTGTAAATCAAATGGATGTTAGAACTTCCCTTTTAAATGGGGAATTGGAAGAAGAGATTTATATGGACCAACCTAAAGATTTTAATGTACACAATCAAAAAATAAAGTGCGTAAACTAAATAAATCTCTTTGTGGACTAAAACAGGCACCTAAATAATGGCATGATAAATTTGATAGCTTAGTCATCTCTAATGGGTTCACAATGACAAATGCATTTATTATAAATATGAAAATATAATTTGCACTATCATATGTCTTTATATGTATTACTTGCTTATATTTGGATATAATATTCATGCCATAAATAATGTTAGATCCTTATTATGTGCCAACTTTCATATGAAATATTTGGGTGAAACTTGTGTAATATTGAGAATTAAAATTACTAGGTCTGAAAAGGAAATTTCTTCAGACCAATCTAATTATGTTGAGAATTTTATAAAGAAATATAATTACTTTAACTGTAAACTTGCTATCACTCCATTAAATCCTAGTGTAAAGTTATTCAAGAACACTTGTGATTATGTTAACCAAACTGAGTATGCGAGCATCATTGGTAGCCTACATTATGCTACAGATTGCACTAGACCTGACATAGCTTATGCTGTAGGAGAACTATGTAGATTTACCAATAGACCCAGTATGGATCATTTGCATTCTATTGAGAGGGTCATGAGGTATCTTAAAATAATGATGAACCTCACATTACACTACCAAAAGCATCCATATGTCCTTAAAGGATTTAGCAATGCTGATTGTAACACCCTATCTCATGACTCCAAAACTACTAGTGGATACATATTTAGTATCGCTAGTGGTGAAGTTTCATGAAAGTCTAAGAAACATACTATTTGGCTCAGTCAACAATGAATTTGGAAGTTATAGCACCGACTACAGCTAGTGATGAGGCATGATGGTTAAGAAACCTTTTGTTCAATATCCTAATTTGGGAGGGACCTCTACCGGTCGTTTTTATCCACCACGATAGTACTGTGGATATTGCAAAAGTTGAGAACCATTACTATAAGGGTAAGAAGCGATAGATTCGTCATAAACATAGTACCATTAGAGAGTTTATCTCTATGGGTGCTGTGAGAAAAAAACTTGCTTGATCCTTTGACAAAAGGACTAGCAAGAGAAAAGGCGTGGAACACTTCTAAAAGGATGGGACTAAATCCCTTATATATTTGAGTCACTTGTGATGGTAACCCAACCTATAGACTGGAGATCCCAAGAAATATGTTCAAAGAGTAATAAAAAGTCACAAGTGATATGGGTTAAATCACACTAATTATTAAATATGGGATTTTATTACGAGTCCAACCCTATAGAGCATGATATCCTTAAGTGAGTTAAGGTTGAGTTAATTATAACTCTTAATGAGGTTCTATAGATTAATTTTGAGTGAGGTACCTATCTACGGGAGTATCCTTGATAAAATCACTTATGTCAATGTGGAATTGAATCCACTTCCTATGGTAATTTTAGGAAAATTTCCTAGAGCACTCATTATATTGGGATAGAAGAACATGGTCATAATATGTTAGCTTGAGGACTACACCAGAGTAGGGTTGTGTATGGGATGTTGTTAGAGATAAAGTTCAAAACTACGATTACTCTAATATATTTAATCATCTTTACTACATAAAGCTTCAAGTCGAAAGACACCTTTGCTTATGCACAATTTGATGAATTGATGCTCAATATATTTTTTAAATTTACAAATGGGGGACTATTGGAACCTCTGTTTAAAAGGGTGAAAACTTTGAAAACCTTGGTTGCCTTTGTTGCCTTTTTCTTTATAAAAAGAGAAGAAGAGTTTTTCCCAGCTAAGGCTTTGTCCCACATCGGTTAAATGGTTCAAAATGGCGTAGTTAATATACACCCATTTTGGAACTAATAGGCAAGCCCTTTGGACATTGGAATTCTATGTGTGATGGGTGGAAGAACTTATTAGGCTAAATCTCACATGCATGCCCACTCCCACTGCCGCAATCGCCCATCTGTCCGATTCGACCCGTGCCCGTGTCTAGATCCTGGGTCTTAGGCTATATGTGTATTAAATATTTTGAGTAAAGATAATTATTTTTTTAATAAAAATCTGAACAAAAATTTAAAAAATATTTTTTTAATTCTTTTTTGGCTGAAAGTGTTTTATTTGATTACAGAAAGTGTGAGACCTTTCACCCCACTTTCATTGGCTCTTATTCACCAACCATTCAGTTTTGATCCCTTAAATAGTTGGCATCCATCCTTGTTCGGGGAAGAATATACACAGAAAAAACAAATACAAAGTCTCTCTCTCTCTCTCTCTCTCTCTCTCTCTCGGCCTAAGCATTTTCTGCTCTACAAAAGATAGAAGATAACACACAAATACTCTCGCTCTATCTGAGCATTTTAATATCTTTTTCTACCCTGATCAGTTTGTTCCCCCAAACTAGTGTGATATTGAGCAATTAATAGTGAACGGGTGGTAGCATACCAGATTACTATGGCATAGTTTTTTGAGATAGAAATTGGTTTCAATTCTGGGTTGTTTTATCTTGGTAGTGGCTGGGCATTAATTAGACCGTGACACAATTTTGGGCAAAGCCGTGAAACCCCTTAAAGAGAGTGACCTAGTTCACAACTCAGCCTCATAACTTTTTTGGTGTTGGATTTTCATATTTGGTAATTTCGTTCCATTCTCTCATTTTAAATACAACACATATCAAGTACAAGAATTGCACATACCAAAGGGCAACACACATATAGGTAGTTCGACAATGTGTCTACATTCATGGAGTCTTTATTAATTGAAGATGACAAGAGTACAACTTCCACATAAGTTTGCTACCTCAATTTGCAAATGCCCTAACTTAGGGTGTGTCACAACTATTTGTTGGGAACTGCCGGTGCGATAGTTGTAATAAGAATATCTCTCTTTTGTGCTTATCAATATCAATAGATGATAACATGGCCTTATCTTGTTTAGTTATCAGGATTAATTCCACCGACGTGAGGCCGTTGTGCAATCCGTATCCTTAGTGGGGCCTATCCAACTATTGGAGGAGAAATTGTCTTACAATTGTTTATCTAATTCTAAGTCTCCCCGTATTTTTTTTGTGTACTTAGGGTTTCTCCTCATTTATTTTAAATGTGAGCCGGACAATAAACTGCTCGGACAATTCTGCAAAAAAGACGATCGACCTAGAGATTAACTTCTCAATCCACTTAAACGAAGATTTCATTAAGAGTTCGTTTGACAACCCAATTTCAAGGCTTGGAATTGGAATTGAAAGACCAATTTCATTTCCGTGGAATTCAAATTGATCTTTCAATTCCAATTTGAAGTCTTAGAATTGGGTTGTCAAACGCGCCCTAAGAGTAAAGTGAAAACCATGACACATTGGTTCATTATTGATATTCCATAGAGCCATGGATTGCGGATAATGACGGATATTATTAGCTAGGTTGAACTTTTTGTCGTAAGTGTTCATTTTGTCAACTTAGAATTTCTTGGGCGGGTCGGTATCTTCTATCTGTTGGATGAATGGAGATGCCGAACCATGTCCCAAATCTATCCTAGCTAGGTATTTTGGGGTACAAGCATTAAACTTTGGGTATCGTCTTTCTACGTATTTTTTTTAATAAAGTCTATCAAGTCCTTATTTGGGACCTGATCCTCTCGATGAGGTTCCTTTTGGATGTATGAGGGCAGTGGTACTGAGGTTTATGAATATTGATAAATGAAGAGGTGTTAACTGCCTTTAATGGATAATGAAGGAGGAATATGATGAAAATAGCTTTTCTGGTGCAATGAACAACAATAATAAAACTTTATCTTTATAAAATGATTCTTAAGAGCTTTGGAAAAGAGGATGACAGAATAAACACTCTAATAATAGGAGAGAGACTAACAGAGTGTGAAAAACACCAAGTGTGTGTATAAATAAATGATAGAGACTCAACTACAAATGTTATAAACTTGTATGATGCTTTGAAGCTAAAAGTGTTGCTTCAATAACTATTTCTTTGAATCTAGAACCTTGAGCTTCAATGGCAATTCCGTGAATACTTAGAGCTTTTACAAATGTTTCTGCAGAGTGTACTTGCCCTTTTCTCTCTTCCCTCATATCTTTACTGTTGTATCAGCATTTACCAGTGAGGGCTGGGCCCTCTATTTGTAGTGGGTATAAGTGAAGTAGGGTTTTACCATAATATGGCATGTGTCCCCTCTTTAAATGACGTGGATAAACATGTATGTATTATTAAATAATATTATGGGATGTGGCGGACACGAAAATGACGCGACGAGGGACAATATTTGTGGTTGACCCCAAAAGATGCTTTAGTAAATTATATGCGTACAGAGTCCCTTGTTGGACTAAATAAATAAATATATAAATATACAAAAATTCAGTAGAAAGAGAGCCTTAAGAAAACTAATTTATATGAGAGAGAAGTCTTCTCTCTAGTTTTTACTATGTTAAACTCATGATTTTCATCATATCTCTAACTCCATTCTTCAATCCATGGAAACATCCCTTATTCAAAGCCCAAAAAAATCTTTTGCTAACATATTTAAGAACGGTGGTTCGAGAGTTCCACAATCATTATATGATATTTTAGCACCTCATTTTTCTAAATTATTTGACCTTCATACAGTGGCGGATCCAGGATTTTTGGTTAGGAGGGGCGAAAGTCTTGAGTGGTGTCGGGGTTCGGGGGCGGGAGCCCCCGAGGCAAATTTTTTTGGGGTTAATACAAGTTTTATACAAATTTTTGATTAAAAAACAGTGTATGCAAGATTTCAGGAGGGGCCTCCCTTAAAAATTACACCCCTAAAAAAAAAATTACACATTTTACATACCTAAATTTTTTTTTTTTTTTAATCTCAGGGGGGCCTCCGCCCCTCCTGGCACCCCCCTGCATCCGCCCCTGCCTTCATATCATGATAATACCCCTCACATCAAGATCTCGAATGCTATTTACAAAGAATCTCGAGAATCATGCAAGTCCAGATTGCTAGGGAGAATCAGTATTTCCACGGGTTAAAAATCAATCACAACAGAAGAACTTAAAGGTCTTTTAGATGCGAAATGGAAAATTAATCACCTTAGAGACTTACCCCAACGGGCATAGGATGTTTTAGCATTTATTTTTATTCAGTGGAAGACATGCAGATGACCTGGATGATTGGGTCACTTTAAATTCAGTTTTTTTTAATAGTAATGATACTCTTACGTGTGGTAGTATCGGTACAGTACCAAATGCGTTTTTAAATGGTTTGTACTATGACAAAATCTACACTATAAAATAAACAAATCATGTCATAGTACAAACAAATAAAATAATACCGGTACTAATCCGGTACTACCACTTGATGTGCCTATCATTATTCTTTTTCTAAACAATGCAGTGCATTCTTATTTTTTCTCATGCAAATTTCGTCTCATCAAAAGCACCGGTGTGGGTTCATTTTCTTGACTTACTCAATGATTTTGGCATCCTTGTTTATTGTTTGAAAGGAGAAGGTTAGAAATTCTATTCATATTTATTCCGTCACATTGGAGAAGAAATATGGTATTTATGCCAGAATTCTCATTGTAATTGATTTTACATATTCAATTTCGAAGGTGGTTGTGAGGGGTGGGCATGTGAGTTTTAATATTAAATTGAAAAACCCACCACTTTCTGAGACTTTTGTGGCTATCTTGGTCACTCGATTGCATCATGTGAACTTATATCAAACAGTATACATGAAGAGAGCCGCCCACTTATTGCAACGAAAAACCAGAAATTGGTTCGGTCTATTGATCAACATGTTACTAACCGTACCTTTTTTTGGCAAAATTTGGGATTATTCTAAAGTCAATCTTAACACTTCAAACCAAACTGTTGGTCAAACCCATGAAGATCGAGTTGAAGGTAAGTTGATGATATACCTTCTCTGACTGAAGATCAGGTTGTTGGAAAAAATCAAGTAATAGAAAATCTTTGGACTCTTCATGTGGCCCCTAATGAAGTGGATAAGGACCTGACTCCAAGTCACTGTCATCAAGTTATTCAAATTCACGCGGCGGACTTATCTCCACAACCGTTATTAATTGGCTCTTGTAATTATGCTAAAGATATCATTTTCGATAATCATATCAATTCAAACACAATATTCTTTAGGGTCTGTTTGACAATTCAATTTCAAAGGTTGAAATTAAAATTGAAAGACTAATTTCAATTCCGTGGAATTAAAATTGATCTTCTAATTTCATTTCCATACCTTGAAATTGGGTTGCCAAACAGACCCTTAATGACGAAATGCGCTGAAATTTTAGTTGAAGAAACTGAATAAAATATAGTTCCTTCAAATGCTCAAAGCCCAAGCCTTCTCTTCAGTTTAACAACCCTCAAAATGAGTCTATTAATTTTAAGGATATGGAAGAAAATAATGAAAATACGGGGGGTTATTTTATATATCAAGATTCCTATTCCTGACAAAGCCCCATACTCTAATTATGATTTGAGTATGTCTACTAGTTCACCTCAAGCTCATGCTTTACTTTTCAATTGGTGAAAAAATTACAAAAAATTAATTTCAAAAATATAATACACATGTCAACAATTCCTTTGAACTTTTAGGAAATATTGAAGATGCAATAAATGTGAGTCAAGATTTGGTGATTGAAGAAGCTCAAAATGTAAGGACAAATTTCAATTGAGTCAATTTGTATATATTGACTTTATTCTGGACAAAATATTTTGAGTCATAGGGTAGGATTAGTGTTTTACCTTTAAGCCTTTGACGTGTTTGGATGAAGACCTGGAGGCAAAGATTCAGAGATTATATCATCTTGCCATGTTTCATGCTCGTTTCTATCTTCACATTTCAAGGATCTCTCAGGTATGATTACGTAAATATTTTGAGCCTTAAAGATTTTATTATTGGGTGTTGGGATTTCTAATTTTTAGTTTCTGGTAGTTTTCTCTCATTTTCAGTCTAAATTTTTTTTAGCGCTTGTAAGAACCACCTTGGGGAAATTTTTCCTATTTGTTTATAAATAATTTTTTTATTTAAAAAATAAAAATAATTATGAATTTGTCATTAAAAAGACCTTTCTCTAGTGTGTGGCACTTATGCAATGAGAATGACTTATCGAGAGAACTTGAGCCATCGATTAACTATTAATACAATTATGACTTCTTGAGGGACCTGAACCCTCCTCAAGTAACTATATATGAAATATACTACTTGAGGGTCATGAATCCTCCTCGAGTAACTATTTATGACAATGACTCATTGAGGGGCCTTAAGCCCCCTTAACTAACTATAGTGTAAATGACTTCTCGAGGAACTTTAAGGCACCTCGAGGATAGTATGACTTTCTCGAGTAACCTTAAGTTACTCGAGACTTTTGGTACTTTAATCTCTTATATTAGAATGGTTGAGCATTTACCTTACTCAATGAACCTTACTCTCTAACCTCGAAGCCATGACCCCTAAAGATATCACTGGATACTTTGGTGGGCTTTAGGGCCCTCGATCCATCCTAACTACCACTAACTGGACTAAAGTACCATTCTTGATAACATGTAATATAAATTACAATTATTACTAGGAATGAATACATTATCAATATAAATTATAATCAGTACTAAGAAGCTCTAGGCCCCTTCGACACTAGTGTACATCACACCTATACGGTTAGATATCGAACAAACACGATGAGGTGGTGGACACCTCTTTTGGTTACGACTATGATGATTTTATTTGGGAGATGTTGATGTCCTTGGTGACCAAATTCTTCTCACAATTGCGAGTGTCCCCATGACTGTTGAACCTATATCTTAGCTCTGGTACTCAATTTCCTTCTTAACCAAGCATTATCATCGATGTGCCTTTCAATTTCACCATCGTGTTCCTATAAACACTCTTCATGTATGTTTATCATATGAGCTTTAGGTTATGGGCATCAAGGTCATCGATTGGTGATTCGTGATGCCTACATCATGATTGTTGTGACTTGCATGATGGATTGAATTTCCTTTCGATCAAGCATCACTGTGAGGGAAGTGGGATTCAATTTTAATCGTTGTGCCTCCAAATACAAATATTTGATTTGATATTTTAGATTTTGTGGTTTATAGGTAGGATTAAATGATGTTCACTCATGGTTATGGATTTGAAAGTGTATAAGGTGGTGGGATCATAAAAAATTTCCCATATGTAGCGCTAACTTATAGAAGGACTAAATCCACAATAATATAGTGTAATACCCCTTATTTTTAGAGGATTTATAATTGATTAATTAAGAATGACCTTACTTAATTAAATAACAACTAGGACTAAATATATAATTGAAACTAAAAATTTAAATTTATTTATGCGGATTCAAAGCTAAAGTTAGTTGATTTGAAAATTTAGAGTTCATTTGATTAACCGACAAAGGTTTATGAACTAAAAGTTGAGTTACTGAAAATATTTAGTAATTTTAAGAGGTTAGAATTGGTTTTAAACTCAAGAGGAATTCTTAAAAAGACTTAAGGGTATTTTGTTACTAGTGCTTTTGTTTAGGATCAAGTAATGTTTTCGAATATTGATATTTGCTAGGGTTTCATCCACGAGGTTATAGATGTGTCATGTCTAAGGGTTGCGAATGAGGTGTTTTGATTTGTAACCGCGATCATGATATGTTAAGTCCGTGGTCATAACCTTGTGTGAACCGCAACTGGGTTGCGACTTGGTTGCAGGGTCTACGTGTTTGTGAGCTATATTTATTGCCTCTATGATGTTTTACGCCTCATTTTATATATCACCTTCATTTCTAAGTGTCCCCTTCACCAAGTACCCTAAAAAATCTCTAAATTCTATCAAGCAACCTCATTTCCTCTAAAAAAACAAAAATACTTTCAAGGTTTTTAAACAAGGATTAAAGGAGATTTGCAAGATAAAACTAATATAGTTTTCAATAAGTTTTCAAGGAATTTTTCAAGTGGATTCATGTCTATCCTTTAAGACTTCTTCTCTTTAAAATCAAAGCAAGTCTTATTTAATCTTTTGAGGCGATTTTCTATCTATACTCTGCTTTTATATATACTTATTTTCAATTTTACATAGACCCTAATTGATAATTAAAATGAGTTAGAAAACTTTAAGGATTTGAGACTTCTTAGTGTATGGCCTTAATTTGGTGAAATTGATTATCCTCATATATTTTATTTTGAGATTTAGCCCCAATTATTATGGAAAATTAAATATGAAACCCTTGATATAAAATTAACATAATATGGTTTCAGGTTTGTTCTTGGATTTATGATAATTTATATGTGTGCTAAATAATTGAGACATAGTTGAGGCCTAACGAAAAATTAAACTGTTCATGCTAAGTAGGGATTGTACCTTTATGTCCATGGATCATACCATTTATATTACATGATTGATTGGTGACATTTTTATCATGAAAATGCATAATTATTCCATAGTCATTCATGAGGAGATTTTATTATTTCATATCTCATGCTCTAATATTGAAAAGCTATTTGAGACTTCTTATTATATCATTATTCCTAGAATTGAGAGAAGGACCAATTGTATTAAAATATTACGTAATCCACTTTCATTCATTAAATGAATTAATCACGTAGATGAGTTAGAAGGAGATGTGATAAACTTATTATCTTGTTGGGTTATAGTTGTCGTGGCTTGTGTTGAAAGGAGCACGATTGAATTTGGATGTTGGATATTTAATACGTTTAATCTCTTACTTAATTCCTTATTAATAAATCATAAACTAATAAATTATCTTAATGAATAACCTATCTAAATGAAAGTGTATTGGGGTGTTCCTAGTTCGAATTTTATTTTATGAGACGTCCCACACAAGGAGTTTAGAGATAATTAGGATTGATGTATTTATAATCCCTAATTAACATAACTCTTTACTTTAACTATTTTGGTTTATGGATATTTCTATATTAGGCGCATAATCCCTTAAATCCCTAATGTGATGGAGTAATGATTGATTGAGTAATCTAATTAAATATCCCGAGGGTTGAGGTAACTGGATAAATTTGATGTAAAGATGAGTGATAAGATACGAATTAAACTTGGAATGCTATTAATGAATGAATGAACATGGATTTTGGATGAGTGACAAGAAGGAACACCCTCATGTTGACATAATTGAAGAATGTGGTTCGATACAAACTTTTGTTGCCTCAGATGGTGTGGTGGAAATCTAGCCTTGTGTAACTAGGTGGCGAGGGTGTCTTCAACACTGTAAAGTAGGTGGCTAAGAATGGGTGACGATTTTGTATGGATGTACCACATATCTCTGGAGATGGTAGGGGATAGGGATGGCATGTTGATTATGTTGTGAATAATTAAGAGGTTAATTTATTGATTAAACTAATGATATAATTAATTACATTGTTAGGTTTTAGGGCATATGTTGGGTCATTGTTATTGATTATAAAAACTATGAATTTACCATTTGTATATATAATTGATTTGAGTTGCATATATTTACGACTTGCTAGGGTTTTGACCCATTTTATTCGTGGTGACTTTTAAGTGAAAGAGTTGATCCTCCCCCTTAGTCTTTTAATTGTTCAGCTAACACACATTCTCCATCCTTTTCTCTCGAGTTCTCAGTTGCAGAGACCAATGTAAGTCCCTCCCTTGATAGACTATCATTTACATTTTCAGTTGTATGAGTTGTAATATTGAGTTTAGATGGCATGTATATTGGATAATAGGACTTGGATTGTATTATTAAGATTCATCACTGGCATGTATAGTTAGGAGTTGATATATCTTTCTGAGGATTATGTTTGGAGGACTTTCACATCGCAACCTTTATTTTTCTTGTGTTTCATTCGTATTGATAATGGTATTAAATCATTTTTTAACAATCATGTATAATTTAATAATTATACTTGACCAACCTTGTATTAAAATATACTAGGTGTTACAATTGGTATCAAAGCATGGTACTAGGCCTCGAGGGTTATGGGTTCTTTTAGACTTATGCGTAGCGTTCTTTGGTACGTGCCTTCCTTTGTACTTTTATCTATGTTAATTGATTGATAGGTCTTTTCTCCAATTTGAGATGCAGACTAAGAGGAGAGCATGGTAGACGAGAGCATCCACGTGATAGGCTACTCCTGCACCATTCACACCATATGTACTAGTTATGCTAGGCATTTTAGCACCCGATGCACAAGGGCAATACCATTTTGGGTCTGAATAGCTTCTTGAATTGATTAAAGTAAGGACATGATTTTATTAATGTCTGTTATCAACTGAGTATGTCGTATACCGCTACAAATGTTGAAGAATGTTCAAGATCACATATGCATCAAAGAAGATTCCGAATATCAAGTTCTTCAACAAGAAAAGCCTATGCGAGACAGATTTTAGTAAGGTTATGTTTTAGTCCCTTAACGGTTCACTTAAGGTGTTGGGATAATTTTTCTACAAAGCGGAGTTTTTGGTTAAAATATTTTTTCTACAAATGTCCGTTATCAATTGATTATGTCGTATACCGCTACAAATGTCGAAGAATGTTCAAGATCACATATGCATCAAATATGATTCCTAATATCAATTTCTTCAACAAGAAAAGCCTTCACGAGACAGATTTTGGTAAGGTTGTGTTTTAGTCCCTTAACGGTTCATTTTGGTGTTGGGATAATTTTTCTAAAAAAATTTCCAAGTGTCGCAGCGGAGTTTTTTGTGAAAATATTTTTTCTAAGTGTTGAGGCGGACTGGAATAAAAAATTAATTTACGCTCCAGTCGTTTGAGCGAGATTGCCACGTCGTTCGAGCAATAGAGGCCCCTTGGACGAAGTCGTTCGAGCGACAACTGACATCGTTTAAGAGACAACCCTATTTCGTTCGAGCGACGCGTTGCCTTAGATTTTTTATAAATAAAGTTTTCCAACTTCGTTTTTGATCAGATGACCTGCAAAATTTTCCATACACGAAACTTCTTTGGCAGAATGCTTTGTCTTCTCACTTTTAGGGTTTTAATCCTTTATTTTCAGTTCACAAATCATCCCAATAGTTTGTGTGAATGGTTTTGTAACCCAAGAACACATCT
This sequence comes from Sambucus nigra, assembly GCA_949130495.1. Taxonomy (NCBI): domain Eukaryota; kingdom Viridiplantae; phylum Streptophyta; class Magnoliopsida; order Dipsacales; family Adoxaceae; genus Sambucus; species Sambucus nigra. Next base: position 90,925,345 of record OX422210.1, on the reverse strand, counting down.
TGTGTCAAGTTTCTCTTGTAGATAGGATCTCTACTGCTGATCTAGGTGCTCTTGAGGGGAGTACTGGGCTAAAGACCACTGCGTGTCAATAGGGAGTGTTTGTAGGCGTTCCTGGGTTAAATTAGAACTGTGGTTTTAGCTGACTCTAGGCTGCGGTCTATGCGAGTTTTCTGCAGTTAACTCATTCTGGATTTCATTATAATTGTAAGTATTATAGTGAAATAAAGGTTTTCCCCAAAAGGTTTTTTTTCCTTAAATCTGCGAGTTAGTTATTTGTGATTATTGGTTTGACACACACACACACACACACACACACACACACATGTGTAGTTGCTTGTTTAAGGGATGATTTAATTTGGTTTAAAAATTGATTCCAATTAAATAATTTTGTAGTTGGAATTTGCAAATTTATTCAAATCTGTATCGCACATTGCACTTTGCAATTAACGAGTAGGATTAGTGATAAGTAGATATGAGATGCATCCCGCAGCACCGACCACTACGGGATGTGAAAAGGTTCGGGGATGCTTCATGGAGAATGACTCACCCACATTCTTAGGCTCTATGATCCTATTATGGCACATTTGTGGTGACAAGACATCGAGTAAGGGAAGAAGTAGGTTTTAGCTACATTTAAGTTCATTGGGGATGCTCTCTAGTGGTGAGGGAGTGTGATATCAGTTAAGGACCGAGATAGTTTGACTTATGAAGAGTTTATGGCACCATTTAATGCTAATTATTACCTAGAATTATTTTGGGACCAAAAGAAGTTTGAGTTACTTCTCCTTCAGTAAAGATCCCATATAGTGATAGAGTTTGAGCGAGAGTTCTGTAGCTTGTCACTTTTTATACTCAAGGAGGTAGACTAAGAAGAGAAGAAAATGAGGCGTTTTATGAAGGGTCTATATTGGACCATTAGGCAAGTTATTATGGGAAATCTAGTCTTTACCATTTATGCTCAAGTGGTGGATGTCGCACATATGCATTTTCTAGAAAAGAGGGAGCACTAGAGGAAGCTAGAGAATATGGACAGTATAGTGGGACCAAAGTGGAACCGATTTTAAGAGATAATAGGCATGGAATGAAGGTCCCACTTGTCCAAGATCAATAGAGGCATTTCAGACATCAGGGAGATATGTGTCAATAGCATTTGTAGGGACCATTTTGGACTGAGCAAGGGCAGTACGTCCCCTAAATAATTAGAGATAATGGGGGGAACTAAAGCCCCATTTAAGGGTGTATGTTTTCGATGTGGAGGCAGGGGATACATATCCCTAGTTTTCCCGAGTGCTAAGACAAAGGGTCATCAAAGAGAGGTCCAAGTGGAGCTAGTCCACTGATAGGGATAGGTTCACTAGGGCCAACAAGGCTTTAGGACCTAGAAGTAATAGTAACTATTTCACCCTCACTAATTTCCAACTTCTAATGCTGAGCCAACGATCAATATTGGAACTTCCCGTACCCCCAATTGCACCACAACATCCCCATCTTTAGTGTGGTAAGGTGTATCAGATTGCATAATCGCAACACGAGGGACAGGGGTAGGTCTAGATAAGGGAGGATACATTTTATGTTTATGGAATCTTATCTAGAGTTTTGTTTAACACAGTCACCGTACATTCTTTTGTATCATCAAGTTTTATGTATAATTTTGGTTTATCACCTAGACCTTGTGATATGGCTTTGTCGATATCTATTCCATTAGGTTTATAAACTCGTATTTTGGAGGCTTGTGTTGATGTGTAGATAGACATTGGTAGATTGCTCTTTGTGGAAGACTTGTTAGTTTGTGATACCCATTTTTATGATATGATATTGGGTACGGATTGGTTGGTTAGGTACGAGCCTCACATAGACTGTATGGGTCGAGCTATTCTTTTCATGATACTGGGTCAGGATATGTATATTGTGGATATTCCTAGTCTGGAGGATAATTCCATATCACATTTGTATTTTATTATTGGGGGGACTCGAGAGGAGATGACTGTTCCGTTAGACTTGATACCGATTGTCTAGATTTTGCCGATATATTTGATGAGGTTCCATGGTTGTTGGCAACCCAAGAGATTGAGTTTGTGGTTTATTTGGATCCCGACACTAAGATGATCGCCAAGGGATAAGATTAGAGGACTCCTTTGGAGATGAGGGAGTTAACGTAACATATTAAACACTTATTGGAGTAGCGATTCATTCGCCATAGAACATTTCCATAGGGAGATCCATATGTCTTATTGGAGAAGACAGATGGTCCACTAGGATCGTGTGTGGACTAACTCAAGTTAAACAAGGTGACGATATGGACCAAATACCCTTTATCAAGGATCGATGATTTATTTGATCAGTTACAGGGTGATTCATTCTTTTCGAAGATAGATTTGAGTTCAAGATACCATACAGGAGGAGCATGTGCCAAAGATTGCCTTTTTAATTCACTATGGTTCCTAAAAGTTTGGGGTGATTCCATTTGGGATGAACAATGCTCCCTTTATATTCATATATTTGATGAACTCTAACACCCTATAAAATCCATAGATAGATTGATCAAGTCCAAATACAAATAATACCCAAGTCTAAACAATGGTATCATTCTAAGCATGACTGAAATAAGCAATAAACTTAACAATAAATAGATGACAATAACATGAATAAAACCAACACAACTCTGATACCAAACCAATAGAGTATAAAGACTCCATCACTGGAATACAAAACTATCTCATATAATAAAACCCAACACTGAATTTAATAATGCCGACCATAAAGTAAAACTTAATACAGTAATCCGACTTAGTAGTAAATGAAATCATGATAAATGGAAATGATCACATAGGATAGAGACCTACATCCTAGAATCTAGAAGCGTGATTTGAACAAGAATGTAAATGAATCAGGGTTATGGTGACAGCTGCTGCATGGGACTTAAAAATAGGTTTCAACAACAAGATTAAACCTAACAAGTCTATAAAGAGTACAAATTTAACTGAATTTTGGCTACAATAATAACAATGCATCTTCTTATCACATTTGAGTTGTTTTTAAGTCTTCCTAACCTAAACAACCTAAATATGACATGCATGTCTAAACCCTAAGCCCAAGTGGACCTCTGATTAATAATTATAATACTTCTTAATTGAGTACAATTATAAGGTTCTACAATAAGTATATATACCTCTAGTAAAGTCTTAGTAAAAGAAGGACAATCACATAAGTTCAATTTCAACATAAGTATGCTCGCAGCTGTGTACACACCGATCTGTAATCGGGGTGTGGTGCATTATGTCGCATCTTAATAAAACTTTAATATGAACACCAGAAAGAATCCACAAAAATACCCACATCCCAAACCAAAAATAGTAGTTTAAGTGGTAAAAAAACCAAGAACTAAAAATTTCAGGGTCAAAATGAAAATAAAGAAAAAACCAATAAAGACATCTAAACAACCCTCTGGGTCCTTTAATCGATCGGTTAACGGACCTCCCCCCAAAGTGATAATCAATCATGTAAGGGAAAATTTCCAATCGAGTCTTTTGTAGTGTTGGTTTAATTCCAAACAAAACTAATTGAGTCATAGGATAGATGTGTGTTGGATCCTTTCAAGCCTATGACAAGTTAGTTGAAGACGTAGCATCCTAACACAGTAAAGATTTCATCCTTGCCGGTTTATGTGCCAAGTTTTGCATTATCATCTTAAAAAGGTATGAATGCATTTAATGTATATAGAGAGACTTGGATAATTTTAGTGGGTGTTCTTATATATATTTTGTCAAAATGACTTTTTAATATTATCATAAAATCATTTTAAATATTTTTTTATAAAAGTGCTGGGCATAAAATGAAAATTGGGATTTTCTGTAAATTCGTTCGAACGAACTGGGCATCTCGTTCGAACGAGTTTGCCAGGTCGTTCGAACGAACTTCTAACGACATTTTTCGAGATATCATCTGTTTTCTCGTTAGAAGTTTGGTTCGAACGAAACATCGAACAAAAATGTTTTTGAAATCTCATTTGAACAGGGTCGTTTGAACGACATTCCGTCAGTTTTGACAGGTTTCTCTAAACACTTCCCACTTTCTTCACTACTTTGTACCTGTTTTAAAAGGGGCGGGAATGCAGTTTTTTTGACAGAAGTTTTGGGAGTTTTCCTTTTACGTAGAGAGGAAATATTCCTAATCCAAATGTTCCTTTTGAGTGTTCGTGATCTTTAAAGATTTATTTTTCAAAGAACACAAGTTTACACCCAAGTTTTAGTTTGATCCAACTTCTTTAATATATATAATTTCTTGAGATCATTTGGCACCAAGTTTCTTTTCTACCCATCAAGGAGAGAGTTTGGGTTCCTTCTCTACCCAAAAAGGAGATCGTGTTTGCTGCGACGTACTCATACGGTGAAAAGCACTGTGTGTGGGTTGATGGTAGCCAGGCCCCATTGGTGGATTTCGAGACTTCGATGGACTCCAGAGTTGTCATCTAGGTGAAGGTTGAAGAGAGAGAGAGAGCGTCAACGCTTGAAAGACAAGTCGTTGTTGTATGTTTTCTCTTGTTGTGTCTTTTGTAAAAATACCATACTTAGTGGACTTGTAGGTTGGGGTATCCGAGGTTTTTCCTGTTATAGGTTTTCCTCGTACATCGTCGCATAGTGTGATTGTGATTTATTTTTATCTTGCAAAAATTCACTTAGATGCGTGTGTAGGTTTAAAAAGATAAAATTTGGTTTAAATACAACTATGATTTATTTTGGTGCTAATTTTAGTTTAAGTAATTTTAGTGTAATTTAATTCAAGTTGGAATATTTAATTTGGCAATATACATGCTTAAGGTTGTTTGGCAGAATTTTAACTTGAATTGAATTAATCTTGTTTAATTACGATTAAAAGAAAAATTCTAATATATGTTTGGTGTTGTTTGAATTAATTTTAATTTTGAAGAAATTAAAATCTGTGTGCTTTAATTGTTAAACTTTAAAGCAATTTTAAGTGTGAAATATTTGGTGAACCTTCCCGTATTTGGAATTTTAAATTGAGGGTATTTCACCCTTTCAAGTGGTATCAGAGCGGTAACGCTAAATTATTGCGTTAAGATCCTTATTTTTGTTTGGTTTAAAAAAAATGAAAATTTCACCCTTTGCAAAATTTTCTATTTTTGATGGTTCCAACTACGCGTATTGGAAAGTGCGTATGATGTCGGCGCTTAGGTCCCTAAATGAGTGGGTTTATCTTTCGGTAGTTAAAGGGTGGACCCCACCAACATGCCTAGAAGGAGAGGTTCGTATTCATAAACCTGTTGAGAGATGGAATGAGACTGAGATTAAGTTATCTAATTTTAATTCCCGTGGTTTAAATCCCCTTTTTAGTATGGTCATACCGGATGAGTTCCGTCGAATTATGACGTGTGAAACGTCTAAGGAGGCATGGGATATTCTCCAACTCACCTATGAGGTAACTAGTGTCGTGAAAGCTTCGAAACTCCAAAACCTCATCACTCAATTGGAAACCATTAGAATGTTAGAAAGTGATACTTTTGATGAATTCTATGCGAGATTGTGTGATATTGTTAATTTATCTTTGAACTTGGGAGAAAAGATACCCGACAATCGTGTTATAAAAAAAATTTAAAAGTCGTTACCCGAGAGGTTTAATGCTAAGGTGACCGTCTCAAAATTATTTAAACACTTTAAACTCCATGAAACTTGAAGAGCTCGTAGGTGACTTATAAACCTATGAACTCGACATGTTACCCTCCAAGGATGAGAAGAATAAAGATAAGGGCATAGCCTTGAAATCCTATAAGGAGGAAACCTCGATTTCGGATGATGAGTTTGAGATTGACTCGGAAGATATGGCTTTCTTTGCTAGGAAGTTTAGAAAAATTCTTAAGACTAATAAAGAGAAACTTAAGAATGATTATAAGAAATTTGAGAAGTCAAAGTATAGTAAACCCAAAAAATGGAAATAAAGATCTTAATCGGGACAAGTCAAATAGGTATTATGATTGTAAGGGTTACAACCATAGGGCATGCGAGTGTCCCACTAAATTAAGGAGGGAGAGCAAGCAACCAATTTAATATAATGACACCCTTAGTGATAGTGAAAAGGAAGAGGGACCCGATTCCCCCAATGAGCACAACTTTATCGCGTTCATGGAAAGTCATGGGAGCATTGATAGCGAATCTTTTCATGAATATATCCCTTTACATGACACTTCCAAGGCCATTGTTTGTGAACCCCATGAGTTTGATGGTATAGAGAGTGGAGTAGAAAGTGAGTGAGGATGAAGAAGAGGAGGAGGAGAGTGAACTTCAAGTTTCCTTTCGAGAGTTGTATGTCGAATCGATAAAAAAGGGCCAACTTGATGTTAGAAGCTAGTTTGAGAGATCATGCCATGGAAAATAATGAGAGTGTTTTAGTAGAAGATCTTAGGGCGCATGAGAGATCTCTTCGTGAGAAGCTTGATTACGTGGAAGGTGAGAGATATAGACTTAAAGGTTTAATGGAGGCTATGAAGAAAGAGATTTTTGGGTTTGAAGAGAGTAGGTGTTTACTTGAGTAAAAAAATTTAAATTCAGAAGAGAAATTAAAAGACTCAAGTTGGGTCAAATTTAATTTGGAGTGTAGGTTGTAGAAATTAAATAAAATATTAGGAACCGTCCAAATAAAAAATTACACGTGTGGTATTGGCTTTGACACTCAAAATGCTTCCAACAATAAAGCCAAAATCGTGTGTTTGAGAGAATCATATAAGAACACTTTAAAAGGTAAATTCCTAGGTATTACTTTTTGTCTGGTATTTACTTGTACACATTGTGGTCGAAAGGGTCACCTTAAGAAGTTTTGTTTTGATCTTCAAAATGGTTTTAGTAAATCCAAGGGTAAATTCACCAAGGTCACGAAATCTCGAGAACGTCACGCTTCCCTAGTTTGGGTTTGGAAATTCGATTTGGCGACTTTACAAGATAGGATTTTTGATTCTCATTTATTTACACATGATACCTCCCTTACTAAATCTAAATGTTGAATGTGTTAGCTTTATTTGCATACACTAGCTTTTGTGCTTCATGATAGTTTTTTTTTGCTAGTTGCATATTTATTTGTCATTTTCTAGTCTTTTGGCTTCATCATATATGTGTTGCTAGAATTATGACTTGTGTATCTTTTGTATTTATCTTTATTTATTGTGTCTCATTGAAAAATACAAAAAGATTTTTTTTTCTTTTGGGATATCTTTGTGTTTGTATAAAAATTTGAAAAAGTCAAAAAGATTTTCTATTTTAGTTTTACACATTTTATGTGGCATATACTTGTGTTTGAATCCAATATCGTCCCCGCTTCCATGTGGCTAGAACTTTTGGTTAATATTTTCAATCCTTAAAGTGTTCTTTATCATGCTTGCATGGAGTAGTTTGACTTTCTTAATGGATTCTCTTTTTATATGCCTCGATTCACACATTCACGAGCTCATTTGAAATTTAACTTCACATGTATATTTAGGCTAAGTGAGATGTTCTCCAATCAATTTAGTCATCTACTCGTTGCTATGACTATGGAGGATTTGTGCATGGAATAACCGTTTTCCAGATTAAAAAAAATAGAAAAATATTTATCCGGTGTAGTTATTTATCAATGGAATCTGGCTGGGAAAGACAAAATTACTTTCCGTGCCACCATTGATAGTTGGCGTAAAAAAAATTATGGCATAAAATTATCCAAGGCCTTCATTGTTTAGTTGGTATGTTCATAAAGAAAAGAAAAAGAAAAAGAAAAAGAATATTAATGAGAAAGTTTGGTTGGATATATCAACGGGTTTGCACAATAATAATGTATCCTCGTTATGCTATTTTTGTCATGATTCTATTGGTTTGTAGAATCATCAAAATTCTAGGCTTATGTGCATTGTGTATATTAGTTCCACGAGTTCACTTTATCTTATCACATGAGGCTATATTTAAGTTAGATAAAGTTTTGCAATCAAATGAGAACTCCGTGAACATGTTTAAGTGATTAGGGATATTTTCCTTTAGTCTCTAGTTCACACCCCTTCACTTCCGTTTTCCACATGTATTTAGACATATTTTTACCATATGAGTGTGGAAGGATTAATGCATTTTATGTCTTGTGTGTTGTTTAATACCTATGTATATGTGCATGTGAGTTATTGGTAATATATATGTATGGCATTTCTTTATTTCGAGTCTTTGCCTTCGCATCTAATCCATGTATGCATCTTGTTCAAATTAGTATCCATCTTGTTAGGACATTTGTTTGATATCACATGCTTATGTTTAGTACATTTTAGTTGGTATCATTTTTTTTGCATTGTAGTTGGTATCTATTGCTATTTTGTGGATTAGTTGATTTTCATTGTTGCCAATATGCTTTATTGTCCTTGCGTCTATTTACACAATCGCATGATAAACTTGTTTTTCCATTTTTCTTATCCCCTGTTTCGTTTTGGGGGAGATTTTGCTTTAATTGGGGAGAAATAAGTTATTTTATGATTCTTTAACCTTTGTCTATTCCTAAACAAAAGGGGGAGAAATGGTACGTAATCCTTTGAAATTTGGGGAGATCTAACTTGGGGGTGACGTAGTTCTAGGAAGATCATTGTTAGATAAAGGGGGGAGAATGAATTAACGGGGAGTATTTATTTTTTTCGCACTTTATCTTGTTATATTCCCTATGCGTTTAATGATTTGTTTTAGTGTGCATGATTTCATCTTTAGTGGCATTTTTTAAAGCGACTATGTGTCGTGTCTAGTGTCCTAATTTTTTTTTTAATTTTTGGGCGGGTTTGTGTCCTTTAGAAAGGCTTGACGGCCCATAGGATTTTTTATTCTGGGTTTTGTCCCGGAATAGTCAAAGGGAGAGATTTGTAAACGAAAATTTCCAACCGAGTCTTTTTTAGCATTGGCTTAATTACGGACAAAATAAATTAAGTCATATGATATATGTGTGTTGTATCCTTTCAAGTCTATGACAAGGTAGTTGAAGACGTAGCGACCTAGCATAGTGAAGATTTCATCCTTACCAGTTTACGTGCAAAGTTTTTCTTCATCAATATTTGGATTCCAAGGTCTCAAAAAGGTATGAATGCATTTAATGTATATACAGAGACTTAGATAATTTTAGTGGGTGTTATTTTATATGTTTTTGTGAAAATGACTTTTTAGTTTTATCAGAAAATCATTTTAAATACTTTTTTTATAAAATTGTTGAACATAAAATGAAAATTGGGATTTTCTGTAAAGTCGTTCGAACGAACTGTGCACTCTTTCAAACGTGTTTGCCAGGTGGTTCGAATGGACTTCTCACGACATTTTTTGAGATATCATTTGTTTTTTCATTAGAAGTTTGGTTCGAACAAAATATCAAAAGAAAATGTTTCTGAAATCTCGTTATTAATCTCGTTTAAACAAGGTTGAATGACTTTCAAATTTCGTTCGAACGACATTCTATCAGTTTTGACAGTTTTCTCTAAAACCTTCTCACTTTCCCCTCTACTTTGTACCTGATTTAAAAGGGTTGGGAAGGCCATTTTTTTACAAAATTTTTGGGAGTTTTCCTTTGACTTAGAGAGTAAATATTCCTAATCCAATTGTTCCTTTTGACTGCTCTTCATCTTTAATGATTTATTTTCCAAAGGACACGAGTTTACACCCAAGTTTTCATTTGATCCAAGTTCTTTAATATATATAATTGCTTGAGATCATGTGGCACCGAGTTTCTTTTCTACCCATCAAGGAGAAAGTTTGGTTTCCTTCTCTACCCCTAAAATGAGATTGTGTTTGCTGAAACGTACTCATACGGTGAAAGGCATCGTGTATGAGTTGACAGTAGTCAGGCCCCATTGGTGGATTTCGAGACTTTGGTGGACTTCGTAGTTGTCAACTAGGTAGATGTTGAAGAGCGAGAGAGCGGTAAGGCTTGAAAGGCAATTCTTTGTTGTAAGTTTTCTCTTGTCGTGGCTTTTGTAAAAATACCATACTTAGTGGACTTGTAGGCTGGGCCGTCCGAAGTTTTTCTCGTTGTGGGTTTTTCTCGTACATCGCCGCGTAGTGTGATTGTGATTTATTTTTATCTTGAAAAAATTCACTTAGATGCGTGTGTAGGTTTAAAAGGATAAAAATTGGTTTAATCACAACTTTGATTTATTTTGGTGCTAATTTTGGTTGGGGTAATTTTAGTATAATTTAATTCAAGTTGGCATATTTAATTTGGAAAAATACATGCTTAAGGTTGTTTGGCATAATTTTAACTTGAATTGAATTAATGTTGTTTAGTTGAGATTAAAAGAAAAATTCAAATATTTGTTTGGTGTTGTTTGAATTAATTTTAATTTTGAAGAAATTAAATTTGTGTGCTTTAATTGTTAAACTTTAAAGAAATTTTAAGTATGAAATATTTGGTGAACCATCCCGTATTTGAAATTTTAAATTGAGGGTACTTCACCCTTTCAAGTCGGTTATCCCCACTCCAATTAATGATTAACAAATAAAAAAAATCTCTTCTTAGCCATACACGTGTCTCTCACATCGGATCTACCACACAAGTCCTTTAACCGATCGGTTACTCAATCTGGCCTAGACCCTATAAAATGAGGTACCCACCAACCATTAAAGTCCCCCAAATTCAACATTGATTCGGTTTTTTAAATTTCTTCAATCCCGAAGGCCCGAGATACTCGAGCTCGTTTTGGAAAAGTCCAGAAGGGGCTCGTACTTCAGAAAAGTCATTTTTCCCTAAAAGAAATCTCGTCCTTTTGCGAAGTCGCTTTACCAAATAAAGTTTGTACTTTTTAATAGTCGCTTTACCCGACACCTTTATCTGTGTATCAAACTGACATGCTCATATAATAAACAAATGCTAATAAAATTACATGATTAAAATGCATCAAACATGAAAAAAATACTTTTGAAGATGTGAGAAGGCCCTTTAAAAAATATCTTTAGGTGAATGTGAACTATTCGAAATTTTCAAATATTATGTCTAAACTTAACTTGTGAAAAACCAATTTTACTTTATCAATTTTATCTTGTTAATCCTATAGCATGCATCTAAGTGATTAAATAGATAAAGTAAACAAATCAATGACAAGAGACGTCGATGCAAGAGGAAACGATTAAGGGAAAAAATATCGGACGACCAGGCCAGACAATCACTATGATACGAAAAATTATAAAGAGAAAATTTAGTCTTAATCAATGACTTGATCACCCATAAGCCTTGGAGCCTATTTTTCTCTTTAACCAATCCTCTACAATGCAATGTAGGAGTCCACGTACGCCAGGTCCACAACACACGAGTCCTCGTGTACCTCGGTATCCACCGATGTAGCCTCAACGACCGTCACAGAATCAGAACACAGACTTCATCACTTCGTCTTTGTACACATTACACACAAAATCCATCGCACGAAAGTAATATGTTCAATTGAGTGAAGATCACGATTTTGATAAACACGTTCAAGATCAAAAGCTTTGGATTTATGAGATTCGATCTTGAATAAACTCCGAATGATGGAAAACCTTGGGAATTTTTTTGCAAAACTGTTGCTGAAACGTTTGGCAAAGGTTCTCTATGTATTTTTGAGTAGAAGAAGTATTTTTATAATCAAACACGGATTTCGAGGCAGCGAGTCATTCAAACAACATCACCATGTCGTTTGGACAACATTGGGACGTCATTTGAGTGACATAAGTTGTCGTTTAAACGACATTTAAAACTTGATTTTATATTAAATACAATTCCAGAAAATTTCTAAAATATTTTAACTCAGAAATAATAAAAATACGCTTTCACAAAGTATATTTCAAATTCCCAATATTTAAAAATATATTAAACCATTTTAAATCATCCATCATTTAAACAAGATTATAAATCACATATATCACTAAACATCCATAGTGAAGTGACCTAGAACTATCTGAATGTGGATAATGAAACTTGGCATGATATTATCTTCAAAGTGTTAACCACATATTCTTCAGCTTGAAACATCATAGGCTTTGTGGGATCACAACTCAATAGCTAGCCTAGACTCAAACTGTTTTGTCCGGAATTAAGCCAGTTACCAAAAAACTGGCTCAATATGGTCTGAGGAAGCACCTCATCATCTAGGAGGCATAGTGAATAGTGTATATAAATGATGAAGAGTGGTGTGTGAGAAAAGTAGAGAAACTAAATCCAACAATCAACACAACTAAGAGTCCAATCTCCGTACAGTGTCCAACTGAACCACTGCGAAAATCAACCACAACCAACAATAACAAAATCAAAATAATCGCAATAATCCTCAATGCGCATAAAATGTATAAAATATACGTGACATACACGAGTATGGGTATTTCAAAAATCCAAAAAGAATATATCAATTAATTTTAAAAGAAAAAAATTTATTTTTGTATTTTTGAAATACTCACAGGGGCAACACAAAAAATAAATAAAACAACAAACTAAAACGACCCTATTTAGCATACCCAAACTAAAATGCTTGAAATTTTTGACCTAAACATACAATCCATCTTATACGTTAAAAAAGAATGAACAATTACCATTATGAGTTTGTGTGTGTTTAACACAAAAATTTCAAAAAAATAACAAACTCAATGTACCTAAACTGAAAATACCACTATAAACGTGATTATTTATCCCAAAATGGAATGAGAATGAATCGTACATATAAAAGATGAAAATCATTATCAAGGAGTGTAAATAAAATTGTATATTAGTGTCACACAAAATGGAATCTCAAATCAACTAAAAACCTTAACAAAATAAACAAAAAACTCAACTAAAGCGTAAAAAATACCTGTAGGAAAGTGAGAGATCAATGAGGATGAAATCGGGTTGAGTCAATGTGAAAAATAAACTTTCAGAACTTCAAACGCAAACAACAATGACAGATTGTAAAGACTAGCAGGAGCAAGAGGAAGAAGTAATGCATGAAATAAGGAAATCGATTGAAAAAGAAGGTTAAAAGCCCTAAGTCCGATCTTTTAAGTCGCTCGAATGAAACAACCTTGTCGTTTGAATGACAAAAATAGTCATTCTAACGACTGAACAAGACATGATATCCACGTGATTAAACTACCAGAAATAGTGCCAGGTCGCGTAAAGCCTTTAAGAAACGACCCTCAAAATGACCTATCTCACGACCATACCTGAGACTTTTTCTAATCTTGCGAGAATCACACTTCGAACGACATAGGTATGTCGTTTGAATGACATCCAGAAGTCATTTGAATCACTTCAAAAACTTTGCATACCAATTTTAAAAATATGCAGGATTTGCCCAGCGAAAAAATTAACTCAAAACATCAGCTGGAAATACGAATCAATAGGAAAAAAGACTAGAAATCGAAAAATATAGTATCAATGTGCTAAAACATGGGTACAAAATGTATGGGAGTGAAATAAAACGAATGAATCACAATTCCAACACAGCGAAATGATCAAAGAGCTCTAAATGATAACTAAATTTCATCAAACTTAGTTTTATCCATATGTGACAATTATTATATGGAGCTAAATGAACAAAATAAACAACATGCACAGAAATCCAAAATTTTGACGATTCTACAAACAATAGTGTCATGACATGATTTTAAACATTAGGATTCGTGGTGCAAAATCGTTGTTATTTTCCATCCAAAAACCCTCATATATTCATATATCTATTTCAAGTTCTTTTGAGGTTTCTAAATTTTCTCACCTTAGAGAAATACCATTGGCCCCATTTTGGCATATGTTTCTTTTTATTGCCTTAATATTTTCTCCGGCTCTTTTAAACGGTGGTGATGATACGCAAATATTGCGTATTTCATCCTTCAAACAGACGCATTTTAGCCCCCTCGGGTATCTTATTCCCTATATTTATGCTCGTTAACCAGACAACCTCGGATTTATATGTTAACATGTTTTGCAGGTGTTAATTGAGCTTTTATAGATATTTGGATGCTAAGTGTGAAGTTCGGACGCATTCCACTCGGTTTTCGTACACAATCGCACGTTCAAGGTCATTTTAGTCTTTTCATAGCTCGGGCACCTGGCCCAACATCTTCACGGAAGTTGTATCCCTCCTTACTAGCTTTGAGTGGCCGTGAACGATGCACGAATCCGATTCATAACGAAGAAGTTACGGCGAGTTCAGCGGAAGGAAAAATAATGAAATCAAAAGAGGAGGAGAAAGGGAAGAAAAGATTGCAGTGTGCTGCTGCTTGGCTCACCCCTGCTTGATCGATCGATCGACCCTTTTGGTCGATTGATCGATCCTTCTGTACAGTCGAAATTTTGCCTTGATCGATCGATCGACTCTTTTTGTCCATTGATCGATCCCCTGTTTCTGCAGATATTTTGGGCTTTATTTTCTTTTCTCTTCTCTTTTCTAATTTAATTCCCACTTGGTATATAAGCCAATTTTTTTGTAATAAACACATATACACGATTTTAGGGTAGAATAGCTTAGGGTTTGAGGGTTTTAAAGAGTTCGTCTTTAATTGTTCTTGGTTTGACACCCCATTTGGGTTGAATGTTGCACTATTCATCATCCTCTTCCTTAATATAGTTTGTATTTATTCATTTCTTTCTTTCTAGTTAATTTACACGCTTTGTAATTTAGGTTTACATGATTTATTTCCTTGCTTTCTAGTATAGTTTTACCGTATTTATTTATTGCATTTATTTACCGCATTTTTAATATGCTTTCTAGGTAATTTAAATTAGGTTATGTTTTAATGGAACTCACTCAAGTTGACGCGTTGCTTGGCTTTGGTGATGGTGTTTACAGGTTTATTTCGGGTGCGTTGTCGTAGTTATTACACCTAGAAGATTTGACGGGTCATATCATGTATGTCCCGTGCTTACGACCTTTCATGCGTAATTTCTGGGATATTTTTTGGTGCCAAAATCATATTAGGCTTTTATGCGGATTTAGGGGCGTAACAACCCTTGGTTCAATTAACTGTTGAAACGAGACATATTCTAAATAACTCGTCGACCCATGTATCCATTTTATACAAATTAACTCGAGTGAGGGATATTCGACGCAACCTGTAGTTTACCGCTTTGTTAAGCTAGTTTCAATACCCTTGCCTAGATTAAATCTTTCCCATTTATGCATCTTTTACTTTTTAGTTTGTAATCACCTTTTACACTTTTATTTAGGAATATTAAACCTTATAAATTCTAGCAACTCGTCTCTGTGGATTTTGGGTACCCGATTTACCACTGTGCTTGCTTCGCAAGTGTAGTCGTAATTTAGGTTTGTTTGTATTGAGTAGGCGAAATAGAAAACAACGATTAACGTCCTTACACGCGCTACTTTTTGCACTCAATCAAAATGGGGGGGTTGCCCGGGACTTGTTTATTTTAGACTTTATTTGATTTAGTATTTCATAGTATTTTCTTTCTATTTGTATTATTTTCTAACCTTTTTACAGGACTTCCACATTTGAGCACTTAGAAATGCTCGAATTTTTCCCGCGCGCACTTACTTTGTGGAATTCGCCACTTGAGCCATTTTTGGGGTAAGCATATCTTATTCCAATTCTTTCGGTAATCATTGTTATAATTCTCAAAATTCTCGCAAACCTATGACTTTCGGTGAATACTTAGAATCCCAAAAATTTACAAATTCAAATATTACTTTGGGCGAGTATAACGAAAGTCAAAATTTGGGTTATTGTAATTTTGATGATGATGATAATGATTTTTGGCCTTTACCTCCTTATAAGAGGAATTTTGAAACGAATTCGAATAGTTTTCAAAATTCCTATAATAATGAGTTTTCGTTTAAGTCCGATAGTAACTTTCAACGTTCCCATTTTCATGGATCCGCACCTCGACCTATGACTTTTGGTGAGGGTTTGCGTATGTATGAAAATGAGAAGCTTGAAAATCGTTATCGGGAAGAAAATCGTTGTTGGGAACATGAATTGGATTTATTATTTGAGTCCGACAACGATTTTGCTTTCGAGACTTTCGAAGTCAAGGAATGTTTTGAACCAAATGAGGTACTTGTGCCTACTTTGGAACAAACCATTCTAGACTTTTCCCATCTCTTAATAGATATCGAAAGTGATGATGAAAATGACGTAATATCTATTTGCAATGAAATGATTTCATCTTTGGCCCCCAAAGAAGAATATTTCATTGAAATGATATTATTTCCTTCGAAATTCAATCTTCATGCGATGATGATTCATCTCATGAGTTTGAATTTCTTTCATCCCCATTTTCATTCTCTGTTATCACACCGTCATAAGTACCCGATGATTCGGTTTAAAACTTTAATATTTAAACCTTTTCGCCGATGAGGAGTACTTGCTTGAGTCGCCTTCCACGATCGCATTCATGTCTTTGTGTGCGTCGCCTCCCATTCCAATTTCAAAATCTTTGGGAGGATATTCGACTTTTCTCGGTCCTCACATGCTTTTGTCACCCGTTCAATCCAAACCCCCCATCGTCCCTCCAAAACTTTTAATTGGCGATGGTTCATTTCTTCCGCCTTACACATGCCTCCGTTGTTCAAACGAAATTCATATTTTTCGAAAGACATGCTTGTATGTGAGGGTACATAGGTTATCCTCCAAAGTCAAATCATTTTCATGGTGGACCCTCACCTATTTAGACTTCTAGTGTACAGTTAGTGTGAAGCCTAAATAGTAGGTTGTATATAGTTAGCCTTTTATTATTTCTCTCTTTAGTTTTTCTTTCCCTTTTAATTTAGCCCAGTGTAATTAGTTAACTTTTTGTTATTTGTTTTTTCTATGCTCGGTACTAACTTATTTTGTAGATTCTTTGGACTTGTTCTTATGGGGATCGCTTCAATTTTGGGTAATATCGCTCTTTTCCTCTCTTTGACTTGGTTCTTAATTCACATTGAGGACAATGTCAAGTTTTAAGTTAGGGGTTGTGGGATATTCTATCCACTTCTGTTTTTAGTCCATGCTTTTGCTCACATATTAGTTACTTAGTATGCTTTTCTTAAAAAAATTCAAAGATTTCAAAAAGATTATCTTTCTTTTTTCTCCTTTTTTGGGTATTTTGCCTTTGTTTTCGATGATAAATTTCAATAATTGCCTGATCCAATAGACAACCCAATGATGCATGTTCTCGATTTTAGAAGTTATTAGACTTTAGTCTCGATTATTTATATTATGAATAACTTCATGAATTAAACTTTAATCCCATGAGCACATGCACTTTTATGGTTCTATTGATTTGGTTTAAGATTTTTATAACTCGATAATCTTTTATTGCATTATATATACTTACACCGAGTAAGCTTTGTACCTTTCATCGTTTATGAGTGTATACACTATTCTTTTCTCATTGAAAACGTTGAATTCGTTAGTAATCTCTCTATTCTTTCATTTGATCGTTCATTAATTGAGTTCATACTTGAAATGTGTTACTTGAGCATGATTTTCATTTATTGTTTTGATGCGAGAATTGCGTAAACTTTTGGAAATGATCTTAGGCCATCTTTGTTATATCACCCATATTAGCCTTGACCTCACCCTTATATGTTTACCCTCGTTAACCCCTTTGAGCCTAAATATAGCCTTTCGTTTCATAACCAGAATCCCATAACCAACTCCAAATTGGAGTTTTAACCATACATACACTTTCCATACCTTTGTTTGGTTTGGTACTTGGGATTGAATGATGTTGTTATGATGTCGGTTGCAATTTAGGCATATAAGAGTTTGAAAAGTAAAAAGAAAGAAAGTAGTGAAAAAAGAGAAGAAAAAGAGAAAGCAAAAAGCAAAAGAAAACAAAAGAGAAAATGAGAAAAAGAAGAAAAGAAAAAGAAAAAGAAAGAGAAGCTTGTAAATGTTCTATATAGTTCAATAAGCTTTGATTACTCTCCCCGATGATATATCTAATGCCTTTTTGGAACTTGTTTTGCAATTTTGGTATTGCCCACTTTTTCCCATTATCCCGAGTTTCATCCCCAAACACTTTGAATCCGTACATACATTCCTTTCATTTCCTACCCTAGCCTAGCCTACATTACAACCCTTTTAAAGTCCTATGTGATCTTAAGTAGATTTAATTCAAGGGTTTAAATAGTTTTGATAATTTGTGAAAATGCATTTTGCCTCTTTTATATGTGCGATTGTCCTTTCACTGAGATTACAGTTTTTATTTCCTATATAACGTTCTTCATTTGTGTTATGTGCGCGGCCTAGTTTCCCTTTACATTTACTC
This sequence comes from Sambucus nigra, assembly GCA_949130495.1. NCBI lineage: Eukaryota > Viridiplantae > Streptophyta > Magnoliopsida > Dipsacales > Adoxaceae > Sambucus > Sambucus nigra. The sequence continues at coordinate 90,907,138 of OX422210.1, read as the reverse complement.
CTTATAACCGCATGTTCCTTGTGTTACCTCCCTGTTTCGAGTGAATTCGCTTGATGAGTGTAATGCCCATGAGGATTGACTTTTATGCAGGCTTTGATATTTAGTATCCGAGTTATTTAAGTTTTTGCCAAATCATATTTTGCGTGTTCTCACTCCCCTCCCACATGTTAAAGTTTCAATTCTATGAGGTGCATTCTATAATGTTAATGATTTAGACTTTTGTTTGAATTCATTCACTTTGCTAATAATGCGTATGAAATCTTTTTCGCCATTATTGGGATTGTCGCATGTTGGGTTGGGCATAATTTGAGGAAACCATGTGATGTTTGTCGGTACCATCCCTGAAAACCCTCACGAGACAACACTCGTCCACTAGGGTAACCTAGGGGTTTAACGACAATCGTCCACTAGGGTATCATCCCTGAAAACCCTCACGAGACGACACTCGTCCAATAGCAACAATCGAATCGCCCGCGAAAGTGGCATTTTTCTTTTATACCATACTTTTGGACTATCTCCTGCTTTTGGTTTGCTTGTAGTTCTTGTTGCATCCTATTTCATTGTTAGGGACTAGCAATGTGTAAGGTAGGGGGTGTGATGATAAGAAAATATTACGTATTTCATCCTCCGAACGGACTCATTTTAGCCCCTTCGGGTATCTTATTCCCTATATTTATGCTCGTTAACCAGAAAATCTCGAATTTCTACGTTAACATATTTTGCAGGGGTTAATTGAGCTTTTATAGGTATTTGGGTGCTAAGTGTGAAGTTCGAACGCATTTCGCTCGATTTTCGTACACAACCGCACGTTCGGGAGTATTTTTGTCTTTTTACAGCTTGGGCACCTGGCCCAACATCTACACGGAAGTTGTATCCCTCCTTGCTAGCTTCGCGTGGCCGTGAATGGTGCGCGAATCCGATTCATAACGAAGATGTTACGGTGATTTCAGCGGAAGGAAAAACAATGAAATCAAAAGAGGAGGAGAAAGGGAAGAAAAGATTGCAGTGTGCTGCTGCTTGGCTCACCCCTGCTTGATCGATCGATCGACCCTTTTGGTTGATCGATCGATCCTTTTGTAGAGTCGAAATTTTGCCTTGATCGATCGATCGTCCCTGTTTGTCGATCGATCGATCCCCTTTTTCTGCAGATATTTTGGGTTTTATTTTCTTTTCTCTTCTCTTTTCTAATTTAATTCCCACTTGGTATATAAGCCAATTTTGTTGTAATAAACACATATACACGATTTTAGGGTAGAATAGCTTAGGGTTTGAGGGTTTTGAAGAGTTCTTCTTCAATTGTTCTTGGTTTGACACCCCATTTGGGTTTAACATTGCACTATTCATCATCCACTTCCTTTATATAGTTTGTATTTCTTCATTTCTTTCTTTCTAGTTAATTTACACGCTTTTTAATTTAGGTTTACATGCTTTATTTCCTTGCTTTCTAGTATAGTTTTACCGCGTTTATTTATTGCATTTATTTACCGCATTTTTAATATGCTTTCTAGGTAATTTAAATTAGGTTGTGCTTGAATGGAACTTACTCTAGTTGACGCGTTGCTTGGCTTTGGTGATGGTATTTACGGGTTTATTTCGGGTGCGTTGTCCTAGTTATTACGCATAGGAGATTTGACGGGGCATATCATGTATGTCCCGTTCTTACGACCTTTCGTTTGTAATTTCCGGGATATTTGTTGATGCCAAAATCATATTAGGCTTTTATACGAATTTAGGGGCGTAACAACCCTTGGTTCAATTAACTGCCGAAATGAGACACATTCTAAATAACTCTACGACCCATGTATCCATTTTATACAAATTAACTCGGGTGAGGGATATTCGACGCAACCTATAGTTTACCTCTTTGTTAATCTAGTTTCAATACCCTTGACTAGATTAAATCTTTCCCTTTTATGCATCTTTTACTTTTTAGTTTGTAATCACCTTTTACACTTTTATTTAGGAATATTAAACCTTATAAATTCTAGCAACTCGTCTCTATGGATTTTCGATACCCGACTTACCGTTGTGCTTGCCTCGCAAGTGTAGTCGTAATTTAGGTTTGTTTGAATTGAGTAGGAGAAACAGAAAACAACGATTAGCATCCTTACACCCGCTACTTTTCGCACTCGATCAGGTGGATTTCACGATGAGTTTATTATACTCTCGCAGCCCTTTCCCGTGAACACTCATCATTTATTCAATTTAAGAAATATTTATCCTCACGACAACGATTCTTACATGCACACCTCCTCCTTAGTCTAGTTACGCATAGATGACAAAATTGAGAGGATAACGCCTCACCAAACTCAAATGTACATGAGAAGTCTAACGTTCATTTAAACTCGTGCATGTGTGTTATGATGGCATATATACAAAGTCGAATAAAAATACAAATCAATTTCAAAACATCCCTATTTAGCAATGAGTAAGATCATTCTAATCATCAATAATCATGACAAATTGTCCTAGCCACATGGATAAATGAAATAAAGGGGGTCCAATCACACCAATAAGCCACATTAAAAATGTAAACTCACGACACAAAAATCGAAAATCTTTTTGCATTTTTCAAAATATTTTTTACCCAAAAGAAAATATTTTTTTATTTTTCAAAAATATATGAAATGAAAAATCTTTTTGTATTTTTCATAAGACTTAAGAAGAGGAAATATAAAATAAAAAAATATACACGTCATAACCCTAGAAAAGATATATCAAGATGACACAACTAGAGTATGACAAACCGATGAACGTGCTCAACCGTAAATGTAACATGGGGAGAACCACGAGAAATGACATGAGTATCACCGAACCTAGTACCTAAAGCCTCTAAATCCGATTTCCTAACCTAAGTAGGTGTGAAGCGACGAGTGGGGGTTTTGGGAACCGGACCGATTTTATTCTTAGTCTCTTTAGGGGCGTTCTTATGATTATAGCAAAACCGTTTAAGATGACCTCTCCTACTGCTATGAGTGTGAGCGTAGATACACCGAGGAGTGTTTCATACATGACGATTATTCCTAACGTTCCTTGGTGGCTCTCTTGTATGCATAGTTTTGACTTTGGGAATGGGTGAAACATGATCATCGAAGACAATACCACACCTATCATCTTTGATTTTGACGGTGCCTAATATCTTATTTAAGTTTTCAGACCTAGCCTCCAAATCAAACTTAACCTTTCTAGAGTCTCTCAATCTTTAGTCAAGCTCACTAATCCTAGACTCGAGTAAATGTTTAGACTCCTCAAACTCTAGAATCTCCTTTTTCATACCCTCCATTAAACCTCAAAGACTATTTCTATCGCCCTCGATATGTTCTAGCATCTCCCGAAGAGTCTTCTTACATGCCCTAAGATCCTCAATTAATGCATCGATATTATTATTATTATCTATGCTACAATCTTTCGACTTAGATTCTAGTTTTAAATTAGCCTTCATTACCCTTAAAGTTTCCGCATATAACTCACGAAAGGCAACTTGTAACTCACTCTCGTAAAAACCTTCACCCGTACTCTCATCGCCCTCACTTTCTTGGGCTTCACTAACTATTGCTGCGAAAGAATCATGCACAGAAATATCTTCATGAGAAGATCTGTCATCATCACTCACATGATTATCCACTAAGGTGAGAAGGTCTCGCTTACTAGCATAAAAGTTTTCCTCTTTCGGATCACTATCACTAAGGGTAGAAACACGATTTATTATTCTATTAACATCCTTCCTTAGTTTAGTGCGGCACTCATATAACTTATGACCAAACCCCTTACAACTAAGACACTTTTCAGAATCATCCTTTTTGACTAAAGTCTTAAGTGCAGACTTCATATGTGTTTTCCAATAAGACCCTTCAGACAAATGTGTTCTAAAATCATCAAACCCTCCGAAAGGCAAACATAAAGATACAGATCACTTATACAGTTAAATAATGTTTTTATCTCTGATACAAATTTGAGAAGGCCCCTTAGCAGATATCTTTAGGTGAAAGCAAAATATTCAAAATTTCCAAATTTTATATCTTAAACTTAACTTCTGAAAGACCAATTTTATTTTATCAATTTATATTGTTAATTCTATAGCATGCATCTAAGTGATTAAATAGATAAAGTAAAAAACTCAATCATAAGAGACGCTGATATACGAGGAAACCACTAACGAAAAAAACCTCGGCCGACCAGGCCAAACAATCACCATGATACGAAAAATTACAAAGACATAATTTAGTCTTACTCACCGACTCGATCCCCCACAAGCCTTGGAGCCTCTTCTTCTCTTCAACCGCTCCTCCAAAATGAAACATAGGAGTCCACCTATTCCAGGTTCACAACACATGAGTCCACGTGTACCTCGATATCCACCGGTGTAGCCTCAACAACCATCACCTAATCAAAACATGGACTTTACCGCTTCATTTTCAAACACAGCACGTACATAATCAACCGCAAACACGTTCAAGATCACAAGCTTTAGATTTTTGAGATTCGATCTTGAATAAACTCCGGATGATGGAAAACCTTGGGAACTTTTTTGCAAAACTATTGCAGAAACATTTTTGCAAAACTATTGCAGAAACGTTTTTGCAAAGGCTCTCTATTTATTTCAGGGTAGAATAAGTCTTTTTATAATCAAGCACTGATTTTGAGGCAGTGGGTCGTTCGAATGACATCACCATGTCATTTGAACGACAATGGGATGTCGTTTGAGTGACATAAGTTGTCGTTTGAACGACATTTAAACTTGATTTTATTTTTAAAACAATTCCTAAAAAATTCTCAAAATATTTTAACTCAGAAATAATAAAAATACATTTTCACAAATTATATTTTAAATTCCCCATATTTGAAAACATTTAAAACCATTTTAATTCATCCATCATTTAAATAAGATTCTATATCACATAAATCACTAAGCATCCATAGCTGAGTGACCTAGAACAATCTGAATGTGAAGAATGAAACTTGACATGATATTATCTCCAAAGCTTTAACCGTATATTCTTCAACTTGGAACGTCATAGACTTTGTGGGATCACAACTTAATAGCTAGCCTAGACTCAAACTGTTTTGTCTGGAATTAATCCAGTTATAATAAAATGACTATATCAAAAATTTGTCCTTACAAATCTCCCCCTTTGGCTATTTCGGGACAAAAAAATGAAATGACTAAGCTGAGCCGTTAAGCCGAAAAACCTATGTCCTATCTCGTAAACACAAAAATGAGAAAGTATAGGACACGGATAGTTTTTTATAGGAGCGATAAGCATGAATCTGTCTGAATGTGATGTAATTGAAATCTAGAACCACTTAAAATATCTATACACATGAGACAAATAAACATATATCCAAGTGAAGTATGGAGGAACAAAAACAAAAAATATATATCAATAAAGCATAAAAAAAACCTCCCCTTACATCACATATCTCTCCCCCCTTTTGCATGGAATAGACAAATCATGGGAAATACCATCACATGAGTAACAAATCTAGAAGTAATGGAATATGATAATCATGGCTAGATTGACAGTCTAAAATCAGTAATGTGAAATATCATGACAAAGTGGGTATAAAAATGTAGCAGTAAATAACTATGGAGCATATGAGTGTCAAATGAATATCCAATGTCATAACAGAATAAATATGACTGCATAAATATAATATCCATGTCCAATAATGAAAATGTACTAAAAAACATATCCAAAGTAGGATTTCATTTCTATATTTCATGTACAGACATGTTGTCCAACGACACTTTTCAGTTATTTAGATTTGTCTTTATTATGGAGTAATTCTTTTGGATTTTGGTCGACTGTTAATTCGAAAAACCTTGATTCATTTATATATTGTGATGGTTGGATTCTATATTATTGTGATTGGATAATTTAGTTTAGCATGGTTCTTTCAATTGTAATTAAGAAAGATAAAATTTAACACCGGTCTAATTTCACTTAGGTGGTTAGTAATTAAAAGTTTTCGACAGTGATGCTAAGAATGAACCATATGAGAAACCTGTTTTAATTTAATAAAGGATTGATCACCCGGTGTTTAATTAGGCAGGGTGTCACAGAGAGCTAATGGCAGCAGGTAGAAGTTTAGTCCTAGCCTCCTCACGTAAGTGGCTCTTTGAGCGTGTGACTGTGAGAGCATCGATGACAGAAACATCGGAGAGGAAAGGCTCATCCTTGAGAATGGGGACACCAGCTAACACACATAGTCTTGAGATAAGGATACCATAGGGAAGAGCTGTCCTAACAGGGGTGCGACCGGTGATGTGAATAGTGGACATCACCTGAAGCAGTAAGGTGGGAAGGTCTATGTTCCCCCCCTGGGATACTGCGTACGTGAAGTAGACTATATCAAAACTGATACATGTATGGTTAATCCTAGGATAAATCACTGATGAAGTAAACCAATTAAGGATACAGAATGATGGATGAAGCTGTCGATGATACATAATAGCGCCAGCCTGAGGGACCTCCCAAAAACAGTGTTGGAGGACCTCCACAAAAGAAGGACTATCGCGAAGAATGGTCGGGAAGACAATATCAGGGATGCATGGAATATGAAGCATAGACGTAATAAGGTCGGTAGTAACGATAACAGAAACACCATGGACGGAGGTCTGAAGTCTTACCGACTTGATAAGGAAACAAAAGTAAAATTCACAGACAATGCCGTAAGCATCAAACTTAGGCTCCCAGCCTCTCCCGGGGAGCCTAAAATTAACATCGTAAAGGCTAAACTAAGAGAACCAAAAAATTCTCTCTAATAATAGCTCAAATATGCAGTACGAGCAGGCAGTAGTGCTTAAACTCAACATAGGTGGCCCACCCCACAACATAGAATAAAGGTCTATTGGATAGAGCTCGTGCCGAGGCCAACTGCTCCTCAATATGACCTGAGGAAGCACCTCGTCATCTAAGAGGCATAATGAATAGTGTATATAAAATACGAAGAGTGGTGTGCGAGAAAAGAAGATAAAATCAATCCAATAATAAAAAAAACTAAGAGTCCTATCTTTGTACAATTTCCAACCAAACCACTTCGAACATCAACCACAACTAACTATGACAAAATCAGAATAATCCTCAATATGCGTAAAATGAATAAAATATACGCGACAGACATGAGTATGGGTATCTCAAAAATCCAAAAAGAATATATCAATATATTTTAGAAGAAAAAAATTATTTTGTATTTTTGGATACACACAAGGGAAACACAAAAATAAATAAATAAAATGACACAATTTAGTAGCCCCAAACTAAAATGTTTGAAATTTCTGACTTAAATATACAAATCCATCCTACACGTTGAAAAATAATGAACAATTACCATTATGGGTCTGTGTGTGTTTAACCTAAAAATATCAAACAAACAACAAACTCATTAAACCTAAATCGAAAATACCGCTACAAATGTGATTATTGATCCCAAAATGGAATGAGAATGAATTGTACATATAAAAGATGCAAATTAGTATCAAGGAGTGTAAATAAAATTGTAGATTTGTGTCAACAAAATTGGAATCTCAAATCAACCAAAAACCCTAACAAAATAAACAAAAAACTCAACTAAAACGTAAAAAACACCTGTAGCAAAGTGAGAGCTCAACCAGGAGATGAAATCAGGTTGAGTTAGTGTGAAAGGTCAACTTTCAAAACTTCAAACGCAAATAAAAATGACGAACTGTGAAGACTAGCAGGTGCGAGAAGAAGAACTAACGTGCGAAATGAGGAAATTGATCGAAAAAGAGGGTTAAAAGCCCTAAGTCAAATATTTTAAGTTGCTCAAATGAAACAACCTTGTCGTTTGAACGACAAAAACAGTCATTCTAGCGACTGAACAAGTCGCCAAATCCATGTGATTAAACGACCAGAAACAGTGGTAGGTCGCGCAAAGCCTTTAAGATGACCTTAAAATGATTTATCTCACGACCATACCTGACATTTTTTAAATCTCGAGAGAACCACACTTCGAATGACATCAGTTTATCGTTCGAACGAGATCCATAAGTCATTTGAATGACTTCAAAAACTTTGCATTCCAGTTTTAAAAATATGCAGGATTTGCCCAGCAAACAAATTAACTCAAAACATCAACTAAAAATACGAATCAATAGGAAAATAGACTAAAAACAGGAAAAACCAGTATCGATGTGCACAAACATGGTTATGAAATGTATGGGCGTGAAGTACAACGAATGAATCACAATTCCAACACATCAAAACGATCAAGGAGCTCTAATTGATAGCTAAATTTCATCAAACTTAGTTTTAGCCATATGTGACAATTAATATATTGAGGTAAGTGAATAAAACAAACAACAAGAGTTCATCACAAGAGATAAATTCTGTTGCGTCACTCTACATTGAGATATTTACTAAAAATTCAAATACTCTCTATAGAGGGATGGCGAAGAATTATCCCAAGTTTAATATTAAAATGGAGATCTCTTTGAAATGACGCTAAGTCTTTAATTTATAGGTGAAGGAGGCTAAGGGTAAATTAGTAATGTACACAAGAGCATGTGAGAAGAGGTGTGAGAGGGGTATTATGGGAAATGGGTTAGAAGACTTTTAAACATGCGGGGCTTTTATTTTTAGGGAAATTTACAATTAGGTTACTTGTTGACAATTTTTAAATATTTAAGGACAATTTACTATTACGTCCACTTATTGTGCCACTAGCGTGGACTTCGACAAGAAGAGAATTAGTGGACCTCTGTTTAAAATTTGTCAAAATTCCTTTAGGTTATGTTTGGCAGTCCAATTCCAAGCCTTGGAATTGGAATTGGGAGGCCCAATTCCAATTTTTTTGTTTGGTACATTAAAAAGCCCATTAATTTGGAATTCATTTATAATTCTCTCAAGCCCAATTCCATAACTCAATTCCATTTTAGTTTGTAGAGATTTTTAAATCCAAATCCATTTGGAATTCAGATCGGGCATACACACTAAAAAAACTACACACACAAAACCATTTTTATCTCTCCTTCTTTCCTCTCTCGACAGACACTCTCATGCCGACAGATACACACACAACTAACGCTCGTCGGAGACCAGCTCACGGTGGCAGCTCCCGCCGAAAACCAACTCTCTCCGGCAGCACACCTCTCCCTGTTCATTTTTCTGGTAAGATGTATTACGCGTCCTTTGTGGTTTGATATTGTTCAGGTTAGATGTATTTCGGCAAAATCTAGATCTGTTTTTCGGCCAAATCTAGATTTGTTTTCTGGTCAAAACTAGATCCTTTATTGTCGGCCAAATCCATGATCGTTTTCCAGCCAAATCTAGATCGTTATCAATAGATCTGTTTGTTATCGATTTTATGTTTTTTATTAATTAAAAAACATAAAAAATGTCATATAGTAATGATTTGTGTTTTAATTTTTTAATTAAATAATAATGATCTATTTTTTTAATTTTTAATTTGATAATATTGATCTATTTTTTTAATTAAGTAATAATAATCTATTTTTTTATTTTCTAATTAAATAATGATGATTTGTTTTTTTAATTAAATAATAATGATCTATTTTTTAATTTTTTAATTAAATAATAATGATATGTTTTTTAATTTTTTATTAATTAAAAACATAAAAAATGTTATATAATTTTTTAATTATATAACATAAAATGTTATATAATTGTTGATACAAAAATTAGTCAGATGACGTGGACTAATTATATGAAGACATGTGTCATCTTACCTGGCAAATGTCTATACTTATCGAACAACTCGCAGCATCGAGCTACTCATCACCCTGAGCTACTTAGCGTGCCGAGCTACTCAACGTGCACAACATCCGGTTAGGAAGATCAAGCGACAATTACACATTCAATGAACATCGAATTTAATGAACGTTCTTATTATACAGATGTATATGTCTATTAAATAACGGCATATCATCTATTCATACTGACAGTCCCAAGGCTATAAATACATTGGAACACCCCCCATAATGGGATAATCAATCTCTCGTAATCATAATTGGGATCAAGGCAAAACATCAAGCAATACAAGATAGTGGACGTAGGTCAATTTCATTAAGGCTGAACCACTTTAAGAACCCATTTGTCCTATTTCTTATTTTATATTTATTTGTGATTAATTAATTAGATCAAGTCTAGTTTTTTATATCAACAAATTGGCGCCATTTATGGGAACGACTATACGTAGCGTTTTTCACCCAAACATTTATCAAACATGGCTGAGCTCCTAGAATTTAGCAATAGGAACAATAAAGGGGTTCCTCCTAATCCGTCCGTTCCTCCAACTGTCAATGAACTCACTGTAATAGTGGCCAGTTTATCCATGGGACAAACTGCCATGCAAGATACCATGCGATAACTCATTCAAACTGTTCAAAATACAACGCCTACCCAGTCAGATCAACGAAGCGTTCAAAGGAACACTCACTTACCGTCTTCACGAACCAAGTGTACTCTATTCTCAAACGTTTCTCAACCTAGATGTGCGGAATCGCACCATACTGAGATGTCCAATGATCCCTCATATCAGCCTGGTCGGACGTCTCCAATAAGGGTTGTGGACTCTCAAGCTAATGTTACTTTAACTCCGGAACGAACCAACGCTCTGGAGATATTAAGTAGAGTCTCTACCTTTGATCATTTGGGCCCTAGGAGGAATAAAAATCCCCCTAGGACTGCGTCGAGAAATTCTCAACGACTAAACGATCTAAGGGGAGGCTCTGCCCAATCAGGCCCCGCCGCTCTAACAGAGAGATCCCAAGAGGAGCATTCTGCGTGATCGGTTGCTCGAGCAAATAGATCAGAGGCTGGGAATGAAGCTTGGAAAGGCTCTATCCAAAGGTTGGAGGACAGGTTAGGGGAAATGGATAAGGCCAGGAACCCTCTCCAAAGAACTTTTGTCAAGGGATCACCCTTTGTACAGACAATTATGGATTTTCCCACACCATAAAAGTTTAAAGCTTCTGTAGTTACGCCAAAGTATGACAGAAAAACTGATCCCGTTCTCCACATAGAGCAGTACCAAGTTGCTGCCGATATCTATGCAGTTCCTAATGAGATAAGATACATGGCATTCTCAGGAACCATCACTAGATCCGCTCAAATATGGTACAATAATCTTCCTCAGGGACAGATTGCAACCTTCCATCAATTGGCAGAGCTCTTCATAGGAAACTTCTATTTTGGCATGAAATCAGTCAAGAGAGTAGCACATTTGTTGAGTGTGAGACAAAAGGCAGGAGAGAGCACCAAATATTACATCACTCGCTTTAATAACGAGAAACTTGAGGTCATTGACTACAAAGAGAAGACAACAATCACAGCTCTGATGAGTGGGCTTTTACCAGATAAGATGTATTATACTTTGGCGAAAGATCCCTCCAAATCCATGGCGGAATTAATGGCTAAGGCAGCCAAAATTATGAATGTCGAAGAAGCTATCTCCGCAAAGAAGAATGGTGAGAGCAAAGTACAGACTAAAGCTGAGGGAAGGTAGGAAAAGAAAGATCCAAAGCATAATGGGAGCAATAAGCAATCGAAAGGAAAAGAGATGATAGAACACTTGAGGTAGTATGGGAATTATACTCCCTTAAAGGTGGACATCAACCATATTCTGGATGAGGTTAAGAATAGCGAGGAGCTAACTTGGTCAGATAAAATGAAGACATCCCCGGACAAGAGGGATAAGTCCAAATACTACGAGTTCCACAGAGATCATGGCCATATGACCAAGCGCTGCATAACTCTCTACAATGAGATCGAAGCACTTATTCAATGAGGAAAATTAAGCGGGTTCGTTGATCGTCAGAATGATGGAAATACTAACGAAAGAGGATGACAAAGGTCCAAATCCCCTCACCAAACAAAAGATGAAAAGAAGAGGAACCATGAAAATGATCCGGAGGATGACCCTGACCTCCCCAAAAAGCCAAGGCAACCCGAACGTGAGGTATTTTCAATCCATTTTGGATCATTTGAATGTAATGTGATTATAGGTGGAGATGCAGGAGGTGGGGATCATACTACTGAAAGGAAAGATTACCCCAACGAGGCCCTAGATTATCTTACATATAGCAAATAAACTTGGCGAAAGAGGATCGCCCGAGGAAGGTGAACAAGGATAAACAAGTCATCGATTTTTCCAAAAATGATCTGGAAGGTGTCTTGTATCCTCACGATGACCCCTTGGTAATCAAGATGAGGATGAAGTATGTGGTAATCTCAAGAGTGTTGGTAGACAATGGTAGCTCTGCAGTCATTATGTTCTACCATTGCTTCGACAGCTTGAATTTGAAGCCAACCCAATTGGAGCCATATCACAGGCCCCTCCTTGGCTTCATCGATGAGAAAGTATTTCCACTTGGGATGATCAAGTTGGATATGCTTATTGGTACTTATCCTTCTTGTAGAACAGAAAAGTACTCTTTTTCATTATGGATAAAAACGTCCAATACGCCTACAATATAATCATGGGGAGGGTAGGCATAAAAAAGTTCGAGGCAATGCCATCCACGGTATATCAGTGCCTGAAGTTTTTGACCAATTTCGGAGTCAGAGTTATGAAGGGTGACCAAAAAGTATCTCGAGAATGCTATTATTCATCTGTCAAATAGGAAGAGTTGGAAGAAGCTAAGAAGAAGACCACCACATACCAAGTGGAGAGGTCTGAAGATGCAGAGATTGAGACTTTGGACCCTAGAGATGAATCCGAGCTTGTGAAAGGTCAGGTCATGGAGACTATGAAGAACATCATTCTGGATGACGAACGTCCAGAACGAACAATTCAAATTGGCGCCTCATTGGATCCGTCAATAAAGAAAGAGTTAGTGGCATTTTTAAGGCACCAAAAATAAGCTCTTGCATTGAGTCATGAAGATATGCCGGGGATAGACCCAGCCTTCTTGTGCCACGAACTCAATGTTAAAAAAACATCAAGCCAGTGAAACAGCGAAGAAGGGTATTTAGCCCAAAGAAGAACCAAGCCATTCAGGAGGAGGTCGAGAAGATGTAAAAAGTCTCTTTTATTGAGGATGTCAAATATCCTGACTGGTTAGCCAATGTAGTCATGGTAAAGAAGAAGAACAATAAATGGAGGATGTGCGTAGATTTCACAGATATCAACAAAGCCTACCCAAAAGATCACTTTCCCCTGCCCCGAATTGATCAGTTGGTGGATGCTACTTCGGGGCATGAATTGTAGAGTTTCATGGACGTTTATTCAGGCTACAACCAGATTAAGATAAAACCAGAAGATCGGGAGAGTACTTCTTTTATTACCCCAAGGGCATATTGCTACAATGTTATGTCATTTGGTCGAGAAAATGCAGGTGCAATGTACCAGCAACTGATGAATAAGGTATTCGCAGAACAAATCAGCAATAATATGGAGGTTTATGTCGATGATATGCTGACGAAGAGTAAGAAAGGTGCAGACCACATAGTTAATCTGAGCCAAACTTTTGATCAATTGGAGAAATATCAGATGAAGCTAAACCGGAATAAGTGTGTTTTTGGTGTATGAAAAGTCATGTTCCTCGGGTATATTGTGAATCAGCGAGGCATCGAAGAAAATCCTGATAATATCAAGGCTTTGTTAGAACTGAAATCTCCAACTACTAAGAGGGAAGTGAAAAGCCTTACGGGGCGTGTTGCAGCTCTAAACAGGTTTATGTCCAGAGCCACGGATAAATCCCTCCCATTCTTCAAGGTGATTAGAAAGACTTTTTAGTGGAAGGACGAGTGCGAGCAGGCATTTCTAGTTTTGAAGAAATACCTGGGGACACCACCTCTGCTTTCTAGGCCGGTGGTAGAAGAAAAATTATACCTGTACTTCGCTATTTCTGAAAGTGAAGTTAACTCAGCTTTAATTAGAGAAGAAGGTGGAGTACAAAGACCCGTGTACTACACAAGTAAGGCATTTCGAGGACTATAAATCAGGTACCCAAAGTTGGAGAATTTGGTGTTGGCGTTAATTGAGGCGAGTAGAAGGATGAAACCATATTTACAAGCTCACACGATAGTGGTGTACACTAACATGCCACTTAAACAGGCTTTGCACAAGCCAAAAAAGTTTGGAATACTGATGTATTGGGCGGTCGAGCTGGGAGAGTACGATATTATTTATGAACCACGATCCTCACTCAAAGGGCAGGCGGTAGAAGATTTCATTGCGAAGTTCACTTACCCAGATACTTCCAATCAACAAGGGTCTAATGCAACAACCTGTGGATGTCAGGGAATCATCAGAGACTACCCCCAAGAAGCGAGAATCATCAGATAATATCCCAGTGTTAGGAGATGATAAAAGGAAGTATCAAATATTCCATCAGGGAATTTTGTCAGACTTAGAGTTTGATAATGCTAACCCCATATGGAATTTGTATGTTGATGGCTCTTCGTATGCCACAGGCAGCGGAGCCGATATAATTCTTCACAACCCAGATGGATTAGATATAAAATATGTGTTGCGTTTCCAGTTCAAAATTTCCAACAATGAAGCTGAATATGGACCTATGATTGTGGGCGTTAGTTTAGCTAAAACATTGAATGCAGAACAAGTTGTTGTGTTTAGTGATTCACAATTAATTATAAATAAAATTCTTGGGTTGTTTGCAGCGAAGGGAGACTTGATGTCAAGGTATCATTCCAAAGCTATGGAGATTGTGTCCACTCTTGTTGCGGTCCAATTGATCAGAATATCGAGATTAGAAAATGCAAGAGCTGATACACTAGCTCGATTTGCCTCAACTACTTGCACTGAGCTACAAAGAACGATTCCTATTGAGATTCTAGTGGACCAAAGAATAGATGAATATTCAATGGTAAGATTCATCACCCTGTATGTAATACCCCGTATTTTCATGGCTTTTAAATTTAAGGATTTATTAAATTTAATTGAGATAAATTAATTTAATTTTAATCCAAAATGTTGCTTTAAATATTTACTAGCGTGACGAGAGTTAGTAATTATTGGAAATTTGTTATTTGTTGAATGTTACTGGATGAGTATAGTAATATATGAGATTTATTTTTATAATATTGTCACGTGGGAATAAAATCACAATTATGGAAATTTAAGTCGGGACGCGCCTGTGTCGTGTCGGGACTAAATGTTGATTTATAAAAGTGAATAAATTATAAGTTGCTTGTATGATCGTTTTGAGTGCGCCAAAGTGTCCGGAAGGGTCGAGATAGTCAGAAAAGTGTACCCGGGGGTTTAGTTTGGGTCTCGGGGCGTTTTTAGGCCTAATTAGTACCCCGGGAGGGCGTTTTGGACATTTCGTAATTATGGGTAACTAAACTCACGAATTTTATAGGGTTATATCAGATGGGAAATGTTATCTTCTAGGGTTAACACAAACAAATACTAATGACGACCATTGGAGAGGAAGAGGGGAAGCTCTCCAAGGAGTTCTAGGCCAAGAACACCTCCGATTGCACCGCCGTCACCACCAACGCGTAGATCGCGCAACGGGGAACACGACCACATCAAAAACATCTGCAAATCAGAACACCAAAAATCCCAGGCAAGTGTTTATCTTGCTTATTTCGTTGGTGCTTCTTTCATATTAGTTTAGGAGTAATTAGGATGAGTTTTTATGGAAGAAACCCTAAGATATGAGTTAGGAAATTGCATGTAGTGATGGATAATTTGATAATTCTGGAAACCCTTGCCATGTAGAGGAATTACCCACGAATTTATGATGTTTAAAAGAAGAAATTTCTGTAAATACTTGTTAGAACCATGTTTAAGAAAATTCTAGGGTTCTTGATAGTTATGATAATTTTTGGACTGTTAATCCATGTATAGTGATAGAAATCCACATGCTTTACGTTGGAAATACTTAGTATGATGATATACTGTTAGTAGGATGAATCTTTGGACGTTTGGGAATGTAAAACTTAAATTTGGATGAAGAAATGTGTTAGAACCCGTAACTGCAATTCTGCAGAAATCACAATACCTGCTTGATCGATCGATCGAGCCCAGAGCTTCGATCGATCGAAGGTTCGATCGATCGAGCCCCAGACCTCGATTGATCGACCCCTCCTGGAAGACTCCTGTTTCCCTTTTTAAATGAGTTAAATTCAATTTATCGTGAGATAATTCTTGGACATCCTTAATAAAATGTTTTGGGAGATAGGGAAGACCAGTAGGACAAGTGAATAGATTTTGGGACCCTTGATGTCGGGCAAAGATTGTATTTTGGGATAATTACATAAGGGTCGGTGAATTTATGATTTAAAGAGAGAGACACGTAAGAGAGTTACTTTGGGACAAATGTTTATACCTACTGAATTTTATACTTGGGAGGATAGAATCCATTAGCGTTATGTAGTAAGTGGAAAAGTTCCTCAAATTAAAATAAGATGTAAATGGTTATACGTGATAACTAAATAATGAGAAATAAATACAAATGTCATAATTATGGGAATTGAGAATTTACCCATTATTGATATGGTAATATTAGTACAGTTATATGATTGTGTATGCATATACTATCTATGTGTGAAAATCATGCCCACGCTACTTGCTATCCCTGAGATTTTCGCGCTGGGACAGTCTTATCTCGATGGGACCTTTATGGGGGGATTGACTTGTACCCTAGAAGATCGATATCCTAGGTACAGGCTATCGGAATGATAGTTCAGACGGTCCTAAGAGATGCGAGTATGTGCTTTCCTCTTAGAGACTTGGAATCTATGTTTCGCCTCATTTTGTTTGTGTATAGATATCCTTGGTACAGGCTATCGCAGTGATAGTTCAGACGGTCCTAAGAGACGCAAACTTATGCCATCCTCTTAGAGACTTGGAATCTATGCTTCGCCTCAATATTGTTTGAGTATTTGTTAATACAATTCAAGAGTGATTCCGAATTTGCATTCCCCTTAATACGAGTGATATGGGGTTTGGATAGTAGAGTATGCCCGCACCATAGTTTTTATTTGGGGTGCTGTTGTGATATATATATATATATATATATATATATATATATATTTTATGAGTAGTTAATATATATATGAAATTCTGAAATCTGGAACTGCCTACTGTGATGTGATATGTAGGACATGGTTGATGACTCAAATTGTAAATACTTGTTTTGAGAAAGTATAATATGACACTGGAAAGCTTTATTGATTTATAAAGTTTAAATGAGAACTTTGGTTACTAATTGAAATATTCTTTTCAAACAATTGAATCGTTAAGTTTTGAATCCTGCGAGTAATCTAAGAAAAGTAAACCATTGGGAAAGAATAGCGTGTCATATGATGAGATAGACCACTGGGAAGGTTAGTGCGATAGGTGTGCACATTAGAAGAGAGGTGAGAATTTCTCAAGAGAGTGTCGAACTAATATGTTGTTGCATTGGCCTGTATCAATTTAAATACTTGCTAAATAATTTTTAAATCATATACACTATCGGGCTCTGACCCGTTTTCTCTCTCTCTCTCTCTCTCTCTCTCTCTCTCTCTCTTGTATATATATGTATGTACTACAGGTGCCCAGCCACAGGGGCGTCTTGCTTAGGATCCCTTGGAAGGAACGTGCTGCAGCTTAGGTGGGAGTTGCAGGCCACTTGCTTAGACGATTTCATATATTTGATTCCACTCCTATGATTCTCAGTTATTGGGGCATGTGTCGCCCTTTCCACTATTTATCTGTTTTGTGGGACATTTGTATTTCAGTTATTTCTAGTAGTTACTTTGGGATTTATTCAGCATGTATGTTTTACCTTTAGTTTTAAATGTTAGGATTTTGGATGTTGAATGTTTAAGGTAATTGGATTATGTTCCAGGATAATTGTTGTATGATTCTTACTTATTAAAAATGTTGTTACTAATTAAATAAATAATTTTTCTTTAAAAATAAAATTGGTCAGAAATGTTAAAAAATGGTTTTGACACTTAGCTTAATTAAGTAGGGTGTTAATTTGGAAAAATTTATTTTCACGACAGTGATGCTAAGAATGAACCAACTGTTCATCTTAATTTTAATTTAATAAAGGAGTGATTGCCCGGTATTTAATTAGGCGGGGTGTCACAGGTGGTACCAAAGCATCTGGTTATAGTGTCCTTAGGATCTGTACGGCTTATTATGCTTTCAGCGTTGCTTTGTTTGTTATAGAGCCCTATGTTTAGGATTGTCGATTCCTTTGACGAGATTTCGTTCTCCTGCTATAATGTGTATACACTAGTGAATTCTAATTTCGTTCGGATGTGTGCGTGTGCCGAGCGATAACGGATGTCAGAAGAGGACCGTTAAGCGTACATCAGGAGGCAGGGCTCAGTTGAGATTATGAAATATATCCGAGGATGATGATCATAGTCGAGGTCACCTCCATTATGGCACGAGAAGCCACGACTAGAAAGGCGACTAAAGTGCAGCAATGATTTTCAAATGCTGTTATAGTCAAATGAGGCGCGAGGGTAAACTTACCCAACGTGGGAAATTTTAGAAACGCGAAAAATTGTATGTGTTTACCAAAGGAGGTAAAGTATCCAAAGGCTTAAATATAGGATGGAGTGTGGCAAACTGAAAGTGAAAATTTAGAGAAAATTTTCTTGGCTTTCGGGACAAAATTATAATGGTTGGAGTCAACCACCAATTTTAGAAGTGGAATGCTATGCCTATAAGAGAACCTTAGGTATAGTGTTGATCGTATGTTCCTTCCTCAACTGTTCAGGATGAGAAGAAAACGTGGTTCTGAACCCATCGCAAGAGGGCATGACAGAAGTCCAATTGTGAATATGACTCCTAATCGTTAGAAAATTTTGTATTGAAAGAGGTAGATACTAGTGCAGGAAATGACTCCAAGTGGGAGACCAACTTTTAATAATAGTTGATAATACTCGAGGAGGAAATTCTGATAGACGACCGATTCAGAGGTTGACAATGTCTTATTTTGTCAATATAGATGATAACGTTTCTTTGTGGGAGAAGTTAAAGGAAATCGAAGAATTTAGTCGAGAATAAGACTGAATAGAATGGTGGTGGTATAGCACCAAAAAAGGATGTGGATACACATCAGGAAAACCATTTAAATACTTCAGATAGTTAAATTCTTACCAAGTGATGGTAAATTCAGTAAGTACTATTATAGATAGTAACATGATCTTTATGGCCTAAAAAGCTAAGGGAACAACCGGGATGGCTAACAGGAATCGAGTCTACTAATGTCCGAGAGAAGGAAAATCCTAACCTGGTTAGTAGGACAGGTGATAGGTGAATTAAGTGTTGGGGTATTTTTGTGCAGAGTGAAATCTCTCACGATAATATGTTCCAAAGTGAGTAAAAGGAAGAGAATACAGTGCCTAATAACAAGACAATGATTAAAGTAATTTTGTTTGGTTTGAGTAGACGTGTTACGTCCAGAAACCACTTGCGCAGTCAAGACGATTGGCAAGGTGGAAGTATAAGTTGTATCCTTAGAGGATGAGGCGTGTTTATGTGACACGAGCGAGTCACTATATTTTGTTCCTTGCTAGATTAGCATGTGAGACGAGCTTAATGCATATAATTATAAATGTTACCATTATGTGAGTATTTTTCCCTAGTGTAGCGGGATTTTTCTTTGGTGCTATCCGCGGGGAATGAATGAGTATATTAACAGTGTCTTATACTTTATTGAGGCTACTCATTGTAGTGATGCGATACACGAGTATGATATTATCTTTGTTAAAATATTATAGTATTGGTTAGTATGATAACGGGCATTTATTGCAAGGCTATCGGAGTAGTTACATTAGTGCAACACGTTTTGTTTTGGCGAGGTTTTACCTGTAAGAAGGTTGGACTCGCACTTATATTATCTAATCTAGAGACTTCGGAGGAGATAGTGGGCTCAAGATATTCGATGCCAATGTATGTATAGACTTTGTCAATATGATTCGGTATGTATCGGGACTTACCGTTGAGCGAAAAGATTTGACGCAGTATTATGTTGGCACTCCGAACTTAGTGATAAGAAGAGTGCATTGTTATATTTATCCTTTAGAGATGTGGGAGTTAATAGTTATACCCCTATTATTAGGGAAGGAAATTTCGAGAATTCCGATCGTATGTATCCGAGGTTAATAGAATGTAATTACATCAACTAATACGGGACGATAGTGAAATTGGTGAAACGTTCTTTGTTAAGCATAATTACGGGAGGAATTGTAACTTTTCCGTCAAGGGACGGAATAAAGGGGTACACGCCACGGACGGAGGACCTAACGGATTTCGATAACCGACAATGCTAGGTAGTAGTGTATCGGGGGGGGGGGGTTCCTTGTTTGGATTTTGCTTTTTGAGACATCCCACGCATGAAACTTAGCGTAAAGTTGGAAATAGGGAGACGTTTGGTCACTATTCCATGAGTTCGGTACCCTGGTCGAAATGGGATCAAGTAATTATGTATGTAAGTTGGAAGTTGAATTTTGTTGTAAAGCCACTGGAGCCGGATTGTGTGGTAACAAAGCATTGAAAGTTACCCCACGAGTTAAGGGGTGGAACGCTGATAAAGAGAATTTAAGAATTTTGATTTCTAGGGTGATTGAGAGTACCCAAATGTCATAACCGCGTACAGAACACGAGGCGAATAAAGAGTTGGAATGATTTTTAGCACGAATTATCTGGAAAGAACTTTACTATACAAAAGAGAGGACCTATAATTATTTTGATGAATAGAGCATTAGTGATTTATTTTGGTTGTTGTACCTATTTGGGAAATTTGGTACTTATCTGAGGAAGGTTGAGAATTATTATTCCTCTTTTGTTGCCGTGGAATTTGGATGCCATATTCCTTCTATTCCGTTGAATTTAGTTAGTCCTACAGATGAGTAGCACGCCATTCGCTCTCCCAGGGCGGTCGGAGTGTTGCAAAAATGTGGACATCTTGGTTAACTACAGTTAAAATAGTCCGAGTCGAAGGGACGTGGTAATAGACGTGTGAAATATATGTTTGTGGGACTAGTATAATGAAGTGGAAGTGATAGAGTGGATTAAACGTCACATGAGGGGCGATAATCCATACATAAGTGTGCAATTAGAATAGCACGCCCTAACTTGATTGGAAGGCTGTGGGAAGCCATTCAAGAATTGATATTCCTTGAATAGAGTAGAATTTAATTGCTATGAAGCACACCCGGAGCGGAGTTGTTATTAGTCAAGTGTGAGAGCGACTTGCGCATACAAAGAGTACTGATGTTAGTATAGTATAAGAGATCCAGAAGTGCGCTTCGTGGAGAGAAGAGCACGGGTCGGAACTTTCGGCATACTCCAAGGAAGGAAGGGGAGTATTACGTGTCACTTAATGTGAGACATTTCAAGGGAAGAATCGATGTTTAGCGAGACGTAGCGAGTAGTCTCTACATGTACTGCCCATAGGTAAGGTTTGGTTGAAAGAGGAGAATCAACCAAAGAATTTTGTGTTTATCGAAAATTTCTGAAATTGGAAGAGGTTGGTAAAGTCGGTAAAGTTCTTGGATGGGTTGCCATCCTCAAAACAAGATCAAGGGTTTATCCCAAACATGTGAATTAAGTCGCCGAGAAGGAAGTGATTGATACTCCTTTGGGCTGGCTTACAATATTAACTAGTATGCCCGAGACTTCCTTTGAAAGGAAGGATCGTGCCAGTGCATGGTCCGGCGCAGTATAAATTTCTAAATCAGGATGAGATTGGTGAATCCCACCTTTGATATGGGATTTCAGGAACCATCGGAGAAAAGATTTCGTTTCGAGTAAGATGTATCACCCTTAGCCAGGGAATAAGCGCATGGTGATTAAAGATTAGTGGAGCCACGTGAAGCAAATTTTGGAATCTTGGTAAGATGATTTCAAGCATGCTCTGTAGAAGCACTTGTACCTATTTGTCGCGTACGAGGTACTTATTAAGGTTTTGTTATGAAAGAACCTCGACTATTCTCCTTCTGTATGTTTAGAGGAGAGTAAATAACCAGAATTTTTGATCGGTCGAGAAAATATCCGATATCTATGGTGGAATTCCACAACTGTTTTAGGCAGTCAGGAGTGGTCGAATGTTCGTATGATCTTCTCAGAATGGGATTTTTGTGTATGAAGAAATACGAGTAGTTTGTCATGTAGTGAGGTGCGGCCTCCTAATGATAGTGAGATAGGGAAATTATAACGTATAGGCGTGACCTATGCGAATGTTGTCGGGTGGGAGCACAATGTGAAGTGTCTCCAATGAGAATGTTAAACAATGTTGATGTGAGGAAAAAGCTATAGTGATTGAGCGCCGTACTATGTAGATAATTTCGTACTGACAAGGATTGCCAGAATTGTGCTACCTGGTAGGCCTTATTTTTCCGAATTTCGGGACGAAATTCCGTTATTAGGGGGGAAGTATGTAATACCCCGTATTTTCATGGCTTTTAAATTTAAGGATTTATTAAATTTAATTGAGATAAATTAATTTAATTTTAATCCGGAATGTTGCTTTAAATA
This sequence comes from Sambucus nigra, assembly GCA_949130495.1. NCBI lineage: Eukaryota > Viridiplantae > Streptophyta > Magnoliopsida > Dipsacales > Adoxaceae > Sambucus > Sambucus nigra. The sequence goes on along the minus strand of OX422210.1, from coordinate 90,884,698 downwards.
TTTACTAGCGTGACGAGAGTTAGTAATTATTGGAAATTTGTTATTTGTTGAATGTTACTGGATGAGTATAGTAATATATGAGATTTATTTTTATAATATTGTCACGTGGGATTAAAATGACAATTATGGAAATTTAAGTCGGGACGCGCCTGTGTCGTGTCGGGACTAAATGTTGATTTATAAAAGTGAATAAATTACAAGTTTCTCATATGATCGTTTTGAGTGCGCCATAGTGTCCGGAAGGGTCGAGATAGTCAGAAAAGTGTACCCGGGGGTTTAGTTTGGGTCTCGGGGCGTTTTTAGGCCTAATTAGTACCCCGGGAGGGCGTTTTGGACATTTCGTAATTATGGGTAACTAAACCCACGAATTTTATAGGGTTATATCAGATGGGAAATGTTATCTTCTAGGGTTAACACAAACAAATACTAATGACGGCCATTGGAGAGGAAGAGGGGAAGCTCTCCAAGGAGTTCTAGGCCAAGAACACCTCCGATTGCACCGCCGTCACCACCAACGCGTAGATCGCGCAACGGGGAACACAACCACATCAAAAACATCTACAAATCAGAACACCAAAAATCCCAGGCAAGTGTTTATCTTGCTTATTTCGTTGGTGCATCTTTCATATTAGTTTAGGAGTAATTAGGATGAGTTTTTATGGAAGAAACCTAAGATATGAGTTAGGAAATTGCATGTAGTGATGGATAATTTGATAATTCTGGAAACCCTTGCCATGTAAAGGAATTACCCACGAATTTATGATGTTTAAAAGAAGAAATTTCTGGAAATACTTGTTAGAACCATGTTTAAGAGAATTATAGGGTTCTTGATAATTATGATAATTTTTGGACTGTTAATCCATGTATAGTGATAGAAATCCACATGCTTTACGTTGGAAATACTTAGTATGATGATATAATGTTAGTAGGATGAATCTTTGGACGTTTGGGAATGTAAAACTTAAATTTGGATGAAGAAATGTGTTAGAACCCGTAACTGCAATTCTGCAGAAATCGCAATACCTGCTTGATCGATCGATCGAGCCCGAGCTTCGATCGATCAAAGGTTCGATTGATCGAGCCCCAGACCTCGATCAATCAACCCCTCCTGGAAGACTCCTATTTCCCTTTTTAAATGAGTTAAATTCAATTTATCGTGAGATAATTCTTGGACATCCTTAATAAAATGTTTTGGGAGATAGGGAAGACCAGTAGGACATGTGAATAGATTTTGGGACCCTTGATGTCGGGCAAAGATTGTATTTTGGGATAATTACATAAGGGTCGGTGAATTTATGATTTAAAGAGAGAGACAGGTAAGAGAGTTACTTTGGGACAAATGTGTATACCTACTGAATTTTATACTTGGGAGGATAGAATCCATGAGCGTTATGTAGTAAGTGGAAAAGTTCCTCAAATTAAAATAAGATGTAAATGGTTATACGTGATAACTAAATAATGAGAAATAAATACAAATGTCGTAATTATGGGAATTGAGAATTTACCCATTATTGATATGGTAATATTAGTACAGTTATATGATTGTGTATGCATATACTATCTATGTGTGAAAATCATGCCCACGCTACTTGCTATCCCTGAGATTTTCGCGCTGGGACAGTCTTATCTCGATGGGACCTTTATGGGGGATATTGACTTGTACCCTAGAAGATAGATATCCTTGGTACACGCTATCAGAATGATAGTTCAGACGGTCCTAAGAGATGCGGGTATGTGCTTTCTCTTAGAGACTTGGAATCTATGTTTCGACTCATTTTGTTTGTGTATAGATATCCTTGGTACAGGCTATCGCAGTGATAGTTCAGACGGTCCTAAGAGACGCAGACTTATGCCATCCTCTTAGAGACTTGGAATCTATGCTTCGCCTTAATATTGTTTGAGTATTTGTTAATACAATTCGAGAGTGATTCCGAATTTGTATTCCCCTTAATATGAGTGATATGGGGTTTGGATAGTAGAGTATGCCCGCACCATAGTTTTTATTTGGGGTGCTGTTGTGATATATATATATATATATATATATATATATATATATATATATATATATATATATATTATGAGTAGTTAATATATATATGAAATTCTGAAATCTGGAACTGCTTACTGTGATGTGATATGTAGGACATGGTTGATGACTCAAATTGTAAATACTTGTTTTGAGAAAGTATAATATGACACTGGAAAACTTTATTGATTTATAAAGTTAAAATGAGAACTTTGGTTACTAATTGAAATATTCTTTTCAAACAATTGAATCGTTAAATTTTGAATCCTGAGAGTAATCTAAGAAAAGTAAACCATTGGGAAAGAATAGCGTGTCATATGATGAGATAGACCACTGGGAAGGTTAGTGCGATAGGTGTACACATTAGAAGAGAGGTGAGAATTTCTCAAGAGAGTGTCGAACTAATATGTTGTTGCATTGGCCTGTATCAATTTAAATACTTACTAAACAATTTTTAAATCATATACACTATCGGGCTCTGACCCGTTTTCTCTCTCTCTCTCTCTCTCTCTCTCTCTCTCTCTCTTATATATATATGTATGTACTACAGGTGCCCAGCCACAGGGGCGTCTTGCTTAGGATCCCTTGGAAGGAACGTGCTGCAGCTTAGGTGGGAGTTGCAGGCCACTTGCTTAGACGATTTCATATATTTGATTCCACTCCTATGATTCTCAGTTATTGGGGCATGTGTCTCCCTTTCCACTATTTATCTGTTTTGTGGGACATTTGTATTTCAGTTATTTCTAGTAGTTACTTTGGGATTTATTCAGCATGTATGTTTTACCTTAAGTTTTAAATGTTGGGATTTTGGATGTTGAATGTTTAAGGTAATTGTATTATGTTCCAGGATAATTGTTGCATGATTCTTACTTATTGAAAATGTTGTTACTAATTAAATAAATAATTTTTCTTTAAAAATAAAATTGGTCAGAAATGTGGAAAAATGGTTTTGACACTTAGCTTAATTAAGTAGGGTGTTAATTTGGAAAAATTTAATTTCACGACAGTGATGCTAAGAATGAACCAACTGTTCACCTTGATTTTAATTTAATGAAGGAGTGATCGCCCGGTATTTAATTAGGCGGGGTGTCACACTGTATATGGGACCCTCCTAGATGGACCCTATAAGGGCACATATTTAAGAAGGCGTTGTTCTGCCGACCACCAAAGGGAGATTCAAATATTTAGTAGTCGCTGTTGATTATTTCACCAAGTGGGTTGAGGCTAAGCCTCTCAATGATATGTCGTATGAAAGGGTTTACCAGTTTATTTGGAAGAACATTATTTGTAGATATGGTCTGCCGCATGCTTTCATTACTGACCATGGTACCCAATTTTATAATGAGGAGTTCGCTGCATATTATCGTCAATCCAATGTCCAAAAAATACATTCTGCACTAGGATATCCCCAGAGTAATGGACAAACTGAAGTAACAAACATAACTCTGCTAAACGGGTTGAATAAACGGCTGGATGATGCAAAAGGAAATTGGATTAATGAGCTACATTCTGTGTTATGGGCTTATCGTACAACACCCCGAATAGCAACTGGGGAGTCTCCCAACATGCTAGCCTTTGGAAGTGAAGCAGTCATACCAGCTGAACTGGGTTTACCCACACACAGAGTGCTTAATTTTAACTCTCCTGTAAGTGATTTGATGAGACGTTTAGACTTGGATATGCTCGAAGAAGTAACTTATCGCACAACACCCTGAACAAAAACTGGGGAATCTCCCTACATGCTAGCCTTTGGAAGTGAAGCAGTCATACCAGCTGAACTGGGTTTACCCACACATAGAGTGCTTAATTTGAATTCTCCTGTAAGCGATTTGATAAGATGCTTAGACTTGGATATGCTCGAATAAGTAAGAGAAGATGCGACAATCAGGAACACAGCTTACCAGCAACGAACTGCCATGTTCTATAACAAAAGGGTCAAGCAATGTGATCCTAAAGCGGGCGATTATGTGCTCAAGAAAGTGATTTAGAAGAATAATATGCTAGAGGCCAACTGGCATGGACCCTACCGGGTAACTACGGTTGTTCGACCTGGGACGTACAAAATTGAAACCCTAGAAGGAGAAGTATTCAAAAATGCGTGGAATGCGGAGCACCTGCGTAAATATTATCAGTAATACAGATTCACATGTACCCCATTTCTTACAATATGAATAAAAATGATATTTTCCCCATATTCCTTTTTGTTCAATTTTTTTCGGAGTACTGTGCTATACACTAAACCACCAACTACGGTTGGTTGGCATATCAACAACCACCAACACGGTTGGTCGGCATCAATAAATTTAACCAACAATGTTGTCATAACAATCACACAAGGCAAAGCCTGTTTGATCACGGGTGACCTCATGGGGTATCCCAAACTAGGTAAGAAGATGGGTGATCTCACGGGGTATCCACTGTTTAGGCACCAAGATAATCCTGAAAAGATTACTACAACTAAGTAGGATCATGGGGTGAAAATTATTCCATTGCTTAGGCACTTATGGGTGACAAGTCACTACAATTAGGCAGCAAGTGGGACAAGCTCCATTGTCTAGGCAGTTAAAACAAAATAGGATAAATTGTCCCTCTATAGATACATATGCATTCATCAACAGACAATATGTTATAAGAAAAACATCTTAAAAACTATTTCCAAGGAAAGAAAAGTGCACAAAGATGAAATTTTTCTTCATTCAATACAGGAAAGCAAATTTTAAAAGATGAAGTTTTCTTCATTCAATAAAAATTTCCTATTCTATTGGCCTTTTCCCTCAGATTTTTGTATATGTTCCATTCCAGCTGGAGGGTCATCTAGAGCATAAGTAGAATTGTTGAAATTCATATCTTGTAGCATTCTGATGTTGCTCGAACTTGATCGCTCAAGCAGATGAGGAGGTCAGGATATCTTATAATCTTCATGAAGATTGTAATCACCAAGGTACTTGGAGATCAAACATTGAGGTATGGCACGAGATGGAATCCACCTGACATCCAACTTGAAAGGATGATTAGGCAGATCAAGAAGCCCAGGTTCATACCAATCCATAGGGAATTTCCTTCTTCAAGACGCATCATGCCAAGAGCATTCAACCACCCTTGCTTATACCCCTCATTGTTTGAGTGCTTTAACCTGGCGTTAAGGTGGCATAAGGATTCATTATATCCTCCCATCCAGAATTCTCATGGTTGTTTGTGGAATTGATATCTCAATCTTTCAGCATTTTGATGGAGCTTCTTCATAAAATTCTCTTTACTCTCCAAGGCAAAACTTTGCTTGGGAAGTTGCTCGGTAGGACTTTGGATTTTTCTAGACATCTCAGCCAAGGATTGATTTTTTTCCATCAGTTGAACAACTTGATTTTCTAAAGCCAGTTAGGTCCTCATCTCTTTAATATTAATCCGATCAGCTCTTGCTCAGCCACAGACAGAAGGTCTTGCTCTGCCACGAGTGGAAGATGTAGGTCCGTCTCTTTTCAAAGTTTCCAATTCTTCTCTCAAGGCAGCATTTTCAGTTTTCAAAAATGAAAATCCCTCATCATTGATTGGGATCAGATCTCTAGAGGAAGAGGCAGACTTTAGTTGTTTCAATTCTTCTCTCAAAGCAATATTTTCCTCTTCAAGCAGCTTGGTAATGTTCCTGTGTTCTTCGACTTCAAGTTTCAACACACTTTCTCTCCTCTTATGGGCTGAGAGGAATTTTTTGTAGCCACGATCAACACTTAACTGTTGGGAATTTTTTCTCATAACCTTCATGCAGAAGAGCAGTAGTTTCTTTATGTTGAATTTGAAGTTCTTAGATTACTCCTACGCTACGTTATTCGCCACAGCTCGGTCAAGCAGCCATTTTAAGTAATGGTAAGAATCAATTGCTCATTCTGAGGCATCAAATCCGAGAATATCAATTATTTGTGCTTCAGTAAAGTCTGCATGACCAGCTTTGAAGTAATCATTACATTTCTTCATCAACTCTGTATCATGAGCTGACAAGAGTTCCATCCTAGCAATAAACTAGCAAGGAAAAACGAAGACGAATCAATAATAACATAATGATGATGAGCAGGTAAAAGAGAAAATTCAGAACAAATAACAAAGTCCTTTTTATTGATCAACGGGAGAAACAAGTACAACCAAAGTTACAACAAAAAGGAAAAGCAGAAGAACAATATAATTAAAGAGCCAAACAACTCTACACCTTCTCCTTATTTCCTACAACATCATAAGCCGGTTTGAATGAAGAAGTTGGTTGCTCGGAGGGCACTTGGCATTGCTCAGTAGAAGTTATCGCCTGTTGAACTTACTCGGAGGGTTGAGGAACGATAAAAATAGGTACATGTTCTACTATCACCATAGAAGACTCATCAGATGCAACTTCATCCACTTCTTCTTCGTCAATAGTAGGAGGAGGGCCATGATTGTGTTTCTAAAATAATTCAGAATCGTCTGCAACACTCAACTCTTTCAATGCTGCGACCCATCTGTCTCTGAAGTACTTCAAACTCGCATACTCCATCTGGCAAGTAATAGCAGTTAAGGCTTTATTCCATCCTATGTTGTTGGAGCGTGTGGCCCCCAATTCTAATTTATTATTTCCTTTTTTCGTAAACTCGATGCGAAAGCGGTGTGATGGTTCAACTTTAAAACAACAAATTTTAATTTCTTAAACAAATTAAAATTACACCAAGTGAAGTAAAATTAATCAATTAATATATTCACTTAAACCAATTAATTAATCCAAGTCCTAGAATTTGCCTAAGTCATATTTATCAATATTAGCAAATTAGGCGAAACCAAATTTTAGCAAATGACTTGAATTAAATAAACTTTACCCAATATTTAATTTAGCACCAAATTAAATGAGTGTGATGATTTAAACCAAATTTTATCTTGAATTATTCTAAACATGCGTTCTACGTTATTTTGCAAGATAAAATAAATCAATCACACTACGCCGCGATGTACGAGGAAAAACCCAAGACGGGAAACAACCTCGGACGGCCCTAGCCACAAATCCAATGGATACGGAATTACAAGTACAAGACATAAAGACTTACAACACACGACTCGATCCCTTTCAAGCCTCGACGCTTCTTCTTGTAGACACCTCTTCCTATCGGATAACCTTGGAACACCACCGCGGTCTCGAAATCCACCGATAGGACTTTATATGGTCACCGTCACCCGAGCAAGAAGCCTTTCTCCAAGTGGGTAGAATCGTAACAAAACGTCTTCTTCTTTGATGGATGTCGAAGCAAACCAAAACTTCTCTTTGAAACGGAAGAGATAAACCGATGCCAAACTCCAAGCAATTGATATGTATATATGTGAACTTGGATAAACAATATGGGTGTAAAACTAGAGTGATAAAATATTTTCTCTTGAAAAATAGCACTCAAAACTTGAACATTTTCCTTAAACAATTTTAGCTCTCAAACTCTCTCTAAGAGATGGAATGGAATGGAAAAGTATTTTTTAGAAAAATGGTTTCCCGCACATACATATTCAGCAAAAAGATAGTGGGGTAAACTAATGGGAAAATGGGTAAAAACTGCCAAAAAACTGCCATTTAACTGTTCCCGCCAAATCTCGTTCGAACGACATTTTCGTTCGAACGAAATCTCGTTCGAACGAGATTTCTAACGAAGTCCCAGAATGTTTAAAGAGGGAAGTCGTTAGAAGTCTCGTTGGATATCTCGTTCGAACACAGGTTCGTTCGAACGACATATCGAACGACAACATTCCAGGTTCGTTCGAACGACATTTTCATTCAAACGACAATCTCGTTCGAACGACTCTATCGAACGAAAAACCAGAAAGTTTGAATATTCTTGTTTAAGCCCAGAAAACTTTATAAACATTTATTTAAAGTTTTAATTAATTCTTTCCTAAAACAAAACGCAGTTTTTATAAAACCTAACACCCAATAAACTTGTTCCAAGCTCCTATATATATAATATTGCATTCATACCTTGGGAGCATGGAACTATGGTTGATGACGTAGAAACGAGGCACGCAAACCGGCATATTTGATGAAGCTTTATATACTCTTTGCCACTACGTCTTCAACAAACACTTCATAGGCTTGAGAACATTACAATTAAATACTATCCTATGAATAAATGTTTTTGTCCGTAATTGAGCCAAAACTATATATAGACTCAATTGGAAATTTGTGTCCTTACAAATCTCCCCCTTTGGCTATTCGGGACAAAAACCAAACAAAAATCCTAAAGGGCCGTCAAGCTCACTAGACTCAAAACATAACCCACCCAAACTTGACTCAACCCAAGGATCAAACGCTTTGCCATTGAAAGATGACGCTTTAGAAGAATTCCTGCACACTCAAGCAAAACTATCAAACGCATAGGGGATATCAAAGTATTAAATGCAATTAAATTAAGTACTCCCCCACAATTAGTTCTCCCCTTTATCAAAACAATCTACCAAAGAAGGTCGCGACTCCCCCTAAGTTAAATCTCCTAAATTAAGGTACGATTACAATAGGATTAGATACCATTTCTCCCCCTATCATTTTCTCCCCCTTTTTGATCAGGAATAGGCAAAGGATAAAGAACTAATAAACACGTTGAAGCTTAAAGTGTAAAGACATTAAAGCACATGAGCAACAAAAGCATAACTAATCCAAGATAGATACCAATAATGAAGTTTAAGCTTGGATGGACTAGAAAGCAAGGCAAAGACAAACAAATATCATATATATATATATATATATATATATATATATATATATATATATATATATATATATATATATATATATATATATATATACTAGAAATATACCAATAGAGTACTTGCATATATATAGAGATATAAACACACACATGACACAAAATACAAGTTTGCACACTCGTATGGCAAAAATGTGTCATATGGAAACGGAAGTGTAGGGGTGTGAACCAACAACAATTAAATTTAGACCCAAACACTTAATAAACATTCACGGAGTTCTCATTTGATTGCAAACTTCATCACATTTAAATATGACCTCATGTGACAATATAGATTGAACTCAATGAACAAACATACACAATGCATACAAGCCTAGCATATTGATGATTCTACAAACCAATAGAGTCATGACATGAAATACGCAACTAGGATAAACGGACATTGTGCAAACCGTTGATATACCATCCAATCTCCCTTAATATGCATTTATATTAAATTTAAATGAATATATCAATCAAACATAGGCCTTGACAATTTATTTTCTTTTTAATGCCAAATATTATGTTTTTAGGCCTTTGGATCACGTATTTCTTTTAGATCCAATAAACGCTGGCTTACTATCGCAAAGGATTTAATTCATCCTTTCGGAGCCCTTCCCCGTGCACATTTAGATATATAATTTTTTATCTCACAAAGCTCACGTGCAACGGATTGTGACATGCACTAGTCCTCCTAGGTCATAGATATGTAGATGACTAGATTGGTAGGAGAACACCTCAAAAAGCTCAAATATAACATGTGACATTAAGATTTCAAAAGAGCTCGTGCATGTGTGAAAAGAGGCATATAAAAATAGAATCCATTTAAACAATACAAAATCCAACTGCTCCATATAAAACATGGTAAAGAACATTTTAAGGATTGAAAATCTAAACCAAAAGTTCTAGCCACGTGGGAGCGTAAAAGATGGGATTCAAACACAAATATATGCCACATAAAGTGTGTCAAACTAAAATACACACAAAATAAAATCTTTTTGAGTTTTTGACATTTTTAACCAAAAATAATAAAAATTATATACTCAAAAGACAAACAAAAATCATTTGAATTTTTCATTAAACTTAAATTACCAAGAGATAAAATCCAAATTACAAACAAAAATATTTTTGTATTTTACATTTAATGCAAACAAAATGAAGGAAATATAATACAAAAGATAAACAAAAACCATTATTCTAGCATGTGATAAGCATGGAGCATAGACTAGAAAATGATTGAACAAACATACATTTAGCATGTGAATATAGCATGAAGTACAAACGCTAAAGTATGCAAACACTAACACATTCATCCTTTAGATTTAGCAAGGGAGGAAGCATGTGAAAGTAAATGAGAATAAAAAAATCTTGTATCTAGTGCGTTTAAAAGTGATTTCCTAACCCATATAGATTTATATTTAAAATGATGGGGATTGGGAAATAATGAAATGCTAGATAAAGACTTCCTTGGGAAATGATGGGGATTGGGAAATGTCGTTCGAACGAACCTGCCAACGAGTTCCCATATTAGGCCACTGGAATGTTGTCGTTCGATATGTTGTTCGAACGAACCTGTGTTTGAACGAGATATCCAACGAGACTTCTAACGAGTTCCCTCTTTAAACATTCTGGAACTTTGTTAGAAATCTCGTTCGAACGAGATTCGTTCGAACGAAAATGTCGTTCGAACGAGATTTGGCGGGAACAAAATTTCTAGCCACGTGGGAGCGTAAAAGATGGGATTCAAACACAAATATATGCCACATAAAGTGTGTCAAACTAAAATACACAAAATAAAATCTTTTTGAGTTTTTGACATTTTTAACCAAAAATAATAAAAAATATATACTCAAAAGACAAACAAAAATCATTTGAATTTTTCATTAAACTTAAATTACTAAGAGATAAAACCCAAATGACAAACAAAAATCTTTTTATATTTTTCATTTAATGCAAACAAAATGAAGGAAATATAATACAAAAGATAAACAAAAACCATTATTCTAGCATGTGATAAGCATGGAGCATAGACTAGAAAATGATTGAACAAACATACATTTAGCATGTGAATATAGCATTAAGTACAAACGCTAAAGTATGCAAACACTAACACATTCATCCTTTAGATTTAGCAAGAGAGGAAGCATGTGAAAGTAAATGAGAATCAAAAAATCTTGTATCTAGCGCGTTTAAAAGTGATTTCCTAACCCATATAGATTTATATTTAAAATGATGGGGATTGGGAAATAATGAAATGCTAGATAAAGATTTCCTTGGGCTTCTTTTAAGATCAAAACAATATGACCTAAGGTGACCTTTCCTACCACAATGCAAGCATTTGTAAACACGAGGAATGTTACCTAAGGTGTGACCTTTTCTAAAGTCTTTGGACAAAATTGATCCTCTAAAACAAACTATGGTTTTAGCTTTATCAATGGAAGAATTTGAACAACATATGCTAGAGCCATTTAAACTACTACTAGAGTCTTGTAAATCGTTTTTCATTTTTAACATTTCGGACTCAAGTAAAAAATTAGACTCCTCAAATTTATGGGACTCCTTCTTTAAATTTTCAATAACACCTAGAAGGTTATCACGCTCCCCCTCAATGTGAGCAAACATGTCCCTAAGAGTCTTTTTTCGATTTTCACTCTCTTTCTTGGACTTTTCTAAAATATCAAAATTTGAATGTAAGTCCATGAGCTTTTCATGATAAATATCTTTTTGAGATAAGGAGATTTGCAAAGACTCAATGTGAACTTTCAAACAAGAATTTTCATTTTCAAGAAATTTAATTCTTTTCACAAATCTCAAATTTAATTCCTTTAAATTTTCGTTACATTTATTAAGCCCATTTAATTGCTCTCGAAAATCAAAAATTTCATTTTCATTTAAATTGGACAAATTTTCATTAAGACGTCCCATCGAGAAAAAAAAAATAAGAGTGATAAAAAATTTTGAACCACCTAAAAGGTAAGGAAACACAGAAAGCCGAAAAAGGGATCTTTAACGCGATAATTTAGCGCTCCGGCTCTGATACCACTTGTTGGAGCGCGAGGCCCCCAATTCTAATTTATTATTTCCTTTTTTCGTAAACTCGATGCGGAAGCGGTGTGATGGTTCAACTTTAAAACAACAAATTTTAATTTCTTAAACAAATTAAAATTACACCAAGTGAAGTAAAATTAATCAATTAATATATTCACTTAAACCAATTAATTAATCCAAGTCCTAGAATTTGCCTAAGTCATATTTATCAATATTAGCAAATTAGGCGAAACCAAATTTTAGCAAATGACTTGAATTAAATAAACTTTACCCAATATTTAATTTAGCACCAAATTAAATGAGTGTGATGATTTAAACCAAATTTTATCTTGAATTATTCTAAACATGCGTTCTACGTTATTTTGCAAGATAAAATAAATCAATCACACTACGCCGCGATGTACGAGGAAAAACCCAAGACGGGAAACAACCTCGGACGGCCCTAGCCACAAATCCACTAGATACGGAATTACAAGTACAAGACAGAAAGACTTACAACACACGACTCGATCCATTTCAGGCCTCGACGCTTCTTCTTGTAGACACCTCTTCCTAGCGGATAACCTTGGAACACCACCGCGGTCTCGAAATCCACCGATAGGACTTTATATGGTCACCGTCACCCGAGCAAGGAGCCTTTCTCCAAGTGGGTAGAATCGCAACAAAACGTCTTCTTCTTTGATGGATGTAGAAGCAAACCAAAACTTCTCTTTGAAACGGAAGAGATAAATCGGTGCCAAACTCCAAGCAATTGATATGTATATATGTGAACTTGGATAAACAATATGGGTGTAAAACTAGAGTGATAAAATATTTTCTCTTGAAAAATAGCACTCAAAACTTGAACATTTTCCTTAAACAATTTTAGCTCTCAAACTCTCTCTAAGAGATGGAATGGAATGGAAAAGTTTTTTTTAGAAAAATGGTTTCCCGCACATACATATTCAGCAAAAAGATAGTGGGGTAAACTAGTGGGAAAATGGGTGAAAACTGCCAAAAAACTGTTCCCGCCAAATCTCGTTCGAACGACATTTTCATTCGAATTAACGAAGTTCCAGAATGTTTAAAGAGGGAACTCGTTAGAAGTCTCGTTGGATATCTCGTTCGAACACATGTTCGTTCGAACGACATATCGAACAACAACATTCCAGGTTCGTTCGAACGACAATCTCGTTCGAACGACTCTATCGAACGAAAAACCAGAAAGTTTGAATATTCTTGTTTAAGCCCAGAAAACTTTATAAACATTTATTTAAAGTTTTAATTAATTCTTTCTTAAAACAAAACGCAGTTTTTATAAAACCTAACACCCAATAAACTTGTTCCAAGCTCCTATATATATAATATTGCATTCATACCTTGGGAGCATGGAACTATGGTTGATGACGTAGAAACGAGGCACGCAAACCGGCGTATTTGATGAAGCTTTATACTCTTTGCCACTACGTCTTCAACAAACACTTCATAGGCTTGAGAATATTACAATTAAATACTATCCTACGAATAAATGTTTTTGTCCGGAATTGATTCAAAACTATATATGGACTCAATTGGAAATTTGTGTCCTTACATTTGTCCCAACCAGAGCTAAATGACTTCTTCACGGTAGCTTTTCTCTTCACCTTCTCAGAAGAAGCATATCCCTTAGTAATCTTCACCTTCTCCTCTAGATCTTTCTTACGCTATTCAGCCTCTTTAAGCTTGCCATTAGCTTCTTCCTTGCTGGAAATGGCAACCTTCAATTTTTCCTCCAATGCCTTGGAGGCCTTTACAGCTTGGCCTCGAGCTGTATCAGGTTATCGATGAGCTGTCTCGGCAGATAGAAGTTTCTTTTCCCAAGGAGCTTTATCTTCCTCGTACTTATGCCGGGAGTCCTTCAAAGATTGTGATAACCCAATAAAAGCTTCTTCCACCCCACTGGAGGAAGTTGAAGCCTTGATAGCCTCATTTTTCTCTAAGATACTATTAAAACACGTCATAAACTGAAAAAGAAAAAAAACTCAGATCAGAATATGAATACGATATATGGAGGTAAAATAGTAAGGATGATGATACTTACTGATGCGATATGTTGGGCTGCTAAGTCAATGACCTTCTCCCGAGAAAGGGAACCCTCAGCAGCTCATTATTCGAGAATGGTCCAAGACTTGATCAAACCTTAGGCCGAGCTCGGAGAAATGAGATTTGGAGTGTTATCTCTCAAAGAAGGATCATCAACATCAGAAGGTTGAGCAGCAGTTTCTATAGGTCTTTCTGCAAGACCTCTCCTCAATCTCCTTAAAGGAGCACCTTCAATAAAAGGTGCTACCTCTTCTGGTGTAATAACAACACGTTCAATAAAAGGTGTTGCCTCTTTTGGGACAACATGAGGCTTCTTGCTGACCTCCTTGAGAGTTGGAATGGTTCCCTTAGATGGATCCGTATATATTTTCTTCGTCCCTTTAGCTGGGACATCCCTTTTTCTCTTTTTTCCCCATCAGTGCCAGGAGCATCTTTGGCAAAGAATTCAGGCATTCTCCTCCTCCTCGTCATCAAATCAGCAATAGATGTACCCAAATCAGAAGAAGTAGTGTTTTTGTATCTCAACAAATAAGAAGCAGCTCTAATGTGCTCCCCAGGAACTGATTGATGCAAACCCCAGATGAGTTTCAAATCTTTTATATTAATGTCGCTGTCTTTTGGGGGCTTTCTTTTTGTTATTAACTATAAAAAATAAAATAAATATCACTGACGCGTTTCATCAAACATAAACAAAGCTAAATTGAAAAATTAAAAAAATAACCTATCCCATTTGCCATAAAGTGGATATCCGGGACCTTGGTAAACATCATTTCCTTTTAATGGGGGTGTTAACATTTTTCATCACATCTCTATGATCAAAATAGTCCCTATTAGCATCGGGAAGATTGACCACTAAAGCTCTATTGAAAAACCTAGTTTTTAAATAAAATATGGTATCACTGGTAACCTATTTATGACAAAACATAATCTCAGGGATCCCTAAATGAGTCCCATGAGTTTGGTTTAACCTATGTACGCAATTAATTATCCTCCATGTATTTGGAGCTACTCTTTCAGGAACAATATCGAAATATTGGCAAAACTCCAAACACAAGGGATTAGGCAGAAAAGAAAACCCACACTCCGCTATAAAAGGGAGGAAAACGAGTGTCCCTCAGCTAAAGAAAATAAATCAGAAGGGCATGGAGGATCCTCCAGAATAACCCAAGAGGGAATTACAAAGTCAGCTCGAAACTTATCTAATGACTCAACAAGATAAACCATGGCGGATAAAGAAAAGAAAGAAGAAGGAAGAAAATTCTTACAAAAAAACTGGGAAATCTGCTAAGCCGGATGACAGAAAGAACGACAGTACAAGAATAAAATGAGAAGACAAAGAGCTTAGAAATCTGGAGGTAAAAAGTAGATGACGATATGTTTTTATCTCTTTTAAATGCCTTACATCGGGAAGGAGGAAAATAAATGATTACTAGAAAAGACGATTGTGTTTTCGGCGGTTAAATGATGAAAAAGACGCAAATACCCAAGCGTCCATTGAAAATTCAAAATATTTAAGAGTTTTCCATTTCGCGCTCAAAAGACAAGACTGGGTAAAACACGTCCGAGCAACCTCTGGGCATAATGTTCCACACTCTCATATTCAACCTCAGCTGTGAAATATTGGGGGCTTCTGATGATATAAAAATTAGTCAGATGATGTGGACCAATTATATGAAGACATGTGTCCTCTTACGTGGAAAATGTCTATACTCACCGAACAACTCGCAGCACCGAGATACTCATCACCCCGAGCTATTTAGCGTGCCAAGATATTTAGCGTGCCGAGCTACTCAATGTGCAGAGCATCCGGTCAGGAAGATCAAGCGACAATTACACATTCAATGAACATTGGATTTAATGAACGTTTTTATTGTACAGATGTATATGTCTATTAAATAACGACATATCATCTATTCATACTGATAGCCCCAAGTCTATAAATACATTGGAACACCCCCCATAACGGGGTAATCAATATCTCGTAATCATAATTGAGATCAAGGAAAAACATCAAGCAATACAAGATAGTAGACGTAGGCCAATTTCATTAAGGCTGAACCACTTTAAAAATCCATTTGTCCTATTTCTTATTTTATATTTATTTGTGATTAATTAATTAGATCAAGTCTAGTTTTTTACATCAACAATAATAATGATCTGTTTTTAATTTTTTAATTAAATAATAATGATGTGTTATAATTTTTTAATTTTTTTATTTAAATCTTTATTAAATGTATAATTTTTTAATAGTTCACAGATTACTAAAATTCCAAAAGAATTCTGTAATTGATCCAAACAAGGGACTTAGAATTCTACTAGAATTTCAAAAGAAATCTATACTTGAACCAAACAATTGAAATGGAATTGGAATTCCTTGAATTCTAATTCCATAGAATTAGAATTCCAATTCAATTCCAATTCCACGCATTCAAATGGACCCTTAGGCCTCATTTGATGTGCCGTATAAGGGGTCCGGGTAGGATAGGATAAGATTCGGATTGGATAGGATACGGATGAACCGTATAAGGCTTAATCCAATACTGCGTTTGGAACGATTTCGGATAGAAAGATGGGATGAGATATAATAATACGATACTGTGTTTGAAATGCTCCAGATAGGATTAATCTGTCTCCAGTTTTCCAAAATACCCGTATTTTGTATTTCTTAATAAAAAAATATAAAATAGTAGTTCATGATAAAGTAACAAACATAAAAAAGTAAAAATAAAATAAAAAAGGAGGAGAAGGTTACCTAAGGTGATGAAAAATATGAATGGAGAGTTATGCGAATCAAAGGGACCGACGACTGCTATCTAATACTTGAGATAGTGCAAGTTGAGTGAGTTTTTTTTTATAACTTAGTGAGGGTAGATTAGTATTTTTCAATTAAATTTTGACACCATATAATTTTATACGACCATGTAGGTGAGATTTTTTTATCCCACTGGGATAAGGAACTCATTTGGATAACTTATTCCATCTCATATCCCATTCTAAACTACACTAAATATTGGATAAGATAATTTTATTTAATACGACCCTCTTATACGGCGCATCAAAGAAGATCTTAGTGTTTAAAATTTATTTGAGAGGAACCTAAGAGTACTTTTCCACCATTATTATTTGGCTTTAGGAATGGGATTTTAACGGAATGGGTAAGATGGGCTTTGTGGGTTTAAAGGTTAAAAGGGTCTTGGGTTGAATTTTAGGTTTTGGCGGATGATGTGGGAGGTGGGTATAGGATCGAGATGTTTCGAGTTTCCGGTTTGGGGTGCAGGAGGTTTGCGGGTTAACACATCAGGATACTTCTAGAAGTGTGGGAGCTCTAGGTAGGTCCGGTGATGGGTATGGAGTTCGGGTAAAATGGGGTCTAACCGGACTAGAGGTAGCAGGCTGTGGGTGTAAGGGGAGCAGCGATCGGAGCTATAAGGTAGGCAGTGGTCGGAGGTAGAAGGCCAGTGATAATGGGTCGGGTAGAGAATTAATCAGAGTTTGGTTGAGCAGTTGTATAGGTTTCAGGTTTCGGGTTTGCGGTTTAGAAATGGGGCTAGAATTGGGTCTTTCGAGTGCAGCCGATGGGTTCTAAGGCAAGTTCGGGTTAAGCCGGGTAAGGAGGAGATGGGTTTGAATTAAGGTTGCGTTTTTTTCCTTTCTGAAGTCTGAATCTGAAAAAATTATTTGTTTGCTGTCTGAATGAAACTTCTGAATGTATACTGTTTGTTTGCGGATTTATGTCTGGAATCTAAATGCAGATTATTTGGACCATTTTACCCCTATATTTATTTTATATACAAAATGTATATTTAAAACATTATGAAAACAACTTTTTTTTTTATTTAGTAGAAAAAACATCTTTTTTTTATTTAGTAGAAAATACAGCTTTTTTTTTAATAATGAAAACAACTTTTTTTTATTTAGTAGAAAAAACAGCTTTTTTCTTTGTGAAAATAGTTATTTTTTATTTAGTAGAAAAAACATTTTTTTTAATTTATGAAAACAACTTTTTTTTATTTAGTAGAAAAAACAACTTTTTTTTTTAATGAAAACAACCTTTTTTAATTTAGTAGAAAAAATGTTTTTTTTAAAGGAAAACAACTTTTTTTTTTAGTAGAAAAAACAACTTTTTTTTTATAATGAAAACAACTTTTTTTATTTAGTAGAAAAAATAACTTTTTTCTTTGTGAAAACAGTTATTTTTTATTTAGTAGAAAAACATTTTTTATTTATTTATGAAAACATTTTTTTTTTATTTAGTAGAAAAAATAGCTTTTTTTTCTAATGAAAAAACCTTTTTTTATTTAGTAGAAAAAATGGCTTTTTTTTAATGAAAACAACTTTTTTTTTATTCAGTAGAAAAACAGTTTTTTTATTTTTATTTTTATGAAAACAACTTTTTTTTATTTAGTAGAAAAAACTGCTTTCTTTTTTTATGAAAACAACTTTTTTTTTATTTAGTAGAAAAAACAACTTTTTTCTTTGTGAAAACAGTTATTTTTTTATTTAGTAGAAAAAACATTTTTATTTATTTATGAAAACAACTTTTTATTTATTTATTAGAAAAAACAGCTTTTTTTTTTAAAATGAAAATAGCCTTTTTTTATTTAGTAGAAAAAATGGCTTTTTTTTTTTTAATGAAAACAACTTTTTTTTATTCAGTAGAAAAAATAGCTTTTTTTATTCAATAGAAAAAACTGTTTTTTTTTTAATGAAAACTACTTTTTTTTATTTAGTAGAAAAAACAACTTTATTTTATTTAGTAGAAAAAACTGTTTTTTTATTATCTATGGATTATCTACACTACTGTCATTTCTAGGATATTACTGTAATTTCAAGGGTATTATTGGAAACAAACTTTCGTTCAGATTTAATTGTTCAGATTTAGAGGGTTTAGAATCTCTGAACCATTAACTCAAAAATATTACCGTTGCTATCTGAATCCTATGAAAAACAAACATATTTTTGCTCTCTCTGAAATCTGAATGGCTTAAGTTCAGACTTCAGAGGTGCAAACAAACAGGACCTAAGTCAGTGGGATTGAAAATGGGTAACGATAGAAGCGGGTATGGAGTGGTTCAGGGTGGAGGTTCGAATGATTTTGAGGTTCCGAGTTGTTTATCGTCCGGAGTTTAGGTGGAAATGGTTAGGGTCCGGCTAACCAGGTAGTATAAGGGTTAATGGTATGTTTGGAGTTTAATGGAGGTTTTGTATATATATATATATACTAGGATATGCCCGTGCCTGAAGGCACACTGATAATTTTGTAAAGCATAAAGTCGTGTATAATATAAATAATAAATGTTTTATATGTTAGAAGTGTAAATTTTCAAAATATAGAATCGGGTAAATTTAGGTAAAATATATTTTTACAACATAAATGTATAAATATTTTATGGGAGCCGCTATTAGCGCTCCATGAAATCCTAAGGCACTCCAACATTGGTTCCCAATTATTGAAAATGACCATTTAACCCTTACATCATTACTTCATCATTTATTCATTATTTCTCTCCATTAAATGATCATTAAAATAGATAAGTGTTTAAAAATTAGTCATTTAAAAACCTATTTTGTTATTTTTTTTAAAACAGTTTTATTAATTTATAAAAAGAAAAACGTTTTCCTCTTTAAAAAAAAAAGTTTTTTATTTTATTTTACAAAAAAAAACTGTTTTGTAAAATAAGAAAATAACTTTTTTTGTAAAATTAAAAAATAAATATTTTTTTTGCAAAATAAAAAACTATTTTTTGTGCAAAATAAAAAACAGTCCTTTGGGTATTTGTTAATTTTTTGTCAATGTTTAACGATTTTTTGGACGGAGTTGATACTAATCAATCGGTATTAAAGAGTTGAACTTTAATATTAAACTTTTCTTTAATATCCTTTACAATTAAAGATGTTTTTAGAATGATTTCAAAATATGTCAATTTAAAAAAAAAAGATTAAAAAAAAAAATTTTACAATTTATTTTTTAAAAAAAGGTCCTATTTTTTTTAATAAAAAATATCTATTTTTGTAACTACTATATAATAAAACGGTTTTTATAATTATTTAATTAAAAATTAACATTTTGTGTCGTGTTATGACCTGAAATATTATTTTTTACCTATCATGGCGTGTCATGGTGTGCCATGTCATGTTCTTTTTATTTTGGTCGGGTTCGTTTTCAGTATAAAAAAATAACATTTTCTGTTGTGACACTTTTAATTGTGTCGTATTCGTGATAGGTAAAAAAACAATCATATTTCATGTTTTGTCATAACTTGCAATGTCATGTCATTTTCATTTTGCTCAAATTCGTTTTTAGTGAAAAAATAACATTTTATGTTGTGTGAGTTTTACTCGGGTCATCTTCGTGATAGGTAAAAAAATTAATATTTCAGGTATACAACACTTTTTTTAAAAAATAAATTGTAAAACATCTTTAATTGAAATCATTATTTTTTTTAAAATGGAAATATTTTGAAATCATTCTAAAAACATCTTCAATACTGATTGATTAGTATTGCTAGTGCCATGATACAAATCGTATAAAGCGTATTTGATTTGAACCTGGTACTAAATACCAGTAAGAATAACATCATTCTAAATAAATATATTTTTAATAATTCACAAACACGACCCAATTAAAATATGATACTCCACGAAATTTTATTTTGAGTAAATTACTTTTTAGTCACTAAACTATCACAAAAGTTTTTAAATGGTCCCCAAACTTTTATTTGACTCAAAAAACTAAAATTGTTAAACATTGACAAAAAATTAACAAATACCCAAAAAAACTATTTTCTTATTTTGCAAAAAAAAAAAACTGTTTTCTTATTTTACAAAACAAGTTTTTTTTTAAAAATCATTTTTTTTTGTAAAATAAAAAACTATTTTTTTTAAAATAGGAAAGCCGTTTTTTAAATAATAAAATAGGTTTTTAAATGATTAATATTAATATGTTAAAATAGAATAAAAAATGATAAAGCTCACACCAAGAAAAAAAGGCATCTACAAAATACTACAAAAAAATAATTCGGGACATGTATCAATCCCCCATTTATGACCCTTGTTTATACCGAGACATGTATCAATCGCCCATCTTAATATGTTAAGATAGAATAAAAAATTATAGAAGAGAGTTTTTGGGCCTTATAATCACAGAATGTCAAAACCCAAAATTATAGAAAAGAGTTGAGAAACACCCATAGTTTAAACATACATAAGATGATACAGGTATATACATAGGGATTTTATTTTAGATCTGGACCGTGTTTGAAACAGAGCCCCGTCATCGATTCATATATACAGGTATATACTCAGATCTGTATATATGTTATTTTGGACTCACAGCCCCGTGGTGGTGTTAGATCTGGGGTTCACGTGAAATACAACGGTTCCGACGAGGTGGGGTTCCGGCGAATGTAGATAGAGGAACGAAGACCGCATAGGGTTCCAGCGAGGTGGGGATGGGAGGTGAGGTGCCGGAGATACAAAGACCGATTCAATGGCGGCGATTGCATCAGAACATAAAGATAAGTCGAAATCAGTGAGCTGACCATCCGATCTAACCAAGACGTTTTCAGGCTTGAAATCTCTGTATATGATTTCCAGCATGTGAAGATACTCTAAAGCTACCAGTACCTTAGCTGCATAAAACCTGAAAACACCAAACAAATAACTTTAGCTCATTATAAGACGTCACTGTGTAAAGTTAAAAGAAAAAAAAACGACGATACAGAAATTTTGATTAAAAAGAATTTGCGGCTAAACAGTCAAATAGGTAATAATAGAAGAGGTTTTTGCAGTGAAACGGACAAAACTTATGTGGATAAAAACATAAAGCGGAAACAAACAAATAAGCAAAGGAAATGAATCAAAATATATATAAAAAAGTACCTTGCTGAGGTGAGAGAGAAACATTTTTGAGTTTAGTCCAGCGTTTTCACCACCGGAACAAAACTCCATTACAATGCAGGAAAAATGGGAGGCCTCAAATTCGGCATAGAGTGTAGGCAAAAAAAGATGGTCCAGGTTTTCTTTACTATCTCCGTCTCCGCTCTTTCAATTTTTTTCTTTACCGCTAAAAACTCTCTATCCACAACCTTCACAGTGTAAAAAGAGTTATCATTGTTGTACCTAAGCCGACACAAGTAAACTTTTCCTCTATCGGCTCTACCGATCTGGCGAAAAGGCTGAAATCTCTGAAACTCAGGCATGTCCTCCGGCGGTGTGTGGCTGGTGCATGAGAGTTTTTTCATTGATGTATTTGTGAGATGAAAGATATGGGGAATGAGGTAACTGAGGTAGGACAAAAGTAAAATAGGAGGTGTATGTTTGGGAGAGATGAAAATTTCTATTATATCCCTCTTTTTTAATTTTGAAAAAAATGGGGAACAAATTAGAGTGTGTCAAATGAGGGAGAACCCAAAAATTTGAAGGGTAAAATAGAGAGTGCAAAAAAATCTAATTTAAATGACATCATCAACTAAGCTTATGACATACATAAGTTTGCTACTTTATTTTATATATATATATATATATATATATATATATATATATATATATATATATATATATATATATATATATATTGAGAGAGAGAGAGAGAGAGAGAGAGAGAGAGAGAGAGAGAGGTGATGGGTGGGAGGAAAAAGATTATGGGTGTTGTGTTTGGGTATAGTAAGGTGTAGGGTAGTTTTAGTTATTGTGTGTGTTCTAATGTGCATGAAATAAAATAAAAATAAAAATGATGTAAATATTAATCAACTCAACTAATAAAAATAAAATCTATTAAAATAATAGAAAACTTAAAATCTAAATCTCAACTTATTAAAATATAAATATTTACAAATCTATTAGATATAAAAATAAAATAAAATTAAGGAAAATATAAAATCTACTAAAATTAAAAAAGAATAAATTATTAATCTAAAAATAAAGGACTAAAAATAAAATAATACTAGTAAGGCTAATAAAATATTAATAAAATTAAACTAATAATAAAAATAAAAATAAAAAACCAAAAAAAAAATAAAATAAAATGCACACCTATTATATTTACAGACACGGACTTAGTACTATATAAAATGACGCATAAACTCACATGCACTATATATTTACATATAATGGTAAAACCCTCAATAAAATAAAATAAAATAATAAAAATGACTCAAAAAATTTAGAAAATAATAAAAATAAAACAACACAAACACACACACGGAGTTTAGGATGGTCTGTATTTAGGTTATGGGATAGGGTAATTAGTACAAAAATTTCAGTTTTGGCTCTTTTAACGCGTATTTGCCTCGAGTTAAAGAATTTGAAACTGCAAATGGCATTTGACCTACAAGATAAACATGAAGGCGCATAAGACCAATTGTATCGAGAATTAGCAACTAAGAACCGTCTATTTGGGATTTTATTTAAACACTTTTGGGGGTTTATCACACTCAAACACACACTAATGGCCACCCGTTATACAAAGAACATAGTCATACACAAGAACCCTTGTGTACTTGTATTGATTAAATGATGTTACTACACCTCTCACCTATACCATTTTTCAACCTAAGCATGCATCTACATTTAAGTGACTCTCATGTTAAGGTCACTAAGCAAGTTCTTAAAATAACTAAAAAGTAATCAAATAATGTAAACAGAGATAATAAGAATATAATTAAGGAAGCATATAGAACAAGTGGGGTGCCTAACACCTTCCCCCCTCGTAACCCGATTTTCGAACTCACACAATAAGAATCTCTAGACAAACCGCAGACCTAAATCTGCTATAGGATTAACCCATAAATGCTAACCGACCTTTTGTTTGTTTTTATATAAACAAACTAGCAACTCTGAACAACCGATAAAACACCTTTTATCGCATAAAAAACACGCTTAGGCTCGGGCCTAGGACCAGGGTCATGCGATAGAACATCTTCCACGAGCAATTCACCTAGCCCAATCGCTGGCTGATAACTCGACCTCTGGGGGACGTGATGGAAGAGGGGGAAAAATATCCCTGCATACTTGTGACACATGATTTCCCCTTGAGCTCATCACCGCTCGAGCCCACAACGCCACACTAACACATACAAGTAAATAGGCTATGCATAAGCCCACACATAAAGATAAGGAAGCCTA
The DNA here is from genome assembly GCA_949130495.1 of Sambucus nigra. Taxonomy (NCBI): domain Eukaryota; kingdom Viridiplantae; phylum Streptophyta; class Magnoliopsida; order Dipsacales; family Adoxaceae; genus Sambucus; species Sambucus nigra. Next base: position 90,860,707 of record OX422210.1, on the reverse strand, counting down.
TCCCTATTTTCTTCAGGGATCACTCATGCACACTAGGTATAGTTATAGGCCGTCCCATACCAATAACCTTAAAGACACAACAAGGTATAAGTCACTATGCCTTATCCTCATTCATATGGTCCTCCACACCAAAGACTATGTGAAGAGCACCCCCGCTTATTCCTCCTCAGGACATGGATACGTCAACAGTAGGACTAGGGTAAAATGACCAGGGTAATTTTGTCTCTATCACTGGGGTACCAGCGCAGATGCCAGCGTACATGCCCCATAAAGATACATCCTAATACATCCCTTATGAGAACTCACACCATGGTATGCTTGTAGATAAGGTCAAATCACAGAAATACAGTCCATTTAAGGATTTACTAAAAGTGTCATAAGTCTCTGATTAATTATAATTAATTATTTAAGAGGTGATTACCAAACTTCCACAAAGTCACTATAAAGAATTTACATAATTTTTTTAACGAGAAACCCTAGGTCGATCTAACTAAATCACAAGTTATTCTAACAAAAATACTGATGTCGTTTTAACGAATTTCTATGTCGTTCTAATGAATTTACTAATCTCATTCGAATGAGCTCCGAATATCGTTCTAACAAGATTGACGTAGGTTCATCTTCTCCAAAAGCCAAAAATGCCCATTAACACATAAGAATCTAAATTCAAAGCCTCCAATCGATACTATTCTTGTACTATTTCATATATAAGAACTATAACAACAATACTAACCTATATCCATAAGTTTTAGGTGATTTAATCAAGGTTTAATGTATTAAATTCAAATTATAGTTTTAAGACCCCTGCGATTATACTTTTAACCAATTCAACTCATATTTGATTAAATTTCAATTTAAGAAAGGGGCTTTTATAAGATTCATTACGATGAATTAAATTATAGCAATTTCAATCAGATCACAAGATCAAATTCATAGGATTTAACATCAGACTATCCTAAATTATTAGCATAAGATTAAGGCTTAATTTATGAATTAAACTAAATTTTTGAAAATTAGGTTTTAAATGATTAAAATTAGATTACAAAAGTGTCAATTCAGATTCTAATAAATTATCTCTATCTTAACACACACTCAGACTAATTTTCAATTGATATCAACTTGCTTTGGATTAATTGATGCATCAAAGTCCCAAAACCTTTTAATTTCTCTTCAATATTATGTGCCTCTTATCTCCTTAGCCTTTAGGGTTTCTTTAATGGCCTCTGATTATTTTAGGAACATCCTGAAACATAGGCCAAACCATATAATAACCCAACAGACTCACCATGGAATCAGTTGGTAGTATGAACGAACCATGGGAGTTTTGAGATTCGATAAAGCTTTGAAAAAAAAGGACAGATCTTTTGGGTATAAAACGAGAAGCCGACGTCAAAAATTGAGAACCCTCGTATTTTGGCTTTATTTATGCTTTTCATTTCATGAATAGGCGTTGCCCAGCTTGCACGGGCATGATACTCACGTGCCAAACCGAAGGCAGTTGGCAGCCACATACCATTTGGGATTAGGAGTTTCCTCGGAGATAATAACACCTGTTGAGACGAATTTGTTGTGTCACTATATATATATATATATATATATATTAATGAGTATATTTAACAAAAAAATGAGTGTTACTAAGCTATTTATGGAATAGTTAAATTGTTAAAAATATAATTATGATATCATTATATATATTGAGAGGTATATTTACTCGTAGTTTTAACACCACAGTATTCTACCAAGTGTCGATTGGATTATGAATAAACTATTGAATTAGATCCTTCGAAAATACTCAAATTGACAAGGCATGTTATTTTTAAATGTCAATTCATAAGGGTGTTATTCATTATCAATTATAAATACGGTTGTGGCATGTGATTTGAATAAAATAAATGCTGGAATAATATCAAAATGAAATGCGTGGATTCTGTTGTCAATTTTATAAAATACCGCGAGTGCACGGGCTATTATAGAATAGCGAGTGTAAGTACGGGTCGAACCCACAGAGATTTATCATTTTTTTTCTTTAAAAATAATTGTGACTGTCCAACTAGACTAAATTGAGTTGGAGATGAAATGTATTATTAAACTAAGCAACACAAACAAGAAATAGGAGTACGAGAGATATAATCAAGGTAGCGTGAAAACTAGGACATTGGATCCATTTATCACGTTAAACTAACACTGTGCAATAATCTAAATTCGTCATTCCCGATTTTATAACTCAAATTAAACCGGCTCTCGTCGTATTTAATTCGGAAAATAATACGTGAGAAGTCCAAAATAAAATTTAACGTCTCTAAATTTAGACGCCTAAAATCCCTATTCCCTTAAAAAGTTCACTTTTAAATTTTAAAATATAGTCTTTAAGCATGGGCTATCAATCAATTTAATAAAAGTATAACCCATCAAAAAGTACTCATACTTAAAATAAAAAAATGATTTTTTTTTTCCAAATAATGCAGAAGGTTTAAAACGCACTCTCGTGTCGTTTTAAATGAATACCAAATTTTTAAAACTTTTAGCACATATCGGGAAATATAGACGAAATTAAATCACACACAGTATTAATCACACATGATAAATTTCACCTAGTCCTAGTGAGGAAATTAATCTAGCATAATTGTAGACATAATAAAATTGCAAGAATGAATACTCAATTTCATTAAATAAACAAACTTACAATTGATGTGTCACAAATAATCTTGACAAAAATTCCACCCACAAAATAATTATTGGTCCTCTCTAAAGCTCTCTCTATCACCCCCCAAAATAATGAACCCAAGGATCCTATTTATAGGCTTAGGATTAGGGTATTTTAGTTGGTGTAAAACACCCTTTTAATTGATTTATATGAATTATAAATTCCTAAAAATCAACCAAAAAAAGAGTCCCACGAAATATCTTGAAAATCACGTAATGGTCAGCTCCAAAATCCCTTGATTTTCGGACTAAGAAGCTCTCAAACCTTATCTCTTTAAGGCTGCGTTTGGGTGCAATTTGGGCTTGAGAATTTTTTACCAAAAAATTAAGGTAAGGGGGAAGAATCAAACCCCTGACCTTCTCCTTTCCACGCGCGGGCGAGACCACTGAACCAAGCAGCGTTCTTATAATAATGACTGCTTCAATAATATATAACCCATTCCCATTTCCAGAAATTGCATTCTTCCACTTTGGCCCCTTAACTTTGTACTTCTTTAAATTATTCCCACAATCTTCATATCTTCACTAAATCACCTCGGATCTTCACCAAACTTCAGGGGTACCTGCAAAAATATAAAATAACTTATATTAATTCAATTTCAGCCCCAACAAGTTTAGAAAATTATGAATTTACCCTTATTTATATTTTTGACCCCGGAATTCATAACTTTTTCATTTTAACTCCAAATTCAACCAAATTTCAGAGGGAACTTTATTTTGCCTAGATAAACATTTAAAAATTATTTTCAGGCCCATAAAGTTTTTAAAATTACAATTTTACCCCCGGAGTTATTAAAATTGTACTTTTTTAACTCGAATTTTATTCAAACCTGCATTTTTCTTTTATTTTTCGAAAACGACTCTAAAAACTCATTATTTAAGATACAATGGGTCTAACAAGGCCTAGATTTGGGTATAATTCATACAAAATAATGCACTCATCAAATACCCTCAAACCTAAACTTTGCTAGTCCTCGAGCAAAACTTAAAATTTTAAAATCTAACTCACTTTTGTAGGAATCACGATTGCACTTAGCATGTGCAACAAGCCGTTAAACCTCTAGGTTACCCTAGTGGACGAGTTTTGTCTCATGAGGGTTTGCAGTGAATATACCCACAAAATTCAAAAGCTTGACTCAATACAAATGACTAAAAAGTAATATAACCAAGTTTGAATGCAAACTTCATAAATATAGTAGAATTTCATTTCTCAATCTCAACTTATTGTGCGTGTGTGTGTGCATAGCCAATATAACCGTAATTTTCAAAAGATTTGATCGTTGCATTTCTTATCCGAAAGTTCGTTTTGATTTCAAAATCTCACAAAATGCACTCACAATCGAACACTCGGAAATGGGTTATTTTCTCTCGGTATATGTGAATAAAAGAGTAAATTTATATGAACGAATTTCACATATACATAATCAAAAATGGATTTTTATACAATGTATGAATATGATCTCATGAACAGAAAATCGATTACTTGTTGAAAACATTGAATCACACCATAGATCCTATTCGACTTCTCTCCACACTTTAACTCTTCACTTGAGATCGATTAGGACTTTCTTTGGTTGTATTGTAGGCTCGGATTTTAGCTAGAAAGAATGGCTTTAGAGTTCAAAATTTTCTGAGAATATAGGGATTTTTCTATATTTTGACTTTAAGCACTTTTTCTTCTAACCTCCATTTGTCTTTTTCTTTTCAAGCTCACACTTTTTTTTTACATACTCACATTCGTGCAACCTCTTTTTCTTTTGGCCTTTTTCCTATCGTAATTTTACCCTAGTATTCTCAGAAAATAGGTATGGCTTGTTTTTATAGGCTTTAAACTCCCAGTTGGAGTTGGGTAGGATAATGGGTTTTCAACAAAAGGCTTATTTTCTTTTTGGCTCAATTGGGCTTGCAATGGAATATTGTAAAAAGGTTGGAATTCAAGCTTATTTTTGGGCTTTCAAACGATGGCCTAATCTCATTTCTCAAGTTTCGTTAATCTGATTTGTGTCTCAAGACGACTTACTATGACTTCTAGTGCTTAAGATTCACATTTTGATTTTTTTTGTTTTCAGTAATCGAACAAAACAAATAATTTAATATCATCAACGAATTTATCACTGAAGGAAAGATTGAGTAATTTTAACTCGGATTGATTTAAATCTCTCGAAAACGATGAATGGCACAAAATCTCATCGGGTTAAAATCTCCACATTTATTCGTTAAGCATATTAACTTTCGCCTCAATATCCATTGTCGATCATATTATATGGCTAATGTGTAAAAATTTCATAAGATGAGAGATCCATGAATTAATTCTATATTAAGAAATTGTTTCACAACTCAATTATATTGAAAATCTTTTTGGATTTTTGATTTTTTTTTACAAAGCGGAGAAAAATGACCTCAATACCCCCAAACCTAATTTCTACATTGTCCTCAATGTTCACGACAAAAATTTAAAAGGTGGGAAAGATATGAAGGATATTACCGTAATGAGGGACTTTTTTCAACGCATAATTCTTGTAAAACAAAAAGTATGATACAACAACAATGACCCATTTTCATGTTCACTCGTGGTACACAGGGTCTTGGAGGAGAATATCCTCCACTTTTCGATCTCGCAATTCCAGATATGGCTTCAACCTTTGACCATTAACTTTGAAAATTTCACCATTTTTAGGATTCTCTATCTCAACCGCCCCATGTGGGTAGACTGTCCTAATAATAAAGGGACCGGACCATCTGGACCTCAACTTACCGGGAAAGAGATGCAGTCTAGAATTGTACAAGATAACTTTCTGTCCAGGCTCGAATGACTTTCGTAGGATGGACTTGTCATGGAACATTTTCATTTTCTCTTTATACAATTTTGCATTTTCGTACGCATCATTCCTAATCTCTTCCAACTCATTAAGTTGTAGTTTTCGGACCTCTCCCGCAGCAGGTAAATCGAAATTGAAGGTCTTAATGGCCCATTAGGCCTTGTGTTCTAACTCTACCGGAAGGTGACAGGCTTTTCCATAGACAAGCCTATACGGGGACATACCAAGTGGTGTTTTATAGGCAGTGCGATAAGCCCACAATGCATCCAATAACCTTAAGGACCAATCCTTTCGGTTTGGATTCACTGTCTTCTCGATGATTTCCTTGATTTGCCTATTGGAAACTTCAAATTGACCACTGGTTTGAGGGTGATAAGAACACCCTACTTTGTGCGTGACCGAGTACTTTTTCATAAGACTTTCGAAGGATCGATTACAGAAATGGGTTCCCTGCTCACTAATGATGGCTCGAGGTGTGCCGAAACGGGAGAAAATATTTTCTCGAATGAATTTGACCACCACGTGGCGATCATTCATCCTACATGGTATGGCTTCTACCCACTTAGACACATAATCAACTGCAAAAAGAATGTAGAGATTTCCGTAGGAATTTGGAAATGGACCCATAAAATCAATGCACCAACAGTAAAAAACCTCGATAATCAGAATGGGATTTAAGGGCATCATATTCCTGCGTGTGATCTTTCCTAACCATTGGCAACGGTCACAACTCCTACTGTAATCATTCGAGTCACGAAAAATGGTGGTCCAATAGAATCCACACTGCAAGATTTTTGCAGCGGTCTTTTTAGCACTGAAATGACCTCCACAGGCTTGGTCATGGCAGAAAGAGATTACGCTTTGAATCTCGTGATCGGGGACACACTTTCGAATGATTTGATCGGGATAATACTTGAAAAGATACGGGTCATCCCAAAAGAAATGTTTGACTTCCTTTAAAAATTTGGAACAATCTTGCTTAGACCAATGCAATGGCATTTCACCTGTCACAAGATAGTTCACAATATCGGCGAACCATGGAAGCTGAGAAATAAGCATCAGTTTCTCATCGGGAAAGGACTCATTTAGTGGGAGCAGGTTATCGAAAGATTCAATAGTTAACCTAGACAAATGATCCGCCACTACATTCTCACACCCTTTCTTATCTCTAATTTCAAGGTCAAACTCTTGAAGTAATAGGATCCACCTAATGAGACGGGCCTTAGCATCCTTTTTAGACAAAAGGTATCTCAGGGCCGAATGATCGGTGAAAATGACAACTTTGGATCCTATCAAGTAAGACCTAAACTTCTCAAGGGCAAAAACACCAGCGAGGAACTCTTTTTCAGTCGTGGAATAGTTCAATTGGGCATCATTAAGAGTCCTCTTGGCATAATAGATAACGTGAGGAAGTTTCTCATTACACTGACCTAGAACCGCACCTATGGCATAGTCGGAAGCGTCACACATGATCTCAAACGGCTGATTCCAATCAGGAGGTCTCATAATAGGTGCAGAGGTCAATTCCTTCTTTAGCCTTTCAAAGGCTTGAAGGCATTCATCGGTGAATTCAAAGGGTGTGTCCTTGGCAAGAAGATTGCACAAGGGTCGAGGGATTTTGATAAAATCCTTAATAAATCGTCGATAAAACCCAGCGTGTCCTAAGAATGATCGAACTTCACGCACGGTTTTAGGGGGTGGAAGATTAGCAATGAGATTTATTTTAGCTTTATCGACCTCAATACCCTTGTCAGAAATGATGTGACCTAGCACTATGCCTTGTTTGACCATAAAGTGGCACTTCTCCCAATTAAGCACATGGTTCTTTTCCTTACACCTCTTCAGAACGAGGGTGAGGTGATGTAGGCACTCATCAAAACTAGACCCAAATACAGAAAAATCATCCATAAAGACTTCAAGAAACCGCTCCACCATATCCGAAAAGATACTCATCATGCACCGCTGAAAGGTGGAGGGTGCATTGCATAACCCAAAGGGCATGCGTCAGTAGGCAAAAGTACCAAATGGACAAGTGAAGGTGGTTTTCTCTTGATCCTCAGGAGCGATGGGAATTTGATTGTAGTCGGAGTAACCGTTGAGAAAACAGTAATATGAATAGCCGGATAATCTCTCTAGCATTTGGTCTATGAAAGGAAGGGGACAGTGATCCTTCCTTGTAACAGCGTTCAGCTTCCTATAATCAATACACACTCGCCAACCGGTTTGAATCCTAGTGGGTACTAACTCATTATCGTTATTCTTCACCACCGTAACACCGTATTTCTTAGGGACCACTTGAACGGGACTGACCCATTGGCTATTAGAGATGGGGTAAATGATACCTGCATCAAGCAATTTTAGCACCTCGGCTCGGACGACCTCTTTCATATTGGGATTAAGTCTACGTTGTGCTTCACGGGAATTTTTAGCATTGTCTTCTAAGTGTATCCTATGCATGCACACCGAGGGACTTATCCCCTTAATGTCGGCTATGGTCCATCCTATGGCTTCCTAGTGTTCGTTGAGAACACGCAACAGTTTATCTTCCTGTTCTTTGTCTAAGTCAGACGCGATGATAACAGGTAAGGATTCAGAAGGTCCTAAGAACCTATACTTGAGCGTTTCAGGAAGTGGCTTCAATTCAAGCTCCGGAGCTTTCTCAATTGAGGGTGGAATATGTGATGAGGAAAGTGAGAGGGGCTCAGGTTTAGACTTCCAATTTCCTACTTCCATGATAGGGGCAGAGTCGAGGAGGGCATTGACTTCTTCGATGGACTGTTCGACATCAAATTCGGACCCAAAAAAGGCAAGACAATATGCTAAAGGGTCGTCATTATAAGTTTGCTCGAAAGTATCTTGGACAATACTGTCAATCATGTCGACATCCATGGGTTCATCGTCATCGGGTGGCTGTTTGGCCAAATTGAACACATTAAGGTCCATAGTCATGTTCCCAAAGGATAGGTTCAATTGGCCGCTCCGACACCTAATGGCGGCATCAGATGTGGCGAGGAAAGGACGACCCAAAATAACAGGGATTTGTGCAATAGGATTTTGCACTTGTTGGGTGTCCACAACAACAAAGTCGACATGAAATATAAAGTCACCCACTTTAATTAGGACGTCCTCAACAATACCTCTCGGGATTTTCACAGAACGGTCGGCTAAGGACAAGGTAATCCTAGTCGGTTTCAACTCCCCCAAACCTAGTTTCTCGTATACAGTGTACGGCAGAAGATTCACGCTTGCTCCTAAATCTAGAAGTGCCTTCTCAATGAGGTACTCCCCTATCTTGATAGATATCGTCGGAGTACCGGGATCCTTACACTTCATGGGAGTTCGATATGAAATGATCGAGCTTGCTTGCTCGGCGAGAAAAGCTTTCTTGGGTACGTTGGTGCTTCTCTTGAAGGTACAAAGGTCCTTTAGAAATTTTGCATAGGATGGGACTTGTTGAATAGCATCAAGCAGTGGGATATTGATTTGTACTTTCTTGAATACTTCCAACATCTTATCAACTTGCGCCTTTTTCTTTTGTGGCACCAAACGCTGTGGAAATGGAGCTTTTGGTACATAGGTCTCTACAGATGGCTCGGAAGGTAAAGGTGAGGATGAAGTTGGTGACACGGGTGGATCTTCCTTCGCCTTACCTTTCTCGGATTCACTCTCGGTAGGTGGTGAAATATTTGTCTCTACTTCCTTGCCAGACCTAAGCGTGATAATGGCTTTTGCATGCTCTTGGAGGTGTGATACGCTCATGTCGCCTTGAATAAGAAATTGACCCCTTGGCATGTTACCCTTTGGATTGGGTTCGGGATGACTCGGGAATGTTCCCTTATTCCTCTCACTCAATGCATTAGCTAGTTGGCTCATTTGGACCTCGAGTTTGGTAATGGCTTGCGTATTCACGTGCATGCTTTGCTGGGTAGATTGGAGGACATTTTGTGTGGTTTGCTGGAATTGAAGGGTACTTTGGGCAAGAAGGTTCATCGAATACTCTAAAGATTGAATCTTTTGGGATGAGGGATTCGAGAGTGCAATGGCATTCTTTTGGAAACTCGGGGGTGGGTTATCGGAAGATTGACCTCCATTTCCTTGGTATTGAACCTTGGACCATGAAAGATTGGGGTGGTCTCGCCATCCCGAATTGTATGTATTGGAATATGGGTCATACTTTGGCCTATTTTGGTAGAGGGCATTGTCTTGCTCGGTGAGTGCCTTGTGGGCCGGAAGGGCAGGGCAATTCTCGACTAAGTGGTCGAATGCATCACAAAGTATACACATAGGGGAACCTACATGTTGAACGGCCGCAGATGCGGTTCGATTTCCCTCATTGCTTGTCTCTAAAGCTTCTAAACGTCAGGCCAATGTGGCCACTTTGGCATTTAAATCATAACTTTGTTCAACTTGGTGAGCGAACCCCTCATTCGAGGTGGTGGATCTAGATTCTCTATTGGGTGCCCATCGCTGGGACTTTTTGGCTATGGCCTCTAGAAATACCCACGCATCGACCTCACTCTTCTTGGTAAAATCACCATTACATAGTGACTCGAGTATAGTTCGGGTGTTACAATCGAACCCCTCATATAAAATTTGGACTTGGCGTCCCATCTCAATCCCATGGTGCGGACATTGCAGCAGCAAGTCCTTGAATCGCTCCAAATACATCCACAATGCTTCTCCCTCCTTTTGGCTAAATGTGTTGATGGCGTGACGTATCGACGCCGTCTTTTGGTTAGGAAAGAATTGTTGTAGGAAGGTGACACTCATTTGGTTCCAAGTGGTGATGGATTCAGGTTTTAACGAGTTAAACCAACTCTTAGCTTTGTCTTTCAACGAGAACGGGAACAATTTAAGCTTAACAATCTCATCGGAGAGTTGTTGGTACTTAATGGTCCCACATATCTCCTAAAATTCACACACGTGAAGGTACAGATCCTCTTTTTCAGTACCCCGAAACACGGGCAACAGTTGGATTGTTCCCGAATGGAATTGGAAATTATTTGCATTGTGATCGGGGAGAAGTATGCATGAACGCTTACTAGACCTAGTTGGATAAATGTAGTCTTTAAGGGCACGTGGTGCTAACTCCTCTCCCATCTCGGTGAATATCGAAAATCTACCTACGTAGGTATCGAGAATGCTAGACTCCACACTTGACAAACGACCGATATGATTTCGAAACCAACTTCGCATGCACTCAGCTCACTCGTTTTTTTTTATGTGATGAAAAATAATATTTGATTCAAACCACGTAATTCCTAGCTAACACACAGCAAATTGAATTATCTAATTTAGGTGAGGGGAATTTCAATTTTAAAATCTAGTTTTCCCGAGATTAATCGACGACAACAAGGGTCTCCAAATTAATCTCCCTAATTAGACAGCTCCTACTCTTTGACAAGGGAGAATTTAAAAGACGACCAACTACGGTTATCGCCTCAAAATCCATTTTTTCCTCCAGGTAGGTGGTCGGTACGAAGACATAGTAAAAACCACCAATCCTAGACAAGGTGAAACGGAATTGATTTGACAATTTCGCGTTGGAGTAGCTTTTAACTCTAGCCTTGTTAAGAGGTTTCCTATGAGCTATGTGATATCCTAAGGCCAATGTCTAATTGATTTTAAATTAAATGTGATGGCTCGGGATATGAAAATGCTTGGATAATTAGTGATTTTCGGGCCAAGGAGAGGTGATGAGATCCCCACCTTATCTTTCACACGAGTTTTGTCCTTAAGTCAATTTATGCAACGTGCTAAATTAAATGCGAAATTAAACCACGTAGGAGCACCAAAAAAAAAACGTACCTCCGGCGTGGACTTTTTACAGTCACTTGTTTACGCCGGGCCGAAGTTTAACTTGACGTCGATCGGAGGAAAACGCCGCCTACGTTTTAGTTGTCCCTGAGAGTTCCTTGTGCCCGTGGCAAGATTGCACAATTTTTTTCTTCGCGTTCGCGCACCGTTGGACACTTTTTCGGATTTTTCGTCATTTTTTTTATATGCTCCTGAAGAAAACAAAAACAAAAGAAACTACACCAAACGTAAAGTGCGACACATGCAAAAAAAAAATACGAAAAGAGAGGGAAAAAAACGACACACGCACTAGTGGTGTATTTAACAAGAAAAAAAAAACACTTACGAAACAATCTTTTTTGTTTCTTCAGAAATTTGTTACTTTTTTTTAATGAATTTTTACTAACAAAGATGCGAAAAGTAGAAAAAAAAAACTAGTCCGAAAATCACAACTTTTTTTAAAAAAAGAATCGAACAAATCCCCGGCTACGGCGCCAAAAACTTGTTGTCAATTTTATAAAATACCACAAGTGCACGGGCTATTATAGAATAGCAAGTGTAAGTACGGGTCGAACCCACAGAGATTTATCATTTTTTTTACTTTAAAAATAATTGTGACTGTCCAACTAGACTAAATTGGGTTGGAGATGAGATGTATTATTAAACTAAGCAACACAAACAAGAAATAGGAGTACGAGAGATATAATCAAGGTAGCGTGAAAACTAGGACATTGGATCCATTTATCACGTTAAACTAACACTGTGCAATAATTTAAATTCGTCATTCCCGATTTTATAACTCAAATTAAACCGGCTCTCGTCGTATTTAATTCGGAAAATAATACGTGAGAAGTCCAAAATAAAATTTAACGTCTCTAAATTTAGACGCCTAAAATCCCTATTCCCTTAAAAAGCTCACTTTTAAATTTTAAAATATAGTCTTTAAGCATGGGCTGTCAATCAATTTAATAAAAGTATAACCCATCAAAAAGTACTCATACTTAAAATATAAAAATGATTTTTTTTTTCAAATAATGCCGAAGGTTTAAAACGCACTCTCGTGTCGTTTTAAATGAATACCAAATTTTTAAACTTTTAGAACATATCGGGAAATAAAGATGAAATTAAATCACACACAGTATTAATCACACATTATAAATTTCACCTAGTCCTAGTGAGGAAATTAAGCTAGCATAATTATAGACATAATAAAATTGCAAGAATGAATACTCAATTTCATTAAATAAACAAACTTACAATTGATGTGTCACAAATAATCTTGACAAAAATTCCACCCACAAAATAATTATTGGTCCTCTCTAAAGCTCTCTCTATCACCCCCCAAAATAATGAACCCAAGGGTCCTATTTATAGGCTTAGGATTAGGGTATTTTAGTTGGTGTAAAATACCCTTTTAATTGATTTATATGAATTATAAATTCCTAAAAATCAACCAAAAAAAGAGTCCCACGAAATATCTTGAAAATCACGTAATGGTCAGCTCCAAAATCCCTTGATTTTCGGACTAAGAAGCTGTCAAACCTTATCTCTTTAAGGCTGCGTTTGGGTGCAATTTGGGCTTGAGAATTTTTTACCAAAAAATTAAGGTAAGGGGGAAGAATCGAACCCCTGACCTTATCCTTTCCACGCGCACGCGAGACCACTGAACCAAGAAGCATTCTTATAATAGTGACTGCTTCAATAATATATAACCCATTCCCATTTCCAGAAATTGCATTCTTCCACTTTGGCCCCTTAACTTTGTACTTCTTTAAATTATTCCCACAATCTTCATATCTTCACTAAATCACCTCGGATCTTCACCAAACTTCAGGGGTACCTGCAAAAATATAAAATAACTTATATTAATTCAATTTCAGCCCCAACAAGTTTAGAAAATTATGAATTCACCCTTATTTATATTTTTGACCCCGGAATTCATAACTTTTTCATTTTAACTCCAAATTCCACCAAATTTCAGAGGGAACTTTATTTTGCCTAGATAAACATTTAAAAATTATTTTTAGGCCCATAAAGTTTTTAAAATTACAATTTTACCCCCGGAGTTATTAAAATTGTACTTTTTTAACTAGAATTTTATTCAAACCTGCATTTTTCTTTTATTTTTCGAAAACGACTCTAAAAACTCATTATTTAAGATAAAATGGGTCTAACAAGGCCTAGATTTGGGCATAATTCATACAAAATAATGCACTCATCAGATTCCACAATTGAAAATGGATGCGTTTATCACGCTTATTGGGGGAATTGTATATATTGTTTCTTGGGCTTCCTCGAATCATACTTGTGCATGTTTATTGTACGTCATGCGAATATTATGTTTATAGGAAGTTTTCTTTCATTATTCAATGATTTTAGATAAATATGAACATAGTTTATCATTCTGGCGCCTGTATACGCGTTGAACCATGGCACCTGAGATACAACTATTGTGTTTTTTTTAGTATGATCTTTGACATGATATATCTATATGCTATGCTATAATATAAAGCTAAAAGTGAGTTAAAAGGAGCGTAATTAAACTTCATCTAAATACCGAGTTTTTATAAAACATTTTGTAAATGTTATTTTATAGTCGGAGACCATGTTGAAACATGACTAATATATTACGAACCAGCTTGAGTATGTTTCACAATTCAGAATTCACCTTGAAATTTTACACACTTTAGTTTGATAGGAGCTTAAACGACATTAAATTATACACGATACACCTAAGAAAAGGAGTGGTTATGATTCATTACACAAATATCCCCGGACTTTATTTATTTTTTTATTTTATTACATCAAATAAAATAAAATAAAGGGGACATGATACTAATTGTACTTGGATATTTCCTGAGTGTTACTAACCATTTGCAATATTATATTATTATGTCAAAAAGATATTATTTTGCAGAGGCTTTTGAATGAGTAGATATGAAGCAACGCTGACATCAAGCTATTGTTAAAAGATTTGGTAGTTTGAGATATACCCCATGAAATGTAATGATTAGGTTGCTTTCATTTTTTCGAGTGGGCATTGTAAATGGTATATGTAATTTATTTTATTTTATCCTGAGATAAAAATAAAATAAAGGGGGCAAATGGATATTATGATGTAACATAGCTTGTAGTGTAAAGCTTCTTCGACATCATACGCGACAAGGTTAGATTGATGAACCTTCAGAGTATAGTAACATCCAAGCAAGTCATTACAAAAGCTTCTTCAGTTTCTTTCGCAAAGAGTTCAAACGGGTTAATTAGTTGTCACTCAGAAATTGACAAAGTCATAGTCAGCCTTCATATAAAACATCATATTACGATAACTTTACGAGTGTTGAGATAAGTCTTCTATAAAGGTGTATCAAAATTGGTTGGTAGTTGAACCACGATCGTTATGACTTAACTCGTCCGAAGAAGTTGGTCATTGAAGCAAACAGATGAAGAACCACGCTCAGTTTGTCACGTACGGGATCCTGTCCTGAAAAAGTGATACAGAAGAATGAGTTTACAAAAAATCTTAACAAGTGTTTTCATTGTTAAGTCATCGTTATGGGTGTCACCGTTATTGGTGGAGTTTTACAAAAATCTTAACAAGTGTTTTCATTGTTAAGTCACCGTTATAGGTGGAGTTGACGAAAAATCTTAACAAGTGTTTTCATTGTTAAATCACCGTTATGGGTGTCACCGTTATTGGTGTAGATTTACAAAAATCTTAACAAGTGTTTTCATTCTTAAGCCACCGATATAGGTGGAGTTTACGAAAAATCTTAACAAGTGTTTTCATTGTTAAGTCACCGTTATGGGTGTCACCGTTATTGGTGGAGTTTTACAAAAATCTTAACCAGTGTTTTCATTGTTAAGTCACCGATATAGGTGGAGTTTACGAAAAATCTTAACAAGTGTTTTCATTGTTAAGTCACCATTATAGGTGGAGTTTACGAAAAATCTTAACAAGTGTTTCCATTGTTAAGTCACCGTTATAGGTGGAGTTTATGAAAAATTTTAACAAGTGTTTTCATTGTTAAGTCACCTCTAACGGTGGAAGAAAAATCTTAATTAGTGTGTTTTCATTGTTAAGTCACCTTTAACGGTGGAGTTTACGAAAAACCTTAACAAGTGTGTTTTTATTGTTAAGTCACCTCTAACGGTGGAGTTTGCGAAAAACCTTAACAAGTGTGTTTTTATTGTTAAGTCACCTCTAACGATGGAGTTTGCGAAAAACCTTAACAAGTGTGTTTTTATTGTTAAGTCACCTCTAACGGTGGAGTTTACGAAAAATCCTAACAAGAGTGTGTCCATCATTATGTCACCTCGTAGGAGTGAGTTTGTGAAAAACATTAAAGAGTGGTAATTTGATCGAGTCAATAATATGTACATGCACAAGAAACCTCATCGTGATTAAAACAAGTCAAAAAAATATGTGCATGCACTAAAAGATTAATCGAGGACGATGAAGTAGTTATTATGTGAACCGTACTAATACTTTCACCAAGCTTAGCTGAGAATGATAAAAGAGAACGATGAAGTAGTTATTATGTAACCATAATAATACTTCCACCAAACTTGAGAATGACGAAGTAGTTATTATGTAAACCATAATAATACTTCCACCAATATTGGTTGAGAATGATAAAAGAGAATGCTGAGGTAGTTATTATGTGTCCATGATAATACTTATTACAAAAGCAGAGTTACGAACAATCACAATAAAATCATGGATGCATGTTCATTTAAGTAGGAATAGGGGAAACACTCATTATATATCATTCATATGAAAAGAATGATAACGAAGTCCTTCAGAATAATCTATGAGATCAAAGCCTTAAAATGAGATTTAAGATATGAGATTATTACCCATGATCCACAGGTCGATCGAACATATGAAAATTGACTAAAGTTGTTTCGTACATACAGTCAAAATATTTCAGACTTGTATCAATATATCAACTATATGTACGAGGGGGCAAATGTAGGAGGGGCTTAATGATAAGACTCTCATTAAATTATTAAATGAGATTAGAGATGATTAATATTGTCAAAAGTCCATGTATTTATGCGACTGGGTATTATTATGTGTGTCAGACATATCATGCGTATTTATGTATTATTTGCATATTAACTAGATAATATTCTAGTATTGAGAGTTTTGACATATGTTATGGGACACATTCCACTTAAAATAGGACATGTGTCACCACGGGTTATTTGACATGTGGCGACCCACTTATGCTGGTTTTAGATATAAATATGCCTCACCCCCATACATTTGAAAGAGGGCTTCTTGGGAGTAAAAAAGTCATTTTTCTTGTCTTATGAGTTTTTAGAGAGTTTGAGAAAAGAGTTTTTGAGATGAGTTTCAACACCTCCCACATCTCTGAAAAACCACTACAATGAATTTTTTCGACGAACAGTACGAACCCACGAACTACACAGACTTTGATTCTGAGTATAACAAATACGTAGGCGCAACCGAAGTTGTTCAACTCAAACACGTGCAAAAATCCGATATTTCTCCAAATTAGACTACTCTCTTACAAAGTAAAAAATGGAATTTCAAGTGTCCCAGAAGTTAACCCGAATATGACAAATTTTAATGAATTGATTATCTCATCAAGTTAATTTATTAACCGATACGAGTCAATTAAATAAAATTAATTATTAATTATTCACGTGCAACCCAACATTATATAAACTAATTTACGATAAGTGGAACCTTATACCAAGGGTATAATCTAAATAAGGAAACCCTCGGCACCAGACCATTCCATAGTCCCCCATAATACATGGAAGACTCAACATGGACACATAAATTATAGGTGACTATGGGTACATGATGTCTTCCATGTGTCCATGTCGCCCATAATACATGGTATTCATGAATCTATCAAAGATGACATAAACATAACCATGTCCTCTTTGGGACCTTGGTAAACCCATGATAAAATCCATGGAGATGTGATAAGCACCCAAAAATGTACATTTTATACCTCAAATAGACGTATTTTAGTTGCTAATTCTCGACAATTTGGGTCTTATGTGCGTAAATGTTCAATGTGCAGGCTTGATTGCAATTGCGGTGTCAACAACGTTATTTCGAGGCAATTTGCAGTCAAATGGAGCTAATAACCTCTTTCGTAATATTACCCGAGCCTAAACCTACCCCGAACCCTGTGTGTGTTTAGTTTGTCCCCATTTTAATATTTTCTAGATTTTTAGTTTGAGTCGTTTTTATTTTTAGGGTTTATTTTAGATTTATTTAGATTTTCTAGGTTTTATTTTCTATTTTTCTATTTCTTTTTATTTAGTGCAGTTTTATTTTGATTTTGATTTTTATTAGTTTTTAGTTATCTTTATTTTTTTTAAGATTTCATTTATTTTTAGTTTTATTTGGTTTTACATTTTTTAGGGCTTTATTTTTTATTTTTTATTAGAGTTGTTATTTTTATTTCTTTTATTTTATAAATTAGGATGTTATTTTTAGTTGATTTTAATTTTTTTAGTTTGTTAGTTTTATTTTTATTTAGTTTTTTTTTTTTTTTTTTTTTAGGGGTCATAAGTTAAACACACAAAACACCTCAAACACACATACCCAAACACACCTTAACTTCCCTACACACTAATACACCTAAAACAAACACTCACCCACACCACACTAACCTACACCTCTCTACACCCAACAAACCCTCTTAATCTTCAACCTCACACTCTTCTCTCTCCTCACCACACACCCACCATTAATACACAACTCCAACCCAACAAAAAACACCATTAACTTCTCTCATATCTATCCACCACCAAACCAAACACCACCATTAATTCCTCTCTCTCTCTCTCTTTCTCTCTCTCTCTCTCTCTCTCTCTCTCTCTCAAACTCTTACCCATATCCCCCACCTTAAAACCACCCCACAAACCCGCCAATCCGTATGTCCCATAACCTGATCCAACCCTTGTCCACTGCCACCCGACCCACCTATCCGATGAACTTAACCCACAGACCTTCCTCCCACCTCAAAGCCGACCCAAAACCCTAGTGGACCACCTGCTCCGGTCAACCCAATCGGACCTCTTCTCCGACCACATATCCAGCCAAACCCGCCGGCATTAAAGTCAGTGCCAACCACTATATTGCCTGAAAACTGCAGGCGCCCCTCTATCCCATCTTCTACCAGCCACCTCCAGCCAAACTCTAACTACTCGAGACCCCAAGCCAAAGACCCACTTCCCCTTAGCCAAAAATCGATTTATACTTGCATAAACACAAAACCAAAGCCAAGAACCAAGTCAAAACAAATAACCCACATGCTTTGTAAGAGGGTACTATAGATTGTATATGAAGGCGTAACCCCTATTTGAGTATGGTAATGATAAGCTAATTGGCCAAAGCTTTGGATTAATGATAGGACATACAAATGCAGACCCTAATGAAGATAAGACTCAGTTTAAACTCACAAATCTCTCGTGTATAGCTCAGAAAGTAGTAATAAAACTTAGAAGTAACTTAGCTAGAGGGAGAGAGAAGTAAGCACCCTAGATACACCTTGGTAGGAAGGTAGAAACACACCTAACACCCTCAAGAATCTCTGTCAAGTATTAAAAGCTTCGTAATAAATGATAATGGTGAGTGAGTAAACCCTCTGGTTTTGCAATAACTCTCTCTGATGTATCTTCTCTCTATCAATAACTCCTGAACTCTTCAAAAGATCCTCTCCTCCTCAAGGGTGGTTGAGGTCCTTAAATAGCCCCCCCCCCCACCAACCCCGAGGTGACTCAGTCATTAAAGACTATGAAAGATATCCCTCATACTTTATGTCACAACATTAAATGCCTGATGTACTAATTGTCTCCACGTCATAAACATTAAATGCCAAGACATGCCTTTTGCCTAACCACTGTGTGTCAGGGGGCTGTTGTCGCAGAAGTGGCTCACCAACTGCCTGACAACCCCAAATACCATGGTGATTTACTCAAGTGCATGTCTGACATTGTTTAGCTGGCTAGTGACATCACCTATAGTAGATGTGACATTAAGTAAGGGCTGTTTGGTTCACAACTCAACACACGATGGAACTCCAAGATGCATCGCCCAGGGTTCCACGACCAGGGTTCTTTGGTGTTTTACCAGGTGTATCTAAGATGGTGAGGACAAGCCCCAACGGTGCCTCACTTCTCAATCCTCCAAACCAGGTTCCTTTAAAAGTTCCTGTGGCGAGGTCGTTCGATAGAGCATGAAAGCTCTCCCAGGCCCTGCCAAGCCTGGTCTCTCGCGATTACCGTTCGACCTCACACAAATTCATTATTCTCGTTACATCATTAGAATCGTTATAGCTCATAGAATATATAAACAAAGATACAATATAACTAAGTAATCAACAAGCTAAAGCATGAATTACCACGCCAAGTTGCCACGCTTGAGCTGCCATGCTTGAGCTGCCACGTTGTCTTGATCCCAAACACTATTTACCAAAGTATGGATTATCCCTAATCTCAGGATTACCTCCAAGCCCCCTCTACATTTTCCCCTTCGTGGAGGGATTTATCGTGGGAATAAGAAATTCCTGCACGAAAACTTCTCAATCCGATGGACCTTTTTTGCGTGAAAAAATGCTAGACTGACCTGAAGTGCTGAAGTTCATTGAAGCTTGGGTTGAGGGACATCGCCACTTTTTCCTTATACGAAGCTTTACGCGTTGTATCTTGAGGATCTAAAATTCTCCCGAAGGCCCTGCCCATATTTTCGTTGGGACTGCCCGGATGCTTGTGACGTTTGTAAAATTCTCCCTTGTAATGTTTCATCATATAGTCCAGTCACCATCTAAATAGCATTTACACCTGTGCCGAGGGAACATCGTAGCTTTTGAAACCGTTGGGACATCTTCTTCGTTGCCTGACAAAAGCTTCTGGCGCCAATACTCAAACTTGTTTCAGAAGGCGACGCTTTTTATTCCTTATGTGTCAATTCATTAATGACGTGGCACTGTCTTTTCAACTGCCAAAGTAGTTCCCAAAGTGCCACGTGTTTAATTGAAATGATTATAGGCGGTCACGCACGTGCGATGGTGGGAAACTCTAAAATTCGAACTCAGAAATTTCAAACGCCCATATCCAAACACTTAACCCTTGTTTTCTCTTACTTTGGCTTCGTCTTCCTCAAGCTTCCATTTACTTTAGAGAGAGAAAGTCTATGAGAACTCCATTGTTGCTGAGTCATTATTTATCTTCTTCCCTTCTAATCTTCTACCCCAACACCTGTGGTTTTGCTCCTCAATTCTCGTTCTCAGACCTTTCTTTTTTGAAACGTTTATGCTATTTTATCCATATCTGCTATGGTGTCTTCAAGAAACTCCCCCAATTCTTCCATTAGTGCTCCGCCTGCTACCTCCACCCCTGCCACCACACTGGATGCTACCCACCAGGAACAACTAAGGTTTTACCGTCGATCACCTATATTTGGAGAAGGTGATGATTTTGCTGATGCATGTAAGGTGGTCCATTTTTCTTCTAAGTTTGACTCTTTATTGTTGGGTGATGAAGACGAAGCTTCTACTGAGTGGTGATTTCTTCCTCCTGAGGGGACTCTCAGATTTCGTTTTGAGCGAGGGGACTTCTCGTGGTCCCACATTGATTTTGAAGCACCCGGGGGTTCTCTCGCTCACTTTACTACGTGGAACTACCACATGCAGAGATCCTATGCTGAAACGCTCACTAGTGTTGGGCTGCAACGGGCTAAGTGGTTTGGTGAGTTCACTCTCTCCAAGAAAAATGCTGCCCTTCCTATTCTGGTGTCTCGCTGGAACATTACTACCCATACGTTCATTGCTGCGTGGGGTGAGTTCATCGTAACATTAGAAGACGTGTGCGAGCTCCTGGGCCGTGAAGCAACAGGCCACGATCCTTATACTGATGAGTCTCTAGATGCCCAGGAGACAGCTGACCATTTGGAGCTGGACCGAATATGCCGAAGCTGCACTGGTTCGTCGAACAAAGCCACTTTCTCCCCACTTATCAATTATTTCTTCAAGGATTCTGCTGGAGGTAGTTCTTATGGAGGTGCCCCTGGTCAAGGTACATCGCTGGAACTTCCTTCCTATATCCTTATCATTCTTTCCTGTTTCCTTCTCCTGAGAAAACCCAACGATCAGCCTCGAAGGGACCTTATCAACATATCCCTTCGTTTGGCCCGGGCTACCAAACTTCCTCTAGCTGTAATTGCCCTGGGATCTCTCTATACATGGCTCGAGAGGACCCTCTTTGACATTGAACGATCTCTTGGTCGTTATAACTTGGTGAATTTTGCCAACTGTGTCCTTCTGACGAGCTTCCTCTATGTTCGTTTCCCTGCCGTAGTGGCCAAGATCAACCGCCCTCCTTCTGGGGGAACAATTCTGCCCCCACGCTCCTATCTTTATCATAAGAAACTGAGTCTAAAGGAGTTGATCTATATGATTGATCGTTTTGAGAACTTCGTGATGAGGCCCTACGGAGAATACGCCTTCGTTCATAACTGTGACTTTTTTCAGCATGAACCTAGGGTAGTGGAGGTAGGCATAGATATTGAAGATCCCTCGCTGGCCGTGGTTGTTCTGTTCTCACCTGGGTATCTGCCTTCTTATACCGAATGGGGATACACTAGAGAGCACTACAATCCCAATCAATGCAGCCGCCAATTTGGTTTTGATCAGGGGGATCCTCGCCCTGTTTTTCAATCATCAAACCCCAAGGTTTCCTTCAGTGAGGCATGCTCCATGTTTTCTTCTACTGCTGCATGGGGGATAAGTTTTGCAATGGCTGGGCGAGTCACCATTCTTAGCAACAAAAGGTAAGGGGACATGTCCCCTCTATTTGCTACACGGTACTGGCCGAAATAATTGGCTAATATTTTAGAGTTCATCGAGGGAGATCCAGTGTATCCTCCAGTTCTTTCCTTTTATGCGTTGGAGCTGGGTTTAAAGGATAACTCCATTCTTGGGGTTGAGTTTCCCCTGAGTAAAACTCCCAAGATACATCCCACTGAGCTTCCGCCCCTTTATTTCATGATCCCTAATGCCACGCCCAAACCCAAAAGCATTGCAGCCTCTAAGAAAGCTGCCCCTTCGACCAAGGATACTACCGGTGAAGGGCCTTCGAAGATAAAGAGTGGGACTTCTTCCAAGCCCAAGTCCCAGACTAAACCATGAGATCCCTTGGAGGCATTCCATATTGCCTCCGTTCCTCCTCCCATGCCTGTGAATAAGGCTGAGGAGTTGAGAAGGAAGGTTCGCGCTGAGGCAGCACGCATAGACGCTGAGTTCCAACGGTGTGTTCCAGTTGTTCCGCCACCGGGAACCTTCCCCATAATCTTAGTTGATCCCACTGAGCCCACGATGAAGAGGAGGAAAAGTTCAAGTGTTCTTCGAGGCACTGTCACTGGTGCATCAGGATCGAGGAAGAAAACTCTGGGTACCAAGTCCCAGAGGAAACAAACTCCCGAGGTGCCTCCGTCTCCCGCCCCCTCAACTATTGCCTCCCCTCCTACTTCGCCGATGGTTATATCTTCTGCCTCTCCTGTCAGATCTGAGGTATTTATACTTGTTCTGTTCTCATTTCCTATTTTCTTAAGGGAAATTACATTTGCTTATTTTTGGTAACTTTGATGGAGGAGGTTGAAGAAGAATATGCCAATCCCCCTAGCCCTCCCGTGACCCCTTTCGTGGGTGGGCGTTTTGGTGTTTCTCCACCTGATGTGACTCCTTCTCATTCACCCATGACCGGGCTTATCTATTCCCACCGTTCAGCCTCTCAACGTGCAAGGGGCATTGCCGTGGAGGGTGATGCTCTTAATTCGGTGGGGGTCTTAGTTTAATCAGAGACAACTCCCTCAGCCCCTTCTGACTTATCTACCCTATTTCCTTCTGACCTATCTCCCCCAGAGACAACCATAGACCTGCCCATCGTTCTATCTGCAGGAATTGACCCCGAGGTAAGATTTTGTCTACAACTTGTTTGGTCTGACGCCCTTTCTCTTCATCCTGCTGAGCCTTAATATGTTGGGGTGCCCTAGGTCGAAGTGTCCTCATTGTTAGCTAACATTATTCTTCCAACGGCGCTGGCGAGACCCCTGACCGCGATCCCCCTTTTTTGTGCCCTAACTAACGTAAGTAATGCCTAGAAGTATTTCTCCATCTTACTGTTCTTAGCCCTTCTTTTTAACACTTAGCTTAATTGTTGCAGCTTTCTCCCAGCCTTGCCCCACCTTCTGCGTTGAGTGGCCTTATTCCTCCTCAAGCCCAAGTTGGTGTAGATGCTCTCGTTGGGGCATCCTTGGAAGGTCCATTATCTCCTTCCGATGATGCGCCTATATTAGCCATAAGACTATACACTGACGAGGGGAGTGTGCCTGCCCCTAAAGCGTCTGAATCCAGGGTCTCAGTTGAGGCTGCTGAGGTGATGAGCCCGCCTCCCACGGTCTCTAGTATTATGGCTCCAGTGATAACTACCCCTCTCGCGCCTGCTGCTGCCGAGGTACCTCTCTAATGTCTCTGTATTTTTTAGATTCTCGAACTCCACCTACTACGGTGACTTAACAACACAAACATTTGTTAAGATTTCTTTCATTAATCTCCACCTATAATGGTGACTTAACAACACAAACATTTGTTAAGATTTTTCTCATAAAATCCACCTATAACGGCGACTTAACAACGCAAACAGTTTTTAAGATTTTTTCAATAAGCTCCACTTATAACGGTGACTTAACAACGCAAACACCTGTTAATATTTTCTCATAAACTCCACCTATAATGGAGACTTAACAACGCAAACACTTGTTAAGGTTTTCTCATAAACTCCACCTATCACGGTGACTTAACAACGCAAACTCTTGCTAAGATTTTTTCAATAAGCTCCACCTATAACGGTGACTTAATAACGCAAACACTTGTTAAGATTTTTTTCGTGAGCTCATTATTTCTTCTCACCTATTCTCAGGTTACTCGGGATGGTTCTCCACCAGTTCCTTCGCCTGTTGCCTCGACACATCGTGAACCTATCTCTTCCGAGGAATCGAGCCGTGATGATCAAGGTTCCACGACAGGTGCTGCTGCGGAGAGCGAATCTGGGTGTGAGCTTCCTTTGCCCAATTTGGCTCCTCCCGCCTTCTGCCTGATGGTACTCC
Organism: Sambucus nigra; assembly: GCA_949130495.1. Lineage (NCBI taxonomy): Eukaryota > Viridiplantae > Streptophyta > Magnoliopsida > Dipsacales > Adoxaceae > Sambucus > Sambucus nigra. The sequence goes on along the minus strand of OX422210.1, from coordinate 90,836,236 downwards.
AACGTTCACCCCAAATGCCTGCCAACCATCGTTTGGTCATCGAGAAACTTGTGAGTTATCATCCTGAGACTTTCACGGTGGACTGCCTGCGTTCAAACATCCCAGTTATGAGCCATAGGCTTCAAGGCATGGCTACGATTGTTGCTGAAATTGCCAGTACTCTTACTGTAGACGTTACCAGTCCCCTCCTTAACCAATTTCTGGGCTATCTAAGGGAGCTGGCTCGTGATGGCTTCCGGTTTGACTGGCTTATAGCACACTTAAAGACTTTAAAGAGCCAGCAACTGGTCAACCAGAGGGAACTACTGCGAAAACATTAGGAGGATCAACGGGCTGAGGAAGTTAGGTTGGCCGTCTTAGCACGTCTTCTGAAAGCCGTGGACAAGGAGGTAGAGGATGCCGAAGAAGCTTTGCGTCTGGTCAAGCTGAAACAAGAAAAACTCTTCATCGAACGTACACAAGTGCAAATGAGATTAGAGGTTTCTATCGACACCCAACGGTCTTTCACCACAGCTTCTTCGGGACTTCCTGGAGATTTTTTCTCATCTTAAGATTTATGGTTCCTCTTAGGTTAATAAGCTTTTGTACATATATCTTCCTCTTGCTTCTTTCGATGTAATTCTTGGGCAGTAGCTCCCAATTGTGTAATACTCCATCGTTTATGAATGAATGAAAAATGTATGTTTTCTAATTCGTCTCTATGTTACGACTGCTTTTGTATGTTATAAATTTCTATATTTCTACAACTCTTTCATTCTGTTCAAGCCATAACTAAAACTTGTATATTCATAACAACAACTATTTACAGCCATGGTTCAAACTTAATTGTCTACACAAGATAAACCTTTAGCCATTTATTGTTAATCTTAAATGACTTGTCCTCCTCCATCATAGAAATTAAGCAATAACCTGAGTCATGATCTTCTTTTATAACAAAAGGTCCCTCCCAATTGGCTGCGAACTTTGGTAGAGGCAGCCCTTTGATGTGTTTCACTGCTACTTTCAAAACGAGGTCTCCTTCCACGAACCACTGGGTCTTACCAAGTTATCATATGCCCTGGAGAGCTATTTCGTATACATTTAAAAGTGTTGCATCGCATTATCTCTATGTTCATCTAACGCCTCCAACTGCACGTGTCTGTTCTGAGGGAGCATGCTACTTCACAAAGCGTATCGAGCAGAGGGAACTTCTAACTCTACTGGAAGGATTGCCTTCGCCCCATAAACAAGCGAGAACGGAGTGTACCCTATGGGTTTCCTCTTGGTTGTTCAATAGGCCCATAACACAGCTGGTATCTTGTCGTCCCACGATCCTGGGAAGTGCTCCATTACCTTAGCCAAAATATTAACCAACATTTTATTACTCGCTTCGGCTTGACCGTTTCCCTTTGAGTATGCCACTGTTGAAGTATGATGAACAATGGAGTACTTGTCCCTGAGAATTATTACTTCTAAATTAACGAAGGGCGTTCCGTTATCCCAGAGAATAACTTTTAGGATCTCGAAATGACAAATGATGTATTCTCTGATAAAGTTGCTCACAACTCCCAGCCGTTGCCCTTCTGAGTGGTATCACCTCGGCCCATTTCGCGAAACACTCCATTGCAACTAGTATCCATATCTTCCCCCTCGACGAAGGGTGTATTGCCCCTACCAGGTCGAACGCCCACGTGTGAAAAGGGTAAGGCGTTGCTAGGGAGTGTAAGTCCACCGACGGGGCATGGATCATATTTCTATGAAGCTGGAAAGCTTTGCACTTTCGAACGAACTCAATAAAATCTTTCTCCATCATTGGACAATAATACCCAAAGTCATCAACTGGTCATATAACTTGGCCCCTCCTATATGAGCTGGATCGTGCGCCTGTTTGAGAACCTCGGACGCTTCTTCCTTCGTGATGCAACGTAATGGCCTGTTGAAGTACCCCCTTCGAAAAAGCTACCCCTCTTGGACGTAGAATCTAGGGGCCTTCGTCGGAGCTCCATCACATCAATTTTCTCTGTTGGGATAACTCCATCCTTAATGAAGTCAATATAGGTCTGTCTCTAGTTAGGCTGAGTCTCTACGAAATGACATTTTGCTGCCTCGAAGAACAACTGACATTTATCGCACCTCCATTGCAACTCGGCTGCGTCTTGCTTCATCCTAGGCCAGAAATACCCTTCCCTTTGAATTCTTCTATAAAGGGGGATCTCCATCGTTTCCCAGTGTTCTTCGTGCGTTTTCTTTAATCTATGCCCTACTTCTTCTGGGATAATACACCTTGACAGTCATCCTCCTGCTTTCTAAAGTAAAGGTTTCGCTGGTTTGTAAAGTACTGGGCCAATTCTCTGAGCCCCATCGTTCCTTCACCGATCTTCAGTTGCCTCTTAATCTCTCCCCTCCAATCTGCGTCCTCCTCCATTGGTAAAATTAATTGTACCATCGAAGGAGCTGTTCTTTGTTGAATCACGATGGTAGTTTTATTGCTCCTTATAATCATTTTTTAGGCAATGATGGCATAGGCGTCTGGATGTCGGTTCATTGTTCTAGGCTGCTTTTTGACTTTGGTTTGATGGAACTGACAAAGAAGTCTCTGGATGATTGTTATATATGGCGCCAAGCCCATGTGTTTCAACGCATACTCCCCGTTTACCTGCTGAACCACCAAGTTTGAATCCCCTTGATGCAGAGCGAACGGATCCCTCTTCGGAGAGCCTCTAGCAAACCCAACACTAATGCTTCATATTCTTCCTCGTTATTAGAGCTAGGGAAATCTAACTTGTAGGAAAGGCAAATCTCCTCCATTCCTTTCGAAAGAATGACCCCTACCCCTCCTTTCTTTTCTACCGATGAGCCATCGAACTGCATCGAACATTCCTCGTCCGTTACGTCTAGATGGTTGGCCTGCAAATCGCCTCCTAGAATATCTTCTTTGGGTGGCTCGAAGGTTCTCGAGGGAAAATGGCCAATTGATCTGCGTACGCCTGGCTCTTAATTGCGCGAGAAACCACGCACTTCAAGTCATATTCAGAGAGGATAAGGAACCATCTAGCTGCCCTGCCAATCAATATAGTTATTGCAAGCAAATACTTAATAGGGTCACATCTAGTTACGATATGAATTGTAAAAGATAACATATAATGTTTAAGTTTTTGCGCTACGAATACTAAGGCCAAACAATGCCTTTCTAAGCTACTATATCTGACTTTCGGTCCATGGATGATCCTGTCGAGGTAATAAACTGGCTGTTCTTGCCCATCGTTCTCTTGTGCCACTAAGGCTCCCACGGACCTTATGGTGGATGTGAGGTACAGCTGTAACGGTATCCCTACCCTTGATGGAACCATGGTATGTGGTCAGATGAGCAGCTTCTTCAGTCCGTCAAGAGACTCTTGGTGAATTGCCTCCCATTTGAACTTCGTGTTCCTTCGCAGTAGATGCATTAGCAGGGCTAGCAATTTTTGACACGATAACCCGTTTATGGTAATAACCCGAACATGACACGATTAGCTTGTATAGATTTACGAGTACCCAAAACTTATAATAAAATCAAAATCATCGTGACCCGAAAATGACACGACTAACTCGAATTGCCACCCCTATGCCTTAGTGGGTATGTTACCTCGTCTAACCCAGGCACAAATCTCCTAAGGTAGGAGACTTTACTGAGGAAACTCTTCAGCTCCTTCGCTGTTCTTGGACACGGCATTTCTAGGATCGCCTGCTATTTATCTCGATCCATCTGAACCCCTTGTTGATCAACCACAAGGCCTAAGAATTTCCCACTTGTCACCCCAAAAACGCACTTCAACGGATTCATTTTTAGTTTAAATTTCCTGCAACGGGGAAAACACCTTCCTTAAATCGCTCAGATGGGAGTCCTCCTTCCTCGAATTGATGACCAAGTCATCCACATAGAATTCCACGAACTTGCGAACGAAGTCATGAAAAATGGCCATCATCGTTCTCTGATAAGTCGCCTTAGCATTCTTGAGTCCAAACGGCATCACCCTATACATGAAGTTACCTAACAGGGTTCTGAATACTGTCTTTTTTGCATTCGAGGGGTCCATCTTGATCTGGTTGTATCCGACATACCCATCCATGAAGCTATACATCTCATGACTCGCTGTTACATCTATCAAGCTATCAATGAAGGGAAGAGGGAACTCATCTTTGGGGAAAGCTCTGTTTAAATCTAAAAAATCCACACAAATTCTTATTTAATTTTTATCTTTATTTCCTACTGGGACAATGCTGGATAGCCAGATCGGGTGTTGTATTGGTTTGATAAAACCCGCCGCTAGCAAGCGTTGAACCTCTTCCTTGATCCTCAAATCTAGATCAGGCTTGTACGTTCTCGTTGTATATTTTACTGGAATGGCTGAAGGCATCACGTTCAACTTGTGACAGCTTACTTCCTCATCCAACCCCTCCATCTCCGTGTATTTCCATGCAAAAACATCTATGAAGTCCCGAATCAACTCGACCAAGGTCTCTCATTTCTCCTTATCGAGATCCTTCGAGATGAAGACGGGATTTGGATCTTCTCCTTATTTTGCCAGGTTTAACTGCTCTAACTCTTGTGCGTAGGGCTTTGGTTGATTCACCGTGTAATCTGGTTCCTCGGCGACTTCCTCCACAAATTCCTGTATGTTGGAATTGTCTATCACCATACAATGTCCTAATCGATCTACCAGAATGCACTCGTATATCGGGTCAACCTCATCATCAGCTTCCTCGACCACCCGCTCACACCGTTATAATCGATACACCACATTTCCCTTTCAGTAATGACCTTTTTGCATTGTCTGCTGATAGCGGTGACTGCCTTCCTCTTCTTTTCCCTAGAAGCCTCGACCACCCTATTTTTTGAGAAGCGGCTCAGCAAACTTTATCGTTGGACCTCATGCTCTATCGGATCCTCTCTGGGCCTCATCCTGTCTCTAAGCTTCTTCGAGATGCTTTGGGGTCGAGGGACTACCTGATGAGCCTCTTCGGCTATTACCTTCGTGCTACTCGCAACCTCTTTATTTTGCTCATTCACGGGCCCCATCCTTTCTCTGATCGAGGTAACCCATGCTCCCTCCATCCTCCTTGTTAGGACCCGAACATATTCTTCCAACTCAGTATAAAAAGCCGCATCCACCAAGTGTGCCTCCTCGATAGCGAATGGCCTCTTTGTAGCCCTGATGGTTACCTCCGTCCCCTTGATATTCGCCTTAGCGCATTGGTGGTACGTAGAAGGAACTAACCCTTGATTATGCATCCACACCCTTCCTATCAGCAGATGATAGGAAGTTTCACTCTCTATCATATGGAACTTTATATGGGAACTCAAATTTCCCATCACAATCCCAACGTTAACGTACCTAATGGATTTAGAAGATCGGTTATCATACCCCGAAATTACCAAAGGCATGGGGACCAACCTCTCTTCTGGAATATTGGCCCCGTGAAAGGAGTTTATTGGCATGATATTTATGGAAGATCCTCCATCCATGAGAGTCCTTGCGAAGCGAATTCCGTTGACACTGACAATCACATATAATGGCCTGTAATGAGGAAATCTTATGGCCCTATCTGCATCGCTGAAGGTTACCTCTGACAAAAACCTTCTCACTAACCTGGCCATGGGTCCCTTCCATCTCAGTGAAGGGACTGCGTTCTTCCTCGCAATATCAAGTATTGCCTGAGTTATCTTCAGCCTAATCTCCTTCGGTGCCCCCACCTGGTCGAAGAACCAAGTGAACTTCGGGGATTTCGAAGCTGCGCAGTATTCCAGAGCTGGATCTATTTCCTCTCCTTTAATATTATACACCTCTTCAGCATCCTTAGCACTTGCTTCGTCGTAGGCCAACACAACGTTAGCCATTCCCCTCGTACAGTCTTCCAGAGCCTCTTCGTACTCTTCTTGCCTTGCTGTCGACTCTCTTTCCCCTCTCTCGACCTCTTCATCATAGGCCACCATGAGATTGGCCCCATGTGCCAGCAAGGGGTTGTTGTTGACATTCTGGGGAGGGATTTGTAATGTCCCTGCCTTTACATACTAGACGATAATTCTCCTCAGCATAAAGCAACTCTCTATTGGATGTTGGATCCTCCGATGAACCTGGCAATACTTTGGATTCGCCCTTGTTGCATCGAGCTCCCCAGCGGGAACGTCTTTTGGCTCATAGACCGTTCCCCCTTGGACCATCACGTTGTAATAGCTGAACTCTTCTTCTACTGTACATGGCAGTGGTGGTTGGCCTTCCCTGTTTCTTCCGAACTTCCTCTTATTCTCCCCTTTCGGTGCTTTACTCCTATCCTCCCCTCGGTGTACCCTACCTGCGGGGGCTGAGACCTCCCCCCGCAGGTTGCATCGGCGTCCTGAACATCAGGGGCACTGCCACCGGATTGGGTCGTAACACCAAAAAGATATTTCGTGCTACTTTTAAGAATACCGCAAAGTCCCGTCTCGTTAATAAGATGGCAGATGTACTTAGGAAGCAGCCCTTCAGCGCAGATTTGCAACAATTTGGACTCTTTGGCCTCCTCCCTCACGTCGAGGGATCTTTCTCTGAATCTTTGAATATAGGCCACCACTTCTTCCCTAGGTAGTTGCTTCTCCCTACCTATTTGAGTCAAGGTAAACTCATCTTCTGCCAGAAAGAACTTCTGGACAAACAACACGTGCATCTCTTCCCATATAGAAACGCTGTTGGGAGCCAAATGGGAATACCAGGTGTATGCCTTATCGGTCAAGGATTTGGAAAACTCCCTCAACCTAAGCCTTTTATTGTTACAATGCGCCCCCAAATGTTCAACGAAGCGTTTAATATGCTCCATCGGGTTCCCACCTTTTCCCGTGTATTTTTCAAAAATAGGAGGAATGTAGTCCTTTGGATATGGCTCATCATTGTATTCATGGGGGTACGGTGTTTGAAAGTCATAAAAAACTGAAGCCTCCTCGCCAGTAGACTGCGAGGAAGCTTGTATTTTCTTCAGCATCTCCTTTTGCATTTCCTCTATGAGTGATGCTACTGGAGCAACAACCAATGGTGCCACAGGCTGAGCGCCCGTTACAGCTGGAGCAGGCGCCACGGTTGCGGCTACCGATGCTCCTGATGTTCCCCATGCTGGGTTCACAATAGAGGGTACGCTCATTGGGACTGTTCCCGCTATGCCTGCGCCTGGCGGGGCCGTTGGAGCTACCCCTGGTGTTACAAAGGCGTTGCCCTCCAATCCTCCCAGCATAGTTGAAGCTACTGGAGTCTGCAAAAACTCATAAAACTTACTCATGAGGAGCGCGACCTGGGTGGGTCCCAACCACGCACTCGCAGAAGCTTGTGTTACCCCCGGGATGCCTGATGTCGCCGAAACCGAAGGTACCTCCACTCGAGGAGCTCCATCCCTTAGAGCCTCCAGTTCTCTCACAGCTTGTTCTTCATTATGATGGATGTCATCAAAGTTGAGCCTTTGATTAGCATTATCTTGCGCCATACTCCTTACTTAGAAGAATGCCTCCCCAGTGGAGTCGCCAAATGTAAGAGGGTACTTTAGATTGTAGATGGAGGCGTAACCCCTGTTTGAGTATGGTAATGATAAGATAATTGGCCAAAGCTTTGGATTAATGATAGGACATACAAATGCAAACCCCAATGAAGATAAGACTCAATTTAAATTCACAAATCTCTCGTGTATAGCTCAGAAAGTAGTAATGAAACTTAGAAGTAACTTAGCTAGAGGGAGAGAGAAGTAAGCACCCTAGATACACCTTGGTAGGCAAGTAGAAACACACCAAACACGCTCAAGAATCTTTTTCAAGTATTAAAAGCTTCGTAATACATGATAATGGTGAGTGAGTAAACCCTCTGATTTTGCAATAACTCTCTCTGATGTATCTTCTCTCTATCAATAACTCCTGAACTCTTCAAAAGATCCTCTCCTCCTCAAGGGTGGTTGGGGTCCTTAAATAGCCCCCTCACACTAACCCCGAGGCGACTCAGTCATTAAAGACTATGAAAGACATCCCTCATACTTTATGTCACAACATTAAATGCTTGATGCACTAATTATCTCCACGTCATAAAAATTAAATGCCAAGACATGCTTTTTGCCTAACCACTGTGTGTCAGGGGGCTATTGTAGCAGAAGTGGCTTGCCAACTGCCTGACAGCTCCAAATACCACGGTGGTTTACTCAAGTGTAGGTCTGACATTGTTTAGCTGGCTAGTGACATTACCTATAGTAGTTGTGACATTAAGTAAGGGCTGTTTGGTTCACAACTCAACGCACGATGGAACTCCAAGATGCTTCGTCCGGGGTTCCACGGCCAGGGTCCTTCAGTGTTTTACCAGGTGTATCTAAGATGGTCAGGACAAGCCCCAACGGTGCCTCACTTCTTAATCCTCCAAACCAGGTCCCTCTAAAAGTTCCCGTGGTGAGGTCGTTCAATAGAGCATGAAATCTCTCCGAGGCCCTGCCAATCCTGGTCTCTCGCGAGTACCGTTTGACCTCACACAAATTCATTATTCTCGTTACATCATTACAATCATTATAGCTCATAGCCAATATAAACAAAGATACAATATGACTAAGTAATCAACAATCTAAAGCATGAATTGCCAAGCCAAGTTGCCACGCTATCTTGATCCTAAACACTATTTGCCAAAGCATGGATTATCCCTAATCTCAGTATTACCTACAAGCCCCCTCTACAGTCTTAATAAACCACTTACCCCCAACTCATCCTAACAAACACATCTCCCACTTGCACCTTTTAAATACCCAAAATACCCTCAATTGCAAATCTGATTTTTATTCCTTCACACTCTCATTACCTCACACAATCCATGACACACCCAAACCACATGCACACCCAATTATATTTCCCAATTTAACCCCCTAGCTCCATCTGCATATAAAAGAATACCTAAAGGCCATTTGAAAAGGAAGGATCAATTTGTAAAGAGAATTATAGAGAGAGATAGTTAGAGTAGAAAATAAATTAGGCAGATCATTTTGTAAATAGTTTTATTTTATTTTTTTATTAGAGATTAGTGAGTGATAAATTAGTGAGAAATTCAATTGAGTGTGTTTTTCTTATTAAAAATCATTTGGAAGCTCTAATTGAATGGATGATGTGCAAATTCAAGGATTGAAGTCCAATTTCACTCAAAGAGATTTGGTTTGATAGTTCTTCTCTTTTATTTCATTTTATTGGACATTAATTGTTTGTTTATCATGTTTGATATTATGTTAGGCTAAATCCCCTTTTAAGGGGTGGGGGAACCTTTATTTGATGTTATTTTAATTTCATTCGTTTGATTACTTGAAAATTCCCTTTGAACATTAATTTTGATCCCTCACCCTTAAATTTACGCCTTGAGAGAGGGTAAATGATTTTTGAGAGAAAATCGAAATTCTAAGTTATAATGCCCATTTTAAATTTGAACTGGAGATAGGGATTTCTTAAGTTTGGTATTATTCCTTAAATTTCTGCTCTAAATTTTTTTCCTAAGATTTACATAAATTTTAATCGATCGATCCTAGCGGGCGATTAATTAAAAGGAGTGTAGATCTATTTTCTAGAGTTGTGGGGGGTTAAACTTAATTTTCTAAAAGATTTCTATTAAAATTACATTTGCAATGAGAGTTGATTTGTAATTTTGATATTAATTTGGGATAATTCAAATAATTAATTAGAATAGCTAGAATTTATGGTTTAGTCTCACTCCTTGATTGTTCTCATATTTATTTACGTCACTTATCTCATAATTTAGTGTTAGACTTTTTTTTTTCATTTTAGTCACTTTTTAGTTAGTTGTTTTCATCTCTCATTTAGTTTAGTGCTATTTCACTTCTTCTCACCCAAAATTTGTTTGAATATTTGAAAAGCTTAAAAAAATTAGAAAAAGTAAAAAAAAGCGAAAAAGAAAATAAATATTGAATTACAATTGAATTTGTCTCTAGTTTACCCCCTTGATGTGGATTGACATCCTTACTTACCATTCTACACTTGAGTTTGAAATTATTTTTTAGGTATTTTAAGATTTGATTGACTTGGCTTCAAACAACGACAACACACAAAAAGCAAAGTTATCAAGATGCTCTCCTAAATCCACACGAGGATATCCAACAACTGTAACTGCCTTGTTGGTCTCTGGTGCTCCACCTAACTATATGGCAGGTGGCATAATTAGACATAAATGTCGGGATATATCTCTTCATCTCGCCCCACTAATACTATTTTCTTATGTCAGAGTACATCTTATCACCCATAGGAAGCATAAGGAACCACAAACCATGGGCATCGGCCAAAACTATCATCCGTAGCTAGGGACCCTCCAACACCACCACACGTCCCTAAAATCTTAATCCTTCATTTGAGATGATCGAGTAAATAAAATATCTCACACCTTCTCAAGATAAAAGGAGTTTAATGTCTGGGCCTGAATCACCTGTAACATAATGTTAGGTGTAACGACCACTACTTCTAAAAATGCCTCTAATAAATCAATCGTATGCAAGGTATCCCACTTCTCCGCCCATAAATTGGGTAACTAATATCCATTCCATATTCTGACCATAGATATGTCTCCATAATGGTTGGTCTTTGGCTCAAAGTGTTTTCTACCACCTCCACCTTCCCCTAATGACACTGAATCGAGAAATGGTAGTCCTTAACAAACCTTAACCATCTCCTCTATTGCATGTTCAAAATCCCAACGAGTGAACAAATACTGAAGACTCTTTTGATTAAAAAATAATGTAAACCTCTGACCCAATGGATGTATCTAGATACAAAAGACAAAGACTACCACCGCCAACTACAAATCATGGGTGGGGCAGTTTTTGCCACTAGGATTAAGCTTACGGGTGGCGTAATTAATAAGACTCTCTTTCTTCATCAACACTTATTTAAGCCCATGAAGTAATGCATCAGTGTCCATGTACTTCACTCTACCCTGTAGTAAAGTAAGTGCAAGTTCCACTGTGAGTCTCTCGTTGAGCTCCTTAAATTCTCTCTGATAATCTGTGCACCCAATATATGGTACCCCATTTAGGGTGAGGTGAGTTAGTGGCCCAATAATCCTTGAGAACCACTAAATAAACTTTCTACAATACTTATCCAAAACTAAGAAAATTCTAACCTCCTTATGCATCGTGGTCTATCCCCTTTCCATCACAACCAAAATTTTCTAGGATCCACCCCAAACCCTAGCATTTGACACAACGTGTCCCAAAAATTATACCACCCTCAACCAAAACCCGCACAACTTAGCTTACAACCTGTGATCCCAAAGCGTCTATAAAATATTCCTCAAATGGTGTGTATGCTCCTCCTTAGACCGATAATACACTATGTCATCGACCAACACGATGATGAACTGATCTAAAAATAGATGAAACACCTATTCATTAAATCCAAAAAACATCGTTGGCACATTGGTTAACCCAAACAACATGACTTGAAAAATAATATGATCCATAGCGCATTAGAAATGTCATCTTCGGAACATCCTCCTCCCGAATATGTAACTGATGATATCACGAGTTCATGTTGATCTTGGGAAAAAATGACTCACTCCACAACTGATTGAATAGATCAGCGATATGTGGAAACAGATACTTGATCTATATTGTGACCTTGTTCAGCCCTCGATAATCCACACAAAACCTTAGTGAACAATCCTTCTTCTTTACAAACAAGATAAGATCTCCCTATAGAGATGTACTCCTCCGTATAAACCCCTGACGCAGACACTACTGAATCTACTCTTGTAACTCCCTCACCTCCAATGGTGCTATATAGTATGGTGCCCTCTTAATGGTCCTTGTGATCGTTGAAAAATCAATACAAACATATATTTCTCGTGCTAAGGGTAAACCTGGTACCTCATCAAACACGTTTGTAAACTCGTGGACAACTGGTATTAACTCTAATGATATGGTGACCTCCTCTAATATAGTCACATCAATATAATATAAGTGATTGTTAGACCCTCCCCCAAGCCTAGTCATTCTATAAGAAAATCTCTTATTTGAGAATGACATCATGATAGCCTTCCTATTATAGTCGATCTATATGTGGTACTAACTAGTTCATCCCTATGATAACATTGTAAGTTCTCATATCTAAAATCAATAAATCCATAGAAAAACACAAATGGTTAATCTTGACCATCTCAAATAGGGATCCGACTTTCGTATCTTAATTTTCCGGTAGTTTTCAGGAGGTTGTGGGAACTAGGTTTCTCTTGGGTATATTACAATATCCTTAGATAGATGGACAGATGAAATGGGTGAACAAGATTTTTAAAGATATGCTTCAGGCACGTGTGTGGATTTTAGGGGTAGTTGGGAGATTCATTTGTTATTGGTAGAATTCTTATACAACATCAGGTATCATAATCAGTGAACATGGCACCATATGAGGCATTGCATAGGCAACCGTGTAGATAAATAGTGTGTTGGTAGAACCTGAGAGAAAGTAGTTTGTTAGGAACCAATTAGTTTAGGAGACAACTGAGAAGATTAAGAGAATTAAGGAATAGATCGAGACAGTCCAGAGTAGGTAGAATAATTATGCAGACTTGAAAAGGAATGATGTTGACTTTTAGGTGGGCCATCGGGTCCTTCTCAATGTGTCACCCATGAAGAGGGTTATGCATTTTGGGAAGAAAAGAAAGTTGGCACTGAGGTATAATAGGACTTCTATGATTACAGATCACGTAGGGATGCTCACTTATCATCTAGCACTTTCATACCATTCAGATTAGGTGCATAATATATTCCATGTATTTATGCTTCATCGGTTCTTACATGGTGCGATTGCGTGTCAACACATTGACCTAAGGACATTCAACTAGAGGTCGAGGCTTTGAATAGTGAGGATCTTTAAATATTTCAGATCAAGAGTTTGAGGTCTAATGAGGTACCTTTAGTTCGTGTTTAATGAGGTCACAATAATGGGGCAGATATGTATTATTTCTTGTGAATTCCTTGGACATAATTTTTTTAGGGGGTGAATGTAATGTCCTCTATTTTTTTAAAAGAATTTAGAAGTAATTAATTAAGAATAAATTTAACTAATTAAAGATTAACTCAGACTAATTATATAATTGAAATTAAAATTTGAAATTCATTATTTAGGATTCAAAGTTAAAATGAGTTAATTTGGAAATTTAGAGTTTATTTGGGGTTCAATTGATAATTTTAAGACTTAAGAATTGATTTTAAACTCATAAGGAATTCTTAAAAAGAATTAAAGGTATTTTGGTTCTTGTGATTTTCTTAGGGAGTAAGTAGAGTTTAAGAATATTGATATTTCCTAGAGTTTTAGCATCCGAGGCAAATCTGGGTTGCGCCTAAGAGCTTTAGCCTCAACCCCGATCACAACCATGACCACAACCACGATACGTAAATTCTATGATCATCGACTTATGTGAACCGTGATTGGGCCATGACCTGGTCACAGGGTCTACGTGTTTTATTTTTATGTCTTGGTTGGTTTATGTAGTTTGATTGTATGAGAGGATTCTATGTAAGATTATGGTCTTACTGACCAATTGATTATCATATACTTGTGATAATAAAGAAATTGTGTACCGTTCGATAATTTAATTAGAAGGATTATGCTCTAATTATGGAGACTTTTCAGTGAGTACCAAATAAGTTTGTAAACTAAATGAACTAAGATATAAGGAAAAAGATGGAAAATGCAAATATAAGGTGAAAAAGAAGATTTGAAGTGATAAAACAATGAGGCAAAATAATTTAATACTAAGCTAAACTAGAATTCAAAATGAGTAACTCGATGTATACTACGAATCATAAAACAAATCAAACTATGAAATGTAAAGACAGTTTGAATGTAAATGCAAAGGAATTTTTCATAAAACGTAAAGATAATTATAGTAAATTTGCCTTACAAGCTACCTTGAAGAAGAAACACTGTAAGGAAATGAAACGAAATGTAACTATTATTGTAATTGTTGGGTGGTTACCCATTTGAATGTTCCCGCCTAGGTGCACTTACGCCCCTAAAATCACTATTTGAGTGGTTACCCCATGTACAAGTTCTTTACAAGTGTTAATTGCTTATACAACCATTTGAATTAACTTGTCCCTTTATATCTTTCGGCTGTAATAATCGGTTTGCATTTCCATGTGGAACCCCCCCCCCCCCCCCCACACTAATTTATTTTTGAGAAAAATTAATTAGTGGACTATTAAACTTCACCCGACATCTCCCCATGTTTAGGCATCATCACTCCATGGTTAATGCCGATTAAATAGATGTCTCTTGGGGGTGAAATGTCTTCATTATTGTTCTATTAGTCTCTTGGTGTTTCGCTTGAGCTTCTTGTCTCTTCACCTTACCTCTTATTTCCTGATCATCGTCTTTCCCAAAACCAATTGAATAATATAGAATATTGGGATACTTTTATATCCACCACAAACCAGTCGTCTGATGATAAATGGGCTAATACCGATGACTGAGTACTTGGGATTATGTTGATGCTTCTGAGCGTACCCCATTTCCAGACGATGTATCTCTCCCTCCACCTATTTTGGATGGATTCTATGATGTCAATGTTGAAGATATTAACCAATCTTTAAAAGTCTTATCTGAGCCGTTCGTACTTCAATGGTTAGGATGACCAAATCGACTAATTTCCCCTTCTTATGATGAGATTATTGCTTTTATCGAGGTCAATGTGTTTCACGTTGAAGATGTGGAGGCTATGGATGAAGTTAAAATTTTTTGGGTCTATAAGGGATATATGGGTGAGGCTGAAGAAGTTAACCCCAACAGTCAAAGGCATGTTGAGTCTAATGACCAAAGCTATCATCCCACCTTAGTCCACAAAGGATATTTATCAACTCCTCATTTTGGTGACATAAGTATTAAACACACCCTTATTCGTCCCCCTTTTCCTATTCAATATTTACCACAAGTGATCTATCCCACTATCACTCATGATATTACGAGAGCTTATGATTGGTTAAGGACAAGTAAACCCTATTTTTATTTTTTTGCTAATGTAAGTGAATTCTTGAACCATTTGTCTTCCTGGAATTGCGCCACATATGAGGTTCCAAGGCATATCACTGTTAATTACTCCAACCGCACTTTTGTACAAAATTTATACCATTTCATATCTAATGGTATGCACACATATTTTATCTTATATGAAGATACCCTTGACTTGAATGCCTTCGAATCTTTGGTGACTAACTCGATATTTTTAATTACCCCTCTTTCTGATTTGATTGTTTATCCACGCATGTTGACCGGGGGCCTAATCCATGACTTGGAGCATTATTCCCAAGATGGATTGGATATTGGTCATCTGTTACTACACTATCCATTGACTTCTATTAATGTTGACAAATCTTTATGATGCATACATGTCTTTTCTCACCTTCCCCTTCCATTCTGTTGAAAGGAGAATCCAAAAATATTTTTTCTTGGTCATGCATGGTCATTAAGAATTTTGAAAACTATCTTTGTGTTCCTTAAACCGCATCCCTCTTTTATTATAAGGGAAAGTCAACTTTTTGCCAAACAGGAGGACTACCAGGTTAGAGATAAAACTCTTGATGACCTTTATACCATTTCCAGTAAGGTTTTATATGAGTGAAAAAAGTTCAAAAGAGTTTATCTAAACAACCAAGGTAATCTAAAAGAGCTATGTTTGAAAATTCATCCACCGTAAAGAATTTTCCTTAGAGTTAGGGAAATTAAGGAGATTTCACAAGAGGCTATTTAGAGCTTCCAACATCATGAACCATTGTTTCTGGGGCTGGACTAAGATAAATCCTATTTGTATATTTTAAGGAAAGACATATCAATTACTTGTGGAACACATTCCACCATTTTATAACTTATTCGTTTCCTCATTACTATTCAATCCAAAGAAAGTAAAATTACGTTTTTACGATTTTTGTAACCTTTAATTTTTGGTATTAATGGAAAAATTACTTTTATTTTCAATGGCTTTTATAGGCTTATGTTTGTTCCAATGTGTTGTATAATGCCTCACTTATATTTATATCTAGTTTGATAGTCAACTTTGATTAAACCAATTTTGTGACTATGACATATCATTAATCCCAACCATTTGGTGAACATTCTAGGATATAACTAAATATGGTATGTTGTACGTAATTGTAAATGTTTTTGTACCTTGAGACCTAAAAATGTTTCAGTTTTGTCTACTCTCCATGAATGTCTTGTTATTAATAGTGGTCCCACCAAATCGAACTGCACGTGTGAAAATGTCTAAATAATAAATTTTTATTTTTTACTGGATTTATTAATCCCCATAAATGGTCAACTTTTTTTATTCCTTTACAAAAATATATTTGGTTTCCTTGGAATTACTTGATTTTAATTTCTCAGGCCAATGACAAACCACAAGTCTAATCATGACGGCATTCTAATTAATTAAGCTGATAAAGGCACTTTCTTTTATCTCTCGAGTTCACCATCACTCTCCTTTTTGGTTGGAAACTTGTTAGACACACATTTTGCTTTTACTAGGTGCTATAACAGCATTTCAAAAGGCCCCTTTGAGCTATTTAAACTCATCCCTTCATTTATCTTCCTTTTTTTACTATTTACTCTCTTCAAGCATCTTCTCAGTCCTCGACCCTACTTTCTCTCTCTTCACCCAACTCATTTACCGTCAAATGGATTCAAATTCAGAAACCCTAGATGTTTACATCCAGTTTGAAAGAAACATTAAGGAGTGCATGGATAACAGATCAATTATCCTCGTGGAAATTGTTTACCCCATCCAACTACGACATAGGGTTTTTTGGTTTACTGTCGATCTACTTTTTTTAGATGAACCCCCTCAAGATCTATGCTTTCTATCCCCAGTTTAGGGAATACATTATATCCATTAAACACTCTACTTTAATCAAAGCTTCCATTAAATTTATAGGACTTCTATAAGTGCACAACCTATAAACACAAATACGGGTCGAACCCACATGGATTTTACCAATTTGTATAAATTATCAACTTTCGATTTAGACAAAAATGTTGTTGAATGGACATGAGGAAATAAAATAAATCTAGAACAAATAGGACCATAGACACAAAGTATGTAAAGAGTATGGGAAGATTACTAGGATTTCTGATTCTTGTACCATTTTCATTAGATTATGATTAATAATTCTAACTCAAAATTCTCGTTTGTAACTCAAAATTGTATTGAACTACTTTGCGTAAATTTTTAATGATGAAAACGTTAAAGTTAAAATAAAATATTTAGCGGTTCTTATATAATATTCCCGTTTAAAAGATTTTTCATCATATTAGTCCTATTAAAGTAAAAATTATTAAATAAATCCAGCCTAAATTAAAAAATAAACATGATAAAAATTCCCCAAAGATTTTGAAAAACACTAAAATCCTAATTATTTATCAACGTTTCCACTATTACCGCCACTGCCACCGCCACCACCACCACCTGAATCCTCCACCACCACATAAAACCACCAGATCCTCCGCCACAACAACTAACAAATCCATCACCACCACTACAACGACAGTATAATAACCGTCGTTATTTTTTACAACCATCACAACCTGCCCATGAACACTCCCACTATTTGCATCAAATTTATATTTACTAAAAATCTTAGAAAGAAGATGGAGAATAAGAGGAACAAGAAGAAGAAAACTTATTGTGAATATTTACTTTAAGAGTAAACATTTACTTTCACCAGAAAAAACGAATAAAAAGGAAAAGACAAGTCAAACAAAACTTACAGCAAGTATTTAAACAAAGTAATTATTTACAATTATAACAAACTTTTTTAATAAGAAAAAGAAGGGGAAAGGAGAACAAGTGGACAGCAAATAAAATCATAGTAAATTTTTACTGTGAGTGTATTTACTAATATCACTACAATAACTAACTCACAGTAGTATATTACTTTGAGTTCACAAAATACTATCACTTACAACATATTTGTTCTTTAACTCCTTCATCTTATCATTATTACTCCTTATTCTACGTTAGTTTTTAAGTAAATAACTACTTTAGAGTGTAAATTCTCACTATTTGAGAGTGGAGTAAATAATTACACTCTAAGTAAATATTTACTCAGAATGTTTTTACATACACACTAGAGTAATAAATCCTTTGTTTCTCTCTCTTAGCATAACACACATATACATATACACCTAACACATATACACATATACACACTCACATGCATATACATACACTCGAACACACACATATATGTACATATACACACCCCTGCACACATCTATACAAAAATGCCCACATATATATACATACTCTCACATATACACACACACATATATACACACACACACATACACACACTCACACATATATATACTCACTCAAACATATGTATACCCATATACACACAATCACAAACATATATACACAAGATTGCACATATATACACATACGCATGCACTCCCACACACATATATAATAAATTAGATATCGAAAACTAAGATCGAAGAGAGAGAGAGAGAGAGCGAGAGAGTTGATAGATAAAGGGTTTATAAAGGGTATGATAGATATTTTCATTGAAGATATTTTAAAAATTGGACCAATATAGTGAAAACAAAGTCAGTAGGACTTAAATGAGGGTTGACCATGGAAATATGACTAAAATAAAATTATCCTAACATTGTATATCCCTACTTAGATGGAGAAAATTTATATTACCTTAAAATTATCACTCCTAAGAATTAAACATAAGCATTATCTATCAAATGTTTTAACATAAGCACAATCCATCAAACGTAAGCACATAACATCAAAGAATATGAATTTTAAAGCAATTCTCAAAGGTTTACTCTCGTAACTATTTTAATGAATACCGTATTTTTTAAAACTTTTTTAATATATGTAGGGAATTTAAACGAATTAAACTAATTAAAATATGCACTAAATATTCATAAAAAAATTTCACTAAATCCTGGCAATTAAATTAAACCAGCATCATAACTGAAACAATAAAATTGCAAGATGCCAGTATAGTTATCATTAATAATAAGCAACTAACAAAATTTGAGTCTCAATTTTTGGATTCTATTACAAAAGTCTCCCCAATATTTTTATACACTTTACCTCATAAATACTTAAAAATAAAGTACAAGTGTAAATATTTTTAGTGATCCTAAAAATAAACTCCTCTAAAAATAATTCATTTTCTAAAAAAATTACTTTCAAAGTGCTAAACATGAAGGTCTATTTGTAGGGTTAAATGTGAGTTTTTTTTTATTTGGGTTAAAACACCTTTTAATTGGTTGAATTTGGGCTTATAAAAGTCCCAAAACTAATTTAATAAATGGTTTTCAAGAAATGGGTTAAATAAACAAAAAGGGGCTTTTTTACATTACTGGGTTTTAAATGTAAAATTATCATAGGATTTGACCACACAAAAAACCTTAGGAAGAGTTGAGTTTTACTTAGGATTCTCTTTAATGTTGAATCCCTAAAAAATGAGACTTAAGGTCCTTATATTTTCCTCATTTTCAGACAAAAAGAAGCTGATTGGGACTAAATTTGAGCTATCAACTGTGACACTCTGTAAATTCCATATAAAGATTGATCACGTCTCATGATGTCCTTAGCATAATGTAATAAATAAAACTGAACAAGTAAGAAATTGAAAGATAAATAAATATTTAATAAGATAAAACCGTCTTTGACACCTTTCAAATTATGATACAAAATAAAACCAACTCTGGAATATAAAATATATCTCAAATATAATAATCATCTCTAACTACAAGTACCATATGTACAATCTCGGACCCAGGAGCATAACTAAAATAAATATCATTGTCGGAACAGAAGTAAATAATTACAATAAAGAGATAAGTGATACTACACAATGCCTACACCGTAGGAATGATATATCATGACGTCGTAAGGGATATCAATTCAATGACTAATCCCAAGTATATGATGACAACAATGGCCTAAGACCTATAAAAATAAAATCAATAATAACGTAAATAAAAAGTCTACAAAGTATATGGATTTAACTAGATTTGAGATACAATAATAACTATGCATCATCCATATAAATTTTTAGTTATTTTTGGGTTAACCCCATCGAAACAACTATAAATATAATATGCGTCTAATCTCAAGCCCAAGTGATCCCATGGGAATAATATTCACCTCTTAATTCAATATTTTTTATTTCTCATACTTAAAATTCACCTATTGTATTAAGAATTGTCTATTTACGGTAATATCTTATCTTAAAAGAATCTTGATAACTAATAAAAGCATCGCAAGTAATATTTAGTTTTGACACTAAACACGTGTCTCAAATTTTTAAGTCAAGAGCACTCTGACGCCAATTAGACAGTATACACATCTCTTGTATATTCATTACATCATTTTCCCGAGTCTTATGTTTATATTTATAAAATCTTAGAATAGATCATATATATCTCAAGTATAAGATATAAACCAGTATGACCCCTCAAGTACCGCAACATAGAATTACATACAATGGAGGGGCCTCTTGTCTAACATCCACATAAGTAAATGGGTTGCGCTCAATCCCATAAATAAAAGTATGAAGGACTATCCCTATTGCTTTCAGGAATCACTCATGCGTACTAGGTATATTTATAGGTTTTCCTAACCCTATAAACTCAAAGTCACAAAAGGGATCATCACTATGCATTCGCGTTATAACGCACGATGTTCATACCCAAGGCTATACGCTAGAACTCCCCAATGTTGTCCTCAAGAGAGGACACGAGTACGTCAGCCATAGGATCAGGGTAAAAGGATAATTGTAAAGCCTGTCTCATCATCACGGTGCCGGTGTGATCAACGTTGAACGCTCCCCATATAAATACCTCTTAGTACATCATCCACGAGCACTCACACACCATAGTATACTTTTACAAATAAAGCAAGCAAACAAGTATGACCCTACGCAACCAGGACCAAACAAATAAGTATAAAACTTTAATCAATTGGGTTATGTATAATATATTTTCATATATTTAGCTAATATACATGTTGACTATAATCGGTTGTATATAACATTAAACCAAAATCCAAAGACTTGAAGGCTACGTGTATACTCACATCTACCATTTGTACGGATCACTCTAAATAAGTACAACCTACTTATTTTGTTATAAATATACTCTAGGCTATCACGAGTACTAATAAATCTCTACGCATTACTCGGTATCATAAATATCACAAAGCTCAACCCAAGTATCATGACCTCCAACTAAATGTCATCTCTTACCTAAATTCATGCCAACAGAATCGTTACCCACTTATTGACTTATTAAGCATTCTAAATATAATGGATGATCTATAGAACTATAAGTATCGATCCCTTTCATGATACAACATAATTATCGATCCTATGCTCGAGGTCCTCCATTACACAACAATTCTAACTACTCGCGGATTCCTAAAGTATCACAAGTCATAGACCAAATATCTCTCATTAGGTACAACCAATCTTCAAGGACCCCTTATTAATCATCACCTAATCCCTCATGGAAAAAAAACACTAGACACCAGCTCGGGCCATGCGTACGAGACCAAATCCTTGCCATGCACATGCTTGAACAAATCTCATTTGAACAAAACCCCTGCCTTATTATAAAGAGATATAATCTCGTTCTAAGAGCCCATTATTCTCATTAAATGAGATAATAATATAGTCCAAATGAGAACTATGTTGTTCATCTTCTCTAAGACTCCAAATCCGCTATTGTCAACCCTAAACCCTAAACTCTGTGCCTCTAAATAGCACCAAACCCGTACTCCTTTAGATATAAATTGTACTATACCAACACTAACCTATATCTAGCACATTTTAATTAATTATAACAAAAATTGATAAATTAATTACATATTATCAATGAAAAACCCTAGTTTCATACTTTGAATTCTTTAGTCTGAGATTAACATCAATGTACGAAATATATAAGGGGCTTTTACTTGATTTGATGGCCGGTGTGAACTTGTTTCATTCAAAGTTAGATTTATAGGATTCATTGCTAATATCATCCTAAATCAGAAATATGAACATTAAATTAATTTAATCTTTAAGTTAAATAGGTATTTTTATTAAAAATAAGATTACTATATGATTTAATTCAAACTCAAATGAATAAATATTATTCTAACACAAACAAATTAAATTCCTACATTAAGTAAACTTGCCTTTTGGATTTATTAAGGGATCAAACCCCAAATCTCCCAAATCCTCTTCGAACTCTTGTTCCTCTTCCCTCCTTAGCCTTAGGGACTCTCTCAAAAGGTCTTAATATGAATTAGGTTTAGCCTAATGACCCCCTAATAGTCTTACCTATGATATTAGTCTTGGGCCACCCCATATGTGTCTCAACCCAATGATTCCAAATATAGTCCCAATGGACCTAAAACTCTACTCAAACAATATACTAACCCAAAAGACCTAAAGCCCATCATTTTAATTAAAAAAATGAACATTCTGCCAAAATATAATACTAAACAAACCAATATTCATCCGGTTTGAGTCGAAATATCTATTATTTAATTATTTATTATTTAAGAGTGACATGGCATTATAAGAAACTACTTCACGATCGGTAGAATTTGACACTGAGGGCATAATCCAAATAAAGAAACCCTTGATATCAAATTCCTAACCATTCTCTAGTTTCCCATAATATTACATCACTTTAAATTATTTAATTGATGAATTACCATGTATTAAGTTCAATTTCGAACATGAATTTTATAACACGTATACATATAAATAGTGACGTCACATGTTAAAACAAGCACACATAATTGATTTTCACAATTAAATGATGCATAGAAAACACGAGGTATTACATTCCTCCCCCCTTAACTAAGGAATTTGGTCCTCAAAATTCAATTTCTTTATAATCCTATTCAAAAGTCTAAGAATATCTTGACCGTATCATCGTCACACTACTATAAAATAATCTGCTAACTCTATGCCATACCACACACTAAGCTCTTTCATCGTGAATCATGTTCGGATACTAATCTAAATAAAACTAGTCTACCTGATGAAACTTCAACTTTTTCTTCATTAACCCCTTCTATCATGTACCCGTGGGGAACATCGTGCACATATTGACGGTGGTTGGGTAAGGTAAAAAATACTAGTCTCAATCCATCCAAGATCATTAAGAAAACTTCATATCGGGTTTCCAACTCCTTTTTGAAACCCGAACTTCAAAATACCCCACATCGGAGAGATCAAGAACAACACTTGTTCCTCTTTTTTGGGACCTCAAACCATGTTTCTACTCGTCTTTGAAACTCTTTTGCATGTTTTGACCATATTCTTTTTCTCTATAATGAACACCACTTCCTTTAAAATGTCCCAAACACATCTTAAAGTGAATAACTATATAACTCTTAGCTCTAATCAAATTGATCAATCTAACTCAAATAACCCTAACGGACTCTATGTTCTCTTTGGAACCGTATAAAAAATTAATGGGTCTACAATTCCAATTCTACACTAGGATTTCGGACACTGCAACTCTTCGAATTCGTCCGGTGCTCTACTTTCTATCCCAGTAGGATCACTCTCTCGACATAAACTAAACTAATAACCGCTTCATTGCACTAAAAGTATGTACTCCTCAAGTTACTAGACATCCAATTGCTTATGGAATGTAAAGTGAATAATAAAACAAGTTCCTTAGGCAAAATTATCGCCTGTATCTTGGGACTCTCTGGAACAAATCATTTTCCCTGGAAACTGCAACCCCCTATTGTCATCTAATGGATAAAGGTAACCCATTCCAATTATGTCTTGTATCACATCTCCCTACAGAAAATTCAATGCTTAGGCTTGAACCACCCTCAATATAAATTTGGATGTAACGACCACCAATCCTACACAACTCCCGCTTCAGTAAGATTTCATCACTAATCATAATGAACTAATGCCCCCATACATTCAAAACGAATTACATGATGCTCATGATCCATATTAGATCAAGAATAAATAACTATCCTCGACTGTTCCAACATGGCGTTGATACACAACAATGGACACTCTTTTTTTATCATGACCTTCCTCAGCCCCATGTGGTCCACACATCAACTCAGTGAACATTTCATCTTTTGGAGCTCTCTCCCAGTAACGTCTTCTTTAATTAATTTACTGCTCAAAAGCTGTGGTGCCTCCTCCCATGAAAGTCTATATCTCCAACAAAATCAACCCAATAAGATGCCCTCTCAATGGGCCGAACACTAGTGCCAACTCTAAGGCTAAAACTAATCTCTTATGCAGGTAATGACCTGGAACCTCTCCAAATAAAAACTATAAGGATCTTGAACTATTGGTAATACCTTTAAAAAATTATAATCCCCACTAATGTGCTCACATTTATATGTAGACAATATGTTATAGATCCTCTCACGAGCCTAAGCATACTATAAGAAACATCCCCTGCCCGAAAAATGGAGAACCTAAAAGCCTATCCTTAATAGTCAATACAAGCGTAAAACATAGCTATCTAAATAAGCCTAAAAATAATACAATGATTTTTCATCTAAAAGTCAACAAAGCAGCTAAAAACTAAGTCGACCAAACAAACTATCACGTCTCTACAATCATGAACCAAAGTAGCCTCTCGCTAGGGGTATCCACATATAATAAGGCTCGATAGTAAAATCTCGACATCGCGCAAGATGCTTATCTCGCTCGAACAACAGTGTGAACTCGTTTGAACGAGCTCATCGACCGAGGCACTCTGCTTCTACACTTAGAAAAAAATTTGCTTTCGATAAAAAACATTTTAGACTTCAAAAAATATTTTCTAAAAAATTTCCCAAATATTTATGCAAATATAAACATACTATTAAAAAAGAATGACAACTCCTTGATGTCTAACACTCATGCGCGGGAACCATAAACATAACCATAACCATCCTTCGGTGGTACCCCAATAATAGTGGTTACCCTAAGGAATGTACTAGGTGTTATCACTCATTAAAAGTGTATCACTTTAATTTAAAGGAACTATCAAAATACTGGCCCAATTGGTGGCCCTATTGACCATATATCTATGGTCAGTTTGGAATTAAACTAGTCTCATCGGCTCCACTCTCATTGTCCATGACCCTACTGGTCATAAAATCCTTAGCTCCACTCTCCATAATCCGAGAGTGGGCTTTTGTTCAAACAAATAAGTTATTTAATTAAACTCAGTTTTTTCAATTAATTCCTAAAACATGCATTTAGGTGTGATTGAAGACAATATAATCATGCAACAACATTCAATCACCAACAAACACACAAATGAGGAAAAATCCCCCAAAGGGGCAAAACCTTTTTATTTTCACTATAATTTGTAAAGAACGGTTTACACAGATTATACTGAAAACAAGAGTGACTTACGAAATACCCTTAGGTGTAAGTTTCGATGTCGTCGGTTGGAATATCCCGCAAGAACTCCAGATGGGCAGCAATGGAAAAGAGTCGGCTTCTCCACAAGTTATTCCAAATGAGTAAAAACAATCCTTTGAAGGTTTAAATATTCACACACATATATGGGAATGGATTTGTGAATCAAAATGTATAAAACCATAAAAACCTGAAGTCTATTTTCTGGGCAGTAAAATGCAGGATCGTGTGCGAAAAAGACTTGAAAAAATGTGCAGAAAGAACACTGATATTTATTGGAAAATCGAGGCGGCGCTATCGCTCGAACGAGATCGCGCGACATATTCATGTCGCTTGAATGACAGAGAGATGTCGTTCGAACGAGATCGCGCGACATGCTTATGTCGCTCGAAGGATTGAGCGATGTCGTTTGAACGAGCTCGACGGCCGAGAAAAGTTCACTTCTACACTTAGAAAAATTTATTCTTTTGTGTTAAAACCAAATCAGACTTTGAAAAATATTTTCAAAAAAATTCCCAAATATTTATGTAAATATTAAAAACTCCAATAAACCATTTTACCAATAACGCGAAGTGGAGTAGTGGGAACGGTTGAGCATCACGTTGCATGAAGCATGATGCAGGTGTGAACATGGTGGATGTATGGATTCAGATCAAGGCCGTCAAGGATGATTGTGTTGACGAGCCGATTATAGAGGTATCAGACATACATACTGTGATTTAGGAAAAATAGAAAATTCCTTGATTTTACCCCGAACATTTATAAAATTATGTCCTCACAAATCTTCCCCTATGTCTATGCCGGTACATACATAAAAAATACGAATTATGCAATCTCCATAAGGCAAATGACATATAAGATAATATCTCCATTAAACCCTCAAACTGAGAATATTAACTGACACGTCGTCAATCAAACTTCAACATCTTCAAAGCTTCATCTTTTTAGAAACTCTCAAAGTTTTTCTCATCAGGGTGTGCAATCCAATAATCATCAATTTTGTACCTCCACACATGAGATAAAGCAGATACCCGTGACACGCAACAACTTGAAATATAATGACATGCAAAAATCAAAGATCAATTAAGCTTAAGCAAATCATTTATAAATCAACCAATTCTCCCCTATAATACATTCCCCCATAATTCATTCTCCCCCTTTTTATGATATCCCCAAATAGATAGATATGTGAAGCACAAATAAATGCAAATGGAGAATGTCACAAGGCAAAAAACTTTTTATTTTTGAATTTTCCCAAAATTTTTCACACAAAATATACAACAAAGAATCACACCATGAACAAATACAAAAACAACCAAGTCAATGATAGCGAAAATGTAGGGGTGTGAGCAAATTCGATAGAAGAATCAATGCATAAAAACATAACATATGTGCACGATGAGTATTGGATACTCCTAGCGAATGAACTCAACATCTTCCTTAGGTGTAAAAAGAAGGAATTATAAGAAATTGACTCAATCAAATCAGAAAATCAATGCTCAAAGTGATTTTCACACCAATAACGTCCAAAACGTTTTGATGCTTTTTCAGGACTTGTAAGGAAGTGAAAACTCGTTTAAATTCTCCAACCAAACTCCCTCAGATTTATATTTTTTTAGAGGTGATCCAAATTCTCAAACATTAGAGAATTAATGGTGAAACCTAATGGCCCCTATTTGGCATGTATTGCTTTTTATTTCCTTTCAATTTTTTCGGGCTCTTTTAACCTCTTTGGACCCCAGATAATTAAAATTCCTCAATTTTTTAGGTCCAATTTAATGGTGGCTTAGTATTCGCAAAGGTAAACTGGGAACCTTCCGCAACCCTTCCCCGTTTTAAAATACCGCACAATCTCACAAAAACGTTTTTTACATGCTTTTCAATCTTGTCAAGTTTTATCGCATATGGTTCGTTATATAGACAAAATTAAGATGGAAACACTCAAGCCAATATGTGATAAACAAGTACAATAATCAAATAAATCCGTGCATTTATAATACTGTGATCTAGGACAAATAGAAAATTCTTAGATTCTACCCCGGACATTTATAAAATTATGTCCTTACATAATCTTTTGGGAAACCTCTCTCCCTGGGTGTCTCCTCTTACTGGTGAAGTCCTCCGTGACTTAGGGCAATGCCACACCATATCTAGTCTATCGGGCCTAATCCAGCCTCAATTGTTTCTTTCTTAAAACTCTGTGATTCAGATGGCTGTGACGATCAATGTTGATGTAGGAAGGTAACTTCCACTACCTAAGCAAAAGTGGGGAAAATGAGTTACCCAATAACACCTTCCAAAACCTTAATGTAAGGTTTATTCCAGTTCAAAAAGTCTTCAATATCCTTTTTTACTTTTGTATCAATATCTCCTAGTGTAAAAGGAGAAAGATAGTTTAACTCCTCCTCATAATGGCTACCCTGCAGTTGTCCAGAAGAGGTCTTTAAAAAAATACATCTAATGCTGATACGGATGGTGAGTAAAAGCAATTACCCTTGAACTACACTCAAAGAATATATTAATGGTCTTACGTATAAAAGTCCCTAACTCCTGACTAGTTGACCTCATGCGTAGTACATCTCATAAAGGAAATGAAAATAAGATACTATGGCATGAAGCCCACTAAGAGGTCTATTTGAATGGTTCATCCAGAAAAATGGCACGAAATCTCCTAAGCTATTGTCGTTATAGAGAGTACACACCTTAAATGGCAAAGCTCTAAAGTAGTCAAAGAAAGTAACGCGAAGAAGCGACATATGCACTTAAGACCCTAGGACAATCGGACCTGAAATGCTCTGATACCAACTATGACACGTCGTAAATTACATAAAAGATTAGTTAGGTCTCATATAAAAATCATGGGAATAAAAAACATTTGGTGACATCCTTAGCATAACGAAATAAATAAAACTGAACAAATAACATATTAAAAGATAAATAAATACTGAGTAAGATAAAACCATCTATGATACTATTAATCTATCGATAGAAAATAAATCCAACTCTGGAATATAAAATGTATCTCAAATATAGTAATAATCTATGACTACAAGTACCACATGTACAATCTTTGACCCGAAAAAATAACTAAAATAAATATCACTGCTCGAACTGAAGTAAATAATTACAAGATAGAGAGTTGTGACACTACACAACGCATATACCCTAGGAATGATATGTCACGATTTCACTAGAAATATTGCTCCAATGAATAATCCCAAGTCTATGGTGGAAAATGCATCCTAAGATCTGTAAAAACAAAATCAACAATAACATAAACAATAAGTTTACAAAGTATAATAATTTAACTAGATTTGGGCTATAATAATTAATATGCATCATCCTCATATATTTTACTTACTTTTAAGTTAACCCCACCCAAACAACCCTAAATATAACATGGGTATAATCTCAAGCCCTAGTGATCCTATGTGAATAATATTGATCTTTTTATTCAATATTCTTTATTTTCTCGTTCTTTCATTTACCTCTTGTATTAAGAATTTTCTATTTTATAGTAATCTCTTACATTAACAGAAGTATCGCTAGCAATCTCTAGTTTCAAAATTAAACACGTGTCTTAAATCTATAAGTCCAAGGAACTCTCATTCCACTAACGTAGTATATATGCCTATAGTATATTCGTTACATTATTTTCCCGTGCCATAAGTTTATAGTTATAAAATATCTAGAATATGTCATGTACATCTCTAGTATAAGACATAAACTGGTACGATCGGTCAAGTACCACAACATTGAATTACATAAAACAAAGGGAAGACAATCTCTATGTATAACATCCACAGAAGTATGGTTCTCAACATGTACAAGTAAATGGGTTATGCTCAAGCCATTAAATAAAAGTAAAAAGGCCTATCCTATTGCCCTTCGGGGATCACCCATGCGTACTAGGTATAGTTATAGGTTATCCCGACCCTATAACATCAAAGCTACAACAAGAAATAATCATTACACATTCTCGTCATAACTCACGACCTCCATACCCTAGGCTATACACTAGAACATCCTTGTATTGTCCTTGCTCACGGACAACTGTAAAATCGGGGTAAAAGGATTAAGGTACAAATCGCCTCATCACCGAGGTACTAGCATGGTCAATGTCGTATGCTCCTCATAAAAATCGCTCCTAATATGTCACCTACGAGCACTCACACACCATGGTATGCTTCTACACATAAAGAAATAAAACAAGTATAACCCTACAAAATTGGGTCCAAATAAACAAGTATATAAACCTACTCAATCGGGTTACATATAAAGTCTTTTCATATTTTTATCTAATATACAGGTTAACTATAATTGGTCATAGACAATATTATACCGAATTCCCAAGGCCCTGAAGTCTAAGTGAATTCGCACGCCTACCATTTGTATGGATAATTATACATAAGTACAACCTACTTAATGGGTTATAATATACTCCAACCTATCACGAGTCCTAAGAAATATCTACGCCACAATCGG
The DNA here is from genome assembly GCA_949130495.1 of Sambucus nigra. Classification (NCBI taxonomy): domain Eukaryota; kingdom Viridiplantae; phylum Streptophyta; class Magnoliopsida; order Dipsacales; family Adoxaceae; genus Sambucus; species Sambucus nigra. Next base: position 90,806,338 of record OX422210.1, on the reverse strand, counting down.
TATCATAATATCATAAAGCTCAACCCAAGTATCATGACCTCCAACTAGGTATCATCTCTCACCTAAATTCATCCAAACACATTGGTTACCCTACTCAATGAGTTATTAAGCATTATAAAATTAATGGGCGATATTTAGAAATACAAGCATCTATCACTCTCCTAATACAACCCAATTCTCGGTCATATGCTCAAGGTCCTGCATTATATAGCGATTTCAACTACTCACGAATTCCAAAAATATCTCAAGTTCTAGATCAAATATCTCTCATTATGTAAGAACCAACCTCCAAGGATCCACCATAAATCTTCACCTGAACTCGCCTTAGAAAAAACCATAAGATGTCAGTCCTAGTCTTGCGTACGGGACCAATTCCTAGTCGTGCATATGCTTAATCAAATATTTTTCAAACGAAATCCTTACCTGATATTAACGAGGTCTAACCACATTCTAAGAAACCCTGTTACCGTTCAAACGAGATACGAACCTCGCTCGAATGAGAACTACGCTATTCATCTTCTCTAAGACTCAAAATCCATTATTATCGACCCTAAATCCTAAACTCGAAGCCTCTAGACAACACCAAACCCATTGATAGGCCGGGTTTTGCCGCAGTGTCGCATCACCGACGGCAATCGTTCTGTTATATTCAGCTCACCAGCTCTATACAAAAATCTAAACTTGTGGCTACACTCAATAAAAGGGAGTATAGCGGCCAAGTTCGGGTATAAAAAATCCACAGAGACGAGTTGCTAGAATTTAACTGTTTTAGTACTTCTCAATAAAAGTGTAAAAGATAAATATAAACTAAAGTTTTCACACCCCTAAATTCCCATAAAACTCTAATAAGATTTTGGTGTTAACAAAACCCCCAAAAATTATGCACGCAAGGTCGTAAGTACAGAGCATACATGATATACCCCGTCAAGTCTCCTAGGCGTAATAACAAGGACAACCCAATCAAAATAAACAAGTATCTTCCATCACCATAGCAAAGTAACACGATAAACACGAGTCAAGTTCGATCCAGCACAACCTAGGCTAATTTAGCCTAAAAAGTATGATAAAAATGCGGTAAATATACAATAGAAAGCATGTAAATAAACGCAATAAATCTAAACTAGAAAGAAAGTAAAAATGAGGTGAATAAAGAAATAAAAACATTGGAAACTCGGATTGATAGAGAAGATGGGTAATAGTGTTCTATATAACCTCGACGGGCAAATCCCTCTATACGAGCAAACCCTCGGAGGGAGAAAATGTCACACTACCCAAACCCTCCAAATCCTAGCTTCCCTCTCTAACCCTAAGTAAGATAAAATGGTTTATTCTTTCGAAATAATGAAATTAGAAACCAAAATTGGTTTATAGAGTAAGTTGGAAAAGAAATGAAGGAGAAAGAAAAGAAATAAAACGAAGCAACAAATATCTGCTACTACCGGTCGACCATGTCCAGGGGACCGGTCCCTTAAGTTAAAACCTACTGGTTGTCTTATAGGCCAATTTCTGATTTATCGATCGACCGGTGGCCAGGGGCTGACCGACCAGTGCTCTATTTTCCCCTACTTTGGTTCCTTTGTCTTTTTCCTTCGCTAAAAGTCTCGTAACTTCTTCGTTCGAGCTCGGAGTCATGCACCATTTGTGTTCGCGTGAAGCTTTCTCAAAGGGATACAAATTCCGTGAAGATGTTGGATAAGTTGCCCAAACTATGAAGTGATCGAAATGCCCTTGAACGTGCGGATATGTACTAAACTTTTCCGGAATGCATCCAAACTCCATACTTAGTACCTAAATACTTACAAAAATCCAATTATACCTCATATAGCATGTTAACAATATAAAACAGAGGTTGTTTGGTTAACGGGCATAAATATAGGGATTAAGGCATCCGAGGGGGCTAAAATGGGTAGGTTTGAGGGCATAAATATGCAATATTCGGTACGAATCACACCCTTTAAATTACCCATTGCTAGTCCCTAGTAATGAAATAGGAAACAACAAGAACTACACGAAAATCAAAATAGGAAGCAAGTACAAAAATGGGATAAAAAGCGATAATGAAATATAAAAGCCACTTTCGTAGGGAATACGATTGCATTTATCATATGCAATAAGCCGTTAAACCCCTAGGTTTCCATAGTGGACAAGTGTCGTCTCGTAAGGGTTTTCAGGGATGAAACCCACAAACATCGTGTAGTTTCCTCAAAATATGCCCAATCAACATGCGACAAGCCCAACAATATGAAAAATATTCCATACACATTATTAGCAAAGTGAATGAATTCACACAAAAGCCCAAATTATTAACATTATAGAATGAACTTCATTGAATTTAAACCTTAAAATGTGGGAGGGGAGTGAGCACATGCAATGTATGATTCGACAAAAACTTATATAAACCGGATAAATATTAAAGCAAGCATATATTCAATCCTCACGGGCATTACACTCATCAAGTGAATTCACTCGAAATAAGGAGTTAACACACAGAACATGCAGGCATAAAGAGTAATTGTAAATGGAAACTAGGACGCACACATGTCACAAATTAAGAATGCTATATAGAAAATGAAAAACTGTAATCTCAAAGAAGGATATCACTCATTAAAGGAGGCCAAATGTATTTTCACAGATTATCAAAACTATTTTCACATTTAAATTGAATTCACCCTAGGATCACATAGGAATTTATAGGGTTGTAATGTAGGTTTAGGGTTAAGGTATCAAATGAAAGGTATATGTACGGATTCAAAGTGTTCGGGGATGAAAACTCGGGATAATGGAAAATGCAGGAAATTTCAAAAATTAGAAAATAAAATCCAAACAAACATTAAATATAACAATTGGAGAGTAATCAAAGCTTATTGAACTATATACACAACATATACAAATTTATCTTTCTTTTTTTCTTCTTTTTCTCACTTTTTCATTTTTTTTCCTTTTTTTCTTTATTCTTTACTTTTCGCACTCTCACATGCCTAAATTGCAACCACAAGACAATAACATCATTCAATCCCAAGTATCATTCCAAACAAAGGTACGGAAAGTAATATGTATGGTGTATAACTCCAATGTGGAGTTGGTTATGATATTTTGGGTTATGAAAGGAAGGGCTAATATTTAGGCTCAAAGGGGTTGAAGGTCAAGGCTAATATAGGTAATATAACAAAGATGGCCTATAATCATTTCATAAAGTTTATGCAATTCTCGAGTCAAAACAATTTTGAAAATCATGCTCAAGTAATACATTTCAAGATATAAACTCAATTAATGAATGATCAAATGAAAGAATAGTGAGATTACCGACGAATGTAACGTTTTCAAAGAGGAAATAAAAGTGTTCAACACTCACAAATGATGAAAGGTACAAATCTTACTCGGTGTAAGTATATACAATGCAATAAAAGATTACCGAGTTATAAAAATCTTAAACCAAATCAATAAAGCAAGAACAGTGCATGTGCTCATGGGATTAAAGTTTAGTTCATAATATCAATGATTGAGGACTAAAGTCTAATAACTTCTAAAATCGAGAACATGCATCATTGAGTTTTGTATTGGATCGGGCAATTATTAAAATTTATCATCGGAAACAAAGGAAAAATGCCCTACAAAGGAGAAAAGAGAAAGAAAATCTTCTTGAATTTTTGAATTTTTTCTAAGAAAACCATACTTAGTAACTAACATGTGATAAACTCAATGGACAAAACAAAGAAATGGATATAATATCCCACACCCCCTAACTTAAATGTTGCATTGTCCTCAATGCGTCCATTAAGAACACAACATAAAGAGAGAAAAATAATGATATTACCCAAAATTGGAGCTATCTGCATAAGCACGAGTCAAATTGAATCTACAAAACAAGTTAGCACCAAGAATAGCAAGAACAAATAACAAAAAGTTAACTAATTACACTAGACTAAATAAAAAGGAAAGAAAAAAACTTAAGAAAGAAAAAAAGAAAAAACTATTTACAACCTACTATTTACAACATGCCTCCCGGAAGATATGAATTATATTTGAACAACGAAAGGCATGCATGGGTGGTGGAAAAGGTGAACCATCGCTAATTAGAAATTTTGAGCGGACGATGGGGGATTTGGATAAGAAGGGGGAAAGAAAAACTTGGGATTCAAGAAAAATTGACTCATCTCCCAAAGGTTTTTTAGTTGGAGTGGGAGATGGTGCACACGTGTGGATAACATCCATCTTGGAAACAAGAGAGAGAAAGAGTCCTCATCGGCAAAACGATGTATAAGTTTTAAAAGTTTCTACCGACTCATATGAATCAACCGGTAATTCTAATGGTTCAAGATTCGGGAACAGGTCCCAAATAAAACATTCGCAGGGCATATTCGTAAACATATCCCAAATGAAATAATAGAATTACCGACAAACACTACACCAAATCGTTCATTTAGTAACACACTTTTTTTTTGTAATACTAACACTCTTGTACCATTACCATTTCTCACAATATATTAGTGTTACTAATTTTAGCCAACTGTTATTGGTGTTAGTTAATAATTTAAAAGTAATTTTTTTTCTTGAAAAAAGGTCCCAACTCTCTTCGAACCAAAGCGGGAAGCCCTTCTCAAAACATTGCGTGCCAAAGTGGGAAAGCCTTCTCTAAATCGGTTGCTGCTCACAAGAGGAGTCGCCAAATCCCAAATAGAAAATCGATTTGGGACAAAAGGTTTTCCCAAATCGATTGCGTGCCAAATCCCAAATTGGTAGTTGCTCTTCTCCAAATCGATAGTTGCTCTTCTCCAAATCGATTTTTCTCCAAATCGGTAGCTTTTCTTCTCCACGTAACCCTAACCGGATCCAGGTAACCCTAAGTGACACACACACACACACACACACACACACACACATATATATATATATATATAACTTGTTTTGGATTTGATAAGTTAGGTTTTTTTTGTAACTGTTTGATTTTATTTATGTTTTTCTTTGATCTAATGTTATGAGTGTGTATGTATAAGTTGATTTATTTTATGAGCAGTGATATTTAAAAAGAAACAATCTAAGCAACAATTTTTGGTTTTCGAAATAAACACACATTTGTTTTATTTAACATTACAATTATTTTATGAGTAGTCTAGGAGTGGACAAAATATAGATAGACCCACTTAAATGTTAAATAAAATGTTTTATTTAACATCTTAGTGTAATTTCATTACATTAGTCATTGAATGTTGTAGCAGGTGAGTGAATTAAAAACGGAATGTCCATAGTCATTATTGATTGTGTGCGATGTGGGGTGGTGAAGGCGTCAGGCATACTAGTAGAAAATAATGTGTACTGTTGTGCACCTTTCCTATGTAAGCATGTCTTACAAAGACTGGTTGAAGCTGAAACACATATAGTTCTTTTATTTTCCCCGTGTGTTTGTCGATTACGAAGTATTTGTTTGCGTTCTTGGGTCCCATACTAAATCCGCATTCTTCGTTTTTTTACTATATATACAAGCTGAGAGGTCCTTATTCCGTTTGATGTACCTGCATATGTTATATCTGTTACAAATATTTTAGTGTTCTTGATTTTTTAAGTAATGGTTAACATATGCCATTATTCTGTAAATTGGTCTCCTCTGGTTTTTGGAAGGAAACAAAAAATTACGTAGATAATCTCCTATCCCTGCGTTTTGAATGATGAACCTATTTTAAGAACACGACTCTTGGCTAGTCTTGATTTCGAAAGTTTTTTGTGAAACAATTTATGATTATTTATTGCAAATTATCTGTTTTCCCATTCATTGTCCATTATATTTTCCTAAAACACAATTGTCCATGCACTAATGCTTTTGAGTTATTTTGTGTTCATATAGAGAGAAGACTTGCGTAGAGACTTATTTTAGGATTACTAACATTACTATACCTTTACTTATTTTGAGTTATCAACGCTACTATATCACTTCGGTAAAGTGTATCATGTAAGTCCAAAGGTGCACACTATCCTTTTATATAAAATAATGATATTTTTTTGGTAGTGCAGAATGTCCTAAACATTAAACAAAGGATTGATGACTGAGAGGAACATAATAAGTGAGGTATACATAAATGGAGTAACATCTTTCCTTGATTTTGCAATTGCGAACAATAGACATCATCTTTTGACATTTCCATGTCCGTGTGTTAAGTGTCGAAATAAGAAGCGATTCAGTGCGTCAGATATCACGAGTCATTTGATTTGGCATGGTATAGATTCGACATATACTATATGGATTTTACACGGTGAAATAAGATCCAGGAACTCCCCGAATCCCATTATAGAACCTATTGATTGTGAAGAACATATCGAAAATGATGAGAGCATTGAGAATGAAAGGCTTCGAGACTTAGTTGACACGTGTTATGGAGTGCATGAACAACATTGTGGAGAACCTGACCAGGCAGAAAAATCACATGTTAATAATGAGAAGTATCAAGAGTACAATAGATTAGCGACTAAGAAATTGTACCCTTCATGTGATGGTCCTAAGACTACTCTCTCTGCAATTGTGGAATTGCATAATTTGAAGAAGCAGTTTGGTTGGTCGGGAAATAGCGTTACGTATCTTTTGTCGATTGTAAAAAGGTGTCTTTCGAAAGAAAACACTTTACCAGAAAAGTATCCGTAAATGAAGAGAATGATGACAGACTTAGGGATGAAAGCAAACTACATTCATGAATGTGAGAATAACTGTATTTTATATTGAAAAGAGAATGAAGACTTAGAAGAATGTCCTCAGTGTGGGACACCAAGATATTTAGTGACCACAAGGAAAGGAAAAAGGGTATGGAAAGAAGCGATGAAAGTATTGAGATATTTCCCTTTGATTCCAAGGTTAAGGAGATTATACACTATACCTTGGATAGCGCATGAAATGACGTGGCACCATCGAGCAATAACTTCATGGGATAATCAATTACATCCTTTTGATTCAGCTCAATGGAGAGTGCTAAAAAATAGATGGGCTGATTTTGCTAAAGAAGGGTGCAATGTTTGGATTTCCATATCTATAGATGGGTTTAATCCCCATAGTATACAATCTAGTAGTTATAGTTGTTGGCCAGTTATGGTTGCGCCTTATAATGTGGGCCCATCTTTGTGCTTGAAGAATGAGTTTTAAATATTGTCTTTGTTGATTCCTGGGCCTAAGGCACCAGGTCAAGACATTGATGTTTTTCTTCAGCCGTTGGTAAATGAGTTGAAGCAATTATGGGAGGGAGTTCTATCTTTCGACATGCACAAAATGGAACAATTTACATTGAGAGATATGTTGATGTGGGGGATTCATGATTTTCCCGCATATGAAAACTTATCTGGATGTATAACACATGGCTACAAAGCATGTCCTATTTGTGGTGATGAAACACCATTACTTCGGTTGGTTAACAGCAAAAAAATAGTTTACACAAAGTATCGTATGTTTCTTGATAGAGATCACCCATTTAGGAGTGGTAAAGGTTTGGGACTTAAATCACAAGAACTTAGATCTCCCCCGGTTCGAATTAATGGAGATTCACTTGTGGAAAATTTGAGCAAAATCATGTATGTACCTAACAAAGCCTCAAAATTTTTATCTAAGAAGCGTAAGTTTGATAATGCAAATGGAAGTGACATTGATGTGGATAAAAGAGACAATGTTGAAGTTAAAGAATCATGGTATAAAAAATCCATTTTTTTGACTTGGAATACTAGCGACATCATCAAGTTCGACATGTCCTTGATGTGATGCAAACCGAAAAGAACGTTGTGAAGCATTTAATAAACACAATTCTTGGTGCTAATAAAATAAAGGAACTGCAAATTTCTGATTGGATATGAAGGACATGGGTATGCGCAGCGGGCGATGGATTAAAGTTGATGAGCGCACGGGGAAAAAGATAATACCAATGGCACCATTCATCTTGGATAAAGAGGAAAAGAGACAATTCTGCCAAATTTTGAAAGACTTAAAGCTTCCTACCAGTTTTTCGTCTAACTTGAGCAATATTGTAAGTCTTAGTCCCCCATCTCTGCACTCAATTAAATACCCACGACTATCATGTCATAATGGAACACTTGCTACCCATGTTGCTCCAATATGCCTTCCCAAAACATCGAGATTTGAGAAGAGAAGCCCAATAATTAAGTTTGTTTTTAACATGTTGTGCTCCAAGATCCTCATTCGACCAGATATCCAAAGAGCCAAACGCATGGTTATTGAAGCATTCTGCGTGTTGGAGAAATATTTTCCACCATCATTTTTCGATATTAGCATTCACCTCACTGTGCATCTAGCAGATGGAGCCTTCATTTGTGGACTAACAAACACTCATTGGATGTATCCGTTTGAAAGGTTATTTTTTGTCTTTAACTACCTTTTAAACCATGGAGTTCATCTCCAACCAGAGTACTTGTTCAATTATATTCTATTTTTCCTCCCATAATGCTGGGATAAAGCTATACAATATATATTTCGCGTACATAATTCTGATAGAGCACTGACCTTACTTACACTGTTAGAGAAGGAAGAAAAAAATTCACCAATTATGGATAGAATTACGTATAAAGATCATTAATGAAGATTGTGATGTCTCGCGACATATACACGTCAAACTCAATCTTTCCAATAGGATGAAGAGGATGAGATTTCGAGTTCATGTCACTGACATCTATGCATCTATTATAGATACACTTCCTCCTAATTGGCCACGTGTAAAAATCCATAGGTTTTTTAAAAAAAATCCCGACTGGATGGAGATAAGACACATTAAACTCTTATTAATGTCTTACCATAAAAAGGTAGATTATAATATATGGTCAAAAAATTTATTTTGTCAGTTATAATTTCATATTGAACATTGAAACTATTCATCTATTATAGATACACACTGAAATTTTATTATTTTGTAGATAATGTCAGGCGGTAATGGAGACAACGCTTTAACCAACGAGATGACATCATCCTAAGGAGAATTCTCATCACCAATTGGTGAGCAATACACAACTCAAGCTACGATTCACTCCACTGCTCTGAGTAAGTTGCAGTAGGCAGGGTACTCCCAGTAATCCAACAGACATGTTCAACCCTCCTGAAACTGTTGGGTCAGTTGAGAAGAAGCCCATTGGTTTCTCTCTATTGGGAATAAACCCTATAGGGGATAAAAATCACATTCAACAATTTAAAGCCCGGTGTTTATCCTTGGCAAAAATGAATGTGGGAGTGGGAGGAGCTGAAAATTGGAACCTTGTAGATAAAGTTGTTAAAGATGACATCTATGAGCAACTCAACAAATGGTTTTCATTTTTTGCAAACTCAAAAAGTAAGGTTCTTTCTCAAGTTACAGAATAACTCTGAACATATCGGAGAAACCTTAGGCAAAATCATTTTCCTAAGGGAGCATCAAGATCCGACATTTTGGCGCTCAAACAAAAAGTCTCTTCGAACGTTGAGATGCTAGTCGATCAATGGCATTTTCTGAAAAATGAGGCGAAGGACTAAAAAATGCTGTAAAAGGAGAAAAACAAGAAGAATAGGGGAAAAAATTGATGTCCATCGGCTTGGCTTGAAATCTCATGAAGATTTAAAGAACGAGTGGTCGAGCAAGACAAAAGGCAACCCAAATGAAGGAAAGGTATCGAATCGGGCCAATTTGTACGAGCATGCAAGACAAGACAAAGATAATAAATTCCCTCCTCACTTGGAAAAGACTCTAGAATCAATAGAGTCTTTGAGTAGTTAGTCAGATTTAATCCCGTTGGAGGACCTTGACAATGATGCCCTCGCACATACATTGGGGAAGGACCGTGGAAGGAGGATGAGAAATATGGGGTCACATATGTTAAAAATAAGATTCAATCACACTGTACCTCTTGTGGAAGAGCTTTGTTCTGTTAATAAGCGTTTCTCGTCCAACAATGAACGTCATTTCAGAATAAAAGGGGATGTAATGGGGATTCTAAATGAATTCGGAGGCGTGAATGAGAAACTTTCACAAATTATGTCCCTTTTAACCGATCGTATGCCCTTGTAGCCCCCAATGCAACTCGGTTTCCCTTTACCTCCTCAAAATTTCCTCCTTTCTCCATTCCCCTCACAGATGTCGTTTCCTCCTTCAACATTCCCCTTCTCAGTGCCTTAACATGTCACAGGTTTTTGATCATCATCAACCCACGGTGACTTTGGTGAGAAATACTATATGAAGGACCTGAGCGGAAAAATTACTGTTGGGGTGTGCATGATCATCTCCACTCAAGTAGGAAGTTTAGTACATAGTTGACCTTTACATGAGAGTGAGTGTCAGATCATGGTTGATAAAATATTTATCGATTTTGAAGATGCTCTAGTGCACGCTAACAGTGGAGAAGAGAATGAGTTAAAAACTTATTTAAACTCTTTTATCACTTTGTCAGTTTATCTTTTGATGAAGATGTAGTAATATTTTTCTTATATTGTAATAATATCACTAGATAAATTTATTTAATTTTAGTTTATGTGGTTGTGAAGTATCGTTGATTGGCGTGTTCTTGTATTTGAGTTTGATTGATTGGTGCATTATTGACACAATATTAGTGATTTACTTTGATTTAAACTATATTGTTGCATAGTTTGTTTGATTGGTGCGTTGTTGACACTATATTAGTGCTTTACTATGCAACATGATATTTAAGAAACATGATATTTACAACCGTCGATGCCTATCACTCGCGGGAGACTACATGGATCCGTTGGTTTCTTTGGAGTTTTGTCTGGACAGTCTTTGGACTAGCGCCCTGGCTTTTTATAAATTCCCATTACTGATTTTAGATGGTGGAGTTCAATTTTGTTGAGGAGAGTGAGGGGAAGTAAAGCTTGTTTCTTAAATGTCATATTATTTTTTTGAATTTCTATTATAAAGTGAAGACTTAATATGAGCGAGAAAGTAACCTTTGTGTGAAGGAAATCAAAGGTTGGGCCATAAAGATTTTCACGACCTGGGTTGTACCGTTGTCTGCTTCAATTATAATCTATGTCAGTTGCGAAATTATATTATTCCCCCTATAAGGCCTAAAAAATGAGGTCTATTTTGGGAATATTCGAATCGAAGTGACTACACAATTTAGGAGTCATGACTTTGGTCCGTGACGATGTTCTTGTTTCCAGGATGACGTGTTAAATTTTAAAGGGGTCATGGCATGTGGTTACGGCTCAGGGCTGTGACCAACGTATTTATACTATAATCCCCAAACAATTTTCATATTTCCCTCGATAATTTCCAAACCCTTCAACTTTCTCTCTCTTCGGCGATTTCCAATCTCAATCTCAAAGGTAATGACATTATCTTCCAACCCTAATTTTTTTATATATAAATCTCTATGTATGTGTGTATATTTGTGTGTGTATGTGTGTATTTCTATATATGTGTGTGTATGTGTGTATACGTGCATGTATGTATGTGTGTATATGCGTATATGTGTGTGAATTGTGTATGTGTGTGTATTATGTATCGGTGAGATCCAACATGCACGGGATTTACGCCCTCGTATATAACAACTAATAAATTAAATGGATTTATTTATGCAACAAGATATTTATTTTATCATGTTAACGCATGACAATAATTTGAAGATTATTAAATGGATTTCCCACAATACAAAAAGTGGATGGGGGAGACTGATCTAATAGCTAATAGTTATGTTAAAGGCGTTCAAGAATTTATTATCTACGCTTTTAAGAACCTTAAAAGTGAGAAGATTTCGTGTCCGTGCACCCATTGTATGAATGAAAAATATAAATCTCTAGAAGATGTTGAGTTACATTTAATAAAGTGGGGAATTTTGTGAAGATTATAACAAATGGACTTACCATGGAGAAAACACATGTACCTTATGTGCCTGAAGAATTACCGATAACCGATCGCGTAACAGAATACCAACGAGTGGAAGTGGTAAATGATTCACCAACACATCATCCATTGATCGACCTAATTGATGATGCTTACGGAGTCCACCATGACTAAAATCACCAACCTATGGAGATAAATAATGCGCACAATGAATAATTTGATACTGAACTACTAAGAGACCGAGAACATATACGTTTTAAAGACAATGCGTCTAGACCATTATATAAAGATAGCGATGAAGATCACTCTTATATGCAATAATTGGTTTGCATAATTTGAAGAGTTATTTTGGTTTGTCTAGGAACAGTGTAATCGAAATTCTTAAGTGGGTTAAAGAAATTCTTCCAAAAGAGAACATGTTACCAGACAATTATCCTACTATGAAGAAGAGTTTGAAAGGTTTGGGGTTAAAGTACAAATCTATTCATGTATGCAAGTATGATTGCATATTGTATCGCAATGAGCACATAGAGAAGGATGAATGTCCAGTATGCGGTGAGCCTAGATATGTATTTTGTGAGAAGGTAAAGGACAAACCTGCAAAATATCAAACGTGCTATCAAGTCCCACACAAGGTGTTGAAGTATTTTTCACCTGGGCCACGGTTAAAATGGTTTTTTATTGTAGCATGGATAGAGGAGGCCATGATATGGCACGCTCGATGCGAGGTGGGAAGGAATCTGATGCGTCATCCGGTTGATTCACTCATCTGTAAAATTTCAAACGCATAACACCATGAATTTGCAAAGGAATCGTGCAATGTTCATCTTACAATCTCAACCGATGGGTTCAATTCTTTCGGTAAATTAAGTATTAGTCAGAGTTATTAGCCAGTTCTCATGGCGCCTATAAGTCTCCCTCTAACACTGTGCATGAGAAAGGAGTTCACATTGTTATCTTTGTTGATACCCAGGACGAAGGCTCCAAGAGATGATATTGATATATTATTAGCCCCATTAATCGAAGAACTTAAACAATTATAGGATAAAGGCGTGATGTCATTTGACTTTCACAAGGGTGAAGAGTTCACACATAAAGTAATGGTGATGTGGACGATCCACAAACTTCCTGCTTATGGGACCTTGTCTGGTTGTAATGTTCATGGTTATTATGGATGTCCCATATGTGGGGAGGAAATTAAAGCCAGTTAGCTACAATATAGTAGTAAGATGAGTTACAGAGGTTATTTTAGATTTCAACCGACCAGTGACCCTTTCAAGAATGACAAGTCTAACGTTTATCCTATTGGTCATGAGTGCCGAATGCCACCTGCTCAGATTTCTGGTCAGTAGACTGAGAAGAAGGAAGCGATTGTGATTGCGGGGAATAAGTACGTAGGTAAGCACCCCAAGTTTGTAAACCTGAAGCGTAAAGCAAGGGGAGGTCCTGACGACCCTAGTAAAGCAAAACCATAGTCCAGGCGATCAATATTTTTTATTTTTTGCATCGTGTAAGTCATCTAATTGATGTGATGCACACAGATAAGAATATTGCAGAACATCTGATAGGAATATATCTGGGTGGATATCATTCCAAAGAAGGAGAGTGGGCCCGCTGAGATCTATATGATATAAAGATAAAGAATAAACTCTGGTTAAAAAATGATCCTACAATAGGAGGAATATCTACCCCTTCGACTGCTTTCACTTTAACTACTAGTGAGAAGAAGATCCTCTTAGACACATTGTTCAACTTGAAGGCTCCAACGGGTTATTCTAGTAATTTACATTGCATAGTAAGCTACCAAGCAAATGACTTAAAACAATGCAAGTCTCACGAATGGCATGTAATCATCCAATTAATCCCTATATTATTTCGTCATTGCTTCTCTGAACACAAAGATCTCCTTCGAGCAATTATGCAAATCAATTTGTGTTTTACCCTACTTTGTGCAAAACTGGTAAATAGAAGGCACATTAAAGCTGTAAAATTAACTTTAGCAGAGACAGTTTATGTATTAGAGAACTGTTTTCCTCCGTCATTCTTCAATATCAGCATCCACTTTCTTATGCATTTATGCGATAAATCTTTATTATGTGGTCCCGTTAGGTATCATTGAATGTATCTTTTTGAGCGCTTGATGAAAACCTTGAAAGATTACATAAAGAATACACAGTATATTGGAGGGTCAATTACTAAAGAATACGTAACTCTGGAATCATCGTTATATGTCAGGGAACATATACCAAAACAATAGGTGAGGAGGTTCAATCCTCATGGAGGAGGAGTGATTGAGTAACCTGACGAGTTTGAGGATGAATTACATTTGGGAACCCTAATGAGTTGAAACTCACAAATATACAATACGAGCAAGCAACTCGTTATGTCTTCGAATCGCAAGATGAAATCGAAGAATGGAGAAAGTGAGCACCTACTGAATTCTTCTTCTTTGATCATATGTATTGTAAATTTATGATCTAAACTCTACAATTTACCCGCAGGAAGTACGAGAAAGAAATTGCCCAAAATCAAAGGAGAAATTGCAGGACAACTGATTTTATGGCATGGGTATCAAAAGAGGTAAATTTCACATCTTATGTGTGCGGTTATTTATTCGTATATGATAAAAATATTCCCTAATACAAATTCATTAATAAATGCAGCTCCTAAAAAGAGGAGATGTCTCTTCCAAGCTTGCACACCTAGCAAAAGGCCCTAGTTTTCGTGATAAAGAGTTTAAGAAATTCCAAACCAAAGGTTTTGATTTCATTTCATGTCCATATGAGGAAAATCTTTTGATGCAAAATAGTGGAATATCAATTTCTACCTTGACCGCGTGTATCGCTAGCAAGTGCTAACGTATTATGGGATAATCCAACAAATTCTAGAACTTGATTACTTAGATTTCATAGAAATCATATTCTATTGTTATTGGGTAAAGGTGGAGGATACTATGAATGCTTTCAAAGTTGATCCTGACTCCAAACTTATTATGGTAGATTTATCAAAGCTGAAGAGTAAAGATCGCATAGTCGACAAACCTTTTATTTGTGCCTTTCAGAATGTAAAGAAGGTATTCTACTCAATGTGCTTAAACGATGGTAATCGGTCTATTGTTGTGCATGCATCAAAGGGTATGACTACTCAGGTGGATGCATTAAAGGATCCAAAAGAGTTCCAGTGAGCTCTTGATGACAACCCTATTTTGAAGAATCTTTTAGTTGATTTAGAGGTAGATTGAGTATCAAAATATTATGTTATCCTTGTCATTCTTATTTGAATCTTATTATGATATCAACATTGTATTAGCGCTTTACTTTGATGTATGAATGTTAAATTACTTTTACGAATGTTTAATACGATTTTTGTAAGTTACCGTTCGATGATATGTTATGTTCAATCGAATGTTTATCTTATGTTCAGTCAATTTCCATGTGTTCCTGTACATTTACATTTTTTGATCAGTTTTATGTGTGCAGTCTTCATAAAATGAAGTTAAATTATATAATTGATATGAATTATCTTTTAAATCTTTTAGATGATAGAAGAAGTACGGTATATTTATTGGTTTTGTTTAGTTTGGTTGTTGGATAATTATTGGTTGTTGGCTTGTTATTGGATAGTATGTTAGAACAAGTACGGGATAATTATTGGTTGTTAGTTTTTGGCTATTGGATAATCACAGGACCCTCAGTTTGATAACACGACGTTAATTTCAAAATATCTAGACTTAGGCTTAATATGATGCATTTTCTCGTTGTGAGTTTGATAGAGTATTCCAAAAACAACTCCTCTCATTACGGGGAGTGTGTCCTTCATCAAGAACCACCAATCAAAGACACTCTAATAGTACTTTCCCCCATTCTTGATGTTTCTCATTTATAACACATTTTTCCCTTTCTTTGAGTGTTCCTTCGCTATGACTTTTCTCTCTGCCAAGCTTCTCATATAAATTATAGTTTACTCCCATGACACTTTGGTCTTTCTGCCACAAATATACCTTCATCATGCCTATAACTTTTATTCTTACACACCTATTCCCTTAGAGAAGCTTAACATCTATATTTTCTTTTCCATATTTTTGAGGCTAAGAAATGGGAATTTAAAAGCAGGCCTTCATAGGGTGAGAATATACAACAACCACTAAACGGCTCCATGAGAGGCAGGAATAACTCACACGGGACTAATGTAACCCGCAGGAACCGACTGTGTAGTCACGGGACCCCTGGTTTGAGAGCACAACCAAAATTTGCAAACTGTTAGACTTAGGCTTAAGAATATGTCGTCAAAGGGTGAGAACGTAAAACATCCACTACACGGCCCCATGAGAGGCGCGAATAGCTAGCACGGGACCAATGTAACCCGCAGGAATCGACCGCGTAGTCGTGGAACCCCTGGTTTGAGAGCACGATCAAAATTTCCAAACTGTTAGACTTAGAATTAAAAAATATTCCATCAGAGGGTGAGAACGTAAAACATCCACTAGACGGGCCTGTGAGAGGCACGAACACCTCGCATGGGACCAATGTAACCCGTAGGAACCGACCGCGTAGTCACGGGACCCCCGATTTGAGAGCACGTCCATGTGGAGGAACGATCCGTTTGCGTCCGAACGATTCCCCGTCCAATGGACCGACAAACACTTTCGAGCCATATTTGACCTAAAGTCAACTCCCAAACTTGGGAGCGGTACAAAGGACTTTCAAAGGTCTCTGAATTACATTTCCAATGGTATTCCCCGTGTGCAATTCTAACCAACAGTTTTCCATCGGCAGCTGATTTTTCGAAAAAGCCTGAAGCGCACTGCCAAATGGCAGGTTCCAAACCCTACCTATCGGCAGGTGCCGATAGGCTGGAACAGGTATATGCCGATCGACAGTTACCTGGGCCTATAAAAGGATGCCTTCACCCCATTTGCAAGGGGGAGCCAGATCTGATAAAATTCACTCTCAACGAATCCCAGAAACCTCTCTCGAAGGCAACGTGATTTCAACCCCCAAATCCCTTTTTTACTTCAACTTTTCATCATCCTTTTCATCAAACTTGGTGAATTAGTCACTCTCCATCATCATCCAAGTGCAAGGGATTCTCTCCAACACTCAAGATCAAGCTCAAGATCTTCAAGAAGGTCCAACTTTCTTAAACTCTCTCTTAAATCCTCTTAAATTATCGATAACTTGTTTTCATTACTTAGCACTCTTATTATCTCATCCCACACATCCTAATATACTTTTTATATAGTATTATTTCACATCTTTTATTTTCATGTAAATAAAAACCCAAAAAATGAGAAAAATTTTTACTCATAAATTCCAAATAGGGATTCTCATACTTTTTCTCACACTTTTCTCACAACTAAAACAATTTTTCTACACACATACACACATTTATAAATAAGAGATCCCCCATTTGTATTTATGGGATAAACCCCACCCCTCATTTTGTATGCGAACTACGTGGACTTTGATGCCTTTATAGGCTACGTAGGCGTCTCAGGGTAAAACTCGAGACTCGAGTCCTCTCTCTCACCTTTTCTTTTACTTCCTATTTTCTCTAAACCTAATCTTCTTATATTATATATACTTGCCCTTAGTGACGTATCGCACCATATGAGTTATCGTTCCATTATAACGATCAACGTAGGGGTAATCACGTAAATCTTATTTTTTCTAATATTATTCTTATATCTTCCTAGGGATGACTCGCTTTATCTTTTCCATGATAAAAGTCGAGTATTCCTACCTCCATTATATATATACACATGCACACATATCACGGGGGGAAATATAAGGGAAAATAGCAAATATCCATGAGAGACCGAAAGGGCGGAATGGGTGCCTAACACCTTCTCATTTCGTAACTAAGCCTTCGAACCCTTCTCGAATCATTTTGGTTTCGTACGCACCAATATGTCTTTGGATTCCATCCTTCGGGGTGGCTTCCCTTTTTTTCTTTTATCTGTTTTGAGTAAAATAGACTGGCGACTCTGAATCTCTCTACATTTTTACACCACATCTCAAACGATGCCTGCCGAAGCGCTCCCAAGAGGGACGCGAGGGACCCGAAGGATCCTTCCTCCACGCGCCCGCCCGCATGGCGAGGATCGGGGATGGCCACAGTGGCGACTCTGCAGGGGACTTTTATTTGTTTGTGGGCTTGACTCTATTTGCATGGATGCTATATTTGTTTATGTTTCCCCCCATATCTGCGTGTTCCGCCTTTTCTATGTGTATCCCATGCTTATGCTTATGTTCATACACTTGTAGAAATTTCTCCATGTACACTTCACACCACGTACACCTAGGATCACGTATATCCTCATGTTGCACGCATCACCCATCCATACTTGGTGTACCTGGGATACTTGTACTTTGCTCCCTGTTTGGCATAATCAAGAAAAGAATTCTCATCATAAGATACTAATAAAAGAATCATACATGATTCACATGACATCACCAAAGAACATTGTTATTGACCAAATTTTACCCAGTAACTGGAGGGTCACTTCGTAATGGGCGCTGGTCCGTCAGGTCGCAGTTAGCCTAAGCGATATGACTCTCACCTTCCATTGTCCAAATACCTTCGACATATATCGAACGGTTCCCCCGCATCGTACCGCTTGACCGAAGTCATGATGGGAGGTATATGGAATTCGTTCACGTACGCCGAGTATATCGAATTCGCTCTCACACGTACCGTCCCCACGAGGTATATGGTGAGGCAATTCACGTACACTCAAGTATATTAAATGGCTTGTCCACACGTACCGATTGCCCGCAAGAGCAAGACGTATATCGTGGAAGTCACGCCAAAGGGGGGAACCCATGACAATTCACCCAACCAACTGCATACCCGCATATAGGTGTCAAACCTAGGACACGCACTTTAGATTTCCAGTTTCAGCCCGAAACTCTGCCCAAATTTCAAGTCGGCCTGCCGCCCAATTTTCGCGCATTTTTAAAATGGGACCCTGTCCGTGAGCCTGGTTATAAGTCCAAATCGTAGCTTTGCATATATTGAAAACCCCACTTTTCCAGGCTCGGGTCCTATCCAACATTGCATTTAGGAGAATTAAATACAAGTGAGAACATAATAATCATAATAATCATGCTGAGTTCCGTCTCCCAAAAGCTTTTTCCCCTTCTTTGTCAAAAATCCAAAAACATTTTTCCCTTCTTTATCAAAAATCCAAAAACATTTCTCCCTTCTTTATCAAAAATCGAAAAATAGTTCTTCCTTTTTTTTCTCAAAAATAAATCTCATCCTACGCCTTCTCAGGTCGATTGCAAGCCCTTGGCCTGGCTCCCTATTGGCTTTGGTCTTTAGTCAAATCACCCCGGAGTTTCGTCCGTTCCTCTACTACTTCTTTCGAGTTCAGAATCCATCCACTTCCCATGGAGAATAGAGATCAAGCACCAGTCATACAGCCGAATATGACGGCAGTCCTAGCTCAGCTCGTGTCCAAGATTGACTACCTCCAAACTGAGGTCCGAGAAATGCAACGAAACTAAGTTCCTATTCCTCAAGAGCCCGAGGCCCTATTCCCTCATGCTATGGGTCCACCCTAGCCTATTTGGGTTCCATAAGAATATCAGCAAGATCCACGTGTCCCTCCTGCCAATGGGCCGCCGCCTGCCCAGCTTCCAATGCCAAATATTTCCCAGCCTGTGGCTAACCTGCCTATGGTCGTTGATCCAAAAGAGGAGGAGTTGAATAAAGTCAAAGAGGATCTCAAGATGCTCACCAAGAAGTTTGACCAAGTCAGGATCTCTAGGAATTACATGGACTACACCCACATGTCTCCTTAACCTAAAGCGAGGTTACCCGAGAAGTTCAAGATGTCAAATATCGAGAAGTTCGGAGGGAGTGGACCCCCAATTGTTCATCTTCGCAGTTATCATCATTTCATGACTCTACTAGGGTCTTTTGAATAAGTGATGGCCCAATTGTTTCAGCAAACTTTGAAGGATAGTGCCCTACGATGGTTTTTATCTCTTGAGGAATCCAGAATTCGTAGCTGGGAGGATGTAGCCCGAGAATTCATATCGCAATATAAATACAATGAAGTGCTTGAGGTCACCCATCGTGATTTAGGGCTACTCAAGCAGAATCCTGGGGAATCAGTTAGTAACTTCATAACTCGATGGAGGGAGAAAGCAGCTACCATTACTAATCGGCCATCTGAGGAAGAACAAGTCAACATAGTGAAGAAGAAATTCTTGCCCCATGTCCGAGAAACGATGGGAGGACAATACTATCCCCACCTTCGAGCTCTCAGAGAGGCAGGAGTAGAAATCGAGGAAAGCCTAGTTAAAACAGAGGTTGAGCCGAAGAAGGTGTCCGGACAGCTCACCCCTAGAAAGTATGACAAGCTTGCCAGTGCTACAGTTTCAACCATCAACAACATCTCTCAACCAACCACATCATGGGTACCAGAAAGCCGCCCTACCCCCATCCGAAGGGAATACACTGAGCTCCATGCTCCCCTCTCCAAAGTTTACCAAGCCCTTTTAAGCCTAAACCTCATCAAACCCTTGGATCCACGTCCGTTGCCAAATCCACTTCCAAGAAATTTTAAGACAAATGCTAATTGTGCCTTTTACCAAACTGTCGGCCATACCACCGACCAATGCTTTCACCTTCAGAACATAATCCAAGATCTCATTGACCAGGGTACCATCACCACCAGCCAATCCTAAGCCAAACACTACTCACAACCCACCCCCAAATCATGCCAATGCCATCTTCTTAGAAGAAAGCCTAGATTTTGATCCCTCAACTCAAATCACACCCATATACTCTCCTAAACCTCTTTAAATTTGCCCATATTTCCTCCTACACCCTACTAGCCTCGCTGGTCAGGCACTGTCACTCCTTACCGGAGCATGCATCGCCGTTCGTACCCATTCTGAAAATGGAAGTATGGAATTGTCAGAGGTGTTAATCCAACTCCTAGAGTTCGGGCTGAAATTGCCCTCACAGATGGTCATCGATTGCCAGAAGTTCAGCACACTGTTCTTGGAAGCACACAAATGGGCTCGAGATTCAGATAAGTGGGTGGTAGCAGAATTATTCGGGCAAACCAACAACATTAGCTGTATCACCGGGTTACTTGACACTTTGAAGCTACAAGGGCGTTTGGTCCCTTCGATCACACATATCCCCACAGAATGGGAGAACTTGTATGAAGAAGCCGTTGAAGTTGTGGAATGCATTGACTTTACATGGAAAGACAGAATTGTTACCACCGGATGGGGGGAAGAATTCGAAGTTTTGAATGAAAAATAAGCTTCGAGAAGAACTGGCCCAGTAGCTGACATATGTGGGATGATATCATTTAAAGAACTCCTCGGAGAAATAAATAGGGTGGCAGAACAACCTGAGATTGATAAGGAAATGGGATTCATGTTATTTCCTTCTTCAGTAAATCACATGACCAGACCAGGGAGACATTACCAGGTTCCAAACTCACTACCAGCAAATGACAAGGGGAAGGGCGTTGAAAACCTTCCTATGCCAGAGATGACCATCGAGGAGAGAAAGATCCTCGATCAACTGAAGAAAATCCAAGATAACATCACTCTATGGGGACTTTTCATGTCTTCCCAGCTATACAGAAATGCTTTAATCAAATTGCTCACTGAACCCATAGTTCCTCCATCTACCACACCAGAAGAATCGGTAAATCTGGTCGGTGTGACACCCTGCCTAATTAATCCCGGGTGATCAGTCCTAAATCAAGTTAGAACAGGATTCTCATTTGGTCCATTCTTAGCATCACTGTCGTCATATTAATTACTAACCACCTAAGTGAGAAAAAAGACTGGTGCCATTTTTATATCTTTCATTAATTAAACAAAAGCCCATGCGGAAAAATAAAACTATATAACAATCATAGATAACTGAATTAATCATCCACAAGTAAAAATAATTGATCGAATAAACCAACGGTCCAAATAATAAATCCCATAAAGACAAGAATAAACTCCCAACAAGTCTAATACAAATAAATGGAAAGTGAGCAACATGCTCGAATACTAATCATGAACTTCTACATTAAGAATGAAGAATGAGGCGTCTATCAAAACCCCGCAACATCCACATATGCTGCAGCAACGGACCCCTGGAATATAGTCAAGGCTGGCGTCCCTATGGTTGGACCCCTAAAAGGTTTTTAAAAGTTTTTATAGCAAGGGTTAGTACCCAAAACATTTGAAAAAACATTTAACAAATGATTAACTTGCAGTAATAAATAAATATGCATGCTCTTCATATTTTTAGTTAGTATCGCACTCTCTTGAGGACTTCCTTACCCTTCCTCTATTATACACTACTAACGCTTTAATTAAATTACCTAGTTATTCATCTCATGACTAGATAATTAATAAAGTTCCTTTATTCCCACCCTACTCTAACTGAGTATGTAGTGATTATGATTTTTAAGATATTAGTGTCATCAACTTAACTAAATCATTTCCCTTTTTAAATTCATATAACTTCTACACTTGTTATACATGTGAAATAACTCATATTTTTCATTAATAACCCGTATATAATTAATTATCCAATTATATACTTATAATCATATTTCAGCATTAACAATCATACTGTAATATATATAACAACTTGCATCCTCCCGAGCAAAATACTCCCGGAATGTAAATTCTATAAAGTGCTATCCCAGTAGGTACAATCACATAGCCTAGTTATCCCAAGTCAGAATTTTCACACCAACTTGATAAAAATAAATAATTGGAGGCGGTCATATTCCTTCCCTGAAAGTGAGATGTCCCTCACCCATATAACGGATGCTATGACCTCGGGAATATACTCACCCTACTCCTCAAGCTAGGGGATTCATCCACTACGCGCAACCTCCCCCTATAGCACTATAGTATAAAATATCTAATCACTGATATTAATTGTGCACACCATATATATATACTATCGCCTCCGTATATATAAATATAAATATCCCGGCTATACCGTTCGCTAAATTCGTAACATAAGCCTATTAAAATGATTAAGAATTTATGGTCCAACTCTAAATATTAATTAAATTGCACCTTAATTAATTAAGTTATTTTTGGTGTCGCCCCCACCATAAATTTACCCGAGTCAAAATCTCCGACTCAAATTTATTAGCCTCAAACCCTAATTAATTTATCTACAATTAATTAGATTTAAACTCATGTATTTAATTTCTCAATAATTAATTACATAAGATTTTTATATAAATTTTTCCTCTTATATAACTAACTGGCGAAACTGCCAGAATCTGGAGACCGTCGATCGATCGACCCCAGACCATCGATCGATCGATCGAACAGGTCTTCGTCTTCTTCGCGAAGACAGGGCAGCCATGGACGGAATTTCGTAAACCCTAATCTCTCCTAACATGAATTTTAAGCCTTCTTAACACCAGTACATATCAGAAACCTTATTAGGATTCCCCCAGAAAGTCCACAACAATCATCAATTCGTCCATAAACTACTGATTCAAAATTTTGGGGAAAAATCTATCTTTATCCTTAAACACATTTACACTCCAAATTTCTTCATCAAACTCATTCTAATTTATCCGGATATCATTCTAATAGATACACATCAATATTCCAATATCAGATTTTACATAACTCCTCATAAATTCTGGCAAATCAGATTAATGTTTTCTTTTGTATTATCAAAACCCCACGTTTATGCCATGAAACTTCAAAACGAATTTTAATTCATTACATCACACAAATATGAATTGAAAGACAGATTTAATGCTATTGCAAGTTATTCACTTGCCTTAGGTTTCGTAGTGTCTGAATTTGCGATGGATTCCAAGGTTGAAGATGACCTTGTTGGCTCTTTTGAGATCCCCAAATGGCTTTGGCTGCTGCTAGGGTTTCCTAACCCTTTAATTCTTTTTTCTAATTAAGCTCAGCCATGCCCTTATTTCTTTTTATTAAGTTAATTATTCAATTCCCGTTTTTTGGCTAATGGGCCAAGCCCAAGTGACCAAAATGCCCCCGAGTGGGCCCGACTATGTCTAAAAACGTCCCGTGACCCGTTTACTACCCCCGGGTACACTTTTCCGACTATTTCGGCCCATCCGGACTCAACTGTGCACTCAGAATTTGCATCCGAATTAATTTATAAAAATACTTATCCCCCACCCAATATAGTCTATACCGACTTCCGGATGTGATAAGTACATACCTCGTCATTAATACTCGAAACGACGTAATTACATTATTACTATTCACTCCTAAATATTAACCATTCAATCCCAGATTAATATTTATATATTATTTTACCATAATTAATTCATTAAATTACAACACACTAGTAATTTAGAATTTCCGAATTAATTAAATTTTAAATGTACCAAAAATACGGGGTGTTACATACTCCCCCCCTTATAAAGGAATTTCGTCCCCAAAATTAGATCGTACCTGCGGTGAAAAGCTCCGGATATTGTTCCCGCATATCCTCCTCCCGCTCCCAGGTAGACTCGTCAACATTGTGATGACCCCACTGTACTCTAACCAATGGAACAACCTTGGATCGTAATTTCCGCTCACTATGATCCAGAATAGCTACCGGCCTCTCCTCATACGAGATGTCTGGCTGTAAGTCGATCTCCTCGAGTGGAATGTGCCAAAAGGCTCTCTCTCTCCTTCGATATTTCTTCAGCGATGCCACATGGAATACATCGTGTATCCGCTGAAGATGTTCTGGTAACCCAAGCTTATACGCCACCGTTCCCACCCTCTCAATAATAGGGAAAGGTCCTACGTACCGCGGTGCTAACTTACCCTTCTTACCGAACCTCATCACCCCTTTCATTGGGGATACCCGGACTAAAACTTGGTCCCCAACTTCTAGCTCCACATGTCTTCGAGAAGCATCAGCATAACTCTTTTTCCTGTCCTGAGCTATCCGAATTCTTCCTCGAATCAACTTTATCTTGGCAGATGTCTCCTGAACAATCTCCGGCCCCAAGAGTTTGTTGTCCCACACCTCTAACCAACAAACGGGTGAACGACAAGGTCTCCCGTACAGTGCCTCAAATGGTGCCATGCCAATCGTGAATTGGTAAGAGTTGTTATACGCAAACTCTACCAAAGGGAGATATTTCTCCCATCCTCCCCCGAAGTCCAAAATGCACATTCTGAGCATGTCTTCCAGCATCTAATTAACTCTCTCAGTCTGTCCGTCAGTCTGTGGGTGATACGCTGTACTCAAGCGCAACTCCGTGCCCATTGCCTCTTGAAAGCTCGGCCAAAAGTGGGCGACAAAGATTTTGTCTCGGTCGGATACAATATTTATTGGTACTCCATGCAGCTTAACAATCTCTGCTATGAATAGTTATGCATAATGCATCGTCTCAAAGTCTGTGCGTACCGACAAAAAGTGGGCCACCTTAGTCAACCGATCCACAATAACCCATATGGAGTCGTGACCCCTCTGTGATACAGGTAACCCTGTGATAAAGTCCATGGAGATGCTCTCCCACTTCCACACGGGAATTTCTAATGGATGTAGCATCCCTGATGGTCTCTGGTGGTCAGCTTTCACAAGCTGACACATGGCACATTTCGAAACAAACTCCGCTATGTCCCGTTTCATCCCTGCCCACCAATACTGCCTCCTCATATCTTGGTACATTTTATCCCCACCGGGATGTACCGCAAATTTCGAACCATGGGATTCTGTCATAACAGTGTGCCTCAAATCCTCATCCTCTGGCACCATTAACCTCCCATTAAAGCGTAGGCCTCCTTCTGAGCTAATTGAGTAACCCTCTGCTCCCTCAGCTAACAACTAGCCCACTTTATCCCGGCAAAGCTGATCCTCTGCCTGAGCCTTCACAACTCGCATAATGATCTCGGGTGTGATGGATAATGCTGACATGCAAGCCTTGGCTACGTCGTCCTCATATCGAAGCTCTCTCCACTTCGCTTTCTATGCCTCCGATATCTCCCCAGTCGGCCTTCGGCTCAATGCGTCTGCTACTACATTGGCCTTACCAGGATGATACTGAATATCAAACTGGTAGTCCTTCACGAATTCTAGCCACCGCCTCTGTCTCATATTCAGATCCTTCTATGTGAAGAGATACTGAAGTGACTTGTGATCCGTGAATAGAGTAAACTGCTCTCCTAGAAGATAATTCCTCCATATCCTCAAAGCAAAAACGACCGCTGCCAACTCTAGGTCGTGAGTGGGGTAATTTCTTCTCGTGGGGCTTTAGCTTCCTGGAAGCATAAGCTATAGCCCTTTCCTCCTGCTGGAGCACACCCCCAAGACCCCGTAAAGATGCGTCTGTGTAAACCCGATACTCTAGCCCTCCCTTTGGCAATGCAAGCACGGGTGCAGATGTCAACTTGTCCTTTAGCTCTTCGAATGCTAATTGGCAACTATCATCCCACTTGAAAGGTACCCCTTTCTGAGTCAGATTCGTCAAAGGTCCTGCAATCTTAGAGAATCCTTTAATGAATCGCCTGTAGTAACCGGCCAAACCCAGAAAACTGCGCACCTCGGTCGGTGTCGTGGGCTGTCCCCACTCCCTCACCGCCGACACTTTATTTGGATCTACTGCAATACCCTGATCTGATACGACGTGACCAAGGAACTGTACCTCCCGTAGACAGAATCCACACTTCCCTAATTTGGCATAGAGCTGATGATCCCTCAGTGTCTGTAAAACCATGCGCAAATGCTCTGCGTGCTCCTCCTCGGTGCGCGAGTAGATTAAGATGTCATCAATGAACATGATGACAAACTGATCTAAGTACTCCCTGAAAACCCTGTTCATGAGGTCCATGAACACTGCTGGTGCATTGGTGAGCCCGAAGGGCATCACCCTAAACTCATATGATCCATACCGCGACAAGAAAGCGGTCTTAGGAACATCCCCCTCTCGGATACGCAGTTGATGATACCCTGACCTCAAGTCGACCTTGGAGAAGTAAGACGCCCCTCTCAATTGGTCAAATAAATCATCAATCAGAGGCAACAGATATTTATTCCGTATTGCCACCTTGTTCAGCTCCCTATAATCCACGCACAAGCGGAGTGAACCATCTCGCTTCTTCACAAACAACACCGGCGCACCCCACGGCGATGTACTCCGCCGAATAAAACCCTGACCCAGTAGTTGCTGAATCTGTTCCCTCAATTCCCGCATCTCTGAAGGGTCCATTCGGTAAGGTGCTCGAGCAATCGGCCTCATCCCCGGTGCCAAATCGATAACAAATTCGATTTCTCTGCTGGGTGGTAATCCTGGTATCTCCTGGAATACATCCTCAAAGTCCCTCACTACAGGAATAGAGTCTAAAGGGACTACCACCTCCTCTGAGGTTTCCTCTTCAATGTAATATAATTGAGTGCGCGACCCTCCCTTAGGAAACGACATTGCTATCAGGAACATCTCCTGTCCCAGAATGGAGAACACGATTGTCCTCTCATAACAATCCACCGTAGCCCGGTAACCTGCCAACCAATCCATGCCCAAGATGACATCATACCCCTCCATATCTAACACTAAGAGGTCTGCTGCTAAACTAAGCCTCCCAATCAAAATGTCTACTCCTCGACAAATCGAGCGAATCAAAGCCCCGCTGCCTACTGACGACTCTACACTCATACAGAGGCTACCCGCTGTCTCTAATAACCCAGTCCGTTTGGCAAAATTAGATTTAATGAATGAATGTGATGCTCCCGTGTCAAAAAGAATGCTACCTTCATGCCCATGAATGAAAAACATACCCTCAACCGCTGGCGGCGCCTGCTGTGCTGGAGGATTGGGAACATCCCGAACGTTATACATACGTCCGTAGTGCATCTGCCCCTGCTGCTGTGCGGCGGGTGGAGCTGGTGCTGCTGGCGGTATTTGACCCTGTTGCCCCTGCTGGGCACCCTGCTGCTGGCCTCTGCCCCTCTGCGGGCACTCCCTCTTGAAGTGTCCTGGCTGGCAACAGGCGAAACAGCGTTTCTGGTCGTCACCCTGTCGTTGGCCCTGCTGGCCCTGACGTTGCTGGCCCGGTTGGCCTCCCCCGTTGTTCCCTTGGCCCTGACGGCCCTGAGGAACCTGCTGTTGCTGATTAGGGCCTGGTTGCCCCTGCTTGAACCCCTGTCCTCCTGGTCGGAACCCACTAGGCTTAAACTTCTTAGCCTGATTCCTTTGCTGAATGATGACCTGCTGTTGTGTGCCACTCGTCTCACTACTAGTGACCGCCTTGCCCTGCTGGCTCGGCTCACCTTCCTTCTTGTTCCCCTTAGCATGGAAACGATGATCCTGGCAATGTACAAGTGCGGCATTAACGACATCTGTATAAGTCACTAACGCCGGATTTCCAATCAAGTGCTGCCTGATTCTCCAGGCTAGGCCATCCATGAACTTTGACTTCTTCCGCTCCTCATCGCTCACCTCATTTGGCACAAAGTTTGCCAAACGGGTGAACTCCTCCTCATATTCTGCTACTGACCTGCCACCCTGTACCAACTCGCTGAATTTCTTTCTCATCTCAGACTCTACTGCTGGAGGGAAGTACTTGCGGTCAAACCGCACCCAGAATTCAGAAATCGGCATCAAATCCCGCTCCTCAGCGGTGGTTACGGACTCCCACCACTGTAAGGCTGCCCCCGACTGACAAAAGGTAACCAGCATCTGTTTCTGCACCTCTGTTCCCTCTAACATGCGCAGATGGCGCTGAATGTTCTTCTTCCAGTCACAAGCCTCGACCACATTGGTGCTACCTCGAAGCTCAGGTGGGTGACCCTTCTGAAAGGTCTCCCTCACTCGCTGCCAAGATGGTGGCCCCACTGGAGCCTGAACTGCTGGAGCCAATGGAGGCGGTGCCTGGGGCTGTGGAAAATGAGCTGCCATAGCTCGCATCACTGTTTCGACCGCTTGGGCCACTATCACTGCCACCTGAGTGGTAGAAATCAGCTCGGGTGGGAGTGGTGGTGGCGGTATCTGTGGCTCCTGGCGAGCCTCCCTCACCTCATCTCTAGCCTCAGCCCTCTCCGCTCTCTGTCTCTTTGGTGGCATATGAAATAGATTGAATTGTATAAGTACACAATTTATACAAAAACTAATAGCAGGAATACGATATCTCACAAGCGGAAAATATAATTAACAGTCCTAATAATAGGGCTCTATAACAACCGAACACTACGCTGAAATGTAGAAAGCCGCACAGATCCTAAGGACACTAGAACCTGATGCTCTGATACCATCTGTGACACCCCGCCTAATTAATCCCGAGTGATCAGTCCTAAATCAAGTTAGAACAGGATTCTCATTTGGTTCATTCTTAGCATCACTGTCGTCATATTAAATTACTAACCACCTAAGTGAGAAAATAGACTAGTGCCATTTTTATATCTTTCATTAATTAAACAAAAGCCCATGCGGAAAAATAAAACTATATAACAATCATAGATAACTGAATTAATCATCCACAAGTAAAAATAATTGACCGAATAAACCAACGGTCCAAATAATAAATTCCATAAAGACAAGAATAAACTCCCAACAAGTCTAATACAAATAAATGGAAAGTGAGCAACATGCTCGAATACTAATCATGAACTTCTACATTAAGAATGAAGAATGAGGCGTCTATCAAAACCCCGCAACATCCACATATGCTGCAGCAACGGACCCCTGGAATATAGTCAAGGCTGGCGTCCCTATGGTTGGACCCCTAAAAGGTTTTTAAAAGTTTTTATAGCAAGGGTTAGTACCCAAAACATTTGAAAAAACATTTAACAAATGATTAACTTGCAGTAATAAATAAATATGCATGCTCTTCATATTTTTAGTTAGTATCGCACTCTCTTGAGGACTTCCTTACCCTTCCTCTATTATACACTACTAACGCTTTAATTAAATTACCTAGTTATTCATCTCATGACTAGATAATTAATAAAGTTCCTTTATTCCCACCCTACTCTAACTGAGTATGTAGTGATTATGATTTTTAAGATATTAGTGTCATCAACTTAACTAAATCATTTCCCTTTTTAAATTCATATAACTTCTACACTTGTTATACATGTGAAATAACTCATATTTTTCATTAATAACCCGTATATAATTAATTATCCAATTATATACTTATAATCATATTTCAGCATTAACAATCATACTGTAATATATATAACAACTTGCATCCTCCCGAGCAAAATACTCCCGGAATGTAAATTCTATAAAGTGCTATCCCAGTAGGTACAATCACATAGCCTAGTTATCCCAAGTCAGAATTTTCACACCAACTTGATAAAAATAAATAATTGGAGGCGGTCATATTCCTTCCCTGAAAGTGAGATGTCCCTCACCCATATAACGGATGCTATGACCTCGGGAATATACTCACCCTACTCCTCAAGCTAGGGGATTCATCCACTACGCGCAACCTCCCCCTATAGCACTATAGTATAAAATATCTAATCACTGATATTAATTGTGCACACCATATATATATACTATCGCCTCCGTATATATAAATATAAATATCCCGGCTATACCGTTCGCTAAATTCGTAACATAAGCCTATTAAAATGATTAAGAATTTATGGTCCAACTCTAAATATTAATTAAATTGCACCTTAATTAATTAAGTTATTTTTGGTGTCGCCCCCACCATAAATTTACCCGAGTCAAAATCTCCGACTCAAATTTATTAGCCTCAAACCCTAATTAATTTATCTACAATTAATTAGATTTAAACTCATGTATTTAATTTCTCAATAATTAATTACATAAGATTTTTATATAAATTTTTCCTCTTATATAACTAACTGGCGAAACTGCCAGAATCTGGCGACCGTCGATCGATCGACCCCAGACCGTCGATCGATCGATCGAACAGGTCTTCGTCTTCTTCGCGAAGACAGGGCAGCCATGGACGGAATTTCGTAAACCCTAATCTCTTCTAACATGAATTTTAAGCCTTCTTAACACTAGTACATATCAGAAACCTTATTAGGATTCTCCCAGAAAGTCCACAACAATCATCAATTCGTCCATAAACTACTGATTCAAAATTTTGGGGAAAAATATATCTTTATCCTTAAACACATTTACACTCCAATTTCTTCATCAAACTCGTTCTAATTTATCCAGATATCATTCTAACAGATACACATCAATATTCCAATATCAGATTTTACATAACTCCTCATAAATTCTGGCAAATCAGATTAATGTTTTCTTTTGTATTATCAAAACCCCACGTTTATGCCATGAAACCCCAAAACGAATTTTAATTCATTACATCACACAAATATGAATTGAAAGACAGATTTAATGCTATTGCAAGTTATTCACTTGCCTTAGGTTTCGTAGTGTCTGAATTTGCGATGGATTCCAAGGTTGAAGATGACCTTGTTGGCTCTTTTGAGATCCCCAAATGGCTTTGGCTGCTGCTAGGGTTTCCTAACCCTTTAATTCTTTTTTCTAATTAAGCTCAGCCATGCCCTTATTTCTTTTTATTAAGTTAATTATTCAATTCCCGTTTTTTGGCTAATGGGCCAAGCCCAAGTGACCAAAATGCCCCCGAGTGGGCCCGACTATGTCTAAAAACGTCCCGTGACCCGTTTACTACCCCCGGGTACACTTTTCCGACTATCTCGGCCCATCCGGACTCAACTGTGCACTCAGAATTTGGATCCGAATTAATTTATAAAAATACTTATCCCCCACCCAATATAGTCTATACCGACTTCCGGATGTGATAAGTACATACCTCGTCATTAATACTCGAAACGACGTAATTACATTATTACTATTAACTTAGTAAATAAATTTCCCTAAATATTAGCCATTCAATCCCAGATTAATATTTATATATTATTTTACCATAATTAATTCATTAAATTACAACACACTAGTAATTTAGAATTTCCGAATTAATTAAATTTTAAATGTACCAAAAATACGGGGTGTTACAGTCGGATCCTTGACCTCTACCCAAATGCTATCATTTTCTGAAGAAGAAATCCCCAGAATTAGGCCAAATCACAATCATGCACTCAATATCTCCGTCGAAGTTATGGGGAGCCCGTGCCACTCTCCCTTGTCGATAATGGATCAACCTTGAATGTTTGCCCTCTGAGAACCTTCAAGTGTTTAGGCCTAAAAGAAAGAGACCTCGCTCCAACCTCCACCGCCGTACGTGCCTACAATAATACCCGTCGTGAGGTGATGGGATCCATAAAACTTGTAATAGGGGTTCGCCCTATAAACCCTGTCATCGAATTCTAAGTCATAGACATCCCAGCTTGTTTCAACCTGTTGCTCGGACGACCCTGGATCCACAGTATCAAGGGTGTGTCTTCCTCACTCCATCAGAAATTGAAGTTCTTTGCCGACGAGCGAGTCATCACCATTTTGGGCGATGACGGAAATGTCGAGGGCGCAAGCACCAGTAGTCCAATCCTTGAGATACAACACGGGTCAAATGATATGATCCTATCAAGATTTCGAGTTGAGCCACTCTTACTCCCGGCAGGGGACGGTTTCAAAGAAAGGGTTTGTCCAAAATATGACCCTCATGGAAATGTCAATGTAATGGGTTGCATTTCAAGAAAAATATCATCTGCCGATAAGGGGTCTTGCACGAGATGGTGTCAGATAATGGGTTGCATTTCAAAGCAGAAGTCACAGAAGTAGTCAACAAGTACGGGATTCAGAGACACAAATCTTCTCCCTACCGACCTCAGACCAATGGTGCAGTGGAAGCCTCTAATAAAAACCTCAAAGCCATCATCAGCAAGATGACCGAAATTTGTAGGGATTGGGTCGATCGGATCCCGTACGCCCTCTGGGGCTATCGAACCTCAATCTAAACCTCTACTGGGGCTACCCCTTACTCCCTGGTCTACGGCATGGAAGAAGTCCTACCTGTGGAGCTGGAAATACCCTCGTTACGCATCATGCTCGAAAGCAAAGTTAGCGAAGAAGACTGGTGCCAAAGCCATCTTGATGAGTTGTCCCTCCTAGATGAAAGAAGATTAAAAGCTCCTTACCACATACAGGGGTACCATCGCCGAATAGCGCGGTCATTCAACAAGAGAGTCAAGGATTGTTGTGTTCAAGAGGGAGACTTAGCCCTCAAGGAGATAATAGAACCCATCTGGGACCCCAGAGGGAAATTCAAGCCCAATTGGAGCGGCCCCTACATTGTGAAGAAAATCTTATCAGACGGTGCCGCCATGCTCACTGAACTAGATGGGGGAAGAGATGGCTCGTCTAGTCAATCTGGACCGTCTCAAGCTATTCTACCCCTAGTCCAAAATCTCGACGCGCTACGACTCTTCTCACATGTGACACCCCGACTAATTAAATACCGGGTAGCTACTCCTTTATTAAATTAATTCAAAATGCCAAGTTGGTCCAGTTAATAGCATCACTGTCGAAAACATTTTAATGATTACTAACCACCTAGTATTTAAAAAGTAAGTTGCCAAATTTTAATTTAAGTCTGATTAACATGCAACAAGTGTAATGAAGAATAATAACACCATTCACCATAAAGAAATAAATAGAATAACCATCACATAACGTAAATAAAGTCTGGAGGAAAACTCCTCACTACAATCCCACAACTGAAATAAGTAAACTGAATACTAAATCCATACATGCCAAAGTCTGAAAACTATAATGGAAAGATGTCTCTAATAGAAATGGGCAACATGCCCTACAACTGATAGATAATGACTCTGGAAACCAAATGATAGAAGCGTCTACACGCAAATCCCTGTAGCTTCCACAAACAGCTACAGCTCGTCACCTGAATGAGTATCCTATGCATGGTGTCCTTGTGGCTGGGCACCTAAAATGGTTTTACAAAAAAATAGATTTGAAAGAAAACGGGTCAGGGCCCGAATGTGGAGATATTTTAAAAACCTGCAAGTGCTTTAAAAACATTTAAAACATTAAATGCAAAGTACATATTAGGACGTGCACTCACATGATATTCTCACCTCTCGTCTAACTGTGCACTCCTAACGTAAGTATCCATCTACAACGACACAAACCACTAGCTAAATGACATCATATCTAGCTAGACTGTCATAGGTCCTACCCTTATTACTCGGTTCTATTAACATTTTAACGCTCGTATATTATTCACATCATAAATATACAATACAAGCACCCCGAGAACTAAGCTGCGGTGCACACATACTCTGCTATCCATCTCGGTACATCACGTATATAAGGATTACATATTCCGAATCTCTCAGGAATAGTTCACAAATAACAACATCACAAATAATGGAGGCGAACACAGTCACATCACATGGGTCACGCACATACCTATGCTCCCACGATCAGCGGACTTATTAATATCCCAATAAGTCTTTCTATGACCTATGTTCATCAAGGTAAGCAGTCTAAATCCGGGCAACACAAGGATTAGAGGGCCCTAAGCGAACGCAAACCTCCCGTGATAGCAAGTATGGTAGGTATGTCATACACACAATTCATATACCAATATTAAGTAAACACACGTCTTAGTAATCCCGTAGTTTAATCGTAGTACTATTCTCATTCTAGTACCAATATATAATTTACACACTTTATACGATTCCGGTTTATAATCATACGCACCATAATTTATTCTCACGTCATAGTAGACACTCACGTCTCAACCCAACTATCCCTTTAATTTAAATCGCTCATGTATAATTTACTCCTCAAAATAACACAAACGTCCCAAACCTATCAATACATCATCAAAGGAAGGTTATCTATATCCTCGAACAAGATCACGGGACTCCCAAAATCAAAACAAGCCAAAAAGGCCCAAACTGCCAGCTCGTTAGAAGTCTCGTTCGAACGAGGCTGTTCGAACGAGATTCCAGTTCGTTCGAACGAGATTCCAGTTCGTTCGAACGAACTGTACCTTCTAACGACATCTCGTTCGAACGAATGTATCGAACGAAATACAGTTCGTTCGAACGAAGGTATCGAACGAAGTCTCCCCTCGTTAGAAGTGACTGGTCAACTCGTTAGAAGCTCGTTCGAACGACCTGGGGAGGCCTTCTAACGACCGACCAGTTTCAAGCCCAGAATTCTTAGTTACGTTTTTCATCAATTCTTACTCCTCAAATCTCCTCTAAACTTCGTCCCAACAATGTTTAAAGGTCTCTAATCACTCCTAAACATAACAAGGTTATAAACTAACGTATTTTACTGAGTTAATTCATCCCAATCATCATTAAATCATCAAGTCTCATCACTTTCCCCCAATTTTCTTCAAGAACATAAACCCTAGATTTTTATCATCATCAATTCCCAGAATTTAATCCGTTGTTACATCACATAAATATGAAATCTCTGAATTCAATCTTCCAATAACGTTTCTACATGCAAACCTATACCCAAAATTAAACTAATAACTTCCAATTTCATGGGTTTTCCTTTATCTCTTAAATAAGAATGATTATCAAGATTTCTAACATGGAAGAAGCATTCACTGCATAAAGAATGTAATTTAAATCACTTGCCTTGATTCGATCTCTGATTTTGATGGTGATTTCCTCTCTCTTTCTGCAGAATTCCTTCTCCTTCTCTCCCTCTCTAAGCTTCCTTCTCCAAAGGTGGCTATGGTGGCTAGGGTTTTCTTTGGGAAAGTTGGAAACCTAATTGATAACCTCCGTAGCTTATTGGGTCATTAAGGGTTGGTTAGTGGGTTTAGTGGGTCTATTCCCAATCAGATAAAGACTCCTAATTTTCGTCATTTTTAATTCCTAAAAATACAAAATTACCAAAATACCCTTTATATTGCCGGTATGACCTAAAAATATCCCGGGACCCAAACTACACCCCCGGCTAGTGTTTTCTGACTATCTCGACCCTTCCGGACGCGTTGGTGCTCTCAAAACAACCATACGGTTAATAGATTTTAAATTCACTTTTATAATAAAAATATTTATATCCTGACGCGACTGTCACACGCGTCCCAATAAAATGACCAAATTGCCGTATATCAATCTCACGACAAATTTCATAATTCAATATTCATATAACATCATATATACTCAATATAGTCAAATACCAACTCACAACTCGCTAGTATTTTACCCGAATTAATTTCCAAATAATTCACATTTAATTAATTAATCCCAAAAATAAATATAGCCAAAAGTACGGGGTATTACATCACCCCCCTTTTATTCTAAAAAAAGAAAAAAAACTCTTCATTTTCCTCTACCTAGAACTACGTGGGCCTGATCCTCTGTAAAAAACTTTTTCAAACGGATAAAAAAACTTTTTCAAAAACCCAGAGGTACGTAGGCAACTCATGCACGTCACATAAGTGCGGCCCTTTCTTTTTCACAAAATACTATTCTTTTCTTACCTCCGAGAACGTCGGTTCATTCTAAAAATACTTGAACAAAAGGATTATGTATGCCTTAGCGATCAGTATAGATAATTCAAAATAAAAAATTCATCGAAGGCACAACTAGATGATCAGAAACTTGTTTATTCCATTAATAAGAAATTACAATACGGATTACATAAGAAAAAGGAACGGATAACTCCCTTACCCTTATTACCATAAAAAGCCAAATAAAATCCCCACATCTATTACACAAATAAACTCTCCAAGAGTCCTACCCACAGCCACCAGAGGAGCCTGCACCCTCATCACCTACATCCGGAGGTCCCCAAGTTTCCCCTGCCTGAATAGAGTGCCGTAAACATTACATGGATCTATGAGCCTTAACCATCTTCGAAAAGACCACAACACCCCCTTCCATGGTGTTAGATAAAACAAACCATCTTTGTCCAGTCTCCACTGCCAACATCTTGATGATTACTTTCCTCCAAAACAACTTTATATAATCTTTGGGGACATGCCAAACCTTCTCGACAGACTGAGAGGGACAGGTCGACGGACGCCGATTTTTCCACAGATACCCAAGCAACAGACGCAGGCACTCAGTCAAATCTTCTACCGGAAAGAAATTTGAGGTCTGAGGGGGCACGACCTGTGCCCATCCAAACTGGCGCAGAAGCCTCCAAGGGAAATAAAAAGAGGTCTGTCTAAGACCAACCAGTCGCACATATGAATACTCTCCTAGCTCCAGAACAGGCTGCAATTATCCCCACCAAGGCACTGGCCAATACAACCCGTGAGCCCCATGCTCCACAAGCCAATGCTCCCAGTTCTCAACATACATGCCAATGCTGATGAATTAGAGTGAAAAGACGTTGGGTACGGCCGACAAGGGATACTTTGGAGGAGTCGCCAAGTATAATCTTTCAGACAACCACATGAACAGCATCACAGGACTACCCCTCAAAAGGTCAGAATGACCTTCTCTCTAGGCATACAGGCCATTTAGGGTTTCCGCCAGTATCACCGTCGTAAGATTGCGACGATATGACATCCATGAAGTAATGGCTGCAAGTTATGGGTCCACTTGCACCTCCCCAGTCATCAATAGCAATTTTGAAACCAGACCCAGAACAATGGCTCCAGCATATCCAGCATCACCTACTTCTCGCAAATGCACGGACTGCAGCATCGCCGGAAGGGAGACCATTCCTCCAACAACTAATGATCTAGCCGCCGAAGGCAAAATATGAAGAAGCTCGGCCAACAAATCCCTGGGAGAGCGGGAAAATTCGGGCAAAGGCGCAGCAACACTAGGATTTACACCCAGTATGGAAGAAAATTCCTCGTAAGTTGGACAAACTTCTTCCAACCCAAAGCGAAATACATGGTCTTCGGGGTACCCAAATTGTACCACCGTCGTCAGCACGTTCCACTCAAAAGACCGTTTGCGCCACAGGAAGACTCGACGCATGTTGAAAGCATCGTAGTCGACATTATAAGAGCACATTGCTTCCAAAGTTTCGAGGTAGTTGAAAAACTCAATGCTACCAGGGAGAGCCATCTTGCAAGGCTAAGAGATAGTGGGCAAGTAAGTAAAAATGTAAAGGTGTGATGGAAACACTCCTCCCTGACCCCTTTTTATACTTGAGAACCCTTACAAGAGACACAATCGCTGCAGAAATCGGAGGGAATCCTACCCCACAAGGTACCAAAGGCTGAATAGGGTACCATTCAAAGCTTTGAATTGATGGGACTGGACTGAACTGCCGATAGGCAGGTCAGGGTGCTTGCCGATCGGTAACCCACCATTTTTAGAAATTTCCCTCTTTTCCCCTTTTGTCAAATCAGAAAACTCAATAAAAATAAATTGACATTCTCAATGAAATTTCAAAATCCCTTTTTCTCCTTATAAAATTTCCCCCTTTTTTATCAAAAAATTTACTTCAAAAAATTCCAAAAAAAATCCTTTTTATGGTCTCAGAAGCAAAGTAAAAAGCGCATGTGCATGCATTTATCATTAAATAAAAGATAATAAAAAAACTCCATTGCATTGCATCAATTTATGTTATGTGTTACATCAATTTTGCAGGAAATAAAAAGAAAAAGCAAAAACAACGAGATTCAACCTGAACTCACATTCTTTCTCTCTCTCAAGAGCTTCCACCCCTGCGACGTGCTCTCTTCCCCCTACGGCGAGACGATGCGCCACCACTTCTCGAGATAGAGTCCTCTACGGACGAAGCAGATGGCACCAAGCAAGAAGGAATAGGAACCGCATCCCGAATATGGGCAGTCACCGAAGATATCCAGTCTCTGATGTCCCTTAGCCAAGTGGTCGACACCCAGACTTGCTGCAAGAAAAGGTGAAATCAGTATCAAAGAAGAAATGACTAAAACAGAAAAGAAAGAAAGAAAGGAAGAACAAGGTATACCGCAGGTCGAAGGACCTCCTCTGTCAAACCCAACTCCTCCGAATCCATCGCATGAGGACAGTGCAGCATAGGCACCATCCC
The DNA here is from genome assembly GCA_949130495.1 of Sambucus nigra. Taxonomy (NCBI): domain Eukaryota; kingdom Viridiplantae; phylum Streptophyta; class Magnoliopsida; order Dipsacales; family Adoxaceae; genus Sambucus; species Sambucus nigra. The sequence goes on along the minus strand of OX422210.1, from coordinate 90,767,668 downwards.
TCCATCAGCCCGCCGAATGTTGTATAAAGGGGTAAGCAGCCGCACAAAAGGAACCTCTAAAGTTTTATCCACCGCAGATGCTGACGGACCACCGCCGCTGTGGGAAGATCCCACCGTCCAACTCGAACCCGCCGGAGGGAAAGGCAATGCATCATATATGCTGGGCGCCATCAACCAGCTCGTCACAAAATCCATATAGTCATACGGCGCAGCCGTATCGATGTACAGTAAGTAGGACTCGCCAATCATCATCGCGATCCTCTCATCCTCCGACAGCAGTCGCTCCCGCCTCATAGACGTAGGAGGCTGCACAGGTGGCACCACCACCTCCTCCTCGACAATCTGATAAACCACCCTCTCCCCGAGATACCAGGAATGGCCAAACTCATGCGCCAATAAATATCTCATCCGCGCGTTCACCCGAGTCGCCCCCGCATCCTGAATGGCTGTCCCCCAGGGATAAAAGGTCACCTGAAAATCTCCAAGAGAGAATAAATCAATACAAGATCAGAAGGAGAAAAAACTAAGATTGAAATGGAAAGAGTCTTACCCTACCACTGGTCAGGTCATTCAAGACCTGACGCACCGCCTCAAGGGAGAAAGATCCCTTCGACTGCTGATTTTCCTTACGCCATCGATACAATCGACAGAAATCCCCAACAGTGTCGTCCTTCAAAGCGATCAGCGACGTATTGCACCCAATCACGTCGTAGAACCATGTCTGAATTTACAAACAAAAAGATGACGCATAAGGAAAAATGCGAATGCATGAAAGGAAAACGCGAATGCATGAAAGGAAAATGCGAATGCATGAAGGGAAAATGAGAGTGCATGAAAAGAAATGCGCAAACTAAAGAATACGTCAAGAAGGTACGTGGCACCAGTAAAGGTCTGCCGGCGGCACCGGCTGAATGCATCCAGAGAGCAGTAAAGTTTCGCCAAGGTCAGACTCCACCAATCATAGAAAGGGATGTTCAAAAACATCCTCAAATACGACAAAAACCATAAATGAACGATGTCACCGCCTGACGCCACCATAAAACCTCCCAATACCAGCAGAATAAATAATCGGGCCATCTGTCTCACTTACAGCCCATCCTCCACATCAATCACCCTGCTCGGCAGAACATCCTTCAGTAGGGACAGCAGCATAGAATCCCCAGAAACTATCCTCCCTACATCACCAAGTGTCGCACGAAGTGCCTCTGGTCTCACCCATAAAGAGTGATCCACCTCTATCTGCTCTCCATCACAATCCAGCCCCAGCAGCTGCTGCACGTCTATGGGAGTCACAGTCATCTCCCCGAAGCTGAAATGGAAGGTGTGAGTAGTATCCCACCACCTTTCTTCCAAAGCGCACAAGACCGCTGTCGAACGAGGCGTCTCATCCAGCACCGATGCCAACCGCCCAAAACCCGCTGATGATACCATCCAACAAACCATAGGTGGGAGATGCTCCCAGACATCCCTGAGCCCCATTGTCCCACGGTCACGCATGTTCTTCAAAGAAATATCAGACTGGCAAAAAGAAAAGTCTCATCAAAAGTCAAGAAAGAAAGAAAAATCACCAAAAATAGAAGAACGCCAAAGGTCGGGTTACTTACATAACCACCGGGACTCACTCTCGAAGAGAGATGACGCGAGGGCTCCCGTAGCAAGGTCCGCTCATCCGCAACAGGCTCAAACGCATCAAAGGAGTTCTCACTCCCCAAAGCAATAGGCGCCCTAGCCCTCCACTCCACGTTCTCCCAGTCATCAACGATCAACCACTCCCGGTGGACTACAGTGCTCACAAAAGTGGCCATTTCTTGAAGATCGGAATGCTAGAACAATTTGCAGAAGAATTGCATAGAGAGAGATCAAAGAAGCTGTGAAAAAAAATGATGGGATTCGCCCCCTTTATATAGGATGCCAAGTGCCATGCCGATCGGCACCTCCCCCTACCATACCGATTTGCACTGACCCCTGGCCTTCCCGAGTTAGCCCAAAAGTCCGTGCCACTGTCGAATGGCACCCTTCATATTATGATGACCGAAACCCCCCTTAAATTTCATACATAAATTCGCAAAAAATACCAAGCCTCGAAAAATCCCCGGAAAATTCCTAAAAATCCCAGGAAGGATTTAAAGACTTTTCACCAAGAAAACTTTGCGTTCCCTCGAGCGGAACCCCTCTTTCCCAGCAAAATCCTCAAAACCAAGTGAAAAATCCTCCCGACAAATCTCCGGAGGGTCTCTAATGATCACCTGATCACTTCCCCAGCGGAATTCTCCTACAACACCCAAAATAGGTTATCCCCCCCCCCCCCCCACCCACTCCTCAAGGTCTCCTAATGAAAGAAAAGCTTCCCCAGCTCAAATAAAAATCACACAAGCACTTTCCCCAGCAAAATCAAAATCCAATCTTCATCCACTCTTTAGGTCAGAATTGACCTCAGTCTTGGATCTTCACCTGAGTTGGGTCAGAATTGATCCCGGTCCTCAGTCGTCACCATTCTTTAGGTCTGAATTGACCTCGGTCTTGGATCATCACCGGAGTTGGGTCAGAATTGTCCCCGATCCTCGGTCTTCACCACTCTTTAGGTCAGAATTGACCTAGGTCTTGGATCGTCACCTGAGTTGGGTCAGAATTGACCCCGATCCTCGGTCGTCACCACTCTTCAGGTCAGAATTGACCTCGGTCTTAGATCGTCACCTGAGTTGGGTCAGAATTGACCTCGGTCCTCGTTCATCACCACTCTTTAGGTCAGAATTGACCTCGGTCTTGGATCGTCACCTGAGTTGGGTCAGAATTGACCCCGATCCTCGATTGTCACCACTCTTTAGGTCAGAATTGACATAGGTCTTGGATCGTCACCTGAGTTGGGTTAGAATTGACCCCGATCCTTGGTCGTCACCACTCTTTAGGTTAGAATTGACCTCGGTTGGGTCAGAATTGACTCCGGTCCTCGGTCGTCACCACTCTTTAGGTCAAAATTGACCTCAGTCTCGGATCGTCACCTGAGTTGGGTCAGAATTGACCCCGGTCCTTGGTCGTCACCACTCTTTAGGTCAGAATTGACCTCGGTCTTGGATCATCACCTGAGTTGGGTCAGAATTGACCCCATTCCTCGGTCGTCACCACTCTTTAGGTTAGAATTGACCTCGGTCTTGGATAGTCACCTGAGTTGGGTCAGAATTGACCCCAGTCCTCGATCGTCACCACTCTTTAGGTTAGAATTGACCTCGGTCTTGGATGGTCACCTTAGTTGGGTTAAAATTAACCCCGATCCTCGGTCGTCACCACTCTTTACGTTATAATTGACCTCAATCTTGGATTGTCACCTGAGTTGGGTCAGAATTGACCCCGATCCTCGATCATCACCACTCTTAGGTCAGAATTGACCTCGGTCTTGGATCGTCACCTGAGTCGGGTCAGAATTTGACCTCGGTCCTCGATTGTCACCACTCTTTGGGTCATTATTGACCTCGGTCTTGGATCGTCACCTGAGTTGGGTCAGAATTGACCCCGGTCCTCGATCGTCACCACTCTTAGGTCAGAATTGACCTAGGTCTTGGATCGTCACCTGAGTTGGGTCAAAATTGACTCAGATCCTCGGTCATCACAACTCTTAGGTCAGAATTGACCTTGGTCTTGGATCATCACCTGAGTTGGGTCAGAATTAATCCCGGTCCTCGATTATCACCACTCTTTGGGACAGAATTGACCCCGGTCCTTGATCGTCACCACTCTTAGGTCAAAATTGACCTCAGTTATTAGACCTTTACACTAAGCCCGCACATTCGGCTTTGACCCATAGAATTGATTATCCCTAGCACACTCCTTAGGTCCTCAGAATCGGCCTCGACCCTCTGAATCGGTAATACTCCCTCAAAAGCATCATATTGTGTCTATTCGACGGACATCATTTATTCCAAACTCGCTCGTCGAGGGGCTCTGTAGACACCCCATTCTGTTACCCCCAACTCTCCTCAGGTCCCTAGTACCTCCCTTCATCACTACAAACCCAGGTCATGTCCCGAGTACTGACCTAGAAGTCATCGGGCACTCCCCGGCTCACTTTGACCAAAAAGTAAAACTCTTCATCTCGACTGAGACTGAATGAATCTTCGAAGGGCACTGAATACCCTTTCCAACGGTCCATCCCGTGCACAATTCCGACTTACCATGCGGACGAACGATCTGTTTGCGTTCGAAACTTGACTTAGAGGCCACCGGGCGCTCCCGGGCTCTATTTGACCTAAGTTAACTCTTCACCTCAATCTAGGACAAATGAATCTTCTAAGGGCACTGAATACCCTTTCCAATGGTCCATCCCGTGCGTAATTCTGACTTTCCATGCAAACGAACAATCCGTTTGACTCCGAGAGGTCACCGAATGCTTCCCGGGCCCGGTTGATCAAAGTCAACTCTCCAAATCGGGTCAAACTCTTTGGTATGTCTAAGTACATCTCCTAACCTTTCCAATGGTCCACCCCATGGATGATTCGTACTTACTATGTGGACGAACGATCTGTTTGCGTCCGAACGATTCCCCGTCCAATGGATCGACAAACGCTTCCGAGCCATATTTGACCCAAAGTTAATTCCAGAACCCAGGAGAGGTCCAAAGGACTTTCAAAGGTCTCCGAATTACCTTTTCAACGGTATGCCCCGTGCATGATTCTGACTAACGGTTTGCCCTCGGCAGCCAATTTTCTGAAAAGCCTGAAACGCACTACCAAATGGCAGGTTTCAGACCCTACCTATCGGCAGGTGCCGATAGGCAGGAACAGGTATATGCCGATCGACAGTTACCTGGGCCTATAAAAGGAGGCCTTCACCCCATTTGCAAAGGGGAGCCAGATCTAATAAAATTCACTCTCAAGGAATCCCAGAAACCTCTCTCGAAGGCAACGTGATTTCAACCCCCAAATCCCTTTTTTACTTCCACTTTTCATCATCCTTTTCATCAAACTTGGTGAATTAGTCACTCTCCATCATCATCCAAGTGCAAGGGCTGCTCTCCAACACTCAAGATCAAGCTCAAGATCTTCAAGAAGGTCCAACTTTCTTAAACTCTCTCTTAAATCCTATTAAATTATCAATAACTTGTTTTCATTACTTAGCACTCTTATTATCTCATCCCACACATCCTAATATACTTTTTATTTAGTATTATTGCACATCTCTTATTTTCATGTAAATAAAAACCCAAAAAATGAGAAAAATAGGGTTTACTCATAAATTCCAAATAGGGATTCTCATACTTTTTGTCACACTTTTCTCACAACTAAAACACTTTTTCTACACATATACACACATTTATAAATAAGAGTTCCCCCATTTGGATTTATGGGATAAACCCCACCCCTCATTTTGTATGCGAACTACGTGGACTTTGATGCCTTTATAGGCTACGTAGGCATCTCGGGGTAAAACCCGAGACTCGAGTTCTCTGTCTCACCTTTTTTTTACTTCCTATTTTCTCTAAACCTAATCTTCTTATATTCTATATACTTGCCCTTAATGACGTATTGCTCCATACGCGTTATCGTTCCATTATAATGATCAACGTAGGGGTAATCGCGTAAATCTTATTTTTCTAATATTATTCTTATATTTTCCTACGGATGACTCGCTTTATCTTTTCCACGATACAAGTCGAGGATTCCTACCTCCATTATATATATACACATGCACACATATCACGGGGGGAAATATAAGGGAAAATGGCAAATATCCATGAGAGACCGAAAGGGCGGAATGGGTGCCTAACACCTTCCTATTTCGTAACTAAGCCTCTGAACCCTTCTCGAATCATTTTGGTTTCGCACGCACCAGTATGTCTTTGGATGCCATCCTTCGGGGTGGCTTCCCCTTTTTCTTTTGTCTGTTTTGAGTAAAATAGACTGGCGACTCTGAAGCTCTCTACATTTTTACACCACATCTCAAGTGATTCCGGTCGAAGAGCTCCCGAGAGGGACGCGCAGGACACAAAAGATCCTTCCTCCAAGCGCGCGCTCGCATGGAGAGGATCGAGGATGGCCACACTTTTCATAAGACATATCAATCAATGGTTCGGCTTCCACCCACTTTGTAAAATAATCAACAGCTACAATCAGGTACTTGAATCTTTCTCGACTAGTTGGTAGAAGCCCTACCAAGTCAATTCCCCACATAGAAAATGGCCAGGGTGAAGTGATTGGTGTTAAGAGAGCTTATGGATCCTTGCGTATACTGGAAAACCTCTGGCAATTATCACATCTCTTAGCAAAATTTGCACAATCTGCTCGCATGGTTGGCCTATAGTACCCTTGCGTATGTATTCTTCGTAACAACATTCTTCGTAATAACATTCTTCCTGCTATATGGACTCCATAGGACCCTTCACGGGCCTCTTCAATCAAATCCTTTACCTCAGCTGGATGCACACACCATTGTAGACTAGTAGTTAATCCTCTCCTGTATATCACACCACCATCTAGTGCATATCTTGCAGCTCTATATTTCAACCTCTTAGCTTCAAGTAGATCAGTTGGGAGAGTCCCATCTTAAATATATGCTCTTATGGGGTCCATCCAAGATGGCCCTATATCAACTGCAATAAATTTAACCATCAGATCTTCATTAATGCTCCTATTAGCAAGTAGCTCAATAGGAATAGTTCTTCATATCTTTGTTCTGGACGCTGAAGCTAACCAAGCAAGTGCATTTGCTCGGGCATTCTCCAATCTTATAATCCTAACCATATGAATATCTAGAAAAGTGGAAATTACTTCTAAAATTTTAGCCAAATACCTGGTCATCAGTTCTCCTTTTGCTGCATATAAAATCAACACCTGATTTACAACCAACTGTGAATCACTGTACACTACAACTTGCTCAGCGTTCAGTGATTTAGCTAGATTTAAGCCACTAATCATAGCTTCATATTCTGCCCCATTATTAGAGGCTTGAAATTGGAATCATAGAGCGTACTCTACATCTAGTTCATCGGGGGTATTAAGAATTATTCCAACTCCACATCTAGTTGTGCATGATGATCCATCCACGTACAGGCTCCATATAGGAATAACATTGTGAAATGTTTGGTTTGTTAAAATTCCTTAATAGAAAACTTTATCCTTTACTTCCTCATACTTCCTCTATATTTGTTGTAATCCATTGGACATATTTGATTGGCCTTTTTCTTTAGTTTTCCTTATTTGGAGTTGGTCGAGCATATCTTCAGCAGGTCCACTGTCTCCTATATATTGCTCGAGAAGAGTCCTTTATTTCTTGGGGACCTCTGGATAAGTGAACTCTGCAATAAAATCAGCCACAACTTGGCCTTTTAAAGCAGTCCTTGGTTCATACACAAGGTCATATTCCCCCAACTCCACAGGGCAATACATCAATCTTTAAGATTTTTTTGACTTATTCAAAGCTTGTCTTAATGGCATGTCAGTGTATACCACTATAGTGTGGGCTTGAAAATATGGCTTCATACGCCTACTAGCCTCAATTAAGGCGGCCAAGGCTAATTTCTCCAGTTTTGGATATCTTACTTCTGCTCCTCAGAAAGCTTTGCTGGTATAATAAACTGGCCTTTGGATTCCATTTCCCCCCTAATCAAGGCAGAGCAAACTACTGACTCAGATACTACCAGATACAAGTATAACTTTTCTCCCAACATTGGTCGAGAAAGTAATGGTGGTGCTCCCAGGTACTTTTTCAACTCCAGGAATGCATTTTCACATTCATCGTTCCATTCAAAGGTTTTCTTGATTACCTTGAAGAATATCAAACATTTATCTATTGTTTTGGACACAAACTTGTTGAGTGTTGCTACGCGCTCGGTTAACCTTTGGACATCCTTTTTATAGGTCGGAGACTACATTTCGATCAGAGTTTTAATCTTGTCTGGATTAGCTTCAATGCCTCTTTGATTCACTATATACCCGAGGAACATTCCCTCCTGCACTCCGAAGATGCATTTGGTGGGGTTCAACTTCATCTGGTGCTTTTCCAATTGATCAAATGTTTGGCTGAGGTCGGAAATATGATCGGTAGCATTTTTGCTCTTAGTGAGCATATCATCCACACACCACTCCATATTCTTGCTTATATTCTTCTCAAATACTTTGTTCACTAGTCTCTGATAGGTCTCACCTGCATTTTTCAAACCAAAAGGCATAACAATATAGCAATACGTTCCTCAGGGAATGATAAAATAAGTGCTTTCTCTGTCTTCTGGCTTCATTTTGATCTCGTTATAACCAGAATATGCATCCATGAAACTCAGTAGCTCGTGTCCTGAAGTAGCATCTACTAATTGATTAATATTTTGCAAAGGAAAATGATTCTTCGGGCTTGCTTTTTCAAGTCAGTAAAATCTACACACATCCTCCACTTGTTGTTCTTCTTCCTGACCATAAATACATTGGCCAACCAATCCAGGTACTTCACATCTTTAATAAAAGAAGCTTTTTGAAGCTTATCCACTTCTTCCTGTATAGCTTGGTTTTTCTCTGGGCTGAAACTCTTCTCCCCTACTTCACAAGTTTGACTTCCCTATTAATATTAACTTCATGATACATAAAGTTTATATCTATGCCTGGCATATCTTCATGACTCTAAGTGAACACCAATTTTCTTTGCCTCAAGAAAGCTGTTAACTTCTGGTTAAGAACTAGTTTCAGTGATGATCCTATTTGAGTTGTTCGGTCTAGTTTATCATCATCCAGAATAATGCTTTCTGTTACCTCCATCACTTGGCCTTTTACGAGCTCAGATTCATCTCGTGGATATAAGGTTTCAATCCTCAGACTCGTTGTTCGTCTCAGATGTATCTACCTGATAAGTGGTTATTTTTTTCTTTGCCTCCAACATATCTTCTTCTTCTTCAACAGAGGAATAGTAGTACTCTCAGGCTACTTTCTGGTCTCCTTTCACTACTCTAACTCCAAAGTTAGTCGGGAACTTCAAGCATTGATGAATAGTGGAGGGTACAACTTCGAACTTTTTCAGACCAACTCTCCCCATAATCATATTATAAGAAGACTGAACATTTTTCTCCATTACAAATAATCTTACATTCTCTGTCCTGCTCGCCGGACATGTCCCGATCAACACGTCTAGTTTTATTGTCCCCAATGGAAATATCTTCTCGCCAGAAAAACCAATAAGTGGCCTATGATACGGCTCTAGTTGGTTGAGTTTTAATCACAGACTATCAAAATAGGGATAAAATATGATGTCTGCTGAACTGCCATTATCCACCAAAGTTCTTACCACCAGTACTTCTTTTATCCTGACTCTGATTACTAAAGGATCATCATGAGGATACAATAATCTATATAGATCATTTTTGGAAAATACAATCACAATCTTATCCTTGTTAACCTTTCTCGGTCTTTCTTCCATGGCGAGGTTGATTCGCTGAATATAGGAGCAAGCTTGAGCCTCATCGAGGTAACCTTTCCTTTCTGCTGTATAGTCTCCTCCTTTGGCATCTCCACCTCTAATCATGTGACAATTAAAAGATCCAAAACTGAGTGTGAATACGTCTCGTTTTGATTGTCTAGAATTCTTAGGAAGATCAGGATCATCTTTTGGATCATCGTCGTGGTTCCTCTTCTTCTCTTCCCTGGGTTCAACTAGAGATTTAGATCTCTCTCGACCTTTGCCTCCATTTCTCCCCCCATTTTTTCGATCAACATATTTTTCTGATTTTCCTCTTCGGATCAGTGCTTTTATCTCATTCTGGAAGGCAATACAACGGTTGGTAGTATGATCGTGATACTTATGAAACTCATAATACTTGGACTTGTCCCTCTTGTCAGTAGGTGACCTCAGCTTTTCAGGCCAACTTAATTCATCATTGTGTTTGATTTCTTCCAACACGTGATTTATATCTAATGTTAAGGGAGTGTAGTTAGTGAATTTCCTGAGCCTATCTAGGCCTTCCTTGACCTTCGAACTGCTACGTTCATTGTGATTATTATGCTCCTTCTTCTCTGACTTACCTTATGTTTTTGCCTCCCTCTTTGCGTTCAAATTCTTTTTGGTAGCCATAGCTTCTTCTACGTTCATAATTTTTGCTGCCTTGGTCGTTAATTCTGTCATTGTGTTCGGGGGATCTTTTGCCAAGGTATAATACAGCTTATTCAGGAGTAAACCACTCATGAGGGTAGTGATTGCGGTCTTATCCTCATAGTCAATGACTTTCAATTTATCTTTTTGAAATGAGTGATGAAATCCCTAGTACTTTTTCCTTCTTTCTATCGTACACTGAGTAGACGAGCTACTGATTTTACTAGCTTTGTTCCAAGGCAAAAATTGCCAATAAATAGCTCAGCTAGCTGTTGAAAGTAAGAAATTTATCCCCGAGGAAGACTATTGTACCAGATTTAAACAGATCCAATGATCATTCCTAAAAAATTCCTATACCTCATCTCATCAGGAACAACATAAATATCAGTCGTTGCCTGATATTGTTCTATATAAAGAACTGGGTCAGTTTTCCCATCATATTTGGGAGTGACCACTGGAGCCTTGAACTTGGTCGACGTGGGGAAATCTACAATGGTTTTCACAAAGGGGGATACCTTGCAAAACTTCTTTACAGAGGATTATTGGCCTTATCCATTTCCCCCAACCTATCTTTCAAATGCTGGATATAACCTTTCCAAGATTCACTATCAGCCCCAGATTTATGGGTAGCAGTTTTTCCATGTCGACTAACAGATCTTATTGAACTTTCTTCATGTGAACCTTCCCTATGACTGGATCTTTAATTTCTTCGGGTAATTAATCTAGATTGGGCTGAACCTTCCCTTAAATCGCATGGTCGTTGAGTATCTCTCGACGCAACCCTCAGGGAATTTCCCCTAGGTCCCAGATGATCGAAAATAGAGACCCTACTTAGTCTTTCTAAGGCACTCAATCTTTCTAGGATGAGAGACTGTCCATCATATGAGCTAGTAATCCTGATGGAGGAGGTTACTCAAGGCAGGTATGAGGATCCCTTGAAGTTACGGAATTGCTATTCCCAACGCTCCTGGAGGGCGGCACTGGCATATTAAATTATTTAGGAACTCCAACTTGCAGAGTTCGGGCCAACTGTCTCATGGTGTCCTGCATAGCCTCTTGACCTTTGGCTAAACTAGCCAAAATTCCTGTTAAATCATGATTATTTGGAGGAGCAAAGGGATTAGGAACAATTCCCTCATTTATGGTACTTGATTAAGGAATCTCAGTCATGGATGGCAAATGAGTGAAAACATTTAGTAATACGTTCCCACAGACGGCGTCAATCTGTTGATGCAAGAAACTAGACTAGACCTAATTGATTGATCACAGAAAAAATTAAATAAAACAAATAAGACGCAAGAGATTTTTAGAGTGTTTCGGCTCAAAGAAATAGCCTACGTCCACTATTATGCATTGACTGCCTTGATTTGTTTTATTCTCCCTTGCAATGAGGGTAATACAATGTATTTATAGCCCAAAGGGGGTTTCGATCCTTGTCACGTGAAATGATGGAATGTCTTTATTTGTTAGGCATTTACATCAATACATAATGAGAATTAATTATATGAATGTTGTCGCCTCATAGGCAATACAGGCTGTAATACTGCTAGCGCTTGGTTTGCTATACAGACTGGATTTTTGGCTGTTAGTCGGGCTTACCAGTTGGTCGGACAACCATGTTGGTCGGACAACCATGTTGGTCGGAGTTCCTTGTTATTCGGGCCTTTCTTATCATGCTGACTTGGACTTGTGCCACATAGGATGACACATGTTGGCTTATAATTGATCCACATAGGATGGTAAATTTTGGTATCAACACTAATGTTTGGCCTTTTATATCCCTGTTGGAACACAAGGCCCCAAAATTAAAATTCTTTAAAAATAAACGATATGGTTCAATTAAATTCCCAACTAAAATTTCAATACAAATTTAAATCATAAACAAACTTCAAATTTTAATTTATTGCAAATTAAAATTAAACTAAACTAGAATTGGAATAAAAACTACTTAAACATTAATATTCACTTAAACATAATTAATTCAACCCAAGTCCTAAAATTTACCTAACAATAATTAATTCATTTTCAATATAGCCCAAACTAAATTACAAAAAATTTATCTAATTAAATTGAGCCAACTTGAATTAAATTAATTTAAATTCACCCAAACATATTTTAGCACCAAATTAAGCAAGATTTCAAATTAAACCAAATTTTATCTTTTTAACCTACGTCATTTTTGTGCGTCATCACTAAGCATGAATTCTAAGTGAGTATGAACAAGATAAAGTAAGCAATCTCACTACACGACAATGTACGAGGAAACCCTAAATGGAAAAAACCTCGGACGGTCTTGGCCTAACAAATTCACTGGATATGGTTTTACAATTACAAGATAAAAGATTTACTACACTCGACTTGACTCTCTTCAAGCCTCAACGCTTCTTCTTGAAAATACCTCCGTCTAGCAAATAACCACGATGTCCATCACAGTCTTGGAGTCCACCAATGGAGGCACAACCCACCGTCAACTACACAAGGTGCCCTTAACCATGTGAGAAAGTCGCGGTACAAACTTCTTCTCCTTTATGGGTAGAGAATGAATCCAAACTTCTCTTCTTGTTGGTGTAGAGAAAACCCGGTGCCAAAACTATCCAAGCAAAGACACACACACACACACACACACACACACACACATATATATATATATATATATATATATATATGAACTTGGAATTAAACTAACATATGAGTGTATGTGTTTTGGTAGAATTTAATCCATGAAAATAAAAATACAAAACTTGAACTTTTGATGAAAACCCTTCTTGCTTTCAAGGTGTAGAAGATAGTATGTCAAAAGTTAGTATCCCAAAAGTTTTTTTCGCACATAAAGTCTGGTGAAAAGTAGTGGGGAAAGTAGTGGGTATAAATGGAAGGAAACAAAAAAATGCCCAAAACTGACGATTCTCGTTCGAACGACTTTTCTCGTTTGAAACGACATCATTCGAATGACATCGTTCAAACATCTTTTAACAAAAACTCAGAGTTTAAGAGGCAAAACTCATTTGATATGTCGTTGGAACGAGTTATTTGGAATGACTTCGTTGGAACGAGTTTCTAATGACAATTCAGAGATATATAACTTAAACTCGTTAGAAAACTCGTTCAAATTCTCGTTCGAATGACAATTCGAATGAAAAAACAGAAAATGTTATTTTTCAATTTTAAGCCCAAAAACTTTTGATGAAAAAGTTCTAAAGAGATTTTCTGAAAATAAAAATTAAAAAAAAGTATTTTATGAAATACACCCACTAAAAGTTTCAAGCTACTATATATATATATATATATATATATATATAATGCATTCATACATTTGGAGCCTTGGAATCCAATTGTCGTTGACATAGAAACATGGCACTAAACCTCAGCAAGGATGAAACAATAAATCTGGGCCGTTACGTCTTCAACTTCTTCAAACATGTCATAGAGGCTTGTTAGGAAAAATTTCCATCCTATGACTGAAATGGTTTTGTCCAGAATTAAGCCGATACTACATATGGACTCAATTGGAAATTTGTGTCCTTACAAATCTCCCCATTTGGCTATTCCGGGACAAAACCGAACCAAAAATCTTAAATTGAGCCGACTTGAATTAAATTAATTTAAACTCACCTAACATATTTTAGCACCATATTAAGCAAGATTGCAAATTAAACAAAATTTTATCTTTTTAACCTAAGCACGCGTTCTAAGTGAGCATAAACAAGATAAAGTAAGCAATCTCACTACACGACGATGTACGAGGAAAATCCAAATGGGAAAAACCTCAGACGGCCTTGGCCTAACAAATTCACTAGATATGATTTTATAATTTAAAGATAAAAGACTTACTACATTTGACTTGACTCCCTTCTATCCCCGACGCTTCTTCTTACAAATACCTCCGTCTAGAAAATAACCACGACGTCCATCGCATTCTTGGAGTCCACCAATGGAGGCACAACCAACCGTCAACCACATAAGGTACCTTTCACCATGTGAGAAAGCCGTACTACGAACTTCTTCTCCTTTATGGGTAGAGAATGTACCCAAACTTCTCTTCTTGTTGGTGTAGAGAAAATCCGGTGCCAAAACTCTCCAACCAAAGATATATATATATATATATATATATATATATATATATATATATATATATATATATATATATATATAATAAAGTAGGAAACTTATGTATGTCATAAGATGGAAAGATGATGCATCTAGATAAGTTTTTCTTGCACTACCAATTTTACCCGTCAAATATTTAGTTTCCCCCTCTTTTGACACACTCTAATTTGTTTCCCCATTCTCTTCAAAATTCAAAAACAAAGGTACAATAGGGTTATACCATTTTTGTCTCATTTTTCTCCTTCACTCTCGCACCTCACTATTTTACACTACATTCTATTTTCTCTCTCTTCGGCTTCTCTCCCAACATGCTTCTCTATGTGACGTGTCCCCTTCTCTCTATCAATGTATTAATTAATTTATTATTTGTTGGAGTTTACTGGTAATGCATCTCTCTCAATATTTGATGATGTTGGAATTAGCACCACCAGGTAAGGTGTTTTCAAGCTCAATCTAAGAACAACAATGGCAACATAGTTATGTAAAAGGTAAGAGAATGAGATGAGGAGAAGAGAAGAGAGCACCCGAATATAAGTGGTTCAGCCTAAATCGGCCTACGTCCACTGTGTATGTGAATAACCTCACTGTAGTTGGGCACTGATGGCCATGGATACAATCTCTCAAGCTCTCTCTCTATTGTATATCTAGACAATTTTAGCTAGGGTTGTATTTATCGATCCTTTGCAAGGTAGAGGATGACCTCTATATATAGTACCTAGGGGGTGTAATGTACCCCCCCATGCATGTAATGTGCATGTTTGTGTTTGCCTCACCAATATGGGAAAGCCATCTGTCACTGTCACAAGTAGAGAATGATGATGAAATATTCTCCCCACGTGTGGGCAATAATCTTGTTATAACTGATATGTATCCACGTGCCCTTATCCAAATGTCAGCAGATGCTCGGTTATCGTGCTTGGTGTATGACCTCGGCCTGGGAGAGGCCGAGGTTGGTAAGTCTAGGTGCTCGTTCAGTCCGAGGTGACCAGGTAGGTCTCAGCTTAATCCTAGCCAAGACAATGGACAAGGTCGGCCTGAGACGAGGTTGAGCTGGTGTGTTTGGAGCATCGACTGATGTCTTGATGAGGTTGTTGGTAAGGCTTCTTGCGAGCTCGGCCTATATCTGGCCGAGGTTGCCATTCCAAGGTATACGAGAATTCTGCTGATCCTTGTGATGCGTGTGATGTCCCTTCGAGAGGCTGGTGGTAGTGTCGGCCTGGGCCGACCTTGCTATGGCCGAGGGATGATGCCTCATGCCCAAGGCTTGTCCAATATCGGCCATGATCTCGGTCGAGGTTGGTGTCTCCGATCCGAGGTCACACTTGGGGCATATCAATCACCCCCAACCCTTAGTTACATGTGAAAGGAGGTGACTGTGGGATTTACACATCTCCGGGGCCTTTCTAATATGAGCCAATATTTGGTTGACACTTGTCCAGTGTTGAAGTATGGCTTTCTTGGCAAGCGTGTCTTGTCAGCGTCCCTTTGGGGCTCCCAAGGCAATGATGGGCCTTGGGAATCGCGCTTGTATATTTAAGGGTTTTGAACCGTCATTTTTTCCTCCATCCTTAATTCTCTCTTCTGCATAATTGCATTCCAAAGATTTCTCTCTCTAAAGGCACTCTTCGTGATTACTCTGCAGAGGTCTCTGTTGGTGCTTTCTTGAGTTTTCTTCGCTTCCTTCTACTACTTCTTCCTCAGGTATTCTCTGCCATCTTTTTCTCTTCATTCTGTCCTATTTTTCCCTATTTTTTGTGTTTTCTGGTGAGATTCTAAGTTTTCCGGTGAGTCCACCATAGTTTCAGGCGAACTGTATTTGCCTTAAGTTTGCTGGTTTGATCTTTAAATTACCTTACTTCATTAGCCAATCTTATTTGTAGTTTAGGAAGTCTCCCAAGTGTAGTGTCTGCCTCTGATGCTCAGACCCCTATACCAACTTCTTGAGGAGTTCCCCTCCCTTAGGGAGAAGACTTTAGAAAAAATTAGACAAATAGAAAGAGCACAGGATGAGGCTCGTAGGTCACAAGAATTCCCTATTAGACCCATCTTTCCACCACCCCTGAAGGTGATATATCCTGATCCCTCGGAGTCTTTTAATTAGGTAGAGGTTCCTGTCGATCCTATACCAATGTCTGAGTCTGAGTCTGAGTCTGAGTCTTCCACCTCAGACCCCATGTTCGTGGATTCCTTCCAGGAGGCCATGGACTTCTCAATTCGGGAAGATCAGGCCCCTGATCAGGCCGAGGTCTCTAGCCGGGTTTCATCTCATAACAACTCAAGCACCTCAGCCTCTTCCTCAAAGGTTGAGATCATTGAGCCGAGTGTGGCCATTCCACCACCACTTAACGCCATTCCTTTGTCGGCCTTCACCGATGCCGAGTTCGCTCAGAGGTTCCCGGGTAACCGATCAACATCTTCTTTGGCCGACGTTAAGCTAGATGATGATGACATTAAAAGTGATGTCGACGTCTCTGAGGCGGCCGAGATCGAGAGTACTGTAACTGAGGTAGACCTCCTTTGCTTCAGATATCTGTACTCCATTAGTCCCTCCATAAAGCTAAGAAGACCTCTAAGGGAAGAGATGGATTTTCACAGCCGAGACGGTGAAATCTGCTTGTATGAGCAGATGTTCAAGTTGGGGTTTCGTCTTCCCATCCATCCCATTATCAAATCTATCCTTTACTATATCAATTTGGCCCCCTCTCAACTATCCCCTAATGCCTGGAGGGTCATAATAGGGGCCATAGTCTTATGGAAGGCTATCCACCACTCAGACCTCCCAGTTCAGGTCTTTGTAGGTTGATATGTCCCTTCCTCAGCCAAAAATCATCCGAGCTACTATCATTTTGTAGCTCGGAAGCCTAAAAAAAAGATGCTTTAAATAACTCAAACTTCCAACCACAACTGGAAGCCACAATACTTTTTTGCTTCTGGACCATGGGAATTTGGCCCATGCGCTCCCTCGTCCATTCTAGAGCCGAGGATGCCCCTGAGGTGGGGTAAGGTCAAAATATCTGCGAGGGCTGACCCTGGCCTGAGCCCGTAAAACCTTCAGAAGCTGAAAGCCCTTCAGGACCAGGGGGTACATGGTTTGTTCGTTACGTTCGAACACTTGATGACCCCCCACTACCTCTCTGAGACAGGTCTGGGTGGAAGTCCTCTTTCCGAGCTTGCTAACTGCTTTCTTTTTGAAGTTGAACCTCTGAGTTTATTTATGTTTGATCTTCTAACTCAGATCTATTAATTTTTGCAGATCGTCTAAAGGATATCTCAGATGAACTTTGGGAAATGGCTGCTCCTAGCTTGACGAGACTTGCAAAGAAAGCAGGCCTTAATGCTCCTCCCCCAGCTCCCTCTGCCTCAAAGACCCAAGCCACAAAGAAGAGGGATTCAACTGAACATGCCCCTCAGGATCATAGGCAGAAGAAAAAGAGTGTTGATACTGCCATCCCCATCTCTTCAGAAGACGCCTTGTCGGCTCATCTAGAGGAGTTGAAGATTACTGACAGCATCATCGGCCATAGTCTGCAGGCCCTAGATGCCTTTGGCTCTACAATGACCGAGGTTGATAAGCATTTCTTTCGGTCACTTGATACTCCTTTGCTGGTTGAGTTCGGCATCCATATATCCATTCAGGCATGACCTCATATTTCTTTGTAACTTCTAAGTGTAACCTCTGATTTGTCTTTGACTCATTTATTATCACAAAATCTGCAGGGCCTGGCAGCTATGCACCACCTCTCCAATTGGACTTTGAGGAAGTTGCCCCTCATCTAGAAGGGTCAAGAGGTTGAGAAGGTCCAAAGTACTTTGAACGCAGAAATTAACCGCCTGAAGTCTGAGATGGGTGAGTCTGATAAGAAGGTGAAGGGTTTGGAGAGGGACATCTCTCGGCTTAACAAGGACCATGCTGTGGCTCTGAAGGCCAAGGACGATGTTCTGCAGCAGAAGGTCAGTGCGGCCGTGAAGGTAGACCTCGATGATGCCTCTGAGGGGAAAATAGCCGAGTATAAAAGTTCTGATGAGTTTATAGGCTTTGGCTTTGAATACCTCGAGAGAGGTATCAAGGCTACTACCAAGTGGGTGGTTGTCAAGGAGAAGGAGGCTGGCACTTTGAAATCCTTTGACTTTATAAGCCTTGTCTTTGCTAATCCTCAGCTTTCCCAGGCCCTTCAGGAGGTTGAGGAGGAGGCTGCCGCACCCGCCGAGACTGCCACGTTGGACGGCACAGAGGTTGGAGGGGCAGACCACCATGATGACATTGCCGAGGTGACCAACGTCGTCGAGCTTAACCAAACCTAAGGCACCAACATTCCTCCCTCAAACCCTTAAAGAGAATCTCTGAATATTTTTGTAGCCCCCAAAATTGTAATCCCTGAACATTTATAATTTCTGAATGAGCATGGCTCTTACTTTTCCATTCTTCGTAACCTCTGAATATTTATAATCTCTGAATGTGTTATTCTCTGAAGAGGATCATCTTCTTTTGTTGTATGTATGTCGTGATGTTTTTTCTCTAAAGCTTATGCAATGGTGTTTGCTTAAACCAAATTAGTAGTCTGAGCTCAAACCTCGTCACCATTGAATGGTGTTATGAAGGTCTGAGGTCGCCACCTAAGATGTCCTCATAATTAATCTCACCAAATTAATGATGTTAAGAGTCTGAGGTCATCCCATTATGGTGTCTGAGCTCAGACCTCGTCACCACTGAATGGTGTTATGAAGGTCTGAGGTCATCACCTAAGGTGTTATCCCCATAATTAATCTCACCAAATTAATGATATTAAGGGTCTGAGGTCATCCCATTATGGTGTGTGAGCTCAGACCTTGTCACCACTGTGGTGTTATGAAGGTCTGAGGTCATCACCTAAGATGTTATACCCATAATCTCACCAAATTAATGATGTTAAGGGTCTGAGGTCATCCCATTATGGTGTCTGATCTCAGACCTCGTCACCACTGAATGGTGTTATGAAGGCCTGAGGTCATCACCTAAGATGTTATCCCCATAAATTTCTGACATAGTGCAAAATGAAGCAAGGACCACCATGGGAACTGATCTTTTATTAATAACCTCTTCATGACAAGATGGTACATTTACACAACTTTATGCAACATCATATGTAATACTTCTTTAGGTGATTAGCATTCCATGGATTAGCGAAAGGTTATCCTTCTAGATTTTCTAGCCTGTAAGTGCCAGGCACAACCTCTTCTGTCACTTTGTAGGGACCGTGCCAGTTTGGGTGGAATTTGTTTACTTTCTGTAAGGTATTGTTTAGCACTAGGTCTCCCAATGCAATGGGTCTTGACTTCACCCTCTGGTTGTAGAATTTCGCTGCCCTCTATTGGTAGGCTGCTTGTCTAACCTCTGCGTCCTCTCTTTTTTCTTTGATAAGATCTAGGTCTAGCCTCCTCTCTTCCCCATTATTATCAGGGTCATAGGTCTGAATCCTATGATTTGGGAGCCCTACTTCCGTTGGTATGACGGCCTCTGAGCCATGTGCCAACATGAACAGGGTTTCTCCTGTCGGTTTTCTTGCTGTGGTTATGTAAGCCCATAACACAGCGTAGACCTCTTCAGTCCAGCTTCTCTTCGCATCTTCTAACCTCTTCTTGATTCCATCGAGAATTGTTCTATTTGTGACCTTGGTCTGACCGTTTGCATGAGGTCGGCCAGGAGATGAGAAGAACTTCTTTATTCCTACTCTTAGGCAATACTTTTCTAAAGAGGAGTTCTTGAACTGGGTCCCATTGTCCGAGATGAGAGTGTTTTGGAGGCCGTATCTGCATATGATATTCCTCCAAATAAATTGGAAGGTCTTCTGCTCTGTGATCGTTATCATCGGATCTTCCTCCACCCACTTTGAAAAGTAGTCGATGGCAACTATTAAGAATCTATAATTATTGACAGCTCTTGGAAGGGGTCCTACAAAGTCAATTCCCCATACTGCAAATGATCATGGAGAAGTGATTGACGTAATAGGCTGATGAGGTTGATGATGGATGGCAATGAACCTCTAGCATTTATCACATTTCCTCACATAGGCTGCAGCGTCCTTGGACAGGGTTGGCCACTAGTACCCCTGGGTGATGATTCTTTTGGCTAAGGGTCTTCCCCCTATGTGGATAGAGCAAGAACCCTCATGGACTTCCTGTAAGACCCGGGGAACTTTCGTGGGGTGAACACATATGAGAAGAGGTAGCAGGAATCCTTTCTCGTACAGGACGTCTCCTACTACCGAGAACTTGGCAACTTTATATCTCAATTTCCACCTTTCTAACTTGGATTCAAGTAGTTCTCCCTCTCTGATATATCTGAAGAGGGGGTCCATCCATGAGTCTCCTAAGTTCAAATTGTGACAAGGGTTATATACCTCTTCTTGCTCAATGGTTGCCTTCCCCAAGACCTATATCGAAATGGTCCTTCTAACATCTATCTTCATTGCCGAGGCCAACCTCGCCAATGCATCTGCGTGGCTGTTACTTTATCGAGGCACTCTCTTCAGTCTTGCCTCTTCAAAATGTTCTAACATCGTTCTCACCCTTTTCAGATATTTGGCCATCCTTTTACCTCTGGCCTCATAGATTCCCAATACTTGATTGACAACTAACCTTGAGTCACTGTGGAGTAGGAGTCGCTTTACGCGAAGAGTCTTTGCCAATGAGAGACTTGCTATCATAGCCTCATACTCGGACTCAATGTTAGAAGCTCGGAAGTTGAATCTCAAAGCTTATTCAATGTTGGCACCATCTGGAGCTGAGAGTATCAACCCCGCACTGCTTCCATTATCGAAGGAAGAGCCATCAACGAAGAGGCTCCAAATATTTGTACCTGATGAGAAGACCCCTTCTGTCATGACTCCTTTTTTTGAAGAGGTATCGATCTTCCTCGTTCTCCGCAACTCGGTTCCTGGACCCATTGGATGCGATCTCTTCCTGATCTTGGAAGATGTTCGGTGTCATCTCTTTCGAACCTCGGAAGACACCATGGTTTTTAACACCCTCTAGGCCATTCTCTGCCCCGGCCTCTTCCCATGTGAACTCAGTGACAAAGTCTGCGAGGGCCTGCCCTTTGATGGCCGTCCTAGGTTGGTAGGTAAGATCGTACTCCCCCTACTCAATGGCCCATGTCATCAAGCGCCCGGACTTCTCAGGTTTATGTAGGACCTGTCTTAGTGGGGAGTCAGTGAGGACAACCATAGAGTGGGACTGGAAGTAAGGCTTCATCTTCCTCGAAGAATGTATCATGGCGTAAGCTAGCTTTTCCATGCGAGGGTAATTTTGTTCGGCCCCCTGAAGGGCCTTACTGTTGAAATATACAGGCCTTTGGATCCCAGCGTCTTCCCATATTATGGTTGCACTGATGGCTAATTCGGAGACTGTCAGATACACGTACAGTTTCTCCCCTACTACAGGCTGAGACAGCAATAAGGGAGACCCTAAATAAGACTTGAGCTGGTTGAAGGCTTTTTCGCACTATTCGTCCCATTGGAATGCCTTTCTCAGCACCTTAAAGAATGGAAGGCACTTGTCTGTTGCCCTAGAAACAAACCTGTTAAGGGAAGCCACTCTCCTCGTAAGTCTTTGAACATCTTTGATACTCCTCGGTGTCTTTATGTCAAGCAAAGCCTTTATTTTTTTAGGGTTCGCTTCAATCCCTCTCTGGTTGACGATAAATCCTAGGAACTTCCCAGCTTCTACTCCGAAGACACACTTCGCGGGGTTGAGTTTCATTCTGTATGAGTCCATAATATCGAAGGTCTTCTCGAGATCCGTTACATGAGTGCAAGCTTTCAAGCTCTTTGTTAGCATATCATCTACATACACCTCCATAGTCTTACCTATTTCCTCTTCGAACATCTTATTAAAAAGACATTGGTATGTTTCCCCTGTATTTTTTAGGCTGAAGGGCATCACTTTATAACAGTACGTCCCTTTGTCGGTAATGAAGGTTGTCTTCTCTGAGTCTTCAGCATCCATGAAGATCTGGTTGTAGCCTGAATACGCGTCCATGAAGCTCATGAGCTCATGTCCTGCCGTAGCATCCACCATCTGATTTATTCAAGGTAAGGGATATCTATCTTTTGGATAAGATCTGTTCAAGTCAGTGAAATCAACACACATTCTCCAATTCCTATTGGCCTTGGGCACGATGACTGCATTTGATAACCATTCCGGATATGTGACTTCTCTTATAAACTCAACCTCTTCTAATTTTTTGACCTCTTCTCTGATGACGTCGTACTTCTCCCTGGAATAGACTCTTCGTCTCTGTTTGATTGGCCTGGCATCTTTGGTCACGTTGAGCTTGTGACTCATAACTTCAGGGTCGATGCCGGGCATATCTGCGTGACTCCATGCGAAGACACTTTGTCTCCTCCTGAGGAAGTTTATCAGCTCTTCCTTGATTTTTGCCTTTAGGGATTTACCGACTTGGACAGTTTTTTCAGGCTCGTCCTCATTGAGGACGATGGATTCTACCTCTTCCGTGGCCTCTCCCTTCTTCAACTTTTTCTCATCTCTTGAGTCAAGCGTATCAATGCTATAAGTGGTGGTTGCCCTCTTATGGGCCTCTCTCTCTTCGGCCGAGTTAAAGTAACATTCTCGCGATGTGGTCTGGTCACCTTGTACTTCCCCTACCCCATAGGGAGTCGGGAATCTTAGCATCTGATGGACCGTCGACAGCACAACTTGAAACTCTTTAAGGGCCACGCTTCCTATGATGAGGTTATAGGCCGAAAATACGTTCTCGTCTATGACGAAACAATTTATCTTCTTGGTCAGCCTATTAGGCCACTCATCACCCATCCGTACTTGAATCTCATACATGCCCAAGGGGTGGACCTTTTCTCCACTGAAGCCTATCAATGGGTGATGATAGGGTACCAGCCTTGCTCTGCTAAGACCTAGGCTCTTGAAGCAAGGCCAAAACATCACGTCTGTCGAGCTCCCCCCATCTATGAGGATCCTCTGCACCTCGCACCCATGCACCCTTGTTGTTATGACCAGAGGGTCATCATGGGGGGCTAAGGTACCCTTGAAGTCAAGTCAGGAGAACCCAACTACAAGGGTGTCCATGTCTACTTTCTTCCTCTTCTGCACTGTATCGGAAGACGTTAGATTCACAACTTCAAGCTTGGCCACTGACTTGGCCTCTGCTACGTGAGCCTTCCTATCAGCTACTTCAGATCCACCTCCTGCAAATCCTCCGCATATGGTGTCAACACCAAACGAGATCATACCAACCCTCTTCACCGGGGTGTTGTCATCTTTCGGCGAAAGATTCGGATCGTCTTCATCATCACCTTCTGAATCATCGTCTCTTCTGGACGGGACATTGTCACGGCATCGGTCATTTCTCCTTTTCTTAGGGTCATCTCTTCCACCCTTAGGAGCCTTACCGTCCACATACTTCCTCAACTTTCCAGATTTTAGCATCTTTTCAATCTCATCCTTCAAGGCAAAGCATCTGTCCGTGACATGCCCATGATCCTGGTGGAACTCGCACTATAGGTTTTTGTTCCTCTTATGTGGTGGGGCTTTCAGTTTCTCTGGACATCTAAGAGTCCTATCATTCTTAATCTCGTTGAGGATGTGCTCGCAGCTTACAGTCAGAGGAGTATAGTGAGCGAACTTGTCATCACCCGACCTCTTCTTCCCATCTTTCTTGTTTTGGGACTTTCCACTGCCATTGCGGTTCTCATCCTCATACTTGGCGGCCATTACCTCTTTCGCATTCATTACTTTCCCTGCGGTTGCCAGGAGCTCCGCCATAGACCTAGGGGGTCTTCCGTAAGTTTCCACAACAACTTCCCTTTCTGTAGACCCCCTATGAGGTCGGTCATGGTTATGTTCTCTTCATAATCTTTGACCTCCAAATTCTCTTTGTTGAATCTCGATATGTAGTCCCTTAGGCTCTCATCCTTGCCCTGCTTGACATACAGCAGGTGAGTAGTCTTCTTTTGAGGTCTTACCCCAAAGCAGAAGTTGTGGATGAATCGTTAAGCTAAGCCTTCGAAGTTCTCAATCGAGTTCTTCGGAAGGGAGGTAAACCAGTTGTGTGCTACCCCTGTTAAGGTCCCAGAGAAGGCCCTGCACTTCATCTCATCGGGTATCAAGTAGATGTCTGCTACCGACTGGTACATCTCGATGTGATGTACAGGGTTAGTGCTGCCATCATACTTGGGAGATACCATAGGAGGCTTGGACTTAGTCGGGGTTGGAAAGCCCACCATCCTAGCCACAAATGGAGAACCCTATGAGTAACCCCTTTGTAATGGGTCCCTGCTTTTAATGAGGTCTCCTATCTTCTCCTTAAGGTGATGGATAGAGTCATTCCACGGTCTTCTGCCATCGACCTGGCCGAGGTTATCCCCAGCCACCTCCATGGGATGGATCGAGAGTTCCCCTGCCGTGGCACGTCGGCTGTTGACCTCTTCCTGTTCCCTGCCTCTTCTTTCACAGTGTCGGCCTTGGTCTGGCCGACCCTGCTTGTTCCCTCTCTGAGAGCCTGTTGTGCTCCTCGATCTCGACAAATTATGTCTTAGGTCATTCACTGGGCCCAATCTCAAAGGCTGACCCTCCGCTCAACCTATCAAAGGCTGACCCTCTTTGTTGAGCCTCTTCACCTCTTCGGCCGACACAACCTTGACTTTGTTGAAGAGGTCGTACAGTGTTATTTGATACCTCATACGGCTCCCAGCAGTCTTTCGGGGCCTCTTCCGCCTCTAGATCGTCATACCTGTCCTCTGGGCAAGGGTTTCCTTGCCTCCCCAGGCGTAAGCGCCTAGGGTCAGCAATGTCCCTTCTCCACTGGGGTGCAGGTTGATCCTTTATTGGTGCCTGTCGTGGTCCCCTGGCGTCAGGATGAGGCTGAACAGCCGCTAGAGTGATTATATCCGGTGAGACTCCAGGTGGCCTCATCATAGTTTGGCTGAGCTGTGCAAATTGTTCCTGCATAGCTTATTGTGTTGCAGCTAAAGACCTCAAGGCTGCAGCTACCTCCTCCATTTCGGACTGGGGCGGTGCCTGACTGGAACTAGGCCCTCCACCTCCAGATGGCGGAAAAGGCGGTGATAATTCTGGTGCCATATGTTAACACTATAGAGCTTGAGTAGTAGATGAGCTTAGTACCTCAAAGGACCTTTTTCAATGGTGAAGCAGCTCCACGCAAGGGGTGGTGCCTGGTTCACCACCAGAGTCTCCCGTGAGGTTAAGCTGAAGAAGAGGAAGAGATAGCTTCTCTCGATTCCCACAGACGGCTCCAAAATGATGATGCTGGAATTAGCACCACCAGGGAAGGTGTTTTCAAACTCAATCTAAGAACAAGAATGGCAACATAGTTATGTAAAAGGTAAGAGAATAAGATGAGGAGAAGAGGAGAGAGCACCCAAATATAAGTGGTTCAGCCTAAATCGGCCTACATCCACTGTATATGTGAATAACCTCACTGTAATTGGGCACTGATTGCCATGGATACAATCTCTCAAGCTCTCTCTCTCTCTACTGTATATCTAGACAGTTTCAGCTAGGGTTGTATTTTTGGATCCTTTGCAAGGTAGAGGATGACCTCTATATATAGTACCTAGGGGGTGTAATGTACCCCCCATGCATGTAATGTGCATGTGTGTATTTGCCTCACCAATATGGGAAAGCCATCTGTCACTGTCATAAATAGAGAATGATGATGAAATATTCTCCCCACGTATGGGGAATAATCTTGTTATAACTGATATGTGTCCACGTGCCCTTATCCAAATCTCAGCAGATGCTCGGCTATCATGCTTGGTGTATGACCTCGGCCTGAGAGAGGCCGAGGTTGGTAAGTCTAGGTGCTCGTTCAGTCCGAGGTGACCATGGAGGTCTCGGCTTAATCCTAGCCAAGACAATGGACAAGGTCGGCCTGAGCCGAGGTTGAGCTGGTGTGTTTGGAGCATCGACTGATGTCTTGATGAGGTTGTTGGTAAGGCTTCTTGCGAGCTCGGCCTATATCTGGCCGAGGTTGCCATTCCAAGGTATACATGAATGCTGCTGATCCTTGTGATGCGTGCGATGTCCCTTCGAGAGGCTGGTGGTAGTGTTGGCCTGGGCCGACCGTGCTATGGCCGAGGGATGATGCCGCATGCTCAAGGCTTGTCCAATGTCGGCCACGATCTCGGTCGAGGTTGGTGTCTCCGAGCCGAGGTCTAACTTGGGGCATATCATTATTATTTTCCATTTACCATTTTTTCATGTAGTCTTTGTTATTTGTAATTTTAAAATTTTGTGTTAGGTCTAAAAGCACGATTTGGTGGGTATGTTAATTTCTAATGTTCAAGTTCCAGTTCGGTTAGGTGATTTTTTTTAGCACGATTTGGTGTGTCTAAAATCATGACTTGCTGTTGGCTTTGTAGTTTAAGGCTTCAAATGTTTGTTTAGAGTTTCATGTAGGCTTTGTAATTTAGGGCTTCGAATGTTCCTAATCTCGCTCTCCCCCCTATGTTTAAGGCAAGATCCAACTCTTCTCTTGATTTTTATTTCTCTATATTTAGGACTTTATTTCAATTTCTTGGACTACAACAGTTAGACTATCAATATATTATCTGATCTTGAGCTAATTTATTTTGCAGGTCTAACAATCAGTTCCTCGATCTTTATCGTTCACTTCCTCTTCTAATTTTGCACTCCTGTGGAGTTTTTTTATTCACCACATCACAGTTGAAATTAGGTGTACCACTTTGTGATTGTTGAGAAAATTTCTGGGGTTTCCATATTTCAGGGGTTTTTAGGGTTCATGTTATACTTTCTGACCAAATTTCAGGTATACGACTTTGTAATTACTGAGAAAATTGTTTATTTTGATTTTGTTCCTCTTTTTGTATATTGTTCCACTCTACATAATTCATGAATGATGTTTGACAAAACACATATTTGTGGCTGGATGCATTTTTTAATGGATGAGAAAGAAATAATTTAGCAACTTAGGTTTTGAGTTGTACATGTTTTTTCATTAATAAATCATTTGGTTCTCCATGCAATGATTTGTTTTTTAAACTTGATTATTCATTTTTCATTATTATTTTTTGTTTGTGAATAACCTTAACTTTAATTTTAATCTTACGGGATTATTTCTCTGAAATCAGGCTACAGCCAAAATCATGATGAAAAAGATAAAGGGAAGAATAATCAACATAGCATCTGGCGTTGGTTTGGTCGGCATTGCTGGGCAGGACAATTACAATACTGCAAAGCGAGAGTGATTGGCTTTACAAAAAGTATTGCAAGAGAATATGCAAGTAGAAATATAAATGTAAATATTGTAGCTCCTAAAATTATTGCATATGATATAACAACCAAGCTTGGTGAAGACATCAAAAATAAAATCATATAGACCATTCCTTTAAGGCGTTACGATCAATCAGAAGAAGTTGCTAGATTAGTGGAGTTCTTGGAGCTTAATCGAGTACTGATCTGTGCCCATCAAGGATTTCAATTCAATTCATCAGTGGTATTCAACTCCACCTTTTTAATCCATCAGTTTTCATGAGAACTCATTCAATTAATCATGAGAACTAATTCTTACCATGCATATTATTTACTTTTCATATAGTGGTTTGTTTAACATGATGAGGACATGTAATATAGGGAAATTATTTACGTTATAAGTACGGTGTTGAATACCACTGATGAATTGTAGAAAATTTGGAAAGTCATATGCAGATCGTTGTAGTATATATATATACAAAGATGGTTGAAGATGTTTGAAAAGATGTATTTAGTATATATACATGAAAATGCAAGAATATGTTTGAAAAGTGCCAGGGCATTATAGTATATAGATACTATTATAAATATTTATCTTTCTTTTTTGTTGCTTAACTATAGTTATCTATATGTATATTTATTCTATACTATATATTAAAGCATGAATGCTATAATGTTATTTTCATTTGAATTTTTTTCGTCCTTGTTTTCAATAGTATGAAAAACTGTCACTTAAGCCGTTTAATTCAGGATTATGCTGTCTAAGTAACTCCGAACTATTTTTTAGGGAAACTCTTTTATTTAAATCAAAATGATTAACCACAAGGCGTGTTTAATAAAACCGTGTACGAAATAAGTTCAAGATTATGTACCTAGTTTTGAAACACAAAACTAAAACAATTTATATCAGCACGCCAACAAGAATGAGATGAGGAGATATAGGAAGATTAAGTACACACAGATTTTTAACATGGTAAAACCTCACCCAACTGAGGAAACATCCACGGTGACTTCTAAGTCACAAACCAAAAATCCACTAAAAACAAAATATACAAGTTACAAGCTATTTAACACACATGCAAACAAAAAAAACTTATAAAGTTTAGAATGTGTACCCACTGGTTCGATTCTAACTTTTTTGCAGTTCTGATGTTGATGTTGCTTTCTCAACTTGCTAACTTCTCAACACTTAGTTTCAGCTTTACATCGACTCTTGAAGATTCAAGATCTTATACCCAACACTTCTTGTGTTGTAGTGTGGCAAGTGTTTGTGAAAGTGATCTAACACATGAATGCACACACGAACACTTATTTATACAAACAAGTCCTATCAAATTATAGAAAGATCTAAATGAATAAGTTTTTCAGTTTCTCTCTTCTTTGGAAAAAAAGAACTTTCTTGATCTTTAAACTAACCCAGAATCCAAGGTTACCTTGCTAGAAAGACGGTTCAATGTCTTAATCAATTTCAGAGGGTTTTGAAAATACTTTTGAAATTAAAAACCACTGATTGAGATTCTAACTAGATCAGAAGTCTTTTTTCATAAGAACTAGAAACAGAAAGGAAATTTGTTGATTCTAGAGTTGTGAAAAACATTAACATAAAAGTAATCAACGAATCTGATTTCTCAAGATGAGAAACGTAAAAAAATGCAGATCTAAGTGTAATATAACATAATAAAGAAAGATCTACAATTTTTATAAAGAAGAAATAGAGATCAAATTGAAATGCTTAAGTTGGTTACAAGATCTCAAACTCAGATGATTTAACCCACGAACTGCCTTCAAACCACTAACAAAATAACTCTCAAACACTCAGGTTTTGTTTTGGTGTAAACTGATTTTGGAAAAATGAGTTTAGGGTTTGAAACAAGGTTAGGGTTTGTTTGGAAGAGTTAGCTTTTCTTTCTATTTCTGGTTTCTCTCTCTTTTTTCTTATCTCCCTTTCTTCTCTTTTCTCTGATTTTTGACGAACTGGCAAAAGTTCTCAAATGCTGAGGCTAGGCCTCCTTTTATAGTAAGCAAGGAAGGTTCGAGAATAACTGATCAAATCCAAAGGCTGAGATTTGGTCTTGAGGGTTTGACGATGATCCAACGGCTTAATATAAGTGGTGATTTAAACGTCCTCTGATTGGTCTAAAGGGGGTTTACTGGGATTGGAATAAAATACACGCAGACCATCGATTAACTAAATCCAAGGGCTAAGAATTCTCACAGGTTCTGAGTGTACGAACAAACAAAAATCCGGTCGATGTAACAATGACAGGTGTAAGGCTATGATGCACCCAAACGCACGTGTTTTCAAAATAAATACACAGACACCCTAAAGTCTCAAGCGCTTTCGGATTCTACCCAACCAAACTTTCAGGTATGAAATAATAAAACCAGTAATTACAGAATGAGCCCAAAAGTTTTAAAACCCAACTTTTAATTTTAAAAAATCATTTAAAAATTATTTAAAAGTTCCCAAAAATTATTACAAGCAAATTTGAAAGGGGATAAACACACACAACTCATACTCAAGAAAATAATGCAATATATGTATAATGTATGCAATCTGGTGTGTGTGATTGTAGTTTTTACCTTTGAATGAATCAATTTGAGGCATCAAATGTAGTGTCTGAGGTTCTTTGGTATCTAGGGGATGGGACTCAATATTTGTCACAACTTCCAAACTAGATGAGCACTTATACAATGTAGACTCAAGTGAGTCAAGAGTATAAGGTTCTTCAATCTCTCCCTTTGAAAATATGAGATAAAATCTCCTTTGAGTCATCTAGGACTCATAGGTATACGAAAAGAATAAGAAAAACCAATTCCTATACAAAATATATCTACCCATTTCCTAGAAAAAGAAAATTACATAACTCAACTAATTACAAACCAATACCCTAATAATATCTGTTGAAGACAACGATACAGATTCCTGCAAATAAGACTAAGATCAAGTTGTTTTAGAAATATGTACAAGATAAAATGAACTCATAAGACTCAAATTTCTCCCCCATTTTGTCTCAAATGGACAAAGGGAAAAATATACTCAAGTCACACGAGTTTATTCAGCGCAAACCATTCCTATTGATTTTCGCAAAGAATGAAATATATTGTAAGCCAAAGTTTATGTAAACATATCTACGAGCTGCAAATCAGTAGGAAGATAATTAATTTCTAATTCCTTAGTCTTCACTAATTCGTGTATAAAATGATGTCTAATTTTTGTATGTTTTGTCCGCGAGTGTTGAGCAGAATTTTTAGAGATATTGTTCGCGCTTTGATTATCACAATATAGATGCAGTTGGTCTTCTTGAATGCCATAATCATTTAGCATTTGATTAAGCCAAAGTAATTGGGCACGACAACTACCAACAGCTATGTATTCAGATTCAGCTGTAGATAAGGAAGTGCAATTTTGTTTCTTACTACTCCATCCTACCAAATTGTTACCAATATAGTAACACGCTCCTGATGTGCTCTTACTATCATCAGTACACCCCGCCCAACTGGCATTATTGTATCCTATTATAGTACTAGGGGTATCATTGGTGTACTAAAGTCCCAAATTTAGAGTGTCGTTTATGTATTTAATGATTCTTTTTACACAAACTAAGTGTCTCTCTTTAGGATTATTTTGATAACGGACACACACGCAAATTGCGTACATAATATCAGGATGCGAGGCAGCAAGGTATAGTAAAATTCCTATCATACTATGATTTAAAGTTGGATCTACGGATTTTCCACTCTCATCTTTAGATAATTTGACTGTAGTACTCATGGGAGTTTTAGCTTCTTTGGCACTTTCAAGACCGAATTTTTTGACAATCTCTAAAGCATATTTCGATTGTGACACAAATAAACCTTCAGAATTCTGTTTGACTTGAAGACTCAAGAAAAAATGCGACTCCCCCATAAGAGACATTTGAAATTCTTTATGCATGATTTCAGAAAATGATTTAACTTCTGAAGGGGAAGTGGATCCGAAAATGATATCGTCGACATAGACTTGAGCTATAATGATTTCTTTGCCAAAATGTTTAACAAAAAGGGTTTGATTATTTCCGCCTCTCTTAAAACCTTTATCTAAGAGAAAGTTGGAAAGACGCTCATACCAGGCTCTTGGTGCTTGTTTCAGACCATGCAATGCCTTTTTAAGACGATAAATATGATTTGGATACTGAGGGTCAATAAACCCTTTTGGTTGTTCAACATAGGTCTCTTCAGTTAAGATTCCATTAAGAAAGGATGACTTTACATCCATTTGGTAAAGCATAAAATGCAAGTAACAAGCAATGTCAAAGATAAGAGGAACAAATTCTAAGCGAAAAACAGGAGCAAACGTCTCGTTAAAATCTATTCCTCTAATTTGAGAATATCCTTGAGCCACTAATCTAGCCTTGTTTCTAATAATTATCCCACTTTCATCAGATTTATTTTTAAATATCAAACGTGTGCCAATAACCTTTTTATGATCAGGCCTAGGCACAAGATACCAAATGTCATGAATGACAAATTGAAGAAGTTCTTCCTGCATGGTAGAAGTCCATTATGGGTCATTCAATGCCTTATTTACATTTTTTGGTTCCACAAGGGAAACAAAACAAGCATAATGAGCATAGTTTCTTAATTGAGATCTTGTACGTACAGGTTCATAAGGGTTACCAATAACGTTATCTATGGGATGATCTTTAGAAACCCAGTTAGGTACTTCAGGTGTCTCAATTGGTAAAGAATCATCTAAATCTGGAGAGTCATTTTCTAAAACAATTTCAGACTCTTCCACAATAGTTGGTCTAAAACAATTAAGGTCTTTGTATGAAGATTATAGACACGGTATGCTCTACTATCAGGAGAATATCCTAGGAAGATAGTTTTATCTCCACGAGTATCAAATTTGGATAAGTGTTCTCGACGTAACATGTACTACCAAAAGTTCTAAGGTACTTAAGATTGGTTTTCTTCCCATACCATAGTTCGTAAGGAGTTTGTTTAGAATTCTTTATAAGATAAACCCTATTAATAATATAACACGCAGTACGAATTGATTCTACCTAGAAATATTTAGGTAAGCACTTGGCATGAATCATAACGCATGCCATCTCTTGAAGGGTACGATTCTTTCGCTCAATAATTCCATTTTGTTGAGGAGTTTTAGAAGCACTAAACTAACCATTATAGTCACAATACTCTATAATACCCGTATCTATGAATTATCCTCCTCTATCACTATGAATTCTATTTACTTGAGTGTCTTTCTCATTTTCTATACGCGGTAAGATTTTCAAAATCGTTCTGAAAGTGTCTGACTTTTTTTTAAGAAGTCTACCCAAGTAAAACTAGTGAAGTCATATACCATAACAAGAATGTAACTGTGTTCATAGAGAATAACAGTACGAGAAGGACCCATTAGATCCATATGGATGAGCTCCAAGGATTTAGAGGTACGGGTATCTTTAACTTTCTTATGAGGTGCCTTAATAATTTTTCCTTCCATAGGTCTTTTGCTACTTGACACAAACTTGATTGATTCAAAAAATTTAATTTGTGTCTTTAAATTTGGGCAAAATCCTATTCTAGTTCGATCATTAGAATTGGTTTTATAATTAGCAACAAAATCATTAAAACAATTGAAATTATTTTCAAACTTAGCAATTTTTTTTAAAACAGTTGTTGTCTTTTCTTTGGCTTGTTCCAATTCTAATAATGTCCCTTTATATTTTTTCTCCAGAGTTTCATTTGTTTCAATCAAATCTTTCAATTTTTGGTAAAAAATTTTGACTTCATTTTGATGAGTTAGACATTGGGTAGTGTACTCTTCAGCGTTAAGTTTAACCATTAGACTTAGGTCTTCTAGTTTCTTAGTGAGATATTTCACTATCTTCTTTAGTCTAGAGATTTTCTTGAGAGTTTTGGCATAAAGTGTGTGAACATCAGGGAGGTCTTCATTGTCCGAATCACTAAGTGTAGTGTGTGAAATGACCCCTAAGGATTCAATTCTTGAACTCACACACACATTGACATCGGCATTATCTCTTTCCATTTGACTCACACACCCCGCAGTAGAATTAGTAATGTTCTCAAAAATTAAAGATCTAAACCAGTAGCACCATGATTCATAACAACAGAAGTAGAGATACTAGCATCATTCTCATACTTAGGCACAAGCATATCATCATTATAGATTATCTTAGTAAAGAAAGACATGCAAGGATAAAAAACATCAGATGACTCAGGTTCCTCATTATCAGAGTCACTTAAATCATCCCAAGTCTTGCAAATATTGGCCCTAGTATGTTTATTGGTCGTGTTCAAGTTAACTCTACAGTCTTGTGCTATGTGACCCAATTTTCCACATCTAAAACATTCAATATTCTTAAAGTCTTTGTTAGGTCTCGTATGAATGTCCTTGTGATGTTTGTCTTGACCTTTCTCATGAGGTTTGTGATTAGATTGAGTTGGATAATTTGGGTTGCCTTGTCTGGTTGCCATTTTATTTCTAAATTTCATAATTTTCATAAACTTCTATAACATCAAGGCAATCTGATTGTTCAAACTATATATATCACATTCCTCATCAGAAAAATTATTGGGAATGCTAAGCACATGTCTTATCAGTTTAGAGGAAAAAATCAAATTGGATCTAGTCTGTTTGCTATGGGACTGGGTTAATTGTTTCTTGAATTCTAGTTCCATTTCCACAGTTCTCAGTTTACTACTGAGTAATTCAGGATTGAGACTTTGATAACTCAGTTCCTCAATAGCATATCTTTTGTTATCAAATTTATGTGGTAATGACCTTAGAATTTTCGAGACAATTTCATTTATGTCATAAGTTATTCCATTAGAGTTTAATTTGGTCGCAATGTCAATTAATTTCATGTAGAAGTCATCAAAATATTCAGAGTATGACATGATTAAGGACTTATACTGTTGGATAGGCATCTGTGTTTTAGCAGCCTTAACTCTAGTGTCACCTTCATGTGCAGTAACTATAGTATCCCAAGCTTCCTTAGAAGTGGTACAAGATGAGATCCATTTGAACTCATGTTCATTTATAGACATAAAAATAACATTCTTACCTTTGTTATTGTTTTGATAGGCTTGCTTCTCTTCTTGAGTGAATTCACTTAATACTTTCTTAATCCTCTCGTTGCTTCCTTCAGTGGCTGGTTTTGTAGGATAAGTATATCCATTTTCAACAATGTCCCAGACATAATCTCCTAAAGTTCCTTGTATGAAAGCAACCATCCTTACTTTCCAGTAAGAGAAGTTGTTTCCATCAAAGAGAGGAGGTTTGGTCAAGTTACCAAATCTTTCATTTTTCTCGTCCATTATTTTATTTTAAGAAAATAATTTCAGAAACATAAGATCTTTAAAAGTGAAAAGCCCCGAAGCCCCCCCCCCCCCCCCCCCAATTTTAAATTTAAAACCTTTTACACTTCAAAAAGTAATTTCCTATTAAATAGATGTGGAAGCGTAAGATTTCAAATAAAAACAACTTAACAAAATTTTAATTTCTTTCCAAAATTAAAATTAAACCAAAGTGAAATAAATTCAAAACACACACTTATGTTAATTTCACTTAAACAAAATTAATTTAACCCAAGTCTTACAAATTTGCCTAAGTCACATTTTTCATTTTTAACAAATTAGGCCAAACTAATTTTATCAAATTAAATTAAATGACTTGAATTAAATTAACTAAACATTACCCAATATGTAATTTAGCACTAAATTAGGCATGTAGTGATTAAAACCAAATTTTATCTTGAATTACCTAAGCATGCATTCTAGATGAGTATAGCAAGATAAAATAAACAATAAATCACTATGCCGTGATGTACGAGGAAAAACCCACAAAGAGAAAAAACCTCGGACGGCCCTAGCCTCAAATCCACTAAGTATAGTTTTACAAATACAAGATAGTAAGACTTACAACACTCGACTCGATCCCTCTCAAGCCCCGACGCTTCTTCTTGTATCCACCTCCGCCTAGCGAATAACCACAGAGCTCCACCGCGGTCTCGGAATCTACCGATCGGATTTTATATGGTCACTGTCACCCGAACTAGGATCTTTTCTCCAAGAGGGTAAATCAACACAAACATACTCTTCTTTGTGGGATTTAGAATCAAACCCAAACAATTTCTTCTTCAATATGTAGAGATAAACCGGTTCCAAACTCCAACCAAAGTATATAGATAGATAGATAGATAGATAGATAGATAGATAGATAGATAGATAGATAGATAGATAGATAGATAGATAGATAGATAGATAGATAGATAGATAGATGGATAGATAGATAGATGGATAGATAGATAGATGGATGGATGGATAGATAGATGGATGGATAGATGGATGGATGGATAGATGGATGGATAGATAGATAGATAGATAGATAGATAGATAGATAGATAGATAGATAGATAGATAGATAGATAGATAGATAGATAGATAGATAGATAGATAGATAGATAGATAAATGAACTCGGATAAACAAACTTTGGGTGTAAAACAAGTGTTCAAAACATTTTTCTTGAAGAACAACAACACTTAAACAAAGAACTTTTTCTACTTTGAATTTCACTCTCAAACACTCTCTTAGAGGTTGTAGGATATGAAAAAGTTCAGTTAGAAAACTTGGTTCCCGCACTTACATATTCAGGTAAAAATTTAGTGAGAAAAGAAGTGGGAAAATGGGAAAAAACTGCTTAAAACTGTCAATTAATTGTTCCCGCCAAATCTCGTTCGAACGAGATTTTCGTTCGAACGAAGTCTCGTTCGAACGAGCCTTCTATCGAAGTTACAGTGTGAAATCGTTAGAAATATCATTGGAAATCTCGTTCGAACAGCCATCTCGTTCGAACGTCATTTCGAACGAAGTTCCAGTGGCCAATATGGGAACTCATTGGCAAACTCGTTCGAACGACACTTCAAATGAACTTCCAGAAAGTTGAAAAAATTCTATTTTTAGCCCAGAAACTTTAAATACTTTATATTAAAGTTTTAATAAAATCTTTCTAAAATTAAACAACAGTTTTAAATAAATATACACCTAATATAAATTGCTCCAAGCTCCTATATATATTAAAATGCATTCATACCTTAGGAGCAATGGAACCATGTTGATGACGTAGAAATGAAGCACTTTAGACTCGGCATTTTGATGAAGCTTTAAACTTGGCCGCTACGTCTTCAACTTTAGTACGTCATAGGCTTGAAGGATGATCAATAACTCTATCCTATGACTCAAACGTTTTTGTCCGGAATTGAGCCAAAACTACAAAGGACTCAATTGGAAATTTGTGTCCTTACAAATCTCCCCCTTTGGCTATTCTGGGACAAAAACCAAACAAAAATCCAAAAGGACCGTCAAGCTCACTAGATTCAAAAACATCTCACCCAATACTTGACACAAGACCCAAGGATCAAAATATTTACCGATGAAAGTTGCATGCCACTTAGAATATAATTCTTGCACACTTAAGCAAACACATTGAACGCATAGGGAATATCAAAATATTAAATGCAATTAAATAAATACTCCCCTTAAATTAATTCTCTCCTTTATCAACTATGATCTAGCTAAGAAGGTCGCGACTCCACCTAAGTTAAATCTCCTAAACTAGGATACGATTATTATAGGATTAGATACCATTTCTCCCCCTATCATTCTCCCCCGTTTTGTTCAGGAATAGACAAAGGCTTAAGAATACAAACATTAACTTATCTTCCCCAATTAAAGCATATACACCCTCTAAACTAAGAAAGGGATAAATAGAATGGGATAACAAGCTAAAAATATGAAATTGTGCATAAAGTGGTGAGAACATTAAAGCAAATGAGCAACAAAATCATAACTAATCCAACAATTAATAATGGATACCAAATAAGATGCAAGAAATAGATACCAATATGATACTTAAAGTATTAATCATGTGATATCAACAAAGAATACAACAAGATAGATACCAATTATGAATTAAAGCATAGATGGACTAGAAAGCAAGGCAAAGACTAAACAAAAATATCATATATATACATACTCTAGATATACCAAAGATGCACACGCATATATATATATATAAACACACAAATGACACAAAATAAGATAAGCTTTTCACACTCATATGGCAAATATGTGTCATATGGAAACGAAAGTGTTAGGGTGTGAACTAGTAACAATTAAATTTAGACCCAAACACTTAAAACATGTTCACGGAGTTCTCAATTGATTGCAAACTTCATCACATTTGAATATAACCTCATGTGACAATATAGATTGAACTCAATAAATAAACAAACACAATGCATTCAAGCCTAGCATGTTGATGATTCTACAAACCAATAGAGTCATGACATTGAAAACGCAACTAGGATAAATGGACATTATGCAAACCGTTGATATATCATCCAAACTCCCTTAATTAGCATATTGTTTCATTCTTTTGAATGAATAAATCAACTAAACATAGGCCTTAGCAATTATTATTTTTGATGCTATATTTTTCTTTTTAGGCCTTTGGACCACGTATTTCTTTTAGGTCCATTTCAAACGGTGGCTTACTATTTGCAAAGGATAATAAATCCTTTCGGAGCCCTTCCCCGTGCACATTTTTATATATCATTTTTTTATCTCACAAATCTCAGGTGCAACGGATTTTGACATGCACTTAGTCCTCCTAGTTCACAAATATATAGATGACTAGATTGATAGGAGAACACCTCACAAAGCTCAAATATACATATAAAGTTAAATTTCAAAAGAGCTTGTGCATGTGTGAATAGAGGCATATAAAAATAGAATCCATTTAAACAACACAAAATCCAACTACTCCATGTAAGCATGGTAAAGAACACAATACGGATTGACAATCTAAACCAAAAGTCCTAGCCACATTGAAGCGTAAATGATGGGATTCTAGCACAAGTGAATGCCACATAAAGTGTGTCAAATTAAAACACACACAAAATAAAAATCTTTTTGAGTTTTTGAAATTTTTAACCAAAAAAAATAAAAATATATACTCAAAAGACAAATAAAAATCATTAGTATTTTTCATTAAGCCCAAAAAAAATAAAACACAAATGATAAACAAAAATCTTTTTGTTTTTTTTATTTAATGCAAACAAAATGAAGGAAATATAATACAAAAGATAAACAAGTCATGATTTCTAGCATAAGATATGAAATAAAGCAATGACTATAAAATGACTAAATATGCATACACCTAGCAATGATATATAATATGAAGCACAAAAGGCTAGAGTATGCAAACAAAACAAACACATTCAACCTTTAGATTTTGCAAGGGAGAAAGCATGTGAAAGTAAATGAGAGTCCAAAACCTTATCTTGTAAAGCTACCAAGTTGGATCTCCTAACCCAAACTAATGACGAATGACAATCTCGGGGTGTAGGAATCTTGGCTACCTTGGTTCCCTTACGTTGGGATTTTCTAGGACCTCGTTTAAGATCAAAACAAAATTTTCTAAGATGACCTTTTCGTGTGAACACTTAAAGTCACGACGAAAAGATTTACCTAAGGAGTGATCTCTAAAGGCTTTCCTAGGTGATTCTCCTAAAACATTAGTTTTGGCTTTATGAGTTGATTCATTACAAGTATTGAAGCCTAAACCACAAGTGTCATTTTTTATTTGGATCGTGCGTAAGATTTTATCAAGTTTTTCGGACCTACACTCCAAATCAAATTTGATATTACTAGAGTTTTTTAATTGTTCTTCTAATTCTAAAATTCTAGACTCTAACAAACCATTTCTCTCTTCAAACTCGAGAAGCTCCTTTTTTCAAGGATTCCATTAAACCCTTAAGGATATCTCTCTCGCCTTCTATATATTCTAACTTCTCTCAAAGTGATCTCTCTCGTGTCCTAAGGTCTTCCACTAACGTACTATCATCAACGACCTTAACACGCTCTCTTAAACTTGCTTCTAACGTCAAATTAGCTCTTTTTAATTTATTAGATTCTTCATAAAGTTCTTGAAAAGTATTTTGAAGTTCACTCACATTAACCTCTTCTTCATTTTCACTCTCTCCTTCTTCTTCACTCTCACTACCATAAAAAATAAAGGAATCATAAACTATGACCTTGAAAGTGTCATGTGTTAAAGTTTCATCAATAGACGAGTTCTCACTATCACTCACATGACTAGCTATAAAAGCCACAAAGTTGGGCTTAGTGGAGGAATCGGGTCCCTCTTCATTATCACTATCACTAAGGGTTGCATTAAACGCAATTGGTTTCTTACCCTCTCTCCTTAGTTAAGTGGTACACTTAAAAGCCCTATGGCCATACCCATCATAACCAAAACATTTTTCGGACTCGTCCATATTTACATTTTCTTTAGAAGTTTTAGGGATCCTCTCGACTTTTTCATGCTTAGAAGTTTCAAATTTCTTAAAGTCATTTTTAAATTTATCTTTGTTAATTTTAAGAAACTTTCTAAATTTCCTAGCAAACAAGGCCATATCTTCCGAGTCACTATCACTCTCGCTCTCTACTACTTGTTTTTTCCTCTTTTCGGGGTTTTAAAGCAATGCCCTTTTTAATTTTCTTTTCAGTTTTAGAGGGAAACATGTCTAGTTCATAGGTTTGTAAATCACCTACGAGCTCTTCTAATTTCATAGAGGATAAAGTTGGTAAAGAATTTAAAACGAACACTTTTGGAATAAATCTATTGGCTAGGGACCTTAAAATTTTCTTTACAACACGGTTGTCGGGTATTTTCTCTCCCAAGTTAAAAGATAAATTAAGAATATCGGAAAGTCTAGCATAAAATTCATCCAAAGTTTCTTTATCGTTCATTTTGATGGTTTCAAATTAAGTGGTGAGGTTTTGGAGTTTCTAAGCTTTAACGACACTAGTACCTTCATGAGTGAGTTGTAAAATATCCAACGCTTCTTTATCGATCTCACACGTCATAATGCGTCGGAATTCATCCGGTGTGACAGCGCTAAACAAGGCATTTAAACCTCGGGAATTAAAATTAAAAAGTTTAAACTCATTCTCACTCAATCTATCGGTCGGTTTGGGAACACGTTCATTATCTACCAAATGAGTTGGTGGAGACCACCCATTAACTACAGATAACCAAACCCTCTCGTCGATAGATTTACGTGCCGATTTCATATGCGCTTTTCAGTACGCGTAATTAGAACCATCGAAAATAGGAAATTTTGAGAATGGGGAAAATTCTATTTTAGCCAAAAATTATTTAAAGGATCTTAACGAAATAATTTATCGCTTTGGCTGTGATAACAATTTCAAAAGTCCCGAAGCCCCCCCCCCCCCCCCCCCCCCCCCCAATTTTAAATTTAAAACATTTTACACTTCAAAAAGTAATTTCCTTTTAAATAGATGCGGAAGTGTAAGATGATGGTTTAAATTAAAAAAACTTAACAAAAATTTAATTTCTTTCCAAAATTAAAATTAAACCAAAGTGAAATAAAGTCAAAACACACACTTATGTTAATTTTACTTAAACACAATTCATTTAACCCAAGTCTTAGAAATTTGCCTAATACACATTTTTCATATTTAACAAATTAGGCCAAACCAATTTTATCAAATTAAATTAAATGACTTGAATCAAATTAACTAAACATTACCCAATATTTAATTTAGCACCAAATTAGACATGTAGTGATTAAAACCAAATTTTATCTTGAATTACCTAAACTGACACTTAAGCCGTTTAATTCAAGATTAAACTGTCTAAGTAACTCCGAACTGTTTTTTAGGGAAACTCTTTTCTTTAAATCAACCTGATTAACCACAAGGTGTGTTAAATAAAATCGTGTACGAGATAAGTTGAAGATTATGTAACTAGTTTTGAAACACAAAACTAAAACGGTTTATATCAGCACACCAACAAGAATCAGATGAGGAGATATAGGAAGATTAAGTACACACAATTTTTTAACGTGGTAAAACCTCACTGTAACAACCCTCGATTTTTGGAGACTGAGAAATTAAATTTTGGGAAAATAAAATTTAATTAAATTGTAGATTTTCAAAATTTGGGAACTTAGGCCCAAAATAGAGAATATTTCAAAGTATTCCGGATGATATTTTTGAGGGTACCATCGATCCCGGGAGGGTCGAGATAGTCAAAATGACTGTCATTGGGTCTTATTTCTGCTCCGAAATGTTTTTAAGTTATTTTGGCTCGAATTGGAGTAAACGAGTCATTTAAAGTGTGTATTAACATTTAAAATTGGGTTTATTGTTTTAAAGGTTTATGTGGCTTACGGATTAAGCCATTCTCATTTGAGAGAAAGGGAAAAAAGCCCTAGAGAGAGAGGAAGAAAGGAAAGAAGAAGAAAGGAAGAGAGAGAGGAAGAAAAGCTTGGGGATCTCCGGCCCAACCGCGACATCGAGGACGATCCAACCTCTACAAATCTGAGGCAAGTGCTTAATCTTTCTAAATAGCTATTGTGTATTTCATTTCATAATTTGTGGAGTAAAGAAATGGATTTTTGGGTATAAATACCAAAACCTAGATTTTTGGGTTTAAATCTTGAAATGAATGTTTAAATATGGATTTAATGGAATAGAAATGGTTGGGATCAACTTTAGTGCGTGCACTCACATGAGTGAATATAAAATAGTGAATATAAAATACATGATAGTGCGTGCACTCACATGAGTCCTCACCTCTCAACTAATTGTGTACACATATCGTACCCGTACCCGTTCTAGTTATACTACCATTAACTAGTCCAATCCATGACCTATCATTACTTTACGATTCAAAGTTCAATTCCCAATGTCTTAATATAAGCTGGAGGTCTTACTGTTTTTAATCAAAATTAGTTATAATAATTACTAAGAGTTTTCCCATTCTTAACTCTACAAAGATGTTACATTAGTTCACACTTATACTTATATAAACAGTTCATTTCAATAATTCGGTATATCAATTTCATCATAATATACAATAACGGCACCCCTAGACTAGCCTGCGGTGCACACATACTCTGCTATTAAATCCCGGTACATCACGTACATAAGGATCACGTATTTCGAATCACTTAGGAATCGTTTCGACAAGTAAGAAACACACATAATGGAGGCGAACATAGTTCACATCACATTGGTCACGCACATACCTACGCTACCATGATCAGCAGACTTATTAACTCCTCAATAAGTCATTCTCTGACCTATGTCCTCGAGGTACCAATCTAAATCTCCCCGTAGGCACACAAAGATTCGATGTCCCTGATCGAACGCCGACCTCCCATGATAGCAAGTATGGTAGGTATGTTATACACATATAACCACATATACTAAGCATTCACACATCTTAGATATCTTATAATATCAATAGAGGTATATTTTACATTTCAATATCGTCATTAAATGATGCACATTTACAAATCCCCGAATAATATACATTAAATTTGTCAACCCTTCTCACGTCGAAATATTTGGTACTTATTTCTTAACCCATAAGTGGCATCCGGTTTCCTACAAAATCCTAAGTTTTACTCCTCAACGTACTCCAATCTCACAACTATACCCACTAGTCAACAAGGGAAGCTTAACGCTAAATTAAATAAGCCTAATGGAAGTTCTAAATAGAATCAGGCCTAAAAAGGCCATTATGTCAACTCGTTAGAAATCTCGTTCGAACGAGGTCGTTCGAACGACCTGGGCAGGTCTTCTAATGTGATGGCAGAAAACGCCCAGAAATTTCCCAACTCGTTTTTCTTCATTTTTCTCTTCTCTAAATCCATCTTAAGATCATCCAAATTACGTTTTAATGTGTATAAACTATTTTAAGTCATCCTAGGTCATTCCTTAACACATTTTTGGGGTCAAATCTTACTAATCAACATGTAACAATCATAAATCCCCAATTCTTGCCTCAAACCCTATGAACATGAACTCGGAATTTAATTGACAACAAAGACTCCTTATAAATCCATTTCCAAATCATCTAAATTTAAGTTTTGTTTATTGAATTCGTCCATAAGTATTCTACATGAAATTCCTATCCCAAAATCATAAGTTTCACAATAATCCCATTGGTTTTCATCAAATCTTTCAAGGCAAATACAGTTTCTACACTAAACATGGAAGAAATATTCATTGAACTTATTAATATCAAATCACTTTCCTTAAATATGATGTTCTGATTCGTTGTTGATGATCAAGGTTGGTTCTTTCCTTCTTTCCGGTCACAAATTCCTTTCAAAATGATGGTGGGGAGATGGTTTGGCTTAGATCCTCCTTTAACCTCTCTTCTAACTTCTCTCAAAAACCTCTGTAGACCACTCTCTCACTTTTGGCTGATAATGGCCTTAGTGGCCTTTTTAATAATATCTAAATTACCTCTAAAATTCGTGGGTTTTAATCCCTTAATTTTTAAAATTACCAAAATACCATTCTAGGTTGCCGGTTTGGCCTAAAAATGCCCCGGGATCCAGACTAAACTCCCGGCTAGTGTTTTCTGACTATTTCGACCCTTTCGTACACGTTGGTGCACTCAAAATGAACATTTGGTTGATAAAAATATAAATTACTTTTTAATCTAATTAAATTCATTCTTGACACGACTGACACGCGCGTCCCAACTTAATTTCCCAAATTGTCGTATTTCTACCTCGCGACAATTTTAATATTTTCAATATTCATATGATACCATATATACTCCATAATATTTAATTTTAACATCATAAACAAATACCAACTCACGTCCCATTAGTATTTATATCCGGATTAATTCTCAATTAATTCTCATTTAATTCAATTAATC
Source organism: Sambucus nigra (assembly GCA_949130495.1). Classification (NCBI taxonomy): domain Eukaryota; kingdom Viridiplantae; phylum Streptophyta; class Magnoliopsida; order Dipsacales; family Adoxaceae; genus Sambucus; species Sambucus nigra. Next base: position 90,723,476 of record OX422210.1, on the reverse strand, counting down.
CCTGAAATAAAAATCAATAAAATTACGGGGTATTACATACTTCACCCCTAATAACAGAATTTCATCCCGAAATTCGAAACTAAAGAATACCTGGTAAAAATAACTCTGGATAATGCTCGCGCATGTCATCCTCGCGCTCCCATGTGGACTCCTCGGCATTATGATGATGTCATTGAACACGTACTAATGGTACTATCTTCGACCTCAGTTTCCTCTCGTTGTGGTCCAGGATAGCAATCGGCCCCTCCTCGTAGGAACTATCAAGCTAAATATCGATGTCCTCTAAAGCAATATAAGTATGGTCCAAGTCGTCCCTAACATATTTCCTTATCGAGTAAATATGGAACACATCATGAATCCTATGCAAGTGCTCCGGTAACCCAAGTCTATATGCAACTGGCCCAATCCTCTCGATGATAGGAAATGGCCCCACATATCTTGGTGCCAGTTACCCCTTCTTCCCAAAATGCATAATCCCCTTCATAGGAGATACTCTGAGTACCACCTGGTCCCCCACCTTGAATTCTCTGAAGAACCTCTTGGCATCAGCATAGCTCTTCTGTCGGTACTGAGCTACCCGAATACGGCTCTGTATCATCTCTATCCTTGCCGAAGTGTCCTGAATCACTTTCGACCCAAGGAGTTTGTTATCCCCCGCCTCTAACCAACATGCTGGGGAACGACAAGGTCTACCATACAACGCCTCGAATGGAGCCATGCCAATGGTGAACTGGTAGGAGTTATTATAAGCAAACTCCACCAGTGGGAGGTACTGCTCCCAATAACCTCCAAAATCTAAGATACACATACGCAACATGTCCTCCAATATCTGATTTGTCCGCTCTGTTTGCCCATCAATCTGCGGGTAATATGTCGTACTCAGCCGCAACTCCGTACCCATTGCTTCCTGGAAACTCTACCAAAATTATGAAACAAATATCTTATCTCAGTCAGACACGATATTTAGAGGCACCCCGTGAAGTATCACTATCTCTGCAATGAAAATATGGGTATACTGTCCCGTAGTGTAGTTTGTCCTCACGGGTAGAAAATGAGCAACCTTGGTCAACCTATCCACAATTACCCATATGGAGTTGTGACCCCTCTGTGACGTAAGTAATCCCATGATAAATTCCATGGATATGCTCTCCCATATCCACATCGAAACCTCTAACGGTTGTAGAAGTCCTTCCAGTTTTTGATGGTCTACCTTTACTAGCTGACAAGTGGCGCATTTAGAAATGAACAAGGCAATATCTCTCTTCATCCCGCTCCACCAATATTGTCGTCTCATGTCTTGGTAAATCTTATCCCCTCCAGGGTGTCCTGCGAATCGTGAGCCGTGCGACTCTGTCATTACCTCGTGTCGTAAGTCTTCCCCTTTCGGAACGACTAGTCTCCCATTGAAGCGTAATCCCCCGTCTGAACTAACGGTATAGAACTCGGCTCCCTCTGCTAGTAATCGAACTATCTGCTCCTGACAGAATGAGTCTTGTGCCTGGGCCTTTATCACTCTCATAAAAATCTGAGGTGTAACAGTCATCACAGACATGAATGATCGGGCCACTGCATCCTAGTGTCCCAACTCCTTCCACTTAGCTTTCCACACCTCGTTCACCTCATCTACTGGCCTACGGCTCAACGTGTCTGCTACCACGTTAGCCTTCCTGGGTGATATTGGATATCAAACTGATAATCCTTCACAAACTCGAGCCACCGACGTTGTCGCATATTCAGTTCCTTCTGTGTGAAGAGGTATTGTAGAGACTTGTGGTCAGTGAATAACTAAAATTTCTCCCCCAGGAGATAGTGTCTCCAAATCCGAAGAGCGAATACGACTATCGCTAACTCCAAGTCGTGGATGGGGTAATTCTTCTCGTGAGGCTTAAGCTTACTGTAAGCATAAGCTATAGCCTAACTCTCTTATTGCAGTACACCTCCAAGTCCTTGTAAGGACGCATCGGTGTAGACTAGATACTCAACTCCCGGTATTGGCAATGCTAACACAGGCGCTGAGGTTAACTTTTCTTTCAACTCATCGAATGTCAACTGACAGGAATTGCTCCAGATGAAGGTCACACCTTTGCGAGTCAGATGTGTCAAAGGACCCGCTATCTTTGAGAAACCCCAAATAAACCTCCTGTAGTATCCTACTAGGCCCAAGAAACTATGGATCTCAGTCGGTGTCATGGGTTGTACCCATTCCCTCACTGGGGATACCTTCCTCGGATCAATAGATATCCCTTGGTCTGAAATGATATGCCTCAAAAACTGAACCTCCTTCAGCCAAAACCCACATTTCTCGTACTTTGCATAAAGCTCGTTCTGACACAGCGTCTGCAAAACCTGCCTCAAATGTTCAGCGTGTTCCTTCTCTGTCTGGGAGTAAACTAGAATGTCATCAATAAAGACAATGACGAACTGGTCTAGGAACTCTCTGAATACCCTATTCATCAAGTCCATAAACACGGTTGGGGCATTGGTTAAGCCAAAAGGCATAACTCAAAACTTGTAGGAACCATATCTCGTCAAGAAAGCAGTCTTCGAGACGTCCTGTTCCCTGATATGCAACTGATGGTATCCCAATCGTAATTCAATCTTTGATAAGAAGGAATCTCCTCTCAACTGGTCGAATAAGTCATCGATTCAGGGCAACGAATATTTATTCCGTATCGTGACTTTATTTAACTCCCGGTAATTTACACACAACCTCAACGATCCATCCCTCTTGTTTACAAACAACACAGGGGTACCCCACGGCGAAGTACTCCTTCAGATAAACCCCTGACCCAACAACTGCTCCATCTGATCTCTTAGCTCTCTCATCTCCGCTGGAGCCATACGGTACGGTGCACGGGCAATTGGCTGAGTGCCCGGCATCAAATCGATAACAAAATCTATCTCTCTACTAGGGGGTAATCCAGGTATATCCTGAAATACATCAGCAAACTCCCTAACAACTGGAATCGAGTCGAGTGGTAATACCACTTCCTTAGAGGTCTCCTCCTCTACATAGTACAAGTGAGTGGACGATCCTCCCTCAAGACTAGGCATCGCCACTAAAAACATCTCCTGCCCCGGTATGGCAAAAATGATACTCCTACTGAAACAATCAATCATGGCTCGGTACGTAACTAGCCAATCCATACCAACAATCGCATCGTACTCAGTCATTTCTAATACTAAAATATCAGCAGGTAAAGTAAATCTCCTGATCTCTATACCCACACCTCTAAAAATAAGAGAAATCACAGAACCCCTACTCAACGGTGAATCTACGCAAGTAATCGTGCTCTCTGTAGTGTCTAACAACCCCAAAGTGCGTGCAAATCTTGTGGCAATGAAACAGTGTGTGGCCCCCGTATCAAATAAAATACGCCCCATAGTCCTCTGAATAGAGAACATACCCTCAATAGCAGGTGGATCCTGTGGGACTGCGGCCTGCTAGAGCTGATAAACTCGTTCGTACTGAAACTTTCCCTGCTGGACTGGGACTACGGGAATAGGTGGCAAAGCTGGCATCTGCGGTGGTGTCGAAAGGGCGACAGGAAATAAAGGTCTCTGGGGCTCGTGTCGAGCACCCTGTTGCTGCTGCTGTGGGGCCCTGCCCCTATTAGAACACTCCTGGTGCTTGTGGCCAATTTTTCCACAAGTGAAACACTTGTCCCGAAAATTCCCCCCTCTCGGACCCTGCTTCCCACGGCCCTAGTGGCCGTTGCCATTCCTCCCCTGGCTATGCTGGACCTGATGAAACTGCTGTTGTTGGCCATGTTGGCCGTTCTGACCCTGATGGCCCTGACAAAAACCTCCCTGACCATTTTCGAAACCCCCAGATCTAAACCTCTTAAAATCCCCCTGCTGGGTACCCTGATCACCCTGCCTGTGCTGACCCTAAGAAGATTGTGCCCTGCTGGCACCATTCCCCCCTGTCTTGCCCTGATGGTTGGACTCTCCTGATCGCTTACCCTCTGACAGGTGGAAGCGGTGGTCCTGTCAGTGAAGCAGTGCTGCGTTAACCACATTAGAATAAGTGGCCAACGAGAGATTACCCAACAAGTGCTGACGGATCCTCCAGGTCAACCCATCCATGAACTTCCGAATCTTTTTCTCCTCGATTAGAATCTCATCGGGAACGATGTTCAAGAGATTAGTGAATTCAACCTCATACTCGGCTACGGTCCTCCCCTCCTGTTTGAGGTTCATTAACTTCCTCCTCATTTCGGTGTGAACGGCTGATGGAAAATACTTGCGGTCGAACCGCACCCAAAACTCCTGAATAGAAAGGATGTCTCTCTCCTTCGTGGTAGTAATGGACTCCCACCACTGCAACGCTGATCCTACTAGCTTAAAAGTAGCCAGTATCTATTGTTATACCTCCGTGCACTCATACATCCTCAAGTGCCTTTGAATGTCCTTCTTCCACAGACTGGACACAACGGCATCGGAGCTACCTGTAAATTCTGGAGGGTGTGCTTTATGAAAATCATCACGAACACGTTCCCAAGCAAACGGGAATGCATGATCCTGTACTGGCTCTACTATCGGGCACCTGAGGCGGTGCCTGCTGCACAACTGCTAGAGCGGCATTTACAGCTTGGGCTACAATAACGGCAACCTCTACGGCATTCAAGGAGCCTTGGACTGGTGCAGGTTGTGGCTTGGGCTGAGCATCCCTAGGAACTCGCTGTGCACGTCGTGGAGGCATCTGAAATGAGAGTAAAAAACTTATAAGTTCGCAGTTATTATCTCAAAACCGCTGAAGAGCAAAACATATACAAAAGAATACAACAATCCTAAAATATAGGGATCTATATCAAAGAAAGCTACACGGAAACATAACAAGCCGTACAGATCCTAAGGACACTAGAACCTGATGCTCTGATACCACCTGTGACACCCCGACTAAATAAATACCGAGTACCTACTCCTTTATTCAAATTAATACAAAATGTCAAGTTGGTTCAGTTTATAGCATCACAGTCGAAAAATGTTTTAATAATTACTAGCCACCTAATATTTAAAAAGTGAGTTATCAATTTTAATTAAATCCGATTAACATACAATCCATTTAAATTATGAAATACTAATACCACGACCACAACACAGTCACAAAAGAATAATAATTGAATGACAATGAATCTGGAGGAATACTCCTCTAATAATCCAAATGCTGAATACAACCAAATACAAAATCTGAATCACAAATTAATTAAAACCCAAAATCTGAAATAAAACTGATTAAGTAGGATGTCTCTAAAAGAAAATGGGTGACATGTCCTACAGATGAGTAAAATAAAGTCAGGGTAGAAAGTGGAGGTATCTACTATCGAGGTCCTGTAACTTTCACAGCAGCTACAGCACGTCATCGGAATGGAACTCCTACGCTTGGTGTCCTTGTGGCTGGGAACCTAAAAGGTTTTTACAAGAAAATAAATTTGAAAGCAAACGGGTCAGAGCCCGATTATGAAAACAGTTTAAAATACATCAAGTGTTTAATATCATTAAATAGTGAATATAAAATACATGATAGTGTGTGCACTCACATGAGTCCTCACCTCTCAACTAATTGTGCACACCTATCGTACCCGTCCCCGTTCTAGTTATACTACCATTAACTAGTCCAATCCATGACCTATCATTACTTTACAATTCAAAGTTAATTTACCAATGTCTTAATATAAGCTGTAGGTCTTACTGTTTTTAATCAGAATTAGTTATAATAATTACTAAGAGTTTTCCCATTTTTAACTCTACAAAGATGTTACATTAGTTCACACTTGTACTTATATAAATAGTTCATTTCAATAATTCGGTATATCAATCTCATCATAATATACAATAATGGCACCCCTAGACTAGGTTATGGTGCACACATACTCTGCTATCAAATCTCGGTACATCACGTACATAAGGATCACGTATTTCGAATCTCTCAGGAATCGTTTCGACAAGTAACAAACACACATAATGGAGGCGAACATAGTTCACATCACATGGGTCACGCACATACCTATGCTACCATGATCATCAGACTTATTAACTCCTCAATAAGTCAATCTCTAACCTATGTCCTCGAGGTACCAATCTAAATCCCCCCGTAGGCACACAAAGATTCGATGGCCCTGATCGAACGCCGACCTCCCATGATAGCAAGTATGGTAGGTATGTTATACACATATAACCACATATACTAAGCATTCACACATCTTAGATATCTTATAATATCAATAGAGGTATATTTTACATTTCTATATCGTCATTAAATGATGCACATTTACAAATCCCCGAATAATATACATTAAATTTGTCAACCCTTCTCACGTCGAAATATTTGGTACTTATTTCTTAACCCATAAGTGTCATCCGATTTCCTAAAAAATCCTAAGTTTTACTCCTGAATGTACTCCAATCTCACAACTATACCCACTATTCAACAAGTAAAGGTTAACGCTCAATTAAATAAGCCTAATGGAAGTTCTAAATAGAATCAGGCCTAAAAAGGCCATTATGTCAACTCGTTAGAAATCTCGTTCGAACGAGGTCATTCGAACGAGTGTCATTCAAACGAATGGCTTCAAATGAACTATCAACTCATTAGAAGGAGTACTATCATCTCATTAGAATCGTTCGAACGAGCCTGGGCAGGTCTTCTAACGAGATAGCAGAAAACACCCAGAAATTTCCCAACTCGTTTTTCTTCATTTTTCTCTTCTCTAAATCCATCTTAAGATCATCCAAATTACGTTTTAATGTGTATAAACAATTTTAAGTCATCCTAGGTCGTTCCTTAACATATTTTTGGGGTCAAATCTTACTAATCAACATGTAACAATCATAAATCCCCAATTCTTTCCCCAAACCCTATGAACATGAACTCAGAATTTAATTGACTACAAAGACTCCTTATAAATCCATTTCCAAATCATCAAAATTTAATTTTTGCGTATTGAATTCATCCATAAGTATTCTACATGCAATTCCTATCCCAAAATCATAAGTTTCACAATAATCCCATTGGTTTTCATCAAATCTTTCAAAGCAAATACAATTTCTACACTAAACATGGAAGAATTATTCATTGAACTTATTAATATCAAATCACTTTCCTTAAATACGATGTTCTGATTCGTTGTTGATGATCAAGGTTGGTTTTCCGGTCACAAATTCCTTTCAAAATGATGGTGGGGAGATGGTTTGGCTTAGATCCTCCTTTAACCTCTCTTCTAACTTCTCTCAAAAACCTTTGTAGCCCACTCTCTCACTTTTGGCTGATAATGGCCTTAGTGGCCCTTTTAATAATATCTAAATTACCTCTAAAATTCGTGGGTTTTAATCCCTTAGTTTATAAAATTACCAAAATACCCTTCTAGGTTGCCGGTTTGGCCTAAAAATTCCCCGGGACCCAAACTAAACTCCCGGCTAGTGTTTTCTGACTATTTCGACCCTTCTGGACACGTTGGCGCACTCAAAATGACCATTCGGTTGATAAAAATATAAATTACTTTTTAATCTAATTAAATTCATCCCTGACGCGACTGACACGCGCGTCCCAACTTAATTTTTCAAATTATCGTATTTCTGCCTCGCGACAATTTTAATATTTTCAATATTCATATGATACCATATATACTCCATAATATATAATTTTAACATCATAAACAAATACCAACTCACGTCCCGTTAGTATTTACATCCGGATTAATTCCCAATTAATTCTCATTTAATTCAATTAATCCCTTAAATAAAAATCAATAAAATTACGGGGTATTACACCAATGGTTAAATAAACATTTGTGGAAGAATAAAATGAATAAATAAACTTTTTACTCACAAAAATCTCAAAAAGTCCTTTACAACAGTCTTTATACAATAAATATGTACAATGCTTTTACAATAATTAATAATAAAGTATAAAGCTATATACTCATCCTTGTATCCTGAATCCATGTAACCCACATTAATAATAATAAATTATTGTTGGTACAAAACTAATAATGCATATATAAATTATGGGGGTGTGAGCAAAAAACTTGGTAAACTCGTATAAATGCTACGTGCGAGCTGCATATACTCATGTGTGCACATATGTAAGAGTGTATGGATATTAACACCCAATTATCATCCCAAGATAAATATCACAACCTAGGATCTCACCGCGTGTCACTAAACATCCCAAAGACCCTCATATAACTAAATATTAGTTGCATTTCCTTAGTACGGTGTGGACTCTCGATCATCCTCTTGTCAATTATCCTCCCAATACTTCATGGCCCCAAAATAATACAATAACAATCATAATGCACTATAGGATACTCCCATCATCGTCCTACCATAATTGCTTAACATCTCATAAAAAAACATCTTAATAGCCCAAGGAACCATGGCATGGCTCACGAGATAAGAGACAAAAAAATATCTCAAAAGCCCGCCCCTCCCATCGAGTGTTTTGGCTAAGAGATACCTACGCATCCTCTAACAGCTATAACACCATCAATCTCTCAATATAACATCTTTATCGAGATAATATTTCTAAAAATTAGGTATTAATAGTCTATCCACTTTCAACTACTAAACATATGGGTAAAATAATATAATTATGATTTTTCACAACTATTCGACATGAAAACAAGATCACATAAATATGTGTGCAACAAAGAATATATTTACATACCATTATAACATATAAAGAGGCAACACATAATACGGAATATATCTATACAAACAAGGTTGAATACATGTAGCACACAAAATATCTACGGGAGGATGAACACCTACCTCAATTCGTAAAATAATCCAATAAATTTGTAAGAAATTCTAACTGTGCGCACTGTTGAAAAATAATTCATAAGATAATCATGAAAGCTTCAAAAATTATGAAACCAGCATCCATGTGTTCTTAATTAAATTATCTAAGACCAATAGTTGGCATGGAAGTCAGATTCATAAATGCACCACACATAAAGCAACCTGAAAATTACTAGTTTATTTTAGAAAATTTCACCACCTCTTTTATTCCCTTTATCTTCCTTTCTAACCATTGAATTTATTGAAATCTCCTTCTTATTTATATTTCTTATGTTTAATCTTTTTATCTAATGTTATCTAACCTCATATAGACTTTTATCAAATAATAGGTATTGTAATATAATATATTTATACTAAGAGGTAACTAACTAAGATTTTTGAAATGGTAATCTCGTTTTTCTCACATGGGATGCAACTAAAGTATTCAAATGGGATTCAAATACATATATTTATTCACTAATAACTAGCCCAAAGGCATTCATAATCCATGAGCACTTATGTTTTTATTTTGACTGTGTTTTGCCTACTAACAAGTCCCAAAATTAAATCACCACCAAAACTAACTAAATAACCCATAATTAAAAAAAACAAATCTCACTACATAATTAAATATAATTCACCATTACTTGCTAACTAAATTACTTAAGGGTAATAATTATACCCTAAGATTTTCAATCCTAATCTAACCTTAGGCCCAAAAAATTCAAATCTAAACTTAGGAATAAAAACTAACTTATCCATTTTGATAATTCTCTTAATCCAATAATGACCAAATAAATAATTCACTTAACTAAATATATTAATCCATAATATAATTCAAGTAATAAAAATCAATCAATATATCTTAAGTACAGTATCAAATCCAGGTATATATGAATTCAACTCACATATATCTTTCTATAAATAAGGGGTATTACAAAATTTGGCTAAGGAAGTTTAATTTTGGGAAATTTTACTTAAAAACCTTTTCAACCTAGGTTTATTTGAAGTACATAAAAGAGAATAATAGTATACATCGTCAGCACTAGTATGAGCAGAGGTGATGAAGTAGAACGCAAGGAAGTGAAATCGTGTCATGTATCGTTGTCATATATGTAAGTCATGTCTAAGTTCTTATTAAGTCATGTAAACACTTATCAGTACTAGTGCACTTTATGTGGGTTAGGTGCGATTGTGGTTTCATGTAAAGGTTTTCACTCTAAAATTTTGCTGTACTGTTTGTGATTGTTTTATATTTTCTCTCAATGTTAATCACAAATGCATGAAATGTGGACTAATTAATTTTTATCCGGTAAAATTTAAATTTGGTTCAAATCTAAAAAGGGTTTTAATTTTTTCTACGTGTTAATTAATTAATTAAATATGGACGTTTATTACATACCATACCTATTTCACATTTAAGAATTTGTTTATAAATAATTATATGCAGGAATCAGGGAATAAAAACAGAACACAAAGTAAAGAGAAAACATAGTTTTGATATCCATATGATTTGCATACCAATGGTGCGACAACATAAAATATCTCCTACTTTTGTTGTGATCTTCGATGATGGAATAGGATTCTTCTATTGTTTTTCACAGATGGTGCCAAATTGTACGAGAACAAAATTGCCCAAAGGTGGGTGGGGGTCCCATACAATCATGATATAAATGTGAGAGAGACAAAAGTTTACATGTTTGGGCCATATTAGGCCTACGTCCACTGGTGTGGTGAGAGTGTTTTATTATAATAAGAACGAAATTACATGAGACGAAAATAATGATCTTAAGATGGTTCAGTTCAATACATACAAAGTGTATTAGCACAAAAAATTGGAACCATTTTGTTCTTGTAATTAAAGCATACCTCCTGAAATATTATGCCATAACCCTACCAGTGGTGTGTTTAGTTCCATTTATGATTATAAACGAGAGACTTATATTGCACAACACCTAATGATTTGATCATATGTGATAGGGGTAGTCTACACAAGAGATCACTTAGTATGTGAAACACAAAAAAAACTACATATTTTAATGTAATTCATGTCGATACAGTTTCTTAATAAAATGAGAAAAATGAATGATTTATTAAAGGGATAATTATGAAATATTTAGCGAATTATGATATAAAACATAGTTAGTAATCAAAAATTTTATTTTGACATTAAGATAAATCATATTTATTTAATCCTTAACTTCCGCACATATGAAATCTAATTAAGTCAAATAATATACAAATTTTCATGATTTGATCATACATATGTGTGGATAAAAACTTGCACGAAATCAGAGTGATGCTATGGGATTTTAAAATTATTTGAGTCCTACTTAAAAATATTTCACTTATTTAAGTCCCATTGATTAATCAACCATGATTTAAATCCTATTTTCAAAATATTCATCTCTATGTTTACCAAACCACCTCACGTTAATCATCATTTACTCTCTCTCTCTCTCTCTCTCTCTCTCTTTCTCATGTTCTCTTTCTCTCTTTATCTCGTCCATGTTCTCTCTCTCTCTCTCTCTCTCTCTCTCTCTCTCTCTCAGATGAAGACGAGAATGGAGATTCTTGTCCTTGGGTTATCTTTTATTCTTCCCGTCTTTTTTTTTGTACACTCTTATTTTCATTTATTTTTTCTTCTTCTGGTTTTTAAAGCAATGATGGAGAAATGGGTAATGGTGAGTTTTTTCCATTTCATAATGAAGTTCAAGGTATTGGGATGATTTTGTTATGATTGGCCAAAGTCAATGGGAAGGTTTTATATAAAAGCATCGGTGCAAATATAGTTGTGTGAGAATGAAAATGAGTATGGGTTTGGCCAATGATCGAAAAGCCTTTTTTTCCCAGACAACAAATATTTATCGTCTCTGATGACCTTTGCTAATTACGATTTTACTCAGACAATAAGTATTTACTATGAGTGAAAACCACCAAATAATTATTATTTTGCTATGATGGTATATATTTATTATAATTTGACGGTAAATGAGTTTTAATCTTCTTGTTGTTGTTGTTTTGTAATTTCATAGTATTTGTTTACTCTAGAAACAATGTTTTTTGTGTCTGTTTTATTCTCATATTATTTTTAATAATTGGGGGTTGAGGTACATTAGTTTACTTTATAGTTGAATGAGGGTTGTTTTGGATGAAAATCATTAACCATTCGTTGCCAGTTGTCTCTCACATGGTAAATGACCTCTCTACCCTTGTAATTAAAGCATAAAAACTGTTTAATATTTATAAAAACTGTTAGCTGTTTCTAAAAACTGTTTTTACTGTTTTACACATTTTTTTACTGTTTTTTTCAAATTTTGCACATGGTTTCTATTAAAAATAATATTTTTTATATGTACAAAAACTATTTGTAAATTGATTTATAAAACTTTTTTTGTGAACCGTTTTACAAAAAACTTGTTTCTTTTAAAAAATAAGTTTTATAAATAAAAATTATTTTTATACACTATTTTTTTTAATACAGTAATAAGAAAAGGTTTAGGTTATTAAAAAATAGCTATTTTTTCGAAATACAGTACAGTTTAAAAGAAATATTTTAATTTGCCTTTTTAATATTTAGGGGGTTTGGACAAGAAAGATTTTTTAATTTTAATATTTATAAAAATTATTTATACTATTTTTTAGTTTTAATTTAAATGTTATTTTTGTACTATTTTTTACAAATTTTGCGCATGGTTTCTTTTAAAAAAGTATATATATATATATATATATATAATTGTGCATAAACTACATTTTAAAAAAAGTTATCAATAACGTTAAAAACAGTAAAAACTACTTTATTAATATTTTTTAAAAAAAAGTGTGGGAGCCCATTTTTTACAAGTTCATGAGAGTAGCCAATTAAGAAAACTTGAGTTATTTGGCTCGTCCTAAATCATAGCTTAATTTCTACACGGGC